>JAPVLO010000633.1:0-1269746 GCA_027257055.1 Cephalopachus bancanus
TTTTGTTGATGTTTTCTATGATATTATTGTCTTCTATGTCCCTTATTTGGGTTCTTATTTTGGTGATTTGGATTCTTCTGCTAAAGTTGGGGTTTAGGTGGTCTTCTCTTTCCAGGTTTCCTAAGTGATTTGTTAGGCTCTCCACTTGTGATCTGTCCGTTTTCATGATGTGTGCTCATAGAGATATAAATTCTCCTCTTAGAACTGATTTCAAGACATTGGTAAGATGTTTCCTCATTTTCATTTGTTTCCAGGAAACTTTTAATTTCTGCTTTGATTTCAGTGTTGACCCAGTAGTTGTTCAGTATCATACTGTTTAGTGTACATGTCTTTGTGGGCTTTGGGAAAATGTTGTTGGTGTTGATATCATTCCACTGTGGTCTGAGAATGAGCATGGCAATTCTTCTGGAATTTGTTTATGCTTGATTTATGTCAAAGGGGGTGATCAATCTTGGAGTACATTCTGTGTGGTGATGAGTAGAATGTATATTGTGGTTTTTGGGTGGAATAAACTATAGGAAGTTATTAAGTCCATTTGGTCAAGTTGTCAAGTTTAGGTTCTGGATATCCTGGTTGATTTTTTGCCTCATGATCTGTCTAGAACTGTTGGTGGGGTATTCAAGTCCCCTGCTATAATAGTGTGATAGCCAATAATTTTTTTTAGTTTAGTAGTTGCTTTATAAATGCTGGTGCTCCTGTGTTGGGTGCATATATGTTTGGGATGGATATTTCTTGTTGATGGATTAAACCTTTTATCATTATATAGTCTTTTTGCATATTTTTAAATTTTTATAGCTTAAAGATTGTTTTGTCGATATTAAGATTGCAACTCCTGCCTTCTTTTGTGATCCATTTGCCTGGAAACTTGTTTTCCATCCTTTCACTTTGAGTCTGTGTGCATCCCTTGTAGTGAGATGAATCTCTGGATACAGCAAATATTTAGGTCATGGTTTCTTATCCAGTTTGCCATTCTGTGTCTTTTCAGTTGTGCATTTAGTCCATTCACATTCAGGCTGATTATTGAAATGTGATTGTTTATTGAAATGTGATTGTCATGAGGTTCTTATAAAAATTTTTCTTGCTCTCTTCCTTTCTCCACCATCCTGGTGTGCATGGTGGGCTCTGTTGCTCTCCATGTCTTCTCACAAGACTTTCAGGATCAAGTGATTCCTGGCTAAGAAATAGAAACAAAATCGCCCCATTCCCCAGTGGATTCAGATGAAAACTGGTAATAAAATCCAGTACAACTCCAAGAGTAGACATTGGAGAAGAACCAAGCTGGGTCTATAAGGAATTGCACATGAGGCAGCACATATGTTTATGTTGAATCATGGTCACCGTCATCTTGCCATCATCAAGTTAAAAATCTTCACAATTGAGAAGTCAGACATGTTTAATTGGGATGTGATTTTTTGTTTATGTTCTCTGTATTAGTGCGTTGGCTCAGTAATAAATATAAAACCTTTTGCCTGAAAAAATTTTTTTGTTTGCTTGTTTTCTTTTGGCTTTGGAGTTAATGTATGTGTGTGTTCCAAGTTTGTTGTTGCTCTATATTTTCTGTTGATTCTGTGTTCTACTGTTCTCTTGAGAATTATGTGGTCCTTCTTTTTATTTCTTCTGCACTTAATACCTTTTTAAGTGTCTCCTGTAGAGCTGGTCTTGAAGCTGCATAATCTCTTAGGGATTATATGTCTAGGAAGGATACTAATTCTCCATCACTGAGGAAGCTGAGCTTGACTGGATAGGAAATTCTTGGTTGAAATTGTTTATCTCTGAGGACTTTGAATATAGGGCTGCAGTCCCTTCTTGTTTGTAGTGTTCTGCCAATAGGTCTGCTGCTATTCTGATTGGTTTTCCCCAGTAGATAGTCTTACCTTTCTCTCTTGCTGCCTTTAGGATTTTTTCTTTTGTGCCTACCTATGTAGGCAAATTATAATGTATCTAGGAGTTTGTCTTCTCATTTGATGTCTTATGGGGGTTCTCTGGATCTCTTGTGCTTAGCTGATTACATCTCCTGTGAGATGGGGAAAGTTTTCTTGGATTACCACCTGGAATATTTGCTCCAAGTTATTCTCCATTTCCCTTTCTTCTTCTGGGATACCAATCAGGCATAGATTTAGCCTCTTGATATAATTGCATTCTCTAGTAGACTCTGTTCTTTCTTTCTGAGTCTTCTTTCTATGTTTTTTACAGATCTGGTTAATTCCATGTTCTGGTCTTCAAGTTCTGAGATTCTTTCTTCAGCTAGATAAATTCTGCTTTCCATACTTGTCATCTTGTTATTTATTTCCTAGATGAAATTTTTTGTTGCCAAAATCTCTGCTACAAGTTCTTTCAGTGTTGCACCTTGTCTTCCTTGAGTCTTATTCACTCTCTCCATCCATTCCCTAATCCCTGTTGCACTCTGGGGCCAGTCGTTGGTGACTTCCATTGTTTGGGCACCAAGTCTGATTTTTCAAGAGTTTTGTCTTTGCTACACTTGAAATTGCCTGAGGTCTTCCTTTGGTTTTTCTTCATTTGTGACAAATCTCTTGTTTTTCTCTTTAGTTCTGTTATTATGTGTCAGTGTGAGAGTCTTTCCCTTCTGATGTTTGTGCGGTCCTCTATTCTTCCCTGATCTGGACTCTGGATTTGTTCTATTTTGAAATAGGATGGTGGATGGGAAGCTTTACTGTCTCTTGTAGTTTTTGAAATTTGAATAAAGTAGGGATGGAGCGCTAGGATTCAGAAACTACTAGCAAATTACAATGTTCACTGATTGTGGTATGTGTTACCTGAGACCCACTCCCCACCGTCACACTATATGATGATACAAAGCAGAAACCAATGCGAAGAACAACTGAACACACACACACACATAGAGACATACACACACACCCCAAAACAAACTGGAATAACAACAAAGTGAAACAAAACAAACAACAGTAACAAAAAAAACCAAGAAAACCAAATTTACACATAAATGCCTAGCACAAAGTGAATAGAGAAGAAAAACAGAAAGACTGGGGGGGAAGGAATTCAGGTCGAATTCTCACACATATATTGACACACAGCTTAAACTATACGAAATGAAAATTTTAAAACCCAGAAGAACAAAAAAGCAAAAAAAAAAGCCAACAACAACAAAATTGAAAGATGAACACTCAATCATTCATATACACACATAAACAGAAAACAACAAATAAAAGAAGAAAGAAACAGAAAAAGAAATGAAAAAAATATTTGGGGGGAGCAGATCAAACCCTCACATACACATTCATGCACAAAGGAAAAATATTTTAAAAATAGATGAACTAACAAACAGTCAAAAAATTTTTCTTTCAAAAATCACTTATTTAAAAATGATTTACAAAAATGTTACTTTCTATAGTTACCCATAGTACTTGTTTTAAAAACATGGACTCTTAATTAGTTTATATATGTTGATTGTTCATGGTGTTAGAGTGGAAGGCATTTTTTTAACACATTTTTTATTTTAAAATTGTGGGGTACAATTAAGGGTTAGGTATACAAATATGCATTGTGCAGTTACCCTTGTTGATGAGGTGTGCCCCTCCATCCCCAGACAGATATTGACTACCATTAATCCCACCTCCCTTCCCCCTCCCCATAGTTTCCCACCACTGTCAATCCTTTTCTTATAGTATTACGATAGATGTTCAAGGTCCACTTATGAGTGAGAATATGTGCTACCCAGATCTTTGTTTCTGTGAGAGATCACTCAGTATTATAAACTCCAATTCCATCCAGGTTGCTGCAAATTGAGACCCTAAATAGACCAATAACAACCAAGGAAATTGTGTAATAAGAAAAGTACCTACAAAAAAAAAAGCCCTGGACCAGATGGCTTTCCAGCAGAATTGTATAAGACATTTAAGGAAGAGCTAATACCAATCCTATTGAAAGTATTCCAGGCGACTGAGAAAGATGGAACTCTCCCCAAATCATTTTATGAAGCCAACATCACATTGATACCCAAGCCAGGTAAAGACCCAACAAAGAAAGAGAACTACAGGGCAATATCTTTGATGAACATAGATGCTAAAATTCTCAACAAGATCCTAGCAAACCAGATCCAACAACACATCTCAAAAATCATCTATCATGACCTAAAAAATTTTTTAAATTTTTTTTAAATTTAAAATTTAAAAAAAACCTGCTCTCTTGTGGCAGGCTCTGTAATTGTTCCTCTAATCAGGTCTCTCCTGCAGTGCCACCTCGTTTACTCTCTCCTCAGTATCCGAAACAGGGAAGGAGGAGGGGCAGTGGAGGTGGGAGATCATATGGTCAGGAAGATCTCCTCCAGTGGGGAGGTATGGTATTGTCTCTTCCCCAGGTATGTACTCGTGGGGGTGCCCCAGTCAGGCCCATCCTGGAATGGAGTTCTGCTATTGTGACTGACGTCCAGGCTCCGCATGAGTTTGTCCCTCTCAGTCATGGCCCAGCTGTGTGGGTCTGACACTCAGAGGATTGTTGGGGAGAAGGGCGTTTGGGTCAGCCCTGGACTCAACAGTGATCTCTTTGCAGTTATTCCTCATCCTTTTCTGGCCACACCCTTTGTCCTGCAGCTGGATCAGGGTAGGGAGTGGGGCACCCGGAACTCAGCACTCATCAGGTCCCTCCAAAGTTTGTGCTTTCAGGATATACCACTGGGTCACAATCAATTCCTGAGTAGTTGACCCGCCAGTCACAGAGATTGGGTCTGTTGCTCCATGGTGAGCCAGTTGGAGCACCTTCCTGCCCTGCCTTCAAGATGGTGGTGGGGTGCCTCTCCTGTCCTCTTCTGTGGGACTTTGCCTCTGGACTCCCTCTGCAGTCCCTGCTGCCAGTGCACTGCCAGGCAGTGAAGTGGTGAGGTAAAGCCAGTCGCCAGCAGTCTCTCTCCTAATGCAATGGTGAGGGAGAGCCTGGGGCGGTGGTTTCTCCCCACTGCTTTTTCGCAGAAAAGCTTTTGTCCATTTAAAAAAATAATAGTGCTCAGCTTCTGTGACCTGGGAAGAGCCAGGGACAAAGCAGAGAAGCTGCAGCACCGGCTGTCGTGCCAGGGGCCTGGCCATTTGCTCACAAGCCCTCACTTAGACAGCCTCTCCCAGTATTTTCTTCCCAGGGAGGGTTTGTTGATTAAAAAAAGAAAGAAAGAAAGAAAAAGAAAATGGCACTCGGCTTCTGCATCCTGGGAATCGCTAGGGTCCAAGCCCAGCAGCTGTGGCACCAGCCGCTGCACCAGGAGAGCCCTGGCCACTAGCTCCCTAGCCCTCACTCCTTCAGCCACTCACATGCCACTCGCTCACCAACACCCATTGCATGTTAACTGTGGTCCTGTCACTCCATCTTCAAGTAATGGTGGGACAAGTTCTCCCATCATATCTCTGTGACTCATTCTTCTGCCTTTTCCTCTTTCACATTTTAAGGACTCATATGATTAGTTTGGGCCCACCTGGGTAATCCTCAGCTCAAGGTATTTAACTTTGATCAAGTCTGCAAAGTCCCCATTGCCATGTAAGGTAGTATAGTAACAGAGTCCAGGAATAAGTGCATGGGCACAACCTCAGAAAGAGATTGAGTATAGACTGTGAAGACAGGTAGTCTGGGTGGTCTGGATCTGAATCCTGGGATATTCTAGGACATGGAGGTTAAAGAGATGAGAAGGGGGCAGGCCTGGTTGCTCAACCTGTAATCCCAGCACTTTGGGAGGCCAAGGAGAGTGGATCGCCTGAGCTTGCCGGTTCAAGACCAGTCCGGGCAACTGGGCGAGACCTCGTCTCTACAAAAAAAAAATGAGCTGGGCATGGTAGTGCATGCCTGTAGTTCTGGCTTTTTGGAAGGCTGAGGCAGAAGGATCACCAGAGCCCAGCAGGTCAACGCTGGGGTGGCCATGAGTGTGCCACTGTACTCCTGCCTGGGTCACAGAGTGAGACTCCAACTCCAAAAATAAAAAAGAGAGATAAGGAGGAATCTGGTCTAGGAAAGTGAGAAGCAACCACTCAGCAAGAGAAAAAAAATATTGAGGGGTGAATACAAGGTGAAGACAGAGTTTCAAAAGGAATATCTCCATTGCTGCTGAGACTAAGCATTTAATTTGCTAACATAGACTTCCCTAATGACCTGGAAAAGAAATGTTTCAAAGGGGTGGTGGGGACAATGGGTGCCATCAAAGAATTCAAGAAAGAAAGAGATTTCCCCAAAGACGTTAAACAAATGATCAAACACACATGAATAGAGGTTCAACGTTACTAGCCATTAGAGAAATGTAACTCAAAATCACAATGAGATACCACTTTACACCCAAGAGGAAAGCTAATAAAAAAGAAATGGCCAATACCAAGTGTTGGGGAGGATGTGAAGAAATCTTCATACATTTCTCATGGGAATGTAAAAATGGTGTTGCCACTATGGATGATGACTTGACATTCCCTGGGACGCTTAAACATAAAGTTATCATATGACCCAGCAGTTCCACTTCTAGGTATACATCCAAGAAAAAAGATGACATATGTCCATACAAAAACTTGTACAGGAATGTTCGTAGCAGCATTATTCATGATAGCCAAAGACTAGAAACAACTCAATTGTTCATTAACTGATGTAAACAAAATATCCATACACTGGAAAATAAATCATAAAAAGGAACAAAGTACTAATACATGCTACAACATGAAAGGAACTTAGGAATAGCATGCTAAGTGAAAGAAGCTAGAAGAAAATGCATGATTCTATTTTTATGAAATGTCCGTAATAGGCAAATTTATAAAGACAAGGCAGGGCTCAGTGACTCAGCCTGTAATCTCAGCACTTTGGGAGGCTGAGACGAGTGGATTGCCTGAGCCTGCAGGATCAAGACCAGCCCGGGCAACTTGACAAGACCTCGTCTCTACAATAAATTTAAAAATTAGCTGGGTGTAGTACCACACACCTGTAGTTCCAGCTACTTGGAAGGCTGAGACAGAAGAATCACTGGAGCCCAGCAGATTGATGCTGGAGTGACTGTGAGTGTGCCATGGCACTGCAGCCTGGGCAACAGAGTGAGCCTCCAACTCAAAAAAAAAAAAAAAAGACAAAAAGTAGATTAACGGTTGCTGGGGGCTAGTGGGAGATGGAAACAGAATGTAACTGTCAATGGATAACACGTTCTTTGGGTGGAATGAAACTTCATTTAGATAGTGACGATGCCTTCAAAACATTATGTATACGTTAAAAAGCACTGAATCCCATACTTTAAAATGATGACTTTTATGATATGTGAATTAGATCTTAATTTTTTAAAAAGAGAATAGGAGAAAGCACTGGAAACAAGGAATGTAGACCATTTTTTCAAAATCTTTGCTATAATATAGAGAACAAAATGAGACAATATGGAGGGGATGTAAATTCATAGATTTTCTTTTAAGTTTTTCTGGCAATGAAAATAATCCAGTAAAGATGAATAGAGAAGACAATGCAGAGAAGAACTCATAGAGTGATGTCACTGAGTCAGCATGTGGAGGTAGAAACGGTCCCAGAAGAGCATCAGAGTTAAGGGAGCATGAACTGGCCATAGTCACAAGGGAGAAGGCAGAATGCATGGGATCTGATCAGGGAGAGTAAACTGGGTGATGAGTTTGTGGAAGTTCTTCTGATTGTAAGAAGAAAAGTCACTTCTGTAAATGAGGATGTGGAGGAGGGACTGGAGATCAAGGAAAGTTGAAAAGACTAACCATGGTGACCAGAAGAGTAGGAGAATGAAGAAACTAGGGACATTTAGGAAACTCACAGCTCAAACCAAGGGCCCAAAAGAGGTCATGAATGTAGTGATGTCAAGCAGCATTGCGTTGTTTTCCTAGCTATGCAGCATCATTGGGAAGGGAATGTGGTCAGCCCTCAGGTACACCTGGACTCATCAGCTCTTTCACCCTTCCAACATTCTCTCTGTCTCTCATGTCTGTGACTCTGGCTCATTGTTTCCCTGTGCAAACCTGCTGCCCTGTGTCTCAGGCCTATGCGGGGGAGGTGTGGCCACCAGCCAAACCTCACTTGTGCATCTTAACACCCAGGCACCCAAAGAGAGATGGCCTTCCCTTTCTAAATTCCCACATCCCTGGCCAATGACTCTGAATGGCACAACTTAAAGTGTGCGACCAAACCTAGACAAATCAACCATGGCTCAAAGAAGTCAGGATTTCAGAAGGAATGTGCTAACATAGTCCAGGCATCAATAATAAAATGAGGGTGAGGATGAGAGAGGAGGTTACAATGCTGGGTGGGGGTAGGACTACATGCAGATAAAAGATAAAATGAAAGAATAAGAAGAGGAATGAATACAAGAAACCTAATAATGCATAACCTAATGGAACATGAAGATTGGTTGCATGTCTGGGATGAAGGAAAAGTCAAAACAAGGGAAATGATGATCCCCTGTAAGCCCAAATCATGCCTCCACCACTTCCACTCCAGAGAACACACATGAGGAAAACTCAACAAATTTGGAGTTTATTTCTCACCTGTGCAATGGGTGTCTGCTTTACATAATTGCTGAAGATCTAATTGAGAGACATATGTAAGGTCTATTGAATGATGTTATAAATAATAATCCAAAAGGAAGTGACTTGAGGATGAGGGTACTGAGACTCACAACACACCTTGCATGTAGGAGGGAACCTAGAAAAGACCCAAGAGAGCAGCATCTCCTCTTTCCAAGTCTCTTCTGCACCAGATGTCAGTGTCTCTTACTCCACATCTCCCAGCCCACAAGGCCTACCACCCCCACCACTGATCACCTGAGTGGTAGTTCCTCTTTCAACAACCAGCTGGTCCATCACCAATGATCTCAGCCTGACTTGAGTCACCTGAGTTAAGGATAGAATCCTTGGGAGAAGAGCAACTAGAAGTTATTCCCATCTGAATATTCCAGCTTCCATAGTCTTCAGTGACCAGGTGATGGAAGGGTAAGATGGGAATGTAGAAACATCCCATGTTGCATTTAAGGTTTTACTCTGCCACCAACTTGAGATATGGTCATGTACTCTGCAAAATGAATATGATAGTACCTAGCTTAGTGGGTTCTTGTAAGAATTAGAAGAAAACTTGCAAACTGTTTGAGACAAAACCTTGTTTATTACAGAATTGGAAAGGCTAGTCACTTCCTTGTTTGTTGGTTTCTGCTCGTGGTGGGGTAGGATCAATCAATGGGAAGTCACACCTTACACTGCTCCAGCACTGAAGGGCACTGATGCCCAGCCCTGACCAGTAACCCAAGACACTGGTGAAGAGATGGTGTCTCTCGCTCCTCTGCTTTCTGCTCAGCTTGAGGGGGAGCAGGTAGAGACAGGACCCAATTGTGGATCCTTCTCCTGCCCACCCCATAGACCATGCAGCAGTCTCCCAGCATTGCCTCGTAATCCCCAACTCTTAGCAGGGACCTTGTACAGGACTTTGCTTTCTGATGTCAGAGATGAGGCAACTGAGCTGAACCGAACTAGGACAGGAATCAAGAAATCCAGAAATCCAGACCACAGACAAGCCACACCTGCTCATGGTACTAGAACCAGCCCATCTCTGATGCAAGAGCCATGTCCCAACAGGAGGTAGAGGCTGCAAGGTGGGGAAGACTCCCAGGGAGGCGAGAACCTCCCACACACCATGCTGAAGGTTGCACCAGGTCCTCAGGAAATGTGATGCTGTAAGTGGGGTGGGGATGTGCTCCCCGCAGAACTCTGTGCAGGCCAAGGTCAAGAGAGGTCATCATGTCCACTTTTGCTTCCAAGTAGAACCAACACTAGAAAGGCCCCAGCAGTCTCTGTGCTGCATTTCTCTCTGCTGATCCCCCACGGGTACTTGTCCTCTTTGTGGGCTTCCCACGGTCCCTGCACCCTTCTAAGGTAGGCCTAGGTTACTCCTGCAGGAAGACTCAGGACCAATCCAGGGCAGACTGTGGCAGGGGGCCCTAATGTTGTCCAGGGTGTTCAGTCAGGTCAGATGTAGGAGACATCTTTCCAAACATTTGGGGTCCAGACAGGTGCCATGGAACAAGATCCTTGAGAACGGGCTTTAGACAGGATGGTAGGATTCCAACAGGCAGAGATAGGAGTGGGGAAAAGGCAGTAGGAATCATTATTCCAGACAAAGGGAAGTGAGTGGACAAAGAGGAGGCCACACTAGGACTTGGGACCAACATGGCTAGAGAGACTGAGAGTCAGTAGAAGAGGCTGGGGAGGACAGGGTCTGACCTTCCACAAACTTCACCTGTCAGAGCCCACAGAGGCCCCACCACAGGGCGGAGAGGACACTGCCCATCATTCCTACCACCAAGTGTCCATTAGCAGACCAGGGAAGAGCTGGGGCAGATTTCTGAGAAACAACCTCTGGCTTTGCCTCCCAGGGCATTCTCCAGGACACGAGAGGTTGGGAAAGACCCAAGATAAAATAAGTTCCTAGTCCCACTCCCAGGAAGGTAGATTTGGGGTCCATAGAGGAGGCTCAGGTAAGCACAGGTGGCAGAGAAGGAAGACTCCAGCCCAGATGTGTGATGCACTAGACACTTCCCCAGTCACATACAGTGAACACACACACTACCAGACCCCCAAGGGAGCCCTACACAAGGTCTGCAAAGGAAACCTCAGACCAAGGGCTACCATCTACCCATGCTATCCCCCTACTCACCACCCAGAATCCAGGTCCTAACTTCCCTCTATGGGGCACTGTCAACATATTCCCACAGTCCCCATACCAAGGTTGGCATTTTCAAAAAGACTCACACCACAGCAGAGATGGTGGGAACTTGCCACATTCACAGACAGACAGGATGCCCTTGGAATGGCTTTGAGAGGAGATGGGTCAGGAGCCATGTCAATAACAGAGAAAGCCCTCACCTGGAGGCATCAGTATCCTGAGTGGGAGAACAGCCTGAAGGGGTGAGCAGAGGAAATGGCAGGACCACCAGTACTCAGGCAGCTGAGGACACAAACTCAGGGTAGCACAGGCCAGGGGCAGCTGGAGCTGAACCGGAGCTGGGACAGGAGGTGTCTGCAGGCATCAGGTGAGAATGCAGGAGTACCAGGACTGCCAGTTTCTCCTGCTTCTTCCAATTAGATGATCTTGATGTTCTAGGCTGGGTTATAGACATAACCATAGACAGCACCAAGAGGCCTCTTTTCTTCTAGATGTTGTTCACTTGATGGCCTGGAATGCCAGACAGAGGGTTCCTGGGGCAGCTGGAGAATAGAGTGGATCCAGACGGACCCCAGAGCCAGCGCCCACTGACACAAGCTACTTATGAATTTCCCCAAAGCACCCAGTACTCCATCACCCCAACTGAAAGCTATCTTAGTAAGCACTGTTGATTGTCTAGAAACAAATGAACAGGCAGTGGGGCCAGAAGTGGTAGATCCTGGGGTTGGAAGCCCAGGCTGGGCAGTGAGAAACTGGGAGTGCCCAGGCCATCAGTGCTCCCAGCCTCACCTTGGCTGTGACCTCCTGAGACTCTTGCTGGCTGACATCCACACAGTATATGCCAGTATCATCGACCCCGCGATCTTCCTGCCATCCTGCCCCTGAGACATACATGGACAAAGCATGAACCTATGCTATGGAAACCTGTATCCTTCCTCACTGCCAGGGACCCCAAGGCCAAGGCCACACCCACCATCCCCTATGCAGGGTCCACTCCTTGGAGGCAAAATTCAGGAGAAAGGGAGCCCAGGATCTAGTTGGGGAGGGGAACAATCAGGCCTGGAGGGAGAAGTGCTATCTGCCTCTTCTCATCTCCATCTTCTTTTTTCGTCCAGCCCGTCTCCCAATGAGACAGCCCAACTCCCAGAATCAACAGCATAACCACGATGACCCCAAAAATGTTTCACAGAAGGAGACTCATGTCCTGTCCATGTGAAACTTTTTCACTCACACAGAAAGAGTGAGAAAGGCTAAGGCAGAGAGAACTTGAGAGACCCAATCCCAAAGGGAGACAAAGGGAGAAAACAGGTAGAGAGGTGGGAAAGGGCCTGGGGCAGAAGTGGAGCAGGGAGGAACTTGGCAGGTCCATTCATTCAAGTGGCTACAGAGCTGCTGCCTGGGGCCAGGGACAGGAGATGAACAAGATGGTATCCCCGCCCAAGAGCAGCTCATCACCCAGGAGGGAAAACTGAGAAAATACCAACTGCCAGACAGAGGGGTCACAGAAGAGAGGTTCACACCTTGCATAAGGTCCTCAGGAAGGGCCTCCTCCAGAGGAGGTGCTGGGTAAACTGAGTCTTGAGGGAAAAGTAGGGATTTCCCATGTATTTAGGGTGGAGTATTCCAGGAAGAAGGAGCAATGTGTCAGGAAATGGCTGTGTCATAACTGTCATAACATAATCTGAAGTTTCCAGCTCCTCACTGAGGCAAGGGAGAGATAGAGTAGGGAAGAGCTGGACAAGAAGAATTAGAGAGAGGCAGGAGTCTCTGCCCAGAGGATCTTGTCTTCATGCTAAGTGCTAAACTTTAGCTGAGAAACCAAGGTGATGGGAGGAGGAAGTAACAACCTGTTTTAAGTGATGCTAACACCTCACATCCCTCCAGCAGCTCGTGGAGGAAGGGTTAGGGAGGATAAGGCCACACGTAGGAGCCAGATCATTCATTCACTCAGTGAACACTGGTCGCCAGCAAACTTTGCCAGAAGCTGTATTTGAAACAGGTATTCAAAGGAAAACATGTTGTGGCCTCTGCCCTTAAGGTATTGCAGTCTTCAGAGCAGACAGACACAACCCTACCTTTACTGTTCAGTGTGAAGTGGCCACAGGACAGGAGCGGTGCCTGAGAACAGGACAGACAGTTAACAGGACCTCATACAGTGAAAGCTTGAATTCCTTTATTTAAAAACTATTGAAAATTTCTAGGCTTCAATGGCAGAGTTTCAACCAATTGTGGGACCTGGTGTGATTGCGTGGGTCTCATAACCATGAAGCAGGCCCTGGCTGAGGGGAAGGCATATACAAGAATAAAAGAAGAGGTGCAGGACCTTGGGTGTGGGAGGGCCAATGGGAGGGGAAGCAGCATGATGTGGAGCTCAGAAGTTGCAAAACCAGGACATACATTGGGAAATACCAGTAAGCAGTTTGCTGCGAATTGTGTAGCTGAGGCCAGCAATGTGGGTGGAGGAGAGTCTGAGCCCTGAATCCTACAAGTGACTGGAATCAGGCTTCCACAGAGTGAGAGACCCAAGAAACCAAGAAACTTAAAAAGCCCTACTTGCTGTAAAAGTAATGTTTAGTTCACTATATTTTATATATCCCTACCTCATGTTCATTGTATTTTATGAAATCTTAGTACTTTAAATCCTACCTCAGGCCCCGTAGAATTAGGCATATGTCGGGTGCCTGGTAGCAACTGATTGTGTAATTATATAGTGTCTTAAGTAGTGTTTGTATTTAGAACTCTTGGGTTAAGCATTGTTAGTCCCAATTGCCATGCTGACTTCTGCTTTTACAACGGAATGTAAATGTTAAAGCGATAAGCCCCTTTCAGACATTCCTTTGCAGCAGACTTGGAGACGCTAGTAATCTGCCTGCTTGCTCAAGTTAATTTATACACAGTGACTGTATGAACCTAACTTATCTGACATTCCACTCTGCCCGTTGGGTGGGTTTCTGTCAATCACGGGCAGTCAGGTTGAAGCCCACAAAGGCACCTACCAATACCAAGTGTTCCCGTACCCATTAGGAGAGATTACCCAATCATGTAAAACCAAGTTTAGAGTTCTTTCCCCTCCCTCTGTAATGGTGTATAAAGACTGCTTGCCATGCTGGATCGGGGCTCTCATCCCTGAAGCCACAGCCGGCTTCATTCGTGAGCCCAGACTCGAGCCTGAATAAAGACCCTTGTGTGTTTGCATCAGAGCTGGCTCTTTGGTGGTCTCTCGGATTTTGAATTTTGGGTTTAACAAGAGGAAACAGACAATGACCCAATCTGATCTGCTTTTCCCAAAACCCACTCTGGGCAACCTGTGGGGGATCGATGGGGAGGGAGAGCTGCAGGAAGGCTGCTGCCTAGACAAGCGGGGACATGGGGATAAGAAGGAGAGCATGGATAGGAGAGACAGTTAAGGTAGAGCGAGGTGGAATTGACTCCCAGACTTCTGTTTAGGGCGATCAGTGGAAGGTGATGCTAATACACACGGTGGGAAGGAGAGCCCAGAACCCTAGGGCCCCAGAACTACCTGTCTTCCAAATGCTCCTCATCTCCAGAAGACTACACTCACCACTCACCTTGGGCACACACTTCCCTAAGGTCTTCTGTGGTATTTTTCTGGTCCACCTGGTTGCTGACTACGCTACGCAGGTGAAACTGGTGTTATGCTGGCTCAGGGACAGGCTCACAGCCAGGGTCCAGGGGCTGGAGACAAATCCTGGTGTCCCTCTCTGCTCCAGCTCCCTAGGAAGACCATGAATCTCCCAGGTCACATTCAAGTCCTCTGTGGCCCCAGGGGCCCTGCACTCCAGGGTGATGTTGCACCAGTCTGATGTGATGGATGTTGACTTGGCCAGGATCTCTGGATGGGTCACAGGCTCTGCAGTAGGAGGGGACAAAAGAAAGAAAACTCACACATGTGGGAAACATTTCACATCACATAGTGGTCCCATGAGGTGCACATCTTAGTTGTGGGAATCTGAGAATAGCTTAGGTAGGTAACAAGGGGAATCCAGGAGTCAGATAGGATTAAGGTTGCTGGCCAGCAGGCAATTGAGAATTTATTTGGGATTATCCAGATGGTCCCAATGTAATCACCAGGATCATTAAAAGAAGGAGGGAGAGGAGAGGTGAGAGGGATGGGTATGCATAGGATTCTATCACTAATTGCTCACTTTGAAGATGGAAGGAGGCGGCCAGGAGCTTAGAGATGCTGGCAGCCACGAGCAGGTAAAAAAGCACAAGACGAATTCCCCTCTGGCGCCTCCACAGAGAACAGCCCTGCGAGCATATTCATTTTAGCACATTAGGAACTGTGGTCAGACCTATGGTCTATGGTATGGTGAGTGGTAAGTTTGTGTTGTTTTAAGCCGATAATTCGTGGCGATTCTTTACATCAAGAATAGAATACTATTACACAAATTAAATATCATGAATCATATATAGAATTAATGTATTGCATTCGTTTTCTCCAAATTTCCATTTTCCTCTCTCAAAATACTGAAGTGATTTGTTTTCACCCTGTGTGAATCTCACCTCAGCTCTCCATCTATGGTGACCTCACTGACTTTCAGGAGAGAAAATGAAATCTCGAGGGTGGAGTCTGAATGAGATCCTGCATAATGGCACCTGTGGGACACCCTAGGGACAAGAGAAAGAGGTGAGCCACGGGAAAGAGGGAGGGTGTCACTCACCATAGACAGTGAGGTGAAGCACCTCGCTATAACCTTTTTCACCAGTTAAGGTAACTTGAACCCGGTACTGCCCACTTTCCTTGACTGTCAGGTTCTGAGTCATCAAGAACATCATGTTGGGCACATGGACCCTCTGCTTTCACTTGTCCTGGAGGCCGACCCAGGTTGGAGACTCGACCCCCCTGTGGACTCGCAGCATGACTGTGAAACCTGACTCAGGGCCAAAGCCCAAGGAGAACTCCTCCAGCTCTGCTCCTAGAGCTATACTTCTGGTTTCTCGATCACAGGAAAAAAGAGCCTCTTCAGATCCCCTTCAGGGGAACATTGGCTCCAGAATCCTTCACCCTAGAGACCAGTGCACCAGATCTCTGGGGCCCAGTGCTACAGACGCCTAGGTGTTGGAAACAGGAAAAGTGTTTTCTCATTGAAAAAAAATAAGAGAACTGCAAGACTTGTCATATTAGAAACATTATCCAATCCAGTACATTCCTTTGATTCTAGGAATAAGCCTAGTGTAATAAATCTGAAGTACTCTAGAATGAAGTCATGATTCTAGTGGAGGACAACATTAAACAGTTTCCTCAACCTGCCTCACCTCCAGTTTCCTGACCTGCCTCATGATGAGAGCATGAATCATGAGTTCAAGGGTCAGAAGCCCCTGCACAACTGGCACATGCTAAGTGCATGACTGTAGGAAGCAGCTGCTAACATGGTCCCCAAAGTTGCCTCCCTCCTCCTGTACACACCTCCTGCGATCTCCTCCCAGAGGGTTCGTTGCACCTATTGACTTGCTTCTAATGAATTCTATTTATTTGGGCATGTGCTTCTTTCTTTAAAGGGTTTCATTGTAATCATCAAGTATTACATGTTCATTAAAAACAATCATGTGAGTTATGGAACTGTTTTCAAGTAAAAATTCCAACTGTGCCTCCTCTCAAAGGTAAGTGATGTTAACAATGTGTCTCCTCCTGACTTTTACCTGGGTACTCACAAATACCATGACCCTGTGAACATGGGGTCAATTTGTAAACCATGTCAGCACTCCTGCTCACCTCCATAAGAGTACTCTTTGACTCGTTTTACCTCTTCTAACACCCTCCTGGTCCCCTGCATTAACCAAGGATTGAAATAAAAGTATCCAGCTGGGCACAGTGGCTCATGCCTATAATCCCAGCACTTTGGGAGGCCCAGGTGAGAGGATTGCCTGAGTCCATGGGTTCAAGACCAGCCTGGGCAACTTGGCAAGACCTCATCTCTACAATTAAAAAAAAAAGGCCAGGCTCAGTGGCTCAGCCTATAATCCCAGCACTTTGGGAGACAGAGGTGAGTGGATTGCCTGAGACTGTGGGTTCAAGACCAGCCCAGGCAACTTGGCGAGACCTTGTCTCTACAATAAATCAAAAATTATCCGGGCATGGTAGCACACTCCTGTAGTTCTGGCAAGAGCTCTCTGATCTACAAAAGATGCGCATCATGAAGAAGAAGAAAGAAATAAGCTAGGGAGCATGTGGTAGATTACAAGGTGGAGTAGCTGAGTGTGGTAGCATGCCCCTGTAGTTCCAGCTACTTGGAAGTCTAAGGCGGAAGGATCGCTGGACCCCAGCAGGTTGAGGCTGAGGTGGCCTGCAGCGTGCCACCGCACTCCAGTCTGGGCGACAGAGTGAGACTCCAACTCAAAAAGAATAAAATAAAATAAAAAACAAGGTGGAGGTAAAAAATCATTTAAATTATATAAAATTTCCAGACTTGGTGGCTCAGCCTGTAATCCCAGCACTTGGAAGGCCAAGGCAAGTGGATTGTCTGAGCCCGTGGGTTAAAGACCAGCCTGGGCAACTTGGCAAGACCTCACCTCTCCAATACATAAAAAATTAGCTGAGTGTGGGTCACTTAGAAGGCTGAGGCAGATGGCTCGTCGGAGCCCAGTAGGTCATCACAGGAGTGGCCGTGAGCGTGCCACTGCGCTCTAGCCTGAGCGACAAAGTGAAACTTTGACTCAAAAAAAATAAAAATAATTTAAAATAAATAAATAAAATAAATTATATAAAATTTAAAGCTATAATCAATGTAAAATTTGCCCATTTGTCTGATATCGCACACATCTCTACACTCACAATTCACCCGCATGACGCTTCTCAGTTCATGCATGACACCCACACCCCATGTCAGATGCCGTCTCCACTCCTCATGTCTCTGTCTGGACCCCACAGTACAGAGACTCTCTCTCCTCCAGCTCCCTGTGGCAGACACAGGCTGGGCACTCAGTCAAGGCTGTTACTATGTTGAGGGACCTCCCCAAGCGCGGACCACCCTCAGGGCAGCTGCCTGTGTCTCTGGGATTACAGTGTGAATCAAGCCACCCTAGGCCTCACCTTCCCTTCCACACTTCCCTTTCCATGCACACATTCACAAAGGGTGTAAGAACTTAAGAATCATCAGGACAATTTCCTCATCATCACCCTCACCACCACTCCAACACCCATCCCTCTCCCCAGGTCCAGGGTGAACTTAAACAGGGGACAATCCAGGCACCAAAGACAAACGCACCCAACTGCAGAGTTTCAGACTTCCCGAAAGGACGCGGAGCACTGTAGGATGATGATCCTTCCTAGGACAGTCTCTGATCAAACTTCACTGTGAGAGAGGAGTCTTGTCTCATTCAGCACCACAGAGGTCAGGCCTAATGGGACAACCCACTTCATTCCTTCTCAGTTCCTATTTGACCCTGAATCACCTTCTTTGACTGGACACAGATCCTTAATCCCTAAAACAGAAATTCTATGCCCTTCTTTCTTTCTGGTTCTCTCTCTCTCTCTCTCCTCTCTCTCTCTCTCTCTCTCTCTCTCTCCTTCTTTCTTTCTTTATTTCTGTCTTTGTTTCTCTTTCTTCCTTCCTTCATTTCTTCTTCATTTCTTCCTTCTTTCCTTCCTGCCATTCTTTCTTACTCTTTTTGTTTAGTAGCCCTCCAATTCCTGTGCTGAGGGAGAAAACTAAATGGTAAAACATATCTCTTCAGAGAAACAGTACTGCAGAAGTGGAGAAAACCAAAATTTTTCTGTCCACAGAAAGTTATCTGTGTCGAAGCATTACCTTGGTATTCCAAAGCTCATCGTACCCTCAAGATGTCCTGTTTTACAAGGGCTCCCTAATCCATTATGTTTCATATAATCCCCTGATAGTTCAATTATTAGCTGAGATATTAAACTAAAAATAATAACAAAAAGCTTTCACCAAATTTCATCTTTTCTAAGTCTAACTCTTTTTTATTTAATTTCATTACAAATGCAAACACATAATTGTACATGAAACAATGCATGTGCTATGGCCTACATTATGATGGTCTTCTGACCCTGCTTTGCTGAATTTCCTGTGTTCTCTATTTTCTCTCCCTCCATTTTTTCCTCCAAAATTTCACACCCTCCTGTAGCCCATGCTAACCATCGACTGACCCTTCCACATTTTTAGCGTAATCTTATAAAAGTGTAGTTGAAAACCATTAACTTTGGGAGACTGATTTTCCATTTATCAAATAATAACTATGTTGTATTCAGTTTCCTGAATCTTGCTGATGGCATTCCAAGCATCTTTCTCCATGGAATTGAAAATCCTTTCTGGAACATTTGTTTTTTCTTTAACCCATAATATCCTACAGTACGGATACTTCTCAATTTGATCAATCATTCCTTAATTGATAGGCACCTCCTCTTCTTCCAAAGTTTTTCCTAGAACAATGCTGTGGTTAACATGGTTTTATCTGAGGTCTCCAAGGCCTGAGCAGCATTTTAGGATGAGGGAAAGAGACTCACAGTGAGTGAGGCATCAAAGGGCATCCTCCCATGGTATTCATTTTATCCAAAGATAACTTCTATATGACATTTTACAATGAAAACTAATGCAGATTACACATACAATTTTAAGCTACCTTTGTGGCTGGGTGAGATGACTCACGCCTGTAATCCCAGCACTTTGAAAGGTGGAGGCGGGAGAATTGCCTAAGTACAAGGATTCAAGACCAGCCTGGGCAACTTGGTGAGACCTCATCTTTACAATAAATCAAAAAATTATCCAGGCATGGTGGCACATGCCTGTGGTTCCAGCTACTTGGAAGGCTGAGGCAGAAGGATCACCTGAGCCCAGCAGATGAAAGTTGCAGTGACCATGAGTTTGCCACTGCACTCCAGCCTGGGTAACAGAGTGAGACTAAAAAAAAAAATGCATGTATGACTCCCAAGGACCCTCTCCTTTGTGATGATCGACTGAAAACTGAGCCCCAAGCCCAGACGAAGGAGTAACGTTCACTCTACTTTTTAATGGAAAGGCTCAAAAAGCCCAGACCAGAGGAGCATTTTCCAGCTCAGACACAGTATTCTAGTTCAACCCCCTTCTCCAAGGGACAGTGACAGGAACTGTCAGGACACCTGTGAGTTCCAGGCGAGATGGACCCTGTCCCCAGCCTTCTGCCCAGAAGGCTACTATTTTAGCTGCCTCCTGCCTCCTCCCAGGCAGCTCCAGGCTCTCGTGGCTTCCCTGCTGATGCAGCAGAAGCAGCCTCCTCTTCCTGGTGAAGGTTCCCCTAATACAGCAAGGCTGCCCTAGCTCAAATTTCCAGCCTCTTCTCCACCAAAAGTTCATTTCCTTCCTTGCCATCACCTTGGAGCTCTGACCAAATACTCTGAATTTGTAACTTATAACAGAATAACTTTTTCTATCTGTTCCACAAAGACATCAGAATCTGAACAGCCTCCCAGTGGTCAGGGCCCAGCTAGTCCAACCCCACCCAATTGCCCTGCTTCCCCAGGGATCCCGAAATACTCACTGAGGAGGAGGCTGGTAAATCCCAGGAGCCCAAAGGCCCATCAGAGGGACCCATCCTCAGAGCAGGGTGTCATGCCCAGCTGCCTGCCAGGCTGTTCAGCTGTAGAGGAAACACTGGAAGGGAGGAGATGAGAGAGGAGGACACACTTGAGCAAAGAAGCCCTCGTACACTCTTCCCCTCAAGACAGGGCTAGCGAGTTCCTACAGTGGAGATAGGCCAGCAGGCCAGAGAAAGCCATTCAGCTCTTCCATCTCATCCCAGCACCTGCAGTGCTGTGCACACTCAGTGAATAGTTGCAGAAGAAATAAATTGGCAACCTCACTTTGTCATGCTCCTGATTCTATATTGGACCTCTTTCTCCCTGCAGGCAAAGCCAGCTGGTATTCCCATGCCCACCCTCCCCTCCCCCTTACCTATTTCCCTGAGTTCTCAGCTCTGGCCCTTGTGTTCCTGGTCGCCAGTTCAAGCCTATAGTCAGCCACTGAAACCATGCTTTTACAACAAGTTTCCTCTGGATATCAGTGACTTTCCTCTGTCCCTACCCCATGTAATAAGCCAAATTTATTTTCTCATTTTTTAAAAACCTTCAACCGTCAGTTACCTAAGAAGCTGTGGACAAAAGAACAAAGCTCTTTATAGAGGATGAACTCCCCACTACCCAGGGCAAATACTGGCATTTACCTTGTGCTGGTGTCAATGGTTTCTCAGCTGCTAATAATGTTGGTCATCCTCTGTACACACTCAAGGCAAAACCAAACCCCACAGGGGCTGACAGGTTCTTGGCCAGATTGAACCACAACTTTCCTTAAAGCCATTGCTAGCCCTGCTCCTTCTCTCTCAAAGGGACACAAGAGAGAACCGCACGCTCCCTCTGGCCATAGCCTCAGTTGCCTCCAACTCACCACCTTCCATGGCCTGAATACCTCCCACTAGGCCCTACCTCCAACATTGGGAATTACATTTCAGCATGACATTTGGAGGGAACAAACATACAAACTATGTCAGGCCTCAGGTTTTTTCCACACCTTCGTTATTGTAAAAAAAAATGCTTCAATAAACATGGGAGTGCATATGTCAATTTAAGATATATGTGGTTTCATTTTCACTGGATATGTACCTAAAAGAAAACCTGTGAGTAGTTTTTTTAAAATAGCTTTACTGAGATATAATTTCACTTAAAGTGTTTAAATAACTTCATTTAAAGTGTACAATTGAATGTTTTTTAGTCTATTCCCAGATATGTACAACCCAAGAGCAATGAAAATACCTCCACACAAAAACGTGTACACAGTCTGGGTACCGTGGCTCAAGCCTGTAATTCCAGCACTTTGGGAGGCCGGGGTGAGAGGATTGCCTGAGTCCCAGGGTTCAAGAACAGCCTGAGCAACTTGGCAAGACCTCATCTCTACAATAAATTAAAAAATTAGCAGACATGGTAGTGCATGCCTGTAGTTCTGGATACTTGGAAGGCTCAGGCAGAAGGATCACCTGAGTCCAGCAGGTCAGTGCTGGGGTGGCCGTGAGCAAGCCACTGCACTCCAGCCTGGGCAATGGAGTGAGACTCGAACTCAAAAAAAAAAAAAAAAAGCTTGTACACAAATGTTCATATTAGCATTATTCACAATAGCCAAGAGATGGAAACAACCCAAGTATTTATCAAAGGATAGTTTTATTTTTAGTTATTTGAGGAACTTTCATACTGTTTTCCATCATGGCTATAAATTTACATTCTCAACAACAGCACCCATGGATTCCTTTTTCTCCATAACTTTGCCAACACTTATTTCTTGTCTTTTTTTATCAGAGTCACCCTAACAGATATGAAACAATAACCTATTGTGGTTTTGATTTGTATTTCCACTATAATGAGTCATATTGAGTTACTTTTCATATATCAGTTGACCATCTGTAACTAATGTTGGAAAAATATCCATCCAGGTCCTGTGCCAGTTTTTAACTATTTGTTTTGTTTGTTTGCTATTATATTATAAAGTTTCATGGGTTTTTTTGGATGTTAACCATTTACCAGATGATTTGCAAATATATTCTCCAAATACGTAGGTTGTTTCTTCATTCTGTTGATAGTTTTCCTTGCTGGGTAGAAGCTTTATAGTTTAATATAATCCCAGTTGTTCATTTTCAGTATTGATGGCCATGCTTTTGGTGTCATATCCAAAACATCATTGCCAAGATCAACCCCAAGGAGCTTTGTCCCTGTGTTCTTCTAGAAAATTTATGGCTTTAAAACAAAAAAAAAGAATTTTTATGGCTTTGTCTCTAACCTTCAATACTTTAAACCATTTTGACTTATTTTTTGTATATCATGTAGGATAAGAACCCAATTTCATCCTTTTGCATATGGATATCCACTTTCCCTGACACCGTTTTTTGAAGAGACTGACCTTTCCATATTGTGTATTCCTGACATCCCTGTCAAACATTAGTTGAACTCATAGACATAGGCTTATTTCTGGGCCCTATAGATGCCATTCCCATTCTATCTTGATTATTATAGTTTTGCAATATAGTTTGAAACAAGGAAGTGTGATGTTGTGTCCTAGTCTGGTTTTGTTATCAGAGTAATGTTAATGTCATAGATTGAGTCAAGAAGAATTTCTTTCCCTGAAATATTCAGGGATAGTTTGAGAAGAGTTTATGTTTGTGTGTGTTTGGTAGAATACAGCAGTAAAACCATCCACTCCTGGGCTCTTCATTGTTGGAAGACTTTATATTATTGATTCCATCTCATTACCTGCTGGTCTTTATTTTGGGTGGTAATGTATCTAGCAGTTTATCAATTTTATCTTTTCAAAATACCAACTTTTCTTGTTGATTTTTTGTTTGTTTGTTTTTGTTTTGTTTTTTTGTTTTGAGTCGAAGTCTCACTCCACTGCCCAGGCTGGAGTGCAGTGGCATGCACACAGCCACCCCAGCCTCGAACTGCTGGGCTCTGGTGATCCTTCCTCCTCAATCTTTCAAGTAGCCGGAACTACAGGCACGTGCTTCCACGCCCGGTTAATTTTTTTTATTATTATTATTTTATTATAAAGATATAGGGTACAATTCAGGGTTAGGTATACAAACATTGATTATGTAGGTACCCTTGTTGATGAGGCATACACCTCCCTATCCTAGCAGTTTCCCTCAACTGCCAATCCCACCTCCCTTCCCCTGACAGTTTCCCATTACTGTCAAATGCTTTCTTATAGTATTATAATTGTTCAAGGTCCGCTTATGAGTGAGAACATATGGAACTCTGTTCCTTGTTTCTGTGAAAGATTGCAGAGATGAGGTCTCAACAGTTGCCAGGGTTGGTCTCGAACCTGAGGGCTCAGGCAATCCACTTGCCTCTGCCTCCCAAAGTGCTGGGATTAAAGGCTGAGGCAACGAGCCCGGCCTTGTTGATGTTTTATATTTATTTTTTAGTCTCTCTTTTGTTTAATTCTGTTTTGATTTTTAATATTTCTTTCCTTCTGCTAAATTGGGGTTTGGTTTGTTCTTGTTTGTCTAGTTCCTTAAATTGACTGTTAGGTTGTTTATTTGAAGTCCTTCAACTTCTTTTATGTAGGCATTTCTTGCTACCAACGTCCTTCTTAGCATTATTTTCACAGTATTCCATAGGTTTTGTTTCCATTTTTGTTTCCAGAATTTTTTTTTTCTTTTTATTTTTCAGCCCAGTGGTCATTTATGTGTGTATTATTTAAGTTATATGCATTCATACAGTTTCCAAAGTTGTTCTTGTTTTTATTTCTAGTTTTGTTCTATTGTGGCATGAAAGGATACTTGATATGACTTCAATTTTTCCAATTTATTGAAACGTGTTTTGTGTCCTCATATATAGTCTATCCTAGAGAATGTTTCATGTGCTGATGAGAAGAACGTGTATTCTGCAGCTGTTGGAAGAAACATTCTGAAATTTTCTGTTAGGTCCATTTGGTCTACAGCACAGATGAAATCCAATGATTATTTGTTAATTTTCTATCTAGATGATCTGTTCTTTATAGGTGAATTGAGTTTCTTTTTGGTAGTATGTAAGTAGGCCTTGTTTTTTCATCTATTCAGCCAGTGTGTGTGTGTGTGTGTGTGTGTGTGTGTGTGTTGTGTGTGTATTTTATATGTATACATACGTGTGTATGTGTATATATTCAATATCTGTAGGGATACAAGTGGGTTTTTTTGGTTAAATGGATGTATTGTATAGTGGTGAAC
Source organism: Cephalopachus bancanus (assembly GCA_027257055.1). NCBI lineage: Eukaryota > Metazoa > Chordata > Mammalia > Primates > Tarsiidae > Cephalopachus > Cephalopachus bancanus. The sequence continues at coordinate 24,352 of JAPVLO010000633.1, forward strand.
TCTGGGCTTTAAGAGTTCTCATCACCCCCACTACACATTGTACCCAATAGCAATTTTTCATTCCTAACCACTCTCCCATTATATCCCCTCTGAGCCTCCAGTGTTCATTGAACCATTCTATATGTTTTTGAAGACCCCTAGATTAATTCCCACTTATAAGTGAGAACATGTATATTTAGATTTTCATTCCCACATTACTCCACTTAGGATAATGGCCTCCAGTTCCATCCAAGTTGCTGCAAAAGATGATATTTTGTTCTTCTTTTATGACTGAAGAGTATTCCATGGTAAATATATACTACATTTTATTTATCCACTGATCAGTTGATGGACATTGATTTGTGCTGCAAATTTAAACTGTTTACATTTACAGTTGCTGTTGATAGTGGAGGACTTTACTCATGCCATTTTCTTGAGTAATTTCTGATTGTTTGTAAATTGATTCTTTCTCTTTTATTATTTACCTTTAAATTTCATAGTTTTTATAATTAAAACATTTGATTTCTATTTCTCTACTTTGTGCTCTACCAGTGAGTTTTATAATTTCATGTGTTTTCATCATGGTAAATATTATTGTTTCACTTGAAGTTTTAGGACTCTTTGGCATTTCATAGAACCAGTCTAATGACAATGAATATTCTCGGTTTTTACCTGTATGGGAAAGATTTTATTTCTTGTTAGAATGGTAGTTTTGCTGGGCATAGTATTCTTGACTACCAATTTTTTTCTTTCAACACTTTGAACATGTGTCACACTTCTGGGTCTGGCCAGCATCATGACACTGCAGCCTTCTCAGTGCACATGAGGAGATGTCAGTGGAACTCCAGAGATGTGGAGATATGCAGAGGCTATTGGACTCTGCAGCAGGATGTATTCTGGTTGGAGTTGGGCTCCCAAACTTTTGCTGCATTGCAGCTGCTTGTGTGTGACCTAGCGTGCGCACGCGCGCGTACACACACACACACACACACACACACACACACACACACACACACACACAACATACTGTTCTTCTCAAAAAAAGCACCATCTTACAGAATCCAGGCAGTTCCTAATACTAGTTTCAGGAAAGGCCAAGTGCCTCTCCACAGCTAGGATTTCAGGAATCTGCAGTGGAAATATGGACTACTGAGATTTCTCACTTACATTTTTTCTGAAATGGAGAATTCTCTCTGACTCCAAGCTGATTCTAGTCAGGAAGATTTCTTCACTGTTCTATCTTTCCATACCCAAGAGGTTCTTCATCTCTTTTAAGAGTAATTACAATGTGCTATTTTAAATGCTTTGGTCCTCATTGTGGAGAAAGGGGGGTGTCAGATGCCCCTGGAAGGCCATCTTGAAGCCCCCTTCTCATTCATAATTGTTTTTTTACTCCTGATTCTGTTAATGTGATATATCACATTTATTGATTTGCTTATGTTGCATATACCGAAACAGGTTTTTATCCCATGAATAAATTTAACCTGATCATGCTGTATGTTCTTTTTAATGTGCTATTAAATTCCAGTTGCCAGTATTTTGTTTAGGCCTTGCACATTTATGGTCATCAGGGATATTGCCCTGTAATTTTCTTTTCTCAGAATGTCCTTGGCTGGTTTCGGTATAAGTATAAGGTTTACCTTGTAAAACGAGTTTTACAAATTCCTTCCTTCAGGAACTCAAATTATTCTACAAAAAAGGTGCCTGCACATGTATGTTTGTTGCAGCCCCATTCATAATAGCAAAAACATGGAACCAACCGTGTTGCTCATCGAAGCTGGACTGGATTTAAAAATGTGGTATATATACACAATGGAATATTATGCAGCCATAAAGAACAAATATATAGACTTTGCAGCAACTTGAATGGATATATCACAGAAACAAAGAACAGAGTTCCATATGTTCTCACTCATAAGTGGACCTTGAACAATTATAATGCTATAAGAAAGCGACTGGCATTAGTGGGAAACTGTCAGGGGAGGGGGGGTGGGATTGGCAGTGGAGGGAAACTGCTAGGGGAGGGAGGGGCATGCCTCATCAACACGGGTAACTGCATGATCAATGTTTATATACCTAACCCTGAATTGTAATAAAAATTTTAAAATAAAAAATAAAATAAAATAAAATTTCCCTCCTCATTTTTTGAAAGAATTTGATAGAGATTGAAGTTAATTTTTCTTCAATGATTAGTAGAATTCACCCATGAAGCTATCTCTTCCTTAGATTTTCTTTGGGGAGGGATTATTATTGATTAGTCTTCTTACTCATTATTGGTCTATTCACATTTGATTTTTTATGATTAAACTTATTTCAGTTATATGTTTCTAAATATTTATCTGTTTCTTCCTAGGTTATCCAATTTGTTGGTTTATAGTTGTTCATAGTAGCCTGTTATGATCCTTTGTATTTCAGTAGTATCTGTGGTAATGTCTTCTCTCACATTTATAATGCTTTTTTATTTTGTTTTCTCTCTTTTCTTTTTTTCTCCCTCCCTCCTGTCACTCCTCTCCTCTCTTTTCTTTTTAATCTGGCCTAAAGTTCATCATTTTATCTTTTCAAAAACAAACTCTGAGGTGTGTTGATCTTCTCTACTGTCTTTCTAGTCTCAATTTTATTTAATTTTGTTCTAACCTTCATTATAACTGTCTTTCTACTAAATTTGAGCTTAGCACTTTCATCTTTTTCTAGTGCTTTGAGATGTAAAGTTAGATTGTTTATTTGAGATCTTTCTCTTTTAGTTCAATAGGCATTTATTATTTTAAGTTGCCTTCTTAGAATTTCTGCTTTGATTTCTCATATGTTTTGGTATGTTGTATTTCTATTTTCACTCATCTCAAAGTACTTTTTTATTTCTTTCTTGGTGTCTTCACTGACACATTGATTGTTCAGGAATATGTTGTTCAATTTCCACACACCTGTGAATTTTCCAAAATTCCTCCTGTAGTAACTTTTAGTTTCGTACCAATGTGGTTGGAAAAGATATTTGAAATTATTTTAATCTTCTCAAATTTGTTATGACTTGTTTGTGGCACAACATAGGATTCATCCTGAAGAATCAGGCATAAACCAGAGTGTCTGTCTATATATTTGTGGGGTGTATGTGTGCTGTCAGTGTGCCCTTTGCAGAGGCTAGGGATGAGGGGGGATGAACTTGCCTGTTTCCCTCTGATCTCTAGGAACCTGACTACTGCAGGCGGACCTGCAGTCTAAGCTGGGGAGATAGAAAGGATAAAAGATACAGTTTTGTTTTGTTTACATTTTTGAAATGAGCCAATAATAGTAATGGTGGCAGTTGAGACCAGAAAGAGAGGGTTTGTTTAGCCGGGCTCGGTGGCTCAGCCTGTAATCCCATGCCTTTGGGAGGCTGAGGTGAGTGGATTGCCTGAGCCCGAGGGTTTGAGACCCGCCTGGGCAGCGAGACCTCATCTCTACAATAAATCAAAAAATCAGCTGGGCGTGGTAGCGCATGCCTGTAATTCCAGCTACTCGGAAGGCTGATGTGGAAGGATCGCCAGAGCCCGGCAGGTGAGGCTGCGGTGGCCGGGAGCGGCCACTGCACTCCAGTCTGGGCAACAGAGTGAGACTCCAACTCAAAAAAAAAAAAAAGAGAGGGTTTGTTGTATACAAGGAGATAATTTTTAATACTTTTTTGCAGACCCAATTAAATCATCTGAAACTGCCCTGAACTTTCCCATGAGACAAAAACTATAATGAGAGCTTCTGCTTTCATTACCTACGGGAGAAGAATGCAGTTTCCTTTTCTCCAAGTTCTGTCTAATATAAAAAGGAAGCTGGTGTATTGCAATAGACTGTGATGAAGAATGGCGGATTGCATTAAAGGGGCATATCCATTGGTCTGGTACCTAGGAGAGAGTGAGGATGGCGGGGCCTGTCCCGGATGCCACAAACTGTTGGGGTGGGGGAAACTGAAAAAGTGTGATGGCTTAGGAGCTGTGCTGCAATGTCCTCACCAATAAGGCCAGACACCACAATAGTTTCACTCTTTTCCTCTTCTGTCTTATGATTGTGATGGTGAAATGATCTGACCCATTGCAAGCACTTATCAACTGCCCTAGGGGACTGGAGAGAAAGAGACAAGGATAATGCACAGTTTCTGGATAAGGCCATTGACTGAGAGTGGGAGCCAGAAACAGACTAGAAAACAAGGATAATGCAACAGCGGACACAGAGATGTGAGGTGCCAGTGGAGAAGGCTGGTAGAGAGCCAAATGCAAGACCTGATGCTAAGCGGAGGGTGTGGGGTGGAGATACAGACTTGGAAATGAGCAGCCCATGAGTGGTCCTTGAAACCAGGGAAGTAGATGTCCTAGTGAGTGCTCAAATAATGACATGCAAACGAGATTATGACAAACCCTTGGAAGCACCAACTCTCGAGGGAAGGGTAGAGGTAGGGGAAGAGGAACCAACAAAGGAGCCCAAGGAGAACAGCAGGGGGAAAGGGGAGACCCCAGAACATGAGAGAGCAGGGAAACTGAGCAAGAGGGTGTATCAAGAAGGAGAAAGGGGTCAACAGCATCAAATACTGGGTAGTTGCTGAACACCTGGTGACACTTGAAGAGTGCTCCTGAAAGAAGGACCAGGAGTGAGTATCTTGGAGCAATTGTAAAAGTGTGATTGTAGCCGGGCTCGGTGGCTCAGCCTGTAATCCCGGCATTTTGGAAGGGTGAGGTGAGTGGATTGCCTGAGCCCGCAGGTTTGAGACCCGCCTGGGCAACTTGGCAAAACCTCATCTCTACTATAAATCAAAAATTAGCCAGGCTTGGTAGCGCGTGCCTGTAGTTCCAGCTACTTGGAAGACTGAGATGGAAGGAGCGGTCACTGCACTCCAGTCTGGGTGACAGAGTGAGATTCCAACTCAAAAAAAAAGTGTGGCTGTGACGTGGAAGATGGAAAAATAGGACGATAGTTGAGGTATGAGGTTAAGGGGATGTTAAGAAAGGAGAGTACCGAGAATCTGTAAGGGCCACAGTGAATTAGTGAACAAGGTCAGCAGAACATCCAAGAAAAAGAGGAACTACATTAGAGAGCCGTTTTCCTGAAACAGGGGAAGGAAAAGAGACTAGAGCCACAGGTGAAAGTACTCACCTTAGACAATAGGAGCACAGTGTCTTGTATGGGGACAGGAGAGAGAACAGATATAAGTAAATGCAGGTCATTGGGAAGTTTGGTGGTAGGAACTTGCTTTTTATTTTTCCCTGAAAAACAGAAGTGTCTGTCATTTGCAAAAGTGATAAGTAGGTGTCGTCTTAGACTGCTCTGGTTGCCATAAGAAAACACCATAGGCTAGGAGGTTAAATGATAGAAATTTGTTTTCTCACAATACTGGAGACTGGATGTCTGAGATCAGAGAGCCAGCATGGTAGGGTTCTGGTGAGGGCTCTCTTCCTGGCTTATAGATGGCTTCATTCTTACTGTGTGCTTTCATGATGTGGTGAGAGAGTGAGGAGAGGGAGAGAGAGAGGGATCTTGATATCATCCTCTTTTTATGGGGCAGTAATCCTATCATGAAGGCTCTACCCTCAGGACCTCATCTAAACAAAGTTGTTCCCAAAGGCCTAGTCTCCAAGCACTATCACACTGGGCTTTAGGGATCCAACATGCAGATTTTGGAGGGGATACAATTCAGTCCATAGCAGAAGGCGATTTGACAGAACATGAGGGGCAGTTGGCAGAATGATGAAAGTGTGGGCTGTGGATTCAAACTATCTGGATTTAAATTCTGGTTCTGATACTTCCCAGCTGTGGGGACTTGAACAAATGACTTAGTCTTTCTATGTTATCTTTTTCGAATCTGTAAATGGGCACATCCCATAGTGTTTAAGAGTGGGAATCCAGTAGCCAATTGACTGACATGCCCTGAACACTTATTGGCAAGCAATACACTCAGTACCCAGATAAGGTCTCTTGTGCTACAAGAGACCAGAAACACAATGGCAGATGTGGAACTCCAGGCTCGCCACCCCATGTCCTGTTTCAGACTTGGACAAAGACAGAAGCTCTGCTCAAAGAAGAATAAGGGTGAGTGATTCAAAGATGTTTCAAGTCATTTCATCCTCTCCCACCCACAGTCAAGCTGTCAGTCTCACAGGGGAGAAACCTTGGTCAGGACCTAGCAGGGGGTAACCAGACCCCAAGTGAAGTGGGGAAATGACCACTCACCAGCTGTCACTGCTGCCTTGGTGGTCTCTTCCCAAGTAGGAAAAGAACCCCATGCAGAGTGAATCTTGCTGTCATGGCCACCACCGGCAGCCAGTAGAAAAGCAGACTAATGCCTCTCATGCTAAGCCAGGCAAAAAGTAGGAACCCAGCTGCCATTACACCCTGCACCCAGCAGGGAACTCTTTATACCCACAGAGACCAAAAAGCAATGGCAGGTGTGGGATTCCAGGTGCCCTACTCCCTACGCTGTTTCACACTCAGACAGATCGGGCTGAAAACTGGTTTGTCTAGTTTAACAGAGGGAGAAAGAGAAACTGCAATTACTGTAACCAACCACAGACTGGAGCAAGCAGCAGAAGTTAATGCTACTCCCTCTCTCACTGAGTAATGGGATTTTAGAGAAGGAAAAGGGATCTGTCACAAATGAGGAAAACTCAATGGAAAAACAAGATTCCTAAAGAGTCAGCTTCCAAAAAGACAGCCATTGGAGCACAAACAATGGAAATCTCCCATAACAACTTGCCTCAGATGACAACTACAAAAAGATTAGATGGCAAAAATGAAGAATCCAGAGAAACAAGAAGCAAAACTCAAAGAAATTGTAAAGGAGTTGGCCAATTTCAAGAAAGCCTATTCTGAAATAATGGAAATTAAAAACTCCAATCTCAAAATAAATAACAAACTAGCAAGCATAGAGAACAGACTCACCAAGCAGAGTAAAGAATCTCAGAACTTGAGACCAAACTATGGAATTGACCCAATCTATTAAAAACATGGGGGGGGATCTCAAAAAAAGGGAATAGCAAAGCTTCCAAGAGATGTGCAATTTTATCAAGAAGCCAAACCCATACCTGATTGGTGTCTCTGAAGCAGAAAGGGAAATGAAGAACACTTTAAAACAAGCGTTCCATGAGGCCATCCAAGAAAACTTTCCTCATCTCTCCAGAAACATGACCATTTAAGCACAAGAGATTCGAGACCCCTCCACACAGCATCACATGAGAAGACCAATCTCTAGACACATACAAAAAGTAGGTATAAAAGAAAAAATTCTAAAGGAAGTAGGTATAAAGGAAAAAATTCTAAAGGCAGCAAGAGAGAAAGGTCAGACAACCTACCAGGACAGACCAATCAGAATTGCTCCAGACTTATCTGTAAAAACACTACATCCCAGCAGGGACTAGAGTCCAACTTCTTTTTTTTTTTTTTTTTTTTTTTTTGAGTTGGAGAACCTTTTTTTTTTGAGTTGGAGTCTTACTCCGTTGCCCAGACTGGAGTGCAGTGGCAAGCTACCAGGCACCTCAGCCTCAACCTGCTGGGCTCAGGCGATCCTTCCACCTCAGCCTTCCAAGTAACTGGAACTACAGGCGCGCGCTACCACGCCCGGCTAATTTTTCAATTTATTTTAGAGATGAGGTCTCACCAAGTTGCCCAGGTGGGTCTCGAACCCGCGGGCTCAGGCAATCCACTCACCTCAGCCTCCCAAAGTGCAGGATTACAGGTTGAGCCACCAAAACCAGCTATGTCAGAAATTCTTTTTTTTTTTTTGAGTTGAATTCTCACTCTGTCACCCAGACTGGAGTACTCTGTCACCCAGACTGGAGTGCAGTGGCATGCTCCCGGCCACCGCAGCCTCGACCTGCTGGGCTCCGGCGATCCTTCCGCTCAGCTTCCAAGTAACTGGAACTATAGGCGCGTGCTACGACATCCAGCTAATTTTTTTATTTTTTGTAGAGATGAGATCTCGCCAAGTTGCCCAGGTGGGTCTCGAACCCACTGGCTCAAGCAATCCACTCCCCTCAGCCTACCAAAGTGCGGGATTACAGGCTGAGCCACCGAGCCCGGCGAGTCCAATTTTTAATGTTCTCAAAGATAAGCAATTCCGACCAAGAATTTCCTACTCAGCCAAGCTGCTTCATCAGTTTCAGAGAACTAAACTCCTTCCCAGGCCGGGCACAGTGGCTCAAGCCTGTAATCCCAGCACTTTGAGGGGCCAAGGTGAGAGGATTGCCTGAGCCCAGGGGTTCGGGACGAGCTTGGGCAACTTGGCGAGACCTTGTCTCTACAGTAAATGAAAAAATTAGCCGTGCATAGTAGTGTGTGCCTGTAATTCTGGCTACTTGGAAGGTTGAGGCGGAAGAATCACCTGAGCCCAGGTCGACACTGGGGTGGCTGTGAACATACCACTACATTCCAGCCTGGGCGATGGAGTAGGACTTCCACTCCAAAAATAATAATAAATAAATAAATAAAATCTTTCCCAGACATCCTATTCCTAAAAGAATATGCTGCCTTCAGATTTTAAAAAAAAAAAAGGAATAGCCATGCACAAGAATACAGGCAGGCCAGGCTCAGTGGCTCAGCCTGTAGTCCCAACACTTTGGGAGGCTGAGGAGAGTGAATTGCCTGAGCCTGTGGGTTCAAGACCAGCCTGGGCAACTTGGTGAGACCTTGTCTCTACAATGAATAAAAAATTAGCCGGACATGGTAGCGTGCGCTTATAGTTCTGGCTACTTGGAAGGCTGAGGCGGAAGGATCACCAGAGCCCAGGAGGCTGGCACTGGGGTTGCCGTGAGCGTGTATGCTACTGCACTCCAGCCTGGGCGATGAAATGAGATTCCAACTCAAAAAAAAAAAAAGGAATACAGGCAAACACAGAGTTAATGGGGCATACAAAGTACCCACAAAAATGAAAACATATATATACATAAACACAAAAGTTAAAAGAAAACAAGGCAGCCTCCTTAGAGCCCTATGATAGGGATAAACTCTCATTTTTCAATAATCAGCCTAAATATGAATGGACTAAACGCACCAATGAAAAGGCATAGAATGGTAAACTAGTTTAAAAGGCACAATCCAACAATCTGCTGCCTCCAGCACACTCATCTCACTGCAAAGGATACCCACAGACTCAAGTTAGAGGATGGAAAATGAACTTTCAGGTGAATGGAAAGCAAAAAAAGGCAAAATAGGTATTCTAATATCAGACAAAACAGCCTTCAAGCCATCAAAAGTTTAAAAGGCTACAAAGGACACTATATAATGATAAAAGGCTCAATCTACCAGCAAAAAATATCCATCCTAAAAATATATGCACCCAACACAGGAGCACAATATTTTGTTTGTTTGTTTGTTTTTTGTTTTTGAGTTGGAGTGAGTGAGCTCTGTCACCCAGACTGGAGTGCAGTGCAGTGGCCACTCCCGGCCACTACAGCCTAGACCTGCTGGGCTCCAGCGATCCTTCCGCCTCAGGCTTCCAAGTAGCTGGAACTACAGGCGCGAGCTACCACACCTGGCTAATTTTTGATTTATTGTAGAGATGAGGTCTACCAAGCTGCCCAGGCGAGTCTCGAACCTGCGGGCTCAGGCAATCTACTCACCTCGGCCTCCCAAAGTGCTGGGATTACAGGCTGAGCCACTGAGCCCAGTCGAGCACAAGATTTTATAAATCAACTACTAAGTTAACTAAGAGAGAAAACTAACCCTCACACAATCATAACTGGAGACTTAAATAGCCCACTAATAGCTCTAGATAGAACAACAAGGCAAAAAAATCAATAAGGAGATCTGGAACCTCAACTCAACAGCCAATCAAATGAACTTAAAAGATATCTGCAAGCCGATCTCGGTGGCTCAGTCTGTAATTCCGCGCCTTTGGGAGGCTGAGGTGAGCGGATTGCCTGAGCCCGCGGGTTTGAGACCCACCTGGGCAGCGAGACCTCATCTCTACAATAAATCAAAAAAAACCCAGCCGGGCATGGTAGCGCATGCCTGCAATTCCGGCTACTCGGAAGGCTGAGGCGGAAGGCTGAGGCGGAAGGATCGCCGGAGTCCAGCAGGTCGAGGCTGCGGTGGCCGGAAGCGGCCACTGCACTCCAGTCTGGGCGACAGAGTGAGACTCCAACTCAAAAAAAAAAAAAGATATCTGCAGAACACTTCACCCAACAACTACAGAGTATACATTCTACTCATCAGCACAAGGAACATACTCCAAGATTGATCACATTTTCAGACATAAGTCAAGCATTAAAAAAATTCCCAAAGGTTGAAACAATACTGTGCATCTTCTTAGGACACAGTGGAATAAAAATTAAAATCACCACCAACAAGATTCCCCCAAAACACACAAAGATATGAACACTAAACAACACACTGCTGAATGACCTCTGGGTCAACACAGAAATCAAGATAGAAATAAAAAGATTTCTGGAAACAAATGAAAATAAAGACACATCTTATCAGAATCTCTAGGATGTCATGAAATCAGTATCAAGAGGAAAATTCATAGCATTGCACATGCACTTCAAGAAAACAGAAAGATCACAAGTAAACAGCCTAACATCACACCTAAGGGAGCTGGAAAGCCAAGACCACCAAAATTCCAACTTCAGCAGAAAAATCCAAATCACCAAGAAAAAGTCACAACTGCAGGGCATAAAAGACAAAAATATCACATAAAAAAACCAACAAGACAAAAGACTGGTTCTTTGAAATGGTAAATAAGATCAATGGACCCCAGCCAGATTCACTATTTTAAAAGAGAGAGAGAGAAAACTCAGATAAACACAATTAGAAAATGCAAAAGGTAAAATCACAACTGACCCTGAAGAAATTCAAAAGATTATCAGAGATTACTACAAAAACCTGTATACAAATAAACTAGGAACTGTAAAGTAAATGAAGGACTTTCGGACATCACACAACCTCCCAAAGTTAAAACAAGATTAAATCAAAACTTAAGCAGAGCAATAAAAATCCAGAAAATCAACTCAGTCAGTAAAATCTATCTAACAAAAAAAAAAAACCCCAGATCCAATGGCTTTCCACCAATGGCTTTCCAGCTGAATTCTACAAGACATACAAGGAAGAGATGATAACAATCTTACTGAAAGTTTTCCAGGCAATCAAGAAAGAGGGAATGCTCCTCAATTCATTTTATGAAGCCAACATCATACTGATATCCAAACCCGGAAAAGACCCAACTAGAAAAGAGAATTACATACCAATCTCCTTGATGAACTCAGGTGCAAAAATCCTAAACTCAATTCTAGTAAAATGGGATCCTACAACACATCTCAAGGATCATCCACTATGACCAAGTGGGCTTCATTCCTGGGATGCAGGACTGGTTCAATATTTGAAAGACCAAAAATGTAATTAAGCATATTAACAGATGTAAAACCAAGAATCACATGATCGTATAATTATATGCAGAAAAAAGCATTCAACAAAATCCAGCATCCCTTCTTGATAAAAACTCTTGAGCACCTAGGTATAGAAGGAACATTCCTCAAAACAATAAGAGCAATCTCTGATAAACGTACAGCCAACATTTTGCTCAATGGGCAGAAATTGGAAGCATTTCCCCCTGAGAATAGGAACTAGACAAGGATGCCCACTCTAACCCTTCCTGTTCAATATAGTACTCCAGTCCTAGCCAGAGCAGTCAGGCAAGAGAAGAAAATCAGGAAGAGGAAGTCATACTATCTCTCTTTGCAGATGATACAATCCTACATCTTGAAAATCTTAGGGCAGTCGTGCACAGTGTCTCATGCCTGTAATCCCAGTACTTTGGGAGGCTGAGGCAAGAGAATTGCCTGAACCCAGGGGTTTGAGACCAACCTGGACAACTTGGTGAGACCTCAACTCTACAATAAATCAAAAAATTAGATGGGCATGGTAGCATGCGCCTGTGGTTCCCACTACTTGGAAGACTGAGGTGGAAGAATTGCCTGAGCCCAGCAGATAGAGGCTGTGGTAGCTGTGAGCATACCACTGCACTCCAGTCAGCCTGGGTGACAATGAGACTCCAACTCAAAAAAAAGAAAGAAAGAAAAAGAAAACCCTAGGGAAGCTATTAAAAGCCTCCTCAAACTGATAATCAACTTTGGTAAGGTCTCACCATACAAAATCATTGTGCAAAAGACAGTTGCATTTCTATACACTAGCAACAAGCAGGTAGAGTTCTAAATAAAAAGCACAATCCCATTCACATTAGCCACACACAAAAAAGATAAGAAATACCTGAATACCTGGTCATCTACCTAACCAGAGAAGTGAAAGACATTTACAACAAGAACTATAAAACGCTGCTCAAAGAAATCAAGGATGAAACCAAAAAAAAATGGAAAAACATTCCCTGCTCATGGATTGGAAGAATCAATATTGTCAACATGTCCATGCTACCCAAGGAAATCTATATATTAAATGCAATATCTATCAAATTACCAATATCATTTTTCTCAGACCAATACAAAAATTCATATGGAAATAAAAAAGAGCATGAATGGCCAAAACAATCCTCAACAGAAGGAACAGAGCAGGAGGTATCACACTTGCAGACTTTAAACCTACTACAAGCCTACAGTAACTAAAACAACCTGCTACTGGTACAAGAATAGACACATGGAACAGGACAGAAATTATTAAGGCAAAAAATCTTTCAACTAATTCATCTTTGACAAAGCCACCAATAGCAAACACTGGGGAAAGGAGACCAAATTTAGCAAATGGTGCTGGGAAAACTGGCTGACCACATGCAGAAGAATGAATCAAGACCCCTACCTATCACCATCTACAAAAATCAACTCTAAATGGATCAAAGACCTAAATGTAAAGATTCAAATTATAAGACTCCTAGAAGAACACATAGGAAACACTCGTATGCACAAAGAGCAGGCAATCAGTTATTGATCAAATCCCCAAAAGTAAATGCCATAAGGCTGGGCGCAATGGCTCATGCCTATAATCCCAGCACTTTGGGAGGCCAAGGTGAGAGGATTGCCTGAGCCCACGGGTTCAAGATCAGCCTGGGCAACTTGATGAGACCTCATCTCTACAATTAATTAAAAAATTAGCCAGGCTTAGTGGTACACGCCTGTAGTTCCAGCTACTTGGATGGCTGAGGTGGAAGGATCACCTGAGCCCAGCAGGTCGAGGCTGCAGTGGCTGTGAGCATGCCACTGCACTCCAGCGGCTGTGAGCATGCCACTGCACTCCAGCCTGGGTGATAGAATGAAACTTCAACTGAAAAAAAAAGTAAGGTAAGATAACCAAGTGGGACCTCATCAAACTGAAAAGCTTTTGCACAGAAAAAGAAACCTTCTAAAAAAAAAACAAAAACAAGCCGGGCTCGGTGGCTCAGTCTGTAATCCCGCACCTTTGGGAGGCTGAGGTGAGTGGATTGCCTGAGCCCGCGGGTTCGAGACCCGCCTGGGCAACTTGGCGAGACCTCATCTCTACAATAAATAAAAAAATCAGCCGGGCGTGGTAGCGCGCACCTGTAATTCCGGCTACTTGGAAGGCTGAGGCAGAAGGATCGCCGGAGCTCAGCAGGTCAAGGCTGCGGTTGCCGGGAGCGGCCACTGCACTCCAGTCTGGGCGACTGAGTGAGACTCCAAGTCAAAAAACAAAAACAAAAAAAAACAAAGAAACCTTCAAGAGAGTTGGGAGACAAACCACAGAATGGGAAAAATATTTGCTAATTATGTATCCAACAAAGGCCTAACATCCAGGACCTACAAGGAACTCAGATAAGCTGAAAGGGGGAAAAAACACAAACAAACCTATCAAAAAGTGGGCAAAGGACATGAGTAGACCCTTCTCAAAAGAAGATATGTGAATAAAAATGCTCAGCCTCACTAATCATCAGAGAAATGCAAACCAAAACCACAATGAGATATCACCTAACTCCAGTAAGGATGTGGCCCTCATCACCAAATCAAAAAACAATAGATGCTGACGAGGGTGTGGAGCAAAGGGAACAATGCTACACTGTCGATGGGAGTGCAGGCTACTTCAACCTCTATGGAAAGCAGTGTGACTATTCCTTAAAAAAACTAAAAATTTACCTTCCATGAAACCCAGTAATACCTCTCCCGGAATTATACCCTGAGGAGCATAAATCACTCTACCACAAAGACACCTGCACACACCTGTTTATAGCTGCACTATTCACAACAGCAAAAACATGGAACCAATCCCACTGCCCATTAAAAGTGGACTGTAAAAATAAAATGTGGAGCCGGGCTCGGTGGCTCAGCCAGGAATCCTGCGCCTTTGGGAGGCTGAGGTGAGTGGATTGCCTGAGCCCGCGGGTTCGAGACGCGCCTGGGCAGGCGAGACCTCATCTCTACACTAAATCAAAAAGGTAGCGGGGCGTGGTAGCGCACGCCTGTAATTCTGGCTACTCAGAAGGCTGAGGCGGAAGGATCACCGGAGCCCAGCAAGTTGAGGCTGCGGTGGCCGGGAGCGGCCACTGCACTCCAGTCTGGGCAACAGAGTAAGACTCCAACTCAAATAAATAAATAAATAAATAAATAAAATAGAATGTGGTACATATACACAATTGAGTATTATACAGTCATAAAAAACTATTGAATTCACAAAAAATTGAATGGAGTTGGAGACCATCATACTTAGTGATCTATCACAGAAACAAAGAACTGAATATTCTCACTTATAAGTGGGACCTGAACATTAATCACATTAGCACAAGGGAGGGATCAGCAGTCGATGGACACTGCTGGGATGGGGGGAGGCACATAACAAAATAAAGGGCACCTGGTGTTATACCAGGGAAAGTGAGAACCAGTTGGAGGCCCAAACTTCACCTGCATGCAGCCTGTGTAGCTAATCCTGACTTGTACCCAACATATCTATAATAAAATAAAGAAATATCATAAAACCCACAGAATGCTTAGAAGAGTCATGGCCCATGGGAAGCACTCAATAAGTGCTAGCTATTGTTAATTTATATCATCTTTATGATGCAAATGACTGATTACTGAGTGGCATTAAAGATTTGTTAGCTCATTAAAGATTTGTGGCTCCGCCTGTAATCCCGACCTTGGGAGGCTGAGGTGAGTGGATTGCCTGAGCCCGCGGGTTTGAGATCCTCCTGGGCAACTTGGTGAGACCTCATCTCTACAATAAATCAAAAAATTAGCTGGGTCTGGTAGCGCACGCCTGTAGTTCCAGCTACTTGGAAGGCTGAGGCAGAAGGATTGCCAGAGCCCAGCAGGTCGAGGCTGCAGTGTCCGGGAGCGGTCACCGCACTCCAGTCTAGGTGACTGTGAGACTCCAACTCAAAAAAAAAAAAAAAAAGATTTGTTGAGGTTAGATGCTGAGTCTGCAACAGTGTCATCCAGGAGTCTGTGATTCTGTCAGACAGCGTGAATGTCGTACAAAAGTCGGATCAATCCAAAGTTCGTGATTTTCTGAGTAGGTGAGACCTAGTGGTAGTGACAAGGGTATTTAGGAGCCTGGCTGGAGTATCTGATGTGCTCATCCATGGGGCTTTAGCAGGGCAGTAAAAGAGCTGTGGCAGATATAGTAAACAGGTACCCAATAAGATGACGCTACATAGAGGCAAGTCCCACATTTTTTTTTGAGTCAGAGTCTCACTCCATCACCCAGGTTGGAGTGCAGTGGCACACTCACGGCAACCCCAGAGTCGACACGCTTGGCTCCAGCGATCCCTCTCCCTCAGCCTTCCAAATAGGCAGAACTACAGGCATGTGCTATCATGCCTGGCTAATTTTTGATTTATTATAGAGACCAGGTACCGCCAAGTTGCCCGGGCTGGTCTCAAGCCTACTGGCTCAGGCAATCCACTCACTTCAGCCTCTCAAAGTGCTGGGATTACAGGCTGAGCCACCGAGCCTGGCCAAGTCCCACAGTCAACAGCCTCCCTGGCAGCTGGGGCTCTGGGGGTGATTAAAGTTTCATTGTCAGAGGCAGGCTTTGAGGTTGAAAGTGAGGAAGATACCACTGTTTTGTTTTCACTGCTGCTGATGTGCTAAGGGCAGTCATGGTGTCATTAGGTTTTCTACAATAACACTGGTCCCCTGTGCCTCATGATATCTGTGGGTGTTGGGATGCAAAATGTTGGATGTTGATTTTTTTTTTTTAACCAGTGTGCACCTAGAAGGCACAGCATGACCCTGCAGTCAACAGTGCTGTTGGTGGCTTCCTGACCCTGGACCACAGCCAAGACCTTTCATTATTTGCATTCACACATCTTAGTGGATATACACATGGGTACTGATGACTTGTAGGGTAAGTGCAGGAATTTGGCTGGAGAAAATTTCTGAGCTTTTTCTTTGATGAGAAGTGGTAGATAAATGATTATGATAAGAACATGATATAGTAAGGTACATCCTCAAAGGACTGGGTAGTGACATTAAGGAGAGAAGTTGTGACCTGGATACAATAGAGAGGAGTAAAGAAGACTTGATTACCCTTCTGTCCGAAGATACATGAGTGTGATCAAATGATCACCAATCTCTTGACAGGTTCAAAGAAGGCAGAGGGAAAGACAGGTTTTAGTTAATAACCTTCATTACATTTATTGAAAGAAACCACTGTAATCTTGTGAATTGTATATTTTTCCTTCAATTACATTTATATTTGGTTATAATTAATTTATCATAGATTTTGATATGTTGATCTTAAATTAAGCACACTTCATTGGCTTCTCCTATGTACATAAGTTTTTTTTCTTTCTTTTTTTTTTTGAGTCAGAGTCCTACTCTGTCTCCCAGGCTGGAGTGCAGTGGCATGTTCACGGCCACCGTAACCTCAACCTGCTGGGCTCAGGCAATCCTTCTACCTCAGCCTTCCAAGTAACTGGAACTACAGGCATGCACCACCATACACTGCTAATATTTTTATTTACGGTAGAGATGAGGTCTTGCCAAGTTGTCCAGGCTCACCTCAACCTCCCAAAGTACTGGGATTATAGGTGTGAGCAACCACGCCCGGCCTTAAATATTATAATACTATTAATGTTTATAGTAAGTTGGTATTAATACAATCTAGATGACTATAAATTAGTATGTCAATTGAGCCCCCAAGACAACCACTTGGAAAATAACTGCAAAATATCATTTTAAAAACAAGAAAATTGAAATGATAGCATGGAAAACAATTATTTAACACAAAGAAGGTAGCAATGGAGAGATACAAAACCAGAAAATACCTAATGTATACAATGGATATAAAAATAAAGAGGTTAACGGTAGTCAATATGTCTGGGGACAGGGGGCCACACCTCATCAACAAGGGTACCTGCACAATGCATATTTGTATACCTAACCCTTAACTGTACCCCACAATTTTAAAATAAAAAAATTTTTTAAATTTTTTAAAAATAAAAATAGAGAGGTGTAAATGGCAGGTGTAAATCTCATCTCATCAATAGTTAAATACATTTAAATGAATTAAATATTCCAACAAAGAAAGAAAGATTGTTGGAAAAATAAAATGTAAACGTTTCACTTATATGATGCCTACTGAGAAGCAAAAATCATTTAATCAAATAAATAAATGGAAATAAAAGGATGGAAAAAGAAATGTTGTGGAAACACTAACAAAAACTGCTGGAGTGGCTTTATACAAAAAAGACTGACAAAAACTGTCAATAGAGAAAAAGAAGTACATTGGAGGCAAGGTGCAGGGCACATTTTGCAGGCAAGGAATGCTGGCAGTGATAGCACACTTGATCAGCTGCTCCTGACCCTGAAGTTTGTTTACCATGATGCAGGCTGCACCTCTCCCAGCCCCAGGTCTGCAGTGTGGCTCTGGAAGCCATTTCTGGG
The DNA here is from genome assembly GCA_027257055.1 of Cephalopachus bancanus. Taxonomy (NCBI): domain Eukaryota; kingdom Metazoa; phylum Chordata; class Mammalia; order Primates; family Tarsiidae; genus Cephalopachus; species Cephalopachus bancanus. Next base: position 42,117 of record JAPVLO010000633.1, read on the forward strand.
ATCTCTGGCTTGAATTTGTTCCTCAGCCTTACCAAATGTTCTATGGTGAGCAGGTTTATGCGAACCTACCCAAAAGGCTGAGGAAGCTGAGAGGTGGAAGAAAGAGGCTGACAAATCCAGTTTCTTAGAAGGAAACATTTAATAGGAACAGAAGTGATGTCTTGGGGGCTGCAAGGCTTAGATCCCTGTACCAGCCCTCAGAAAGTATCCTGTATGTAACAAGCTTTTTGGTTAAACATGTGCAGCTGGTCATGCCTCAGACATTCTTGTGAAACTTGTCACCACTGGGGAGGTCAGATGAACATTTTCATGAGGGGTTAACCATGCTATGGGCATTGTTCCTTCATAAGGAGTTATTTATGCTACAGATAGTGTCTAAGGATCTTGCTGCAAGTGCAAGAGTCAAAATCGTTCATCATAGCAGTTTTGCTTCAAGATGTTGCCATTCTTACCATGCAACAGACTGTTTTCCTGTGCCAGAAAATCATGCAGCTAAAATATACCCTTTAGTAAGGCTTATTCTCCTAAAAAGGAATGCTGAAGAAAATGCTGTTACCTGCCACTAAAAACTTTAAAAGTACACTCAATAGGGCAACCCCTTCGGGTCCCCTCCCACTGTGGGAGCTTTTCTGTCCTCTCAATAAATCCTGCGTTCTCACTTTAAAAAAAGAAAAAACTATACTAAATAATATCAAAGATAGTTACGGGCAAGAAAATCTAAAGGAAACTGGAATAGGAATCTCTCACCGACATGGGTGGGTTTGAAGGCCAATAGATCTGATAAATCCTATTTAACTTTTTTGCTTTAGTATCAAATGACAAAATGGAAGAGCTGCACCATTGTGTGTGAGACAACTGAGAAGAGTCTTGATGGGAGGCTGGGCAGCCTGAGAAAACCATTCTGGAGGTGCGGGGCCCCCAAAAGTGGGTGATAGGAGGTCCTGTGCTCAGGTCGCTGAACTGGGTCCTTGTACTCATGGCAATGAGGTGGGAGGCTACCCTTGATTAGCCACAGGGTGGGGAAGGGAGGACTCAGACCCATGGACACATGCTTAATCCATTCTTGTGTACTGTACATAACAAATATTCCCAATAATTAAATCATCATCACTGCCTCCCACTTGCACATCACCTGTGACAGGCACACAGGTATTGTTATGATTACCTTCTCAGTTTACAGACGAGGAAACTGAGGGGCAAAGAGATAAGTTGGTGAACCCAAGATCTGGACAGTCCTGACTGGCAGAGCCAGGCCTAGGACCAGGTCTCCAGCCTCCCAGACCAATGATCTTTCCAGATCCAAGTCTTCCATCAGTGAAGCAAGTGTACCACACTGAGATGGTTTCAGACCTTGAGAAACCACACCAAGGAGGAGGGAGGCCGGGTCTGTCTCAGGCAGCATCTCACCCATCCTCATTCCACCCCCAGGCAGAGGAACTGAGGCCCGTGGGTGCATCTTCAGAGCCTCTGGGCCCCAAGGTGACCCTTGGTCAATCTCAGACACCGCCCCTGCACTCTGAGTCACACACAGGCCTGCACCTCGAGTCCAGCCCGGACCTGAACAAGTGTTGGAATGAGAAGCCTCAGCTAGTCGCTCCAGAGGGCCAGGGACCCTCACACTCTAACCTAGAAGTGGTTGAGTCCTCCCCTCCTCCATGGGGCAGTGAATACTGCCCTCCCCGGGAGGCTTGTAGCTGGTTTGTCACAAGGAGTTTTCATCTTAACAAACATCTGATCATGCTGACTACCTCACCTTTTAAACCCAGGGAAGACCCCACTGGGAAAGAGAAGGCTCAGACCCAGCTCCCACCCAGGGATCCTGCCCGACCTCAGCGTGTTGGTGACATTCACACCTCAACCACATCAGACTGCCATTTCTCTGCTGGTGTTCCTTTATCATGAGATTTCCCTCTCGGTTCTTGGCTCTCAGTTCTCAGTATCTTCCATCCAAAGTGGGAGGACAGAACACATTATTCAACACAACCATCAACCCACAAGGGGCTCAGGCCACAGCTCCTCCACCCCCACTGGGAAGAGTGTGGGCTCTGCCGATCCCACCCACTGCTGCAGAACATGCCCATAGACTTTGAGGACCTACTTGATGGAGTACAGATGGGAGGGAGAGCCCAGCAGGACCTGATCCTGGGAAAACAACTCCCCATTTATGGGGTCAACTTCATCCCTTAGGACCTCAGAAGGATGCCCATCAGCCTCCAGCCTGCCCACCTGCCCCAATTCCTGGAGTAAGACTTTTCCCCACTGTCCCCTGTTAAATGTCTGCTGCCCCCTCCAGATGCAGCTCACATGGTCCCTAGGAAGCTGGCCCTGACCTGCCCCAGGTGGAATTAGGGGCTCTGGGCTCCCACAGCACTCTTAGCAAGCTGTCTGAATATACTGGAGCGTTGCATGTTCCCAGGAACAAGATAAACAGCTTTCAGTTAAACCACAGGTGGCAGCCAGCACTGCTGGCTACCCAGCCAATATTTATTCAGCACATGTGAGCCTTGGCACATGAGAGATTTCCCTTCCTATCCAGTCACCATCTGCTGTACTCACTGAACCCCAAGGTGGCTTCACAGACAGCACAACCTCACCTCCTCTTCTGAAAGAAAACTTGGCCCTTGAGGGGCCCAAGTCACTGTGCTCTCTGAAAAAAAAAAGAGTGCCTTTCTCCTCATTGTCCAGAGAGGGCCCTGAGCCATCTCGTGTGCCCTGTCATTCCATAGCTAACAGCGCAGCCCACCCTGTGGGGGGGTGCCCCACCTCCTCAAGACCACAGGACTCCACCACAGGGGTGGGGCCCAGAGGCACAGTCCAGAGTCGGCCATCTCACCTTCCAGTAGAGTCTCCTCAGTGCAGGTTTAACATCTCCAATTCAGTGATTTGTCCTTAGCAACAAAGAATGAGAAAGAAAAAAAAATAATAGTTTCAATTATGAAGCAATTCTACTCAGTCTCAATGTAAGGGTAAGATGGAACCCATAAACCATGGGTTCCCTTGATCCATCTCTCTGACTTTCAGGTGTGAGTCTCTTGCTGCCCGGTGGACAGTGATGAGCAGGTAATCCGTTGATACCTGGCTCCACAGGAGGAAGGCATCCTGTTTCTAGTGTTTGCCAGTTTCCGTGGTGTACATATCCCACTATGGCTGATTTCCAGCTACCAACATCATGACACTGAGGACAGAGTTAGGAGAAGATGCACGAAACCCGTCCCCACAGCCAGTTCCAGCTGGTCCCAGCACGTCACTGCCTGCCTTGAATCTGATGTGGGCATATGCAGGACACGCTTTCCACACAGCATGGCCCCCACATGCCAGCCATGTGGAAGAAAAGGCAGTCTCTTCCAAGCAGCAAGAGAAACTTGCTGTCCCCAGAAGAGCAACACCCTAAGAGGGTTCACACGAGAATTCTGACTGTATTTGATTTCCACCTGAAAATCGAATTCTTCCCTCCAATAACTCTCGCCCACCCCCTCCTTCTCTAGGCCATGTCAGTGTACACTCAAGCTGGGTCCCCACTGTCCACTTTCCCACAAGACTGTGTGGTCTGAGGGCACAGAGTGATGTTGCCTTTGAGAGCCCTGCATGCTTGGAGGAAACATTTGGGAGCCAGACAGACATCAATTCCATTCCTGCCTCTACCACCAAGCTGTGTAACCCGGCTGGTCCTCAATGGCCTCGTTTGTAAATGGAATGTCGGGAGGAACAAATAAATACTGTGCAAAAGCGCCTAATCACAGGGCCACACACACAGGCAACTCCTACTCCTTCCCTGCCTTCCATTCTTCCCAGGAGAGGCGGGGCCTGAGCCTCAATAGGACAAGGTTGCCACTTAGTGGCTGCACTGAGAATTGCCCACAAGGCAAACAATTGTTTCTGGATTAAGGGAAACCACTTAGAGAAGGGCAGGTGGTTTCTGAGACACCATTTGGTATCCTTGAAAGTGATTGTACCCTAGCAACTGGAAAATCAGGTCCAGGTCCAAGTTTTGCCAAATATGAGCTGTGTGACCCTAATCGAGTTATGTAACCTCTAAATCGCAGTTTCCTCTTATGTAAACTGGGGATAATGTTTTCCACCTCACTAGATAAACACTCAGCAGGTGTTTGCTGCCCTTCTTCTTACCCTTGACCCCTCTTCCAGTTCCTCCCCCATCCTGGTAAATATCATCTTCCTGGTTCCTGCAGCCCTTCGTTGGTTACCCACGAACCCACCTTCTCAACCCTGTGTACATGGCACTGATCAATTCCCCCAAAAGACACTTTCCCTCTTGGAGAGAGATTTTCAAAGTCCACCATCTAGCCTCATTACTTCAAGTCCAAAGTTCTAAATTCCTACAGTATTCAACAACTGTCAGATTCCTGGTGATACTCATGGTGACAAAATTAAGTCAAGTTCCTCATTTAAAATAAAAGACACCCCTATCTGGGGACAGGCACCAAGTCAGAGAACGAAGACAACCTTTTCCATTAACAAAGTCTCTTCCCAACCACGAGAGCTCTTGCTGAACACAGACCCCGAGATGATCAGGGTGGGGGACTATTTCTCCTACACCTAGGAAGATCCTGAAACTTCTTGATTCTGACTGAAAACACCTCTCAAGTGAACAGATTGCCTGTAACCCTCATCCCAAAGACATGCACTGGCCAGCCTGGTTCCTGTGCTGACCAGTGTCCCTCTGGTTATAAAGCCCCCATAGATGTGCCCATGCCTAAGTCAGCTGTCTTGGGAAAACCTGGGCTTTAGAACCAGGGCAAATTAGGTCTGAATCTCATTTTTCACGTTACATGAGTGACCCTGGAAACATTGCTGAACTTACAGGAGGCTGTGAGTTTATCACAACAATGGGGTCTGCACCCACTTCAGTGAGTCTCTGGCTTTAACAAATGAGGCCCTGTGCATGTGCCCAGTTAGGTCACTGACATTTCTCAATGAACACTCCAACTGCATGCTGAATCCCTGATCCAGTAGACGCGTCCTCATTATGAATGAGCTGGTTTAACAGAATCCCAGAGGCGCCCTCTCGTGGCACTATATTTTGCTAATAGTCTTTTGTTGTTGTTGTTGTTGTTGTTTGTTTTTTGTTGGAGTCTCACTCTGTCGCCCAGACTGGAGTGCAGTGGCCGCTCCCGGCCATGGCAGCCTCGACCTGCTGGGCTCCGGCGATCCTTCCGCCTCAGCCTTCCAAGTAACTGGAGCTATGGGCACGCGCTACCACGCCCGGCTAATTTTTTGATTTATTGTAGAGATGAGGTCTCGCCAAGTTGCCCAGGCGGGTCTTGAACCCTTGGGCTCAGGCAATTCACTCACCTCAGCCTCCCAAAGGCGCAGGATTACAGGCTGAGCCACCAAGCCCAGCTCTTTCCTAATATTCTAACAAAATAAAACTGTGTTTGGGGAAAGGAGACACCTGAGAATGATACCCACTCATTCCTCAGCAACCCACTCCTGTATTTTTAAATTGGAGCCACTGAAACCCACCTATATTGAAAGAAAAATGTAAAACTGTATGTATAAGTCACTTTCCCCTCTGCAAACACAGAGAATTCTTCACCCATCTGAAGTAAATGTCATTCAGCCTAAGCAAATGTGTAAGCAAAGAAAGTTATACATTTGTGTCAAAAGGACTAGCACAAGGTGGTCACCAAAAAAGGTAGTTATTTCAAATGGATATTAGAAAACCATGGGGTGACTAAATAAATGTTTGCCCCAGGGTTGCTGTCTCTGGGGTGGAATTTCAGTGTGTGTCATGACACCACAACCCCAAGTACCTCCCTGACCACAACTGCTATCAGAGATAAGGAATTCTAATAGGCCCCTCCCACCTGTCCAACAAGTACTTATACAGAGCAGCCCTGTTCTTGCTGTGACCGTCACCTGCAGTCACCAACTCCATCAAGGAGTAGACACTTTCTCCCCCACTGGACTTCAGAGCCCATCGGACACTATAAAATCCTAAAAGCCTCCTGACACAGGAGGTGGACGAATCCCTCGCTCACAGAGATGGTGGTCCCGTGGGCTAAACCCTTCCTGGGATCTGCTCTGAGTCTTGTCAAGTCCTGGAGGGAAAGCAAGCCTCGGCCCTTTTCATCCGTGTAACCATCCTGCTCTCTGTCCACTCTTCCTTCCCCTGGACCTTCTGCCTAGGGAATGCACAAGGAAGACAGGCAAGTCCACTGTCCCCATTCTGTAGGGTGGGAGGTCTAGGAGGGCTCGTTTATCAGAGTCTAAGCAGTAGAGTAGTTCCTCCACCCCACATGGGAAACATGTTAAATACTAATTGATCTTCACAGGTGTCACTATATTTGGGGTCTTCAATTCGTTTGAGCCCATCTCCTAAAGCTGTCTCCACAAAAAGCCAATTATGCTCATCTATCAAAATATTTTCAGGTGTCCAGTAGGCCCTGTGACCTTCAGACATCTACTGTAGGTGTTTCCCCCGGTCAGGGGCTCCCTGCCATATCTCAAGCAGTTGCCATTCATTGAGCACTTACTATGTGCCAGGCACTGAGACTAAGCACTTGATAAGCTTATCTTATTAATTCTCAAACAACTCTACTAAGTAGGCCTGATCATTTGCTGAATCAGAAAGTGAGGCTTAGAGGGGCATAGTGGCTTGTCCAAATTCCCAGGCAGATAAATAATAGCAAGGAACCAAACTCAGGTCATTCTGGCATCAAAGCACTGGTTCTTGTTCTACACTTCCAATACAATCATGATTGTTTCTATCAAGGGACCTTTACAATAACATCTGTGCTAGGACAAGCATTACTGAGCTAATCCAGTGACAAACAACAGACTCTTGACGTGTTTTCCTTGCCAAATACTTCATTTTCATATTTTGGAGGCCACATGGTGTTTCCTTAACCACTTGGCTTTTACCTTAACCACTCTCATTCCCTTCTAAAGATGTCTGTGATGACCCATTTGTGCCCTGGAAGGCTGCCTGTGTCCAACACGGCAGGCAAATAAATGGGCCTTGCGGAATTGGAATCTGCACCTTAGATGATAAATCCCTCTCTCCATTCCCAACGCTTGTAAGTAACAAGCACAAGCAGTGTCCATGTCTCAGTTTCCAACAGCATTTTCCCATTAAAAAAAAAAAAAGCCAGACCTCCTGGGAGAAATGGCTGATTCTTGCTTCTAGGACTGAAACAAAATATCGAAGATGAGCTGGAGCACCTTGTAGAGCCAGAAAATAAGAAAGTACTCAAAAAAACAAACAAAAAAGACGCACAAGGGTGGAGGCGGGTCAAAAGGAGGCAGAAGCCAACTGGAGAGCTCCCACCAGCCAAAACTAGAGCTATTTGGGCAATCAAATGAAGCAGTATGAAGTTATAACCCAAAGCCTAAAAAAATCAAAAAATTAGCCGGGCGTGGTAGCGCATGCTTGTAATTCCGGCTACTCGGAAGGCTGAGGCAGAAGGATCACCGGAGTCCAGCAGGCGAGGCTGTGGTGGCCGGGAGCGGCCACTGCACTCCAGTCTGGGCGACCGAGTGAGACTCTAACTCAAAAAAAAAAATTTAAAAAAAAAATCGATGAGTCCACACTCACATATATACAAGAGTAAATAAATAAATAAATGGAACAGAAAAAATCATCTCCTGTGCAGAAGAATTCCAAATATTAACGAAGTTACACCACCCTCAAGAAGGTCAAGCATCACTTCCAACTTTTGGAGCATGGGCTGCACTTAGTGACTCTTTCCAAGGAGCATAGCACGGAAAGGAAGGGAAAGAGTAAATTTGCAGTGGAAGAACCTGTCAAGCATGACCTTTGATAGATGATCAAGTTCAACACCAACATGAAGTCATCCTTTTTTTTTTGAGTTGTAGTCTCACTCTGTCGCCCAGGCTGGAGTGCAGTGGCACACTCACAACCACCGCAGCCTCGACCCGCTGGGCTCAGTTGATCCTTCCACCTCAGTCTTCCAAGTTGCTGGAACTACAGGCACGTGCCACCATGCTCGGCTAATTTTTGGATTTATTGTAGAGATGAGGTCTCGCCAAGTTTGCCAGCCTGGTCTCGAACCTGCGGGCTCACGCAATCCTCTCACCTCTGCCTTCCAAAGTGCTGGGATTATGGGCGTGAGCCACTGTGAAGTCATCTTCACAGTGTGTGCCCTTGATAAAATGTGGCACTTTACCTCTGTAGTCTCCCTTTCAAAAACCAAAACCCAGCATCTAGGTCTTCTCAAGAGAGAAACATCAGACAAATTCCAACTGAGGAGCATTCTACAAAATACCTGACCAGCACTCCTCACCAAAGTCAAGAAAAACAAGGAAAATCTGCAAAGCTGTCACGGCTCAGAGGAGCCTAAGGAGACATGCAGGAAGGGGGCCCTGGGTGGTATCCTGGAACAGAAAAGGACTTTAGGTGAAAACCAAGGACATCTGAATAAACTATGGACATTTAGTTAAGAAGAATGTGTCTGTGGGTTAATTAGTTGTAACAGTGTTAATAAACCAGGCTCGGTGGCTCAGCCTGTAATCCCGCGCCTTTGGGAGGCTGAGGTGAGTGGACTGCCTGAGCCCGCGGGTTCAAGACCCGCCTGGGCAGCAAGACCTCATCTCTACAATAAATCAAAAAATCAGCCGGGTGTGGTAGCGCATGCCTGTAATTCCGCTACTTGGAAGGCTGAGGCGGAAAGATCACCGGAGCCCAGCAGGTTGAGGCTGCGGTGGCTGGAAGCGGCCACTGCACTCCAGTCTGGGCGACAGAGTGAGACTCCAACTCAAAAAAAAAAACAAAAAACAGTGTTAATAGCATAAGGTGTTGGGGGAAGTGAATGGGGAGGGAAAGGAAACTCTCGGTGTTACCTGCCCAGTCTTTCTGTAAATCTCAAACTCTTCTAAAATACGAAGTTCATTTTCTTAAGGTGCTACCACTCCTGAGCTCATGTTCCTTCTTGAGAATGACATCTAGGCGTATTCAGTCACCATTTCCTCAGAAGCTGGAAAGACCTGTGTGTGAGTCTTTTCCCTGCTCATACCTGATGTTCCCAAGTGAAACCCTGTTCCCGCCAACTCTACAGAAGCAGAAGTGGAAACTGATGTGTCTCTGTGGCCAGTCCTGGATCACAGGGGCTTGCTCCACCTACATTCCCAAGACACTCACTGAGTATGTGCTGTGTGCCAGGCCCAACGCTGGATACCAGGACACGGATGACCACGGGTGTGGGCTCCTGCCCAGGCAGATATGTAATTGAATGGGGGAGACATTAAATAAGAAAATGGGGAAGGGGAGCCTCTGGAACTACTTTTCATTCTTTCTTTTTTTTTGGACAGGGTCCTGCTCTGCTTTCCAGGCTGGAGTGCAAATGGTGCAATCATGGCTCACTGCAGCCTGGAACTCCTGGGCTCAAACAATTCTCCAGCCTCAGCCTCCCAAGTAGCTGGGTCTACAGGCTTGAGTCACTATGCCTGGCTTAAAGGCCCTTTTCTTTTTTTCTTTTTGAGTTGGAGTCTCACTCTGTCACCCAGACTGGAGTGCAGTGGCCGCTCCCGGCCACCACAGCCTCGACCTGCTGGCTCTGGAGATCCTGCCACCTCAGCCTTCCAAGTTGCTGGAACTACAGGCACGCGCTACCACACCGGGCTAATTTTTTTTTTTTTTTTTTTTTTGATTTATTGTAGAGATGAGGTCTCACCAAGTTGCCCAGGCGGGTCTCAAACCCGCGGGCTCAGGCAATCCACTCACCTCTGCCGCCCAAGGCGTGGGATTACAGGCTGAGCGACCGAGCCCCCAGGCTTAAAGGCCCTTTTCTAAGAACACTAACCCCATTCTTGAAGCACCACTCTCATGACTTAATCACCCCTCCCCAAAGACCCCACCTCCAAATTCCTTCACATTGTGGATTTGGTTTCAACATATGAGTCTTGTGGGGAAATGAACATTCAGTCTACAAAAATTCACAAATTTCAAAAGTCTATCATTTGTTAAATTGCCATATGTATTGCTTCTTCTGACCCTTCATGGTCTTTCCCCATGTTTCTATGGCACTGTTAAGTCTTTCCCTGACTTATTTGTAAGAGCTCTTGACATATTGTAGGAATTAGCTCTCTATCTGCCCCATGTGTTGGGAATACATTTCCCCAATATGTCCTTTTTCCTTGTTTATTCCCTCTTATGTTTCCCATCAGGGTTTTGAATGACTCCACCAAGCCATCTTTGAGTTGAGGGTAGGGACAGGTGACAAGGATTTGTGAGAAGGCCAAGTGTCAGGTGGGAGAGTGTCTCCACCTTAAGCATCTGCTGCTCCCTAGAGACTGGCAGGTCCCTGCGGCTTCTGTAGTTCTCAGCAGAGCAGGGAAGGGTGAGGGGAAGCCATGATTGTGGTGAAAATCACGTTCTGCATGATAGTGAACAGGGATCAGAACTCTGTGGTGGAAAGACAGGGAGTCTGTTGGCCCACAAGGGAAAGGGACATGTAACAGCTTCAAGACAAAGAGACACCTTTGAGGTATCCTGACCTGGAATGTGCAGCGCTGGCTGCATGACTGCTGGGAGCCTCCCACTACTGTGCATCTGATGCCAACATCAGGCCTTTCCCAAATCCAAGTCCCCCCAAACACTGAACACCCACAAAGCAGTCCCAGACCTATAAGCTGTGCAGCCCATGGGTGGGTAGTTCTGCACAGGAGGAAGCCCTATCAGAAAGAAGCCAGGGTTCTTTTTTTTTTTGATTTGGAGTCTCACTCTTTCACCCACGCTGGAGAGCACTGGCATGCTCAAAGCCACCGCAGCCTCCATCTACTGGGCTCAGGCGATCCTTCCACCTCAACCTTCCAAGTAGCTGGAACTACAGGCACACGCTACCACACCCGGCTAATTTTTTGATTTATTGTAGAGATGAGGTCTTGCCAAGTTGCCCAGGCTGGTCTCAAACCCGTGGGCTCAGGCAATCCTCTCACCCCCACCTCCCAAAGTGCTGGGATTATAGGCGTGAGCCACTGCACCCTGCCTAGGGCTCTTTATAAAGACCTGGGGTTGTCCCAAAGGCAGGAACAGGTTCAACGAAAGGTGAATAAGTATGGCGGAGGCCATTGGACCCGTCTGTCCCCAAGATCTATGTAAACTGCAGCAAGTCCTTTGGGACCCAAGTCCATTGAATTCGTGATGGGAGACCTCAGTTTATCTTTGTCTTTTTTCTTTCTTTCTTTCTTTATTGCCTCAAAAAGACTAGACCTCTTGCTGCAGCTCCCTGAGGATGTCCCCAAGGTGCAGCTAAACTCCTGTCATGCCAGGCCCGCCCTCACACTCTGAGCATTCCCAGAAATTCTGCCCCAACCATGGCTCTAGCCTTTTCAGTTTCTGGAAGGCATTTCTTCCAGAGTATGGTTTAAGGAATTTGAAGAATTATTGCCGAGGGCGTTTCAGTGATGCTAACCAATTTTCCAGTCATCTGCTCCAGGCTACTTGTCTGCAGGCACAATGCCAAAGGAACAGAGTCTTGCCCTAATGACTTGAAAAACATCACCAGAGCCGGGCTCGGTGGCTCAGCCTGTAATCCCGCACCTTTGGGAGGCTGAGGTGAGTGGATTGCCTGAGCCCGCGGATTCGAGACCCGCCTAGGCAGCGAGACCTCATCTCTACAATAAATCAAAATATCAGCTGGGCGTGGTAGCGCATGCCTGTAATTCCGGCTACTTGGAAGGCTGGGGCGGAAGGATCGCCGGAGCCCAGCAGGTCGAGGCTGCGGTGGCCGGGAGCGGCCACTGCACTCCAGTCTGGGCGACAGAGTGAGACTCCAACTCAAAAAAAAAAGAAAAACCTCACCAGCCTGCAGGAATCAGCAGTTGAAAGAATTGTGGACAACATTAAACCTCTATCTAGCCAAACTTCGAGTCCCTCAATGCTAAATCCAGACCAGTCCTGTGTCTTCCCATGAGGGCAGATGTGTCCCAAGGCCTTGTGTGGGGCATATAACTATGCTTTCTGGAGGTTTCTAATGTAATTTCCCAGGACCACAGAGATGGTGCTGACTGGTACCCCTACTTATGCACACTTGTCATATTCCAACATCTCAGAACAACAAGATCCAAAACTATGAAATGAAAACAGTTCATGAAGGCCATTTTGAAAAGCCACTTCAAAAGTATCTGACACTTTTCCTGTGGATGGGGCCATTTCTGGCCTGTAGAGGCCCTGGCTCCCTTCTTATCTCTGTTATCTGTGGCCTAAACTCTGACCTTCTCTCTCTTGCCAAATCCCAACTAAAGAGCCTGGGGAGATGGGTTTTTATTGACCTTGTATAATGAAGCTTATTTCCCAACCTGATTTGGGCATAATATCACATAGCAAATAAAGAAGGAAATCAAAAATATTTTATGATCCTGAGAGTCACCTCTTGGGGAAATCTGCATCTGTATAGAATCTCCCCCCTGGGAATTCACAGAGGAGCTAGACGCTTGCTATCTATTCCTGCTCAGGGCTGCTACCTCTGAGGTTCATTTACATATCAAGAAACTTCCTCTCAGGGACCCTATCTCCAGCAGCATTCCCTTTACTGATTTCAAAATTTCTTAGAGTGACTCTTTGGATCCACCTATAACATGCAAGCCTCCCACCCTTGGAGACAGCTTGCCTTCCTGGGCCAAACCAAGTAAACCTCACATGTATCAATTTTGGTTCTTTAAAATTTCTGTCTTCCTAGGTTGTATATCACCAAGATGCAATTCAACCACCTCGAGCACACGTTCTCAGGACCTCTTGGGACGATGCCACAGGTCTAGATCACTCATGTTTGGTTCAGAATAAACCCTCTTAAATATATTACAGAGTTTGTCATCTTTCCTCAACATACCTGTGGTCTACCGAGGCTTCCCCAGATCCAGACATGGCCTGGATGTACTTAGGTTTACATTCTAAATCTCTGAGGACTAAACTCTGACCTTTTTCTCTCTCTTGCCAAATTCCTAACTAAGGAGCCTGGGGAGATGGGTTTTTATTAATACTATATAATGGCCGGGCTCGGTGGCTCAGCCTGTAATCCCGCGCCTTTGGGAGGCTGAGGTGAGTGGATTGCCTGAGCCCGCAGGTTCGAGACCCGCCTGAGCAGCGAGACCTCATCTCTACAATAAATCAAAAAATCAGCCGGCCGTGGTAGCGCATGCCTGTAATTCCAGCTACTTGGAAGGCTGAGGCGGAAGGATCGCCGGAGCCCAGCAGGTCGAGGTTGCGGTGGCCGGAAGCAGCCACTGCACTCCAGTCTGGGCGACAGAGTGAGACTCCAACTCAAAAAAAAAAAAAAATACTATATAATGTGGCTTACCCTCCAACCAGACTCTGGCATAACATCACATAACAGATAAAGAAGGAAATCAAAAATATTTTATGACCCTGCAAAGCCATCTCTTAGGGAAATTTTCATCTGCATAAAATCTCCTCTCAGCCCAGCAGGGCGTGGTCTGTAATCCCAGCACTTTGGGAGACAGAGGCGACAGGATTGCCTGAGCCCACGGGTTTGAGACCAGCCTGGGCAACTTGGTGACACCTCATCTCTACAATAAATCAAAAAAAAAAAAGAAAATTAGCCGGGCGTGGTGGTGCACACCTATAGTTCCAGCTACTTGGAAGGCTGAGGCGGACAGATAGCCTGAGCCCAGCAGGTCAAGGCTGCGGTGGCCATGAGCATACCACTGCACTCCAGCCTGGATGACAGCGTGAGACTCCGACTCAAAAAAAAAAGAAGCCCCTTGGGATCCACAGAGGAGCTAGATGCTTGCTATCTATCCTCTGTCAGAGTTGCCACCTCTGAGGTTTCATCTACATATCAAGAAACTTCCTCTCAGGGCTCCTTATCCCCACAGCAGCATTTCCGTTACTGATTTCAAAATTTCTTAGTCTGAGCAAATCTTTGAATTTGCCGGTGACCTACAGCATCTCCCCTCCCCCAGCAATACCCTCCCAGGCCAAACCAATGTAAATCTCACATGTATTGATGTATGGTTTCTTGTAACTTCTGTCTTTCTAAAATGTATTTATCCAAGCTACACTGCAGCCACCTGGGGCACATGTTCTCAGGACCTCTTGGGACCGTGTCACAGGCCTAAGGCCACTCGCATTTGTCTCAGAATAAGCCTTCTTAAATACTTCACAGAGTTTGGTATATTTCGTCATCACCTCTATGAGTATACTGAAGGCTGCTGCTTACAGCAAGTATTATGGCAGGGGATGCTGGCTGAGGGGCAGGTACCCCTGGGCAGAGGTACAGGGATGGAGGGACCTGGAGGAAGGTGTCTTCTCTTCACACAGGCCTCCCTTGGTTTACTCTAAACCCCACCCAGGCTGAACACACATGAGGACAGTGATAGACCCCACGTCCTGCCAGCACTGACCACCACAGCCAGGCTGAGCCAAAAAAATAAAACCCAGTGTCCCCCCCACACCGGTCTCCAGATCCAGTTACTTTTTCTTCTTCTTCCATTTTGTGGAAGCATTTTGCAACTTTCTCTTCTAAACCTACCATCAAATGTTTTTGTCTTTTTAATAGAATAGAGTATTTATTGAAACAATTTTAGATATAGAGAAATACTGTGAAGACATTAATAGCGTTCCTACATACCTCATCCCCACTTTCCTTTATTATTGGCATGTTACGTTAGTATAGTATATTTATAAAAATAAATATGGCCTATTCATTACAGTTAATAAACCAATATTGATACATTACCAATAAGTAGAGTTTGTGCTTTATTGAGACTTTTTTTTTGGTTTTTTGTTGTTGTTGTTTTTGTTTTTGTTTTTTAGTTCGAGTCTCACTCTTGTCACCCAGGCTGGAATGCAGTGGCACACTCCCAGTCACCGCAGTCTCGACCTGCTGGGCTCAGGCGATCCTTCCCACTCAGCTTTCCATGTAGCTGGAACTATAGGCACCCGCCATCATGCCCAGTGAATTTTCTGATTTATTGTAGAGATGAGGTCTTGCCAAGTTGCCCAGGCTGGTCTCGAACCTTGCACTCAGGCAATCTTCTCACCTCGACCTCCCAAAGTGCTGGGATTATAGGCGTGAGCCACCCTGGCCTCTTATCTCCGTTTCTAAGAGAGCGTTCTCATTTTCAGATTCTTTCTTATATTGCTGTTTTAGGTGTGTGCATTTTTCTAGGAAAGTGCTTCTAGCTTTCATCAGATTCTCAAAAGGGTCTGTAATGCAGAGATGTCAAGATCAGGCAGGAGCCCTTTGGTTCACTTCCAACTCTTGTCAGTACCCATCAAGACCTCTTGGAAGTCACAGGCTAGAGAGATGAGGCCTGCCCTCAGAAGTGCTGTCTTCTAGCAAGAGGAATGCAAAGTACAATTCCCTATTAACAGTGGAGGCATGGAGGGGTCAAAGAAAGAGTGTGGGGAAACCTCACAGACAAGTAAGAACTTGAGTTAGACCTTGAGCCTGGGGCAGGATCTCAAGAAGACATGGGAGGAAGGCCACTCCAGGGGGAAGAAGCAGCCTGAACGATGACACTGAGAGAGAAAGGTGGGAGGTTTTCTGGGGGAGGTGATGGTCTAGTCCCTCATGAATGGGTTCAGGACAGGGGCTGGTGGTTGCTGCTTGTCACAAACTCTCAGGCTCCCATTTTCTTCACCTGTGACATTTCTGAAATTAGGAAGCCTCTTTCAATCAGTGTACTTAGTGGCACATAGAATATTGAAGTCTCTAAACCTCTCCAGTAATGTGACTTTGGGGGCAACCCCCTTGAATCCCCTCCCACTGTGGGAACTTTTCTGTCCTCTCAATAAACCCTGCTTTTTCACACATACACACACACACACACACACAAAGAAAGAAAAAAGGAAGAAATGTGAATTTGGTAAAATACAGTAGCTACTATTAATTTTAGAAAATAAGAGAAGTTAGCTGGGCTAAGTGGCTCAGCCTGTAATCCCAGCACCTTGGGAGGTCAAGGCGAGTGGATCGCCTGAGCCGGCGGGTTCAAGACCAGCCCAGGCAAATTGGCAAGACCTCGTCTCTACAATAAAATTTAAAATAACTGGGCGTGGTAGCTCACGCCTGTAGTTCTGGCTACTTGGAAGGCTGAGGCAGAAGGATGGCCAGAGCCCAGAAGGTCAACGCTGGGGTGGCCATGAGCGTGCCTGCCACTGCACTCCAGCCTAGGCGAAGGAGTGAGACTCCAACTCAAAAAAAAAAGAAAAAAGAAAAGAAGTTACCTTTATGAGAGGGGCTATGGGAAACAGGGAGGAAGGGATACTAATTTTCTTTTCTGTAAACATTTGTTTGAATTTTCTTTTTTTTTTTTTTTTGAGTTGGAGTCTCACTCTGTCACTCAGACTGGAGTGCAGTGGCCTCCCGGCCACCGCAGCCTCGACCTGCTGGGCTCCGGTGATCATTCCGCCTCAGCCTTCCAAGTAGCCGGAACCACAGGCGCGCGCTACCACGCCCGGCTCATTTTGATTTATTGTAGCGATGAGGTCTCGCCAAGTTGCCCAGGCGGGTCTTGAACCCGCGGGTTCAGGCAATCCACTCACCCCAGCCTCCCAAAACCGCGGGATTACAGGCTGAGCCACCGAGCCCGGCTTGTTTGAATTTTCTTACATTTTTTACCAGATCCTATGTTTGAAATTGTAATCATATGTATATGATGTGATTTTTGTCATCTGCAAGAACAGCACAGTCTGTTTTCCTTGTCACTCATTATTTTTGTTTAAATTTGAGATGAGGCCTCACTCTGTTGCCCAAGCTGGAGTGCAGTAGTGCTATCATAACTCACTGCAGCTTCACTCTCATGGGCTCCCATCTTCCACCTAGGTACTCCTGAGTAGCTAGGATTAAAGGCCACACTGCTACTTTGGTTTTTACTTTTTTTTTTTTGTAAAAATGGAATCTCTCTGAGTTGCCCAGCCTGGTCTCCAACTCCTGGCCTTGAGCAATTCTCCCACCTTGGCCTCCCAAAGCACTGGATTAATTGTTAATTAAACTACTAAATGTTAGATTATTTTTTAAATAGGTATTATTTGTTGAATATGCTAAGCACTGAGTCATCTATTATTTCACTTAACCCTTGCAACAGTTTGCTGAAGGCTGTCCCACTAATACCCTCACTGAAGATACGGGCTCATGAGCTACAGAGAGGCTGGGCAGCATGCCCATGGTCACAAGGGCGGGTAGCAGGAAGCCAGGCTCCCAACCCTAACAGACAGGTGCCTGTACAGTGCGTGCTCGGGACGAGACCCAGGCGGGAAGTTCCTCTAAATTCCAAAACACTGCACGCCCATCATTCCAGGCCGACTCCACGATGAGAGGCAGAGATCACCCGGCCCACTTTACAGGAAAGAAGTCAACTCTGCCAGAGTGAGAAAGTGAGGGTGGAAAGGGTGGCATAACCGGGAGCTGACTTTGTTGACTTTGTCCTTTCTCGGTCCTTCCAAGCAAGCTCAATGTCCAGGGATTGGAAATCCCCCCCTCCCCCCAGGGCTGGGCATCTCCCACCGGAATGGGCCTTCCAGACCCAGGAAGTCTCCTGCCTCCCACCTCCCGTCCCCAGACCACGAGCTCCCACTTCTCAGCGTCTCTCTCGGGTGCGCAAGGCTGCCCCGCTCTCTTCCTTGAGGCTGTTTCACCCCAGAAGTCTCTTTCAGGTCGAGAGCTCGGGCAGTCCTCAAGGTACCCCACTTCCCCAGGGGTGATTCACCCACTCCCAGCCCCCAATAATTCTCATCCAGCCCAATCGGAGACGAGGACTTCAAGACGCCCGCCCTAATCCCGAGCCTAGGCCCCGCCTACATGGGGGCCCCGCCTACATGGGGACCCCGCCCCCGACGTCTCCCCTGGGCTCGGTTCGCCCTGGGGCTTGGCTCCCAAAACCCGAATCTGGGGTCACGTGTTTACATCTGACCCGCCACCCCCGCCTTCGACCTGCCACCCCCTCCCAGTTCCTCTGGCTCCAACCACTCCCGTCTTCCCTGTGGTCGCTCTGAGTTGAAAGGAAGAGACCCCACCAGCCCGCAAGCCCTGCCCAAGCCTTCCTCCAACCTCCTCCTTCCGCTCCGGGCAACGCCTCTGCACTACTGCCACCTGGTGGCTGAAGACAAAACCGCCGCTAGGGATTTCCTGAGACGAGGCCTAGCCCCATCAGATCAGAAACGGACAAGCACAGGATGAGCGCCTACTGTGTACCAGCACCGCTGGAAAACAAAGACCGAGAAGCAAAGTCATTGCCTTGAGGGAGCCCCAGTCGAGCCGGCAGATGGAGGCGGAAGTCACGTCGATGCAGGCTGTGAGTGCTGCACTACAGAGGCCCTTAAGAAGCATCCTCTTGGTTGGGCGCGGTGGCTCAGCCTGTAATGCCAGCACTTTGGGAGGCTGAGGCGAGTGGATCTCCTGAGCCCGCGGGTTCAAGACCAGCCCGCGCAACTTGGCGAGACCTCATCTCTACAATAAATCAAAAATTGTCCAGGCGTGGTAGCGCATGCCTGTAGTTCCGGCTACTTGTTAGGCTGAGGCCGAAGGATCACCGGAGCCCTGCAAGTCGATACTGGGGTGCTGGGATTGTGCCACTGCATCCCAGCCTGGGCAACGGAGTGAGACTCCTCAAAAAAAAAAAAAACAGCATCCTCTTTAGTCATGGAAACAAGAACAACCCGTGTGAAAACTGAAATAAAACAGGAAGGCCTCTTGGAGGAGAACAGGATGACCTGCAGGGGGCAAGTGGAGCCCACTGGCCACCAGGAAGGGAGGGGCCTTCAGGAATGAGAAGGAATGTGGTGGGAGCAGGAGGCCCAGGTGTCTGCCCCGATGGAGGCTGAGGCAGATGGGAACTAGAGGGACTGATCCCATGGGTGTGGGAATGCCCCCAGTCTGAACCTGAGTGTCCTTAGGGGTGTGGGAGACTGGCCCAAACAACGACCTTGCCATTAATGTAAAAGAAAAAAAGCAACACTGAGCTTCTTATGCATACAAATGTACCAGTAGCATGACAGCCTGTAGGGGGAAAGACAAAGGGGAATTCAATGAGCTCATGCACCGCCCTGCCTTGGTTGTCCCCAGATCCAGCTTCTCAATGTTGGGGGTCTCAGCACGGGGTGGGGGGCAGGGATGGCAGAAGACAGGATTGAGGAGGGGAGAACTGACTCCCTCCACCACCCCCTTCCAGCTGCATGATTCAGTGTCCAAGGGCTGGTGTGAGCTGAGGAGGGATGGTGGGCCACACAGCCAGGCCTTAAAAGGCTGGGTTGACAGCAGGAGCACAGTGGCACAGGCGAGAGCCCCGAAGCCAGCAGCAGCAGAGGGCTCCTGGTAAAGCATCCACACAGAGCAAGACACAGTCTGTAAGGAGGAGGGGCATGGAGATGAGGAGGGCCCACCATGCAGGAAGGCAGAGCCCCAGCCAAGCAGACCAGGGTTAAGGCTGGCCAAGAGCCAGGAGTGGAGACTGAAGGCCACTGTCACAGGTCAGGTCAGCATGAAGAAAATACAGAAAAGCCTGGGAGCAGTGGTCCACGCCTGTAATCCCAGCACTTTGGGAGGCCGAGGAGAGAGGATAATTTGAGGCCAGGAGTTTGAGACTAGTCTGAACAACAAAGTGAGAACTTAGCCAGGCTCGGTGGCTCAGCCTATAATCCCACGCCTTTGGGAGGCTGAGGTGAGTGGATTGCCTGAGCCTGAGGGTTCAAGACCCGCCTGGGCAACTTGGCGAGACCTCATCTCTACAATAAATCAAAAATTAGCCGGGCGTGGTAGCGCGCGCCTGTAGTTCCAGCTACTTGGAACTACTTGCTGTAGTTCCAGCAGGTCGAGGCTGCAGTGGCCGGGAGCGGCCACTGCACTCCAGTCTAGGCAAGTGAGACTCCAACTCAAAAAAAAAAAAAAAAAAAGTGAGACCTTGTCTCTACAAAAATCAAAAAATTAGCCAGGCATGGCAGCACACACCTATAGTCCCAGTTACTTGGGAGGCTGAGGCAGAAGGATCACCTGAGCCCAGGAGGTCAAGGCTGCCACGAGCCATGACCATGCCACTGTATTCCAGTCTGGGCAACAGAATGAGACCCCTGACTGGAAAAGAAAAGAAGAGAAGAGAAAAGAAAAAATATATAGCAGAACACAAGGCTATCATTGCCTTCCATAAATACTTTGGGACCCAGTCAGGCTGAGGGCAGGATCTGTGGCCCTAGGGAGGCCCCGAGGCCAAGAACAGTCTTCCACCTTTGTGTCCTCAGGCTTCCCACAGGCCCTTCAGATAGTGGGTGCCAAAGAAACACTTACAGGGTGTGACACAACTCCTGAACGCTTGAGGGTGGAAGGAGTGAAACCTGAGACAGTTCTCTGCTGAAGACCAAGCTTGCAGGCGGGTGGCTTGGCCCCTCAAAGGAGCAGAGACTGCCTCCCACAGGGCATCACCACTGAGAAAGGGCCAGAGGCACGAGTTCACTTTTCTCTCAGAAAAATTCCAGGCTCCAGTCTGTGCTCAGAGGCTCCCGTCCTCTGGGACTCTGTTCCCAGGCTCCAACCCTGGGACCCAGGTCCCAGATGTCCAACTTCTGATCCTCCCACCACTGCTGCTGACCTAATCTTATCAGCACCTGCTCTGATGTCTGCCCCCCCCACCAAGACCAAGAACCTATGCAGGGTGACTGGGGACGGGACTCTGGGCCGCTCACCCCTGGGCACACAGGCTCATCTACTGACTCGGAACGTGCCTGACTGTCTCCAGGCTTTCTAGGAAGCCGGGCTCAGGACTGGGCGCAGATGGCTCTGAAGCTCAACCCGGGCTTCCTGGACAAAACTGGCACTGGGTTGTGTCTAGGGCCATCCTCTACCTGCGAGATTCTGTACCCACAGGCATCTTCCCATGAGATATTAGCCAGAGGATTTACAAATGCCCCAGGTCCTCAGGACCACGGTGCTGGGCAGCTGGCTCCCCCAGACACCTTGTAAATTCCTGGCATCAAACCCAAACTCAGGGTTTATGATCTGCCTGTCCCCTCACGGTCCAGGCTGGCCTCATCCCCCACCCTGTAAGAACACCAAACCACCTGGGAGCGGGGTCCTTCTTCCAGAGTGAGTGCTACACCTGACCTTTTTTTATCTTACCCAAATTCCTAACTAAAAGGCTTGGGGAGTCACTGTGTGATAAGGACTTACCAGACCGGGTTTTGTTACCCTGTACCCTACATCCTAAGGTCTACTTTCCATCCGGACTCTGGCTTAACATAACAAATAAAGAAGCTTTATGGCCCTGAAAAGCCATCTTCTGTAGATTCCCAGACTCCAGGAACCTTGTAAGACATTCATGTATCCACCCCGAAGTCTGCCACATATAGGGCTTCATCTGCAGATCAACAAACCTGGAGTCTTTCTGCCCTTTGTCTCAGCAAAACATCTTGTCTCCTGATAAGAACAGCAATATTTGAACCCACCTATAACCTACAAAACCCCGCTTGGAAATGTCCCTCCTTCCTGGGCCAAACCAGTGAGAATCTCACATATATGGGTTTACGGTTTTTGTAACTTCTGCCACCCTAAAATTGTATAAAGCCAAGCCACTGTCGTGCCACGGCAGGCACACGTTCTCAGGACCTCCTGAGCATGGGTGTACCCAGGCTTAAGTCCTCAAGTATGACTCAAGAACAAACCATCTTAACTATGTTACAGAGTGTGACATCTTTTCGCCAACAGGAGCACAGCCCACTCCGTGTGTGTCCAGCAAACCGCTTTCCACGGCACAACAGGACAGGGTCACAATCCTCTTTTGCCAACCTCTTGATAAGTTTCCCCAATAAAGCGGGTTCTGTAATGCATATGGGTTTTCAGGAATTATTTCTGAACCTAGGACACACAAAAGAGTGGCGATCACAGAAAGACCCACCTTGCAAAACGATGCAAGACACTGAAACTGTGCGCTGAAGACATAGCTTGATTTTTCAGAGGACAGAACATAGACAAGAAGGGGGATGAATGCCCCCGCCCAGCCCACCATCGCACCAGCCCCTCATCCCCACCTGCCCATGCCGAACGCCTCACCTGGGCTCCACTTTCCAGGTCATTCTCCTGCCTCAACTTCATTCCAAAATTCCCCCAAAAGCCTGAGTATTCATCTTCCTCTGAAACAGACGAAACGACCCCCATCTGCTTGCCCAAGCTGAACCTCCCGAAATCTGAAGTAGCCACTGTCTCTTCAACAAGGAGCTTCAGTCAGGATGAGGGAAGGAGGCACAGGGCGGGCGCAGCCTGGGCTTTTCTTTGTTCCTGGAAGAAAATCCTAGGGAGCTCTTGCAGCCGAGCTGGGTGCAGGCACAGGAAAGTGGATAAAACACTGACCTGAGCCTTGTCTTTGGTGCCCGCGGGTGGAGAATCCAGATTCTGGGTTGGTGGCAAGAAGTGGTGGGAGAGGACAGGAGCCCGTCAGTGTGTGGTGGGGGACAAGAAAAGAAGCCGGGGAGGGAGGAAGGAGCCTGCCAAGGGACGGAGTGGAGACCCTCACCAGAGGGAGAGGGGGGAGAGTGGAGCCTTATGTGGGGCCCACTCCATGCAGCGCTAGGCAGGGGTTTTGTGCAGCGACCTCACATGTGCCCTGCAGCTCTGTGGTTTTACTCCTAACTGCCTAGTCAGCAGAAATGCACCTGCCCCCCAGGATATGCTGAAGAGACTCCTGGAACGCAGAGTGGGGAAGCTGGAGACCACAGAGCACAAACTGTGATTCCACTTGAGTGACTCCCAAACACAGGCAAAGCCGAACCCTCACATTTACGGACGAAGACTGAGGGGGTCAAACCTGGGAGGAAAACAAACAGTGGTTATCTCAGGGCCTCAGAGAGGCCTTGTAATTTGCAAGAGACACAGAGCGACCTGGGGTGCTGGTGATGTTCACCTTTGATGTGGCAGTGCTTAGACCGGCTGTTTGCTTTACAGTAATTCATTAAACTCTACATTTATTTGTATGCACTTTTCTGTGTGTTATCTTTCACATTTAAAAGTATCTTTTTTTTTTTGAGTTGGAGTCTCACTCTGTCACCCAGACTGGAATGCAGTGGCCGCTCCCAGCCACTGCAGCCTCGACCTGCTGGGCTCCGGCGATCCTTCCACCTCCGCCTTCCGAGTAGCTGGAACTACAGGCGCACGCTACCACACCCGGCTAATTTTTGATTTATTGTAGAGATGAGGTCTCTCCAAGTTGCCCAGGCGGGTCTCGAACCCGCGGGCTCAGGCAATTCACTCACCTCAGCCTCCCAAAGAGTCAGGATTACAGGCTGAGCCACTGAGCCTGGCATAAAAGGGTCTTTTAGATCTGGGCCTGGTGGCTCTCACCTGTAATCCCAGCACTTTGGGAGCCTGAGGCGGGAGGATGGCCCAGGAGATCAAGACCAACCTAAGCTACATAGCAAGATCACATCTCTGCAAAAAACCAAGAAATCAAAAAATTAGCCAAATGTGGTGGTGTGTGTCTGTAGTCCCAGCTACTTGGGAGGCTGAGACGGAAGGATTACCTGGGCCCAGGAGCTTGAGGCTGCAGTGAGCCGTGATTGGGCCACTACCCTCCAGTCTGGGTGACAGAGTAAGATAGAGTAAGTCTTACAGAGTAAGTAAGCCTGACCTGGACTCGGAAAAAGGGGGGGGCGTTCTTTGTAAAATGCAATGGATAACTTTTGACCATAAGTGTTTCCAATATTTTTGTTTTCTTTCTTAAGATTTATTCATTGTGGCTAACCGAGGCACGTAGTATGAATATTCTTACAGTTCTTGATACACATTGTGGACAGTATCAAATTTAATTTGCATTTCTATGACTACTGGTAAGTTAGAAGATTTTCCCAAATGTTTGTTAACTGTTGGTATTTTCTATTTTGTGAATTATCTATACGTATCATTGAATATGTATCCGTTTGGGAAATCCAATTATGGTTAATTATAGCTAACAGCATTTGGGGGAACAAAAGGATTCATGGAGAGGAAGATATTAAAGACTCCAAGGAGGGTCGAAGGTAACTAAGGGATCAGCCAGGCCCCTCTTCTTCTGGAATGTGTGATTCAGCGAACCCATGAGCTGGTGTTCCTTCTCCTGGGTGGCCACAGGCGCATGGGTCCCTGGGTTTGACTCTCTTTGTTTTGCATGGGCTGAGGCAGCTCGAAGGTGGCTCTGGGGAGATTGAGTGAACCGACTTCACACCTGCTTAGGGTGGGGGTGCCCAGGAGACCACAGACCACAGGGGCAAAAAAGAACAACTGGGGATACAGGGAGAGTTGGAGAAAGCACACTGAAGGGTGTAGACAGTACACATAGGCAGGGTTGGGGAAAGGGTACTTCAGCTGGGGCAGGAAGGAGTTTGGCGGGGGAGGCGCTGAAAGAACCATGAGCAAATAAGAACTGCGTGGGATGGGTGAAACATCAGGCATGTCTGAGACTAGTCTGGAGAGACTGGAAGAAACCACGAAGGCTTTGAATGCCATGCTCAGGAATGCCTCATTTAAGTCGGCATTTCCCAAAGTATGTGATGATTTAGATCACTAGCTCAGGAGGGCTTTTGCTTAAGAAAAAGGAAAGGAACACGGAATCCTGCGGCCTTCTATGTTGTAAAATACCAGATTAAAGAATTTAACTGCTGTTCCTACTGGAGTAGGGACTGTGACTATCTCGGAAGGGATTGGATCTGTAGAATCTCCCAAATTTATCTGGCCTTTCTCCTCTCCTCCTTTTTTGAGAAGTATCTCTCAGAATTGATGGTCCATGAATCAGGCTGAGAATTTCTTTCTTTCTTTTTTTTTTTTTTTGAGTTGGAGTCTCACTCTGTCACCCAAGCTGGAAGGCAGTGGCACACTCCCAATCACCGCAGCCTCGACCTGCTGGGCTCTGGCGATCCTTCCAAGCAACCAGAACTACAGGTGCTCGCTACCACGCCTGGCTAATTTTTGATTTGTTGTAGAGACAAGGTCTCGCCAAGTTGCCCAGGCAGGTCTTGAACCCACTGGCTCAGGCAATCCTCTGGCCTCAGCCTCCCAAAGTGCTGGGATTACAGGCTGAGCCACTGAGTCCCACCGAGAATTTCTAATGAAGGCAAATAGGGTGCCAGTCCATCGGCACAGTGAGGGACAGGGACCACGCTGTGCTCTGCTCCTTCCCGCCCTCCCTCCCTTCTCACTCTCCCCACAGCCCCGTGGTCACTTTCAGTGAAGCTCCATTTGGGTTTGCGAGTAGTGGCTCATGCCTGTAACCCCAGCACTTTGGGAGGCCAAGGCAGGAGGACCACTTGAGACCAGGAGTTCAAGACCAGCCTGAGCAACAAAGTGAGACCTTGTCGCTACAAAAAAAAAATTTAAAAATTAGCTGGAATAGGGGCATGCACCTGTAGTCCCAGGTACTCGGGAGGATCCCTTGAGTCTACGAGGCAGAGGTTGCAGTGAGCCATGATCACACCACTGCACTCCAGCCTGGGCAACAAAGAGAGATCTTGTCAAAAAAAGCCCCCATTTTTGTCACAATAGCACAATCACACCTACACACAAAATATGAGCTATTAGGAGGGCTCTGTCTGTCCCCAGCCCAGATTCTCTTCAACGGCATGCCTCTTCCCTCCACAAATAGTTAATAAGTTCCTACTGTGGGCCAGCCACTGTTCCAAGCGCCCAGAGCACATCCATAAAGGAATTCCACAAGACTCCTGCCCTCATCATTCTATCAGAAGGAGAAAGGCGTTTCACAGCGATTGTAATAAATAAGAAAATGATACAGCAAGTTAGAAGGTGATAAAGGCTCTGCTAAAGGAACAGAATGGTGAGGTCCAGGACCCGGGGCCAGAGTGGCTTCAATTTTTATCACGGGGACAGAATAGGTTCTATCAAGCACAGTGGCACAGGCCTGTCATCCCAGCACTTTGGGAGGCAGAGGTGAGAGGATTACCTGAGCCCAGGGGTGAGAGACTAGCCTGGGCAACTAGGCGAGACCTCGTCTCTACAAAAACTTTAAAAATTAGTCGGGTGTGGTGGTGTACACCTGTAGTTCCAGCTATTTAAAGGCTGAGGTGGAAGGACCGCCTGAGCCCTGCAGGTGGAGAATGCAGTGGCCGATGACAGTGTGACTGCACTCCAGCTTGAGTGATAGAGGGAGACTCCAACTCAAAAAAAAAAAAAAGAAGAAGAAGACTGGAGAAAAAGTTGGAAGGAGGGGCACAAGTAGCCAAGCAGACACCTGGGAAATAACTTTCCAGACAGAGCAAACGGCCAATGCAAGGGGCTTCATGCGGGACATGCTGGCGTGTCCCAGAAGCCAGAGGTCTGTGGATGTGGATGGAGCAGATGTGAGCGCAGGCAAAGCGGAAGGAAACTCCGAGGCCAGAGAGATGACAGGAGCCATTACCTCCTCCTGACCCTACAGCATCGCATTGCCAGAGCCAGGAGGCGCCCCAGAGATGGCAATGATAACTTGCTACTGGCTGGAGAGATGGGAAAATGAGGTGGGGGAGGGGCGACACTTCGCTAAAGGACAGTGAAACAGAACTGGACACCTGGACAGTCTTTCTCAAATCCAACCCTTGAGGGAGTGGATCTTGCCCAGGACAGAGCAGTGCTCTCCTTCCTCTGGACTCCACCACGATCACCCGCGTCCAGGAAACACGGCCCACGTGACCACAACTGCAGGGCTTGGGAGACCTAGCTTGGGGTGGCTGTCGTTACAACACTTTCCACCAGAGGGCGCTAGCCCCTCACACAAAATCTGTCTCCATGTTCCCCCCCCTCCAGAAACTTTCTGAGGTCTGAAGTGCTGCCCCCACCCAACTCTAACCTGACTCCAGCCCACCCAGCGTGTCCTTCCCACCCGTGCTTGTCCCCTTGGCCTCAGTTTCCGTTTCTCCCCTCTGCCCTGCGTGTAAGGAGGGAGAACCCAATTCCAAGAAGAGCCCTGAAGAAAGACCCCCGGGATCGAGGTGCAGAGGAGGAAGAGGGAACAGGGCAAGGGTCCCCTGAGGGGCCGGATGAAATGTGCACAGTCACCAGTGTTGTCTGCACCGTCCTCCCTGGGGCCTGGCTCTTGCTCTTTCTCTGTTGTGTTTGCTGCTGAGGGGTCCCCAGGGGCTCATTTGGAGCCAGGGAACAGGGCAGGGGGGGAGAGGGCGGGTTAGGCCGAGGAGAGACTCAGAGAGGAGAATATGAACTGTGAGGCCCTCACCCGACCAGAGCCCTGGAAAAGGAGGCCAGTTCTCCATAACTCCATTCACAGGGCTTAACGCTTTCCAACAGCAAAAGCCCCAGGAAAGGGAAACTGAGGCATCAGAGAACAGGAGCAACCTCCAGCTCCCTCCTTTCCCGCCCCTGAATGTCTGGGAATAAGACCACATGTCCACTGTGCCCACAAACCCGCCCTTCCCCATGGCCACAGTTGGGTCCCCTGAGGGCTGAGAAGGGTGGTGCTGCAGCAGCCCTTATCAGTCGAGGATGCAGACGCCCTGGGCCCAGCCACACCCGCCTGCACACATGCCCAGCTCACGAGGCAGGGGACAGTCCAGAGAGCCCCCACCCCACTGCTCCACAGGGTTCAGGGACAGGAAAAGCCAGGCCTGAGTGAAGGGTCAGGGGCTCAGCAAGTGTCTCTCTCGCCCTACTGCCCCTCACCTTCCACCCTTCTCCCCTTCATTCCCAACCCCTGGCCTGCTCTTCAGACTAGGAGACCTAACTGCTCTCCCCCCATCCCCACCCCTCCCCCCCATCCCCACCCCTCCACTCTCCCCCTTGACATCCTGGTAAGTAGAGGTCAATGGGAGTCCCCAGCCGACCGGGAAATGGGATCCTCCCCTGAACTTTGGTCTTGCTCAGTAGCTGGACAGAGGCCAAGAATAAGGCTTCCCCTCTCCAAGTCAGACTTCCTGCTGGCTGGAGGCTGGGGAAATCCCAGAAGCCGAACTGCCCTGCCCCAAGGACTCACAGCTGCCCAGGCCAGGGCAAGGGGAGTGGCTGGGCCCAGGAGAGGAGGGGTGGGGAGGAAGACAGGGCTGGGGGGCCTCTGGGGAAGAGCTGGAGCTGGGGTTACCAAGGAGGAAGGAATGGGAGGTGAGGGAGGAGACTGGGGAGATGCCAGAGACAGGGCAGGGGACCCAGAAGCCCAAGAGGGAGGCAGAGGTAGCCTCACTCACCCCTTCCCTTCTTGCTGAGTGTCAGGGTTTTATCACTCTCAGACAGCTGGGGGGAGGGAGTGGGAGAGGAGGGCTGGGGGCAGAGTGGAGGGGGCAGTGGGAGCCACAGAGGGCTGCTGATTTGTCCGTCAGGAGTAGAGTGGGCCCTGCCAGGCCAAGAAGGAAGGATTGTGATGGGGCTAAGGTAAGGGAGGGACAGGTGGCCAGGCCCACTGTCCCCCCCACTGGGAGCTGGTGAGTTTTCCTCCCACAGCCTGCTGGGGTGGGAAGGAGAGGATGGAGGAATGGGGGTGGGGGGTGGGAGCGGGGACTGGGAGCGCGGGTGCCCACATGGCAAGGAGAGGAGGCAGCTGAGCTTTGGAACGGCCCGGGCATGGGGATGGTTATTCTTGTCCTCGTTTCCCTAGAGATCTCACTGGGGGCCCTCACGACAGCTGTGATCAGCTCTTCCCCCAGCACTCCCGCAGATGAAGCAGGGGACCATGCCCAGAATCTCAGCCCAGGGTAGCAAGCCCTGTCTCCCCTGCAGTGAGCAATTCTCATCCCCCCTTGTGTAGCTGACTGCTCCCCTCCTGGCCAAAGCTAAGCCTCCTCCTCCCCCAAGAAACTCTTCTAGACTGACCCTTCGCACCCACTCACTCCAGGGTTCCTCACCCTCACCCCCCTTACCAAGCACTGCCTGGCTGGGCACTGATGGGTGGCAGTGCCAATGTGCCAAGCACTGTGGTTTCCTGGGTGTGGCTCAGGTCTCTGCTGTCAGGAGCAACTCCAGGGCAGGGACCTCAATGTCAGGTCACAAGCCATGCACAGGGAGAGGGGTGGAGGAACCGCCACGTTGATTTTCAAGCACAGAATCCTAATCAAATGAGCCCATCTCTCCTTGAAAACCTGTCCAAGTCAGGCTTGGTGGCTCAGCCTGTAATCCCGCGCTTTGGGAGGCTGAGGTGAGTGGATTGCCTGAGCCCGCGGGTTCGAGACCCACCTGGGCAACTTGGCGAGACCTCATCTCTACAATAAATAAAAAATCAGCCGGGCATGGTAGCGCATGCCTGTAACTCCGGCTACTTGGAAGGCTGAGGCGGAAGGATCATCCGAGCCCAGCAGGTCGAGGCTGCGGTGGCCGGGAGTGGCCACTGCACTCCAGTCTGGGCGACAGAGTGAGCCTCCAACTTAAAAAAAAAAAAAAAAGAAAGAAAACCTGTCCAAATCTGACCTTTGCGTGCCCCCCACCCAGACTTTCTTCTCAAGCCCAAGCTGTCTGCTTCCCCCAATTTCTCATTCTTCCGCAGCAGTTCCACCATTCTCCTGTTTATCCAGACTCGAAACCCCAGAGTCATCACAGGCTCACATCAAGCCTTGCCTTTGCTGGGGCTCTGGCCCCAATCACCTCATCTCAGTTCAAGTCAACAAACATTTCCGAGCACTATCCAGGGGCTGGCTGATGTCAGGTGCTGGTACACAAAAGATGAGTAAGACGCCAGCCTTGCCCTCGAGGGCTCACCACGGCAGAAGTCAGATTACGTTAAATATAATACCAGAAGCACAAAAGGCTTTGGAAATCAAAAGGATGGTTTTCTACTTGAGGGCTGAGGAAGGCAGATTGGGCTGTTTTCATTTCTCTTTCGTGGGAGGAATGAGGCTCTGGCTGTCCAGTGACTCCTGTGTGGCCTTGAATGAGTTCCCCAACCTCTGAGCCTATGTTTCCTCAACAACAATATGGCAATGATAAAAACCCTTGCAGGGCTTGGAGAGGATTCACCGTAATAGCTAACAGGCTGCGTGCGGTAGCTCAAGCCTGTAATCCCAGCACTTTGGGAAGCCAAGGCGAGAGGATTGCCTAAGTTCAGGGGTTCGAGACCCGCCTGGGCGACTGGGTGGGACCTCATCTCTACAATAAATCAAAAAATAAGCTGGGCGTGGTAGCATGCGCCTGTAGCTCCAGCTACTTGGAAGGCTGAGGCGGAAGGATCGCTGGAGCCCAGCAGGTCGAAGCTGCAGTTGCCATGAACATGCCACTGAACTCCAACCTGAGCGACAGGGTGAGATTCCAACTCAAAAAAAAAAAAATGTAGCTAACATTTACTAGTTATCAGTAGGTACCAAGCCCTGTTCTAAGTGTTTTATATGTATTGTATCATTTAATCCTTGCAGCTTCCCCTGCAATAGAGGTGACATTCTTATCCCTATTTTCAGATGAAGAAACTGAGGCTCAGGTAGTTTAAGTAAATTGTCCAAGCAAGCCCAACTAATAAGATTTGGAGCCAGGATTTATTGCAAGATCCTACTCATCCATGAAATTTTATCTTCTAAATAATTGTAATAACAGCTAGCTTCTTTTTTTTAGCACTTCTCTATGCCTGGCTCTATATTAATTGCTTTATGTGCATTTAATTCTTAAAACAACCATAAACAGCAGATACCGTTACATTTTGAGGAAATCAGGAATCGGAAAGGTTAGGTCATGCCCAAGTTTGGGCAACTAGTTCCCTGAAGAGCCAGACTTCAACCTGAGTTGGTCTGACTCCAACACAGCTTAGCCCAGCACCCACCCACAGCACCCACCCACAGCTTAGCCTGTCTGGTCACCTCCCAGACTCACATAATCACCATGTGTTCTCCCTTCTTGCTTTGTTAACGTTCCCACTCACTCTCCACACCCCCTCTGAATCACCCCCTCCCCTTTTCCAATTCCTACCCAGAGTTCAAGGACCAGTTGAAGTGCCACCTTCTCAACAAAGCCCTGTGTGCAGATTCACTCAAACCCAGCCTGGCTTCTCTTCCTTTAGACTGCACTCAGCAAGTGACACTGGCGACACATATTTGGCACTTAGTCATATTTAATTGTCAATGTAATTATATATTATTTGACTTTGTCTTCTAATTATTTCACTTTAGAAATCCTATATTCTCAATCAGGGTACAAAAATTTTTGAGGACGAGAACGTTGACTTTTCCCTGCCTGCTCCATATATCTCATAGGAGTGTGGGCACTCGGTTACATTACATATAGAGAGACTTGAAGAGCATTAAGCAGCCAGGAATTTCTAGAATATTAATCATGTTCCTATCTTACTCTATGGATGTATATCTATACAAGATGTTTCCCTGAATGCGACATAAACCTGACTTGAAGGCTTCTCCACCCTGGGCTGCTGGGAGCTGGAGGTCCTTCAAGAACAGACCCGCCAAAGGGTAGCTTTACCTCCTCCTCTCCACCAGCAATACTGAGTCTTTAGCCTTCCCTCACCTCCATCCATATATTAGGGTACTGAGAGATTTACCAGAAGGAAGGAGAAGGAAGATGGTGAGACAGGGAGGATACACAGGGTCTGCGGACAGCATTGACGTTCAGGGGGTCTGACCCTCCTGTGTCTCTGAAGTGATCCACACAATCAGGCTCGATAACTTATACAGCCATACAGGGTCCTATTCTCAGAACTGTGCTTGCTGTTGTCATCTAGACATTTTAATTTTTAAACAGGGACCCTTACATTTTTATTTTGCACTGGGTCCCACAAATTATGTAGCTGGCCCTGCATGCAATACTTTCCACAAAGCTGAAGCCCCTATAGATGAAGGTCAACACACAACTCAGTGTCAAGCAGCCTGGGCCCTTCCTGGTTCTGCTACTTGTGAATGTTGAGGAATACATGGGGCCAGTTACTAAATCTCTCTCATCCTGCTTCCAGCTCTGTCTTAGTTTCACAGTTTCTTCATCTGTAAACTGCACACTTCCTATTAGTGTTTCCAGGAGGGTCAGAAGAGAAAATGCATGGAAAGTGGTCCATACAGTGCCTGGCACATCAGAGGCCCTTAACAAATGGAAGCTACTCCGATTGTTGTTGTGATCATTGTGGAGGCAGGAGATGCAGTGGGAGCTGGGGATGCGGATGGGACTGGGAAGAACTGCAGATGTGGTTTTGAGACCAAGGACTCCTACCAGAGGTCCAGAGATTCTGAGAAAGACACAAGCCCTAAGAGTGCAGGCCTCTCTCTATTATTAATAATTATCGTTTCCCTCCCTCCACTTCCTAATCATCCCCCTCTTGCCTCCTGGGCGAAGGCTTGTGTTCTATCTCAAGCAATTTTCTTATCATGTCTAGAACATGAACGTTGCTTGTTTCTGCAACTGAGGTCTGCGAAGAAGGTAGCCAACACCTCAGCCTCCCAGATAGCTCCCTTCTCTACACCCCAAACCTAGCTTGGTCTGGTCAGATCCCAGGATTCAAAATCCAGCTTGCTGTCTAGAGCAAACACCAAACTCCTAACTCTCTTCTAGGATGTACTAGAAGATCCCTACTCCCCATTGCCTAGCAACTCCTGTCTTTTTTATTTTAAGGTTGGAGTCTCACTCTGTCACCCAGACTGGAGTGCAGTGGCACACTCCCAACCACCGCAGCCTCAACCTGCTGGGCTCCGGCAATCCTTCCGCCTCAGCCTTCCAAGTAGCCAGAACTACCACGCCCGGCTAATTTTTTATTTATTGTAGAGATAAGGTCTCGCCAAGTTGCCCGGGTGGATCTCGAACCCCGCAGGCTCAGGCAATCCACATGCCTTGGCCTCCCAAAGTGCTGGGATTACAGGCTGAGCCACCAAGCCCAGCTGCAATTCCTGTCTTTTGTCCTAAGGAATCTAGACCCTTTTCCCCTTAGCCTTACTACCTCCCAGTACTGGTTTCTGTAACCAACATGATCACCTTCCACTTAAGGGACACTTACTTTGAGTCAGGGTCTGAGTTAAGTGCTTTATATACATTGACTCCTTGCAAGAAGGTATTACTTTTATTTTACAGATGAGAAAACTGAGACCCAGAGAGACGTACGATACACCCAAACTCAAGTGGTCCAAATCAAAAGTCCAGGCTTTAAGCACAATGCTATTCATCTACTCATGCAATGATCTTCTACTATGTAGATGAATTATTCATATCCTTATGTCCAGGCCTTATATCTCAGGCTCTCACAGTTAGTTGGAGGACTGGAAGTCCCTCAACCTGCTGTCAAAGACTCCTTTAGGTGGCAGGAGAAGGGAGGTGGAAATTCAGGGACCCTAAATCCATAAAGGAAGAAATATAAGCAATCTCCTCTGTTGGAAAGTTACGGTCAAGGTTTCTGTCTTAATGTGTGTCACGGTGTGGGGGTCGGTGGTAATGACAAATCTGTATGTGATATCATAGAAAACTGACCACAAAGAGATAAAAGAGAACTAGGCAGGAAGAGTGAAAACTGAACACTCATCTGGCAATATAAAAGTATCATAGTTACACCATTTAACTAGAAGTTAAAGCTCTGACAACCTCAGTTCTGTGGAATGTAGCATCAAATCCAGAAGTGAAAAAGGCCTTTAAGCACCAAAAATAACTGACTCAAATTGAACTAAAGCCAGGTCCTTAGGCCTCTGCACAGAGCCTTCCTGGGTTACATTGGACTAAATATTTAAGAGGTTTGACCTCTGGCTTCCCAGTCCATGGCACTTGAAGAGCGAGGTGGGGTATGGGTGAAAGGCCTTCTAGAGAGGGAAGTGTTTTGAGAGCAAATGAACAGGAAAGAACCTCTCAGAAAAAGACAGCAGGACTCCAAAATAGACAAGCATTGTGTCATGTATTATCCCACTTAGAAAAGTGTTCTAATACGTCACTGGATGCTGCCTGGTGCTTTACCAAGCACTTGTCCACACATCATCTCACAGAAAGCCTGTGCAGTAGGCATCCAAGAACAAAACACATACTCAGAGAGGCTTAGTGACTTCTCCATGGCCACACAGGTTGGCGAGTGGTGGAGATCACATGACATGTAACACGGGACCTTTTTCTTTCCTGTCCACCATGACGCCTCCCTTTCTCATAATGATGACCATGAGTCATCAAGAAAAGGTTAGTTTATGGCTAGTAAACTCTGCTGAAGAAGACAGGGAAGTAGGCAGTACACTTTAAAAAAATATTTCATTGAAAACTATAAAAATAGTTTAGCAGTCAGGATAAAGTTCAACTTTCCGTTCTCTGCTACATTATAAATTACAGTCATTTCCCTTTGATACCTAATTACCATACAACATAGTAACGTTGATGTGCAGCGTCTTCCAAGTCTGCCTCTTGAATGTTCTGGTATGGATTGTTCCTCGCCATCTCTATTCTGCTGCCTTAATTCTGTTCCTTCTTCTCTCTTGATCTCTCAAAAATTCCCGATTGAAATCTGCCTCCAGTTTTGACCCCTTCAACTTATCCTCCACTCACATCATTCTGACCAAGCCAACAGGAAAGAAGTCCCAGCTCCTTAGTGGCCACTGAGGCCTCACTCCACTACCCAACCCCGCCAACCTCCACAGTTAGATGTCTTGCCACTCGCGGCTCCACACTTGGACTCCTACAACACCAAAGACTTGTAACTAAATTTCTCCCACATATCTAGTGGCTCTGGTTTTGTTATTGTCCTCTCTGCACGAAATATCCTTTGTTCAGTCCTTTATTTAATTTCTGCATATCTTTAAAGACTGAGGCTCAGCAGTCACCTAAATACCTCTTCTTGGTTTCCCTGCACCACAACAATATTTTACCCTTGCATGTATCAATTAGGATGTGAGTAACAGAACTCTCACACCTCAAGCAGTCGAAACAATAGGGGTTTACTGTTTCCTCACAAGTCTGGAAGTGCACGGTTACAGTGTTGGCTTAGTGATGTCAGGATTCTTTTTTTTTTTTTTTTTTTTTTTTAGTTGGGGTCTCACTCTGTCACCCAGACTGGAGTGCAGTGGCCGCTCCCGGCCACTGCAGCCTCGACCTGCTGGGCTCCGGCGATCCTTCCACCTCTGCCTTCCAAGTAGCTGGAACTACAGGCACATGCTACCACACCCGGCTAATTTTTTGAATTACTGTAGAGATGAGGTCTCACCAAGTTGCCCAGGTGGGTCTTGAACCTGCGAGCTCAGGCAATCCACTCACCTCAGGCTCCCAAAGTGCGGGATTATAGGCTGAGCCACCTAGCCCGGCTAATGGCCTTATTTTAACCTAATTGCCTCTTTAAAGACCTTATCTCCAAATACAGTCATATCCTGAGCACTGGGAATTAGGACTTGAACATATGAATTTCAAGGGAGCAAAATTCAGCCCATAACAGAAGGAAATTCAGGGATAAGAGTTCTTCTCTGGGAATCTCTTTTTTCAGGTGAAAAGGAAAGCCAGGAAAGCATTCTCACCTTTGTAGTGGGAAGAGGGTTCTGGAAGCCAGAAAGGGTTGAGAATGACTGCTGAGTAGGTTGCCACACTCTCTGTTGCACTCTGCTCTCACATTGTGTCACAGTTGTCTGCTTCTGTGTCTACCTTTCCCAGGAACTCTTTGAAGTGAACTCCAGTATTTCAATCATCTGTGTATCCCTAGTGACGTGCAGAGCCTGGCTCATAGTAGGTGCTCAACCAACATCTATTGGAGGAATGAACAAACAGAATTTAATGAACTAGAGGAACCTGTTTGTATTATAATTGATTACAGCATGACACTCTGTTCATGTGTTTGGTTTTTATAGTCTGTGGTTCACACCTTTAAATAATTGTAGGGAGCATTGCTAATGGAAGTGTTGTTACGGTCAGAGGAGACCTGACTCTGAACTTTGTCTCCCCAAATCTGGCATAGAGAATGGCATATAGCAGCCACTGCATACATTTTTGTGAAATGAATAAATAAATAATAGATGAATTAACAATTAAACTTTTTTAAATGCTTTAAAAATATTATTCAGATCTAAGTTATTATGCTGTCTAGAAAAATGTCTTCCAGAACTGGGCATCTGTTCTGTTCTGTTGATATTTGCAAAGGTAGATGTCAGCAGGCATTTATATCATTTCTATTCTAATAAAGAACAATCATAGTGAACTTGGCCAATATGCCCATAACACTCAGTTATGCTCACAGCAGTTTCAACCAAGAAATAAAGATATATGGGTAACTATAAGATTGCACTTTTGGAAATGGTGTTTGATTTTTGGCTCTGTGGACTTGCAGGAAGCTTATCACAAATCCACACAAAGTACTGCTGGGATTCCAGCATGTGTCACTTTTCTCCACAAAACCCATGTATCTGACCTTCCATGTTCTGCAGAATAGGGAAGAAACAAGCACCTAACTAATGAACAGCATTAGTTGTGAGGGCAAGTGACTGATTTGGGTAGTGGTTCCCCAAATTTTGGCCATCTCCCAGCCCCCGCCCCCCTCGCAAGAGACGCTCTGGGGATTTGCATCAAATTCCTACTTCTCTCTCTGCACCAAGGTGAGAGGATTCAGGCAGGAAAGGTGCAAGTTCCACAGAGTAAATGAGAAGGAGAGGAAGCAAAAAACCAAAGTTGCCACAAGTACCCGGCTTCCCAGAGGCGGTGTATTTTGGCACCATGAGATAAACTGTGTAACAGAGTTGACTCTTCTCTCGCCCGATTTCAGACCCACGGGACCCATGTTCTCCCTCACATGGCTCAGATAATGAGGTTCAATTAACACGTTCAGTTCCATTTGTGTTTCAGGGCTTCAGGGGCAGTCTCAGGGTAAAATATTTTCTGCGAGAAACGTAAGAGAAACTGGCACTGTTCTGGACTAGGCTGGCATGCAGGGGCAGGAGAGGACTTGGTTTGTAACCAACATCTGCATTATGGAGAGGCCAAACAAGATGGCACTTGTGTGTGTTTATGCTTCTGCAGGCCTGTTCTCTGTGCCCCGGGTGCTTTTCTAACAGCCTGGAGAAGGAGATGCACGCTCTGATGTTTTCCTTACAAGTTCTGAGATTTTCTTCTTTCCTTAGTGTAAAACATTGGCAGCCCAGATTTTTGCAAAATCAAGACCTGTTACTATAATGATGGTGATTTTTTTTTTTTAATTGTGCAAATGAACCCAGTCTTCACATATTACTGCAAGTACATTAGTCAAGCCCATTACAATAATCTATTGTTGAGAGAAAAATATCCTGGCAATACATGTATCTAGAAGTTCCGCCTTCTGCATTGATGCCAATATGATAGATTCCCAGTTCCTTACGATGTCCAACTACTGTACGTGAACTCCCACTCCCCTCTCCCCGCTGCCAACATAATGACTAGCTTCACTTTGAAGTTCTCTGCTTTCCACAGTGGCTTTAACTCTCTGCCAGAGTCTCATGCACTAAGCACTCTGCTATTTGGAATCGCATTACCTGCAACACTACCAACTGGCATCCCACAGATCAAAGGTATAATAACTGACAAGACAAAGGTTTAATGACTGCAAGATCCTGCAGTGACTTTTGAACCATTTTGAAAATATTTGTTTAGTACGGTTTAACACTGGTGTTTTAATGTATTCTGCAGAAGTTGTTTTCATGCTTGCTACAAGTAGTCTATCAAGTTATGCAATAATACATTCTAGTAAATCAAGATGATATAGACAGGCTGGAATGAACAACAGACCAAAACCAACAAAACAAAATTGGAAAGAATTAATGTAATTAATGTAAAGTCTGGCATTTGGGTTTAAAAACTACTTAACAGAAGAGACTTGGATTAATAGTCCTTATAAGAAAGCCATGAGGATTTTGACTATCAACTCGGCAGTGTACTATGAACTCTGAAACAGGCCATCCCTTAAAAAAAAAAAAAAAGTGTCCAAATCACTTTATACTTTGCTGGTCAGACCAGGTCTACGAAGGACTGTGTTTGGTTAGGGAAACCACGTTGGAAGAAAAAAGGGACTAAGGATGTTTCTTTTGGCAACTCTGGCATAATACCTGTCTTCAAATAGCTGATGTGCTGTCACATGGAAGAAACATTCAATTTAAATACATAGCCGCAGCACCCAGAATTGGGAGTCGTGTCTAGAAGTGTCCATGGAACATATTTCAGCTCCACAAAAGGAAGAAACTTCTACAATTAGGGCGACCTAAGCATTCAACTTAGATGAAATTGGGGGAGGGACAAAATAAGACATCTGGGGTATGGTACTCTCTATTCTTTGCCTAGTAGATACTTAAGTGTTTTCTTTTTATTATTATTATTTTTTTGTTGTTGTTGGAATCTCACTCAGTCGCCCAGACTGGAGTGCAGGGGCCGCTCCCGGCCACCACAGCCTCGACCTGCTGGGCTCTGGCGATCCTTCCGCCTCAGCATTCCCAGTAGCTGGAACTACAGGCACGCGCTACCACGCCCAGTTAATTTTTTGATTTATTGTAGAGAAGAGGTCTCGCCAAGTTGCCCAGGAGGCTTTCGAACCCGCGGGCTCAGGCAATTCACTCACCTCGGCCTCTCAAAGCGCAGGATTACAGGCTGAGCCACCGAGCCCGGCCTATTCTTATTTTTAAACTAATCCACAAACATTTTTATATATTCTTTTGTAGGTATAATATTTTTTACAATGATAAACATTGATTAGGTTGTTGGGCACAGAAGTGATTGTAAGGCTTCAAGGAGAAGCTGGTGGCGCTGAATGAGAGATAGGACAGATGACTTCCGACATTCATTCCACCTCTCAGAGACCACATGTCCATAAATACATGTGTAATTATAAAATCAAAGGTCTTCTAAAGTATTGTTAAGGTGATAGTCTTTTAATTAACTTAATTTGAAGCTTCGCTCCGTTGTTCACTACAACCATTACTGGCATCTTTTAGACTATGATCCCCATGTCTCCATGACAGTGACTATCATTTTTATTGGCCATTATAGAATGTGAAGTAGATAGACACAGTCTCTGCCCTCTTGGACAACAAATGATATGGACAGTCATAAAGAGGATACAGTGAGAGTCCGATATGAACAGTGAATAAATACAAAAGAAGCAAAAAGGTTCATGTGGTAAGCAGGTCCAGGTTTGAAGTAATATAAGAGTGGAACAAACACTGGGTCTTGAAAAACACATCCTAGATAAATTAAAGCCAGAAGAAACTAGCCCTCTGCCCCAGTTAACTTCAGCAGGCTTCCTGAAGAAGTGAGCCTTCAGAAACATACAGATTCTGGCAATCCAGCATTTGGTTAGGGGATTCTTTCCTCTGGGTTGTCGGCGGGGGGGAAAGCCAAAATAACTTAAGTTGCTATTTCCTCGTGTTAATCCTGTTTTCCAGTTCTGTTCCTTTGTGATCTCTCACTACCCTCTCCACTGTGCTGATTAGAGAGAGGGGAACCAAGACCTAAAAAAGGGAAATGAGAGGAAGGGGTATTTGTGGACTGAGATGGACGTGGAATTGGGGAGAGTCCTTGAATGCCCAAGTCTCTGCTAAATAAACAGCCAGGCTTTCTGAGACTTCTGGCTGAGCTGTAACTTTGGGTAAAGTTACTTCTGCTTTGGACTCATTTAACCTTTAATCTGGGGATCCCCAATCATGTTACTAATATTAATTCCTCTATCCTCACAACAATCTTGGGTTGATGGGAAAAATAAACCAAAACACAAGGTCTTAAGAAGTACTCAAGTCCAATGTGGTAAAATGCAAATATTATTTAGTCAAAGTTTATTGTAATAATTTATCTTCACTTTACTGATTGGGAAACTGAATCACAAAGAGAGGAAATAAGTCTATTTCATATATGCCTTTCAGTTTTTCATTAACATCAATAATGTTTTAATGTTATACTATTCTCCTTTCTGGAAATTCTTATCATGGTCACTTTATAAATGGAGAGATTGAGGTTCTGAATGATTATAATGTACTACCTCAAGCCAGACCTCATAAAATAGTGCCTAGACAAGGAACTCAAGAACCCTAATTCTCAGGGCAAAATTCTTCTTCAATAGATTCCTACCCGAGTTTGAAATATTAAATCCGCTCAGAGTTTGTGAAATTAGGTGATATCTGTTGTACAGTTTGAGTTGTTGACACCAAGAAGGTGTGGGGTCTGGGATAGTAGCAAGAGTAATCATTAGCCTTGAACTTTGTAAAGAGCTTCATAGTTTACAAATGCTCCACAGTTGCCATCATACTCTGTTCTCATCAAGGACATCAACAGCGTCTCCTTGAAGAGATGAGGAGGCTAGAAATGCAGAGGTTAGCAGCTTGTCAGAGAACAGAGTTAGCAAAGGGCAGACTAAGGCTGCCACTCAGGTCATCTGATCCAAGTTTAGTGAGAACAAATTTTAGGGGAAAGAGGTCACCAGCCTTTTACTGGGAAACTTAAAGGAGACCTTTCATCAGCACATGTGATAGCAGAGGAAAGCATCATTAAGCATTTCAAATGATGACATGGAACAGCTCTGGGTATTGTGGGGGCCTACTGACTGTGGCTGTAACCTCTAAAGGCACTGTAATCTAAGGCAAACACACTAGGAAGAACAAATACGTGTAAGACATAGAGATGGTAGAATGAGACAGTAATCTACTACAAGAGGATAGAGGAAGGCATTTATATTATATGCATGTCCAAGTTCGTTTAGGACGTGGAAAACATAAATGCATAAAGGAAAATGGAAGCAATAAATCAGCACATGCCAGGGAAGAAACTCGCACACACCCATACCCCCCACACACACCCCAAACCAGAAAGGGTTTTTTGGAAGAAAAATAAGATTTCAGATTGGTTTTTTTAAGAAGCAGTAGAATAGCTGTGTTGTAGTGACAGTGGGGTTGACAGTGTGAAATTTAGAACAGAAACTTATCCTAGACATATGGAAAAATTATGAAGATGGGTGGAAAGGGTAGGAGGGTAGTGTCAGTGGACAAAGAGGGGTTTAAGCAAGAGGAAATGCAAGAGAGAATAAAACCTGTCTTAACTCCTGTGCTAAGTGTCTGAGTGTTTCCACCCCCATGCTTTCAGAAAGCTCATGCTCTCCCTATTTCAGGAACACAAAGAATCTCTAAGTTGTGAAAGCCTGTTTGCAGCAGATGGAGAAGGCAGCAATGCTCTGGTGAAGGAAATAGTGGATAGGGAACTCGGGTGCTCTGAGCAAGAAATCCCTAGCCACCTCAATCTCCCTAGATTCTGCCACCACTGAAGAGGACCCCAGCACACAGTTCATTCATCTGAACCCACTAATTGTTAGGGAATTTCCAGTCTGCTTCATCAAATCCAAATTTACCTACTGAATTTCATGCCAGTGATTAGATTCTTAATGTAAAAACTCTGTTGAGTTCTGCTGCAATATAAACATTTCTCAGCATACCAATTCAGACTCCAGTAAGGTAGAAGACCTGTTTATCTCTGTTAATTGAGTTTACTCACGTCATCCTTTGTGATCTTAATTAGTCAGAGAAGCAGCAGCAAAGAAACACTATGAGTCTGGATTGGGTAAAAAATATGTATTAAGAGGCCAGGCTTGGTGGCTCAGCCTTGCACTTTGGGAGGTCGAAGTGAGTGGATCACCTGAGCCCACGGGTTCAAGACCAGCCCGGGCACCTTGGCAAGACCTCATCTCTACAAAAAAAAAAAAAAAATTAGCTGAGTATGGTAGCACACGTGTAGTTCCAGCTACTTGGAAGGCTGAGGAGGAAGGATCACCAGAGCCCAGGAGGTCGAAGTGGGGTGGCCATGAGTATACCACTGCACTCCAGTCTAGGTGACAAGTGAGACTCCAACTAAAAAAAAAAAAAAAAAAATACACACACACACACACACACACACACACACACTCTGGTTCCTGGCCCTTTGTAGAACATTCAATCCTTGGAGCTGACAATGCTGGCTTTAACCATGACCATTTGGGCTATGAGCCAAAGATGAGCAACTTCAGACTTTCCAAAGAAACCGCTCGTTCCTGATCACCCTGGTTTCTAGGTTGAAACAATTACTAAGATTTGCACTGGTGGTATGAACATTTGATTCTTAGGATTCTTATAATAAGGATTTTTATGATTATTTTTGCCAACATGTATTCATCTGCCATATTTTTTTTTTTTTTTTTTTTAAGTTGGAGTGTCACTCAGTCGCCCAGACTGGAGTGCAGTGGCCGCTCCCGGCCACCGCAGCCTCGACCTGTTGGGCTCCAGCGATCCTTCAGCCTCAGCCTTCCTAGTAGCTGGAACTACAGGCATGCGCTAGCACGCCCGGCTAATTTTTTTTTACTTATTGTAGAGATGAGGTCTCGCCAAGTTGCCCAGGCGGGTCTCGAACCTGTGGGCTCAGGTAATTCACTCACCTAGGCCTCCCAAAGCAAGGGATTACAGGCTGAGCCACCGAGCCCGGCCCATCTGCCATATTTAAGTGTACCATTCTCTGTTCAGACCATTCTAATATGTATTAACACATCTAATACAGGTATCACGTGAATAGATACCATAGTTATTATGTCCACACAGATGAACTGACACAGAGAAATTAAGTCACTTAAGCAAGGTCATAACCTAGTACTAGTAGATGAAGACACGAGGACCTAAAAACAATTTCATCATTTAGGTATACCTCAGTAATTTTTTTTTTATTTGAGTTGGGTCTCGCTCTGTAGCCCAGACTGAAGTGCAGTGACCGCTCCCAGCCACCGCAGCCTCGACCCGCTGGGCTCCGGTGATCCTTCTGCCTCAGCCTTCCAAGTAGGTGGAATTACAGGCATGCGCTACCATGCCCCGCTGGTTTTTTTGATTTATTGTAGAGATAAGCTCTCGCCAAGTTTCCCAGGCGGGTCTCGAACTCGAGGGCTCAGGCAATCCACTCATCTGAGCCTCCCAAAGGCGCGGGGTTACAGGCTGAGCCACCAAGCCCAGCTTACCTCAGTATTTTAAAAGAATGTTCAACCCCACATCCGACATGTACGTGTAAGACATTGTTCTGGGTAGTATGCAGAAGATACAAGGAACACATAGATAGTTCCTATGTTCAAAGAGTTAACCAGAGATCAGTAATCCTCTCTATGGCGCTTTAATTCTGCTCCTTATTTTATTCACCTGCATAGTAGAATTTTCTAACTAGAAAAGACCTGACATCACCAATGCTATTATCCTTTTTTAAAAATAGGTAAGGTAGCCGGGCTCGGTGGCTCAGCCTGTAATCCCGCGCCTTTGGGAGGCTGAGGTGAGTGGATTGCCTGAGCCCGCGGGTTCGAGACCCGCCTGGGCAGCGAGACCTCATCTCTACAATAAATAAAAAAAAAAAATCAGCCGGGCATGGTAGCGCATGCCTGTAATTCCGGCTACAAGGAAGGCTGAGGCGGAAGGATCGCCAGAGCCCAGCAGGTCGAGGCTGCGGTGGCCGGGAGCGGCCACTGCACTCCAGTCTGGGCGACAGAGTGAGACTCCAACTCAAAAAAATAAATAAATAAAAATAGGTAAGGTAACTTTAGGCCAGATGGGAGCAATTTACTTGTTAGTTTATGAACAGTTACAGAATGGCTAGCAGCATATCCCAAACTGGAAGCCAACTTTTTTTTTTTTTGAGTTGGAGTCACTGTCACCCAGACTGGAGTGCAGTGGCCGCTGTCCGCCACTGCAGCCTCCACCTGCTGGGCTCCTGCAATCCTTCCGCCTCAGCCTTCCAAGTAGCTGGAACTACAGGCGCGCGCTACCACACCTGGCTAATTTTTTTGATTTATTGTAGAGACGAGGTCTCGCCAAGTTGCCCAGGCGGCTCTCGAATTCACGGGCTCAGGCAATCCACTCACCTCAGCCTCCCAAAGCGCGGGATTACAGGCTGAGCCACCGAGTCCGGCTGGAAGCCAACTTTTTAAAAACAACTCATGTTGCTATGTCCATGTTCTGTGTGGCAGACATGATGGAATGGTGGTTAACAACAATGGTACATTTGATCAAAACTGATCTTCAGTTCTCCTTCAAATCCACCTCTCTTCTACACCTCCCCTACAGTCTTATTTTCTATTCTAATTTATTTAACCTTAACCGATTCCTGCTCCTCCCTTTCTTCTGCCTTTGAAGTGAAACCAGGTCCAGGCACCACTCAGATTTACCAAGGGCTGGGGCTGGAGATAAAGCGGAAATGCTTGAGATCCTTTATCATTCATGAGCCTTAAA
Organism: Cephalopachus bancanus; assembly: GCA_027257055.1. Classification (NCBI taxonomy): domain Eukaryota; kingdom Metazoa; phylum Chordata; class Mammalia; order Primates; family Tarsiidae; genus Cephalopachus; species Cephalopachus bancanus. Next base: position 86,083 of record JAPVLO010000633.1, read on the forward strand.
GGAAAAAAATATATATATATGCTTTGAACATGTTTATAATTATTCGAGCAGATACAAAAGGTTAAAATTTTTTTAAGGGGGGGGACATGTGTTTTAATGACTGAAGAAGACCTGCAAGTTGCTGATACTGGGGCAAATTAAGACTAAAAGCAGAGGGGCGAGGACAAGCGGGGACGTGGTCACACCCTGGATCTTTACAGGGAGGAAATGCCCAGGTAACGCGCTGCAAAGACAGCGCCGTTGCTTCTCGTTCACGCACGCGGAAGGGCCCTCTTTTGGAGGGCGGAGAACTGCGTCTGGAGCCCGCGGGCCTCTCCGCCATCGCGGGGGCTACTTCTGCGGGAAGTCGCAGGGCCCCTTTCTGGAGAAGCAGGGCCTCCTCCCTAAGGCGTGGGGGAGGCTTCCCCCGGCTCCTGGGCCCTTCTTCGTGGGGTCTGCGAGGCCCCCTTCCGCGGCGGGGGTGGGGGGGAAGAGCAGCAGCACGGCCCTCCCAGCCGACCTGGCTTTGCCGCACAGCTGGACTGGCAAGGGCAGAACGCAGCTCCCAGCGCCCCCTCGCGCTGCGCCGGACCTCTGAGCTGTGCGGACCCCGGCCCGACCGCCAGCACTGCCGCCCGCCCGGCGCGGGCGCACGTAACGTGCCCGCAGCGTGTCGTGCGCGAAGCGTGACGTGCGCGCGCCGTGCCGGGGCGGATGCGCGGGGCGCACGGCGGGAGGAGCGCGCAGGGGCGGACGCGGGCGGAAGTCGGCGTCTGCCGAAAGGAGAAAGGAAAGGGAGACGCGGCTGGGTGCGGCGAGGTGAGGCTAGGAGCCGGCGACAGGGCGCCTCCTCCTCCCCGCCCCCGCCGCCGAGGATGGAAGTGACGAAAGCAGCCGAGGAGGTCACTTCCTGCTGGGGTGGATGAGGAGGAGCCGGAGACGCCGCGGAGGAGACCGGACCGAAGACCGACCGCGCCGGGGAGAGGTGAGTCCCGGCCTTGCCACGGCCGCCGGGCCCTCCCAGGCCGAACCCCGGTCCCGGGTGGGAACGGCGTCCCCAAGGCCGGGACTGCCCGACGGGCCGCGCACCCACCCAGCCGGGCCTCACCTGGGGGCGGGGAGGGCGGGGGCCCCATGTCTGAGGGGCGACGAGGACCTTGGGCGGCGTTCGTGCGCTGGCTCCGTGGCGCCCCGAGGCCACGGGGTAGGGGGATCCTGACCGGGAGACTAATAGCTAGGAGGCTGCGGGAGCTGGACCGGGAGCCACTCTGGGAAACCCGCATCTCCCGACTGTGCATGCCTCACTGATCGGGGAGTGGTCGCGATCCGAGTGAGGACAGGGGCCTGGCTTTGCAGAATTGAGACGAGCGGTCTTGCTTGGACGCGGTGTCCTCGGAGTGAATTTGCGAAAGGCGTGCATAGGCGCCTCCGGGATCCTGGGAAGGGGGCTTTTGTGGGGAAAGTTGGCGAGCTGGATCGTCAAGAGGGGGCTTCCCGGTCGGGTCGTCGTTGCAGAGGGATTGGGACCCCAAGCCGTGCTGGTTGAAGGGCGTTCCTGCGGCAGCGCAAAGGCCCCGCGACCCGACAGCGCGCATTCTAGGAGGGATAGTTCAGGGCAGCTTCCTGGAGCAGTGGGGAAATTCGTGTTTTTCCTCCCCCATTGTCACTTGGATAGGAGAGGAAGCTCCTGCCTCAGCCCTGGTGCCTTATTGTATACCTCGTGTGTGTCTGTGTTCTGTGTCTGCTTTCTCCTTTCTGGGGGTATTTGTCTTGTCCTCGGCCCCGGTAGACTGAAACTTGCCGATATCCTTAATGTGTATGATGAGGGGGAAAAAAAAATTCAAAGAATCTAGAGGAATCCTAGTTTAGATGAAATTTTTGGGATTAGGAATTTGCCCTCCACCCTGGGCCCGCTGAGGCACCTACATTCCCTCCAGAGCCCTGCTAATGTGGGTGCTAAGGGCCTGTCATCCTCCCTGCGAAACAATGAGGGTATATCTGCCCTCTCCAGCCCCCATGTCCCTCTGGCAGTTTCACCCCTCCCTCCTTTTTGATAAGGATTGACTGACACAAAGCTGCTTGCTGCTAGGAACTGGAAATTTATCGAGGATAGAATGAATTCAGATTACAGCAAGACTCCCTCCACTCAATTGGCTAGAAGGTCTTCAAAAATGCCTGCGCTTTTTTTCTTTATTATTAATGGAGGAAAATGTAAAGTTTTTCTCAAAAAAAAAAAAACCTTTGGGAGTGTGTATGGAGTGATCATACATATGGTGTGTTTACTTCCTGTATCCCAGGTTATTTTCCAAGGAGGAGGGGGCAGTTTCTGATGGGAGGGGTTTTCGTCTCCCATCCACATAATTTAGTAAAATAAATCAAAATCAGATGTTCATTCTTGAGTAGGAATCAGATGGATTTGGATTTTTTTCACCCTTCTTTAAACTGGTACATCTGGGTGAACTCAGGCTTGTGTATCTTGGCATCTGGGCTTGTCAAGTAATAGAAGACAAACTGTTTAGCTTGTTTTGGCTGAATTTTTGGACCCGTTTCACAGCACCTATTCTTTTTCTTTTCTTTTCTTTTTTTTCTGTTTTTTTTTTTTCCATCTGAAGGATTGGTCGGAGGAAGAAAGCAAATATTAAAAACAGTGTTTACGCTTTGTGGTTTAAAGTCAGGTGAGAGATAATTATGACTTTTGAAGCTGATGACCTGAGGCCCATCATTTGATGACTTGGGGATTAGCAGTTTGGAGGTGACATGTTTGAAAGAAAGAGGATTGCATAAGGAAGGAAAGACAGGAAAAATGAAGTTTTCCCTGTTAAAAGGTTGTGCCTGAAAACCTTGGGAGGATAATAAATAAATAGGATTTAAAAGTGATTGTGTGGCTTGTGTCTCAGCAGGAGGGCGAAAATGAAAGCAGGTTGTAGCATCGTGGAAAAGCCAGAAGGAGGTGGAGGTGAGCAGAAGCTAATCGTCTCTCATGTGCCTGGAATGTCCCTCAGTGGTTCCTGTTCTCCTCACTTGGGCTCTGTTCACAAATGTCAGACCATAACTGACAGCCTCTTGACTGGGTGGATACTGCTAGGACAGTCGTAGGCTTGTTTCCTATGGATGCATATTTAACATGTCTGGTCACCACACCCATATCCCAAGTGTTAGAGTCACTTTCCTGCTACAGACACAGTTCCAACCTTGGGGGTAGAGGGTTTTTAGCTGTATTTTCCTACATTAGTTTGTCTTTCCTGCTTGTTCCCTTTGGCACTTTCATGCCCTCATAGAAACTGGGTGTGAGATTTAGTAATGTATGAAAGGATAAGAGATTAGGACATCTGGGTGCTGCTGTCCAACTCTATCAGATTTAATGGTTGCCACAAGAATAGTTAACTTCTGTGCTTTCCTCTCCCTGTTGTGGTTAGTCCTAGCTGACTGAAAGGGTGTTTATGGCATGTGTGCAGAACACTCTAGAGATCCTGAGCAGTGGAATGAGTAGTTGAGGGTGCTAGTAGGTATGAGGGGGGACCCCAAAAAAACCCAGAATTTATTTATAAAATGTTGTATATTTATTCTTACGTGTTTAAACTTCAGTTACCTTCAAAGTACTCCATTTGATGCAATATACCTGTCAAGATGCTTTTTTCCACTGCTCAAAACAGTTTTTGAGCTTGGCAATTATGATGCCTTTTAGTGCTTCTGTTATTTTTTGTTTTTCCCTCTTCCACATCAGCAAAATGTTCCCCTCTGAAGACTTTTTTTCATCAGGAAAACAATTCACTCAATAGGGAGGGTAAGGCACAGGGGTCATGCTGTTTTTGGTTAAACAAACAAACAAAAAATTTGCTGAACACTCAGCATGGTGTGGGCAGGTGTGCTCGTAAATCAACCGTCACAAAATGGGCAAATGTGTTGAAAGACTCTCCAAAAAAACTTAACTGAAGCCAACTCAGCCTCTTATAACAATGCTAGCTGATACACTGATGCCAATGGGTTCTTAGAACACTTACCTAGTGAGGGGAGCCTGTACTATAAAGGGCCAGCCCTCCAAAAAATAATTCTGGGTCTCCCCTCATGTTCCTAGCTCCTAACTACCTTGATCTTACCCTTTTTGTGTTAAAAAGGGTATCAGTTTCCTGATTGGGCCTACAAAACGGAGTCATCCCCAGGCTCCCGGCAGATCCAACTGTGGCACTTCATCCTGGAGCTGCTGCAGAAGGAAGAGTTCCGCCATGTCATCGCCTGGCAGCAGGGAGAGTATGGGGAGTTTGTCATCAAGGATCCAGATGAGGTGGCCCGCCTCTGGGGCCGCAGGAAATGCAAACCACAGATGAATTATGACAAGCTGAGCCGGGCCCTCAGGTAAGGGAAGGGATTCCCAAATCTGTGGTGTTAACAGATTAGGAGACAAAGCAGTTTGGTCATGTTAGATAAAAAGGGGTATCAGATGATAAGAGACTACACTATCTTAGTGAATAATGTGTGGCTTTAAAGTGGGAGTAGAAGAGCTGTTGAATCTGAGTAGCACAGGCACAGGAGGAGAAAAGGCATATCTTTGGTTATATGTAGGAGGGAATTCCAGTGTGGCTGGCACTGGATCCTGACAGACAGCCGAGTCTGCTCTATGGTGGGCGAAGGTGTATGGTGAAACATGGATTGGAGCTCATTTTATAATCCAAAGGATTCGTTTAGATTCTCTGTCAGGGAGCTATTAGAATTTCTCTTTGGGCTTTCTTGGAAGAAACTAGAAAAGAGTAAAGCAAGCTCACAGGAGGCTCCCTGAATGGTACTGGCCTGTCTCTTCAGGAACTCAGTTGTAAGTTCATAGGTTGCGCCAACATGTCTAAAGATTGTTCACTATATGCTTTCTCAGGTTCTCTTTTTCCCCTTGACAGTCTTTATATTTCATAACCCTTTAGCCCTCAAGGGGCCAGAAGGCAGTTTATGACCTGTGCTACTGGATAGATATAAGGCCAAAGGTTCCAAGTACATTGAAGTTCTCTGCCTTTCTGTATTCTTAGTGACCCTAAATGTAAAAAACTGTGCAATGGCTATGCTGGAGCATCTCACATCCCTTTGAGTCTTTGAAGGTGAAGCGGGCCATGCTGGCTGCTGTTTTCCAGATCAGTGCATGCCATTGTTTGACCTGCTGCCGTAAAAAAGTTCTGCATTCCTTTGTCTATGCCTTGATCTTAGGCATCCAGACTAACCACATCAAGTCTAAGTGTCCCACCTGGGCAAGACAGAAAAACTAGGCAGTTAGTGACATGTAATAGAGCAGGAAGGAAATGAACTATAGAGTTGAAATTGTAGAAAGATGGAGAAGAAAAATGGCTGGGACTAGGAGAGGTATTCAGAATCTCAAAGCGAAGTTGTCTTTGTAAAGCTCTAGTGAAAGATTAGAGCTTAGCTGATAACTGAATGAGGAAAGTAAGCTCTTAGGTTTCCTACCTCCAACCAAGAGGGCCAGGCTGCAAAAGAATGATAGTGATGTTTATAAGTAATATTTACGGCAAAAATGGTTGGTCCTCGTGGTTACATAGGGATATCAAAAGCTGTCAATAGTTACAAGATAAATTGACATGCATTGCTGTTTTCTTACAGATACTATTACAACAAGAGGATCCTTCATAAAACAAAAGGGAAAAGGTTTACTTATAAATTTAATTTCAACAAACTGGTGATGCCCAACTACCCATTCATCAATATCCGGTCAAGTGGTAAGATGTAAACCGTCTTGGGGAATGAATTTTGAGTTGAAAAAAGAGAATTCAGCCGGGCTTGGTGGCTCAGCCTGTGATCCCGCGCTTTGGGAGGCTGAGGTGAGTGGATTGCCTGAGCCCATGGGTTCAAGACCCGCCTGAACAACTTGGCGAGACCTCATCTCTACAGTAAATCAAAAAACTAGCCGGGCGTGGTAGTGCACGCCTGTAGTTCCAGCTGCTGGAAGGCTGAGGCAGAAGGATCGCTGGAGCCCAACAGGTCAAGGCTGCAGTGGCCGGGAGCAACCACTGCACTCAGTCTGGGTGGCAGAGTGAGACTCCAACTCAAAAAAAAAAAAAGAAAAAGAGAATTCTAAAAACCCAAGCGTAAGAAATGATATGTTTAAGGAGATTTTAGAAACACTGAAATAACGTGATCCCCTGGATTGCCTCGATAATTCTTGCTCAAGTCTTCTCATTCATCTCACTCATAAAGAGAATAACAGATTATATAGATTTGTTTGGTTTATATAGAGTAACAGATTATATAGATTTGTTTGGTTTATTTATTTGGTTCCCTTTTTTTGACATATTATTTATGAACTCCTGGACATTATTATATTCTGTTTGGGAATGATGTTTCATAGGTTTGTGTTGATCTTTCAGTTCAGGACTCAGTTTTAACATACTGCCCAGTGGCTCTTTGATAGATGGGAACCTGTTTCTACAAACACTTCCGATTTTCTGTGAAACTACCAAGCTCTCACTTATCAAGTGAATATCATCAAAACCACAGCATCCTTGATCAGAGAAAGGGAGGTTCACATGTTTGCAGTGGAAAGCAGTGTCTTTGATCTGTGCTAGCAAGTCGCTCAGAGAATAAGATGCTGGGGTTACTTAACCTCTTCTTTTAAGTGCAGCAGGGCTTCCCCTCCTGACTCTCCAGGTTCTAACTTTCCATCACAGCTCCTCACAGAGATTTGAGGTCTGCTTCTCTTGATGCAGATGGCAGCCTCTTAAGAGGTTTTGTTGTTGTATGTGGTATTTTGTTTGTTTGTTTGTGGGGTTTTCTAAGATACAAATTATACCCCCGCCCATGAAAATACAGTAGCCTCCCCCCCATATTCTAGGGATATATATTTTTTAAGACCCCCCCCAGCGGATTCTCAAGTCATGGATAGTATGATGTCTTTTTTTATACATACCTGTGATACCATTTAATTTATAAGTTCAGCACAGTAAGCGATTAACAACAATAAGAACAGTTTTAGCAATGTATTGTAATAAACCTGTGAATGTTTTTTCTGTCTCAAAACTTTTTTATTCTTTACTCACCTATTTTCAGGCCTCCGTGGGCAACTAAAACAGTGGAAAGTGAAACCTAAGATAAGGGGGGACTACTGTAGATTGTATTTAACTGTCTTCTGACCCATCTATCAATGCTCTGTCTTTGTGGTCTTGTAATGTTAAGGGAAAGAAACCTGACCATGATTCTGCAGTAATACAGCTTCTCAGAGCAAAGTTGGAAGAAACCTGAAAAATAAGAGCTGGGGGTGTGGCTGAGAGAATATAATGTTGAGATCCATTGCAGATATGTAATTACTACACACAACAAGTTAGGGCAGTTTTAGCTTGCCTCTGCTATCATTACAGTTCCATCTCCCCTTCTGTAACCACTCCCTCCTATCCCTGGGGCATGCATTTAAAAAAAAAAAGTGGTGCTGGAATGCATCCTTCTAATTACAACCTGTTTTCTTTCCTTGTGCCTGAGGGAGAGGCATTAGGAAATCAGGCCTGTTCTGGCCACTGGAATCTTGTTTCCTCTATTTCTCACTCTTACCCCTTCCCTATGCGCCTAGAGGAATTGAGGCTCTAGATTGGTATACCAGCAGTTTTAAAGAATGTACTGATATTCATACTCCTTTACCCTACCCCCCAAAATATGTTTTATAGGTCTTGTTTTCTCTCTTTGACCCATTTTTGTCTATTGAAAACTCAGAACTCCAGTCACCTTGACAACCTAGAATGGGGCATCCAGTGGCCCTAGAGAATTTGTAATGTGGTTTTCCAGGGCAAGGAAATCTGGACCCTCACTTTGAAGACTCTGATCTGGAAACCTAACAGTGGTGACCTAGCACACCTGTGCTGCCTGAAGGCAATTAAACCAACATTGATCCTTGACCAAGCTCAAGATCTTAATCAAAAAGTCACAAGGAAAGCAAAACTGTACATTTCATTAGGCATACTATTAATACTTGTTCACCTAGCTACAAACAACTCCAAAGAACTAGAGTCCTTAATTTACAGAGAACTTTTACTTATGAGGACAAAGGAATGTAACATTTATTGAGCACCTACTCAATAGAGGTACTTTTACGTAGTGGTTGTGTGAATTACCTCATTCAACGCTTTCAGCCCAGGAAAGTGTATGTCTCATTGTCCACATTTTACAAATGATACAATTATGGGATGATGGCAGCAAAGTTAAAGATTGGTCAGAGTAGATTGAATAGTTATCTGTTGAACACTTTCTCAGGAAATGATTCCTGAGAGATTGAGCTATTGAAATCTAGCTCTTATTTGATAGATCATACATTCCCCCTCTAGATTGAGATTTATTTATTTGTTCAACAGATAATATGTTAAGCCCTAAAGACAAAAGATTCCAGAGGAGTTCTTTCCCTCAAGGAGTTTAAAGTTTAGCAGGAGAGATAAGATATACCAGATTTAATACAATTTAAAATGTGATAAGTAATCTAAGTAAAGCTGCATGGATTTAGATCCTGGAGGCCAGAGAGATGTGTCAACAACGTGGGTTGATACAAGTGGACCATTCTGATCTGTGTTTTTAAAAATAAAGGCAATACGTGGCTAATTGTAACATAGCCAAATAGTACAGAATTGCATAAAGAGATAAATACTCAATCTTTTCCCTTCCCTGTAATCCTACTCACTGTTAACAGTTTAGGGTAAAGTGCTTCTGTGTATAGTATCTCATTTTTATCATTTAAAATATTCTATAAAATACATTATTACATGTATTTTAATATTTTCTTACATTTGCAAAAGATGCATTGGAAAGATAAAGAAGATGCTAGTTACCTGTCAGGGGATGGGGCAGAACAGACCAGTTCAGGGATAGACTGGAGACCCCCGCCTGTGCCTCCCTATCCCTCTTCCTCATCCCCACCCCAGTTTTTTATATTTATTTTGGAAAACTTCAAACTTACAGAAAAATTAGAGGAACAGTGAACTTTATCTGGATTTACTAATGGTTAATGTTGTAGCCACATTTGCTTTATCTCTTTCTATTTATATGTACTTTTTAAATCTTTTGAGATTAAGTTGCAGACATCATGACATTTCGCCCCTGTGTACTTCAGCTTGTATTTCTCAGGAACAAGGACATTCTCCATAACCACAATAATATTACCACACCCAAAGCACTTTAATATTGATGTCATACTATTATATATAGTCCATATTTGAATGACAGATGTCTTCTTAAGTTTTGATTTTTATACCATGATTATTATCTAATAAAAAAATATTTTAACAAGTACATGCAATATCCTTTGCACCAGTACTAGTCCCGGAGCTTTACAAATATTAATTCTTAATCCTCATAAAGTTAAGATTGGTCCTATTACCAATTTTAAAGATAAGTTTTCCAGAGGCACACAAATAATAAGCGGTAGGACCAGGGTTAGAGCTAGGCAATGACCTTGTGATTTCCCTTTTGCCAAAGGGGGTCAGACCCTCCCGTTTGTTACTTACACTAGGCCACAAGGTAGGAGGTGCCAGAACTGAGATTCACACCCAGTCTTTTCAACTCTGCTACTTGAATTTCATGGTGACTTCATGGAGGTGATCTTTTTCCAAAGCAGTAGGATTCAGACTTTCTTTTTTAGCAGCAGACTTTTTTCCAAGCAAAATCTTAGATTTGGTATCTCAACATATAATATATAAAAATAGGGCCACTCCAGTTGTCCAGAGTTAAGAGGCCAGAGTGCTCCCTTCCCAGCGTTTCTCCTAGTTTTGACTACCTTTTCTGTGCCTAAATACATTTGGAAAATGTGACTTATGTCTCCTTACAGATTATGGTGTATCTTAGCATATGCAAAGACTAAGATATCCTCCAGTTTTTGTGTGTGTTTTTTTAAAAGTAGATTTAATCAAACACATTTCTAAGTTACTTAGGAGACAGGCCCCTCCCTTCCCCTGCACATTATACTTCTGTCCTTCTGAATACATAGAATTGGATTTTTTGTTTTTGAATATAGATGTGCTCTTAATAAAAAGTCAAGATCGAACAGCCTGGGCAATTTGGCGAGACCTCATCTCTACAATAAATCCAAAAAGATTAGCCAGGCATGGTAGCGCATGCCTGTAGTTCTGGCTACCTGGAAGGCTGAGGTGGAAGGATCGCCTGAGCCCAGTGGGTTGACACTGGGGTGGCAGTGAGTGTGCCACTGCACTCCAACCTGGGCGACAGAGTGAGCCTCCAACTCAAAAAAAAAAAAAGTCAGCCGGGCTTGGTGGCTCAGCCTGTAATCCTGCGCTTTGGGAGGCTGAGGTGAGTGGATTGCCTGAGCCCGCGGGTTCGAGACCCATCTGGGCAACTTGGCAAAACCTCATCTCTACGATAAAGCAAAAAAATTAGCTGGGCGTGGTAGCTGTAGTTCCAGCTACTTGGAAGGCTGAGGCAGAAGGATCGCTGGAGCCCAGCAGGGCGAGGTTGCAGTGGCCGGGAGCAGCCACTGCACTCCAGTCTGGGCAACAGAGTGAGACTCCAACTCAAAAAAAAAAAAAAAAAAGAGCCGGGCTCGGTGGCTCAGCCTGTAATCCCGCGCCTTTGGGAAGCTGAGGTGAGTGGATTGCCTGAGCCCGCGGGTTCGAGACCTGCTTGGGCAGCAAGACCTCATCTCTACAGTAAATAAAAAAATCAGCTGGGCGTGGTAGTGCATGCCTGTAATTCCGGCTACTTGGAAGGCTGAGGTGGAAGGATCGCCGGAGCCCAGCAGGTTGAGGCTGCGGTGGCCGGGAGCGGCCACTGCACTCCAGTCTGGGCGACAGAGTGAGACTCCAACTCAAAAAAAAAAAAGAAAAAAGTCAAGATCAAAAGAACCAAAAAAGGGCAGAATTTAGCCACTAATAAAGCTAGGAGAATAGATACTTTTGGCCTGAGACCTTATTTGCTTTAGTCAAATCATTTGAAAAGTCTGAAATTGATGGCTTTAAAAAAAAAAAAAAAGTTCTGCAAAACAAGTTTTCTGTGGAACATCAGTTTGGGAATTACTGCTCTGGTACAATGTCACCCAGTCACATGTACCTAGAAAGCTGGTCTTATACGTACCCACAGACTCAAGTCACCTCTGTTATACATAGAGTAGAAGGCACCAGCTGATTGAGAGCGAGTCTTGACTTCACCATGTCACATGCACCTCCTGGTTCACTATACCTATTTTTATTTCTTCTTTTCCCTTTTTTCCCCCCTTCTTCCTTGCTCATCTCTGCATCAGAGTGTAAAGAACCCTCATGATTAGGAGCTGCTAACACCTCCCAGGAACCCACGTGGTCCCTGAGTCCTCAGATGGCATACCTTTCTCGTGCCTTATTTATCAAGAGGACCTTTGGGAGAATTTGAAAACTTGTGAACCTCTAAGGTTGACATGATTAGCACAGTGTATGTTATCACTTAGAGCTTCAAATTTTAGCAAGCAGACTTGAGAAAATGAGTAGTATGTCCTGGATTTTTTTCCCAGCCTTCTCAGTGTTTGAAAGCAGGATGGAAATGGAGATCCTTCCATAGAATTTGCTAGGGCATTATAGATTTGAAGAGGTTGTTTCAATTATTTGAATCTGTGCAGTAGGGATTGTATATCAGAAATGATCAAAGGCATGCAAAAAAGACTTAATAAATGTACAACCTTTTTGATTAATCTGTTTTTACTCATATACAGTCTTTTTCATGTTTGTGAGGCACGGGGTTTGGGGTTTTTAACCCTTTGCACTCAGTAAATTTATTATAAATAAGTTGTGAATCTAGCAAACCACACGAATGTCCCCTCTAAAGAGATTGCTGGTGATTATACAGGACAAACTTAATGTCTCACTTGAAATTTGTCAAACTTCTGATTGATCAGTTGAAAAGTGGTTTTTAGGAAATCAAGAGTTCATCCTTCCACATTGTCTTTGAACAAAAGATTGGACAATAAAGTACGTAATAATGTGGGAGGAAGAAAACAAGACTGCATTGTCTGCTGAAATAGAAAAACACCAGGTGGAAGAAGTTAGACAAATTGCTGCTTCACCACATGTATCAATGAAACTGCAATGTATGTTGGTGACTGTTTCTCACATTACCACATGTTAGAAAAACATACAAAATTGTAATTTTTTTTGTCATAAATAAGTTCCTCGATGTCCAAAATTCCATGATAAACCAAGTGTCACTACAATAAAATAATTAGTTCCAACACTATAAATTTATTATGAAGTGATTCATTTTCACTATTTCGTTTAAAAAAGTGGTCAAGTTGCTAGTAGGTGATATGTGATGTATCTCTGGGTACAAAGGGTTAATGCTTTATATACATGTTATATCCAGTTTTGCTGGTTGTTTTTTTGGTTTGGTTTGGTTTGCTTGCTTTACTGATGTGGCCAAAACTATGAAAATAAGACTATTTACAAAGCTAAAAATCGAGACAGATAATATATACACAATATTTAGAGTTACTGGGGGTAAGGCTATTGCGCACATTCATTCATTCATTCAACTTAAGATTTATTGCAAATTACTTATTAAACCCTGAACTACTCGGAGTACAATTGGGAACAGTAAGAAGTCCCTGCCACATAGAATTTAGGTTTTAGAATATAGAGAAGCAATTCGTGATATTTCAAACAGTAAGACAATAAAAGCCCAGAGAAAGATGGCCACTACAATAAGTAGAAGCAGCTGAGCAATAGTTACAGGAAGATGGGGAATTGTGCAGTTCAGTTCACTTGGAATGTTTGTTTCCTGCTGCTATTAAACATTTTGCAGTTGGTTAGAATAATTAAAAGGGGATTAAAAATGACTGGATTTCTAATGCAGCCTTTTGTCTCCACCACCATCACAGGTGTGGTTCCTCAGAGTGCGCCACCAGTGCCAACAGCCTCTTCCCGGTTCCACTTTCCACCTCTGGACACCCATTCTCCAACCAGTGATGTGCAGCCAGGGCGATTCTCTGCCAGCTCCCTAACTACTACTGGCCAGGAGTCGAGTAATGGTACTGATAGAAAGGCAGAGCTTTCAGAGCTGGAGGATGGCTCAGCCCCTGACTGGCGCCGGGGCATGGACCTCATATCCTCCAGGAATGCTGTTGGTGGGGGCGGGATTGGCCATCAGAAACGCAAGCCTGATATAATGCTTCCTCTGTTCACCAGGCCAGGGATGTATCCTGACCCCCACAGTCCCTTTGCTGTCTCTCCGATCCCTGGCCGCGGAGGTGTCCTTAATGTCCCCATTTCACCAGCCCTCTCCCTGACTCCCACCATCTTCTCCTATAGCCCATCACCGGGCCTGAGCCCCTTCACCAGCAGCAGTTGCTTCTCCTTCAACCCTGAGGAAATGAAACACTACCTTCATTCTCAAGCCTGTTCTGTGTTCAACTACCATCTGAGTCCTCGGACTTTTCCCCGTTATCCGGGGCTCATGGTCCCGCCACTGCAGTGCCAAATGCATCCTGAGGAGTCAGCTCAGTTCTCTATCAAGCTGCAGCCCCCACCAGTTGGGCGGAAGAACCGGGAGAGGGTGGAGAGCAGCGAGGAGTCCACACCAGTCGCTGCACCTGCAGTGGCTCCTATCCCCCCGAGAATTAAGGTGGAGCCTGCCTCCGAAAAGGATCCCGAGAGCCTCAGGCAGTTAGCACGCGAGAAGGAGGAGCTCTCTCAGGAAGCGGGCACTGTGCCAAGCAGGACCAGAGAAGAGGAAAAAGGCAGCATCTTTGCCCGCCCTGCTGCACCACCCGTCTGGCCCTCTGCACCCATTAGCGCAAGCGAAGAACCCCTGGAGACGATTGAAGACAGTGAGCACAGGCCTGGCAAAGAGCCCAGTGTGCCTGAGAAGAAAGAAGATGCCCTGATGCCCCCCAAGCTTCGGTTGAAGCGGCGCTGGAACGATGACCCTGAAGCCCGGGAGCTGAGCAGGAGTGGCAAGTTCCTTTGGAACGGGTCGGGACCTCGGGGCTTGGCAGCAGCGGCTGCCGATGCTTAGGACTGGATGTGGATGGGCAGCTGTCTATATTATAACCCAATACGTGTATTTATGTAGCAAGATTTTGGGGGGAGGGAATTAGACTGGTTTGATCATTCTAGGGGTATAGACTTGTATTTTATGTTTGGGGATAGGGTGGGGTATCTTCTGTTGTAAATGAGGTGGGATATGAACACACCTTTTTTTTCTGGTAAGTAGGGAGGGTATTGAACTGAAAAAGGAGGAGGAGCCTCTGTTTCCTGTGAAGGCTTACACTTTCTGACAAGGAAACTTCTAAAGGGCCGGGTTCCTTTTTGGTCCCATGACAGTTCAGGTTCCAGACTTCTTTCTTTTCTATTGTGTTTATATATGGAAAGCCATTACTGAATTTGTTTTGCTCCAAAACATATACATAAAAGGGAAAAGGGCATGGTTGGGAGGTTGAGCAGTGGGAGACCATTAATACGAAATATTTTGCCTGAAATGTTTCTTTATAATTACTTCAGAGGAGGAATAAGATAATCTCAGTCTTAATGGGGTGGGAGGGTGGGGGGTGTTCAGATGTTGCTCTTTTTCCTTTTTTCCTGTTTTTTGTTGTTGTTTTTGGTGGTGGTTGTTTGGCATTTTTCTTTTCCTTTTTAAAAAATATTTTCAGGAAACACAAACGTGCTGCCAACTAGAGTGGGGCTGGGAAGGCACAGGAGCTGGCACCTGTCAGCTGCCTGGCTAAGAAAGGAAGCCCTGCTGTGAGTTTTTTGGACTTTTCACCTACTTCCCCTATTAAGAAGCCATGAGGAGTGGTAAACTCTTGTTCAGGGAAGAAAAGAGGGCAGGAGGAAGTAACCCAATGCCTTTAAAACAAAACAAATTCTTCATTTTTCCTTTTCCATTGTGGGTTTGGAGAGCCAAACCAAAGTGTGACTATGAGTGAGTTCACTGAGAGGCCTGACAATGTTATTGATGGTGTCTTTCCATTATGTCTGGTTCTCTCACATTCTCTTAAGTCAAGCCTTAACTATGAACATACTTTAAGGTGATACGGGTCTGTCAACATAAACCTGTAAAAGGGCATGGACAGTTTTTCAGATAATCCAGGAATGTTGAGACATGGTTACATTTCTAGCTGATATGTAGTCATTCCCTTGATGATGTTGGGGTTCGTAGCAAATGGGGACGATTGTGGGAACAAGGGTCGATGATACCTGGAAATGCAGAAGGTAGCTGGGGGTACAAGTGGATGTTGAGACGGAAGGAAGAGGTGGGAGGAAGACAGAAGGCAGCCAGATGCCGGGAGGCCTGGTGCAAATGAGAGCTGGTGTCCTGTTGTGGTGTTGCCGTTCTTGCCATTACCCATTTGCCTAGATCGTTCCAGTTCTCACATTCTGTTGACTATCCTGTGTGAGATTACAGGCAGTTGGAACTTGTTTCTTCGTGGGCTATTCCCTTCCAACAACTTCACAGGAATGAGAAAGTATTAATCTTATGAGAGGCAGAGGGGCCTGGACTAGGAGCAGAGAGACCTTGTGTGTGTGCACAGGTGCCTGCAGACTACAGCTCACGTCCACCCACGTCTACAGCATGGCAAGGAAAAATCATATCTGATGAGGGGAATAGGTGGCACAGGGATAGTGTCTAGGAATTGGAGAAATTCCTGACTCCACCTTAGCCTAGTGAACTCTATACTAAGTAACATTTGAAGTTGTCTTCTAATGGGGGGTGGGTTCTTTTTTAAACTATACTGCTTGTACAAGAGGGGCTCAGGAAAGGTGGGCAGGTGAGTGAGACAGTGGATGGCATGGGATAACTTGAGTCCGTCATACTACTTTTTGGCAAGTGTCCTCCCCCTTGTGTAATTCCAGTTCCATGAGTGACCTGTCTTTCCCCAGGAAAGGGACTGGGAGAGTGGTTCCCAGCAACTCAGGCATTGGTCAGACTGCCTTTGGTGGTTGTGCTTTTGTCAGTTTCTTTCTCTGCACTTCGACTTACCTCTGAACCAGAAAGCAAGCCCAGCAGGCGGAGGGGGATCTCTGCTTGGCATTGCCCAATCTAACCAGGGAGGCTGGCTGACCGCCCACTGTCCGCTGGGGAAGGCCAGCAGGTGTCGATATGAACTCAGGAATAGAAACATGAGGCCTTTAAAGTAAGAGGGGAAGAATCCATGATGCACACCTGTAACCCCTAGAACCCAAGTGCCAGAATTAATTCCTAGATGCTGCTTCTGTTTGGACAAAAAGTCACTGCTTTTACACTTGAAAAAGCGCTCGAAAAATGTTCAACTCCATAACAGATATTTTTTGGCTTTAAGAAATTGGTGTTTAACTGTTTCCTTCAGTTGCCATTCCACCAGTAAACTCTTGGTTTGCACTGCACACTGGGGTTGGACTGGGGGAGGATCCCATACAGAGCTGAGCTCAGACTTGCTCAGGAAGTGGACCGGGGAACATAGAGGTCATTGAGACTTCTGGAGCAAAGGACTGGGAGATAGTTCCTCCTCTAGCCCACTCCTGGCCACACCTGTCACCAGCCTGGCCCGCAGCCAGGCCTTTCTCTTCTGCAAGTATCTCATCACTGTCCAGCAGCAGGTGGGGAAGGGGGACAAAAACCAGACCTGTTTTTTTCCCCCATTTTTTCCCAAGTTTTGCTGTGCTAAATGTTTAAAAAACTTGCAAATATAAGTCTCTTGAAATTCTATTGATCAAAAACATGTTGGTGTAAAGTTTGCTTTTTTTAGCCGTAGAAAAAGCAAGCAGTAGAGATCTCTTAGGGCATCCAGCCTTACTGAGCTCACCTTCTTCCCTGAATGGGTAGGAATGAAATAGAAACACTTCAAGACCCCTCACCCTGGTGTTCAAGCTGCACTGCATTAAACCCAGCTCGCTAACACAGGGAACCACTGCACCCCAGTCCTCCCCGGGCCAAGAAACTTACAGAAGCATTAAAAAAGTTGAAGTATATCCCTTCTCACCAAGGGGATAGAGTCAGTTGGCTGTTTGTCCCTTGTTTTTATTTATTCCATAATTATGTTTGTGCTTTTTGTTTTGTAAACAGTAATGGAACATACGTTTTTATTTTGTTTATAAGAAAACTTTGATTCAGTCTTTCAAAAACTGTTTCATTCTTGCTTTCTTCTTAGGGAAAAAAAAAGTTACCAGTTAATTTGTTTTGAAATATTTAGGCATTCTTTGAATTATAAAATTGTGATGCAGGGATTTGTGAATGAGACATTCACACGTGAACGATGATGTCACTAGCTATCCGCTTAAGCAGAATAAAGTGTGTATATGTACATAAAATGTAAGTAATCTTAACTCCATTGTGCAGTGCCTTTAGATGTTCCGCTTTCTATAAAGTCTCAAATTTTTGCATATATATTATATATATGATGTAATGTTATAGAAATATATGTATAATATACATATTTTTTCCAGGGGTATCTGATAGCTCTGTATTTTGTTATGGAAGTTGAAAGAAAAAAGTATTTTACCTCAGAAATTAAAGTTAAATAAAAAAATACTTTTAAGTAATGTTTGCCAAGTGTTGGTTTTGTTGTTCATTATACACTGTTCCAGAGTGGTCATGCCAGAGAGTTTACCAGGTCTGTGCTGGCTCACCCACCCCCCACACACACGTTTTTCTTTCCTGCTGCACAGGGACCAACACTGTGAAGAAGTAGGTCTCCTAATGGTTTGGGAGACTGTCCATTTCCTTGAATGAATGACGGCTGCCAGGTAAAGGAAACAGAAGCCAGAGACACAGTGGGGTGGAAATTTCTATCTCAAGATTATTGTGAGGATTCATTAGGAGTACATGTCAAAGCTGGATGCAAAAGACCACACATTGCCTGGTTTAATAGCCACATAATAGAGACTGAACACAGATGAGTGGTTGCCAGGGAATAGTGGGGAGTGACTGCTAATAGGCCATGTTTTCTTTTTGGAGTGATGAAAATGTTTAGGACTTGGTAGCAATAGTTGTACAATTTGAACATAACAAAACGACTGAGCTACAGTCACTCTGAAAGGTGGTGTTTATGGTGTATGAATTATATTTCAATAAAGATGGTTTTGTTGGCGCTTTTTGTTTTTTGTTTCTCACCCAGGCTGGAGTACAGTGGCATGCTCACGGCCACCGCAGCCTCTACCTGGGTTCAGGCAATCCTGCCTCAGTCTTCCAAGTAGCTGGAACCCCAGGCATGCACCACCACACCTAGCTAATTTTTTTATTTATTGTAGAGACAGGGTCTTACCATCTTTCCTAGGCTGGTCTTGATCCCCTGGACTTGTGCAATCCTCTCGCCTCTGCCTCCCAAAGTGCTGGGATTACAGGCAAGAGCCCCCATGCCTGGCACTTTTGTTTTTAAATTCATGGCAAGCCGGGCTCGGTGGCTCAGCCTGTAATCCCGCGCCTTTGGGAGGCTGAGGTGAGTGGATTGCCTGAGCCCGCGGGTTCGAGACCTGCCTGGGCAGCTAGACCTCATCTCTACAATAAATCAAAAAATCAGCCGGGCGTGATAGCACATGCCTGTAATTCCGGCCACTCGGAAGGCTGAGGTGGAAGGATCCCCGGAGCCCAGCAGGTCGAGGCTGCGGTGGCCGGAAGCGGCCACTGCACTCCAGTCTGGGCGACAGAGTGAGACTCCAACTCAAAAAAAAAAAAAATTCATGGCAAGCCAATACTAGGGGAAAATAGTGTTTCTCACTAGAGGACAAGAATCCAGAGGGGTAGGAGGGCATCGTGGTGTGACATTGAATAGCATATAGCACACCTTAAGAAAAATGCCAGCAGGTAATTCTCACTTCACCCATGGGGGACAGGTAAGGTGACTCAGGGTCTCAACATGTCAGCGAACTCTACTAAAGGCTCCTGTGAGGCCAGGTGTGGCTGATGCCTGTAATCCGAGCACTTTGGGAGGCAGAGGCCGAGGATTGCCTGAGCCCAGAAGTTCGAGACCAGCCTGGACAATTTGGCAAGACCTCGTCTCTACAATAAACCAAAAAATTAGCCAGCCGTGGTGGCCCACGCCTGTGGTTGCAGCTTCTTGGAAGGCTAAAGTGGAAGGATTGCCTGAACCTAGCAGGTCAAGGCTGTAGGTGGCTGTGAGTGTGCCACTACCCCAGCCTGGGTGACCGTGAGACTCCAACTCAAAAAAAAAAAGGGTCCTGTAAGTAGTTAAGGCTGGAATTAAGTGTTGAGGGATGGGCTGAAGAGGCAGATGGGTCATGAAGGATCTTAAGACTTAGCCTTTTATTCTAGCAACAGCCAACCCCAGTATTTTGCAAAGACTCTGGGCCAGGCCAGTGAGGATCATCAAAGGCCATAGCCCTAGAAATTGGAACTACCCCGTCGATATCTGTCCAAGAAGACTTCATTTCGTTGAGAAAAAGGAAAGGGACAGGCTGACTGGCCAATACCCTGGCCCATACCCAAGTCAAGAAGCTGGAAATGGGCTTGAAGGAGACCCTCCTGCTGGGAGACCCTCCGGCTTCTCTTCCTCTTCTCACTGCTGAAAGCAAAAGGAGATGTCTTTTAGGAACAAACATGCACGTCGTTTTCAGATCAGAATCCCAACATGTCATTTTGAGATCAGAATCCCAGGCATCTGGCTCTGCCAGCTTACATTGACCAGTTCTTAGAATTTTGGATGGTGAGTATTCGAATTCTGAGCAAAGAAACGAGGGAGTGATGGTAAGCATGGGGGAAAGAAGTGAGGAGAGAGATGGAGCCTGGGAGGTGAGAACAAGGGGGAAGGTAGGCCTCAGAGCCGTTCATGGTGAGTTAGCAGGAAAGATAGCCTTCAATGGCTCCCCACTGACTCCCTGTTAGCCTCTAGTATAGCTTCATAATCCAGTCCCTGCCTCCCCTTCCAGCTTTATCACACACACGTGTGGACACACAATCTCCCGCCCTACAGAAAGCCTAACCATGTGCAACCACAACCAAAGTGAGGATAGAGCAGTTAGTTATCTTGTATCAGGCGTTTTTAAGGACTGACTTGTATCAACTCATTTAATCCTCATGACAACTGTCTGATGTAGGTGCTGTGCTTATCACCATTTTATTGAGGGGAACACTGAGTCTCAGAGGAGTTAACTGGCTTGACCAGGGTTCAAGCCCCAACGCCCTACCCACTCTGCTCCAAGACCTGGGTCATGCTGAAGAAACTACTGATCTGGTGAGTCCCACTCTGCCAGGAGCACCCTTCTTCCCTCCACTTCACCTAGACAATTCCATCTTAATAGTCTCTCTCTTAGTTCAGCATTCAACTTGGGTGTCGTCCCCTGCAAGAAACTCCTGTGAGTTCTCTCACAGCCTTTGCCCCACCACCCTGTCCTTGAGGTGCTTGTGTAGCTGCTTGTCTGGCTTTTCACAGGACAATCAAGCAGCCCCAGACCAGAGCCGGGTTCAATTCATCTCCCTTTCTTCCGTGCCCAGCACACCGCCCAGAGCCTGAGGACACCTGATGAATGATTGTTGAATGAATGAACGAATGACAAGAAACTTATGAAGAAGGTATGACTGTTAGGATAAAAGATGCAATTCCTTTGGAATAAGGACAGGTAATGGGATGAGGAGAGAGTAACCCTTGGGTGACAATGTCAAGAACCCAGGCCCTAGGGGAAGACCACCTGCCCAAGGAGCTGAGCCTTGCAGCCCTTTCTCCCACCCTCTGAGACCCACTTCTCCAACTGTCCCCTCTCTCCCCTCCCTCCCTTCTGTCTCCAGACTCTCCTTTCCCTCTGTCTGCAACTGGATTTTCCCCTTTCTTCAACCCTACCTTCCATCGGGATACACCAAGGACATATTTTCAGGGTGTTTATTTACCCAAATGGAATGTGGGCAAGAGAAAAGTGAACTGCAATCATGAAGACCCTCCCCTGGGCGTGCTCTCCTGGCCTCCAGGTCTCCAAGACATCTGTAGTTCTAAGTAGTCCTCCCTGGGCTTTCCCTTCCTGCCCCCTCTCCAGACCCATTAACTTTTTAAAAATCAACCTTGTTTGGAATAAGAGACTCAATTCCAGCCTCACTCACCCATCTCTTGTCTTGAGGGGAAAAAAGAAAAAAGGTGAGCAGGAGGGAGCAGAAACCCCGAGAAGGCCTGCTGTCTCCCACGTGCCCTGCTTTCCTTCTCCCAGGAGCAGTTGTGTCGACTTTCTGAAGAAGACAGATGCTCTGGAACCGGCGGCAACCTCAGACCCACTCCTGCCATTTTACTGGTTATGAGACCTTGGGTAGGTTATGGAACCTCTGTGCCTCTGTTTCCCTATTTTACAGGATCATTGTGAGGGTTAAATGGTACCCATAAAGCACTTAGTGAAGCGACCGAGATGTTCGGGTGAGGCCTGCTCTACAGTCATGGCTACTGAACTCCAAGGGGCCTTGTGCTGCCCTACCTGCTCTTTCGGATACTACCATCCTGTTTTTGTTTTGTTTTGTATCAGAGTCTCACCCTGTCGCCCAGGCTGGAGTGCAGTGGCACACTCACAGCCACCGCAACCTCAACCTGCTGGACTCAGGGAATCCCTCCGCCTCAGCCTTCCAAGCAGCTGGGACTACAGGTGCACACCACCATGCCCGGCTAATTTGTTGATACGTTGTAGAGCTGAGGTCTCATCAAGTTGCCCGGGCTGGTCCCGAACTCCTGGACTCAGGCAATCCTCTCGCCTCCGCCTCCCAAAGTGCTGGGATTATAGGCGTCAGCCACGATGCCTGGCCCATCCTGTTTTACAGATGAGAAAAGTGGGTCCCAGAGTAGGTGTCCTGCCCTAGGGCTGGGTCTCCTGACTCCAGACCACATGCGTTCCCCAGTGCCTTGGATCTCTGAGGCGAAAGTGAAGACCCTTCCTCTCTTCATCTAAGAATCAGGCATGCAGCCGGGCTCGGTGGCTCAGCCTGTGATCCCGCACCTTTGGGAGGCTGAGGTGAGTGGATTGCCTGAGCCCGCGGGTTCGAGACCTGCCTGGGCAGCTAGACCTCATCTCTACAATAAATCAAAAAATCAGCTGGGCGTGGTAGCGCATGCCTGTAATTCCGGCTACTTGGGAGGCTGAGGCGGAAGGATCGCCGGAGCCCAGCAGGCGAGGCTGCGGTGGCCGGGAGCGGCCACTGCACTCCAGTCTGGTCGACAGAGTGAGACTCCAACTCAAAAAAAAAAAAAAAAAGAATCAGGCATGCAGGGGACAGGGGCAGAGAGAGGCCCATACGTAAGTGTTTCTCCAGGTGTCAGGCCACATGTCCCAATCTGGAGTGTTGAGACCTTGGCAAGAACCTAGTGGGAGGGGAAGCAAGCACCTGTGGGCAGGCCCAGGGGAGGGCCCTCAGCTCCAGTCAGATGGGCCCCAAGGGGGCCAACAGAGGAGGGAGAAAGAGCCAAGATGAAAGCCTTCCCAGAATGCAGATGCACCTTCAACACTTCAGGAAGGCCCGGCCACCTGACTGACAGTGGAGGCTAGGCCCAGGTTGATGGGAGGCAGCCCCACTCTCTCTGTCTCCAGACCCCTGGCTCTGAGATCTGGGCATCTGGTCTAGACAATGGAGAAGGAGCCGTAAGGCAAAGCCAAAACAGTGGAAAGCGAAGGTCTGAACCAGCAGCAGCAGGCCTTGCCCCCTTGTCTCAGTCTTGCCGGGTATCTGACTCCAGCCCCCTTTAGCCCAAAGCCTGGTCTAAGAGGTAGTCCAAGCCATACAACTGGGTCCCAGGGAGCTAAAGGCCAGTAAGGGAGAAGGTCACTGACCTCTCACCTGGAGGCCTGCAGGACCTCACCAGGGAAGTGAGGATGGAAGGACCCCTCTCTCTCCCGGGGTAGAGGTCAGTACCAGCCAGATCCTGGCTGCAGGGGAGGACCTTTGTTACAGAGAGTCATTAAGACTGCCTTCTGTTTTTCCCCAGGATTCCTCAGAGAGCAGATAAACAGGTGGAGTGGGGCAGTCCTAACCAGGTGAGGGTTCTGAGACTTAAGAGCTTTCTTTGTATTAATTTTGCCCCCTTGGTAACCAACTGGAAGGAAAGGGAGGGGAAACTGAGGTATGTAGGTGTCAGTCTATCTTCGGAGTAAAACAAAAACAGGAAATTTGTTTTCATTGTGACACTTATGGCCTAGCTGGAAAAAAATCTTTATTCATGTTGAACTGTTGCTTCTCAACTGACCAACTCTCCCTACCCTTATGTTGAAAGTAACAAGCTGGGCATGGTGGCTCAAGCCTATAATCCCAGCACTTTGGGAGGCCGCGGTGAGCGGATTGCATGAGCCCACAGTTCAAGAACAGCCTGGGCCACTTGGCAAGACCTCATCTCTACAATAAAAAAATAAAATAAAATAAATTAGCCGGGCATGGTAGTGTGTGCCTATAGTTCTGGCTACTTGGAAGGCTGAGGCAAAAGGATTGCCTGAGTCCAACAGGTCAACACTGGGGTGACTGTGAACATGCCACTGCACTCCAGCCTAGGCAATGGAGTGAGACTCCGACTCAAAAAAAGAAAAAGAAATTAACAAGGAACAGTTATATGTTCTTGTCACTTAACTTGCATTAACTTGCTTGAGCCACAAAATTACTTTCCATGGAAGGTAATATTATTATCCACATTTTGCAGATGAGAAAAACAAAGATCAACGAGGTTAAGTGAATTGCCCAAGGTCAACCACACAGCAACACAGCTAGTGAAACCCAGCAAGGACTCACCCCGAGTTTCCGACTCCAAAGACCCTGTCTTTTCTCAAACACCTCACTGCCCCTCAGTGGAGATGCAGGCACCCAGAGGAAAGGTGCAGGGGATCGAATTGATGCCTCTAAGGGAACCTCATAAAATCATTGCTGGCTTGAGCTCCCGTGGAACAACCTCAAGGCCCAGAGAGGGAAAGCCAGGCTTACATTCAGTCAGCAAACATTCGGTGAATGGCTGCTGGGAGCCAGGCTGTGACTGGGAGACCCGAGAGGTCCCTGCTTTCCAGTCACTCACAGCTCAGTGAGGCAGACGAGCCGACATAATGAACTGAGATACAAGGCAGACTGTGACAAGGCGGCAGTAGCCTTTCCTTTATTCAGCTAATATTTCCTGAGTGACTACTGGATGCTTGGCTCTGTCCTTCCATTACAAAGTCAAATCAACGCACTCCTGACCAGCCAGGAGCTTCCAGTTCAACAGTGATGAAAGGCAGGGGTAAGCCAGGAGGCTGTGCTCCTACTCCAGTGCTCCTTCCACATGCCACAGCCTTGCTTTTTGTCCTCTAGCAAGCTGTCACTTTTCTGGTCGCCGAAGAATTTCCAGGTTGGGTTGGGCCACAAGGAACTCAGGGGTTTCCACAATACTGGGGAGGGGGCGTTCTCACTCTCCCCCACTCCCCTTCTGAGAAAGCCACAGTCCCAAGACCCCCTTCTAAACACAAGCAGTCCCCGGAGGGACCGATACCCTTCAGTCAGCACTGTCACCTTCGAATCAGCTGGACCCAGGGGCCTCCTTCCAGCTTCCACACCCAGGGTCCAGCCCAGCCTGGCCTAGCTTATCCCCCAGTGCTTCTTAAGTGGAGTAATAGGTCATATTACCAACAACAGAGCGAATTAAGAGGTGCTGCTCCCTCTGCAGTCTGGTCTGGCTGATGGCAGGGAACTTGGTCCCTGCAGACCTAGCTCTTGTCCTGGTGTTGGGGGGAACACAGATTTGGACAGCTGGCTCTCCAGCCAGCTTGGGCTGCAGCCCCCATTGCATGTGTGTGGCAGGGGTTGGAGAGGACGGGCCCCACCAACCCAGAAGGCTGTCGAGAAAGTGGGATCCATCTGAGAAGGAAGGGGAGGGAAGTGAGTGAGGGGCAATGAGGTGGAGAGGGAGTCTGGGTGGGGGAGCACAGGTTGGGGGCTGGGAGGGGCAGAAGGATCCTTGGGACAAGAGTGAAGAGGCTGAGGTAGAAGGCTGACTTCCAGATCATTCCCAAGGGGGAGGAGGGGCTGGAGCAAGGGGAGTAGGAGGGAGGAAGCAGGGGTGGGCAGGGGAGTGGGGCTGAGAGCAGGGAGCACCCCCCTCAGCCTGCTGCCCATGGTATTGATCTGCTAGATTACTCAATTTCACCCGTATTGATCAGGTAATTGCTTTATCTCGGTTCTCATTTGAGCTCTGCATTCTCCTGGCTTCCCCTTCTTTCTCCCTCTTGTTTTTTCCTATCAACCTGACACAGGGCTCCTTAACACAAAATATATATATATATATAATATATATATATATATATATAGTTTGGTTAGCTTGCCCTAAGTTGGTGTTCGGGGCAGGAGAAGGGGGTGGGGTGGAGGGAGGGGAGCCCAGCCTCCCCTCAGAGCCCCTAAGTTCTCCTCTAAGAAATTCTTCCTGGTTCCAGATAGTGGAAATGTCTGCACAGCCCAGGTTCTCAGAGGCTCAGGAAAGAGCAGGGGAAACAGAACCCAGGGCGGCCCCAATCCTCAGAGGCTTAGAGCCTCAGCCTCAGTCTGCCTCCTTCTCCCCCCCATCCTGCTCCCCGGCTCCCCCTTGGCTTTTTTTTTTTTTTTTTTTTTTGAGTTGGAGTCTCACTCTGTCCCCCAGACTGGAGGGCAGTGGCCGCTCCCAGTCACCGCAGACTCAGCCTTGACCTGCTGGGCTCCGGCGATCCTTCCGCCTCAGCCTTCCAAGTAGCCGGAACTACAGGCGCGCGCTACCACGCCCAGCTAATTTTTTTGATTTATTGTAGAGATGAGGTCTCGCCAAGTTGCCCAGGCGGTTCTTGAACCCGCGGGCTCAGGCAATCCACTCACCTCAGCCTCCCAAAGGAGCGGGATTACAGGCTGAACCACCGAGCCCAGCTCCCCCGGCTTTTGGGGCACATGAGCCTTGCCCCCCTTTTGAAGTGTGAGCCGATGCGGCTGCCCCCCACCCCAGCCCTGTGCAGCGTCCTTTCCACCAGGCTCCCTCAAACTCTTCCCTCCCTAACCACCCTCCAGAGCCCCAGTGGCCCAATCCCCCACCGCACACCTGCACTCCAGCTGGAGGAAGGGGGACTAGGGATGAGGGCTCAGCCCCAGAGAACCCTTAACCTGGAAAGGAGGTACAGTTCTGAGAAGTACGGCTCCTGGCCCCTCAGGCTGAGGGAAGAAACTAGACCCATCTGAAGATCGGGCAAGAACATTACACAGAAACCAGAAAGGGTTCGGCACAGTGGCTCACGCCTGTAATTCAGCACTTTGGGAGACAGAGGAGGGAGGACCACTTGAGCCCAGGAATTCAAGACTAGCCTGGACAACACAGCGAGATCTCATCTCTACACAATCAAAAAATTAGCCGGGCATGACGGCGTGTAACTGTAGTCCCAGCTGCTCAGGAGGCTGAGGCCAAAGGATTGCCTGTGACCAGTAGGTCAAGGCTGCTGTGAGCCATGAGCATGCCACTGCACTCTAGCCTGGAGGACAGAGTGAGACCCCAACTCAAAAAAAAAAGACAAAAAGGGAAGGCCCCAAGGGAGAGTGAACAGTGTGGGATCCTGGACAAGATTCAGTGATCTGAATCTTAAAACTGCAATCCTCAAAGGTACTACCTCTGAGACCAGGGCAGCCAGTGCCCCAGCTCAGCTGAAGAGTCTGCAGGGCCACGGGGACATGCCCACCGGAAGCCAAGTCCCTCCTTCTGGCCCAGGCAAGGAGTCTGCAGTGCCAGGGGTCACCTGAAGCCACGTCCCTCCTCCCGGCTCACACAACCTGCAAATGTCAGGACAGGACAGGGTGCAAAGATTCTTAGCACTGAAACTGTATTTTTTTTTTTTGAGTTGGAGTCTCTCTCTATCACCCAGACTGGAGTGCAGTGGCATGCTCTCAAACACCACAGCTTCAACCTGGGGGGCTCCAGCGATTCTTCCACCTCAGCCTTCCAAGTAGCCGAAACTACAGGCGCGTGCTACCACACCCGGCTAATTTTTTTTTTTTTTGAGTTGGAGCCTCACTCTGTCGCCCAGACTGGAGTGCAGTGGCCGATCCTGGCCACCGCAGCCTCGACCTGCTGGGCTCCGGCGATCCTTCCGCCTCAGCCTTCCAAGTAGCCGGAACTACAGGCGCACGCTACCACGCCTGGCTGATTTTTTTTTATTTATTGTAGAGATGAGGTCTCGCTGCCCAGGCGGGTCTCAAACCCGCGGGCTCAGGCAATCCATTCACCTCAGCCTCCCAAAGGCGCAGGATTACAGGCTGAGCCACCGAGCCCGGCTTAATTTTTTGATTTATTGTGGAGATGAGGTCTCGCCAAGTTGCCCAGGCGGTTCTCGAACCCGCGGACTCAGGCAATCCACTCACCTCAGCCTCCCAAAGCATGGGATTACAGGCTGAGCCACCGAGCCCGGCTGAAACTGTATTTTATTTTATTTCTTTATTTATTTTTTATTTTTGTTTGTTTGTTTTTGAGTTGGAGTCTCACTGTATCACCCAGACTGGAGTGCAGTGGCCGCTCCCGGCCACTGCAGCCTCAACCTGCTGGGCTCCTGCAATCCTTCCGCCTCAGCCTTCCAAGTAGCTGGAACTACAGGCGCGTGCTACCATGCCCGGCTAATTTTTTATTTATTGTAGAGATGAGGTCTCACCAAAGAGTTGCCCAGGCGGGTCTCGAACCCGCAGGCTCAGGCAATCCATTCACCTCAGCCTCCCAAAGGCGTGGGATTACAGGCTGAGCCACCGAGCCCGGCTGAAACTATATTTTAAAACTGAGAACTCAGCTTATAAAACAGATAAAAGCCTTGTTTGACCTCCAGAAAAAGTTTAAATCTTCATGGCTATGCCAACCCCTCAAAATTCTCGACTATTGCAAGGTATCGATGTTGGGCAATCTGAAAAGCACTGCATTGAGACAAAATCATAGGGGACAGACAGCAGAGGCTGGAGACCTCTTAGCTAGAGGTTGTGTCTGACCTTGCAGAGACTTTTTGCAGGGATGAGGTTTGCAGGTGCTCACCTGTGAGGCCCAAGTCCCCATGGAAGACAAGAGCAGAGAGATGGGCCTGAGAGGAGGCCTGGTCAGAGAACTGAAAGAGCCACTTTCCCACCCACCTACTCCCCTCCAGAGGAACACAGTTCAAGTGCTCAGGAGCAGGGGCAAAACTATGGACTTCGTCAAAAACACTTTCCCAGACATCTCTGTGTGCCAGGACCTGACACGGCATTGGGAATCCCATGGTGAAGACGTGGATGAAATTTAGCCCCTCCTGGTGGAGTTTAGAGACTGGGAGATTAGAAACCAGCTCTCCCTCCTTCGGGAGGGAAGCCTCCTGACCTCCACCCTCACCCAGCCCAAGCCCAGAGCCGTCCAGCCCCACTCCATAGCCTCTGCAGAGGGAGCCCATGAGGCAGAGAAAGGGAAGGTTCCAAAGTCGGACCCCCTGTGACTCTGCACTGAGGGAGTCCCACCTGTGAGCCGTGCTCTGGCCCCCACCCAGTGAAGAGGCCAAGAGGGCAGCACGGGGTGTGCAGGAGGGTGGGAGCCCCACAGGTCCTCTGTCTGGGTGCACCCTGCCAACCATGTACGGGCAAGCACTCTCTGCCGTTTTCCCCCATAGCCCAGCAGAACTCTCCTCTAGAGTTTTCCAGAACATGGGATACCCATCTCTTTTCCCTCCTGTCTTAGTTTCCAGAGTCCCTCCTCTCTGCCCTAGGGAAGTGCCTCCTTTTATCCCTCCTACAGCTCTGTGGTCTTTTGTTTTTCTAGCTCCTCCTGTATTCAAATGCCCCAACTGTCCCATCTTCTGTCACTCTCCTCACCCCACCTTTCTTATGTCCTTCATCCCTGACATCTGTCCTGCCAGTCAGTCTAGGCTCTCATGTTGGGACCTGGAAGGAAGGAGATGACTGACTAGTTGTCCCATTCTTCCAGGATTGCTCCAGTTTTTTTGTGTTTTTTTTTTTTTTTTTTTTGAGTTGGAGTCTCACTCTGTCACCCAGACTGGAGTGCAATGGCCGCTCCCGGCCACTGCAGCCTCGACCTGCTGGGTTCCGGCGATCCTTCCGCCTCAGCCTTCCAAGTAGCTGGAACTACAGGTGCGCGCTACCACGCCTGGCTAATTTTTTTGGTTTGTTTGTTTATTGTAGAGATGAGGTCTCGCCAAGTTGCCCAGGCGGGTCTCGAACCCATGGTCTCAGGCAATCCACTCGCCTCGGCCTTCCAAAGTGCTGGGATTACAGGCTGAGCCACTGAGCCCAGCCGATTGCTCCAGTTTTAGCACCAAAGGTCCTTCGTCCAGGGAACCTCTCGGGCACAAGAGGATGGCTGAGCAACCAACCTGGAAGGCAGGGCACTGCCTGAGGACAAGCTCACAGGGTCAGATCACGGCAGGGTTTTGGTATGAGCAGCACTGTCCCACAACTGCGGGGAGACAAAGACAGGCACTGCCACACACACACAAACACAGAGACACCCATACAGTCCCCCAAACAAAGCACAGCCCGCAAGCCCAAAGCAGACACCCACAGAAACATGGACCCACACACTCAGGTTCACACACAGCCAAGTCCAGGCTCACACACCCACGTTCCCAGAGATATGTGTGCGTGGTCACAGAGGCACACGGTTCTCCATCAACACACACTGGAAACACGAAAACTGACACAAACACCCACGCACAAAAATACACGGTCACAAAGACAGGCATCCACAGAGACACATATACTCATTTCACGAGTCCTCGGAGACACACAGACACACGCTGACTGACAGAGACAAGACAGACAGGCATTCAGACTCCCACGCGGAGGTCACACTGAGAGCCATATTCCGATAGACCCAGGAACACAAAGACGCCTTCACCGCGCCCAAAGGGTGAGCTGATGGGATCCCAGAGGCTTTGCCTGTTCTGCCTTGGAAATGCCCGGGGTCTGGCGAGGTGATCCAGCCCCGCCTCACCCCCAGAGAGGAGAAGGAAGGTGGTCCCGGCTGGGGATTTTGGAGCGCAGGCAGCAGGCCGGTGGGGAGGTGGGTAGCAGAGGCCGCTGGTGCGAACCCCACCCGGCCCGAACCCCACCCGGCCCGAACCCCACCCGGCCTGGTGCCCGGTGCGGGGGATGGGGACAGTTCTGAGAGCAGCCTCTCTGGAGAGCGGGTCAGGGGTGGGAGGCCCTCACTCCCTCTCACGGGTCGGGCCGGCGGGGGGTGGAGAAGTGTGAGTGAAATGGGTTTATTACTGGGAGTCTGTTGCCTCGATTGGTATCGATCCCCGCATGTCACCTTCCATTGCCGCTAATGGGACATGAAGAGTCTCCACCGACACCACAGCCACCGGCTCCGCACCTCTCGCGGCCTCCCCTCCCGGCCTCCCCCAACGCCCGGCCCTCCCTCAGCGCTGCTTCTGGATGCAGCATTCCAAGGCTGCCTCCGCAGGCCCCTCCATCCCCACGCCCCTCGCCCAGCTCCACTTCCCTCGGCCTCAAAACTCTTTCTCCTCCCCTACCTCTCCTTCTCCCTCTTCTTTGTCCCCTGAAGTCAGATTTCCTGCTCCTTCCCCACGCCCAGCGGGCACCTTCCTTCCTGCCCCCCTTTCTGGCCACCTGGGGTGGTGTCCCTCTCTGCGCTGGGCGCCTTTTCCCTCCCTTCCCTCCAAGTCTAGTGTTGGCACAAGCACTCCCTTTGGCCCTGCTCATGGGGAGGCACTGGGCCCCATCTGATGTCAGAGGATGAGCCAGAGGGAGTGAATCCTCTCTCCCACAGGCAGCCAAGAGTGCTTATTCCTGGGTGTTCTTCTGTCCTAATGTGTCTGGCCATGCAGACCTTCCTGGAACCAGCCAGGTCCCCCAGACTTCACCCCACTGTCTGCCATGACCCCAGGCCAGATACTGGCAGAGGAGAAGAGAGAGCCTTGTTCCCTCCACTTCTTGTTCCTCAGGGAAGGGTTTGGCACCACCCTCTCATCACCAACCCCGCCTGCCAACCCCACCCCTGGGGGTGCTCCCCAAGGTCTGACCTCATGCCGGTGTCTTCTGGTCCTGTGTTCAACGTCAGATGGTAACAAAGGCACAGTGAGATAAGAAAAGGACTGACAGTGTGGGAAACTATGGGGGGATAGAGAGGGGAAAGCAGGTGGGACTAACGGTAGTCAATATCTGTCTGAGGACAGGGAGACACCCCTTATCAACAAGGGTGCCTGAATGATGCCTATTTGTAAACCTAACCCTTAACTGTACCCCACAATTTTAAAATAGAAAATATAGCCGGGCTTGGTGGCTCAGCCTGTAATCCCAGCGCTTTGGGAGGCTGAGGTGAGTGGATTGCCTGAGTCCGCAGGTTCAAGACCCGCCTGGGCAACTTGGCGAGACCTCATCTCAACAATAAATTAAAAAATCAGCCGGGCGTGGTAGCGCATGCCTGTAATTCCGGCTACTCAGAAGGCTGAGGCGGAAGGATCGCCAGAGCCCAGCAGGTCGAGGCTGCGGTGGCCAGGAGTGGCCACTGCACTCCAGTCCAGGTGACAGAGTGAGACTCCAACTCAAAAATAAATAAATAAACAAAATAAAACAAAATGAAATAAAAAATATGTTTAAAATGAAAACAAAAAACAAAGGCACAGTGAGGACCCGTGGGGCAGTGAGGTCTTGACACAAAGTCCATGGGCTCTGAGCTTAGTCTCTCTCTTGTGCTGGATACTCAAGTATGAAAAAGAGTCACTAACTAGAACAGGAAATTTTTACTTGAGGGTCAAAGAGAGCATCCTTTGGTTTACTTCTGCAAGAAGCACGCCCCTGCCTGAATCTGTGCCATTAAGCCCTGGGGAGGGGAGCTGAGTAGAGGGAGTTGTTCCTGGTCTCCCACCCCCACCCTCCTTCGATCCCAGTGGGTGCTGGGAGACATCCCAAGTCAGCTCTAAGCCCGAGTGGGAAGGACCACCTCCTGCCTGACTCCTGTCTCCAGACAGAGATGACCACCCCCACGCCATTTGGCCCAGACCCCATCATTGTGTCTCTGTGTCGGGAGAGTTTAGGGGCCTGGGTCGGGACAGGGACAGTTGATAGAAATGAAGCTGCGGCAAGAACCTGGAAACAACCATGCTGCCCATCAAAAGAGGACTGGATTTTAAAAATGTGGTACATATACACGATGGAATACTACACAGCCATAAAAAAGAATAAAATTATGAATTTCACAGCAACCTGGATGGAACTAGAGTCTATAATACTGAGTGACCTCTCACAGAAACAAAGATCCGAATATCACATGTTCTCACTCATATAATGGACCTTGAACATCCAATGTAATACTATAAGAAAATGACTGACGGTACTGGGAAACTATGGGGGGGAGGGAGATGGGATTAACAGTAGCAAATATCTGTCGGGGGATGGGAAAACACCTCTTATCAACAGGGTGCCTGAATGAAACGTAATTGTACACCTAACCCTTAACTGTACCCCACAAAACCATAATAAAAAATATTGATTAATAAAAAAAAAAAAGAAAGCTGCGGGTTTTTGGTTTTTTGTTGTTGTTGTTGTTGTTTTTGAGTTGGAGTCTCACTCTGTTGCCCAGACTGGAGTGCAGTGGCCGCTCCCGGCCACCACAGCCTCAACCTGCTGGGCTCCAACGATCCTTCCGCCTCAGCCTTCCAAGTAGCTGGAACTACAGGTGCGTGTTACCACGCCCGGCTAATTTTTTGATTTGTTGTAGAGATGAGGTCTCGTCAATTTGCCCAGGCGGGTCTCGAACCCGCGGGCTCAGGCAATCCACTCATCTTGGCCTCCCAAAGTGCTGGGATTACAGGCTGAGCCACGGAGCCCGGCCAAGCTGCGGGTTTTAAAGGCAGTTTAAAATGTGTTGAGGCTGGGCGCGGTGGCTCACGCCTATAATCATAACACTTTGATTGCCTGATCCCAGGGGTTCGAGACAAGCCTGGACAACTTGGTGAGACCTCGGTCTCTACAATAAATAAATAAATGAATAATTATCTGGGTGTGGTGGCACACGTCTGTATTTTATTTGGAAGGTTGAGGTAGTAGGAGCACCTGTACCCAGCAGCTCAAGGTAGCCATGACCACACCATTGCACTCCAGCCTGGGTGACAGAGTGAGACTATGACTCAAAAAGTAAATAAAATTTTTAAAAAATGTGTTGAGGCCAACTGCTGTGGGTCCAGACTAGAGTGTGAGGAGCTGGTTGGGGTTTGGGGTACCTTTTGGGTTATTTATTCACTGACTTGTCATGATAGAACAGCCCCCACATCCAGGCACTGGACGCACAGAGATGCTCATAATCCAAAGGGGGCTTGATTTTGTCAGATCCCAGCCTGTCACCATTTGCCCATAGGCCATTTGCTAACATTTGGTGGAAGACACAGAGGCAGCTCTGCCTGCCATCCCAGCAGCCAAGATCTGAGCCAGGGCCCGACTTCCACGCCCAACCTGGTCGTCAAGGGCCCCTGGCTTCAGTGTGAATTGGACAGAAAGCGAGGGGCAGATGGGCATACCTGCTTCTATCGGGCTTCCCAGAAGAGGAGCGGCAGGGAGGGACAGGGACAGAGAGAAGGGGCAGAAGCCCTTCTGAGAAGCCACTTCTCTAGTTCTCACAAGGACATGAAGTCAACCACACAAGGGACTTTGCTAGGAGCTGGGATGGAGGCAGGAAAGGGGACAGCACAAGAGACTTGGCCTCCTTGTCTGCAGGCCGTCCAGCTGTTCTTCCCAGGAGAGCCCAGGGATGCAGGAGGGAGTCTGAAACAGCCCAGGGAGTCCAGGACATGGGTCTCGGCCCATCTTCACACTTGAGTGCTGCCTGACCCCTTGTTGAATGGGGCCCTCATGAAGCGGGGAAGCGCACTTCTCTCTGATGGAGTCCTCCATGAACTCAACATCTTCCTGCTCTTAACTCAAACGGACCAAATGAAGGGGAGGAGATGGGGTGAAGGCAAGCAGTTCCTGCGCAGAGGAGGAGGAGACACCAACAACACGTAAGACAAACACCCCAGTTACTGCACCTCACCTCCAGCTTCAGTCTTTCTTGCTGCAGATCTCTGTCCACTATGATCAGGTCTGCCCTCCAACCCCTGTGTCCAACTCCCCGGAGTAGTGCTCCGCACCATCCCTGCCTTACAGGCCCTCTCCTTTGCCTTCATGGGGTGGGCCAGCCCTGTCCTCTCTGCCTCCCCCCACCAGCTTTCCCAGCTCCTGTCTCTTCCATCAATCAGCCTCTCTCTCACCTTTCCATCATGTTAGCTTCGGTTGATTTAACCAGAAAACAACCCCCAGAATTTAATTCCATGGACCTCCATTCCCATCTCGATCAGCTCTGGGTTGGGAGGGGTTGTGTAATGGGGGGTGGGGGGAGAAACTTGGCATCTCAGAGTCAGGGGAAAGAAAAGAAAATCATATTGATTCCCCCAATGACATCCATCAATCTTCTCCTCCCAGCTAGGGAGTGGCGAGATTGGACACAGTCCTGACAGGCTCCAGGGTCGCTTGGTCCCCAAGATTTTAAAGACATATTATGGTCTTTGGCATTCACCCTCCTCCAGTTTCTCCTGAAAAGCTTCTCCCAAGGTCAGTTTCCTAAGTCCTCCATCCCGTCCCCAGGATATCCTGAAATCTTACCCCTTCTGGAATCTTGTTTCCACTATTTCCTTGGCAGGCTATCTGATGCTCCTGTAGTCACTTTCTCCTGACTGGCCTCTCCCTTAGCTGGAAGTTCTTCCTGCTGTCTAGCTTCAAGTCATATTAATAAGGAAAAGGAAAAAATCATTTTCTAGAACTCAGAAGAAAGAGAGACATGACAGGTGCTTAAAAATCCTTAGAGAAAAGTAGATTAGGTAAACAGTTAGTGTCATTTTACTGGAGACTAAGAAAAAGAGTTACCAATTGCAAAGATCCAGCACCATTCTGTGAGCAGAGCAGGGGCCCAGGGCTCAGAAGAAAAACCAAGGAGCGTGATGGTATTAAGAGTAAAATGTTGTGAGGGGGATTCTTCTCCAGGTCTGGACTCTATTTCCACAGAAAACTCCATGAGAAAAGGGCTGACATCGTGGGAAGGGTACACGGCTGGAAGGACTTCCTAATAGGTCAGCAGCCCTTTTCCTGGAGTGGAGAAGGGGTAGCCCTCTCAACAATCTCCCTGTGGGTCAGGTGTCTTAGGAGCCATCTGCCCCAGAGGCAGGCTCTGGATGCAAAGGACCCAGTGAGAGACACTCCCTCCCACCCCACCCCCTACAAGGGTGGGGACGCAAGGGAGGGGGCGCAGGAACCTGGTGTCGCTGGCCCCCGAAGGGTTAATGCTATTGTCTGAAAACCACATCGGCTCCCCTGGGAGCTTGGAGATCCCGCTCTCATTTTAAGTAACCCTAACGCATGCGATGAGCGAGGGGTCGTCGCCCGGCGAGAAGTGTGCCAGAAGGAGCCAGTCGGAGCAGCACGGGGACCTGGCTGCAGCACCGAGGTAGGGGACTCGGCGGACTCGGTGGCAGGTCTGCTACTGGGGCTGCTTGGCAGCCTGAGCTCTTCTCTGCCCCGGTCCCTGCCCCAACAGTGGAGCCAGTCTGGGGCAATTGGGAAGGGGGGAGGTAAGGAGAGTCAGGCACTGGGTGGAGAGGGGAGCTGGGGCCACAGAGAACCCACCTGAGAGGTGGCAGCCTCTTCCACCCAGGTGCAGGATGGCCATAGAGCCAGGTGTCTGGCACCCAGGCTGGAGACAACCTTGGCACCTGCAGGAAGATATCCTAATGACAGCAGGTCCAGCATGGCAGAGGCTGTTTCCTCAGACAGGGCACAGCTGGGGTCAGACATTGGCTCTCTGGGCAGATAAGACTCTTGAAACTAATGGGTGGGGTTGGAGTCCAGGGCTGAATGAGTCCTGGTCTCAGCCATCTCCCTACCCCAGGGTCTGCACATGCAGGGGCTTCTGCATCTCAGGGGTTCACAGCTGCTATCCCTGTGGTTGAGGTTGAAGGGTAGTGGGTGAGGACTGATAACCAGCTGGTGGTTAGTGAGGGCAGCAGGAAGCAGGAGATGGTGTGGGTACCACAGCAAGGGGGGCAGGGGGCTACCAGGATGGAAGAGTTAGAGTTGTGCTCTCACCTGAGCCAGGCCAGGTGAGCTGAATTGAAACCTCTGATGGGGTGAGGGGATTCTGCCCCATCCACCACCCTCCTTCCCTCCTCAGACGCCTGGGATCCTTCTCAAAGAACTAGAACCAAGAAGCCCGAAGTCTGAGAGCGCGGGACACCCCCTTGTCATGAGAACCTCTGAGCCAGTGAGGGTGGGTGCAGGCTTGTGAGGATGGAGAGGAACAGAGATGGTGCTTTTGTGGCAGGGAGAGGCTGCTCCTCTCCCCAACCCTTCCCGGCAGAGACAAGAGGAGGCTGGGAAGAACCTGGGGCTGTGGCCACTCCACTGCCAGGTGCGTGGCTCCAGTAGGCAAAGGGACCAGGGCACATGGATGGGGCCTTCCTTCCAATGGGCTTAGAGCTCGTGTTAAGATTGGGATTGGGGTTCAGGCTGGAAATGGGTTGAGGGCTGGGGACTGGGTCAGAAGGTGGCAGAGGCCCCCAGCTGGTGAGAGCCACCTCAGCTTGCTGAGCTGCCCTGGCCCCAGTTACTCAGCCCCTCACAGGACTGGCTGTTGGCTAGTACCTTTCACTTCCTCTCCCTCTGGCCCATTCCTCAGCCACCTCAGCGCCTGCTGGAGGGGATTTCTTGCCCCTGGGTCAGGGGACAAAAGGAAGGATCGGGGGTGTCCAGACAAGGGGCTCCCCCAGGCACAGCTGATGGGAATGAGTTGAAAGGTCACCATGCAGAAGGTCAAGGGACGTGAGGAGGGAAGATTCAAGGAGGAAGTCGGGGAAGGGGGTTGGGAGGCCTGTGGTCAGTTTCCTTCTCTGAAGCATGGGTGAGTTGGGAGCAGGAGAAGACAGGAAGCAGAAAGTAATGATGAAAGACGGTGATGGAGATAGCAACACAGGAGCAGACAGGAGAGAAGCCGTGAGAGAGAGAAGTCTCTAGGGGAAGGGAGGCAGGACAGGAGGCCATAAAGAGGCCATAGACTGTGCAGACACGATGTGAAGGCAGAAAGGGAGAGACGGAGAGATGTCAGCAGAAAAGGGGACAGGAGAAGAAGGAACAGGACGGGGACCGTGTGACAAAACGAAGACTGGAGGGGAAGGAAGGCCTGAGAAGGCTGGTGGGAGGGAAGTGAAAGAAAGGAAGGAAGGAGGGAGGGAGGGAGGGGGCAAGGAAGGAGATTTAGTGGGGAGGAGAGAGGAGCGAGTGAGCTGGAGAAAGATGAAAAACCCAAACAGAGCTAAGAGAGACCTGACAGAGGGATGGTTGCGGAGCTGCAAGCTAGTCTCCAGACACCCCATGTCCCATCCTCCAGCCCCTGGATCTCTGAGAGTGTGCTAGGGTGTGACTTTCCCCCTGACCTTCAGCTGCCCATCATGACAGGTCTGGGAGTGGGACTGGGGACATCTGGGTTTGGATTTCTGCTCCACGGAGTGACACAAACCTTTTAAATCCCACGGCCCCCAGGGACCCAAGAGACAAGAGTGGGAGGTGTCTGCAAGGGGTCGGGGCGCAGGGCTGAGAGGAGGGGCGGGCAGAGATCCAAGGCTGGATGAGGGAACAGGGCAGGGGGAGCGGGGGGAGGGAGCCTGGAGACAGGACCCAGGGCTGGGGAGGAAGAGGGAGAAGCAGGACCCACGCTGGGGGAGCCTCTCCCAGGTGCAGCAGTGGAGGGGGAGGGAGCTAAGGCTGCAGGAGGGAGGTGGCTCAGGGGGCTGACTGAGCACCTGGCAGAGAAGGGGCCCTTCTGCAGGCAAAGGGAGAGACAAGCCACCCTTGGGGTCTCTGCCAGCCTGTCCTCATCCAGGCATCTAGCCCTGCCCCTCCCCCAAAGTTCCCAAGGAAAAAGGTGGCTGACTTTGTCCTTCCCAGGCCCCCGGCCCCTCTTGCTCTCCTACTAAGCAGCTTTCGCTAATAGCATTAAGGGAGGTCTCAGGACTCACCACTCTCCACTTGGGGCTGAGATCAAGAGGAGAGACCAGAGGCTTCTAATCAGATTGGGGACTTGGCAGAGGGGTGGGGGAGGCGCAGTTTGTTCAAGGCTAACAAGCGGGAAACATCCCCCTGGAGACTACCATCGCTATGTCTCCGCACTGTTGCTCCTCTGAGATGGCTCCTCCCCTCTGACCTTCGGATCCCCTGGGCCATATTCTGGACCTCACCTGTGTCTGGAACTCCTGATTTCTGCATCACTATTCCTCTGTGTCACCCTCTCTGATTCATATTCTCTCTCTCTCTCCTCTCTCTCTCTCCCTCTCTAGATGAATCTCTGGCCTGTCTCTTCCCACTGCTTTTGTGTTTATAAACAGTACCACTTTCCCACTGAATCAATCAAGCAATCACTGAAAAGACTTGGTTTTGTCCAACCAATCAGATTATGTAGTCAATCCGCCTCAGCCTCCTTAGAGGCTGATGCAAGTGTCTGCTTTGCAACATGCAGCATTGATCTTGAACTTTCCAACTATTTTATGTATGGCATATGTTCCTGTTTTTTAATGTCCTTTCTGTATTGTTCTCTGTCCATCTACCTCTCTGTCTCCTCTGGCTTCCTGGGGACTCCGAGGACAAATTTTCTGGCAAAGAGCCGACATCGTGGGTTTAGACCGGAAGTGCCTCCTTCAGGGCCCAGGGCCTCTTGCCAGCCTCACCTCTTGTCTCCCAAGTTTCATCTTCAACTTTTCTGCCCTGATTGACTGATTACAGCTCAGAGCCTGCAGTCAGACAGACCTGTTTCCATCCGGCTCCACCACTCGGCCAGGATCTTATGCAAGTCTCTTAAGCTTTTTGAGCCTCAATTTCCTCAGCTTACAAAACAGAAACAGTACCCACCTGGAAGGGTCATTGGGAAGAGTCAATTAAGTAACATGAAAGAAAAGATCAAGCCCAATACTGGGCACATGTAGGCATCCCATTTATATTAACTAAAATCTCCTTTGAACGTTTCCTTTGGCTCTGAGCCCTAGCTTAAGCCTAACTCTATTGTTATCTCCATTATCTATATTGCTTTTGTTAAATAATGACCTAAAACCTACATGTGTTGTAACGAACACTTATGTTGGCCAAGGGGATTAATCATATCATTACTAATCAGAATGATGATGGTGATGACAATAATAATTGCTGGCTGCTATAACCCTTCTAGAAACACAAAGCGTTTAGGAGAAGCCACTTTGATCATTTGAGATTGGGTTATGATCCTTTTTGATTTATGGTTCTCAATCCCCATCCTCTTCGAAGGCCACTATGCTGACCCCGCTGTGCGGGCTGCAGGGGCTGTGCAGAGCCAGTGGTCAGAGCTCTCCAAGCTTTGTGTCTCAAGCCCACAGCACAAGAGTGAAGGAGCCGGTAGCCTGGAGGTTGGGAGGAGGGACTGGGGGCATAGTGGGACTACCTTCCCCTAGCCTTGGAAACATCAGAGTGTGGATGAAAGCGAAGCACAGGGACTTAAGAGTAAACGCCAAGAACAGTTCTTGGACATGAAGGTAGATGAGGTCTGCCCCTCCCTGAGCATTCCCCACCATCTGCTCAGGGGCTCACACAGAAAACAAAGGATTGATGGAAAATGTGCAGCAGGACTTAGCCGCAGTGACGATTTCCACACCCAGAGCTAGCAAGCACCTCAGAGACTTGAGGATCCACCAGGAACGATCACAGACACGGAGGAGGGAGGAGGAGGCTGCCGGCACTCAGGAAGCTAGCAGACTCAACCTTACCTATGGATGCCACTTTGGTTTTGAATTTTGAGGGTTTTTTTCTCTTTTGAGGGGCAGGGGAAAGGGTATCGGGATCCTGCCTAGATGGTTGAATATTATAAACCTTGACTCGAGGTCCTGCTATCCACTCTTTCATTTAAGGGAAGTTATGCAACCCCTCGGCTACCTCCTGGGAGGTTTCAGTGTGTGTCAGTTTCAATCTCTTAGCGCAGTACAGGGCACAGTGGGTGTCTGGTAAATGGTGGGTTTTATCATTCTTTTCTTGCCAGATCCCAAATCGACCCAAGGTCTCAGAGCCTCCAGACCAGCAAACACCATCAGAACCAGCAGGCTCCAGAGCAAGCCATAGGAAGCCTGTCAGTTTTCGCCAGGAAACACTCCTCCCTAGGAATCTGCAACCTCTGCTTCCTGCCCCATTTCCCAGCCCACTTTCCCAAGGTGAGGCAGCAGGAACTCAGCTGGGTTGAGGTTAGACTGAGGAGAACTTTCCAAATGGGTAGGAAAGGGGATTGAGAGGGGAATGGAGGCATCTGCTTCAGAGGAGGCAAGCAGGAGAGATTTCAGAATGTCAGCTGCCAGTTGAGAAACAGACGGATGACCTATTAGTGCAGACTCCAAGTGGGCATGCATCTCTTCACTCCTTAACTTCCAGGGATGCTGTCAGTTCAGGCCAGTCTCACATTTTCGGAAACCCCTGCCCCCAACTGCCTGTCGGTTTGTCAATTGATCTCCCTGGCACTGAGCATTCCCTGGGAAGAGAGAGCAAAATACTTCATGACTTCTTGGTGCTGGGAGTAGGGGGAACCAGAAGGGTCTTAAAACCTGAAGTTTCTGTGATTCCTTGACTTTCCAATACCCACAGCCTTTCTGCTGCATCCCATGGGTTCTTGCTACTCAAAGTATGGTCCACGGACCAGCAGCATCAGTATCACCCAGAAGCTTGTGAGAAGTGCAGGCTCTCAGCCGGGCTCGGTGGCTCAGCCTGTAATCCCTCGCTTGGGGAGGATGAGGTGAGTGAATTGCCTGAGCCCGTGGGTTTGAGACCCACCTGGGCAACTTGGTGAGACCTCATCTCTACAATAAATCAAAAATTAGCCGGGCGTGGT
The DNA here is from genome assembly GCA_027257055.1 of Cephalopachus bancanus. Taxonomy (NCBI): domain Eukaryota; kingdom Metazoa; phylum Chordata; class Mammalia; order Primates; family Tarsiidae; genus Cephalopachus; species Cephalopachus bancanus. Next base: position 126,809 of record JAPVLO010000633.1, read on the forward strand.
AGCGCGCACCTGTAGTTCCAGCTACTTGGAAGGCTGAGGCGGAAGGATTGCCTGAGCCCAGCAGGTCGAGGCTGCGGTGACCGGGAGCGGCCACTGCACTCCAGTCTGGGCGACAGAGTCCAGAGTCCAGAGTCTCATTCTGTCACCCAGGCTGGAATGCAGTGGTATGTTCATGGCTACTGCAGCCTTGACCTGCTGGGCTCAGGTGATCCTTCCACTTCAGCCTTCCAAGTGCCACCACACTTGACTAATTTTTTTTAATTTATTGTGGAGATGGGCTCTCGCCAAGTTGCTCAGACTGATCCTATACCCTTGGGCTCAGGAGATCCTCTTGCCTCCATCTTCCAAAATGCTGGGATTATAGGCGATGGCTGTGCCCAGTTCCTGCATTTTTTTCTTTTTTTTGAGTCGGGGTCTCACTCTGTCACCCAGGCTAGAGGACAGTGGCGTGATCACTGCTCACTACAGCCACAACCCTCTGGGCTCAGGTAATCTTCCCACTTCAGCCTCCCAAATAGCTGGAACTACAGGTGTACACTACCACACCCAGCTAATTTTTTTATTTTTGTAGAGATGAGGTCTCGCTATGTTGCCTAGGCTGGTCTCAAACTCCTGGACTCAAGAATCCTCCTGCCTCATCTTCCCAAAGTACTGCAATTACAGGTATAAGCCACCAAGTCCAGTCTAGAATCTACATTTTAAAAAGATCTTCAGGTGATTCGTAAGCACATTAGAGTTTGAAAAACATTGCCATCGATTATTTTGTTGTCTTTGTTTGTTTTTGAGTCGGAGTCTCACTCTCCCCCAGACTGGAGGGCAGCAGCAGGCTTCTGGCCACCACAGCCTCGACCTGCTGGGCTTAGGTGATCCTTCTGCCTCAGCTTTCCAAGTAGCCGGAACTACAGGCACGCACTACCACACCTGGCTAATTTTTTGACTTACTGTAGAGACAAGGTCTCACCAAGTTGTCCAGGCTGGCCTTGAGCCCCTGGGCTCAGGCAATCCCCTTGCCTCAGCCTCCCAAAGTGCTGGGATTACACCGCACCAGGCCTTTTTTTAAGTCTTAAGGCAACTCAGTATATGAGAAAGTACTGTGGATTAGGAGTCAGGGTTTGACGGCCAATTCACCATGTGTCCTTGGTCAAGTCACTTCCCCTCTCTGAGCCTCCTCTGGAAAGGGAGGAGCCTGCTCCAAGTCTGCCAGCCTAAGTTCTAGTTGAAAGCAATGCTTCCCCCATGCTAATATCATCGGAACTGGAGACCCAGAGTCCAGTTGAGGTGACCCTGTTCACAGGCAGGCCCACATACCCAGGAATCTCTCCTGTGCCCTGGCCCACCCCCAGGAGTGGACCCCGCATACCCTGCCCCCACAGCAGCCTCTCTCACCCCTCCTCAGTCCTGTTGCATACTGTGTCTTCTTCCCTGAGTGATAGTGACAACCGGCCCTTCGTGCCATCTTCTGTTCCATCCAGGAGGCTTTGGGCTCGGATCATTTTTTCTCCTCTCTTTTCTTGTATCAGGCAAGTCTATCTCGCTAGGGCTCATTCCACAAACCCCCCATCCTCTCCCACAGAGAACTGCAAGATTCTTTCTTTCTTACCCACATTTCCATAATTCAACAAACATTTACAGAGTGTGAGGCTCTGTGCTAGGATGGGGTCCAGGGAGCCAGCAGGAGCGGGTCAACCAGGGCTCCTGACCTCGGAGCTGACAGTCTGAGTGGAAGACAGGTGTTAAACAAAGAATAGCACCATCAATAAGCCTACTGCATTCATTTATTCTATCAGCCATCATCTGTTGAACGCCTGTCATGTGCCAGGCACTTGGGACATGGTGGTGAAAAAAGCATGCAAAAGCCCCTGCCCTTCCCAAATGTGAACTTGTTCTAAGTACTCTAAAGGTACAGGTGTGTGTGCACACCACCACCTACCCACTAAAGTTTTAGAAAGGGCCCATGATCAATTACTTTTCTTTTTTTTTTTTTTTTTTTGAGTTGGAGTCTCACTCTGTCGCCCAGACTGGAGTGCAGTGGCCGCTCCCGGCCACCGCAGCCTCGACCTGCTGGGCTCTGGCGATCCTTCCACCTCAGCCTTCCGAGTAGCCGGAATTACAGGCGCGTGCTACCACGCCCAGCTGATTTTTTTTATTTATTGTAGAGATGAGGTCTCGCTGCCCAGGCGGGTCTCAAACCCGCGGGCTCAGGCAATCCACTCACCTCAGCCTCCCAAAGGCGCGGGATTACAGACTGAGCCACGGAGCCAGGCTGATCAATTACATTTTATTACATTGGGAAAAATGCCAATCTCGCTAAGCCCTAAGAAGAGATCTCACTCTCTGTCTAAATCCCCCAGCAGGGGCAGAATATAGGACCCTTTGTGTTTCTCTCCATCCATATAAGTGGCTCAGCTCTGGGCAGTGAGGAGCTCCCAGAGGAAGCTGGGCCCTGCCCTGGATATGGGATGCTTCCTGCCTCAGACACTTTCCTCCCCTTGTTCCTTCCCTCTTCCCTCTTTCCCTCCCTTTTCCCTTCTCCTCTCCCCTGCTTCCTTCTTTCTCCTCCTCTTAAGGGGTGTCCATTTCCCCCAAGGCCCAGAAGCAGCCCTCTGTCACCCAGAGCGGACCATGCACTGCAGCTGCTTGGCAGAGGGCGTCCTGGCCAACCCTGGCAACTACTGGATCTCAGGTGAGCCTCTGTGCCACGTCCCACCCACGCTCTGGCAGTGGCCTTGGGCGGGGCCTCCAGAGCATCAGGGTGGCCCTCACTCCCCCCCTCTCCACCCACCCCAGGCTTGGCCTTCCCTGACTGGGCCTACAAAGCCGAGTCGTCCCCAGGCTCCCGGCAGATCCAGCTGTGGCACTTCATCCTGGAGCTGCTGCAGAAGGAAGAGTTCCGCCATGTCATCGCCTGGCAGCAGGGAGAGTATGGGGAGTTTGTCATCAAGGATCCAGATGAGGTGGCCCGCCTCTGGGGCCGCAGGAAATGCAAACCACAGATGAATTATGACAAGCTGAGCCGGGCCCTCAGGTGAGAGGAGGCGGCCAACGTGGCCAGAGAGGGCAGAGTTCAAAGAAAAGTGCTGTGGCTTATGGCACCCCGGTCTGGGTCCCACCCCTCTGAAGCTTGGGACGTGTCTTTCTGTGTGCTGAGAAGCCTGGTGGCTCTCCAGGAGCAGCTCGGGGTCAGTCTGGCTGGGGAGGAGGATGTGACTGGGTCTCTGGCTGCATCCCCTGCCCACCAGGCCAACTCTCTGTCCTCAACCTCGATTCTCCAGATATTACTACAATAAGAGGATCCTGCACAAGACCAAAGGCAAAAGGTTCACATACAAATTCAACTTCAGCAAGCTCATCGTGGTCAACTGTCCTCTGTGGGAAGTGCGGGCGCCGCCATCCCCCCACTTGCTGCTGGGGGCGCCTGCCTTGTGCGGGTCAGCCCTGGTGCCCGTGGGTGTGCAGAGTGAGGTAGGCTTGAAGGTGGCGCCTGTCCACAGGGCTCCAGCAGACCCTGCCCCTCTGCCCAGCCGTCCCCTCACCCTCCCCTCTACCTTGGGACCCATGAGCCTCCAATGTCCTTCTTCCCCCCCATTCTCATCCCTCAGTGCCCTGGGGCAGGGAAATTTAACAATCCGTGAGGTACAACACCCACCTGTGAGAAGGGGTGACTCCTGTGACTCCTTACTCCTTTAGTGGCAGCTCAGAAGGAAGGGATGGGGGTCTCCGGGGAGAGTTCAGGGCACCTGCGGCTGCAGGCGGCACATGGCAGTAGCTTCTTAACAACACTGGAAGACAGTGTGCCGGGAGGAGCCCCTCCCACCCACACCTGCCTCTCACCCCTCAGCTCCTGCACAGCATGCTGTTCACCCACCAGGCAATGGTGGAGCAGCTGATGGGGCAGCAGACCCACCGAGGGCCACCAGAGGCCTCTGGGGAGAAGAAGGGGAGCAGCAGCAGCCATCGTGAGTGCCCAGGGCTGGGGAGGGCCCAGGGATCTGAGCCAGAGGAGGGAGAGCCCCCGCAGCTGCGCACATGGCTGAGGGGCTGTGAGACGTGGATAATATACACATCATTTGTTCATTCAATCAACGTTCATTGAGTGCCAGCTACTGACTAGGTTCAGAGAAGAAAGATGGCCCTCAGGAGGCCCAGAGCCTAGTGGGGAGCAGAGATGGGAGCACTTCCAGTGACCAGTGTGAGATCCAGGTGAGCACAGGTGCTGTGGGGCCCAGAGAAGGAGGTGGGGCTTCCCTGAGGACATAACACCTGAGCAGGTAGGTGAGGGAGGAGGAGAAAGAGGCCCACGCAGAGGGGACAGCGTTGACAAAACAGAAAGCAGTGACAAGTGTAGCAAACCTGGAGGGCTGCTGGTGGCTGGCTGTGGTCAGATGGGAGAAGCGGTCTGGTCACAGTGGCCTCAGAAGTCATGTCAAGTGGGCTGGACTTCTTCCTGTGGGCAGGAGGGACCAGGAGGGGGAGGCATGTCAGATTTTCACTTTATGAAGATTACTGGATTGTGTCTAGAGTTTAGGTAGGAGGAGGCATCACAGCAGAGTTGGGAGGCTTTTGAGGATAATCTAGGCAGGAAGTGGTGAGGCCAGAACCAAGACGAGGGCCATGCAGCAAAGAAGGCTCGACTAGAGGGAGACTGGGAAGACAGAGGCGATCTCTCACCCACTCACTCATTCCCTTCTTTCATCACATGTTTAATGAACTCCTGTTTAATGCACCAGGGGTTCCAATGAGAGCAAGACCGCCTGGATAGGGCCTGTAGGCAAGAGGGGGGACACACGTTTAATGGACGACAGACATGTGATTCTAACGCGTAGCTACTGCAGAGAAATTCAGGGTGCTGAGGGCATCAGGGAAGACTCTTGACAAAGTAACACTTGAGCTGAGACCCAAAGTGTACATAAGTGTTAGCTTAGCATAGGGGGAGGGGGAGAGCATGGCAAGCAGAGAGAACAGTGTGTACAGAGGCCCTGGGGCAGGAAAGAGGGACTGGGAAAAGGCCAGTGTGGGAGCACGTGGTGACGGAGTGGGAGAGAGGTGGAAATGTAGGAGGTACCAGCTTTTACAGAGGCCTGGGAAGTGTAACATCATATTTTCTGTGAAAAGGATCACAGAGGTTGGGTGCAGTGGCTCATGCCTGTCAACCCAGCACTTTGGGAGCCCGAGGTAGGAGGATCGCTTGAGGCCAGGAGATCGAGACCAGCCTGGGTGACATAGTGAGACCTTGTCTCTATCAAAACATCAAAAAAATTAGCCGGCGTGATGTCATGCGCCTGTAGTTCCAGCTACTCTAGAGTCTGAGGAGGGAAGATCACCTGAAACTGGGAGGTCAAGGCTGCAGTGAGCCGTGATCCTGCCACTGCACTCCAGCCTGAGAGAGAGTGAGACTCCGACTCAAAAATAAAGAAAAGAAAATAAATAAAAGATTACAGAGGTACTCATTGTGCAGAGGCCCAAAAACTGCCCCTCCACTTCCGACAATTCTATGGAAGAAGGACCATGGCCTTCACCCTATCCTTCGTGCAGCTGGGGGTCCAGACTCTGCCATCCGTGAGTGCAGACGAGGCCATGGGTGTGGGGCGGCCAGGAGCCTGCTAGGACTTGCTGGGCCACTGGTCTGGCAGCCTGAAGCTAAATAGCACCTGAACAGCCCTCCCTGTTCCTCCACCCCCATCCGCCCCCTCCCTCTGGGAATGCCTTGGGCACAGAGCTTTTCCTTGGGAAACTATGAGGGGGAAAAAGTGTTCCCTCTCAAGCCCCAGAGTGGGCCGTTCCACACCTCCCTTCCCTCCCCAGGCAAACACACATGGCCTGTCTGTGCTCAGGCCCCGAGGGACAGGGACGCTGAGCAGGTGGAGGTCACCAGAAGGTTAGTAGCAGCCGCATGGCCCACGTCTGGACTGGGATCCCAGAAGCCTCTGCCAGCCCCTCACTTCCACCCTCACTCCGAGCATTTGTGCCAAGAAGGGAAGCTGCTTCCGGGAGTGAGAGGACTCTGAGCCAGAGCCAGGAGCTAACGGGCCTGCCCGTGTTGGGGAGGGTTGGGGGAGAGAGGAGGACTCTTGGGAAGATCTCCTCAGTGGAAGGGAGACCCAGCCTTGGCTTCAGGAGTTCGAGGGCACAACCTTCCTGTGAAACAACAGTCACCACCCATCTAAGGACCCGAGGAAAGGGACGATGACCCAGAGAGAGGTGCGCCCTGGCAGGACTTCCCCATACTTCTCCTCTTGGAGAATCACCCTTACTGTTTTCTCCCTTCATAGATCTCACTTCAGAATATTGTTCCCATCAAATATGCTGAGTATACATTCCGTGATCGCGAATTTGTTTTTCCAGTTTTCCTTCGCTCTAGTTCCACCGATGTGGCTACGTTGGGGTGATACTTGCTGTCTTGGCTAAAAGATGTGGTCTTGCTGAGAATAATGTGGGATTGCAGTTAGGGTTGTTAGAATATAGAAAGTAGTATGAAGTTCTAGCTGGGCATGGTGGCTCATGCCTGTAATCCCAACATTTTGGAAGGCCGAGGCAGGAGGATTGCTTGAGCCCAAGAGTTCAAGACCAGCCTAGAGACCAGCCTGGGCAGCAGAGTGAAACCTTGTCTTCATAAAAAAATCAAAAAATTAATCGGGCATGGTGGCATGCAGCTGGGAGGGTGAGGGCTGAGGTGGGAGGATCACTTGAGCCCAGGATGTCAAGGCTGCAGTGAGCCATGACTATGCCACTGCCCTCCAGCCTGGGCGACCAAGTGATACCTTGCCCCCACACCCCCACCCCCACCAAATAAAAAGAAAGTGATGGGAATTTCTCTGTCACCATCTCTAAGGTCCCCAGCTGGGAGGACTAATTGTAGGGTCCTGGCAGGGTAGGAGGGGGAAAGAGTGGATCTGGAAGGAATGCAAGGAAGGAAGGCCTATTGGAGGAGGGTTATGGGCCAGAGCAAGACAGAGAAAAAGAAGACTGGGGCTTCCCTGACACCTTCCCGGGCCTCGCCGTCATGAACTCTACAGGCCTCTTCTTACAACTTGATCTGACAGAGGAGGGAGGTTTTATGGGTGAGGAAACAGGCCCACAAACTCAAACCACAAGCCCAAGGCCACACAGCCCGTTCTTCTCCCGGCTAGCACTTGGGGTCTCTGCTGCAGGAGCAGAGAGAAGAAAAGATTCATTGAGTTATGGCAAAAGAATATCACTCATTCAGCACGTTTCTATTGGGCACTGAATATGTGCCCGGCTGGGCTGGATTCAGGGGAGAAGAAAACAGGTACAGCTCCTGGCCCCAGAGCTGGGGACACAGACATTAAGTAAATAAGCACACAAGTGACAACATGGCCCTGGCTGAGCTAAGGGCCCTGGAGGAGAGGCTAGGGGGACCAGGGCAGGCGGCAGGTGCTGTCACCAGGCTGGGGAGCCTTGGAGGCTTCCCCGAGAGACAGTGTTTATGAGGAGACCTGGAGAAGCATGGACAGGAGAGGTGGTGGGGGGAGAGAGCCGTACCAGGTGAAAAGGAATGGGAGGTGGGAGGAGCCTCAGAGGGGTTGGTGCCCCCTTGACCCTTCCTCTTCTCTTTCTCTAGGACTTGGCTCTGCGCCAGGGCCCTGCCGGCTGGGCCCTTGCTGCCACTTGGGGAGCATCCAAGGCGAGCTGCCCTGTTTCGCCTCCTTCACCCCTCCCCTCCCGCCCCCTCTCCCCTGTGACTGGACCTGCCTTTCGGGGCCTTTCTTGCCTCCTCTCCCCTCAGAGCAGCAGCTCCCCGGGCCCTCCAAGCCAGACACCCTGCTCCCAGGACCTGGGTGGCCCCCAGGAGGCCGGTACTTTCCAGGGCTTCCCCTGTTGGCCGGGCTGGGACAGGGCGCAGGCGAGAGGCTTCGGCTCCTGTCCCTCAGGCCTGAGGGGCTGGAGGTAAAGCCTGATCCCATGTCGAGGGTGAAGGGGGGCCTGGATCCCAGGGAGGGGTTCTCCTCAGAAGCCCAAGGACTCAAAAGCCCTGCATCGCCCAGTCTGAAGAACCTCAAAGCAGTGTGGCCCTTGGATCCACCTTAACTAGAGAGGAAGGTGTGAGGTCCTCTAAAGCCCACCCCCCAACCTGATCCAGTTTTGCGCCTTCTTCTGGCTGGACAGGGCTGAAATTGCAAAAGGGGCTGAAGAGGCGGAACTGGACCCAAGGTGGGGGCATTGCCGGGGAGGCACAAATGGAGGCAGGAAGCCCCAGCCTCACCCACCACATTGCTAAGCAGACTAAGGAGACATTCGTCGTCTCCACTTCTCTTGAGGGAGATGAGAATAAGGTTTCCCTCATTTGAAGCACCCTACACCTGCCTACACCAGAGGGAAGATTGAACGTCTAGGCTGGGGAGGGACCGGAGCTGCTCTCGTCCCGAGTCTTTTTTATTTTTATTTTTTTTGAGTTGGAGTCTCACTCTGTCGCCCAGACTGGAGTGCCGTGGTCCTCCCAGCCACCGCAGCCTCGACCTGCTGGGCTCCGGTGATCCTTCCGCCTCAGCCTTCCGAGTAGCCAGAATTACAGGTGCGCGCTACCACGCCCGGCTGATTTTTTGATTTATTGTAGAGATGAGGTCTCGCCTGCCCAGGCGGGTCTCGAACCCGTGGGCTCAGGCAATCCACTCAGCTCAGCCTCCCAAAGGCGCGGGATTACAGGCTGAGCCACCGAGCCCAGCTCGTCCGGAGTCTTCCAACTGGGGCCGTCTCCCTAATCAAGGCTAAGGTCTCCCTTCCCTCTCCCACCCCTTGGTCCACTTCTGCACCACCCCTCTGATTTCTGAAACCCTGGAATCCCCTGTCCCACGCAGGCACTTCCTTCTTTTCCACTGTCCCGGGATCCAGGCAGGTGGAATAGGGAGACACCAGCCCCCCTCAGCTCTGTCATACTCCACTGCAACCGTGAATAAAATGCCCTCGCAAACTGCCCTCTGGCACCACCGCCCTCCAGGGGACCCCAGGCTCTTCCATGCTCCCCTGTGTTCTAATCTGCTGTGGTGGGAAGGAGATGGGGGAGGGGCTGAGGGAGGGCCTGAGGCCTGGAGTGAAGCTGGGCATCCCCCCAGCCAGGCTCCTCCCTTCCCCCACCATCTCCTCTCTGAGAGTGAAATGCCAAAGGAAGCAAGGGCCTGAGAAGCACCTTGGGAGAAGTGGGAAGCCGGCCTCAAAGAAGGAACCTCAGAACTAAGCAGGGGTCCTTACGGAATGACCCTCAGATCCCGATGGAGGACCTTGGAGTAGAAGGGGGAGGGTGAGGGAGGAGGATATGGACAGGGGTCCCTTATTCTCTGCTCCTTACCAGAAGATTGCCAAGCAGGGCCGACTTGAGACATCAGGCAACTGGGCATGGGAGACACCTGACAGAGAGGGTCTTTTGCTCAACCAAGACATGCCAGCGGAAAGGGACGCCCAGGAGCCAAGGCAGTTGATCTACATTGTCCCCCTATTCCTAGGCAGCCAGTGACACGCTTAGGACTTGTCTCCATTTCCTATGACACGGCGCACGCACCAAGGAGACACGGAGGGCCCCTGCACCCACTGTTTGTCCCTGTTTCTCAGTCCAAGGAGGAGGTGTGCACCCCCCTCTCAGGACTCCCTGATCGTTTGCTTTTTGCAGCCTCTCAGTCCTTCTTTGTGGCAGACACACCGCCACCCGCTGGGAAAGGAGAGACCCAGAGTGAGGCAGAGGTGGCTTTCACTCCTCAGGAGGGTTGAGATGAGCAAGGAAGCCAGGCCCTGGGTTTCCGAACTGGACTTGGGCGAAAGGAGCTGGGAGGTTCTTCATTTCCGTCTCTCTTCCTCAGCCTCGATGCCAAAAAGGGCACCACTGAGTCTCTCTCCCAGGAGTTCCCAGGGCTATAAAGAAAACTGCTTCTCACTTCTCCCCAGAGCCACAGGCCCATCCCTGCCCCTCCAGGAAGGACGAACCCCCAGGGGCTTTCCCATCACCCTGCCCAGTTTGGGGAGACAAAGAGCTTGTGTTGTCTGCTTCAGCATAAGGAACTGGGTGTTGTTGTCACAGGGCCTGGGCCTGGCTCAGAGACACCAATCCCAGGGACAGGGTTTGTCTCCATCATGGGGCCCTTCATGTGCCCTCTGGCTGGCCTTACCTCTTCTTCAGTGGTCCAGTGGCCTGTGACCCCCTCAGGCGATGGGAAATGCTTTGAAGTCCCTATTCTACCATTTCCCTTCCAGGTAGGTGGCCCAGGAGACTAAAAGCTCTGCCCCAGAGGACTTGAACTTCCAGGGGGTACTCTCAGTGTTTTGGCAGTAGGTTTGAGCACAGCAGCCCTTCTTAACCTCAGCGCTATTTTAATATTTTGGGGCTGCCTAGTAATTTGCTGGGGGGAGCTGTCCTGAGCATTCCTGGGTGTTGAGCGGCATCTGTGGCCTCTACTCGGTGGATGACAGCAGCACCCTCCCCCACCCAGCTGGGACAGCCAAGACTGTCTCCAGACATTGTTAAATGTTTCCTGGTGCGAGAAGAGAAGTCATCCCCAGTGAAGAACCACTTAAGTATAGCGTGGCTTCAGCAAATCCAGATGTTCTGGCAAAGATGGGAACCAGGTTCGTCCAACGCTAAAAGAACTGCTGGTCTCCACATTGCAAGAGTGCCCTCTGGTGGCCACAATCGACATCAGCGGTCAGAGGCGCTCAGCGCTCTGGACCAGGGAGGGTGTGCAGGGCCCGCAGGGGGACTCGGAGGTGAAGGGGTGATGGGCACCTTGGAGTCCTCTAAGAGGAGGATGAAAACATTTAATGAGAACCCTCCCATTTCAAACCCCCTTAGCAAATCATGCACTGTCCATTCAAGACTCACAGGTCTAATGTGGCCACAGGCTGTTTCTGGTATAATCGGGTGCAGCTATCAACAGCAGCCATCACACCCCCGTCCAGTCTCACCTGGAAATGTCATGGTGTGGATACTCAGCCTTTCTCCAGGACAGCGGACACCGGGACAAGACACAGCTGTCGGCTCATCACCATCTCTGCTCCTGGGCACTCCTCTCTGTCATGCCAAGAGATTCAGACAGACATGATCAGGCCTCAAGGATTGCAGGGAGTCAGACTCCCAGTCTCTAGGAGTCTTACTCTGTTAGGAGCCAGAAGGGACCTTTAAAAGCATTGAGTTCAACCACTCTAACTCTAGAGAATGGAAAGGACTGCTTAAAAAGCGTACATATAGAAGAACCAAATTTAGAATAGACATGTCCTAATTATCAGTTAATGTTCTTTCCATCTCGCCATAATCACTCAACTTGCAAGCCTGAAACTCCTTAGAAATAAGAGCATATAATATGTTGAGAGGAAAATGTTTGAAGCTATTCCTGCGTGATTTTTAATATGACCAAAGTCGTTTTCTTGTGTGTGTACATTCCAGCACTCGGTTACATATATATTGTCTGGTGGTGTTCTCCAGTTGCGTCATGTGTATTAATATTGTGCCCTGTAAAGCTGGTGTGTTCTCAGGTAGTGCAGCACACTTGTTAGCTGGAAGGCGTTTGGTCACTAGGACACTTGATTAGCATGTGGAAGAGGCCTTGGGAAGTTCAAGACAAAAACAAAAGCAAAATATTTGCTGCCCTGAATTGTTGGTAGCAGTGAGAATAATCACCATCCTCTCCTTTTTACTCCCTAATGAAGACCCTAACCCAGGGAGGAGAAAAAATTTAAGCAACATGCATGTTATAGATCGGGATCTAGCTATCTGGCTAGCTAGCTATCCATCTATCTATGTAGCCATCCAGCTGTCTATCACGTTTTCAGTGCTCTACCCTGATCAGACCCACACAGACATGGATAATACTATACGTGCTGTTCATAGCACACTACTTTCCATTTAAATACAACAAAGGGAATGTATTCTGAAAAATGCATCATTAGGTGATTTCATCATGGGTGAACATCATTAGAATGTAACTTAGACAAGGCCAGATGGCATAGCCTACTACACACCTGGGCTATGGTACCACCTGTTACTGTCCTGAATACTGTAGGCAGTTGTAACAATATGGTAAGTACTTATGTATCTAAACATAAAAAAGGTTCAGTAAAAATACGGTACATAGCCGGGCTCGGTGGCTCAGCCTGTAATCCCCCGCCTTTGGGAGGCTGAGGTGAGTGGATTGCCTGAGCCCGCGGGTTCGAGACCCGCCTGGGCAGCGAGACCTTATCTCTACTATAAATCAAAAAATCAGCCGGGCGTGGTAGCGCATGCCTGTAATTCCGGCTACTCGGAAGGCTGAGGCGGAAGGATCGCCGGAGCCCAGCAGGCGAGGCTGCGGTGGCCGGAAGCGGCCACTGCACTCCAGTCCAGGTGACCGAGTGAGACTCCAACTCAAAAAAAAAAAAAAAAAAAATACGGTACAAAAGATAAACAGTGGCACACCGGTACAGGGCACTTACCATGAATGGAGTTTTCAGGAAGGGAAGTCGCTCTGTGCGAGTCAGTGAGCAAGTGGTGAGGGAATGTGAAGACCCAGGACATCACTGCCCACTACTGTAGACTTTATAAACACTGCACACTTGGGCTACACTAAAGTCATTTTTTAAAATATTTTCTTCAATAATAAACTGACCTTAGCTTACTATAACTTTTTTACTTTATAAACTTTAATTTTTTAAAACTTTTTGACTCTTTTGCAATAACACTCAGCATAAACCACAAACACATTGTACTATGAAAATATCTTCTCTACATCCTTGTTTTATAAACTTTCTCCTTTAAAATTTTTTATTTATTTATTTTTTTTTTGAGTTGGAGTCTCACCCCTTTGCCCAGGCTGGAGTGCAGTAGCACGCATGCTCACAGCCACCCCAGTGTCAACTTTCTGAGCTCCAGCGATCCTTCTGCTTCAGCCTTCCGAGGAGCCGGAACTACAGACACGTACTACCGCATCTGGCTATTTTTTATTTTATTGTAGAGACGGTGCCTCGCCAAGTTGCCCAAGCTGGTCTCGAACCAGTGGACTCAGGCAATCCACTTTCCTTGGCCTCCAAAGTGCTGGGATGATAGGCTGAGCCGCCGAGCCTGGCCTATTTTTAAAAATTTTTAAACATGCTTTATTAAAACCTAAGACACAAATACACACGTGAGCCCAGGCCTACACAGGGTCAGGATCTTCAATATCACTGTCCTCCACCTCCACATCTTGTCCCTCTGGAAGGTCTTCAGGGGTAGTAACACACGTGGAGCTGTCATCTGTGATGACTCTCTAAAATAACAATAAAGCCGGGCTCGGTGGCTCAGCCTGTAATCCCGCGCCTTTGGGAGGCTGAGCTGAGTGGATTGCCTGAGCCCGCGGGTTCGAGACCCGCCTGGGCAGCGAGACCTCATCTCTACACTAAATCAAAAAATCAGCTGGGCGTGGTAGCGCGCGCCTGTAATTCCGGCTCCTCGGAAGGCTGAGGCGGAAGGATCGCCGGAGCCCAGCAGGTCGAGGCTGCGGTGGCTGGGAGGGCCACGGCACTCCAGTCTGGGCGGCAGAGTGAGACTCCGACTCAAAAAATAATAATAATAAAATAAAATAACAATAACAATAAAAAGCATAGTACAGACAGGTGCAGTGGCTTACACCTGTAACCCAGCATTTTGAGAGGCTGAAGCAGAAGGGTTACTTGAGGCCAGGAGTTTAAGACCAACCTGGGCAACATATTTCCTTTTTTTTTTTGTCAGAGTCTCACTCTCTCGCCCAGGCTGAGAGTGCAGTGGGACGCTGTAAAATACAGTATAAAAGATAAACAGTGGCACACGGCTACCATAGCCCCGACCTGCTGGGCTCAGGTGATCCTTCTGCCTCAGCCTTCCAAGTAGCTGGAACTACTGGCATGTGCCACCATGCCCGGCTAATTTTTGGATTTATTGTAGAGACGAGGTCTCGCCAAGTTACCGAGACTGGGCTCGAACCCGTGAGCTCAGGCAATCCTCTCACCTTGGCCTCCCAAAGTGCAAGGATTATAGGTGTAAGCTACCACACCTGGCCAACATATTTCTATGAAAAATTTATTTTATTTTTTTTAAAGTATAGCATAGCGAATACATAAGCCTATCGGTCATTTGTTATCAGTACTGTGTACCATGCAAAATTATATGTGCTAGACTTTTAGATGACTAGCAGTGCGGGAGGTTTTTTTACACCAGCATTACCGCAAACACAAGTGGGATGCACTGCACTAATCAAGACAGCTACAGTGCCACGAGGTGATAGGAGTTTTTCAGCCATCTTATGGGGCCACTGCCATGTATGCCCCATCTTTGATTGAATAGTTGTGAAACCTGCATGACCATACATATAGTCCCACAAACATTTACTAAATCCCTACTCCTACGATGTGCCAAACACCATGCTGCTGGTTTTCTTTTCTTTTCTTTGAAAGTCACCTTTACATACCAGTCACAATGAGCCAGCCTGTCACACAGGCAATCTGAAAGAAGTCAGTATGTTGCACAGAAAGCAGGCATGCTTACAGGTGGGTGGGGATGGGGAAGAGTGGAGGAGGAGCAGTGGAGGGGTGGTAGGGGAGGAACTTGGGGGGCAGGGTCTTAGCCAGTCCCAGTAGGGCCCTGAGTACAGAGCACTTGACACGCAAGGGCTCTCCAGGCATGTTCAGCATCTACTTAAAACATAGGTTTTGCCAGGCACGGTGGCTCACACCTGTAATCCCAGCACTTTGGGAGGCGGAGACAAGAGTATTACCTGAGTCCAGGGGTTCGAGACCCAGCCAGGGCAACTTGGCAAGACCTCGTCTCTACAATAAATTAAAAAATTAGCCGGGTGTGGTGGCACTCACCTATGGTTCCAGCTACTTGGAAGGCTAAGGCAGAAGGATCGCCTGAGCCCAGCAGGTTGAGGCTGCGGTGACTGTGAGCATGCCACTGCACTCCAACCTGGGTGACAGAGTGAGACTCTGATGCAAAAAAATAAAATAAAATAAAATATAGGTTTTGTTTAGTAATTAACCTACTTTAAAATAACTTAAAGTACATCTTAAGAATTCACCTCTAAACCTCAAACAGAAAAACCAGGCGATATGTGTCTATAAAGTTATCATGACACATATACAATTCTGCAGTCACTTTTTCTATTTCATGCGACTTCACGAACACTTGGTCATGTGTTTATAGCTAGTGCTGATCATCTTACCCATGGCAAATACTCTGTCTTGTTGATTCAGCGAATATTTGACCATTAACCCTTCTTTGGTGAACTCTTAAGTTATTTCTTGTTATTTGTTTTATAAATAAAATGGTTTCAAAACCTTTGTCCATAGTTATAACCTTGTTTTTAAATGTCCTTGTATTAATTCCTTGAGATAAATTCCCAGGAGTGAAATTACAGTAAGAAACAATAATATTTTAATGGCTTTAGACATCTATTACTCAACTGTCCTCCAAAGAATTATAACATTCTTTAAAAGTCACCTTTACACACCAGTCACCACGAGCCAGCCTCTCCTAAGGGCTTCGTGTACATTGGCTCAACCAATCCCCACAACAGCTTTAGGAGGTAATCATTATTATGATTCCATTTTACAGATGAGGAAATTGAGGCCTAGAGCTATAAAAATTCCCTGCTGAAGGCCACATTCCTGGCAAGTGGCAGAGCTAGGGTTCAGCCCTGAGCAGTTGGGCTTCACAGTCCACTCAAGTACTGGCCTATGGTGCCAGCCGCAAAAGACTGGCCCCCCTGGATCCTCAGCAGCTGTGGCCTTTCTCCGCCTTTGGCTACTTTTATTAATAAGTGTATATTGTAGGCTGGGCTCAGTGACTCATGCCTGTAATTCTAGCACTCTGGGAGACCGAGGCAGGAGGATTGCTTGAGCCCAGGGATTCGAGATCAGCCTGGACCACATAGTGAGACCTTGTCTTGCTAAAAAAATTTTAAAAATTATCTGGGTGTGGTGGTGAACCCCTGTAGTCCCAGCTGCTCAGGAGGTTGAGGCAAAAAGATAGTTTGAGTGCAAGAGGTCAAGCCTGCAGTGAGTCATGATCATGCCACTGCACTCCAGCCTGGGCAACAGAGCAAGATCCCAACTTAATTACTCTCTTCTTTGGCACATCTTCAGCTAGATGGTAAGGGAAACTAAACATCTATAGGCTCGTTTGCTATCTACAATTTGGTACAAGTATTACCTCACTAACACAACACTGAAAAGATATTTTATTTTATTTTATTTTATTCTATTTTGAGTAGGAGTCTCACTCTGTTGCCCGGACTGGAGTGCAGTGGCCGGGAGCGGCCACCGCAGCCTCGGCCTGCTGGGCTCCGGCGATTCTTCCTCCTCAGCCTTCCGAGTAGCCGGAATTACAGGCATGCGCCACCACGCCCAGCTGATTTTTTTATTTTTTGTAGAGATGAGGTCTCGTTGCCCAGGCGGGTCTCGAACCCGCGGGCTCAGGCTATTCACTCACCTCAGCCTCCCAAAGGCACGGGATTACAGGCTGAGCCACCGAGCCCAGCAAAAAGATATTTTAAATTCATATTATGGCCAGGTAAAAATGGAGGAAAGAAATAGGGATGACTGAAGAAAGAGGAAGAAGAGGAGGGTAGAGCTCTTCAGGAGGTTTTGAGAAAAGAAGGGCAGTGAACATCTCAGGCACCAGGCTGGCCACCCTCACTTCACTGAGTGCTGAAAAGATAAATGACTTCTGTGGAACTCGCCTCTGGCCACTCGGGCGGAAAGCTGTCATTTCATCAAAATGTTTGATACTCCAGCAAATCAGTCACTATTGACAATTCTTTCATTGTTTTACACTAAATATTTCAGAGGATTGGAGGGGACAGGGCATTCACCAGGGGACAACAGAGGGAGCATAGCTGTAATTAGTTGGAGAATTCAGCCAGGAGAAGGTAAGAAATGGGTGAGATCGGGTCTCTGTTCATCCTAGTGCACTGAGACCCACAGAGTACAGTGACCGTAGACCACTGCCAGGAATTCAGCAAGGGAGTTTCTTCAGTTGTAGGTTCAAAGGCCTTTGAGGAACATAAGTTGTTTCCAGTCACCAGGAACAGCAAGACCTGTATACTAACCCCTGTGTGTCAATAATCACACTCACTTTTCCTACCTTTGACTTCCTGTGGACAGATGGAGAAAACCCCACATGCGCAAGACTTGTTATAATCATAAAGCCCCCCCTTTCCAGCCCTTGCTAGTCCTGGGCCAACTCTCAGCATCTATTCTAAATCTTCTCTTACCCACATCCCACTCCCTTCCTCTCCGAAGTCCACTACACTCCCTACTAGGTCTCTCCTTCCCTGCTCCAGTCCTTTCTTCCTGGTCCAAGAATGTGCTGTTCTCTTCCCAATGATGTCTCTTCCCAGGCATCAACTCTCATCCCAACTCCAGTTAATTCTCCAGTTAATTAACTGGAGCCACCGGGCATGGTAGTTCACACCTGTAATCCCAGCACTTTGGGAGGCTGAGGCGAGAGGATTGTCTGAGCCCATGGATTCGAGACCAGCCTGGGCAACTTGGCAAGACCTCATCTCTACAACTAATCAAATAGTTAGCTGGGCATGGTGGCTCGTGCCTGTAGTTCCAGCTACTTGGAAGGCTCAGGCGGAAGGATAGCCTGAGTTCATCAGGTCGAGACTGCAGTGGCCATGAGCGTGCCACTGTACTCCAGCCTGGGCGACAGAGTAAGACTCCTACTCAAAGAAAAAAAAAGCCAAGCCGGGTTCGGTGGCTCAGCCTGTAATCCCGCGCCTTTGGGAGGCTGAGGTGAGTGGATTGCCTAAGCCCGCGGGTTCGAGACCCGCCTGGGCAGCAAGACCTCATCTCTACAATAAATCAAAAAAATCAGCCGGGCGTGGTAGCGCATACCTGTAATTCCGGCTACTTGGAAGGCTGAGGTGGAAGGATCGCCGGAGCCCAGCAGGTCGAGGCTGCGGTGGCTGGGAGCGGCCACTGCACTCCAGTCTGGGCGACAGAGTGAGACTCCAACTCAAAAAAAAAAAAAGCCAGGCTCGGTGGCTCAGCCTGTAATCCCGTGCCTTTGCGAGGCTGAGGTGAGTGGATTGCCTGAGCCCGCAGGTTCGAGACCTGCCTGGGCAGCGAGACCTCATCTCTACAATAAATCAAAAAATCAGCCAGGTGTGGTAGCGCATGCCTGTAATTCCGGCTACTTGGAAGGCTGAGGCAGAAGGATCGCCGGAGCCCAGCAGGTTGAGGCTGCAGTGGCCAGGAGCGGCCACTGCACTCCAGTCTGGGCAACAAAGTGAGACTCCAACTCAAAAAAGAAAAAAAAAATTAACTGGGGCCACAAGTATGTAGCATGTAGTTGAGAAGGATTCCGACTTAGGAGCTTAGGAGGGGGCCATGTACTTTCCCATGATGCCCATATTGCTAAGTTCAGTGACCACATTTTGGGCCTTATTTCATTGACCCTCTCCTCTGCCCGCATCATCCTTGACAACACTTTGTTCCATTTGCTGCCAAGATCCAATCTTTCTTAACTCTCCCATTCCCTAAGGCTGTTCTTTCTCAAACTTATTTCTGGGTGTTCCTTTGCACCCCACCTTTAGTATTCTCCAGAATATTCTGAATTCTACACGTGCTTCCTTGAGAGTTTCAGTTTTGGCTTCTCTCCTTGCCTTAACCACCACCTAAATGCCGACTGTTCCCAGAGCTGCATGGCCAGCCCTGACCTCTGTTTCAGGCTTCAAGGTCATGGGTCCAACAACCCACTAAGCATTTCTGCCTGGATGCCCCACAGGCATCTCCAACTTAGCAACGTCCAAAGTGGAATTATCTGGATTGCCTGAGCCCGCGGGTTCGAGACCCGCCTGGGCAACTTGGCAAGACCTCATCTCTACAATAAATCAAAAATCAGCCGGGTTCCGGCTACTTGGAAGGCTGAGGCGGAAGGATCGCCAGAGTCCAGCAGGTCAAGGCTGCGGTGGCCGGGAGCGGCCTCTGCACTCCAGTCTGGGTGACAGAGTGAGACTCCAACTCAAAAAAAAACCAAAAACAAAGTGAAATTATCTGTCTCAACATATAGCACCTCCTTCCATTCCCCTTTTCTTTCTGTTTCTTGCTTTATTTAGTTCATGACACCACAATGTAGCCAATTTTACCCAAGCAGAAACCTGGGTGTCAGCTCGTGCTATCTTCTCCCTCACCTCCTACACCCAGTGAGACACCAGACCCTAAACATTTCTCAAACCTGCCTTCTCCTGGACAACTTCACACTGACCTAGTTCAGGCCTTCATCAGTCTCTAAGATGGTCTGAACTTGCCCGTATCCAATTCATACTACGTACCGCCAAGTTGCCAAGTTCAAAATGCCATTTTGATCATGTAACCTAAAACTCTTCTGAGGCACCCCTGAAAGGAAAAAAATTATTTGTACCCCCAGTGATGATAATTTATATGTACGATCATGTCATTTAAATAGATACAGACATAAAACTAGGTATAAATACATATTTATGGCACATAAAACTATAAAAGCAATGGTAATTTACCAATTAAATAGAAACAAAACTATAAAACCAATACATTTTAAAATAAAAACACTAATTTATTGCGACAGATGATGTTTGTTGAAACTAATTGCTGCACAAAATGTGATGGTGGAACGGATGGTTCCGGCGCAGGGTCTGGGAGCCTGGCACGCCGCGTGATGACTCACTTCTCCCACCACTTTCTCTATTGGAACTTTTGCTAACCCTTTGTTCATTCAGCCTGCTGGGAGGACATTTGGCGTCCTCCAGGCGCAAACGCATCATTTACATATTAAGTCCTCCTCTGTTCTTTTCTCATTAGCTGAGACAATTAAAGCAGCACTACTTGGTGCCAACTCATCACAAGCACAGAGGCGAAGGCAAACACAGAAATCATTTGGTGATATAGCTTATAAAGTGCCACCCAGATGATCTGAACCATGATTAGCTCATTTGTTTTTTAATGTTATCATTAAAAGTAAGATGCAAAAGTTAGCCTTTTCCCAGAAGTTTCACTGACTTCAGGTTAGACCTAAAGACCCAGGTCTGAGCTCCATAAAGCATGGGACCCAGAGGCTCGCCACCACACCCCACACGCACAGCACTCACGACACACTGCCGCAGCCACTTCCCACCACCCACGTGACACCCCAGTGATACCAAATCTCATGCGTGTCTCTGCTCTGGATGGATGCCTGCTCATTGCTCCAACCCACACGCCCGGCCTGCCCTCTTCTTAGCCTAACTCCTCCTAATTCTTTTTTTTTTTGAGTTGGAGTCTCACTCCGTCGCCCAGACTGGAGTGCAGTGGTCTCTCCCAGCCACCGCAGCCTCGACCTGCTGGGCTCCGGCGATCCTTCCGCCTCAGCCTTCCAAGTAGCGGGAACTACAGACGCGCACTACCACGCCCGGCTGATTTTTGATTTATTGTAGAGATGAGGTCTCACCAAGTTGCCCAGGCGGGTCTCGAGCCCCCGGGCTCAGGCAATCCACTCACCTCAGCCTCCCAAAGCGCTGGTATTACAGGCTGAGCCACCGAGCCCGGCTCGTAATTCTTTTTTTTAGGATTTTGCTCAGAAGCTCACCTTGACCGCCTCGGCGGGCTCAACTGCCTTTCCTCTGTGCCTAGTTTTGTCGTAGCACTGACTGCATCATGTGAAAATGACCCTGGAGTGCACAGCAGCAAGTGACAATAGCTGCTGAACCCAAATCCAGATTCTATGTCGTAGCAGAGAAAAACCCTCACTGTGGCTGGCCCAGTGCAACTTGCTTTAATGATCATCTACAACTTTAGGCTTGTCATTTCATCGCCTTGAACCTCGGCTGCCCTATGTATGAAACAAAGACTGTTCAGATATACTGGTACAGGTGCAAAATTACAAGAACATTGGATGCAGCATGGTTTTAAAGGCAAAATGTTAGAAGCACCTAAATGTCCACTTGTAGTGTGCTGGTTAGACAGATGAGAGTACATCCATCCAAAAGAACACTACACACTATCAGAAAGAAAGAGGAAGCCCTTTATGCAACGGCATGGAGTTACATCTAAGATATTACTATCTGTCTAAAAAGAGGGAAAATACATACATACATTCATATTGACTTGATTATGTATTAACATGTCTGGAAAGATAAATAAGAACTAACAATAGAGGTTACTTATTGAGGAGAAGAAAACAGGTAGAGAGAGGACAGATGTGAGAGGTAGATTTTTTGCTAGCATATATTAATAGTTTATATTTATGATTTCTAAACTATAATCTGTATTTCTTATATAATAATTAAATAAACTTGAAAGTGAATAATAGGCCAGGCGCAGTGGCTCAAGCCTATAATCCCAGCAATTTGGGAGACCGAGGTGAAAGGATTGTCTGAGCCCACAGGTTCGAGACCAGCCTGGGCAGCATGGAGAGACCTCGTCTCTGAAATAAATAAGTAAATAATTAGCTGGGTGTGGGACTGCACGCCTGTAGTTCCGGCTGCTTGGAAGACTGAGATGGAAGGACTGCCTGAGCCCAGCACCTGTAGTTCCAGCTACTTGGAAGGTTGAAGCGGAAGAATCACCTGAGTCCAGCAGGTTGAAGCTGCAGTGCCAGGAGCATACCACTACACTCCAGCCTGGGCAACAGAGTGAGACTCCAACTCAAAAAAAAAGTGAATAATATTTTCTGCCATAATTACATCTCGTAAAAGCATGTACTGTTGCTGCAAGATGTCAACACTAATGGCATTTTTGTGATGAAGCTATTATCCTATAGTACTACTAATAATTATAATGACAAACATAACTTCCCTTTTCCGTTTCCATCTCCCTTGAACACATCCACTGGGGAGCATCAAGATTTGCTGTCATTAAACAGAAGAAAGGAGACTAAAAGAAGGAATGTGAGACTAGGTTGACACATGCTCTTAAGCCTGCTTCCCGCACATGAACCCTCCCCACAAAGAGTCTTAAAACAGCATCCTCTTCAACAAGAGCCTGCCTCCTTCCTAGCCTCCCTCTCCACGCCCCAGTCCCACCCCCTACTTTCTCATGGACCCTCACACAACCACGGGCTCTTCCATCGGTGCCCTCAGGCACCACCAATACCACATGTCATTTTCTCATTAGTCTAGTACACACATTTGGTCTTGTGATCTTTCTTCACCTACCCTGACATTTTCACAGAAACCTCAAAGCTGAAAAATCCAAATAGCCCAACGGCAGACTCACGCACAGGAAATGAATGCTGGCTCCCAGAACTCAAAACAACCCTGTCATCAGGATGAGTCACCTCTGATGACCTTCTTGCTTGTCATCCTTCTGCCCCTTTGTCTAATGTCCCCAAGAAACCAGAACTGAAAGGGAAGAATGCCAACGTTTGCTGCTGGAGAGCAGCCAGGTAGCATGCAAATAATACCTCAATAATGTCCGCCGCAAGGGGTTTCTATGATACAGAATTCTGCAGTGAGTTCTGCACAGTTCAAGGAATGGCTGAAAAGACTCTAATGAAATGGTTAAACACGTGGACTTCGGTGTCACATGTTTATCATCTCAGCAGATGTTTATGAAGTGTCTACTAAGTGCCAAGCCTGTACTAGATAATGGCATGCTGGACCCTGCTTTCAAAAAGAGGAATTTTAAGCCAGGCTCGGTGGCTCAGCCTGTAATCCCGTGCCTTTGGGAGGCTGAGGTGAGTGGATTGCCTGAGCCTGCGGGTTCAAGACCCACCTGGGTAACTTGGCGAGACCTCATCTCTACAATAAATCAAAAAAATCAGCCGAGTGTGGTAGCGCATGCCTGTAATTCCGGCTACTTGGAAGGCTGAGGTGGAAGGATCACCGGAGCCCAGCAGATCAAGGCTGCAGTGGCTGGGAGCGGCCACTGCACTCCAGTATGGGCGACAGAGTGAGACTCCAACTCAAAAAAAAAAAAAAGAGAAATTTTAAAGTTCTGATTTAAATCATTTGCCAATTCTCATGGTGTAAACACTCCCACCATAGTCAGTATTAAGAGATGTGATGTCAGTGAATACAGAATTGGGAAGGGATGTGTGCAGTTAGTTCTTGGGAACCAGTACAAGCTGGCTCCGACACACCATTGGGCAATGAACAAAATACACGTATACAAGGGGGGATCCAAAAAAGCCCGGAATTTATTTATAGAAAATTGTGTGTTTGTTCTTACATATTTACACTTCAGTTACCTTCAAAGTACTCTCTGTTTGATGCAATACACCTATCAAGAAACTTTTCCCACTGCTCAAAATAGTTTTTGAACTTGTTAGTTTTTATGCCTTTTAGGGCTTCTGCCATTTTTTGTTCCACCTCTTCCACATCAGCAAGTTTTCCATTTGCGAACTGTTTTCATTTTTAATTTTTTATTTATTTTATTTTATTTTTTTGAGTTGGTGTCTCACTCTGTCATTCAGACTGGAGTGCAGTGGCTGCTCCTGGCCACTGCAGCCTCTACCTGCTGGGCTCCAGTGATCCTTCCGCCTCAGCCTTCCAAGTAGCTGGAACTACAGGCGTGTGCTACCATGCTTGGCTAATTTTTTTGCTTTATTGTAGAGATGAGGTCTCGCCAAGTTGCCCAGGCGGGTCTCGCACCTGTGGGCTCAGGCATTCCACTCACCTCAGCCTCCCAAAGCACGGGATTACAAACAGCCACCGAGCCCGGCTTGAGAACTGTTTTCTTTTTCTTTTTTTTAAATTATAATATTAATTATTAGGGTATAGTTAAGGGTTAGGTATACAAATATGCTTCGTTCAGGCACCCTTGTTGATAAGAGGTGTCTCCCCGTCCCCAGATATTTACTACCATTAATCCCATCTCCCTTCCCCTCCCCCCCATAGTTTCCCACCACTGTCAGTCATTTCCTTATGGTAATATGTTGGATGATCAAGATCCACTATATGAGTGAGAACATGTGATACTCAGATCTTTGTTTCTGTGAGAGGTCACTCAGTATTATAGACTCTAGTTCCATCCAGGTTGCTGCGAAATTCATGATTTTGTTCTTTTTTATGACTGTATAGTATTCTTCTCAGACCTAGAAAAACCAACACAGGAATTCATATGGAAACACAAACGACCAAGAAGAGCCAGAACAATCCTCAGCAAAAAAAAAAAAAAAAAAAAACAGGTGGTATCACATTACCAGTCTTCAAACTTTACTATAAAGCTACAATAATCAAAACAGCTTGGTATTAGTATAGGAACAGGCATATAGACCAATGGAATAGAATTGAGATTCCAGAAGCAAGACCTTAATTTCTCAACCAACTCATCTTTGACAAAGCCTCCACCACCTAACACTGGGGAGAGGAGAACCTATTCAGTAAACGGTGCTGGGAAAACTGGCTGACCACATGCAGAAGATTGAAACAGGATCCCTATCTATCCCCATACACAAAAATTAACTCTAAATGGATCAGAGACCTAAATGTAAAACCTCAAACCATAAAAACCTTAGAAAATGAAGGACATACCCTCATGGAAATTGGAACTGGCATCCAATTCCTGAACGAAACCCACAGGCCATAAGAGAGAAGATAGATAAGTGGGACCTCATTAAACTGACAAGCTTCTGCAAAGCCAAAGAAACCATCAAGAGAGCAGGAAGACAGCCCACAGACTGGGAAAAAGTATTTGCCAACTCCAGGTCTGACAAAGGCTTAACATCTTGGATCTACAAGGAACTCAAACGTGCTGAAAAGAAAAAAACAAACAACCCCATTATAAAATGGGCAAAAGATATGAACAGAGAACTGTTTTCAAACAAAAGAAAGTCGCTTGGGGCAAGATCAAGTGAATAGGGAAGGTGGGTGTTTACGGTCAAAAAGTGCTGAGCACTCAGCATGGCGTGGACAGGTGCATTCATAAATCAGCCATCATGAAATGGGCAAATGCATTAAAAGAATCTCAGGGGAAAAAAAATTCACTGAAGCCATACTCAGCTTCTCACAGCAATGCTAGCTGGTACACTGATGCTGCTGGGTTTCTAGAACACTAACCTAGCAGAGAAAGTCTGTACTACAAAGGGCCTGCCCTCCAAAAAATAATTTAGGTTTTTTTTGCGGGGGGGATCCTTCTTGTATAGATAAAAATATACATTTTTTTCTGGCAGTTCATTTGTTAAAGAAACATGGTTGCCTTATAGAGTTTCCTATAGTCTGCATTTTTATTATTACAGTTTAATGATGTACTTTTGGCAAGACGTCTTCATAGATAGTGTGTAGAGTGTCTAGTTGTCTCTCTCTCTCTTTTTTTTTTTTAGTTGGAGTCTCACTCTGTCGCCCAGACTGGAGTGCAGTGGCCGCTCCCAGCCACCGCAGTCTCGACCTGCTGGGCTCCGGCGATCCTTCCGCCTCAGCCTTCCAAGTAGCCAGAATTACAGGCATGCGCTACCACATCCGGCTGATTTTTGATTTATTGTAGAGATGAGGTCTTGCTGCCCAGGTGGGTCTCGAACCCGCGGGCTCAGGCAATCCACTCACCTCAGCCTCCCAAAGGCACGGAATTACAGGCTGAGCCACCGAGCCTAGCCTTTTTATGTTCAATGTCTGGATCTATTAGCTCACTGAGAGTTATGTAGTATTTATATTCTTTTTTTTTTTTTTGAGTTGTAATCTCACTCTGTCGACCAGGCTGGAGTGCCATGGCATGCTCATGGCCATCCCAGCAACAACCTGCTGGACTCCAGCAATCCTTCCATCCTAGCCTTCCAAGTAGCCAGAACTACAGGCACACACTACCACCCCTGGCTAATTTTTTATTTATTGTAGGGATGAGGTCTTGCCAAGTTGCCCTGACTGGTCTCAAACCTCCAGGCTCAGGCAATCCACTCACCTCAGCCTCCCCAAATACTGGGATTACAGGCTGAGCTACTGAGCCTGGCCTCTTTTTTTTTTGAGTCCGAGTCTCACTCTGCTGCTCAGACAGGAGTGCAGTGGCATACTCACAGCTACCACAGCCTTGACTTGCTAGGCTCAGGTAGCTCAGCCTTTCAAGTAACCGGAACTACAGGCACACACAACCACACCTAATTTTTTGATATATTGTAGAGATGAGGTCTCACCAAGTTGCCCAGGCTGGTCTTGGACCCCTGGGCTCAGGCAATTCTCTCACCTCAGCCTCCCAAAGTGCTGGGATTACAGGATTGAGCCACCATGCTCAGTCTATATTCTAATCATATCATATATTGATGCATTAGGTAGAATGCTTCTATAAGGATAAAGTCCCCTTCATCTATTATTAGTTATCCAGTAGCACGGTTTATATAGGAATGATAGAATATGCATATGATTATTTTTCTTTTTTTATTATTATTATTTTTCTTTACCAGTTTTCAAAAAAGTGAATTGGTTCCCTAGCATCTTCCAAGTGACCAATTTATTTTGCTTTTGCTTTGTTGTTGTTTGTCATTGACAGCGCATAGATTTTAGCATATTTATTGTTTCCATCTACACCTACCGATGTTACCCTTTAAGATCCTAGTTTAGGCCAGGCTCAGTGTCTCAGCCTGTAATCCCAGCACTTTGGGAGACCGAGGTGAGTGGGTTGCCTGAGTCCATGGGTTCGAGACCAGCCTGCGCAACTTGGTGAGACCTCGTCTCTACAATAAATAAAAAATTAGCCAGACATGATAGCGCTCGCCTGTAGTTCTGGGTACTTGGAAGGGTGAAGCAGAAGGATCGCTGGAGCCCAGCAGGTCTACACTGGGGTGGCCGTGAGCATGCCACTGCACTCCAGCTTGGGCGACGGAGTTAGACTCCAACTCAAAAACAATAAAAGATCCTAGTTTAAAATGGAAGTGACTTATCAGAGCCTCGCCTTTGTTAGGTCATGGGCTTTGACGTTTGTCACCTTAGCCCCATGTGATCACCAAAGCGCAGCCCAGTTTGAAAGATGGGCAAATATGACTTTCCAGTGAAGTTCTCACTGGATTTTCACCTTCTTCTAGATGTTAACATATTAACTCTTCTCTTTATTGCTTTTTAAAGTCTTTTAAAATATTTAATTCAGTTTTATGACTATCTTCAGTAGGAATTTACTTTCTTCAAGATACCTTCCTGGCCACTAGGTGGCTCACACCTATAATCCCAGCACTTTCGGAGACTGAGGTCGGAGGATCATTTGAGACCAGGAGTTTGAGACCAGCCTGGTCAACATAGTGAGAACCCAACTCTAGAAAATGAAAAAATTAGCTGTGTGTGGCAACTCACACCTGTAGTCCCAGTCACTCGGGAGGTGAGGTGGGAGGATTAAATGAGCCCGGGAGTTCGAAACTGCAGTGACCTATGATTGTGTCACTGCACACCAGGTGACCAAGTGAGACCCTATCTCTCTTTTTTTTTTTTTGAGTTGGAGTCTCACTCTGGCGCCCAGGCTGGAGTGCAGTGGCACGCTCCCGGTCACCGCAACCTCGCCCTGCTGGGTTCTGGCGATCCTTCCGCCTCAGCCTTCCAAGTAGCCAGAACTACAGGTGCACGCTACCACACCTGGCTAGCTTTTGATTTATTGTAGAGACGAGGTCTCGCCAAGTTGCCCAGGCGGGTCTCGAACCCGCAGGCTTAGGCAATCCACTTGCCTCAGCCTCCCAAAGTGCTGGATTACAGGCTGAGCCACCGAGCCTGGCCGACCCTGTCTCTTTAAAAAATACATTAATTACATTAAAAATTAGAGCCAGGCACAATGGCTTATGTGTGTAATCACAGCACTTTGGGAGGCTGAGGCAGGAGGACCACTTGAGACCAGGAATTTCAGACCGGCCTAGGCAACAATGTGAGATTCAATCGCTACAAAAAAATGGAAAAATTAACCAGGCATGGTGGCATGCACTGATAGTCTCAACTATCTGGGAGGCTGAGGCAGGAGGATCACTTGAGCCCAGGTGTTCCAGGCTACAGTGAGCCATGACTGTGCCACTGCACTCCAGATCGGATCACAGACTGAAACCCTGCCTCAAAAATAAAAATACCTCTCCTGACCCAGTCCTAACTATTCAATATCATATGTAAGACCCTCAGTGATCTGACCTTAATAAAGCTTATCTTTCACTACCTTCCCCAGTGTCTGAATCCCAAAAATACTTTTCTCCCCTAACACTTTCCCTCTCTCCTATTACCCAGCATTTGCCTAGGTAGATCCCTTTGTCAGGCAGGAATGATAACTTCCACAAAATAATTATTAAACTCTAATTTCTTTTATTTTTATTCATTCATTTATTTTGAGTTGGAGTCTCACTCTGTCGCCCAGGCTGGAGTGCAGTGGCACGCTCACGGCCACCGCAGGCCGCAGGTGATCTTTCTCCCTCAGCCTTCCAAGTAGCTGGAACCACAGGCGCACGCCACCACACCCAGCTAATTTTTTGATTTATTGTAGAGACAAGGTCTTGTCATGTTGCTCACACTGGTCTCAAACTCCTGAGCTCAGGTAATCCTCTTGCCTCCGCCTCCCAAAGTGCTGGGATTACAAGCATGAGCCACCACACCTGGTTAAACCCTAATTATTTTTAAAGATTCAACCTAATTATTACTTTTCCTGTGCTCCCAAAAATATTATATTCATTTTTTTCACTTTAGCAATATATAAGATTGTGTCACAAAAGCTGAGGCAGAGTTCAAGGGCTGTGATCTATGGTATCAAGTGTCTCAAATGAGTCCAATGGTCACTAAAATATATCCGCTGGATCTGGCAAGGTGAAGGCCATTGGGTCATTCAATCTTGAACTCCTGGCCCCAAGTGATCCTCCAACCTCAGCTTCTCAAAAAAAGCTGAGATTACACGCATGAGACACTGTGGCCAGCCTCCATCTGTGTTTTTTTTTGTTGTTGTTTGTTTGTTTTTTTTGAGTTGGAGTCTCACTCTGTCGCCCAAGCTGGAGTGCAGTGACATGCTCGCAGCCACCGCAGCCTTGACCTGCTGGGCTCCTGTGGTCCTTCTGCCTCAGCCTTCCAAGTAGCCGGAACTACAGGCGCACGCTGCCACTCTCAGCTTATTTTTTGATTTATTGTGGAGATAAGGTCTCACCAAGTTACCCAGGCTAGTCTCGAACCTCTGAGCTCAGGCAATCCTCTCACCTGGGCCTCCCAAAGTGCTGGGATTACAGGCTTGAGCCACCGCACCTGGTTTGTTTTGTTTCATTTTCATAAAACAAGAATGAGGAAGTATATGGAGGGGAACACTTGAAGCAAGTGATAAAAGTTTACAATAGTTGCTATGAGAGAAAGAGGAGGAGCTGATACCGTTCAGAAATACAAAGGATCATGGGAAATCAAGCAGAGGGAAGAATCTGTACTGGTATTAAATTCCATGGTTGGGTGACTGTCCAGCAGTTCCTCGGCAGCACAGATATAGGGTCAGACAAGGAAAAAAGATGTATTGCTCTAGGTTGAAGTTTACTAGGGAGCAATGGATTTGGGAATGTTGATAAGAGAGTTATTAAAGTGATAGATCATAGCTCTAGGCCAACAGACTGGAGAAATTAAAGGAGTAAAGAGAATTCTGGTTTTAGTGAGAAAGAGACCAGGCGCTATAAGGGGTAAGAGTTTAGCCGGGCGAGGTAGCATGCACCTGTAGTTCCAGCTACTTGGAAGGCTGAGGCGGAAGGATCACCAGAGCCCAGCAGGTCGAGACTGCGGTGGCCGGAAGCAGCCACCGCACTCCAGTCTGGGCAACAGAGTGAGACTCCAACTCAAAAAAAAAAGGGGGGGGTAAGAGTTGATGGGAAGGAAGTTGTAGCCAGGGATGTTGATCTTGAAGTGAATTATCAGATGATGATGAAGTCTTTGATATAGCCATAAAAGTAAGTGAATGACAAAGAGTAAAAGACAAAGGAGGCTCTCTGCCCCTCTTTCAACAGACAACCACATCTCTTGTACAACAGCAGCTGCATCCCTGAGACAACATGGTGAAGGTGAAGGCCACATGGACAGATCTAGCTGAATGGGGCGCCTGGTCACAAGGGCTGCTTTTTTTTTTTTTTTTTTGAGTTGGAGTCTCACTCTGTCACCCAGGCTGGAGTGCAGTGGTATGCTCACAGTCACCGCAGCCTCGACCTGCTGGGCTCCAGCGATCCTTCTGCCTCAGCCTTCCAAGTAGCTGGAACTACAGGTGCACGCTACTACGCCCTCCGCTAATTTTTCTATTTTTATTGTAGACACGAGGTCTCACCAAGTTGCCCGGGCTGGTCTTGAACCCTCGGACTCAGGCAATCCACCCACCTCGGCCTCCCAAAGTTCTGGGATTACAGGCTGAGACACAGAGCCCAGCCAAGGGCTGCTTTTAACTCTGGCAAAGTGGATATTGTCACCATCAGGGACCCTTTCATTGACCTCAATTATGTAGTCTACATGTTCCTGTATGACTCCACCCTGGCAAGTTCCACGGCACAATCAAGGTTGAGAACAGGGAGCTTGTCATCAATGGAAATCCCATCCCATCTGCCAGGAGCAGGAGCCCACCAAAATCAAATGCGGTGACGCTGGCGCTGATTATGTAGTGGAATCCAGCGGTGTCTTCACTACCTTGGAGAAGGCTGGGGCTCACAGAAGGGAGCCAAAAAGGTCATCATTTCTGCCCCTTCCACTGATGCCTCCACGTTTGTGATGGGCGTGAACCACAAGAAGTACCAGAACAACCTCACAATTGTCAGCAACCCCTCCTGCACCACAGGCTTAGCCCCCTGGCCAAGCTCATCCACAACAACTTTGGCATTGTGGAGGCACTCATGACCACCATCCATGCCATCACGGCAACCTGGAAGACTGTGGATGGCCCCTCTGGAAAGCTGAGGGGCAATGGCCACAGAGCCCTCCAGAACATCATTTCTGTGTCCACTGGCACTGCCAAGGCCGTGGACAAGTCATTTCTGAGCTGAACAGTATGACCTTTTGTGTCCCCACTGCCAGTGTGTCCATCGTGGATCTGATCTGCCTTCTGGAGAAACCTGCCAAATATGATGACATCAAGAAGGTGGTGAATCAGGCATCTCAGCACCCCTTCAAAGGCATCCTGGGCTACACCAAGCACCAGGTTGTGTCCTCTGACTTTTTTAATTTTTGAGTTGGAGTCTCTGTCTGTCGCCCAGGCTGGAGCGCAGTGGTACACTCAGAGCCACCGCAGCCTCGACCTGCTGGACTCAGGTGATCCTTCTGCCTCAGCCTTCTAAGTAGCTGGAACTACAGGCACGCACCACCATGCTTGGCTAATTTTTTGATTTATTGTAGAGATGAGGTCTCACCAAGTTGCCCAGGCTGATCTTGAACCCGTGGGCTCAGGCAATCTTCTCACCTCGGCCTCCCAAAGTGCTGGGATTATAGGTGTGAGCCACCACGCCTGGCCTGCGTTCTTTGACTTTAACATTGGCACTCATTCTTCTTTTGATGCTGGGATTGGCATTGCCCTCCATGACCATTTTGTCAAATTCATCTCTTGGTATGACAATGAATTTGGCTATAGCAACAGGG
The DNA here is from genome assembly GCA_027257055.1 of Cephalopachus bancanus. NCBI lineage: Eukaryota > Metazoa > Chordata > Mammalia > Primates > Tarsiidae > Cephalopachus > Cephalopachus bancanus. Next base: position 158,209 of record JAPVLO010000633.1, read on the forward strand.
TGGTGTGCTTCATGGTCCACTCTGCCTCCAAGAAGAAAGAGCCCCTGGACCACCAACCCCAGCGAGAGCATGAGCAGAAGAGAGAAGCCCTCAGTTGCTGGGGAATCCCTGCCACACTCATTCCCCAACCACACTGAGAATCTCTCCTCCTCACAGTGTCCAAGCTAGACTCCCTGAAGAATTGAGGAGGAACTAGGGAGTCCCACTTCATCACGTACCTTCAGTAAAGTCCCCTGTATTCAGCCTCCCCCAAAAAAGTCAAAGGAATTGGACACAAGACAAAGAACAAAAAAAGTTTGAACATTGGATAGTCATTGACATTGACCCTAAAAGCAGTCCAAGATGATGACAAGATCCACAAGATATAGAAAAACTGTGATTTAAGATTCAGGTGCTAGAATCTTAAATGTGACCAATTCCCTACACAACAAATAGGGGTAGATAGGTGGTCATGTAGTTCGATGATAAAAGTCTCAAGAGGATGGAAAAGTTATAGTCACTCCTTTGGGCTTTCATTTTCCTTTCTGGAAAAGAGGGTGATTAAATTAGGTAATCTCTGAGCAATCTCACAGCTCTAAAAGTCTGTGATTACCTGTCTAGAAGATGATGATGGCCTAGAGGCTGCTCTTGACCTCACATCAGGGGACTCCCTACATTTGCTGCCCAAACTCTGCTGGGATTACTGCATATCAATGTTCAGTTTTTCTGCACTCCTCAACCATGGCTCTGGATTTTCCTGGCTCATTGGCCAGGTTCTACCCTCTAAACCCCATGGACTCTGACCTACATACTCCTTGCTGTCTGTGCTAACCTCACCTACCTAGCTTGGTGTGTCTAATTAGCAAATAGGAGGCTCTTTTTATTAACTACTTAACTTTTTACACAGGCCTCAATATCCATCTTTTACTCAGCTCTACTCAGAAGCCTGGTTCTTGCCAGCCCTCTTCCTGTTTCCTACAACGAAGGCCTGTGGTTAACACTCATAAGGAAAGCCCTATGCTGTCAATGCCTCTCCCTATCCTATCCATAAAACCCAGGACTGACTCTAGATTTATTAGAGTGTCCCCTTTCATTCAATGGCCTTTTTACTCTAATTAACTTCATTTAATTTTTGTTCCTCTGTCTCCATTGCCTCACCACATACATTCCTTTTAGAATTTCCAATACCAGCCTTACCCTCCAGACTATCCCACAACATACCCTTCTAGCCTCCCACGTCTATGCTCAATGCTAACACATTTTTCAAAACGACCATCTCTCCTCCTCTTGGAGTCATTGTGGTCTTGGTTGAGAATCTTTCTAGTTTGACTGCTGTGTGCTCCCCAGCTGTGAGGATTAGTGAGGCATCAGAATAGGTTGGCAGACATGCTGGGCTCTCTCTGCAGCTGCCACGCTTCTCAAAAACCACCAAGCAGGGAGCCCAGTCTGCCAGCAAAGAGCTGCAGGTTATGATGGCTTCCTGCAACAATCCCTTCAAAATGCAACGGGAAAGGTCATTATGTGTACAAGTCCTTGAATCAAAAGATACGTCCACTGTAAGTCTCTTTATTCATACTGCCAAATCATCTCCCCAAAAGTGAAAAATAATTTTTTAACTTTTAACTTTTTTATTTTAAAATTGTAGGGTACAATTCAGGGTTAGGCATACAAATATTCATTATGCAGGTACCCTTGTTGATGAGGTGTACCCCACCTTCCCCAGGCAGATTCCCACTACTGCCAATCCCACTCCACCCCACCCCCTGCAGTTTCCCGCTACTGTCAATCCTTTTCTTATAGTATTGCCATAGTTGTTCAAGGTCCACTCATGAGTGAGAACATGTAATACTCAGTTCTTTGTTTCTGTGGAAGATCACTCAGTATTACAGTCCATCCAGGTTGCTGCGAAGTTCATGATTTTGTTCTTCTTTATGGCTGTGTAATATTTCATTGTGTATATGTACCACATTTTTTTATCCAGTCCTCTTTTGACAGGCAGCACGGTTGGTTCCATGTTCTTGCTATTGTGAACAATGCTGTGATAAACATACGTGTGGAGGTATCTTTTTAATAGAGTGATTTGAGTTCTTCTGGGTATATTCCCAGTCCCCAAAAAGTGAAAAATAATTTTTACTGCATCCACTGAGTTTATATTTCTTTTTTTTTTTTTGAGTTGGAGTCTCACTCAGTCGCCCAGACTGGAGTGCAGTGGCCGCTCCCGGCCACCGCAGCCTCGACCTGCTGGGCTCTGGCGATCCTTCCGCTCAGCCTTCCGAGTAGCTGGAACTACAGGCGTGCGCTACCACGCCCGGCTAATTTTTTGATTTATTGTAGAGATGAGGTCTCACCAAGTTGCCCAGGCGGGTCTCGAACCCGCGGGCTCAGGCAATCCACTCACCTCAGCCTCCCAAAGGCGCGGGATTACAGGCTGAGCCACCGAGCCCGGCTAGTGAGTTTCTATTTCATGAAACATTTCTTGCCCACACTAGATGGTTTTATTTTAGTCAGGACTCCCTAAAAGCTGCCAGTGAATCTCACTCAGGTATATGAAGAAGTGGTCATCAGAATACCCAGGCTCTTGCCCATCACACTTTACATATTGCTGCTCAAATGAAATACAGTGTGTATCCTTTCCCTTCTCCACCAGATAATCTTGCTGGCTCCCTGCTGCCCTATTTGAAAATTAAAATAACACAAAATTAGATGTTTTTATTATTAAATTAATACAGTTATTGCAGAAAACTTGGGGAGGAAATAGAGAAGTATAAAGAAAAAGATATAAATCTCCTGTCAGGGCAAACCTCTTGAGTCCCCTCCCGCTGCAGGAGCTTTTCTGTGTTCTCAATAAATCCTGCTTTCTAAAAATTAAATTAAATTAAATTAAAATAAATAAATCTCCTGTCATTCCATTCTCCAGAAATAATATCATTTTGGCGTTACCTAACAATCTTGTGTATGCGTGCGTGCGTGAATATGTCTGTGCTCCTTGTTTGTTTTATTTTACAAAATTAGTATACTTGGTAATATTCCAGAATATAGTTAGGCTGTAATTCAACTATTTCATATTGTCAGAAATTTTTCTAACTTTTTTATTAGTATAAGTAATGATGCCGTGATAAGCATCCTTGAGAAATTGCTGAATCAAAAGACATATCCATTGTAAATCTCTTTATTCTTACTGTCAGATTGTCTCCCAGAAAGTAAAAACACATTTTTACTTTATTCAGTGAATGTTTCTATTTTATGGAACACTCCTTGCCCACACTAGAAAGTTTGATTTTTCTAATGCTTTGCCAATTTGATAGTGACAGGTAAACAACATTTAATTTTAGCGTGTAACCCCTTTTTGGAGAGGTCGCACATTTTTTCATATGTTTATTGCTCCTATCGCTACAAAAATCAGCCCAGTCTTCATAGCTTTATTCCACTGTGCCCTTCCTCCTTACCAACTTAATTTCTCATGACTTCCCTCCAATCTGTATCCCACACTAGCCAAGCTTCTCTGATTTCACAATGCTTGCACTCTTCATATAAATATCTCATTTATATAATCACCTGCTAAGTGTCAGGGATTATACAAATGCTTTATAAGCATTAACTCATTTAATCCTTACAACAACACTATAAGAAAGATTTATTATCATACCCACTTTAAAAATGTAGATATAAGCCGGGCTCAGTGGCTCAGCCTGTAATCCCGCACCTTTGGGAGGCTGAGGTGAGTGGATTGCCTGAGCCCGCGGGTTTGAGACCCGCCTAGGCAGCGAGACCTCATCTCTACAATAAATAAAAAAATCAGCCGGGCGTGGTAGCGCATGCCTGTAATTCCGGCTACTTGGAAGGCTGAGGCGGAAGGATCGCTGGAGCCCAGCAGGTCGAAGCTGCGGTGGCCGGTAGCGGCCACTGCACTCCAGTCTGGGCGAGAGAGTGAGACGCCAACTCAAAAAAAAAAAAAAAAAAAGTAGAATAAGCTGGACTCAGTGGCTCAGCCTGTAATCTTGTGCTTTGGGAGGCTGAGGTGAGTGGATTGCCTGAGCCCGCGGGTTCGAGACCCACCTAGGCAACTTGGCGAGACCTCATCTCTACAATAAATCAAAAAAATTAGCCGGGTGTGGTAGCGCGCGCCTGTAGTTCCAGCTACTTGGAAGGCTGAAGCAGAGGGATCGCCGGAGCCCAGCAGGTCGAGGCTGCAGTGGCCAGGAGTGGCCACTGCACTCCAGTCTGGGTGACAGAGTGAGACTCCAACTCAAAAAAAAAAAAAAATGTAGATACAGACACAGATAAATTAATGAATTTCCCCAAAGTCACACAGCTTGAATCTTGAATACTGAAGGACCTAATAATAAAATCTAGAGAGTTACATCAAGAGCCAACAATTAGAGAAAAAAGCCTCCCTCCTAAAATGGTAGCATAAGCCTTCCTTTAAAATTTAATTTCACCAATGGAAAATTCTTTAGATCGTAAATATAAGTGTGGGGTTTAAGTTTGAAAATAAAGGGCAATCCAGAATTTCCACTTTTGGCCAAGGTGAACTTACAGGGACTGGATTCAGTTGTTTCAACTAAAACAACTAAAAAAATAGATGATCTATATGAAACAACTTCCAAGACATTGTATACCAGGCAATGAAGAATAGTGATTCCTGAGAGATGGGAAACAAATCAGGTGAGCCCTACAATTGTTCCAGCTTACTTCCTGTACAAAGTTTCCAGGTCAATGCATAGAAAGGAGGGAACTCAGCTGGAAGTCCAGTGCTATCCCTGAGTTGAAGAGACAAAGCTGGGAGTCCAGAAGGGCAAGGTGGCTAGAATTCACAAGCCAGATTATCAGAAAAAAAAGATTGTTTGATGAATGAATTATTTCTCTGTATTTTCTAGGATTTAGTTGAGCCTTTTTTTTTTTTTTTTTTTAGTTGGAGTCTCACTCCTTCGCCCAGACTGGAGCGCAGTGGCACGCTCCCGGTCACCGCAGCCTCGACCTGCTGGGCTCCGGCGAACCTTCCGCCTCAGTCTTCTGAGTAGCCGGAACTACAGGCACGCGCTACCATGCCCGGCTGATTTTTTTTTTTTTTTTTAATTGTAGAGACGAGGTCTCGCCAAGTTGCCCAGGCGGGTCTCGAACCCGCGGGCTCAGGCAATCCACTCATCTCAGCCTCCCAAAGTGCTGGGATTACAGGCTGAGCCACCGAGCCCGGCTTAGTTTAGCTTCTTTAAACAGCGGATTTAACCAACTATTTTGAAATCTTTGTCAGGCAGATTATTTAGCTCCATCTCTATGAGTTCAGTCTCTGGTACCTTATTTTATCTATTTGTTAATGTCATGTTTCTCTGATTGTTCGTTTTTTGTTGTTTTGTTTTTGTTTTTGTTTTTGTTTTTTTTGAGTCGGAGTCTCACTCTGTCACTCAGGCTGGAGGGCAGTGGCACACTCCCGGTCATTGCAGCCTCCATCTGCTGGGCTCTGGCGATCCTTACACCTCATCCTTCCAAGTAGCCGGAACTACAGGCACACGCTACCACACCCCGCTAGTTTTTGATTTATTGTAGAGACAGGTCTCGCCAAGTTGCCCGGGGGGTTCTCAAACCCGTGGGCTCAGGCAATCCACTCGCCTCGACCTCCCAAAGTGTTGGGATTACAGACTGAGCCACCGAGCCGGACAATTGTTCTTGATCTTTGTGGTTGTGTGTTGATTTTTGCACATTGAAGAAGTAGGTACTCATGGCAGCGTTCACAGTCAGCTTTATCTAATAAGTTCCTTCAACAGTACACCTGTCAAAACTTCTAAGCAGATCATTAATTGTGGTCCCTAAACTTGATCACTGCAGCCATTGCATGGCTAGGGGGCACCTTCGGCCAAAGATCCCTGGAGTCATTGCAGCCTGCGCTGGAGTCTCCTGTCTTTGCAATCAATTATGCTGTTTTTGTACCTCACGTCTGTTTTCTGTTCACAAATACTGCCTGATCAAATTGCAGGTTAGAGTTCTTTGAATCTGTTCTGTTTCAGAGGTTGTCCAAATCATGAATTTTTTTTTCTTGTTCCAATTCTGCTAAATTTAACTTTTCTAAGGATTTTCCTTTTACCAGTAACTATGAGATCAAAATGAAAAGTTTACTAATTTTAATAAAATTATGGGTCAGTGAAATTATTTTATGTTTATAATCTATTTACATCTTTAATAGATCTACTAGCAACATTTTAAATAAAATGATGCCTCTTATTTAAAAAAAAAGAAAAAGAAAGAAAAGAGATTACCGCATAGAGAGAAGCCTCCAGAGATCTGCAGAGAGTCCTTTTTGAGTGTTCAGCTGAGTTTAGATCAGTTCATGTATGCGAGAAAATTATCTTAGGTAGAAAAAATAACTAACTAAAGAGATTAAAAAGAATAATTCTTGAAACTCACGCAGGGCCAGGAATAGTGTCATTTCCTACTACCACAGTGAAAGATCTCAAAATTCATGAGGTAAGGTAGAGTATACAGAAGTGTCTAGCCTCAATAATTAGGAAGAAAAAAATCAACCCTAGACTAAATGCAGCCCTGATTCTACCTAACAAAGTTTAAGAGAACAACCTGAAAGGCTTAAACTGTTTCCAAGAAACTTAACAGCATTCTATAGCAAAATTCAAGAATATTTACAGTATAGAAATGCAAAAATATCTACCACACAATATCTAGTATCCAAGAAAAAAATTTCCAGGCAAGCATAGAAGCAGGAGATTATGAGGAAAAATATCAATCAATTGAAACTGACCCAGAAATGATATATATGATAGAATTAGCACACAAAAATGATTATGATAACTTTATTACACATATCCAAGAAACTAAAAGAGGCTGGACTCGGTGGCTCACGCCTGTAATCCCAGGAGTTTGGGAGGCTGAGGTAGGAGGATAGCCTGAGCCCAGGAGTTTAAGACCAGCCTAGGCAACATGGCGAGACCTCATCTCTCCAATAAATAAATAAATAATAACCAGGCGTGATGGGGCATGCCTGTAGTTCCACCTTCTTGGAAGACTGAAGCAGAGGGATCACCTGAGCCCAGCAGGTTGCAGCTGCGGTGCCATGATTGAGCCCCTGCACTCCAGCCTGTGCAACAGAGTGAGATGCTAACTCAAAAAAAAAAAAAAAAAAAAAACAACCACACAAACAAAAAAAAAGAAATCTACAATGTCTGAGATGGAAAGTACACTGAATATGAGTAACAGCAAATTAGACACAGAAGAAGAAATGATTGATGAATTTACAGAATAGTAATAGAAACTATCCAAAATGAAACATGAAAAAAAAAAGAGTATCAGTGAGCTATAAGACACTTCAAGTGGCCGAATATACACAAATTAGTCTCCAAAGGAGAGGGAAGAGATGAGGGAACAAATAAAGATATCTCAAGAAATGGCCAAAATGTTTCAAATTTGATGAAATTTATAACTTACAGATCCAAGAAGCTCAATGAACCCCAAGCACAATAAATTAGAAGAAAACAGCACTAATCACAATCACATCATAATACAATCGCTTACAACAAATGATGAAAAGAAAATTATTAAAGAAGAGAGGACAAAAGACACAATACATACAGAGAAATAAAGATAAGGTTAGAGTTCACATTATTTTAAAATGCAAGCTAGAAAACGGCCCCGCTCGGTGGCTCAGCCTGTAATCCCGCGCCTTTGGGAGGCTGAGGTGAGTGAATTGCCTGAGCCCGTGGGCTCGAGACCCGCCTGGGCAGCAAGACCTCATCTCTACAATAAATCAAAAAAAAATCAGCCGGGCGTGGTAGCACATGCCTGTAATTCCGGCTACTTGGAAGGCTGAGGCAGAAGGATAGCCGGAGCCCAGCAGGTCGAGGCTGCAGTGGCCGGGAGCAGCCACTGCACTCCAGTCTGGGCGACAGAGTGAGACTCCAACTCAAAAAAAAAAAAAAAAAAAGAAAAAGAAAAGAAAACAGTGGATCAACATCTTTGAACTATTGAAAGTTTTAAAAAATTTTGTCAGCTTAGAATCCTTAAGCCTGTAAATGAAGATAAAATAGAGACATTTTCAGACATACAGAAATTGAAAGAATATATCACCTTCAGACCTAAATTGTAAAAAATGTTTTGGTTTTTTTTTTGAGTTGGAGTCTCACTCTGTCACCCAGGCTGGAGTGCAGTGACCGCTTCCGGCCACCGCAGCCTCGACCTGCTGGGCTCCGATGATCCTTCCGCCTCAGCCTTCTGAGTAGCCGGAATTATAGACGCGTGCTACCATGCCCGGATGATTTTTTTGATTTATTGTAGAGATGAGATCTCGCCTGCCCAGGCGAGTCTCGAACCCTCAGGCTCAAGCAATCCACTCACCTCAGCCTCCCAAAGGCGCGGGATTATAGGCTGAGCCACAAGCCCAGCTATGGTTTTTTTTTTAAAAGTGTTTCAACGATTTCTCTGCTAAGCTATGGTCTGGCCATGTGGCTACTTTAGCTAGGGCTGCCATGTTTCCTAGTTTTGGCCTCCACCCTAACTTGCGGAGGTGAATCTCTATCTCTCTGTCTCTCTTTCTCTCTCTCGCTCTCTACTATCTAAGTAAACTATATTTTCCAGTTTAACTTTGGTACACTTTTTTGTATCTTTCACATAGCACCAGATCGCAGACCAGATACCCCCCATTAGGCCTAACCTTACATTTTGGAGGTCAAGCTGGGATATATTTTAACCTAACATACATCATCAGTGAAACTAAGAGAAGAACAACACCTGTATCCCACATATATTAAAGATGTCATGTGAAATCTTATACATATAGGATGACGTTAAATAAAGACAGAGTTACATGTATAGGCACATTTCTAAATGAGAAAGTACTGTAGAAAAAAAAAAAAGTGCTTCAGGGAGAAAGAATGATACCAGATGAAAATCTGGATTCATGGAGAAAGAATGATACCAGATGAAAATCTGGATTTGCACAAAGAAATGAAGAGCACCACAGATAGTAATTATGTGGGTAAATAAAAAGAATTCAGGTTGTTTAAATCTCTGTAAAAGACAATTGGCTGCAACAAAAATAATAATATAGAATTTACAGCAAATGTAGAAGTAAAATGTTTGTTAACAATAGCACAAACGCTGGAAGGAGAGAAATGAAATGTACATTATATGTAAAACAGTGTAATATCACTTTAAAACAGTCAAGATAGGACAGGTGTGGTGGCTCAGCCTGTAATCCCACCACTTTGGGGGACCAAGGCGAGAGGATTGCCTGAGCCCTGGGGGTTCAGGACCAGCCTTGTTTACTTGGTGAGACCTCATCTTTACAATAAATCACAAAAAAACTAGCCAGGTGTGGTGGCGTGTGTCTGTGGTTCCAGTTACTTGGAAGGCTGAGGTGGAAGGATCGCCTAAGCCCAGCAGGTCGAGGCTGCGGTGGCTGTGAACATGCCACTGCGCTCTAGCCTGGGTGACAAGAGTGAGACTCCAACTCAAAAATTAAATAAAATAGAACAGTCAAGATAAATTAAATATATATATACTAACAACATGACAAAAAGTTATAACTAATAAGCCAATAAGAGAGATTAATAGAAAAAATTTAAAACATACCTGTACATTTTAAGGAACTGGAAAAAAGAAGAGCAAACTAAACCCAATGCTAACAGAAGGAAAGAAATCATTAAAATAGAGTGAACATAAATGAAAGGGAATAGCAAAAATCAGAGACTGTGAATTAAACCAAAACTTGGTTCTTTGACAAGATCAACAAATTGACAAATCCCTAGCTAGACTGACTAAGGAAAAAAATAAAAGACTCAAAATACTAAAATCAGAAATGAAAGTGAGAACATTACTACCAATTCTACAAAAATAAAAAAGATTATGCAATAATACTATGAACAATTGTATGTCAACAAGTTAGATAGCCTAGGTAAAATGGACAGATTCTTAGAAACACACAGACTACTAAAACTGACTAATAAAGAAACAGAAAATCTGAATAGATGCATAACTACTATGGATATTGAATCAGTAATCAAAACATTCCTGTTATGGACTAAACTATGTCCCTGTGCTCAAATTCATATGTTGAAAGTTTAACCCCAATGTGATGGTATTTGGAGATGGGGCCTATGGGAAGTAATTAGGATCAGATGAGGTCATGAGGTTGGGGCCCTTATGATGGAATTAGTGCCTTTAAAAGAAAAGATTCTAGAGAGCTTTCTCTAGTCCTCTCTCCATCAGGTGAGAACATAGTGAGAAGGTGGCTATCTGCAAGCCAGGTAAAGAGATGTCGTCAGAACCCTACCATACTGAACAGAGATCTTGGACTTCTCAGCCTCCATAACTGTGAGATATAAATATCTGCTGTTGCAGCCGGGCTCTGTGGCTCAGCCTGTAATCCTGCACCTTGGGAGGCTGAGGTGAGTGGATTGCCTGAGCCCGCGGGGTCGAGACCCGCCTGGGCAATGTGGCGAGACCTCATCTCTACAATAAATAAAAAATTAGCCGGGTGTGGTAGTGCACGCCTGTAGTTCCAGCTACTTGGAAGGCTGAAGAGGAAGGATCGTTGGAGCCCAGCAGGTCGAGGTTGCGGTGGCCGGAAGCGGCCACTGCACTCCAGTCTGGGCGACAGAGTGAGACTCCAACTCAAATAAATAAATAAATAAATAAATATCTGCTGTTTAAGTCATTCTGTATATGATATTTTGTTATAGCTACCCAACCAGACAAATATATTGCTCACCACCACCACCACCACCACCACCCCCACAAAAAAAAAGCTCCAGGATCAGATGCCTTCACTAATGAATTCTACCAAAAATTTAAAGAGGAATTAGTATCAAACTTTCTCAAATTATTTCTAAAAAATGAAGAGGTAGGAATATTCCTAACTATGAGGCCAGCATTACACTGATACCAAAGTCAGGCAAGGATAACAAGAAAATTATAGACCAATATTCCTTATAAATGTAGATGCAACATTTCTTTTCTTTTTTTGAGTTGGAGTCTCACTCTGTCGCCCTGGCTAGAGTGCAGTGGCACACTCACATCTACCACAGCCGCTACCTGCTGGGCTCAGGTGATTCTTCTACCTCAGCCTTCCAAGTATCTGGAACTATAGGCATGCACCACCACGCCCAGTTAAGTTTTTGATTTATTGTAGAGATGAGGTCTTGCCAAGTTGCCCAGGCTGGTCTCAAGCCCGTGAGCTCAAGCAATCCTCTCACCTCAGCCTCCTAAAGTGCTGGGATTATAGGTATGAGCCACCAAGCTCAGTGCAACATTTCTGAACAAAATACTAGTAAATTGAATTCAGCAGCATATTAAAAGAATCATACACCACAACTAAGATTTAACCCTAGAACGCAAGGATGATTAAACCTGCAAAAGTCAATCAACGTAATACATCTCATTAATAAAATTAAGAAAACAAACCTACAATCATCTCAATCGATGCAGAAGATTTGACAACATTTCACATCCTTTCATGATAAAAACACACAATAAACTAAAAATAGAAGGAAACTTTCTCAACATAATAAGGCTATATATGAAAAACCTAAAGTTAGCATCATATATGTGGATCAAAGACTGGACGCTTTCCCCCAAGTTCAGAAAATTAGATAAGTTCTCCCACATTCATCACTTCTATCCAAGCAATTATGCAAGAAAAAGAAATAAAAGTCATCCAAATTAGAAAGGAAGAAGTAAAATTATCTCCACTAGCAGATGATGATGATGTAGAAAACCCTAAAGAATACACACACGGTCGGGCACAGTGGCTCAAGCCTATAATCCCAGTTGGGAGGCCGAGGCAAGAGAACTGCCTGAGCCCAGTGGTTTGAGACCAGCCTGGGCAACTTGGTGAGACCTCGTCTCTACAATAAATCAAAAAACTAGCCAGGTATGGTAGCACATGCCTGTAGTTCCAGCTGCTTGGAAGGCTGAGATGGAAGGATCACCTGAGCCCAGCAGGTTAAGGCTGTGGTGGCTGTGAGCATGCCACTGCACTCTAGCCTGGGTGATAGAGTGAGATTCCAACAACAACAAAAAAGGCAGGGCTCGGTAGCTCAGCCTGTAATCCCAGTGCTTTGGGAGGCCGAGATGAGTGGATTGCCTGAGCCTGCAGGTTCGAGACCCACCCGGGCAACTTGGCGAGCCCTCATCTCTACAATAAATCAAAATTAGCCGGGTGTGGTAGCACGCACCTATACTTCCAGCTACTTGGAAGGCTGAAGCAGAAGGATCGCCGGAGCCCAGCAGGTCGAGGCTGCGGTGGCTGGGAGTGTGCCACTGCATTCCAGTCTGGGCGATGGAGTGAGACTCCAACTCAAAAAAAAAAAAAGAACACACACACATAAATTCTTAGAACTAAGAAACAAATTCAGCAAAGTTTCAGGATATAAAATCAACACACAAAAATCAGTTGTATTTATACACACTAGTGATGAAGAATTTCAAAATGAAATTAAGAAAACTATTCTATTTACAAATACATAAAAAAATTACTTAGGAGTAAATTTAACCAAGGAGGTGAAAGACTTGTACACTGAAAATTACAATATATTGCCAAACAAAATTAAAGAAGACCTAAACAAATAAAATAATATCCCATGATCATAAATTGAAAGAATAAATTGAATTGAATCATAAATTGAAATCATAAATTGTAAGATGACAGTAGTACCCAAAGCAATCTGTAGAGTCAATGCAATCCCTATCAAAATCGCCAAGGGAGGTTTGTTTGGTTTGGAGGAGTTGTTTTTGTTTTTGTTTTTGTTTTTTTGTAGAAATAGAAAAACTCATAGAATTATTTGAATTTCAAGAAACTTCAAATAGCCAAAATAATCTTGAAAACATAAAGTCAGGGGACTCAAAGTTCTGGATTTCAAAACTTACTACAAAGCCACAGTAATCAAGATAATATGATAAGCCAGGCTGGGTGGCTCAGCCTGTAATCCCGCGCCTTTGGGAGGCTGAGGTGAGTGGATTGCCTGAACCCGCGGGTTCGAGACCCGCCTGGACAGGCGAGACCTCATCTCTACAATAAATCAAAAAATCAGCCAGGCGTGGTAGCGCATGCCTGTAATTTCGGCTACCTGGAAGGCTGAGGCGGAAGGATGGCCGGAGCCCAGCAGCTCGAGACTGCGGTGGCCGGGAGTGGCCACTGCACTCCAGTCTGGGCGACAGAGTGAGACTACGACTCAAAAATAAATAAATAAATAATAATAATAATATTCCAGCAATTCTCCTTATAGGTATATATCCAAAAGAATTGAAGACAGGGACTCAAACATATACTTGTATGCAAATGTTAAGAGCAGAATTATTCATAATAGACAAAATGTGGAAACAGCCCTAAGAGTCCATCAACAGATGAATGGATAAACAAAATGTGGAATATACACAGAATGAAACATTATTCAGTCATAAAAAGTAACGACACTCTAATATGTACTACAACACGGATAAAACTTGAAAATGTTAAGTGAAATTGAGCTCGGTGGCTCATCCTGTAATCCCGCACCTTGGGAGGCTGAAGTGAGTGGATTGCCTGAGCCCACAGGTTCAAAACCTGCCTGGGCAACTTGATGAGACCTCATCTCTACAATAAATCAAAAAATTAGCCAAGTGTGGTAGCACACGCCTGTAGTTCCAGCTACTTGGAAGGCTGAGGCGGAAGGATTGCCGGAGCCTAGTTGGCCGAGGCTGGGGTGGCCGGGAGCAGCCACTGCACTCCAGTCTGGGCAACAGAGTGAGACTCCAACACACACAAAAAAGAAAATGTTAAGTGAAATAAGGCAGGCACAAAAGAACAAATATTATGTGACCACTTATATAAGATGTCTGGAATAGGCAAACTTATGGAGACAGAGAGTAGATTGAGGTACCAGGGGCTGGAGGAAGGAGGAGATGTAAACGCTTAATGGGTACAGACTTTCTGTTTGTGGTGATGAAAAAGTACTGGAAATAAATAGTAGTGATGGCTACACAACATTTTGAATATAATTAATGCCACTGAATTGTACATTTAACAATAGTTAAAATTATACATTTATGTTAAATATATTATGCATATTTACTACAATAAAAAATATACACAATTAATCCAAAGGAAGGCAGAAAAGAAAAAAAAGAAAGAAAGAACAGATGGGACAAAAAGAAATACAATAAAAAATGTTAACTTTATATCCAAACCATATTAATATCACATTAATTGTAAATGTGCTAAACAACTCAATTAAAAGGTAAAGAATGTCAAACTAGGGGGCTGGGGAGAAGCAAGACATACTATATGCTGCTTACTAAAAACTCACTTTAAATTTTTTTTTTTTTGAGTTGGAGTCTCACTCTGTCGCCCAGACTGGAGTGCAGCAGCTGCTCCCGGTCACTGCAGCCTCGACCCACTGGGCTCCGGCGATCCTTCCAACTCAGCCTTCCGAGTAGCCGGAATTACATGCATGCGCTACCACACCCGGCTGATTTTTGATTTATTGTAGAGATGAGGTCTCGCCTGCCCAGGCAGGTCTCGAACCCGCGGGCTCAGGCAATCCACTCACCTCAGCCTCCCAAAGGCGCGGGATTACAGGCTGAGCCACCAAGCCTGGCCACTTTAAATTTAAAGACACAACTTAGTTAAAAGTGAGAGGGTAGAAAAAAGATATACTATGTTAACTCCAATTTAAAGAAAGTTGGAGTGGTTTTATTAATATCAGATAAGGCGTATTTCAGAGCAAAGATAATATCAGTGCTAAGGAGGGTCATTTCATAATAATACAGGAGTCGATTTATCAAGAAGACATAATAATTTAACCATTTAGGCACCTAATAATAGAGCTTTAAATAGAATTGAAAAGAAGAATAGATAAACCCATAATTATAGTTAAAGAGTTTAATTTCTCTCTCACTCATAGATAAAACAAGTAGAGAGAAAATGAGTAAAGCTATAAAAGGCTCAAACAAGACTATCAACCAAACTGACCAGATTGAAATGTATTAATAACAGAGTGCTCCAACCATCAGCAGAATAATACACGAGACATTTACCAAGATAGACCATTTTCAATGTCATAAAATAAGTCTCAATAATATAAAAGCATTCAAGTCATACAAAAACACTTTCCCACCAAGAGAGGTCCAGGTCTGAATGACTTCACTGGGCTTTTTTTTTTTTTTTTTTTTTTTCTGAGTCGGAGTCTCACTCTGTCGCCCAGACTGGAGTGCAGTGGCCGCTCCCGGCCACCGCAGACTCGACCTGCTGGGGTCCGGCGATCCTTCCGCATCAGCCTTCCGAGTAGCCGGAATTATAGGCACGCGCTACCACGCCCGGCTAATTCCACTGGGCTTTTATGTGAAACATTTAAAGAAGAAATAATACCAATTCCACAGAAAACTCTTCTAGAAAATGGAATAATAGAGAATTTTTTCCAGCTCATTCTATGAGACCAGAATTACTTTGAAACCAGACTACAAGAAAAGAAAAACTACAGACTAATATCTATCATGAACACAGATGTAAAAATTTTTAACAAAATTTAAGTCAAATTCAACAATATATAATAAGGTTAATACATCACGAGCAGGTGGAATTTATCTGAGAAATTCAAGCCTGGTTCAACACTGAAAATTTACCATATCAACAGACTAATGAAGAAAAATCACATGATCATGTCAACTGATGCAGAAAAAGAATTTGATAAAATATATCTATTCTTTAAAAAAAATTTTTATTGTGTGTATTTGAGGTTTATAACATGATGTTATGGGATACATTGAAAAAGTAAAATGGTTAGTATAGTGAAGCTAATGAACATATTATTATCTCACATAGTAACTTTTGTGTGTGTGACAAGAGCAACTAAAAGCTATGTATTTAACAAAAAATTCTGGTGCAATACAATTTTAACTATAATATTCATGTTGTACATTAAAATACAACTATTCTCAATAAAACTCCCAGCACTCTAGGAATAAAAGGGAAATTCCACCTCCTGATAGAAGAACATCTTTGAAAACCTACAGATGGTGTTTTATCTTATGATGAAAAAGCAAATTCTTTTCCCTAAGATGAGAAACAAAAACAGGGATGTCAGCTCTTATCAGTTCTTTCAACATTGCACTGAAGGTTCTAGCTAGTGCAATAAGCTAAGAAAAGGAAATAAAAGGAATGCAGATTAGAAAGGAAGAAATAACATTGTCTTTATTCTCAGGTAACATGATCACCTACATAGAAAATTTTATGGAATCCACAAAATATCCACTAGAACAAGTAGGTTTACAAAATTGCAGGATACAAGATCAATATACAAAAATAACTCTATCTCTGTGTGCCAGCAGTAAGCAATCAAAAATTGAAATTTAAAAAATATCGATTTCCGTGCCGTTAGTGCTCCCGCAAACATGGTAAACGTTCCTAAAACCCACTGAACTTTCTGTAAGAAGTGTGGCAAACACCAGCCCCACAAAGTGACACAGTACAAGAAGGGCAAGGACTCTGTATGCCCAGGGAAAGCGGCGTTACGACAGGAAGCAAAGTGGCTATGGTGGGCAGACTAAGCCAATTTTCCAGAAAAAGGCTAAAACTACCAAGAAGATTGTGGTGAGGCTTGAGTGTGTTGAGCCCAACTGCAGATCTAAGAGAATGCTGACTATTAAGAGATACAAGCATTTTGAACTGGGAGGAGATAAGAAGAGAAAGGGCCAAGTGATCCAGTTCTAATGTCATTTTGTTATAAAGAGAATAAAATCTTGATTATATTTACTTTAAAAAATAAAAAATAAAAAAAATTAAAAAATATCATTGGGCACAGTGGCCCACGCCTATAATCCCAGCACTTTGGGAGGCAGAGGCGAGAGGATTGCCTGAGTCCAGGAGTTCAAGACTAGCCTGGAGCCGGGCTCGGTGGCTCAGCCTGTAATCCCGCGCCTTTGGGAGGCTGAGGTGAGTGGATTGCCTGAGCCCGTGGGTTCGAGACCCGCCTGGGCAGCGAGACCTCATCTCTACAATAAATAAAAAAATCAGCCGGGCGTGGTAGCGTGCGCCTGTAGTTCCGGCTACTTGGAAGGCTGTGGCGGAAGGATCGCCAGAGCCCAGCAGGTCGAGGCTGCGGTGGCTGGAAGCGGCCACTGCACTCCAGTCTGGGCGACAGAGTGAGACTCCAACTCAAAAAAAAAAAAAAAAGACTAGCCTGGGCAACTTAGTGAGCCCTCTCTCTACAATAAATTAAAAAATCTGCCGGGTGGTGTAGTGGTGCCCATGGTTACAGCTACTTGGAAGACTGAGGTGAGAGGATTGCCTGAGCCCAGCAGATAGAGGCTGCAGTAGCCATGAGAGTGCCACTGCACTCCATCCTGGGCGGCAGAGTGAGACTCCAACTCAAAAATAAAAAATGCCATTCAGGCCAGGTGCAGTGGCTGCCTATAATCCCAGCAGTTTGGGAGGATGAGGTGAGAGGACTGCCTGGGCCCATGGGCTTGAGACCAGCCTGGGCAACTTGGTGAGACCTTGTCTCTACAATAAATAAAAAAATTAGCTGGGTGTGGTGGCGCATGCCTGTAGCAGTTCCAGCTACTTGGAAGGGTGAAGTGGAAGGATCGCCTGAGCCCAGCAGGTGGAGGTTGTAGTGGCCGTGAGCATGCCACTGCATTCCAGCCTCAGCGACAGAGTGAGACTCCTACTCAAAAACAAACAAACAAAAATTCAGAGTTGCAGTGTGCTGGCTCACACTTGTAATCTCAGCACTGACGAGGGAGATTACTTGAGCCCAGAAGTTTGAGACCAGCTTGAGCAACATAGCAAGACCTTGTCTCTTAAAAAAGAAAAAATTAGCTGGGTGTGTTGGTGTGTACCCGTAGTTCCAGCTACTCAGGGAGGCTGAGACAGAAGGATCTCCTGAGCCCAGGAAGTTGAGCTGTGGTGAACCATGAGCGTACCACTGCACTCCAGCCTGTGAGTGAGAACCCCAACTCAAAAAACTTAAAAAATTTCAGCAATAAATACATGTATTCTTTTTTTTTAAAGACGAGGTCCCGCCAAGTTGCCCAGGCTGGTCTAGAACCCCTAGGCTCAGAAAATCCTCTCTCCTAGGGCTCCCAAAGTGCTGGGGTTACAGGTGTTAGCCAATGCACCCAGTTATTACATCTATTCTTAAAAACAAACCATCAAACAAAAAAAGCCAAAAACTTTATTGTATATATCTGAGGCTTATAACATGATGTTATGGAATACATAGAAAGAGTAAAATGTACTATAGTGAAGCAAATTAACACATAGATGAATCTGAAAATAAGTATGCTGAGTAAAAGAAGTCATACCAAAAAAAGGACATACAATATGTTTCCATTTATATAAAAGCCTAGAAGGTGCAAACAAATCTATGGAAACAAAAAGCAGATTGGTGATGGCCTGGGGACTAGAATATGGGAGGGAGTCCAGAGGAAAGGAATGGGAGGGGGAAATCAGAAAGCAGGAAAAGTAAACTTTTTTTTGGAGTCAGTCTCACTCTGAGTGCAATGGCATGATCACAGCTCACCGCAACTTCGACTTCCTGGGCTCAAGCAATCCTTTCACCTCTGCTTCTGGAGTAGCTGGGACTACAGATGTGCATGATACCACACCTAGCTAATTTTTTTATTTTGATTTTGTTATTGTAGAGATGAGGTCTCGCTATGTTGCCCAGGCTGGTCTCTAACTCCTGGGCTCAAGTGATCCTCCCGCCTTGGCCTCCAAAAGTGCTGGGATTACAGGGGTGAGCCACTGTACCAAGTCAAAAGTAAACTTTTTTGAGGTAATAAATATGCTCATTATCTTGATTGTTCTGACAGTTTCACATGTCAAAACTTTTCAAATTGTACATTTTAAATATGTGCAATGTATCGTACATCAGTAAATTTTGAAAAAAGCTTCTAAGGGATATTTTTCAGTTTTTAAAGCAGTTTTCAGGCAGTTTTTAAAATTATCTTCTCACTGGCATCTCATCTTTCTTGTTTCTCACATATAATCCTGGGAACTTTTTCTAATTGCGAGGGGGGGACACAAACACACGTAACATACTCAACTTTCCCAAAATATTAGACTTGATTCAAAAACTGATTTGTATTTCACACATTTTCCTTACAATTTATCTTGGCACCATCCCTGATATTCAGTTCGTCTTGGCTACTAGGGCTATAATGGGAGAGTGTTGGTTTCTAGGGTAACAACAGACAGGAGAGTACCAAGCTTGGGAGGCGGCAGTGCACACCTGGAAGGCGATCCTATAGAAATGCAGACCTCCTCTCAGTGGGAGTTCAGGCGAGAAGCTCCTACTCCACTAAATTCCTTGAGATTCTCAAGAGGGATGAGGGGGCAAATCTCTGGGGCGAATAACTCAAGGGACACAGAGAGGGAAGACAAAAAACTGAGAGCAATAAGGAAGAATTGAGCTCAGCTCGGTGGCTCAGCCTGTAATCCTGCGCCTTTGGGAGGCTGAGGTGAGTGGATTGCCTGAGCCCGCGGGTTCGAGACCCGCCTGGGCAACTTGGTGAGACCTCATCTCTACAATAACTCAAAAATGAGTCCGGCGTGGTAGCACGCGCCTGTAGTTCCGGCTACTTGGAAGGCTGAGGCAGAAGGATCACCGGAGCCCAGCAGGTGGCGGCTGAGTCTGCGGTGGCTGGGAGCGGCCACTGCACTCCAGTCTGGGGGTCAGAGTGAGACTCCAACTCAAAAAAAAAAAAAAAAAGGAAGAATTTTCTGGTCACTGTTTCATGGGAAAAAGAACTCTCTGTGGAGTTGAGGAGTTAAACTGCTGGACTCTGTGTCAACCCCACCCTCCCCAGTTTCTCCTCAATAAACCCTGCTCCTCTTCTGTCTTTCTGAGAAGGTTCTGCCTGTGGATTGTGCTTTGGTTTTATCTTTTTTTCCGCAGGGTTTGGCATAGTGCCCATCATTTAGAGGCCATACAGTCAACAGTCAAGCACAGATTCTGGGGTCATACTGTCTTGGCTCCCAGCTCTGTGACCCTGAGCAAGTTATTTTACCTCTCTGGGCCTATTTTCCCATCTGAAAATGGGATTGATAATAGTGTCTACCTCTAAAGATTGCTGAGCAGATCAAGTGGTTAATACTCGTAGTTTACTTGGAACAGTATTTACACAGTAAGCACTATATATGTTTTGAGCATTATTATTATTCCATATTAGAATTTTATCAGGATCTCAACAGGTTGAATTAACACAATAATCTGAGTGACAGTGAAATGACACTCATAACAGAGGTTTTAAGACTGATGGTTCTAAGCCGGGCTCCGTGGCTCAGCCTGTAATCCCGCGCCTTTGGGAGGCTGAGGTGAGTGGATTGCCTGAGCCCGCGGGTTGGAGACCCGCCTGGGCTGGCGAGACCTCATCTCTACCATAAATCAAAAAATTAGCCGGGCGAGGTAGCGCGCGCTTGTAGTTCCAGCTACTTGGAAGGCTGAGGTGGAAGGATCGCCGGATCCCAGCAGGTCAAGGCTGCGGTGGCCAGGAGTGGCCACTGCACTCCAGTCTGGGCGACAGAGTGAGACTCCAACTCAAAAAAAAAAAAAAAAGATTGATGGTTCTGGCTACCCAGAGGTATTCTAGAGAAATCTAAATTAGCTTAAAAAAAATAGGCCGGGCTCGGTGGCTCAGTCTATAATCCCAGTGCTTTGGGAGGCCAAGGTGAGTGGATTGCCTGAGCCCGCGGGTTCGAGACCCACCTGGACAACTTGGCGAGACCTCATCTCTACAAAAAAAAAAAAAAAAAAATAGCCGGGCATGGTAGCACGTGCCTGTAGTTCCAGCTACGTGGAAGGCTGAGGCGAAAGGATCGCCGGAGCCCAGCAGGTCAAGGCTGCGGTGGCTGGGAGAGTGCTACTGCACTCCAGTATGGGCTACAGAGTGAGACTCTAACTCAAAAAATTAAAAAATAAACCAGGGCAACCCCCTTGGGTCCCCTTCCACAGTGGGAGCTCTTCCATCCTCTCATTAAATCCCGCTTTCTTTTTTTTTTTTTTTTTGAGTTGGAGTCTCACTATCACCCAGACTGGAGTGCAGTGGCTGCTCCCAGTCACCACAGCCTTGACCTGCTGGGCTCCGGCGATCCTTCCGCCTCAGCCTTCCACATAGCTGGAACTACAGGCGAGCGCTACCACGCCTGGCTGGTTTTTTGACTTATTGTAGAGATGAGCTCTCCCTGCCCAGGCGGGTCTCGAACCCGCGGGCTCAGGCAATCCACTCACCTCAGCCTCCCAAAGGTGCGGGATTACAGGCTGAGCCCCAAGCCTGGCTAAATCCTGCTTTCTAAATAAACTAACAGGCCGGGCACTGTGGTTCAGGTCTATAATCCCAGTTTTGGGAGGCCGAGGTGAGAGGATTGCCTGAGCCCATGGGTTTGAGACCAGCCTGGCCAACTTGGCGAGACCTCATCTTTACAATAAACAACAACAAAAAAAATTAGCTGGGCATGGTGGCGCATGCCTGTGATTCCAGCTACTTGGAAGGCTGAGGTGGAAGGATCGCCTGAGCCCAGCAAGTCGAGGCTGCGGTGGCCGTGAGAATGCCATTGCACTTCAGCCTGGGCGACAGAGTGAGACTCCAGCTCAAATAAATAAATAAATTTAAAATAAACAAACCACAAAATTTTCTCAGCCTTAGGACTGAGCAATACCTTGATTAAGCCACTCCATATTATCTTCCCAATTGATAAAGGGTTAAGAAGGGTAAAAGATCTTCAATAAAACAGTGGCACTCTCTCTACAGTGGTGGCGTTATTGTGACAGGCCAGTCCCTTAACAGCACCCTGGAAGGAGAATGATGGCAACTAGGAGTCCATCTCACTAACAGAAACAGCTGCTCTGGCTGGGGATGCCCCGAGTGAGAAGTTGCTTCTCTAGAATTCTCATTGTGAACATTCAGGGTTTTGCATCACTGCTCACCCTCAGCTATTCAATCAGATATTAAATCTCTAGACTCCTTCCCAGCAAATAAAAGCTGACCATACCTGCTTTTTTCTTTACTTCTCACCACTTAAAGATTATCAGGTATGAATTCTAGCCTCAATCTATCAATTAATGAGATTTCTTTCTTTTTTTTTTTTTTTGAGTTGGAGTCTCACTCTGTTGCCCAGGCTGGAGTGCAGTGGCACGCTCATAGCCACTGCAGCCTCAACTTACTGGGCTCAGGTGATCCTTCCACCTCAGCCTTCCAAGTAGCTGGAATTACAGGCACGTGCCACCATGTCCGGCTAATTTTTTTTTTTTTTAATTTATTGTAGAGATGAGGTCTTGCCAAATTGCCCAGGCAGGACTTGAACCTGTGGAGCTCAGGCAATCCTCTCACCTCGATCTCCCAAAGTGCTGGGATTATAGAAGTGAGCCACCGAACCCAGCCTCAATTAATGAGATTTCATGCAAATCTCCTAAAACCTCTCTGTGCCATAGTTTCTCCTTAACTGTAATGTAAATGCCTATGACACCCAGTGCCCTACCTATCCCACAGGATATTGGGTAGAGGAAAGGATTCATCTATTAATAGAGTTCTGTGGGGGAAAAGTTAAAAGGACTAAGTCCACTTCAGGTATCACTTCCAGACATTTATCCTGATTTTCCTGCCCACCACTCTATAGTTTACAGAGCCCGTACTTGATCATATTAAACATTCACAACCTGTAGATGGCAGGTTGCAAGGCTGGAAAGGGCTACGAGCCCGAACAAACCCAGCTCTTTGGACTCCTCTAGTGCTCTTTCTAATATTCAACAGCTGCTTCCAGATCCCTACAACCTAATCTGTCTTGGGCACAATCCAATCTACTTTGTTTTCTAAACTGAGACTTGCAGTTCAGTTTAAATGACCAGCAAACTTCCTGCTAAAAACACCCCCACAGCCTTAAAGAGGCACGTGCACGGAGATGTACTGATGTGCATGAGGAAAATATGTGAGTGTACTCAAAATAGCATTTAATGTTAACAAAAATAATTATTGAACCTTACTAATACTAATGACCCAGCATACTTGCTCAGCATCTGTGTCAGCAGTCATCACATGCGGCATGTGTGGAGTTTCCAGGAACCAGAAGTAATACCACAATTGATACTTGTTTTCCTCGTAATGTATGCCATCCACTGGACAAGTCAGCTAATTTTTGCAAATTTTACAGTTTTTTGTATGACACGGAGAATGACCACGAACATCTTTGCTCTGCAGTTTGACAGTATCCTGGGAGGAGATGTATATTTTTATTTCACAGTGTTCTATGATGAAAAATGGCTGTCAAGAGTAGGCACTTACTTTCAAAAATAAACAAATAACAATAAACCCACTTAATCTGTCCCTTTAAGATGAAGATGACAGTCTATTGATCCGTGAGAAAATCATGCTTTCCTTTTTTTTTTTTTTTTTTTTTGAGTTGGAGCCTCACTCTGTCACCCAGACTGGAGTGCAGTAGCTGCTCCGGCCACTGCAGCCTCGGCCTGCTGGGCTCCAGCGATCCTTCCACCTCCACCTTCCAAGTAGCTGGAGCTACAGGCGCGTGCTACCATGCCTGGCTAATTTTTTTTTTTTTTTAATTGTAGAGATGAGGTCTCGCCAAGTTGCCCAGGTGGGTCTCGAACCCGCGGGCTCACGCAATCCACTTGCCTCAGCCTCCCAAAGCGCTGGGATTACAGGCTGAGCCACCAAGCCCAGCCTCATGTTTTTCTAAATAAACACATGCTTAATAGAGAAAGCATTTTTTGAATGAATGACTGGAAATAGTTCCAATATTGTGATTTTAAAAAATTACCCAAAACGATGTGTTTCACCTATGAAAACCTTTGCACAATTGAAAAACCAGGAAATAGAATTTTAAAATATATTTTTAAAATCTAAATGAAATTTCTCAATAGTTTGAACCCATTTGTCAGGACTATAAAAAGGTAACACCTTCCAGTCTTTCAAGAAGAATTAAGATGTAAATTTACTAGTTGAATTTCAATTAAAAGCCTTTCATCATTGGTGAGTGGGATTTGAAAATGAATATCATGATTTAATAAATGCAATCAAGGATACACCTCCGTTCGAATCTACCTCTTTAACAAGAATCTTTTCGTTACAACAGTCACTAACTTTCAGTAAAAAGTATGTTTTAAATGTACTTCATCTTAATTTCAATCTTTTAATATTTCTACATTAGGGCAGGTTTTCTAGGGTATATAATAAAATACATGTAAACAATTGTTTTAAAAATTTTAAATACAGTATGTTAAGAAAACATTTAAAAACGTTTGGCAACCACTGGTCTATCACCATACCAATCCCCATTTGAGAGCACAATGTTTGCAGGTAGCATGGAAAGACACAATAACATCAGCAACGCTTGACTGTGCTTTAGATGCAGGGTGGATCACTTGTTTGGGGGAGTTCTGGCCTAGGGGCTGGTGGAGATGGGGTGAAGTCAGCCTACTTTGCTTTTTTTTTTTGAGTCGGAGTCTCACTTTTTTTTTTTTTTTTTTGAGTCGGAGCAGCACACTGCTCACGGCCACCGCAGCCTCGACCTGCTGGGCTCAGGCGAAACTTTCTTCCGCCTCTGCCTCCCAAATAGCTGGAACTTCAGGCACGCGCCACCATGCCTGGTTAATTTTTTGATTTATTGTAGAGATGAGGGCTTGCCTGTTTGCCCAAGCGGTTCTCAAACCCGTGCCCTCAGGCGATCCTCTCGCCTTAGCCTCCCAAAGTGCTGGGAATTCAGGGCTGAGCCACCGCGCCCTGCTTGTGTCTGATACACAACTTTAGGGAAAGCTCCTGGTTCACAGTAGGTTTTCAATGGATGCGTATTAGTTTCTTTTTCCTCTTGCTATTTGCATGCCTACCACTTCTAAGACAGGTGGGGTCACTCAGAGCTCACGAATGTGTATGGATACGTTTACATATATATATTCCACCCCAGAACAATCCAGGTAGTGTGAAAGGGACAAGAACACATGCAAACACTCCATTGCCGACAGCGTATCTTACCATCGCATTTGCCTGGACAAGAGAACAAAGTTCACTTCCCAGTCCTAGTGAAAAGGTTTCTTTTTTGTTTTAACTATTTTTCATCATAACGCTCGAGACCTTATGTTTAATGTCATGCTACCCGGGAAGATTTGCAAACTGTGATCCTACGAGAAGGGGTTATGAACACAGAATCGTCCTGGAGAGGCTCTTCCAAAGCTCAAAAGCCCTTTGCACCGCCTGAGATTCAGATACCCAAACCACCCCAGAAGGAAACCGCCAAGGATCTTTCCCCAACGTCGGAGGGGTTGGAAGCGGGAAGGGCCACAGCAACGAGAGGAAACAGCAACAAGAACTCCTGACACCACGAAGGAGGCCGCGACAACTGTCTGAAAAATACGATCGGAAAAGAGGTGGCGAGGGGTGGACCGCGGCGGCGAGCTAGGGGCGATGCGGGCGAGCGCCCGGAGGTGGCTCCCTCCGCGGCCGGGAAAAGTCGGGAACAAAGGTCGGGGCCGGGCAGAAGTCGGCGCAAGGGAGAAGCGGCGAGGCGGCGGCGGGGCCGGGGTCGCCCGCAGGCCGGGCCACGCCGGGAATCCGGCCGAGCCGGAGACGCCCAGGCCGCGCCGAGGGCCCGGGCCGGCGACCCTGGGGCCGCGGAGGGGCCGCGCGGGAGGTCGCGGGGGGCAGGGCGCATAGGCAGGCCCGGCCGGGGCGGGCGGGCCGGCGGGAGCGCGGCCGCGGGACCGGAGGAAGGGAAGAGAAGGGAGCAGGAGCGAAGAGACAGGAGGGGAGGGGGAGGGAGGGGAGGGGAGGGAGGGAAAGGGAGGGTGGCCCGCGCCCCGCCCCCGCCCCGGCCGCCGCGGCGTGAGGGGAAAGGCCGGCGGGCGGCGGGCCGCGCCGTGAGGGGCGGAGCCTGCGGCCCCGCCCCCGCGGAGCGAGGGAAGGAGAAAGGCTCGCAGGGAAGGCGGAGGGCGGGCGGCAGGCGAGGGGGCGGCCGGCCGGGCCTGCGCCCGAGCGAGCGGCGAGCCGAGGGGGAAGGGGCCCGGAAGGAGGCGAGCGCGGCCGCGGCGCCGGGAGCCAGACGCCCGCTCGTGCCGGCCTGCCGCCGCCGCCTTCCCCGCCTGTACCCAGCTGAGTCCCGAGCGGCCGCGGAGGCCGAGCGCGGCGGGGCGGAGGCCGGGCCGGCGTCCCGCGCGGGGCTCGGTGGGCTCTGCCGGCGAGGCCGGGCGACGGGCGGAGAGAGGCCGGGCGGAGCTAGGCGAGCGGGTCCTCCCGGAGGCCGGTGTGGAGGAAGAGCCCACCCAAACTCAGCCCCACAGCCATAATCCACACGAGCAGTCACCGGAGAGCCGCGTTCCGGCCGGGAGAGAGAGAGAGAGGAGGGGACGGGAGGCAGCGAGATCTCCGTTTCATGGAGGCTGAGGCGAGAGGAATTTTCGGAGCCTGGATGCGGAGGAGCCAAACAGCAGAACTAACTCAGGAAATTGCCTTTCAGAAAAAGGCCGAACGTAGCTTGGGTCCGAGAACCAGGCTGGGGTAGGTGGAGGAACCTGCAAGTTTAAAGGAAAAAGAAAAGGAGACACTGTTTTCAGAGGTTTCTCTCTGGGTGGTGGTTATTGCTACCATTTTAAAGGTAAAAAGCAGTGCATTTCAGGTGTTGTTTGATTTCTCTCTCTCTCTCTCTCTTTTGGTGCAGTTGGCTCATTTAAGGATTTCAAAACCTTAATGTAAAAGCTTTTTTTTCTTAAAAGGAAAACCATAGATTTTGGTTCCCAGGGTTGTCCTGGACTTGGAAGGAGTGCTGTTGTGTACATACTATTGTATGGTTTTATTTATTTTTTTTACTGTGCAAATCATCTGCAAGATTTTTTTCCAAGTGCCATTTCGGATTTATTCATCCTCCCCCTCTTCTCTAATATATCCGCGGTTGTCATTTTAAGCATTGGAGACCAGAAAATTATTATTTTTTTCCCCTTTGGAGCTAGAGTCTCTCTTGCCAACCGAAGAACAGCTGGGAAAACTGGATTTAAAGGATGGTTTTATGTGTATTTTTCAGTTAAGAGTGATATTTTGAAGGCACATTCTTGCTGTGATTCATTTTTTTTTTAGCCCACACTGCTAACCTTGAAGAGATTTGTGGTTGGGTTTTTGGTTTCTAAGAAGGTCACAGTCTTTCCTCTTTTCCTTTCGGTTTTTTGTTTGTTTGTTTGTTTTGTTTTGTTTTTAAGAGGGAGGAAGAGAAGGGGGGACTTAGAAAGGAGACCATGTTAACTGGTCGAAGTAGTATGGAGCATCAGTTACCAGGGTCCTGAGAGCTGGAGGAAAAGGATTCAGTCTTCAAGTTGAGAGGGCCTCCTCTCACCTTCCTTAAAAATCGCAAGCAATTCAATTCTGATCAAGACACCAAAGCTACAGGATCTGGATCCGTGGAGATACCGAGAAACCATGAGTGTAAGGCTACCCCAGAGTATAGACAGGTAGGTTTGCTAATCATTTGGTTTTTCAACACTTAATAAAGACTGGGAGAGATGGTGTTGCATTCTGATAAAAGGTTGCAAAATAAGGGTCTGGTGGGCTGTGAGAATTGGTGGGGTAGGAGCTTTGGGTCTCTGGGGACTGTCAGCATGTGTCTTCATGGTCTGTCTGTGTGTATCCATGTATAAGACATACCTCTTGATTTAACGTCTTTTTAATATAAGCAATTAACAAGGAAGCCAGGAGAGGGGAAACAGAGGGACAGGCTTCCAGTGGCTTTTGAATTTTGCCAAACTAGAGGCTGAATTTGGGTCTCCAAATTCACCGTGCCAGCCTCGAGTGGGCACACGCCTGATCATGTGAGCCCTCAGAGATGGACTGGAACTGGCTTTAGGTGTTGGAACTGCTGGGGGAAGGGCCCTAGCAGGGGCATGGGCCTCCACCAGAGTGGTTGTTATAGAATGATGGGGCTTGGTGATGGGGTGGATCCCATTTCTAGAATGAGGAGGATGTTCTTGGCCTGAATGATAGGACAGAAACAACACCCTTAGTACCCATTACAGGTCTGGATTTTTTACCAGCGGCTGATGGGGCCCCAAAATGCATGGGTCACATTAGAATTTCCTCCCCTCAAGCGAAAGGTTTGAGACCTGCCTACCAGCTGATGCTCTAAGTTTAATCTTCCAAGCTGTTCTTAATAAGCTTGACTCTGCAAAATGGGCCCTCCCTTTGCCTAGAGCCAGAAGGAGTTGTTTTGGGCTCTTAGGGCTGCTGGGCAGAGGCCCCTAGAGTCAGAACACATGACGCCCCTTTCCCCAAGAGTCTGTCCAACCTCTCCTATCCCCAGTAACACTATAGTCTCCTTGCAGTTCTTTCCTCCAAAGGTTTGATACAACTTTATAAGCTGTCTGCTTCTTCCTTCCCTCCCCACCCCTCCCTGACCCTTCTCTCTTTGAGAATCTGGAGAGTGTGTTTTGTGGGCGCTGCACACATCCTAATAGGATAGTTGGATGGTTGGAGGAAGACTGAACAAGAAAATGAAAGGAGTGGGCCTGGAAAAAATATAATTGGAGAGACAGGGAAGAGTATTTTCAAGGGAGCAGTTGCTCTCTCTGTGTCCAGTCAACTTTTGGTTATCCATGCTAATGATAATTTCCTTTTGGCTGTGGAATGTGGCCTAAAATGCATATAATCTCTCTCTCCCAAACACTAATCTCTGCATTGCCTCAGAGCCCCGTTTAGATTAGTTCAGCAATCCCTAGACAGGGAACTGACTTGGCAGTGGGGAAGAGGAGGCAGACAGCCACAAAGGATCTATGGCTGGTTCAGACCTCCTGCCCCTTTCTGTTGGCCTGTCTGGTTTGACCCTTGGAAAGGAAGAACTGAGGCTTGTCAAGGTTAGGAGCTGGAATGGTCTACACGGCTGCCCTTCTTCCCTTTTCATCTTTTAGGAATTTGGGAATTAGTGCCCTTGGCTTTTTACGATTGAGATGATGAACCGTTCTGTTATTTCAGGGATGTCAGAAGATGGAAGCTCTGGTGTTGGGGGATGCAAGGAGGAGGAGGTGGTGAGGGTTCCTGGGTTGATGTGAGACATTCCTCTGGGAGTTTGGGTATCCTCATAACCACAGATCTCAGGATTTTCACACGTTACAGTTTCCTGATTGGGTTCATAGACTGAATCTTATTTGAACCTTACAGTGTTTCTGTGAGGTAGACAAATCGGTTATGTTTCCTATTTTACGGAAAGGGAAACTGAGGCTCAGAGAGGCTACTTGGCTTGCCCAGTGCCATTTTGCCTGACTAGCAGTGGAATCTGGACTCAAACACAGGTCTTCTGCTTCTACGCCTGTGCCTCTTTTCATTGCCCCACCACGTCTAGATTTGCATACTGGTTCTGTAGATTTTATTCTGTCCTTGACAGGAGGATCAGATACTCTTTGGCAGTATAGGTTTGTTCCTTTGCACTTTTCTGTTTAACAATCTTGGGGCTGTATCTGTAAGTTCTGTAGTTAAAGCATCCTTTTCCCTTGTGGGATGAGGACATTCCTCACCTCCACTCTTCCTGGTGGGTCAGTGCTAGGACTCAGGTCACCTCCTAGATATCCCCAGCTAGCTGCATTGAATCTTGCCCCCTTAGTTGTAGGCTTATTCTATTGGATCTTTTGATAACCTGGACTCAAGACCCTGTGGATTTTAAATAATTCAATTCACAGTCTTAAATCATACCAGAGGGATTGAATGGAATACAATGCTGCAGATTATGGAGTTGAGGATTCTCTTGTAGGTGATCAGTTTGCCATGTAGAGATCCTAGTGGGAGGTGCTATAAAAGTGTTTCAGAAAATGCAGGTGTACAGTATTTGCTCAGAGAGCAAAATCTTTTTTCTTTTTTGGAGTTGGAGTCTCACTCTGTTGCCCAGACTGGAGTGCAGTGGCTGCTCCCGGCCACCGCAGCCTCGACCTGCTGGGCTTCGGCGATCCTTCCGCCACCTCAGCCTTCCAAGTAGCTGGAACTACAGGTGCGTGCTACCACGCCGCTAATTTTTTATTTATTGTAGAGATGAGGTCTCACCAAGTTGCCCAGGCGGGTCTGGAACCCGCGGGCTCGGGCAATCCACTCACCTCAGCCTCCCGAAGGCGCGGGATTACAGGCTGAGCCACCAAACCCGGCTGAGAGCAAAATCTAACTGGGGCCTAGGACGTATGTAAGACTCTTGAAGACCACGTAACAGCAGCACTAGACTGAGGGCAGGGACAGTTTGGTTTGCTATGTTATGTCCTGTGTGTCCAGCTTAGTATATCGTGTGTTAAGTACTCAAGAAACACTTAACATGATTATTAATGTGAATGAATGTGTCAGTAAGTATAAAGCCTTCCATTTCAGGTTGTTTCAAATTCATGTGTTGATTTCAAATGTAGTCAAAATGAGGTCAACTAGAGAAGGTTTCCCAGGTGATAGGTGTTCTCTGGAAGATAAGCGACATGAGATAGAAGACCAAGTGTTTGAAGAGAGACTGGCTCAGAGTAAAGAAGACTGGACTATTTATTTGGCAGTCTTCTGCCCCCGTACCCTCCCGCTGGGGAGTGACTCCTGGGTCCATAGAAAGCAGAAAATATTTGCAGCTAACCTTTATCTTTTAGTGTTAATCAGTTATTACTGAAATATGGGCTAAAGTTTAGCTGTTCATGTCTCCTTTTGTAAAAATTCTCTTCAAGAGTTTCTAAAAAGATGCTTGATATTGCAAACAGAAATAGTGATACTAAATTTTTCCAGGAGTGATAACAAGTTTTGCTAAGCCATCTATATCAATTTGCCTAATTCCCCATAGCACATGATTTTGAGATGGCCATATGGGTTAGGAGTTTGCATCTATGAAGCATCTTTTCTCTACCCAAAATTAGCTCATGTGTGGACAAACCAGGCTGAAGTACTACATTTAAGCCAAGAGCCCTTGGTTTGAGTCTTGGCTTTCCCCTTAACTATGTGACCTTGAGCAAGTCACATGCTGCCTCTGGCTTCCTCTGTAAAGCAGTGCTCGTTTATGTAAAGTACTTTCCAGATCACAAACGTTTTTACATGGTTTGTCATTTGAGGACTAATGTTTATTGCATCTCTCTCACAGGGCTGTTGAAAGAAGCAAGTTAAATGAGATAATATATTTCAAATTGCTTTCTAAACTGTAAACTCTATGTACATTTTAGATGGTAAACTCATGAATTTGATTTAGCTTCATGCATTACTTTCTTAGCTAAGTAGCCAAAACAAATTAAAAGTGACTAAAATCTTTTCATTATTTCGAAGAATTTAAGCTTTATTGTTGCATGGTCAGTGTACTAGAAGGATGCAAGAAGAGAAAGGTTGTTGAATTGACTTCCCAGGAATTCTGTTGAATTTCTGGCTCACTTGGATGTCTTTCAGTGATGGGGATAGAAAAGATTTGTTTTGCGGTTCCTTGTCTTAGAAGTATATGACTTTTCTAATTCAAAACCAATCCAGACCCAGCAACTGTTTCCTATCAGGAATCTCTTCCCACTTTGGCTTCTGGTTTTTACTTGAGCCCTGGAACCAGGAAATCCCATTTAGCTGAGCTTCTACTCAGTTTAGAAGATTGGCCTCCTGGTATGATGACAGGGAGCTGTAAATGGTAAGTCCCCTGAAATGCTGAGTCTTTTCCAGAATGTACCCTTGTTCCCATCTAGGAGTGTGAGATGAGAAATGGCAATGGATTTACAGATGAAATATTGGCGATCAATCACCATTATAAGCAGGAACAGGCTAAGCTGAACTTCAGATACTCAAACACATTTCTGGAAGAGCAGCCTTTGATTAATAGATTTATTTAGCATTTTTTATAGTCAAGGCACTATCAGACAGCGTCCCTGTCCTCCTGTTTAGGAGAATAGACAAATAAGAAAAATGACAATATGAGTTCATCAAAATGAAGACAATTTTGTGAAGAGCGCTTAGCTCATCCCCAAATCGGTGTAAAGACAAGGAGTTCTGGAAGCTCACAATTGCTGGAATAGTTCAGAAACTCTATAGTTTGGATAGTGTTTCCCAGTGCTTTAAAAATCTGATAATCCGATGTATGTGAAAGGGTTTTGTTACTGCTAAATTCTATAAAACATAAGAGGAGTTATTTAAATCTCTTTTGACTGAATTTGTTTCACCTCTTCCTAATGGCATTGCCTTTAAAACTCCATTTTAGGAACTGGGCTTGGTGGCTTATGCCTGTAATCCTAGCACTTCGGGAGGCCAAGGCTGGAAGATTGCTTGAGACTGGCAGTTCAAGACCAGACATTATCTCTACGAAAAATAAATAGTCCCAGCTGTTTGGGAGGCTGAGGTGGAAGGATCGCCTGAGTCTAGGAAGTTGAGACTGCAGTGAGCCATGATTGTGTCACTGTACTCCAGGCCGGGTGATAGAGTGAGACCCCAGCTTTAAAAAAAAGGTTTTGCAGCCGGGCTTGGTAGCTCAGTCTGTAATCCCGTGCCTTTGGGAGGCTGAGGTGAATGGATTGCCTGATCCCGCGGGTTCCAGACCCGCCCGGGCAGCGAGACCTCATCTCTACAATAAATCAAAAAATCAGCCGGGTGTGGTAGCGCATGCCTGTAATTCCGGCTACTCGGAAGGCTGAGGCTGCGGTGGCCGGGAGCGGCCACTGCACCCCAGTCTGGGCGACAGAGTGAGACTCCAACTCAAAAAAAAAAAAAAAAAAGGTTTTGCTGGTTTATTTTAAAAAACTTAATTCAAAAATTTATCATGTGGCTTGGAAACTCTTCTGTGTGAACTGTGTGTTCTTCCTTCTTTTCTCAATCACCATATTGGGAAAAGACCCAAGCATAAACCTGCTAGTGGCATCCCAAATCATTCCTTCACCCCACGGGGTAAGCAGGACTGAAGAAGCTGCTGATTCTGGTTTCAAAAAAACAGTCATGACTTCATTAAAACTCATATTAGATCTCCTGTGAAAGAAGGTTTGGAGTCTGAGGGAAGAGCACGGCATCTGAGTTAACAGACATGGATGTTGTCACCAGCTGGGTGAATGACCTTGCAAAGGTGCTTGCCTGCTCTGGACCTCAGTTTTCTTATCTGGAAAAATGAGAGAATTAGGCTAGCCAACCTCTGAGGCTTGATTCCTTTTAGCTATTGCGTTCTGTGAGCCTCTGAAAACAATGCCTTGTGTCTTTTTTTTTTTTCAGTGAGCCAGATCTTTTTTTCAGGAATCATTATCTGGCCTTCCTGAAAACCAGTGAAAATGAAAGTTTGAAAAGATCAGGGAATAGAGCTGCCTGATGAAATGGGAGAGAAGATGGAAGTACAGGGGTATGGAAACTTGGGGAGGAACTGGGAAATCTGTGACCTCTAATATAACCAGAATAGGATTTGGAAGATATTTTTAAGGTCTGGAAGAACACACATTTGTGGTACTAAAACAATTAGGTGGATTTGCGGAGAAATCACAGAAGTCTGATCACCTTGCTCTTTCCTCTAGACTCCAAATAGGGTATCTTTTTCTCTCTCTTTTCTTTCTTTTTTTGAATATGGGTCTCACTCTGTTGCTCAGGCAGAGTGCAGTGGCACAATCCCAGCTTAATACAGCCTCAACCTCCTGAGCTCAAGCAATCTTTCTGCCTCAGCAGCCTGAGTAGTTGGGACTACCAACACATGCCACCACACCCGGCTAATTTTTTGATTTTTTTGTAGAGACAGGTCTTGCTATGTTGCCCAGGTTGGACTTGAACTGCTGGACTCAAGTGATTTTTCCCATCCCAGCTTCCCAAAGTGCTGGGGTTATAGGCATGAGCCACCACACTCGGCCTAAGGTGTCTCTTGAGCTAGTTAAGACAAGTTGAAGGTTTTTCCCATTTTCAGTGATCTCTGTGGAGGGTGGTTCTACGGATTCAGCAGTTAAAGCCTGTTGGATATCAAACTTCCTCTACTATAATTTATCTATCTGTCTATCTACTTATTTATTTTTTTGAGTAGGAGTCTTACTCTATTGCCTGGGCTGGAGTTCAGTAGCATTCTTACAGCCACTGCAGCCTTGGCCTGCTGGGCTCAGGTGATCTTTCCACCTCAGCCTTCCAAGCAGTTGGAACTACAGATGTGTGCCACCACACCTGGCAGATTTTTAAAATTTATTGTAGAGACGAGATCTCGCCAACTTGTCCAGGCTGGTCTTGAACTCCTGGACTCAGGCAGTCCTCTCACCTATGCCTCCCAAAATGCTGGGATTACAGGCGTGAGTCTCCGTGCCTGGCTTCTGCTACACTTTAAAACCATTTTATGTCTTTCTATTCTAATTTCAGTGTGAACTCTAAAGTCACTAATATCCCTCTATCATCTTTATTGACTTCTTTAAGATTTTCCTCCTCATTTTAAAGAACAGCAAACTTAAGACATGAAAGTGTGTGAGAAGGGGATTTTCAAAAGTTAAAGTAACGTCAAGAATCTTCTTGATTTCCAGCCCTTGCTCCTTTCTCTCCAGTGTTTGGGAGCTGCTACTGCAAAATGATATGATGGGATCTGTAGTCATCATTGTGGTGTGGCCTCAGATCACATAGGGAACCAATCTAGCAGCTTTCCAAGTGATGACCTGTGACCTGTGGCACTTGGTAGTTAGTTGGTTGGACCGCAAATATTTGTCAGATGGCTCCATGCTCAGCTCAGTTCTCGGTGTTCTGGTAGATAATATACAAGAATATAGAGCTTAAATTCTTGTTGAGAAATATTATTAATGAAACAACACAAAACAATAAAGATAGTACATTAATTGCTGAATCTTTATGAACACTGAAAAGGTACATTTAGAGAGGAGTGGAAGATTGATGCTAATGAGAACAACCAGAGAAGAGTAGTTAGAAATTATTCAGGCTGTTTCAGACAAGGGAAGCAATATAAGCAAAGACTGGGGTGGAACCAAGCATGATGTAGTCTTAAAATGTTAAGATTGTTGAACTTTGCAGAGCAGGGAGAAATTAGGTTGATAAGGTGGGGAGGATGGGGGGATAAAGGTATTCAGACTTCATGTGGTAGGAAAAAGAGAGCCAGTGAAGTTTTGTGTATTACATGGTGATAAAAGTAGTGTTTATTTTATTTTATTTTTTGAGTTGGAGTCTCACTCTGTCTCCCAGACTGGAGTGCAGTGGCCGCAACCTCGACCTGCTGGGCTCCGGCGATCCTTCTGCCTCAGCCTTCCAAGTAGCTGGAACTACAGGCGCGCGCTACCACGCCCGGCTAATTTTTGATTTATTGTAGAGATGAGGTCTTGCCAAGTTGCCCAGGCGTGTCTCGGACCTGCAGGCTCAGGCAATCCACTCACCTCAGCCTCCCAAAGCACGGGATTATAGGCTGAGCCACCGAGCCAGGCAAAAGTGGTGTTTAAAGAGGTAATTCTAATAGGAATATATAGATAGGAAGAGAGCTTGGGGTCAGAAAGGCTAGGCCTTTTTGTAGCAATCTTAGCAAAAGATAATGAGTTTCTGAATCAGTGGTTATGGTGGGGACAGGGAGGAGAGGCAGGATTCAAAATACATTTTGGAAGGAGAATCAACAAGGTGTTTTAAGACTGAACCAAATTGTATTCCCAAATTTATGAGACTGGCTAGGAGAAGGTTAGTGCTATTGATAAAATAGAACCTTCATTAAAAGTCATTTCATCTCCCATTGGTACCCAGTAATTCACGGAATGCATCATGTTGAGTATGCTTATCTTCCTAAGACCCTTAGGTTAGGCCATTTCTACCAAATAGTTTTAAAGTTAGTTCTTCAGTGCAGCCCTTTAAAAAGAAGAGGGAAGGGGAGTCAGTTCTGGGAGTTCCCTTAGGAAATTGAGTTACAATTTGAGGAGATCAGCTTATATTTGATGGATCCTGATTAGTCAGTCATACCCCATTCCCACATAAGCAGACTAAACTTCTGGACTGGAGGATCATCTGTGTAGAAACCATTCTAGTAGCATAATATAGACAATATAGGACTTTAAGTGAGAAGATCATTGTGTGAGCCCCAGCTCAGTGACTGACTAGCTATGTGATCAGGATAGTTTGTGTAGAAGCATTTTGTGAACTCTATAGGCCAAACATATGGTGAGTGTTAAGACATTTGGTTTGGCAAGGGCCCCAGATTGGCCTGAATGCTCCTTAACTGCCACTAGAAGACCTATGCTTGGGTTACCCTTGGTTCTATGCTGATTGTCAGCTAAGGACTGACAGGCATGGTCGTGGGAATGGACTGAATAAATACAGGACAGTAGTTAAAAATCCAGTGCCTAAGATCTCAGCCTAAGGCAGTTTCTTCTTTGCTAGAACCCACAGTGTCTTTCCTTTCTGGCCTAAGCTCCCCAGCTTGGGATTCATGACTTTTTTTCAAACTTCTCACCTATTGTAGGTCTTACATCTGTACCCTGCCACCGTGCTTCAGGTAGACCAGCCTGTTTCCTGGGCTTACTCACTCTTTCCACTTGTATCAGCATTTTGTCTCCCCCAGTTCCATTACTGTCCATTATTCTTATTGCCTTCAAGGAAGTCTTCTCTGGTTAACACCATCAAGCCCCACACATTTATATTATTCACCATTCCTCTTGCACATACATGTAGCAATTTAACTTTGTCGTTTATTTGCTTATAGAATAATTTGCCTAAAAGTTCTAGCAGAATACCTGGCACATACTGGACAGTTATAAATAAATGTTGGTGCTATTCCATCCTTTGTATGTTTTGTATTGGTATTGTGTTTTATCCTGTTACTCAGGGTTCAAGAGCAGTGTCTCATTTTCCTGGATTGTCTTCTTTGTCCCAGTTTAATTCTCTTTGCACTCAGTATACTCTTTTTCTGCGTTTCCTGACTTGAACGTAGCTCATTGACATTGCTGAGCCCCTCCATGACTAGCCAAGGGATTTCAAGAAAGCAGCCCTAAACACTGCTGCCAGGAACTGAGACCAAAACTTGCCTTGTTCTGATTGGGTGCTAGGTCTTGGGCACTTGGTGTTTCTTTTAGGGACAGAGCAGCCTTGTTGGGGTTGCTTGCCTTCAGCTTCTCCAAGTTCGGGGGATTTCCCCATTGGCGGCCTGGTTTCCGGGCTGCCTTTCCCTGCAGGGGTCTGATGGGCACAGGGCCTACCCAGCTATTGTCCTGCTTGCCCCAGGCTGGCCGCATTCATTTCCCAGAGCAGGGCCTTCAGAGGCTTCCCCCCAAGAGACTGCTACTGCAGAGAAAGGCTGCTGTTGTTCTGGGGGGAGGTGGCTGGAGAGAGTGTAGTAATAGCTATGTGAATGGGACCTTGTATGAGGCTAGAACCACAGACCTTCTTCCCCTCAGAGCCCTAGGGACAGGGGTAGGAAAAAGCCATGAGGATTTCAGTGTCTTCATGGGAACAGGGTTTCAGGTTTCGGGACATTCATGCTGTCCCTTAGAAACTTGGTCCATTTAACAAATCTTTACAAGGTGCTACACCCAGGGATTCAGTGTGTGCTCAGTGTGAGTACGTACCCTGCCCTTAAGGAGCTTATGGTTTTGTAGAGGGGGACAGAAGTAAGAAGGAATTGTATGGTAGCACCTGAACTTACTTCTCTGATAACAGTTGAAGCATTCGGAAAGAACCTAAAGAAGGTTTCCTGGAGGAAAGGACCTTTAAATTGAGACCAAAAAGTGGGAGCCTGACTGGAGAGGGAAAATCTAGGCAGAAGGAACAGCATGTACAGAAGCCTCAGAGCAAGAAAGAGCATGGTGGTGTGGGAGTTGCAAGTAACTATGATGTATAGTGCGACCAATTAAGTGAAACTGTGATGTATAGTGAGACCATAGAACAATTAAGTGAAACTGGAGAAAAGGAAAATAGGTAGGAACCAGAGCCTGAGGACCATGTAATCTTCCATGTTAGGGGTTTTGGACTTTATCCTGAAGGCAGTGGTAGACCATTACGAGATTTAAATAGGGGAGTGACATGATGAGGTATGCTTTTTTTTTTTTTTTTGAGTTGAAGTCTCACTCCAGACTGGAGTGCAGCGGCCGCTCCCAGCCACCGCAACCTCGCCTGCTGGACTCCGGCGATCCTTCCGCCTCAGCTTTCCGAGTAGCCGGAATTACAGGTGTGCGCTACCACACCTGGCTGAATTTTTGATTTATTGTAGAGATGAGGTCTCGCTGCCCAGGCGGGTCTCGAACCCGCGGGCTCAGGCAATCCACTCACCTCAGCCTCCCAAAGGCACGGGATTACAGGCTGAGCCACCAAGCCCGGCTGACATATGCTTTTACAAAAACAAGATCACCCTGTCCACAGCATGGGCGTTGGATTTAAAGAATGAAAGAGTGGTGCAAGGGAGGTTGGGTTAGGAGACCACTGTGGTAACCTGGACTAAAGGTGAGCATGGCTTCTGTCATGGAAGTTACATCAGAGGTGGAGAAAAATGAGAGATTATGAGATTGTGTAGTTGATTATGTGGGGTAGGGAGGTGTGAAGGAGAGTATGGGGCAAGGATGACACCCTTACTCTTGGTGTGGGCTGCAGGTGGTACTGTTCAATGAAAAAGGAACTCGAGGAACAGCATGATTGAGGGAGGGAAAGGGGAGGGGTCAGCATTCCTTCGCCTTCGAATGGCCTATGGGAGACCCACAGGAAGATGTTCAGCCGGGAACTGGATCTGGTCTGGAGGTCAGGGTGTGTTCTGGGTTAAAGAATCACATTGGTGGGGCATCAACATCCAGACGGAGCAGTGGGAGACGAACCTGTACAGGGGCAGGGTGTAGAGCGAGAGGAGGACCTTGAACAGAACCTTGAGAGATACTGCATTTAAAGGTGAGGCAAGAGGAGCCAGTGAGGAGACTGGCAGGGAGTGGCAGAAAAGGAGCCAGGGCTGTGTGGGATCTTAGAAGTGAAGAGAGGGGGGTGGTCAACAATGTTAAATGCTACCAAGATGTCAGGGACAGAAAGGATGGAAATTCTGGGATTTAGGAGAATGTGCCATGGCCATGGTAACTTCTGGGCAGTAGTGAGGACAGGAGCCAGTTTTACCGTGGGTGGAAGTGAGAAGGGGAGGCAAGGAAAATGGTGATTAACAGTCTAGATGATTCTTTTGTGAAGTTTGGTCAGAAAGTAGAAAAAGAATGTAGCTCAGTAAGACTTTATATTTCCTTTTCTTTTCTTTGTTTTTTTTTTTTTTGAGTTGGAGTCTCACTCTGTCGCCCAGACTGGAGTGCAGTGGCTGCTCCCGGCCACCACAGCCTCAGTCTGCTGGGCTCCAGCGATCCTTCCGCCTCAGCCTTCTGAGTAGCCGGAATTACAGGCATGCGCTACCACGCCCGGCTAATTTTTTTTTTTTTTAGTATAGAGATGAGGTCTCGCTGCCCAGGCGGGTCTCGAACCCGCAGGCTCAGGCAATCCACTCACTTCAGCCTCCCAAAGGCGCGGGATTACAGGCTGAGCCACCGAGCCAGGCTGGACTTTATATTTTCAAAGTAGGAATGTGTTGCCCTGGGTCAAAGGTTCTCAATCTTTAGTATACATCAGAATCAGCTGGTGAACTTGTTAAAGTAGAAAGCACTGGGCCCCACCCTCAACATTTCTGACTCAGTGTGTTTGGGTTGAGATTGGGACCTGAGAATTTGCATTTTTAACAGTTTTCCAAGTAATACTAATGCTAGCATCCCATACTTGGTGGAAGCCCCTGCCTTATGACATCTGTACTGTTAATTAGCTCTTTTTATGTTCTTATAACAGAACTTTTATTGTTAGCTGCCTATTCTAAAATGCATTTATCAGAGGTTCCACTCTGTTGTGAATTTCATTAGTGGATTGTGAACACTTTGGGGACAAGGACTGGTCACTTTGTAAGCTGAGCACCTAATCGAGTACCTGCTACATAGTGCACATTCCATAAATAATGGTTAAGTAAATTAAATTGAACCTGGCAAACTAACTAATGCAGAATTTCTGGGCCCTCCATCTATGAAACCTTGGTTAGCCTTTTTCTGTCTACCCCTAGCATAGGTGCAAATAAATCTTGTCTACTAGAAATCTTTAAGGATGATGGGTTTATAGGAGTTTTTTTGTAATTTGAAAGTTAAAGGCCAACAAAGTCAGAAAGTAAATATTGTAGAAATATCAAGGCTAATAGGAAATGTCAAAGTCAAATATGCATAATTTTAATAATTCAATTTTGAATTAAATGAGAAAATAAGTTTTCTAAGAGAGTTTTCTGGTTGTTTCCCAGGTTCTGAATTTTCCAATGGGAAGAATCCTTGGAATGTCATTGAGTCCTCTTAGAATGTTGGTAGAGTTCTTAACGTGTGGTTCCTGCACATTAAGAGAGAGCTTACGAGCGCATCTCTAGAACATACTTCTGCTGAGTGGTTGATTCTTCTACCCTTGTGGCAGCCCACATCACCACTGATGGCTTCTTACGAGGGACAGGAGTAGGGACATGCTGTTCTGGGATTCTATTCTAAGGCTTTTGTCATTTCCGCTGAAATGGGGTTGAGGGACCACACACCTGTCTCTTCTGCTTTGCTTTTTGCCTTGTGAATCAGTGGGTCATTTTTTGGTTCTCCAGACCAATGGCCCTGAGTCTGAACGGTAGGTGTGGGTCAGGTCTGGCACTTCTGTGCCAGAGGGTTTTTTAAACACCATTTGAGGCCTTAGGATCATATAATTAAGCAATCAGAAACCCAGAAGAAATCCTAGTGCTCTTAGCTCAGCCTAGCCTAGGGCTAATAACTATACTTCTGCTTTAGTTTATGCCTGGAGACACATCCTGAAATTGAGTTCCTGACACACTGAGAAAGGACTGGGAATGGCATGAGTGGGGAGACGACTCATAAGCTCCTACTTCCATTTGTTGGTCTGGCATATGGGAATTTTTAAATTCATTCAACACATTTACCAAATACCTGTTAGATGTTAGGCAGAGTTCTAGGCACTGGAGGTACAATGGAACTTGAACAAGACAGAAAACAAGTATATAACACTATTATTATTAGCTGTGATCCAAAGCATAAATTAAATGAATCAGGTCTGGGTTCATAACTAACATGGCAGAGACAGGAGGGGAGATGTGACAGGATTAAAGGAAAATGAGAGTTAAGAGAAGTCACTTTTTAAAATAGAGAAGGGCCGGGCGCAGTAACTCACGCCTATAATCCCAGCACTTTGGGAGGCTGAGGTGAGAGGACTGGTTGAGCCCGCAGGTTTGTGACCAGCCTGGGAAACTTGGCAAGACCTCATTTCTACAGTAAATCAAAAAACTTACCAGGGCTTGGTGGCGCATGCCTGTAGTTCCAGCTACTTGGAAGGCCAAAGCAGAGGGATCACCTGAGCCCAGTAGGTCAAGGCTGCAGTGGCCATGAGCATGCCACTGTCCTCCAACCTGGGTGACAGAGTAAAATTCCAACTCAAATAAGTAAATAAATAAAGTAGAGAAGGACATGATTCAGGGGAGAGAAGGATGGAAGCTTTATGACCACAAGGAGAGTGTAGTCATGGTGGTGCTTCTTCATATTTCTGCAGTACCATATCTAGTTGGAAAGTGTCTTCTGTCCACTGTCTCATTGAGGTGGTCCAGGGCAAAGACTGTCATTTCCATTTTAAGGAAACAAGCTCAGAAAGGCTATAGTGACTTGCCCAAGGTCTGTAAACTAAGAAGTAATGGAGTTGGGATTAGGAAAAAACATTCTGTGCCTAATGAACCCTAGCCTGGCACTATTTTTATTTTCCTGTACCTCTGACAAGGCTTAGTGGTAAAAATGTGCAAGTCTTTTTTTTTTTTTTTTTTTGAGTTGGAGTCTCACTCTGTCGCCCAGACTGGAGTACAGTAGCTGCTCCCAGTCACTGCAGCCTCGACCTGCTGGGCTCCGGCGATCCCTCCGCCTCAGCCTTCCAAGTAGCTGGAACTACAGGAGCGCGCTACCACACCCGGCTAATTTTTTTGATTTATTGTAGAGTTGAGGTCTCGCCAAGTTGCCCAGGCAGGTCTCGAACCTGCAGGCTCAGGCAATCCACTCACCTCAGCCTCCCAAAGCACGGGATTGCAGGCTGAGCCACCGAGCCCGGCAATGTGCAAGTCTTTTAAGGAAGCCAGACATCAGGTTTGTTTGGAAGTAGTGAAAGGTGACCTCTAGGAAAGAGGTCAGAAATCAAGTCTCCTGAGTTTTCCTATCTCTTCCCAATGCATTCTCCTTGTCCATGGCTCCTTGAGGACCTGAGGTTTGCATTCGCTATCCAAGAAGTGGATAACTCCCTTTCTCTTTTATCTCCTCCATGATTAATGGGGAAAGAGTGGTACCCTGAGGCCTGGTAAGTGTCAGTGAAGTTGGGAAAAATAAAATCTCAGAAGTGACTCAGCAGTCTACCACTTAGCAGCATGGCACCAGTAAGGCTACTTGGGCTCTGTCTTTCTGCACACTTTGGTGCCTGGGATTGTGTAGTGAGTGGATGCTCAGTAAAGTTTTACTGAAAAATGGACACACTTTTTAAATTAACAACTTTATTGAGTTATAATTCACATACCATAAAATCCACTGCTTTAGAGTATACAGTTCAGTGATTTTTAGTATATTCACAGAGCTGTGCAACTATCATCACTATCCAATTCCTGAACATTTAATCACCTCAAAAAGAAACCTCAGGCCCGTTAGCATCACTCCTCATTGCCCTCTTCCCATGACTCCGAAAACTGCTAATCTTTCTATCTCAATGATTTTGCCTATTCTGAACATTTTATATAGATGGAACCATATAATACATGGCTTATTGTGTCTGGCTTCCTTTACTCAGCGTGATAAAGATTTAACCATGTATCAATACTTCATTCTTTTTTATGGTTGAATAATATTCCAATTATGTATGTACCACTGCTTGTTTATTCATTTATCAGTTCATGGACATTTAGGTTATTTCCACTTTCTAACTATTATGAATAATGCTGCTATAAACATTTGTGTACAAGTTTTTGTGTGGACATTTGTTTTCATTTCTCTTGGGTATATACCTAGGAGGTGAATTGCTGATCATGTGTAAACTCTATGCTTTAGCATTTTGAGGAGCTGCCAGACTGTTTTCCAAAGTGGTTGTACTATTTTACATTCCTACCAGCAATCAGTGCGAATTCAGTTTCTCTACTTCTTTACCAATACTTGCTATTGTCTTTTTTATTATAGTCAGCCTTGTGGATGTGAAGTGGTATTTCATTGTGTTTTGATTTACATTGTCTTAATGCCTAAAGATGTCTACATCTTTTAATGTGCTTTCTGGCTATTCGTGTGTCTCCTTTGCAGAAATATTTATTCACATCCATTGACCATTTTAAAGTTTGGGTTATTTGTGTTTTTATTGTTGAGGAAAGGATACAGTTTTAAGCTAAATCATTTAAACTCTCTTGGCCTCAGTTTCATCAACTATAAAGTGGGAAAGTTGAACTTGATCTCTGAGATCCATCCAACTCTAATATTATTTAACCTATGGTAATTTGGTCATTACTTTAAAGTTCTAGTCACCACCATGTCACAGTCTAGTCTGGTTAAGGGTATAACATTTGAGCCAGGCACGATGGCTCACGCCTATAATCCCAGCACTTTGGGAGGTTGAGATGAGAGGATTGCCTGAGTTCAGAGATTCGAGAATAGCCTGAGCAAC
This sequence comes from Cephalopachus bancanus, assembly GCA_027257055.1. Classification (NCBI taxonomy): domain Eukaryota; kingdom Metazoa; phylum Chordata; class Mammalia; order Primates; family Tarsiidae; genus Cephalopachus; species Cephalopachus bancanus. The sequence goes on from JAPVLO010000633.1 coordinate 201,739, forward strand.
TTTGTGAGACCTACAATAAAAATTAAAAAGTTATAAAAATTAGCCAGACTTGGTAGCGCATGCCTGTGGTTTCAGCTTCTTGGAAGGCTGAGGTGGAAGGATCACCTGAGCACAGCAGATCAAGGGTATGGTGGCCATGAACGTGTCACTGTACTCCAGCGTGGGCAACAAACAGAGTGAGACTCCTCAAAAGAAAAAAAAGTATGACTTTTGTGTTTAATCAAACTAGGATTGCCTGCTACTTAACCCTCATAAGCCTGTTTTTCCCCTTGGAAACTGAGGGAAACAATAGTATTTCTTTCATAGAGTTCCTCTGAAGATTAAATAAAAATAATACATATGAAGTGCTTGGCAAAATACTTGATATAGTTAAGACTTCAGTAACTGTCAACTGGCTGGGCTCGGTGGCTCAGCCTATAATCCCAGCACTTTGGGAGGCCGAGGCAAGTGGATTGCCTGAGCCCATGGGTTTGAGACCAGTCCGGGCAACTTGGCGAGACGTCTCTACAATAAAAATAAGAAATTATCCGGGCGTGATAGCGCACGCCTGTAATTCCAGCTACTTGGAAGGCTGAGGCACAAGGATTGCTGGAGCCCAGCAGGTCGACACTGGGGTGGCGGAGTGAGACTCTAGCTCAAAAAAATAAAATAACTTATCAGCTATTGTTATTTAATTTAATTAATTAATTAATTAATTATTTTGAGTTGGAGTCTCACTCTGTCGCCCAGACTGGAGTGCAGTGGCTGCTCCTGGCCACTGCAGCCTCGACCTGCTGGGCTCCGGCGATCCTTCCGCCTCAGCCTTCCAAGTAGCCAGAATTACAGGCATGCGCTACCACGCCCGGCTGATTTTTTGATTTGTTGTAGAGATGAGGTCTCGCTGCCCAGCGGGTCTCGAACCCGCGGGCTCAGGCAATCCCCTCACCTCAGCCTCCCAAAGTCGCGGGATTACAGGCTGAGCCACCGAGCCCGGCTCTACTTATTTTATTATTTATTTATTTATTTATTTATTTATTTTATTCATTTATTTTGTTTGAGTTGGAGTCTCTCTCTGTCGCTCAGACTGGAGTACAGTGGCTGCTCCTGGCTACCGCAGCCTCAACTGCTGGGCTCCGGCCATCCTTCCGCCTCAGCCTTCCAAGTAGCTGGAACTACAGGCGCACGCTACCGTGCCCAGCTAATTTTTTGATTTATTGCAGAGATGAGGTCTCACCAAGTTGCTCAGGCGGGTCTCAAACCCGTGGACTCAGGCAATCCACTCACCTCAGCCTCCCAAAGCGTGGGATTACAGGTTGAGCCACCGAGCCTGGCTTATTGTTATTTTATTATTGCTTTATAATTTGTAGTCTCCATTAGGATGAGCCAGGTCCCCATCCCCTGGATGTGATTTACCTGTCCTGATCTTGGAGCTTTTGCACAGATCAGTATTATTCAAGTTATCCACTGCCCCCAAGGGGCTTAATGTAATACTAATTTTTATTTTATTTTATTTTATTTTTATTATTATTTTTTGAGTTGCAGTCTCACTCTGTCACACAGACTGGAGTGCAGTGGCCGCTCCCGGCCACCACAGCCTTGACCTGCTGGGCTCCGGCAGTCCTTCCGCCTCAGCCTTCCAAGTAGCTGGAACTACAGGCACGCGCTACCATGCCCGGCTAATTTTTGATTTGATGTGGAGATGAGGTCTTGCCAAGTTGCCCAGGCGGATCTCGAACCCATGGGCTCAGGCAATTCACTCACCTCAGCCTCCCCAAGCACGAGATTACAGGTTGAGCCACCAAGCCAGGCTTAATTGTTTGTTTTGCTATGATTCTGGATGTTGATTGAGCTGAGCCAAGCTGTTATTCTTAACTGGATCTCTCATGCAGTTGGTCGCATAGAGACAGCTGGGCTTCTGAAGGCTTCTTCACTGTGGCACCTGTGTTGGGAGGGCTCAAGGAGCTGAGGCTTGAAACAGCAGGAGTGCCTCAGGCATCTCTTTCTTTTCTCCACTACCCCTTTCTTTGAAATCTCCAGATTGTCTTTCGACATGGTGATTTTGTATGACATCTGACCACCTTTTTTGTGTCTCTGTTGTCTGTTAATACTGTCACAGTATTTACAGCCGGACTGTGTACTCTTTAAGCAATGTCAGCCTGCTAGCTGAAAGAGTTTACTAACCTCTCCAAGCAGGGTTTTTCCAATAACTTTAATTAACCAGTGTTCAAATGTTGACCATTCTTTCTGGGTTAAAAGTTCTCGCAGTTTTTCAAACTGACTAACCCCTAACCCTGGTCCATCCTGCACTTTAGTCAAGTCCAAGTTCTCCACCCCTTTGTTCTCTCCATGCTGTTACATCCAGGTGTAAAGGCTGATGGAGGGGTGGATAGGAAAAGATGCGCAGTAACAATGAGCATTTGTCTAGCACTTTACTGATTTTAGAAAGTGCTTTAACAGCCATTCTGATAGATAACTATATAGTTATTATTTTCCTTTATAGGTGAGAAAACTGGAGCTCGCAGAAGTTGAGGCTTGAAATCATATAGTAGTGAACCTACTCTGGGATTCCTAGGCCTGAGCTTCTACTCTTCCCATGAGGATGTGTCCAGTTTGGCCCCTTGTTTGGCACTCAGTCACCAGAGCTCCAAAGAACTGCACACTACTGACCTCAGAGGTCTTCTTCCACTTTCCAGTCTTTGTTGAGGGAACTGAACTTGGATGAAATCTCTCTCTTCTACAATTGTAGCCCTATTCTATAATAGTCCTCTGCTACTTTGATTATTTATACCAGATAGTGTGCTGCCTGGGTGCCCCATGAGCTTTGGAAAAGTGCACTCCCAGTAGAGGAGATTGCATGTGTGTGTGTGTTTTCCAGAAGGAGGGTCTAAGAAATAGTGCTTAAAAAATAGGAAGCACAGAATGAGCAAAAATTGGATGGGAAGTAGCTAGAAAAGGTAGAGAAAGCAATCTCCCAGCATGGTAACTTTAAAGTTCTCTTTTCTTCTATTGAGAAGAGTCCAGGCACATGCAGCTCTGATGACCTCTCTGCCTCTGACTCTGCTAGTGATCTACGTTTGGCTCCAGATTGATACTCATGTCATCAGGGGCTCTTCACTGAGAGTCTGGCTTGTTTTGTTTCCTGTCTTCATGATCAAATACTTGGTGAGTGTTACTAGGGTGCTGTTGCAAGCACTAGGATATAAACTAGGCAAAGGATAAGAATCCACATAATATAATAATCCATGCAGTAACAGGCATTGCACGGCACTTTTCTTTTTCAAAGCACTATTATTATACTTGATTCTCATTACATAATTGTGGGGAAGAGCCTAGATGAGGGAGGCATCTCTTTCCAGGTGACTTAGTTTCCCTTTTCTCCTCTTCTTCGTGCCTGGTTTCCCCTAGGACAATTTTGAACAGCTCTTTCCAGTGTTTGGAATTGCCCCTCTTCTGATACAACTTAGTTCCTCTGTCTTTCCTCCCATGAATGGAGTGCCATCCTTCCCTGGTAGTAATAGGGGAGCCCACTCATCTGTGTAACTGCCCAGTCTGTCATCATCACTCACGTGGATTTCTTATATGAAAACTACAAGATTAGAAAATAAGTTGGCTAAGGCAGAATGATGACCAACTCAGGCTAGGAACTCACAGGTTCAGGAGGATGGCGGGCGGTAGCGAGGCGGGAAGGATGGAATAACTAGGTGGTGGCATGAGTCCTACTGGAATCCAAGGGCCTTTCTCCCTCTCTATCAGCCTTGTATCACATCTCATTTCAGCTACCATCATCTCACTTGGCATCAACGCCTACCCTGTATTGTGTGCTCATTTCTCTTCTGCTTGCGCTGGGGGAAGATAATGGAGACAAGCGGTCCTTGCCTTAAGGGGAACCTAAAACTTGTTGGGAAGACACCTGCAAAAGACCTAAGAACCTTTAAGCAGCATAATGCTTCACTTGAAGGCTAGAGTCAAGTTGCTACTGTCAGTTTGGTGAAATTAAGGAGTCACCCCTACTTTCTGATTTTTTTTTTTTTTTTTGAGTTGGAGTCTTACTTTGTCATCTAGGCTGGAGTGCAGTGGCCGCTCCCGGCCACCGCAGCCTCGACCTTCTGGGCTCCAGCGATCCTTCTGCCTCAGCCTTCCAAGTAGCTGGAACTACAGGCACGCGCTACCACGCCCGGCTAATTTTTTTTGAATTTTCTAGAGATGAGTTCTCACCAAGTTGCCCAGGCGGGTCTCGAACCCGCAGGCTCAGGCAATCCACTCACCTCAGCCTCCCAAAGGCACGGGATTTCAGGCTGAGCCACCGAGCCTGGCTCTACTTTCTGATTTTACTTTCAAGACTTATTTGGCAATTAATTGACCTCAGCAAGAAATGTTCATTGATTCTAAGTTGTGAAGATTTAATATTTATAAGTATATGCTTAACCCAAAGTATATGTTTTTAAAAAATGGGAAAGGAATAATCACTCGAGCTGGCAGAGTAGTGATGTATCTAACACACCTTTTAAAAGGTTTTTTTCCTGGTGTTAAGAATAAAAAAGAGGCTGGACACGGTGGCTCCTGCCTGTAATCCCAGCACTTTGGGATACCAAAGCGAGAGAATTGCCTTGAACCCAGGAGTTTGAGACCAACCTGGGCAACATGGGAGGATCATCTCTCTTTAATAAATAAAAAAAATTAGCTAGGCATTGTGGCACATGCCTGTAGTTTCAGCTACTCGAGAGGTTAAGGCAAAAGGATCGCTTCAGCACAGGAGTACGAGGCTGCAGTGAACTGTGATCATGCCACTGTACTTCAGCCTAAGTGACAGAGTGAGACCCTGACTCAAAAAAAAAGGGGGGTTCAAGAGAAAAGAGAACTATTAAGCTATTGCAGTCATCTAGGCAAGAGGTGATGGGCATAATTACTGAGTTAAAAGTCTGTTGTTTTTCTAGGCGTGGTGGCTCAGGCCTGTAATCCAAGCACTTTGGAAGGCCATGGCAAGAGGATTGCCTGAGTCCAGGGGTTCAAGACCAGCGTGGGCAACTTGATGAGACCTCATCTCTACAACACATCAAAAAATTAGCCAAGTGTAGTGTTGTGTGTCAGTAGTCCCAACTACTTGGAAGGATCACCTGAGCCCAGCAGGTTGAGGCTGCAGTGGCCGTGAGCATGCCACTGCATTCTAGCTTAGGCAATAAAGTGAGACTCGGCGGATCCGGATCCGTAGCCTGCATGCCCAGAAGGGCCCTGGTATAAAGTGAGACTCTGACTCAAAACAAAACAAAAACAAAGCCAAAAAAACAAAAACAAAAAACCCCCCACAAAAACCAGCCTATTGTTACGACTATGGAATAGATGTGAACTTTTTTTTTTTAGAATCAGAGTCTCACTCTGTTGCCCAGGCTAGAGTACAGTGGCTCGATCACAGCCACCCCAGCCTTGACCTGCTGGGCTCAGGTGATCCTTCTGCCTCAGCCTTCCAAGTAACTGGAACTACAGGCACACACCACCATGCCTGGCTAATTTTTTTTTTTTTTTTTTTTTTTTTAGTTGGAGTCTCACTCTGTCACCCAGACTGGAGTGCAGTGACCGCTTCCGGCCACCGCAACCTCAACCTGCTGGGCTCCGGCGATCCTTCCGCCTCAGCCTTCCAAGTAGCCGGAATTACAGGCATGCGCTACCACGCCCGGCTGTTTTTTTTTTTTATTTATTGTAGAGATGAGGTCTCTCTGCCCAGGCGGGTCTCGAACCCGCGGGCTCAGGCAATCCACTCACCTCAGCCTCCCAAAGGCGTGGGATTACAGGATGAGCCACTGAGCCCGGCTTCATTTTTTAATTTATTGTAGAGACAAGGTCTTAACCATGTTGCTCAGGCTGGTCTCAAAACCCTGGCCTCAGGCAGTTCTCTCCCAAATTGCTGGGATTATAGGCATGGGCCACTACACACAGCCAAAACGTTTTAAACTACAGAATAACAGGTTTCTTTGAGATTTTGTTTCCTTTCCCCATGCATTTTATCTTTAATATTTAAGTCTTTACTGATCAAAGATGAGATTATTGTAAACGTGTCCTGAAGGCAAAAGATAAATATATTAAAATGTAAAATACATGGCAGGCTGGATACTCCCCCATACCTGCAGACAAGTGTGTTGAGGTTTATTGAATTGACTGATTTAATTGCTACTTCATGTAGTCTTTGTGACTTCACCATCCACAGCCATCTATTTTGTCTCTTAATAATCCCCGTATATATGCAGCACTTGCAGTTTTGTAGTTTGAGTGTTTTCATTTTTTTATAACAGCCTTATTAAGATATAATTCACACACCACATGATTCACCCTTATACAACCATTACCGCTATTTAATTCTAAACATTTTCATCACCCTTAAAAGAAACCTCAGGCCTGTTGGCAGTCACTTCCCATTCCCCCTCCCAACTCTTGGCAGCCACGAATTTTCTTTCTGTTTCTGGAATTTGCCTGTTTTGGGCATTTTATATAAGTGGAATTATACAATATATGGCCATTGTATCTGACATCTTTCACTTAGCATGATACTTTGAAGGTTCATTGTGTTGTAGTATGTATCAGTACCTCATTCTTTTTTCTTGCCAGTTAATATTCTATTGTGTGGATATACCACCTTTTGTTTATCTGTTCATCAGTTGATGGACATTTGTTGTTTCTACTTTTTGGCTATTAAGAATAATGCTACTGTGAACATTCATGTGTAAGTTTTGCGTGGACATGTGTTTTCATTTCTCTTGGGTGTATATCTAGGAGAGGAATTGCTGGATCATCTGGTAACTGTCTTTTAGCACTTTGAGGAACTACCAAACTGTTTTCCAAAGTAGTTGCACCATTTTACATTCCCACCAGCAACCTGTGAGGCTTCCAGTTTCTCCTCAGCCTCTCCAACACTTGTTTTTTTTTTATAACTGGATAGTGGACATAAAGTGGTATCTCATTGTAGTTTTGATTTGCATTTCCTTAATGACTAATGATGTTGAACATCATTTTATGTGCTCATTGGCCATTCGTATATATTGTTTAGAGAAATGTCTACTCAAATTGTTTGCTCTTTTTTTTTTGAGTTGAAGTCTCACTCTGTCACCCAGACTGGAGTGCAGTGGCCGCTCCCGGTCACCGCAGCCTCGACCTGCTGGGCTCTTGGTGATCCTTCCGCCTCAGCCTTCCAAGTAGCTGGAACTACAGGCGCGCGCTACCACACCCAGCTCATTTTTTATTTTTGGTGAGATGAGGTCTCACCAAGTTGCCCAGGCGGGTCTCGAACCCGTGGGCTCAGTCAATCCACTCACCTCAGTCTCCCAAAGGCACGGGATTACAGGCTGAGCCACCCAGCCCGGCTTGTTTGCTCATTTTTTATGTAGGTTATTTGTCCTTTTATTATTTAGCTTTTAGAGTTCTTTATAGATCTTATATACTAGACTCTTGTCAGATATAAGATTGGCAAATTTCTCCCATTCTGTACACTATTTTTTTACTGTTTTTTGTTTGTAGCGACAGGGTCACACTATGTTGCCCAGGCTGGTCTTGAACCCCTGGCTTCAAGTGATTCTTCCACCTGGGATTACCTGCATGAGCCACTATGCCTGGCCCTCTTTTCACTTTTTTGTTGGTGTCCTTTGGCATACAAATTTTAGTGATGTCCAACTTACTTTTTCTTTTGTTTTTGTTTTTGGTGTCATATCTAAGAAAGCATTGTGTTTTTGGTGTCATGTCTAAGAAAGCCTAACTTAAGGTCATAAAGATTTAATCCCATGTTTCTTCTAAGACTTTTATAGTTTTAGCTCTTGTGGTCTTTGATCCATTATTATTTTATTACATTTTTGAGTTGGAGTCTCACTCTGTCACCCAGACTGGAATGTGGTGGCATGCTTGTGGCCACCGCAGCCTCAACCTACTGGGCTCAGGGGATCCTTCCACCGCAGCCTTCCAAGTAGCTGGAACTACAGGTGTGCACCAACACACCTGGCTAATTTTTTGATTTATTGTAGAGATAAGGTCTTGCCAAGTTCTCCAACCTGGTCTCAAACCCCTGGGCTCCGACAATCCTCTCGCCTCTGCCTCCCAAAGTGCTGGGATTATAGGTGTGAGTCACCATGCCCGGCCATGGTTCATTTTTTTTTTCTCTTTTTTTTTGAGTTGGTCTCACTCTGTCACCTAGACTGGAGTGCAGTGGCTGCTCCCAGCCACCGCAGCCTCGACCTGCTGGGCTCTGGCGATCCTTCCGCCTCAGCCTTCCAAGTAGCTGGAACTACAGACACGCGCTACCACGCCTGACTGATTTTTGATTTATTGTAGAGATAAGGTCTCGCCAAGTTGCCCAGGTAGGTCTCGAACCCGCAGGCTCAGTCAGTTCACTCACCGTAGCCTCCCAAAGGCGGGGAAATAGAGGCTGAGCCACCGAACCCGGCTTTGATTCATTTTTAATTGTTTTTATGTATAATGTGAGGTAGGAGTACATCTTTATACTTTTGCTTATGGATATCTGGTTGTCCAAGAATGATTTGTTGAAAAGACTACTCTTTCTCCATTGAATTATCTTAGCATCCTTGCTGAAAATCAGTTAGCCCATAAATATGAGGGTTTATTTCTGGGTTCTCAATTCCATTCTGTTGATTTGTATGTCTGTCATTATGCCAGTACCACACTGTAGTTTTGTTGTAGATTTTGAAAGTGTGAGTTCTCCAACCTTGAGTTTTTTCAAGATTGTTTTGGCTATTCTGGGTCACTTGTGTTTCCATATGAATTTTAGGATCAGCTTTTCAGTTTCAATTTCTATTAAGAAGCCATCAGAGATTTTTTTTTTTTTTTTTTTTGAGTTGGAGTCTCACTCTGTCGCCCAGACTGGAGTGCAGTGGCCGCTCCCGGCCACCGCAGCCTTGACCTGCTCGGCTCCAGCGATCCTTCCGCCTCAGCCTTCCAAGTAGCTGGAATTACAGGCATGCGCTACCACGCCCGGCTGATTTTTTGATTTATTGTAGAGATGAGGTCTCGCTGCCCAGGCGGGTCTCGAACCCGCGGGCTCAGGCAATCCACTCACCTCAGCCTCCCAAAGGCGCGGGATCACAGGCTGAGCCACCGAGCCCGGCTGCCATCAGAGATTTTAATAGGGATTACATTTAATCTGTAGAAAAATTTGTGGAATATTATCATCTTACCAATTTTGTTGTTGTTGTTTTGTTTTGTTTTTGAGTTGGAGTCTCATTCTGTCACCCAGACTGGAGTGCAGTGGCCGCTTCCGGCCACTGCAGCCTCGACCTGCTGGGCTCCGGCGATCCTTCGCCTCAGCCTTCCAAGTAGCTGGAACTACATGTGCGCGCTACCACGCCTGGCTAATTTTTGATTTATTGTAGGAATGAGGTCTCTCCAAGTTGCCCAGGTGGGTCTCAAACCCGCAGGTTCAGGCAATCCACTCACCTCAGCCTCCCAAAGGCGTGGGATTACAGACGGAGCCACCAAACCCAAACCCGGCTCTTATTTTATTCTTGATCTTAGAAGGAAAGCATTCAGTTTTAACCCCTAAGTGTGATGTTAGCTTTGGAGTTTTTGTTTGTTTGTTTTTTGAGTTGGAGTCTCTCATTCTGTCGCCCAGACTCTGGAGTGCAGTGGCTGCTCCCGGCCACCGCAGCCTCGACCTGCTGGTCTCCGGCGATCCTTCCGCCTGAGCCTGCCAAGTAGCTGGAACTACAGGCGCGCACTACCACGCCCAGCTGATTTTTTTTTGATTTATTGTAGAGATGCCGTCTCGCCAAGTTGCCCACGTGGGTCTCGAACCCGCAGGCTCAGGCAATCCACTCACCTCAGCCTCCCAAAGGCGCGGGATTACAGGCTGAGCCACAGGGCCTGGCTAAAATTTACATTTTTGATGGTTGTTTATTTGATTTTTAATGTATACTTGTTATTGTCTTTTTTTGAATCAGAAGCATTACAGGGCAAGGACATGGTGTTCAGCATTTGCTGTGCCCAAATAAGTACTTGATAAAGGTTAGGATTGGAAGGCTTTGTCTCTTTCTGCCCACTTGATAGCATCTAAGGACAGGATATTCTGCTGGCCAAGCATTCATCTGACCTGCAGTGTTCTCTTTAACAACTCTTGCTTCAACCTGGACTATATACGCCTTCACACCTGTCTCTCTTCCTTTTTCCTACATAGCAGCTGGCTTGTCAGAGACTGTAAATGCAGAGAATTTACTGACAGAATCTCAGCCTTAAATCTTTTGCTTTCTTCACCTTTTCTGATGTGTGCACAGACTGTCTATTACACATCTCACATTTAGATACCCAGAACAGCTCTCTGGGGCAGCTTGGTGGGGAACACATGGGCAGACATTTACCTGTAAGTATATAACACTGGTGGATGTATAAAAATGCTTTTGAATTTTCAATGTCTCCATGTAACTCAGTTCCTTTATTGATATCAGCATTGTAATTTATCCTTACCATCTGTGAACTTCTTAGCTTCTGCTCTAGTGTAAAATAGAAAAATAAATGACAGTTCATTTTAATGTGAAAACCTGGCATCCCTAAAAGTATGTCTGCTGCAAGACAAAATCGTGTACCATATTACAAAAGCAAAGGAAAATATACTTTTAAAAAATTATCTGTTTTTGCTGTTTGTGTTGCCTCTTCATTGATATGGGTGTTTGGAACTTGCCTGTGCATTGATTAAATAATTGTATGTATATACAAACAGATAAAATACAAGAGTGTATGTATACATTGTGATTTCTTCCATTTTAAATTCAAAGGCCGTTACCTCATTTTGTGATCTAGCAGCATTGTGACCTGGACAATAAACAGAATGTCTTGGGACAGACTTATTACCACTAGAAAGAGTGTGTGCCTGCATCTCTATAATTGAGAAAGGCAGTGTTTAGCTTCTTGTATGGGTTCAGAATAATTATTTCCTTAATACTGTTTTTTTTTATAGCTTTCCTAAGGTATATGTGATATACAGTAAGTGTGCACATTTACAGTATATTATTTGATGTGTTTTGACATATGTGTACATCTATGAAACTATCCCTATAATCAAGATAAAGAACATACCCATCACCTCCAAAAGGTTCCTCGCGCTTTTTAAAATTTTTTATTTTTGGAGTTGGAGTCTCACTCTGTCGCCTAGACTGGAGTGCAGTGGCCGCTCCTGGCCACCGCAGCCTCGACCTGCTGGGCTCCAGCGATCCTTCTGCCTCAGCCTTCCAAGTAGCCGGAATTATAGGCGTGCGCTACCACGCCCGGCTGATTTTTTGATTTATTGTAGAGATGAGGTCTCGCTGCCCAAACAGGTCTCGAACCCGCGGGCTCAGGCAGTCCACTCACCTCAGCCTCCCAAAGGCGCGGGATTACAGGCTGAGCCACCGAGCCCTGCCCTCACGCTTCTTTATGATCCATCTCTCTCTTCTCCCTTATTCCCAAGCAACTACTTACCTCCATTCTGTCATGATAGATCAATTCACATTTTCTGTAATTCTGTACAAATAGAATGATACCCTATCTTGTCTGACTTTTCAGTCAGCGCGGTTATTTTTTAATTTTTATTTATATTTTTGAGAAAGCAGCATTTATTGAGAGGACAGAAAAGCTCCCACAGTGGGAAGGGACCCGAAAGGATTGCCCCTAGGATGGTTATTTTGATGTTATTCCATGTTTTGTACATCTGTAGTGTGTTCCTTTTCATTACTGAGTAGTATTCCATTCTATAGATAGTTTGTCCATTCACCTGTTGATGAACATTTGAGCTACTACAAACAAAGCTGCTCTGAACTTTCATGTTTTTATTTTTCTTGTGTAAATCCTTGGAGAAGAATGGCTGGGTTATATACTAGGTATATGTTGAATGTCATAAGAAATTGCCAAATTGGGGCAACCTCTTTGGGTCCCCTCCCACTGTGAGAGCTTTTCTGTCTTCTCAATAAATCCTGCTTTCAAAAAAGAAATTGCCAAATTGATTTCCAAAGTAGTTCCATAATTTTACTTTCTCACTAGCAGTGTATTAGATTTCTAGTTGGTTTATATTTTGGTCAGCACTTGATAAGTTCAGTCTTAAATTTTAACCAAGTTAGTATGTGTGTAGTAATATCTTATTGTGGTTTAAATTTGTATTTTCCTGATGACTAATGGTGAACATTATTATTTTTCTTTTTTTGAATCAGAGCCTCACTTTGTCACCAGGCTAGAATGCAGTGGCACACTCATAGCTGCCGCAGCCTCAACCTACTAGGCTCAGGCTATCCTTCCACCTCAGCCTTACGGGTAGCTGGAAATACAAGCGTGTGCCACCATACCTGGCTAATATTTTGCCTTATTATAGCAAAAAAAGTTACCCAGGCTGGTCTTGAACCACTGGGCTCAGGCAGTCCTCGCACCTTGACCTCCCAAAGTGCTGAAATTACAGGAGTGAGCCACTGTGCCCGGCTGCTGAACATTCTTTAGGTGCCTATTTTCTACATACGTGTCCTCTTTTGATGACGTGTTTAGATCTTTTATCCACTTTATAATTGGATGTATTATCTAGTATTAACCCAGTTACTGAATTTTTAAGGATTGCTTATGTATTCTAGAGAAAATTTATTTGTCAGATATGTATTTTTGCTACTATATTTTCCCAGTTTGTGGCTTTCTTTTTCATTTTTGTAACAATTGTCCATGTAAAATACAGTGTGTCTTGAAGAGCAAAAGTTCTTCTTATTATTATTATTTTTGAGTCAGAATCTCGCTCTGTTGCCCAGCCCGGAATGCAGTGGCATGATTATGGCTACTGCAGCCTCGACCTGCTGGGCTTAAGTGACCCTTCTGCCTCAGCCTTCTAAGTAGCTGGGACTACAGGCATGTGCCACCACACCCGGCTAATATTTTTATTTATTGTAGAAACAAGGTCTCACCATGTTGCCCAGAACTCCTGGTTGTCTTAAACTCCTGGACTCAGGTAATCCTTTTACCTCAGCCTCCCAAAGTTCTAGGATTATAGGAGTGAGCTACTACTACACTCAGCCAAAAATTCTTAATTTTGATAAAATCTAATATATCAGTTTTTTTTCTTTTATAGTTTGTATTCTTTGTATTTAACAAATTTTTGCCAAATTCATAGTACAGTGTTCTATGTTTTCTTCTAGACGTTTTATGATTCTAGCTCCTACATTTAGATGTATGATTTATTCTTAGGTACTATTTTTACAGTGTGTGAGATAAGCATTGAGGTTAACTTATTATTTTTTGCTTATGAGGTTTAATTGTTCTAGCACCATTAGTTAATAAGTATTTTATTTTCTCATTGAATTTGTTGACCCCTTAGCTGAAAATCAGTTGATCATATATGTGGTCTGGACTCTACTCATCCATTGATCTATATCAGTAACATGCTGATATGATTATTGGAGCTTTATAATGTGTCTTGACATCAGATAATACAAGTCTTTCAGTGTTGTTCTTCTGTTTTCAGTTCATTTTCATTTCCATATTTTAGAAGCAGCTTGTCACTTCTGCAAAAATGCCTTTTGGGATCACGACTGAGATTGTGTGGAAACTGTAGATCAGCTTGGAGAGAAATGGCATTTTAACAATATTCAGTATTCGGATATGTCAACATTATGTATTTCTCCATTTAGGTCATTAATTTCTCTCAGCAATGTTTTGTAGTTCTTAGCAATACAAGTCTTATGCATCTTTTATCAAATATCAATTTTCTGAGTTGGAGCCTCATTGTCGCTCAGGCTGGAGTGCAGGGGCATGCTCATGGCTACCGCAGACATGACCTGCTAGGCTCAGGGAATCCTTCTGCCTCAGCCTCCCAAGTAGCTAGAACTACAGGTGCGTGCCACCATGCCCAGTTAATTTTTTAATTTATTGTAGAGACAAGGTCTCGCCAGGTTGCTCAGGCTGGTCTCGACCCTCTGGACTCGGGCAATCCTTTCGCCTCAGCCTCCCAGTGTGCTGAGACTACAGGCGTGAGCCACTGCACCCAGCCATCTTTTGTTAAATTTAATCCCTAAGTATGTCACATTTTTAGGCTATTTTAAATGGTAAGACGTAAATACCAATTTTCAGTTATTTTGTTGGTATGTATATAATACTGTTGGTTTTTGTATCTTGACTTTGAAACTTTGCTAAATTCACTTATTAGTTCTCATAGCTTTTTTGTTAATTACCCAAGATTTTAGAATCAGCTTATCTGATTCTAAGTCATGTTGTTTGCAAATAATGAGTTTTACTTCTTCATTCTAGTCTGTATTTTTTATGAGTTTTGAAGAAAATTAGGATTTTAGAATTTGCTGGACCTGCAGAGTAGATGTTGGATTCTTTCTCACTAGGAATTCTTCAAAAATAAAAAGAAAAGAGACTATAAAATCTCTCTATCCTTTTCTTTGTTCGTTCAGTGAACATTTAGTATCCACTGTGTTTCAGACATTAGTGACTAGTGGAAGAGACAGATATATAAACGAATAATTAGAGTTCAACAAGAAGGTATAAGTGTCACAGTAGTTATGAAATAGAGTGCACTGGGAACTCAGAGACAGGATGTTTCAGAACGTGGGGATGAAATGATCTTTGCAGGCCCTGCTGCCCTGGAAGGGCATGGCTGACAAAGGAATGCTCAGAGGTCATTGAGAGGAGAATGTTTGAACTGAGTTGTCCAGAGAAATTTCACATCCTTCCATCCTGATTGTCCATGTTTACTATATTGTTGTGGAGAGTCTGAAAAGAAAACATCTTTATCAGTAGATCTTTTTCCTTCCTATTTTCTTTCTTTTTATGGTCTTGCAACTGTTCTTCCTTTGTTGTTTCATTAATAACTAGGACTTAGAGTGACACTCCTAATTTGTTTTTAAGTCCTCAAAATGTGCAAGGCAGCAGCTTTTGCTTCTAGGCTTACCTCTCGCCGATCTAAGGCCAGGAGCAAATGGGAGCCTGGGTGTTTGACATCATGTTTGTAATAATACCAAATGATGCCGCTGTACTCTAAAGAACGCTGTGAAGTGGGTACAGTTATTCTCATTTCTGTGGTGTAGTTTTGTTTTTTAGAAACCACTTTAGGGCCAGGCTCAGTGGCTCAGCCTGTCATCCCAGCATTTTGGGAGGCCGAGGCGAGTAAATTGCCTGAGCCTGTGGGTTCAATACACACCTGGGCAACTTGGTGAGACCTCGTCTCTACAATAAAAAATTAGCTGGGCATGGTAGAGCGCATGCCTATAGTTCTGCCTACTTGGAAGGCTGAGGTGGAGGGATCGCTGGAGCCCAGCAGGATGAGGCTGCGGTGGCCAGGAGCGTGCCACTGCACTCCAGTCTGGGTGACAGAGTGAGACTCCAACTCAAAAAAGAAAGAAAGGAAGCACTTTAGCATGTATCTTCTTTTTTTTCTCTCAGAGCAATCCTTGAGGTATTTACATTTCTCCTGCCATGCACATTTTGAGGAAAAACTTGATTTTGTAGCCCCAGGCTATTTTCCAGAGTCTGGCTAGTGCAAGGGGCTGAGTAGATATCAATGTGTGTAGGTATTGTTTCTCTTCAGCCTAGTTGTCATGCTTTGGATTCCTCTAAATAAGACAGGATTGGTTCCATTACATAGATAGGAAAATCTCATCAGGTCACCAGAGTAAGTGCTATAGCATTTTAGAGGTGAGGAATCTTGCTATCATAGAGGAGGATAGTTTTAAAACCTATAATAGTAGAAATAGTCACCCTTTACTGCTTGCTTACCATGCGACCTGCATAGATGCTGTGGTGTATCACCTCCTTTCCTCCTCACAGCAGCCACCAAGGGTATAGGTCTTACTTGTGAGTGGCCAGGCAGTCTTGGCTCCTGACCTGGCAAAGGGATTTGCTACTGTGCTTCCTTTGTTGTTTCATTAATGACTGGGACTTAGAGCGACACTCCTAATTTGTATTTTTTGAGTTGGAGTCTCACTCTGTCGCCCAGACTGGAGTGCAGTGGCCACTCCCGCCCGCAGCCTCGACCTGCTGGGCTCCAGCGATCCTCCTGCCTCAGCCTTCCAAGTAGCCGGAATTACAGGCATGCGCTACCACACCCGGCTGATTTTTTGATTTATTGTAGTGATGAGGTCTTGCTGCCCAGGTGGGTCTCGAACCCGCGGGCTCAGGCAATCCGCTCACCTCAGCCTCCCAAAGGCGCGGGATTACAGGCTGAGCCACTGAGCCCAGCTCCTAATTTGTTTTTAAGACCTCAGTAGTCATCACCTCACTCTTTCCATCACCCTATTGTGAAAAAGAGTCTCTCCCCTTCCTCAGTTGAGAATCATGGAGGGCAGGAAACAATATAGCAAAGTGACCAGCCCATGGTAGGAATTCAGTAAATGTTGTCTTTTTTTAAAAAAATCCCAACCCTTAGAACCTATGAACAGCAAATGTTTCTAACTGGGTGATTGAGTGTGTCTGGCTCCCCATGGGAAACATGCCTGTTGGGCCAGTTTGCCAAGAATCCAGTGGCTGATTTTCCACTCCAGTGCTTCTGCCTCCTTCAGTGGTAAGAAACGCTGGCCCACACGTGTCCATGCTGAGGTTCTGAGGTCTTCCAGGATCTTATGACCATTAGCAGATATACACTGTGCATCACTGAATACCTAGAATGCAGTTATGGTGTTAGGCCTTCAGGTGAATAAAATGAATTGGACAATCCTTGCCCCAAATAGCTCACAGATCATAAATCTTGCAAGATAGATGCAGTGCAAGATAGATGCAGTGATGGGGATGTGCACTGTGAGGTAGCAGCACAGGATAAAGACAACTGGCCCAGCTAGGGGTGGAGAGTGGGGTTGCTTGTTTGTTTCATAGGTATTCATATAGTGCTTGGTAAGAACTGGGCACTGTTCTAAACCTTTGTACGTAGTAACTGTTTTAATCCTCGTAACTACCTGTGAGGTACTATTAGTTTCCCCGTTTTATAGCTGAGAGTTATGAGACATAGAGTGGTAAGTCCCTTACCCAAGGTAACACGGCTGGTAAGTAGTGGAACTAGGATTCCAATCCAGGCAGTCTGGCCCCACAGTCTGGACTCTTAACCACTATACCATGTAATCTCTTAAATTCCTAAGTAGAGGGGGGAAATGAGAAATATAAACATTTGTATCAAATTGACAGGATTTATTGTTTAACTCTCTATGTGGTCAGAGAAAAGGAAGTCAAGATTGATTGCCAGAGTATCCACTTTGGATGAGAGAGAATATAGGAGGAGGACCAATGTGGGGTGTGTGGAAATGAGTTTGTCAGTGCACTGAACATCTGGAGATCAAGCTGTTCCCCAGAAAGTTACATCTAGGGATCTGAAGCCTGAGAGAGACCAGTGTTTAACTGTTGGTCAAAACAAGAGTAGGGAGAGAGAATTGGGTAAATTTATGGGCTGAGGCAGTAGAGGCAATATAGTTAGAGGGATCTTGAAGGTTTAGGAGAGGAGGGGTTCTTGAGGAAGCAGAGTGTAATGGGGTTAGGGGCATGAGTGGAATTTGACCTTGAACAGAGGGAAAATGCTGAGTGTGGATGTAGAGTAGGAAGCTTATAGGTAGATGTAGTGGGTTGAGGAAAAAAATGCATAAAAGTTTATTTTTTTATTTTTAAATTTTTATTTATTTTTTATTTTTTTTGAGTTGGAGTCTCACTCTGTCACCCAGACTGGAGTGCAGTGGCCGCTCCCGGCCACCGCAGCCTCACCTGCTGGGCTCCGGTGATCCTTCCGCCTCAGCCTTCCAAGTAGCCGGAATTACAGGCTTGCGCTACCACGCCCGGCTGATTTTTTGATTTATTGTAGAGATGAAGTCTCACTGCCCAGGCGGGTCTCGAACCCGTGGGCTCAGGCAATCCACTCACCTCAGCCTCCCAAAGGCGCGGGATTACAGGCTGAGCCACCGAGCCTGGCTTATTTTTTTATTTTTAATCAATATTTTTTTTATGATATTGTGGGGTACAGTTAAGGCTTAGGTATACAAATATGCTTCGTTCAGGCACCCTTGTTGATAAGAGGTGTCTCCCCTTCCCCAGACAGATAATTACTACCGTTAATCCCATCTCCCTTCCCCTCCCCCCCATAGTTTCCCACCACTGTCAGTCATTTTCTTATAGTATTATGTTGGATGTTCAAGGTCCACTATATGAATGAGAACATGTGATACTCAGATCTTTGTTTCTGTGAGAGGTCACTCAGTATTATAGACTCTAGTTTCATCCAGGTTGTTGTGCGAAATTCATGATTTTGTTCTTTTTTATGGCTGCAAAGTATTCCATCATGTATATGTACCACATTTTTTTAATCCACTCCTCTTTTGATGGGCAGCATGGTTGCTTCCAGGTTCTTGTTATTGTGAGCAATGCTGAGATAAACGTATGTGTGCAGGTATCTTTTCTATAAAGTGATTTGAGTTCTTCAGGGTATATTCCCAGTAGGGGGATTGCAGGGTCATATGGGAGGTCAATATTTAGAGCTTTTAGGAATCGCCATACTGTTTTCCACAGAGGTGGCACTAGTTTGCACTCCCACCAACAGTGTTAGAAGTGTTCCCTTTTCGCCACACCCTCTCCAGCAACTGTTATTTTTTGAGTTATTGATAATTGCCATTCTGACTGGAGTTAGGTGGTATCTCAGTGTGGTTTTGATTTGCATCTCCCTGATGATTAGTGAGGTTGAACATTTCTTCATGTGTCTGTTGGCTGCTCGAATGTCTTCCTTTGAGAAGTGTCTGTTCATATCTTTTCCCCATTTTATAATAGGGTTGTTTGTTTTTTTCTTTTCAGTACGTTTGAGTTCCTTGTAGATCTAAGATGTTAAGCCTTTGTTAGACCTGGAGTTGGCAAATCCATTTTCCCAGTCTGTAGGTTGTCTCCCTGCTCTCTTGATGGTTTCTTTGGCTTTGCAGAAGTTTGTCAGTTTAATGAGGTCCCACTTGAAAAATACGGAACGCTTCATGAATTTGCGTGTCTTCCTTGTGCAGGGGCCATGGTAATCTTCTCTGTATCGTTCCAATTTTAGTATATGTGCTGCTGAAACAAGCACAGTTTCAGTTA
Source organism: Cephalopachus bancanus (assembly GCA_027257055.1). Taxonomy (NCBI): domain Eukaryota; kingdom Metazoa; phylum Chordata; class Mammalia; order Primates; family Tarsiidae; genus Cephalopachus; species Cephalopachus bancanus. The sequence goes on from JAPVLO010000633.1 coordinate 220,735, forward strand.
TTTTTATGAGGTAAAAGGCAAGACAATGATAGAGAGGGGGCAGGCTTTACATACAGAAGTTGAGGAGTGCCAAGAGTAGTGATAGAAGGTCATGGAAAGGAGAACTGACCAAGACTAATAACATCTGACTGGAGGCACTGAAGGCCTGACCAAGGCTGGAGACCTTGAGTCTGCATGCTAGATTGCAAGTGGTATGATTTTTTCTCTAGCTGAGTGCAGCTAACTGGAAATGGAAGCAAAGCCCAGATATGGGAGCTTTCCTACAGTGCTAGTTTGTTGGACAGATTTGATGGGACGATTGAGATTGCAAAGAAACCAGGACTGCTGCCATAGGTGATCAACTGCAGAATTTGGGATGGAAGGAGGAGAAGCCAAAAGGAGGCCAAAACCTGGGAGGAACATAGGAGAAGGGTGTGGTGATGTCACCTGGAAAAGCAAATGTGGTGAGACTGAATGTGTGAGCAGGGGAAATTGGAATTGTATTTTTGAAGGTGGAAGTATCTCAGCAAATTCAGAATCCAAAGTATAGTTCTGGAAGCGAGTAGAAGAGGTAAGATGGAGGTCAAAGTCCTGGGAATTAAAGGAGAAAAAGCAATTCATTTATACACTTACCTGCCAGGGGAGATAACATGATCACGAAGATGGTTTTCCCAGGGAAAGGCTTTTCCATTGTACTCCGGATGTGCTGACCCCTGCAGTATCCCCAAATGAAGGAAGCTCAACTGCATAATTTGTGCGAGTGGAGAACTATGTTTGCACTTTCCCCTAGGGGACAAAAAAAGAAATTCCAAGTGAGTTGTAAGAGAGACACCCATAAATATTGCTGTCCACAATGAAAGGTACTATACTCAAGGGAGCGAGAAAACCAAGTAAAGTGGAGAGGCAAGGAATGCTTCACCAAGAGGGTTTGATAACGTTTGATCCAAGGCTTGAAGGATGAGCAGGAGTGTGCCAGGCATCCAAGGAGTAGATATGATGAAGCATGGCTATGCTGCCTACAGCAGGACTGGGAAAACCTAAGCAGCCATGCCTTTGAAAGAAGCCCACCCACCAGAGAAGTATTTTGGTGTGTGTGGGATGGGACTGGAGGTACAGGGAGTGAGGGACAGACCCAAGGGCAGGTAATGTAAGGGAGATGGAATTCAGCCCTGCACATAAGCTAGGTTTCTATAGCAGCGGTCTCCAACCCTTTCAGTATCAGGGACCAGTTTCACGGAAGACAATTTTTTCATGGATGTTGGTGGGGGGAAGATGGTTTGGGGATGATTCAAATGCATAACATTTATTGTGCAATTGTTATGCATTGTAATATATAGCAAAATAGTTATACAGCTCACCATTAAAAAAGAGGCGTGGACAGAAGTGGTAAAATAATGGGCAGGCCACACGTGGATGAAAGTAAGTGTTGGATTTTGACTTAAAGCCTGCCACCAGATGCATCTATAGAATTGAAGTACATCAACTCATTTGTCACTCACTGATATGAATCTGCAAGCAATTGATTTATTATGTTCTCTGTGTAGTCATACCTCATTGCTACTGTTAATATGTATTTGCAGCCGCTCCCCAGTGCTAGCATCATCCCCTCAGTTCCACCACAGATCAACAAGTATTAGATTCTTTTTTTTTTTTTTTTGAGCTGGAGTCTCACTCTGTCGCTCAGACCGGAGTGCAGTGGCTGCTCCCAGCCACTGAAGCCTCGACCTACTGGGCTCCAACAATCCTTCTGCCTCAACTTTCCAAGTAGCTGGAACTACAGGCACGCGTTACCACGCCCGGCTAATTTTTTTTTTTTTTTTTTGTAGAGATGAGGTCTCCTCAAGTTGCCCAGGCGAATCTCGAACCCGCGGGCTCAGGCAATCTACTCACCTCGGCCTCCCAAAGTGCTGGGATTACGGGCTGAGCTACCGAGCCCGGCCAAGTATTAGATTCTTTTAGGGAGTGCGCATCCTAGATCCCTTGCATATGCAGTTCACCATAGGGTTTGCACTTCTGTACTGTTGATCTGACAGGAGGCAGAGCTCAGGAGGTAATGCAGCGATGGGGAGTGGCTATAAATATAGATGAAACTGTGCTTTTGCTTATCTGTTTACCTCCTGCTATGTGGCTCGATTCCTAACAGGCAATCTGCGGCCTCGGGGTGGGACCCCAGTTCTATAGGGTAGAGCAATAGTGGCTAAGGGTCCAGGCAGATAGTCACTCACAGGCATCCAGGACTAAATAGCAGAGCATAGGGTAGGAGTCCATATGAATATTAGCCTGTCAACTTCATGAATCCTCCTCCTGCATCACTTCCCTGCAAACCCTAAGAATTCCCTTATCTAAAGACCAGCAATGACTTGGCACCAGACAGGGAAAGGAAGTCTGACTTGTGCCTTATTTTGCTTCTCTCCCTGGGACCTAGCAGTACTTCTTCCTGTACATTAGATGTTATAAATTTTGTTGAATGAATGGCCCAGAAATGATAATGAAGGTGATGAGGATCACAACTAAAAGTTGTATAGCATTTACCATGTACCAGGCACTGCTCTAAATGTTATTTAATACTGATCAATAGTACTGTGAAGTATGTTCTCTTTTTATCCAGGTTCAACATAGATGATTTGGCAAAAGTACTGAACTAATTCCTAGAGAAACTATTTACTTTGGATATATGGGCAGTATCCATCCCTGGTAGATTGTGAGGAAAATAGTCCTGTGAAAGCCTTATGAGAGCACTAAGAAAGACCTTTTCTTCCAGTCTATTAAGCCAGAAAAGTGTAGTGGTGGAGGACTGGTTGTTTTTGTTCATTGTGTTTGTTATAGCTTTATTGAGATATATTTTACACGTCATAAAATTACCCAGTTAAATTATACAGTTACGTGGTTTTTAATATATTCACAATTGTGCCCTACCACATTCTAGTTTTAGAATGTTTCGCAATCCCAAATAGAAACCCCATACTCTTCCCTTTTCCTGCTGCCCATGCCTTCACTCCAGCCCCAAATAGCCACTAATCTCTCTGCCTCTACAAAAATTTGCCTATTCTAAATATTTATTTATTTTATTTTATTTTATTTATTTATTTTTTGAGTTAGAGTCTCACTCTGTCACCCAGACTAGAGTGCAGTGGCCACTCCCGGCCACCGCAACCTCGACCTCCTGGGCTCCAGCGATCCTTTCCGCCTCAGCCTTTCGAGTAGCTGGAACTACAGGTGCGCACTACCACACCCGGCTTCATTTTGATTTATTGTAGAGATAAGGTCTCGCCAAGTTGCCCAGGCGGGTCTCAAACCCGCGGGCTCAGGCAATTCACTCACCTCAGCCTCCCAAAGGCACGGGATTACAGGCTGAGCCACCCACCGAGCCCGGCTCTAAATTTTTAATATAGAGGGAGTCATTGTGATGGGCTTTTTCATTTAGCATAATGCTTTGAAGGTTCATCCATGTTGTAGCACGTAGCAGTGTTTCGTTCTTTTACTAATGGCCAGTTAATAAAGTCATTGTATGGATATACCATCTTTGTTTATCTATTAATCAGTTAATGGCCATTTAGGTTGTTTTCCACATTTTGGCTTTTGTGAGTTCTGCTGTTATGAACATTAATGTACAAGTTTTGTGAGAACAGTTTTCAGTTCTCTTGGATATATATATAACTAGGAATGAATTGCTGAGTCATATAGAGTCTGTGTGTTTAACATTTTGAGGAACTGCCAAACTGTCTTCCAAAGTGGCTGCACTATTTTGCATTCCCACAAGTGATACATGAGAGTTCTGATTTTTCCACATCCTCACCAACATTTATCTTCCATTCTTTTTGTTCTAGCCATTCAGTGGATAAAAAGTGATATCTCATTGTCATTTGGATTTGCATTTCTCTGATGACTACTGTCATTGAGCATCTTTTCATGTGTTTTTAGGCCATTTGTATGTCTTCTTTGGACACGTGTCTATTCAGATTTTGCACCTCCTTTTTTTAGTTGTACTGCCTTTTTATTGTTAATATGTAAGAGTTCTTTGTATAATCTGGCTACAAGCCCATTATTAGATACGTGATTTGCTGATATTTTCTCCCATTCTGTGGGTTGTCTTTTCACTTTCTTTTTGATGCCTTTGGAAGCCCAAAAGTTTGTAATTTGGATGAAGTCCAGTTTTTCTATTTTTTCTTTTGTTATTTGTGCTTTTGGTGTCACATGTAAGAAACGATTGTCTAACTCAAGATCACAATATCTGTCCTTACACCAGTCCCATACTGGCTTGATTAATGTAGCTATGTAGTAGATTTTGAGATTGGAAACTAAGAGTCCTTCAAATTTGTTATTTTTCAAGATTCTTTTAACTATTCAATTTCATATTAATGTTAGGGTCAGCTTGTCAGTTTCTGTCCCAAAAAAGATCAATTTGTGGAATGTTGTCATCTTAATCTTAAATCTTCCTCCTGGTGAGCATGAATGTCTTTTCTTTGCTTTTCCTTTTTTTTTGGTTTTGAGTTGGAGTCTCACTCTGTCGCCCAGACTGGAGTGCAGTGGCTGCTCCCAGCCACCGCAGCCTCGACCTGCTGGGCTCCGGCGATCCTTCCGCCTCAACCTTCCAAGTAGCTGGAACTACAGGCGCGCGCTGTCACGCCGGCTAATTTTTTGATTTATTATAGAGATGAGGTCTCACCAAGTTGCCCAGGCAGGTCTCGTACCCATGGGCTCAGGCAATCCACTCACCTCAGCCTCCCAAGGCGCGGGATTACAGGCTGAGCCACCGAGCCCGGCGAATGTCTTTTCATTTAATTTTTTTAAATGATGTTTAAAAAATCATTGAATCATGGGGGACAGAGGGAATGACAGTCTTTATACTGGAATGAAGTGGCTTACAGCTAGGATTAAAGGTCCTGAACAGTTTAGTGTCTTTCTGCCTCTCCCACCAGGTAAACTGGCTTCACTCCTTGCAGCAGTTTAGACTAGCTAGATGAATCTGTGTTGGTAAGGAATGTTGTGTTCCGGGAGCGGCCACTGTACTCCAGTCTGGGCGACAGAGTGAGACTCCAACTCAAAAAAAAAAAAAAGGAATGATGTTTTGAAGTTTTTACTGTACAGGTCTTGATATTATTTTGTTAAATTTATTCCTAGGCATATTATTATTTTTACTGCTATTAAAATGGGATATTTTCTTAATTTTTGTATTGTTCATTGCTAGTGTATAAAAATACAGTTTTCATATGCTGATCTTGTATTTTGCAACCATTTATTAGTTCTAATAGATTTCTGTGGGTTCCCTAGGATTTTCTATATACAAGATCATGTCATCTGTGAAAAAAGAGAGAGTTTTATTTTTTCCTTTTCAATCTGGATCCCTTTGATTTATTTTTCTTGTCTAATTGTCCTGGCTAGAACCCCCAGTTCAATGTTGAATGGACGTAGCTAGAGCAGACATTCTTGTCTTGTTACTGATCTTAGGGTCAAGATAGTCTTTCTCCATTGAGTATGATGTTAGCTGTGGTCTTTTGTTTGTTTTTGAGGGATGAGTGAGATTGAGTCTGATATGTGCTATAGGCAGCAGGTTCATGTTGAGGGAGGTTCAGGCTGAGATTCAGCTAACGAGGGGTATTGAATCATGGGGGATAGAGGGAATGGCAGTCTTTATACTGGAATGAAGTGGCTTAGAGCTAGGATTACAGGTCCTGAACAGTTAAGTGTCTTTCTCCCTCTTCCACCAGGTAAACTGGCTTCACTCTTTGCAGCAGTTTAGACTAGCTAGATGAATCTTTGTTGGTAAGGATCTGTGTTTCGATAAAATCATGGTTCTGACTTGGATTTAGAAGCTAGAGAAATAAAACAAGGGTGTTTGTCATTTCTGCGTGCCCCTTAAGAGCTTAGCTCAATACCACAAACCTTATTAGGACAGCTCCTTGACAAACTCCATTCCCTGATGTCTTTGTTTGTTACTCAGTACATTGGCACTTTGTAGATTTGAGCTTTACTTTTCTTATTTGTACATTGCACAAAACTAAGTCTGTTTTGCCTGTTTCCTGATTCCTCAAGACTGTGTTTCCCAAGGACAAGAACCATACCTATACCTTAATATATGCCACAAATGTGTACCAATAAGTAGTTATTAACTATTGACGAAAGCAAGAGTGATCATAAATACAAAGATCTCTGAGCCATTTGGGAAGCATATTAAACCCACTTATATTTGATGAGCAGACTGTATAGAGATGAGAAAAATCACCTGAAAATCATAATTTTAAGATTTGATATGGACACACTTGGGTTTTTTTAAAAATGTGCAACAGTATTGTTGCTAAACTGTCCCTAGCATTTATTTAGATTCATTCTTAACTATCTGCTTGTGACCTACTAGGCAGTCTGACTTTTCACTCCTGTGGACTTGATCACCATCTCTACTAACTCCTAGTGCAAGCTTGTTGCTCAACAATAGCTCAGAGGAAAAGCCTTTGAAAACAAACCCATGCCTTGCCTTTTGTTCCTTTCCCCACCTTGTAAAGGAATGGAGCAGGACTCACAGAGCAGTTCCCTTTGTATCCTTCTCAAAGGTGATACTATTGGCTTCCACCATAGAATGTGAAGCTCTGAGACTTTGAATAAAGAGACGCTGAACCCATTTTTCCAGCTTCTCCTCGTGTTCCTGAATGGCCAACACCCCTACACAAACACATTCCAAGGCCTTGGTGTAATACAAGCTTACTGGCCTCCTGGATAGGAGCCCTGGGTTCTAGTTCTCAACTCTGCCACTAGGGTACCCTGAAAAATTCACTTAAGGGCTGTCTTAGTCACCTTGATAAAAGAATACCCTAGACTGGATGGCTTAAACAACAGACACCTATTTCTGACAGTTCCAGAGGACAGAAGTCCAGGATCAGGGTACCAGCGTGGTTCAGTTCTGGTGAAGGTTGTCTTCCTGGCTTGTATATGACTGCCTTCTCCCCATGTGGTTACTTGACTGTGTGTGTTGTGTGTGTGTGTGTGTGTGTGTGTGTGTGTGTGTGTGTGTGTGTGTGTGCGCGCGCGCGCGCTGCAAGCTTCCCTCATGACCCATCTAACCCTGATCTGAGTTCTGGTGAAAGTTGTCTTCCTGGCTGTATATGACTGCCTTCTCCCCATGTGGTTACTTGACCGTGTGTGTGTGTGTGTGTGTGTGTGGGGTTTTTGGTGTGTGTTGTGGTTACTGATGTGTGTGTGTGTGTGTGTGTGTGTGTGTGTGTGTATGCTGCAAGCTTCCCTCATGACCCATCAAACCCTGATCACCTCCCAAAGCCCCATCTCCAAATACCATCACATTGGAGATTAGAGTATGAATTGGATGGGGACATAAATATCTAGTCCATAACAAAGGTTGTGATCATCAGTTTCCTTATCTGTGAAATGAAAATGTTGAGATTATCTCTAGCTTTTAACATTTAAGATTCTGTGAGAAGTAGATTTGCATTATTTTCTAGTTTGAGTTATATGAAATGCTCCCCCTTATATTTTCTCAGGCAGCTGAGAACTGAGTAGGGCCAGGTTTAAATAGGCTTATCCTTTCATTTAATACTTTTTTATTTTTTGAGCATCTACTGTGTTCCAGGAACTATTGTAAGCACTAAGGCTATAGCAGTGAACAAAATAGACAAAACTCTTTGCCTTCCTGGAGCTTACATTCTAAACAAATAAGAAATAAATTATAGTGTGTTTGATAATAATGGTTAAGGAGACAGAATAGGAAGTGTCAGGAATGTGAGGTTGCAATTTCAGGTAAGGTGATCAGAAAAATGATTACTTTAGGTAGCATTTGAGTTAAGAGAGGGGAGAGAGAGTGTTTAATCTTGTGTGGCCAATTTGGAAACAGATCCTACTAGGGAAAGCTTTGTCATCCAAAATCTTCCAGTAGCTTGGTCCTTGCTCCCAGGGGCTGACTATCCACTTATTTGCGCTAACTCCTTTACTACCCTGTCATTCTGTTCTGTGTCAGATATTCTGCACTAATGAATGATTTCATGACCCCTTTATACATCTCAACCCACAAACTGTAATAAAAAGTGCCATTTAACACCCCTATTGCCAGTCTGGGATAGCCTGACTGACTTAGAGTCTGTACTGACTCCTAAGATAGCATGATGCTTATATCGTTCTGTGACTTATTTTCTCTCCCCTTTTCAGTTATTATTCTCTTTTGCCTGTTTTCTCTCTCATCTTTCCACATAACCTCTGTCCTCATCTTTTATTTAGTCATGCGCTTGCTATTGCTCTTCCTTTCTTTTGTAACTTTCATATTTTCTCCCCTTCACTTTGTTTTGTATCTCATGTCTGTATTTATTCCATCTCCAGCTCTTCCCTTCTCTCCTGTATGTATTTTTCCTCCTTTCCATCCTGCATTCCCCTGTATGTGGGAATGTATGTGGGGACATGCTGAGATGTATGTGGGGACAGGTTGCGCAGGTGAGGCTCTTGGCCATCAGTCAGTTGCGTCTTGGCTTCTGTGCTGCCTGAGCATTCAGAACCCTTTAGGGGAGAGGTTCTGACACATGTCAGTTAGGACTCCACAGGCTGCTGATTTTTGCCAGTCTAGTCCTGCAGAAGCCCCATTCTTTTTTTAGAAAGCAGGATTTATCAAGAGGACTGAAAAGCTCCCACAGTGGAAGGGGTTGCCCCAGGATCCCCATTCTTACTGGGTCTAGGCCTAGGGCTCATACTACAGTTCTCAATTTGCTTCATTTGGGTCCTTCATCCTCTGGCTCAGACCCCTGGCACAGTTACACTTGGTGGATTATAGTTATCACATCACGTACCAGTCAAATCATTAAAGGTTCAGCATGATCCAGGGAATGCAGTGCCAGTGGATGGTGAAACTTTTCATCAGTCACTGCCGTCTTTCCCCCTCCCCTTCTTACCAGAGCCCTATCCAAGCCAGATCCTCCTGACTTCTGCTCTTACCAAAAACCAGAGCTTCTAGTTCCAGGCCAGAGCACCCTTCTGTACCAGAGGCAGACAGGATCAGAGAGGAATTTGTCCTCAGAACATTTTTCCCTAGGCACTGGAGAGGGACAGAAAAACTAGATTCTACCCATTTCTACCTTGTGATAACAGTATTTTTGGTGGGTGCATCCTCTCCCTTGACTCTTCTCACAGTCCCACTGTGTCTTCAATTCAGAATCAATTTCAGGATTGGAAGGAATCTTGGAGATGTCTAGCCCGTGTGGTTGTGTGGTTCTGTCTTTCATATCTTCCGTTTCTCTTTGGCTATCTGGTCTTTTAGATTTGTGACTTGTGCTGGTTCCCATTTGTCAGCTACACAAGTGGATTGAACAATGTTGTGTTTTTGGAATCCTATATTTTATAGTGGATGCTGTGTGTGTGATACCTGTGCAAAAAACACCTATTTCATCCGGCTAGCTCGCAGAGGAGAATGCAAAATTTCAAAAGTGGAAGACATATCCTTTTCTTTTTATTTGAGTTGGAGTCTCACTCTGTCGCCCAGACTGGAGTGCAGTGGCCGCTCCCAGCCACCGCAGCCTCGACCTGCTGGGCTCCGGCGATCCTTCCGCCTCAGCCTTCCGAGTAGCGGAATTACAGGCATGCGCTACCACACCCGGCTGATTTTTTGATTTATTGTAGAGATGAGGTCTCGCCAAGTTGCCCAGGCGGGTCCCGAACCCGCGGGCTCCGGCAATCCACTCACCTCAGCCTCCCAAAGTGCTGGGATTACAGACTGAGCCACCGAGCCCGGCTATATCCTTTTCTTTTAAGAAGTTCACAATTTAGTTAGGGAAACCAGAGATGTGGAAGTATATTGATCTAAGAATACTTAGGAAAAGGGTGTCAAAACAAGTGCCCTTTAATATAGAAATCAGGTTTTGAATGAACTCCAGGGAAGTGTTTGTATTTTTGGTCATGCTGCATATTTCAAATATAACTCGAAATAATAGTTTAAATGAGTTGTGTTGACTTGTTTTTCACTTTGATTTTGTTTTAAAAAACTAATCAATAGAACAGAATAAATTTGTGAAGACTGAGGTTATGCTAGCCTAGGAGGAGACATTAGTCAGGAGAGGTTAAATCAAGGAAAGCTTCGTGGGACTAATGCTTTTTTTTTTTGAGTCGGAGTCTCACTCTGTCGCCCAGACTGGAGTGCAGTGGCACGCTCCCGGCCACCACAGCCTTGACCTGCTGGGCTCCAGCGATCCTTCCGCCTCAGCCTTCCAAGTAGCTGGAACTACAGGCGTGTGCTACCACACCTGACTAATTTTTTTGATTTTATTGTAGAGATGAGGTCTCGCCAAGTTGCTCAGGCGGGTCTCGAACCCGCAGGCTCAGGCAATCCACTCACTTCAGCCTCCCAAAGCACGGGATTACAGGCTGAGCCACCAAACCTGGCTGACTAATGCATTTTAAGGCAGCTTTGATGGAATTTGGTCAGTACCAGATTGAGGGCTTTTCTCAGTCTACTCTGGGAACCACAATTCTGGGGGCTCTGAATGGCCTCAAGAAACTGCTCTGACAGCCTTGAGCCATTCCTTCAGTATCCCTTTAGGATGTTAAAGTCCACTTTCTATTCAAGATGCCATTCCATCCTTGTCCTTTGCATTATCCAACGTTAACTTTACCTCCTGAACATCCTTGGAGGTGATTCCAGGGGATCCAGGCCCACTAAAGGGCTTCAGCATCGTGGGAGGTAGGGGGATGGGGCCTGCCCTGAGCCCACTAGGACCAGTAAGGAACAGCATTCTCTTGTGTAATGGTGTGTGTAAGGCAGGCATCGGACTAAACTGAGCAAGTCCACTACCCAAGCAAGGCACAGGAACACTGGAAAGAAGAAGGGAAGTACTGTACCAAGTATCAGGTGCTGGAGTTTGTAATAATGGGAACATCAACCCCATATTTCAGGATAGAAGAGCAATATGTTTAGAAAAGGCAAGGTCTGTGATTCCCTCCTGTCAGCCAAGGTTAGGAGGAGCTGTGGGAAGGGGTGAATTTTCTACAGGGTCTCTTCCTTCCATCCCCACCCCATGGTCCTGGGGGTAGGAGCTAGAATCCTGCATTCCTTGGCCTTCTGGATGTCATCTTTCCCACATTCTGTCTCCGGCCAAGACTCTTCCTTTTCTGGGGAGATTGAAGGTGCTGTTGCCTATTTCACAAGATCCCTTTTATTTTCACATTTGGGAGTCTCACTCAGGGAACTCCTTCCTGATGTGATCTTTGTGGGATGTAAGGCAGAACAAAGGGAGGGGCCTCAGAACATTTCTCTTTCTGTGCAAGTTATTTGCAGCTCTTGCTGCTGTTCAGCATTAGTTCTGTCCCTGAGATGGCTTCTTTCCCCCCTCACCCCACCCTTTGTCAGTTTCCTGGAAATGGAGTGGGGGCTGGAAGAGAGAAAGGATGGAAATTCCCATTGCGTCTCTATCGCTGTGCAGTGGTTGAGATGAGGTTTTGGTGAAGGGGGTTGGGAGAGGTGGGAGATGGAGTCAGCCCTGGAGGGAGAGGCCAAGAGACTGCTGAGCTGATGGTATGGGCCTAATTACTCCTCTGCCTTGAGCTTGCCTGTAATTGTGGTTTCTGGGAGCCAGCGCGTCCTGTAAATCTGCTGGAACAGCAGAGATTTGGGGTTTCCGCCTGGGATGGAGTTGAATTTTCCACTTGGAACAACTTGCCCAACCCCCGTTTTTGGTGGGAAGCAGGGTGAATCCCTAAAGCTCAAAAGGGGCAATTAGGATAGTCAGAGGAATATAAGGCCTTCTTTTGACTAAATGAAAGGTTGTATACCCTAAAGTTCTAGACATTTTTGGAAAGTTCAGAAAAGTGGCAGAAAGCAGGATCTGGTGAAAAGAGCTGTGTGCTGAAGTTAGGATATCAGTTTTGTCCCTGACCTAGAAGTGACTTAATCTTCCTAGACCTTTTTCCACTAGTCATTTGATTTGAACATCTGTCCTTTTTATAATAACATCCCTAAATAATGAATGGGGAAATGCTAGATTAATATAAGAGAGCAACTTAAGTTCTCTTTTTCTTATGGTGAAGATAATAATAATACCCAAAATATTTTGAGCAATTGTGTACCTGGTGCTAATTACTTTAATGAATTCTTGTTAATTTCTTAACAATCCAGTGAAATAGTCACTGTGCTATTGATGAGGAAACCTTAGGTCACAGAGTGCCAGCATCAGGATTCTGCTTCCAAAGCCAGTGCATTTGTCCAGGGACATGTAAATGGTGGTTTGCACTGTGTTTAACGTTCATATCAGGAAACACCCAGAGCCAGGCTGGCTTAGTGAGGCTGGCTATTGGATTTGGGTCTAGGTCTCACCAACCCTGGGCCCTCAGGCAAGTCCTTTATCGTCTCTGAACCTCAGTTTTCCCATCCATGGAACATATTTTCAGAGTTGTTCCAAGGATCCAATGAGATATTATCCACTACAACAACTGCCACTCAACAAATGCTGAGTATCTGTAAGTGGAATCTGAACTCAAATAAAGAGAAATAAGCAACCAATCCTGTCCTCCTGAATTTTTGGTCTAAGATTTCAGAACACTGGTATAAGTTAAGAATGGATCTATGAGCCGGGCTTGGTGGCTCAGCCTGTAATCCTGCGCCTTTGGGAGGCTGAGGTGAGTGGATTGCCTGAGCCCGCGGGTTCGAGACCCGCCAGGGCAGCGAGACCTCATCTCTACAGTAAATCAAAAAATCAGCCGGGCGTGATGGCACTTGCCTGTAGTTCCAGCCAACTTGGAAGGCTGAGGTGGATGGATCGCCGGAGCCCAGCAGGTCGAGGCTGCAGTGACCGGGAGCGGCCACTGCACTCCAGTCTGGGCAACAGAGTGAGACTCCAACTTGGGAAAAAAAAAAAAAAAAGAGAGAGAATGGATCTATGGCAAAATAAAATGGATGGTGAGGACTCTCTACCAGAGAGCAAACATTAGCAGGTGAAGTGCTCTAAACAAATGAATATCCTTTTTGTAAACCTACAGAGGGAATTATAAGCCCATACCCCAGTGCCAATAATTTTTGTCTTCCTAACACCCCTTTCATTGTTGACAACCCCCTAAATATCAAATAGTTAATTCAATAGGAAAGAGTATAAGCAACACTTGCTGAAATTGTCAGAAGCCACTCCTCTAAAAACTCCTTGTCTTCCCACAAAATGACCTGGGATCTCCCCCAGCGGAGAAGTCACCAGCTGGTTCTCTCTGTGTGCATAATCTGGATCTGCAGACTCAAGCACCTGCATAGGCAAGGCCAGTGGAGCATTCTTTTGGTTTATAGCCTGCCTGTTGCACCTCCTGTCAGGCAGGCACATGTCTGAGCTTGTTGGCTTGGGGTTGTCTTGGGCTGGGAATACGTCATAAACAGTGTCTCTTTCCAATTGTCCCAGGCCCATTAGTCAGCATGAGGAGATGGAGCAAAAATCAGAGAGGCCCGAGTGGATCCCGTGGTGATGAAATTGTGGTGAGAGAGGCAGGGATGTGGCTGCCTGAGAAGTTGGCTCAGATTTTCTCTGGCTGGCCTCTATCAGCATCCTAACCAGTCTGTATATATATATTGTAGAGTTTGTCTGTTGGTTGGGGGACCCATGTCAGGTGCTTGGAAATGCCAGTGCTAAAGAAACAGAATAGGAAACCTGAGTCTGTCCTTCAGGACAGGTACTTTACTAGACAGACAGAACACACTGGTAGAATATGTGAGTTTCTTTTTGAAGTAACACGGAGGCAAGGACATGTGCTTACAGCACAAGTCAAATGCTTAAAGGCCAGAAGGATGCAAAGAATAGGAATGATCATCATTTGAGAGTTAATTGAGGAAGGCTTCCTGAAGGAGGGGAGTTTCCTGGCAATTTTTACAAGGGTGGAACTGGAATTTGTAGGGAGCCTTTTGCAGACTGGAGAACCGCCCCCCCTTCCCACCCACCTTTCTTGTACTTCCTGCAGGGCTTCCTGAAGTCACCAGCCAGGAATGTGGAGGGTAGGGACTCAGCCTGTGAAGCCCTGGATCCCCCCCTTCTCCCATTACAGTTGGTGGCTTAGGCTGCTATAACTCATCTCATATCTACCTGCAGTTACCTCTGCTAAAGAAGAGGCTCCAGCCTCCCCGAAGTAGGAAAGGATTGCAAAGAAAAGCTAACTTGTCAACTCACATCACCTTGAGTTCCTCATTTTATGTTGACCTCCATGGTTATAAATATAAATCAAAGGCTGACTTTCCTTTACTACCCAGCACCTTCCTATCCATTTTCTTATGAGCTCAGGGAAAGAAAACTAATTTAAAATCCACCTTAATAAAGTAAGTTAGAAAGGTGACTGTTCTGAGCCAAACAACACGTTTTTAAAAAGCAAAATGAAAATTTTATGGATTGACCATTATTCTCAGTTACCTATTTTATGGTTTGTTCTTGTGCCAGTAATAAAAAATTGACTCAAATAACAATTTTGTTTATTCAAGTATAAAGCAAGACATACCTTGCTTTAAGGAAACTGTGTTTTGAGAGTTTATATTTCAGATGTTACCACTTTGAAGAGGATTTACTTCAGAATACATTTACTTATCTTTTCAGGAAAATGTTAAGTAAAACAAGATCTAGGTATAGAACGATGTTAGCACAAAGTCCAAGGCTTGGTCTTCCCATTTTATAATCATGGAAGCTGAGACTTAGAGGTGTCATATGGCGTATCCTATGTTACACAAGGAAGAAACGTCATTCCACAGATGGAGGCCCTTCCTGTCAACCCTACCAAGTTTTTTTGTTTTTGTTTTTGTTTTTTTTGAGTCAGAGTCTCACTTTGTTGCCCAGGCTGGAGTACAGTGGCATGCTCACGGCCACCTCAGCCTCGACCTACGGGGCTCAAGTGATCCTTCTGCTTCAGCCTTCTAAGTAGCTAAAAATAAAAAATATGTATATTTGGTATTTTTAAATATCTTGTGGCTATCACCAGTGCAGAGACTGAATTGCTTCCAGATCTGAGTTGGTGATATCTCTTTTTTTTTTTTTTTCAGTTATAATGAATTTGGCTATGACCTACTCTCACTTTATTCTGTAGGAAAAAATCTTTCCTTTCCAGGCCATGGGATTAGTTCTACCTGGGCCCCCTCTAGTTGTAAAGACCTGATATGCTGAAGATTTGTGAGGGACAAAGACTCATGCAATGTTATAACAAGAAAGGACATGAGATAATCTGACTCAGCTCCCTCGTTGTGGGATGATAAAGACAACGTGAGAGAGAGAAAACTGGCCTTTGGTGCAGCACACTTGAGTTCATGTCCTGGCTCTACCATTTCATAGCTGTATGACCTTGGGCAACTTGTTTAACTTCTCAGAATCTCATTTTCGTTATCTGTATAGGAAAACAGCAATGATATCTCACCAAGTTGTTGTAAGGATTAAATGAATACTTGTAACATATTACATGCTTATTATGTATAACTTTCTTCTCCCTTTTCAAGTATATACAAAAAGATGGAGCAGAGTTGGTCTAGGACCCAGATGGCTAGACTGTCAGCTGGCAGTGCTGCCTTCTTGCCACCAAGCCTGCTCCCTCCCTACTGCTATAGTAGCCTCAGTGGTATTCCTTCCTGTGGGCTTTGTGCTCCCCACACTATCCCACCCCACCCGCCGGATCTTGGACCTTCCTGGAAGTTGCTTTGATTCTGTTGTCTGGAGTTACACAGCTAGTAAATGGCAGAATTAGTGTCAGTGTTCAAGTCTCCAGGTCTCCTCTTGCTGTGGAGGCACTGTTCTTTTCATCAAATGTAGCAGTTTGATGGAGGACACTTTGACAAAAGGAAATAAACATTGAGTAAACATAGTAGTCAACAGTAGATCATATGCTTTAGGAGAGATTTTGTAAGATGGTTGCATCTGTGCTAGATAACATAAAATTCATTTATTTTGTGTTGCAAGGCAGGGTATACTGGCTTTGGCAGTAACTTAACAATTATGTTGGACTTAGAATCTTATAACAAGACTAGCACCCTTTTTATTTTAAAGATGGGTACAGTTCAGTTAGGTGCATAAGTTATCATTGTACAGGTAAAGTTTGGGCCTCCCCTTAGTCCCCACTTTGCCTGGTTTGAGATTGGATACCCTTATTGATGTTATATGCCTCCCCCCCGACAGTTTCCCACTACTGCCAGTCTTGTTCCCCCTCTTCCCCTGGCAGTTTCACACTACTGCCAATCCCTTTCTTATAGTTTTATGATACTGTTCAGGGTCTGCTTAGGAGTGAGTACATGTAGTACTAAGATCTTTGTTTCTATGATAGATCACTGAGTATTATAGACTCTAAATCCATCGAAGTTGCTGCAAAGTCCATAATTTTGTGTTTTTTTGTGGTTGTGTAATTTTCCATCATGTATATGTATCACATTTTCTTTATCCAGTCCACTTTTGATGGGCAGCACAGTTGGTTCCATGTTTTTGCTTTTGTGAATAATGCAGCAATAAACATGCATGTGTCTTTTTATAGAGTGATTTGAGTTCCTCTGGGTATATTCCCAAAGGGAATTTCAAAGCATGGGTATATCCCAGGCATTGCACTAGATTTCTCATTCACATTTCAGTCCTTACAACAGCTCTGTCTAATAGGTGGCTAGTATTCCAATATTGTAGAAGAGAAAATGGAGATTCACTGAGAGTAAATAGTTGGCCCTGAATCACTCAGATGGCCAGAGGCAGAGCCAGGATGCAGACCTGCTCTGTCTGACTCCACACTCTGCCACACTGCTCCTCACTATCAGTATGAATTCCTGGGCATAGCTTATGTATTGAGCTTTTTCTGACGAATATGTGACAAATTAGATGTCAGACATGCATCTGTGCTGATAGAGCCTGAGAGGCTGGTGGGGTGTTGGGTTCTGAGTGGAGAGAAGAGTGCACAGCCCAGAGCCATGTGGGATTGTTCTCTGCTAAGAGCTGAAGGTGGTGCCCTCAGAGCCCAGCTAATGCTTCCTCCCTGGGGAGCCACAGATGAGCTTGGCATATCCCACCCTTCAGGAGCTCATAGCCATGGAGGAAGTCTGCAACCATGTGGGAGGTGCTTTGCAGAAATAAATACCAGTTGTTGTAGGAGACAGAAGTTATTGGAAGGGTGACTGTGTAGTCTTCTACCTTTCTTTGGTCCAAAGGACTGGAGAGAGGCCGACTTGTGGTACAGCTATGGCCAAAGGAGGCCAAACCTATGCCATCCAGTAGAAAGATAATGAAAAGTACATGTGTAATTTAAGACTTTCTAGTAGCCATATTAAAACTAATAAGAAGAAACAGTTGACTTTAATGATACATTTCATTTAACCCAGTGTATTCAAAATACTGTTATTTTGAATATGAAGAGTTATTGAGATAGTTTAAATTTTTTTGTACTAAGTCTTTGAAATCTGATGTGTATTTTATTCTTACAGTGTATTTCAGTTTGAACCAGCCACATTTCAGGTCCTCTTAGCCACATGTGACTTGGGCTCCCTATTAGTGCAAGGCTAGAAGGTGCTCCAGATGTCCACCCCTCTCAGCAGTCCCCTCTCACCGCCCTTCCTAGTGCATGTCCACAGCATTGCTGTTTTTCAGGGGCATGTCATATCTCCTGCCTGGTCTCCAGCCTCTCCTTTCCTTTCAGTGCACTCTAGTCACTGCAGCCAGATTTACCTTTCTGAGGCTAAACCTGATGCTTTTACTCCTTCTAGAAAGCCTTCAACAGCTCCCCTTCAAATCAAATCCATGATTCCAAAATGGCCTTTGAGACTATCTCAGCCTTTTCCTTCTGTCACCATGCTCCCTAACAGTGATATGTTGCTTTATATGTGTATTTGCAGAGCCCTCTGACATCTTTTATTTTACTCAATTCTCACAAAAGTCCTGTGAGATAGGCAGGGCAGATTTGGTGAGTTATAAGGCTCAGAGAGTTTAAAAGCATTTCCTGAGACCAGCCAGCTTGTAGGTGGCAGAACTAGGATGGGAATCCTCGTGTTTTCAATTTGATCTCTTGTTAGACTCCCTCTTTTCACACCCTCCCTTTTCTCCCAAATGGCATTGACAGTCTCCCCAGAGTTGCTGGGTCCTCCCTCTATCCTTTGTGCCTCTAGTGTGCTATTTCCTCCCCCTAATGTCCTTCCAAGACATAACTGCTCGTCAGAATCCTCCCTTCCTTCCCTTACAACTCTGGATAAAGTCGGCCTCCCCTCTAATTCCTTCTCTGTGGATTGTTTGTTTGTTTGTTGAGTCAGGGTCTCAATCTATTGCCTAGGCTGGAATGCAGTAGCATGATCATGGCTCACTGCAGCTTCAATTCTTGGGCTCGGGTAATCCTTCCACCTCAGTCTCCTGAGTAGCTGGGACTACAGGCATACATCACCACGCCTGGCTAATTTTTTAATTTTTTGTTGAGACAAAGTCTTGGTGTATTGCCCAGGCCGATCTCAAACTCCTGGACTCTTTCACCTCGGCCTCCCAAAGTGTCAGGATTACAGGTGTGAGCCACTGTGTCCAGCCTCATCCATTCTTGACCATCTCCTCCCCAAGTGCACTCTAGCTACCAACATGCTTTAACATGCATTTTCTTGTTTTGTTGCTTCACCATTTTGTGTACAGAATTCTAGAAATCTGGGACATTGAAGAAGTTAGGAACTTAAACATTTAGTTTTTACAGGGAGGTCAATGCTGCTCCCTGCTTACTGTAAATTCGTGGAGAGGCTAACACCTTCCTACTTTATTAGTCTTTATTAAAGCTGTGAAATTCTGAGTTTCACCCTAATTTATATCCATTCTGGAGTTCACTCAAAATTGCTTCCCTTAACTGCTATAATAATTATAGGCTCATGATATTTTGATGTCTAACGTTCTGTTGCATGTATCACCTGATTTATCAAATATACTGTGTTCTGGAACTGCTCTGTGTTCTAGACAACGAGAAATGTGAAGCTTGTCATTAAACAGAGAAAACAGATGTTAAAATAAGCACCCGCACAATAATTTAGTTACCATTGAGTTAGGTGCCACAAGGGTGATTTCAGGGAGATCCCCCAGCAGGTGCCAGAGAAAGCTTCTCTCAGGAAGAGATTTAGGCTGAACCCCAAAGAATGAGGGTGGGCTCACCTGGCCAGGGTGGGAGAGGAGGTCCCTGTGGTTGAAATACAGTGAAAACTGGGCACGGTAGCTCATGCTTATAATCCCAGCACTTTGGGAGGCCAAGGTGAGACGATTGCCTGAGCTCACGGGTTCGAGACCAGCCGGGCAACTTGGTGAGACCACATCTATACAATAAATCAAAAAATTAGACGGGCATGATGGCATGTGCCTGTAGTTCCAGCTACTTGGAAGGCTGAGGTGGAAGGATCGCCGGAGCCCAGCAGGTCGAGGCTGTGGTGGCCGAGAATGTGCCACTGTCCTCCAGCCTGGGTGACAGAGTGAGACTCCTACTCAAAAAAAAAAAAAAAAATACAGTGAGCGAGGGGAAGGATGACCAGACATGAGGCTTGAGAGTAAGCACGGGGACTCACTGAGGAGCCAGGTTCAGGCTGGACAGTGAGAGACCACTGAAGGGTGTTATGTCTTCTAACTTACTTCTTTGAAAGATTCCTCCATCCCTCTCTTTAGAGAGTGGATGGAGGCAGGAGGAGATGAAGCTGGAGTAGGTGTGGGAGGCCAGTTCTTCTAGATTAGAGATAATCGTGTCTTAAACCAATGTGGGGGCGGGGAGGGGGAGAAGTAGGTAGATTTCAGAAATGTTAGGAATTCATATCGATAGGACTTGGTGATTGATTAGATTTGCAGGAAAATGCCCAAGATAACTCAGATTTCTAGCATGAAAAATTGCATGGTGCTCTTTGCATGGAGGAAACACTTGATGGGGAACAGGACTGAGGAGATTAATGGCAGTTTGAATGTTTTAGCTCTTCGGTGAAGTCAGTGAAGGTGATTTGGTCTTCCCAGCTACCTTCTCAGAAAGGTAGTATTATCCATATTTTTTTTTGGAAAACTGATGCTTGAAGAGGTGATTGACTAGCCAATAAAGGGCTGAGCCTGACCTTGAGCCAGTATTTGGACTCCTAAGGCTATGTTTTTAAAACCATTTACCACATGGCCTGTGGGCTGAGTAGTCAGTGTTGAGTAGGGCTAACCACCCCTCTCAACATATCAATTCTCTCCCTCCCTTCCCCACACACAACTGTCTGTTAAGTTGCCTGCTCTGATAGTCAAACAAATCCTAAAATCTCTTATTCCCTAAGACTTTCATGGAAGTAGAAGGAGAGTTTTCCTGGCCCTGCCCTGCCTAGAATCCAGTCACACCAATGGTCTTGTTCATGCACCAATTCTAGTCCTGTTCCCTTCAACCCTGACCTTTGTTGAGCATAGAGCATAGGTCACCCAGTGTGGACCTGGAAAAAATCAGGAAAAAAGCACAGTAAAACCATTTGCATAGAACTTTACACTTTAAGAGCACTTAACAAATATCACATTTGGCTGTCACAGCCATCATCCCTGAAAGAAAGCAGGGACATGTATATTCCTTTGGCAGATATTTTTGGAGCGGACACCCACTATGCACAAAGAAGTCAGCTGGTGATACAAGAATAAGTAAGACATGGTCCTTGTTCTCAGGGGTTTAACGTATACAAGCGAAGTCAGACAAGCAGATGATATCAATGTGTGTCCCTTTTATAGATGAGAAAGCTGATGATAGACTCAGAAGTTAAGGGACTTGTTTTAAGAGTTTCTCAAAGTCCTGGTTCTGAATAAGGAATGACTTAGGCTGCTTGTTAAAATAGCTTCCACACCACAGACCTTCTGGATTGGATCCCTGGGAAGCGGGCCTCAGGTAATTCATTGCTGCTCAGTAGCTAATAAGTGACCCAATTGAGGTGCAAACCTTTTCTGGCTACATTGCCAGAGACTCTTCCAGTCCATTTGTCTCCTGGTTTCAGAGATGAGAGAACTGATGCTTGTAGATCCGCAAGGGTAGTCTGCAAACAGGCCTCTTTCCCTGCAGCTTTACTGTAGGGATATGCAGGCCTAGGAGGCTGTCTTTGCCAAACTCAGACCATAGGGCAAGTTCTACCCAAAGGTAGAATTCTTGGCACGTTAAGTTGCTAGGAGCCTACTTAAAACTCCACGCAAGGTGATAAGGGAAACCAACTAGTAAGGCCAGGTCAGGGTTCAGCAGGAGTGGACTTTATCTGGAGCTAAGGTCCTGACAGGGTGACTGTTTTCTGGTTTATTACCCATGGCTTTGGGGAGGAACTCAGGAATACTATTTTGGCTCAGACTCTATCTATCTATCTATCTATCTATCTGTCTATCTCGTATATGTATGGTATATATTTATATACACATATAGGATGTATGTATTATATATCTTTTTTATTTTTTATTATTGTTTTTTAAGAGATGAGGTCTCGCTGTGTTGCCCAGGCTGGTCTCGAAATCCTGGGCTTAAGCAATCCTCCCAAAGTGCTAGAATTATAGGTATGAGCCACTGCACCACCCAGCCTCCTCACATATATATATATCGTTAATCATATGTTATATATGTATATATTATATTTGTGAACACACGTGATGTATATGTTTTTATGTGTGTATGTAAAAGAGAAAAATAAAGATCAGGTAAATCTACATACAACTTTTTGTTTAGGAGTACAGACCTTGAAGTCACACCGGCTTATACACACCTTAACCTCATGTACTTAACCTCTTTGCTTACTCATATAAAAATGTACTACCTACTCCATCAGGCTTTTGTGATGACAAAATGAGATATTGTTATGTCAAATTTTTAGCACAGTGCCTGATAGGTAGTAAAAGCTCTATCATTATTACCACAGAACATGGATAATCTAGACTTTGTCCTCACTTACACATTTGTGCTGGGTTGGGGGTAAGGGTGAAGAGACCAGGAACCTCGAATTGACTAATGAAAAGGACATGATATTGTTTGCTTATCATTGTGTCTTTAAACTCCCAAAGCCAGTCCTATTTGATCACCCTAAGTTAAAACTCCTACACCTTTAAGGGGCCTGGGGAAACAGAAAGGAGTGTAAGCTGGGCAGTGGTGACAGGGCAGAGGTAAACTCATCTGGAGCGGACTGGCACCACCCAGTTTCCACTGCTTGTCACCATGTCAGACCATAAACCCAAGAGTATCAGAACTTCTGCCTTTTGAAGAGAAACCAGAAATCTGTATTTTTTAAAATGTGAAATTGCTTAGTGACTAATTTTTAAAAAAAGACATGTCCATACACTCAAGTGCAACATAGACCAACAAAAGATATATATGGGCTTTCTGGAGGTCATCAAACATTTCCTTGCTTTGCACTCACCCTGTAGGCTAGTATGAGAACTTTTGGCATGCACTTACAGAATACCTGTTTGCATATTACAGAGTACACACTGCTTACCTACTGTGTCCTCTACTGCATTAGAGCATACAGGGAAGTCCACGCTGACACCTCTGCCCTCTGCAAAACTAACACCCTGGATGACTGGGAGCAGTGTAGGAGGGAAGGGTGTATTTCAGGGTGTGGACTGCATTGTAAATAAAAGGATGAGGAATATGGAAGAGTTCTGTGTTACTTCAGGTATATTGTAAGTGAAAAAAAACAAAGTGCAAAGGGTATAGGGTACTACCTGTTATATAAACAAGACAGGAAAATAAGAATACTTGTATGTATTTGCTTGTTTTTATAAGAAATACAGGAAATGAATGACAATAGTTAACTTGGGAAGAATGGGGAGAAAGGATAGGGACTCTTCTGTATATACTTTTTTGAGGTTGGGGAGTCAGAGTCTCACTCTTTCGCCCCGGCTGGATCAGACCGCAGACACCATTCCTGAGCTCAGGCAGTCCTCCCGCCTCAGCCTCCTGAGTACCTAGGACTACAGGTGCACGCCACCATACCCAGCTAATTTTTAAATTTTTTTGTGGAGAAAGATCCTCACCATGTTGCCCAGGCTGGTCTTGAACTCCTGGGCTTAGCCAGTCCTTTTGCCTCAGCTGCCCAAAGTGCTGAGAACATGTGAGCCACTGTGCATGACCCTGAATATACTTTTAAATTTTCATTTTGTCTGGGCACGGTGGCTCAGTCTGTAATCTCAACACTTTGGGAGGCTGAGGTGAGAGGATCGTCTGAGCCTGGGGGTACGAGACTAGCCTGGGCAACTTGGTGAGACCTCATCTCTACAGTAAATCACAAAAACTAGCCAGGCATGGTGGCATGCATCTATAGTTCCAGCTACTTGGAAGGCTAAAGTGAAAGGTTTGCCTGAGCCCAGCAGGTCAAGGCTGTGGTGGTCATGAGTATGCCACTGCACTCCAGCCTGGGTGACCTGCTGGGCTCTGGCGATCCTTCCACCTCAGCCTCCCAAGTAGCTGGAACTACAGGCGTGTGCTACCACGCCCGACTAATTTTTTGATTTATTGTAGAGATAAAATCTCGCCAAGTTGCCCATGCGGGTCCAAACCCGCGGGCTCAGGCAATCCACTAACCCTGTTGTGTTAGTTTCACATTGGAAATAACAGTTTGAAGTCTGAATTTCATAATAAATATGTTCTAGCTTTGCCCACTAAAAAGGTCTGGAAAGAGGGATAGCTCAACAGCAACGAGTACTTGGCAGCTAGATCTCATTTCTACATTCATTTCCTGCCAAAAGGAGTAGGACTTTTTGGAGAAATGTTGAGTTCCAAGGCTGGTGTGGGGAGAGGATGAGGTGAGCCCAGCTGGTGTCATAGTAAAAGGACATAGGAGCTGAATACAGAAACTCCCACTGGCCAGATTGGGACATTTTAGACATTTTTAAAAGAAAGGATAATGAAGTATAATGCATTACTTGGGGGAAGGAGCAGATCTGTGAGATCATAGCACTGTTCCAGATAAGGGATGGGATGACTTTCTTTGCAAAAGATTCCCTGCTAATAGATGTAGAAGGAATAGTAGAATTAGCAATGGCCGTTTTGCAGGCACTAGTGCAATAAGTGGTTCAGACAGGGCTTATTGGTGTAAAATTTTTGGATGAGAGATTGTTGGAGAACAGGATATTTATATAGTCTCAAGATAGTACACCTCAGATTTCTCATTCATTTAGACAGGAAAATAGATTCTTACCATTGAAAAATCTCAGGAGCACCATTTTGCCTAAGTAATCAAACCTGCCATCACCAAAATGGGGCAAGTTGTACAACATCACTTAGGAGAGTTTTTTTTTTTTTTTGATTCTGAGTCTCACTCTGTGGCCCAGGCTAGAATATAGCCATATGGTCCTTCCGCCTCAGCCTTCCAGGCAGCT
Organism: Cephalopachus bancanus; assembly: GCA_027257055.1. Classification (NCBI taxonomy): domain Eukaryota; kingdom Metazoa; phylum Chordata; class Mammalia; order Primates; family Tarsiidae; genus Cephalopachus; species Cephalopachus bancanus. The sequence continues at coordinate 244,962 of JAPVLO010000633.1, forward strand.
GGAACTACAGGCTTATGCCACCAGGCCCAGCCAATTTTTTTTTTAATTGTGGAGATAAGGTCTCGCCATGTTGCCCAGGCTGGTCTTGAACTCCTAGACTCAGGCAATCCTCTTGCCTCCATCTCTCAAAGTGCTGGAATTGTGAACCACAACTCCAGGCATATGAGAGTCTTTAAAAACTTTTAACTTGACTCTAATCATTAAGAGGCATCAGACAAATCCAGACTGCAGGATGCAAGAAAACTGGCCTGGACTCTTCAAAATGTCAGTGTTATGGGAGACAAAGAAAGTAAAGAGGCGAGGGTGTACTAGATTAAATGAGAAGGGACATGACATTGACTCCTGGATTGGTAATTGGAGAGCAGCTATAAAGAGCATTAATGAAGCAATTGAGGAAATTTGAATGTGTACTGTATATTAGATAATGTTATTTTGTCAAAGTCAAACTCATTGGGTATGCTGATGGCATTGTGACTATATAGGAGAATTTCAAGGTTTCTAGGGGATATATGCTAAAGTAGCTGGGGTAAAGCATTATAGCGTCTACAACTTTCAAATGGAAAAAATGTATAAACATAGATAAGACAAATGTGACAAATGTTAATTTTTTGCTGTATCTAGATGAGAGGTTTATAGATACTCATCATGCTGCTCCTTCAACTTTAACATAGTTTGACATTTTTCAAAATAAAATGTTGGGGTAAATGAAATCGGGCCTACAGTGGCTTCTTGGAGTCAGTACCATTTGACCAGGGCCTTGAAAAAGTAGTCGGAGATGGATAGAGAAGAGAAGGGTTGAAGACCACCATTAGTCAGAGGCAAGAATGAGCACAGCATCTCTTAGGAGCCAGTAGAGGTAGGTAATAGACAACTAATAAGAGATTAATTGGAAGAGACATTTGGGTCCACAGCATGAAACGCCTTAATACCAGGATATTGCATGCACATCTGATTGTATCGATAGTAATAAAGAGTAAGCAGAGAAGTTGTAGAAATTAGGCAGCGGCGGGAAAGGAATCATGTTTGGGAAAGTCTATTGTGGTTGAGTGCTGGGTGGACTAGAGAGTGGAGACACGGGGTTTTCTTTTTTGTTGTTGTTTTTTGTTTGGTTGGTTTTGTTTTTTGTTTTCAGTAATCCAGGCATAAGGCAGTGGACATGTGGCTTAAAGTGATGGATGTCAGTGTAAAACAAGGAGCAATCCTGGAAAAAGTTATACAGGACCTACAGGTCTCTTTAACTGACTGGATATAGGGGATAACTGAGAAGTTGGGTCAGAAAACCTGTCTCAGTGGTGCCATTTAGACAGCACAAATTTAGAGGGATATTCTCCACTCTCCAGGGCCTTTCCCATACCCCAGGTTTAGGCTGAGCAGAATCTGAACTCTGGTGTAAAATTTGGATGAGAATGTCATTGGGAAACAAGAGAGTTTATCATTAAAGTCTTTTTTCTATGACAGTTATTTTAATGCCATACTGCCTTCCTGTCTCCTTTTCTTCCGTACTTGCTTCTGAGACTTTAACCCAAGATCTTTCTCCCAGATCTTTACTCGAACTCAAAATCCAGCTGACTCAATAGTCCAGCCATTTCTTCCCACCCATCAGGCCTTCTAGAGGCATTTTTTACTCCTCCAGTCCGATGATAATTTTCCCTCCTTTAAATTCTCAGCAAGAAAAATAAATTTGCATCTGTTGTGTTGATACTTACGTTGCAATCTTCTGGTCCCCGATGCACCTGCTCTAGCCTATTTTTTTTTTTTTCCTTTTTTTTTTTTTTAGAGGAACTTTCAGTGACTGCTGAAATGATCTTTGTCCGTGCCCCTAACAGTCCACTACAGCTAAGGACATGGACCTCTGCTTCATTTGCCTTTGATTCTGTAGAACTGCTCGTGCCCCAGAGCAAATGAAAATCATACCAGGTTAAGAGTTACCAGGTTCAGAATGCATCTTCTAGGCTTTAATATGGACACAGGAAGTCAATTTCCTGCCAGGATCAGGAACAAGCATGGATGAGCCCCGAGGTATCCCAAGATGAATTGGGCTTTCTCTTGAGGTAGTTAGGAGGAAGAGTTCAAGCCCAGTGTGGGTAACTCCACGGTGGGGTGTTGGGATATAACCAAAGACAGCAAATGAGCAGTTGGAACAAAGGACCTTTAAAAGGTTCCTTCTGAATGGCCAGGCACAGTGACTCACACCTATAATCCTAGCACTTTGGGAGGCCAAGGTGAGAGGATAACCTGAACCCACAGGCTCAAGACCAGCCTGGGCAACTTGGCGAGACCTCATCCCTACAATAAATAAAAAAATTAGCTGGGCGTGGTGGCGTGTGCCTGTAGTTCCAGCTACTTGAAAGACTGAGACGGAAGTATCTATCACCTGAACCCAGCTGGTTGAGGCTGCAGTGGCCGTGAGCATGCCACTGCACCCCAGCCTGAGTGACAGAGTGAGATTCTGACTCAAAAAAATATATAAAATAAAAGGTCCTTTCTGAGAATCCCTCTCTGATTAGGGGCTGTAGCCACTAAGTGTTTGTACTAGAGTTCTGAACATTTTCCTCATCTGCTAGCTGCACTTGATTGTGTCTTACTCATTTTTGTAACCCTGGTACCTGGCAGTGTCTGGAGCAGCACTGTCCAATAGAACTTTCTTCAGTGTTGGAAATGTGCTGTTCTGCATTGTCCAGTGTGGTAGTCACTAGCCCTATGTAGCCATTAAGCACTTGAAATGTGGCTAGAACAATTGAGAAACCTGAATTTTTAATTTTATTTAAAAATTTAAATGTAAATGGCTATATGGCTTGTGGCTATTGAATTAAATAGCAGGTCTAGGTTCTAGAACATAACAAAATCTTTATTAAATGATGAATTAAGCTGACATTTTATCCTGGTTGGGGAGTAAGGAATGGACATGCAATGATCAAACAGGGTAATTTGAAGAAAGCCAGAAGTTGCAGCTTCTGGAAGTTTACCTTATTTTCTGACTTGTAGGTACAGAAATAGGGAGTGGAACAGGAAGTATCTATAAGAGGAAGGAACATTGTAAGGAAAGACAAAGCCAGAAACCATAGGAAGTGAGAGGGGAACAATACAAGACCAGGACAGGGAGTGGGACTGAGCCCCTGCCGAAGGGAGGCACTGCAGTCACTGAGCAGCAAGACAAGACCCTCTTTGCTTTCTTTTTTTTATTTTTACTTTTTACGATTTTATTTATTTATTTATTTTTGAGTTGGAGTCTCACTCCGTCACCCAGACTAGAATGCAGTGGCCGCTCCCAGCCACCACAGCCTCGACCTGCTGGGCTCCAGCAATCCTTCTGCCTCAGCCTTCCAAGTAGCCGGAACTACAGGCGTGCGCTAACACGCCTGGCTAATTTTTTTATTTATTGTAGAGATGAGGTCTCGCCAACTTGCCCAGGCGGGTCTCGAACCCACGGGCTCAGGCAATCCACTCACCTCAGCCTCCCAAAGCATGGGATTATAGGCTGAGTCACAGGCTGAGCCACTGAACCTGGCCTCTTTGCTTTTATGGCCCTCCCAGCCTTGCCTTTTTTTTGAGTTGGAGTCTCATTCTGTCACCCAGGCTGAAGTGCAGTGGCTTGATAACAGCTTACTGTAGCCTCAACCTGCTGGGCTCAGGCAGTCCTTCCACTTCAGCCTTCCAAGTAGCTGGAGCTACAGGCATGCACCACCACGCTCAGCTAATTTTTAAAAAAATGTATTTATTGTAGAGACGAGTTCTCACCATGTTGCCCAGGCTGGTCTCAAACCTGTGGGCTCAGACAGTCCTCTCACCTCCACCCCCCCAAAATGCTGGGATTACAGGTATGAGCCACCGCACCCGGCCCTGGCTTTGTCTGTTCAGTTTAACAGACAAGAGAACAGCAGTTTCCATTGGGTTAGCTGTGCTGCAGGACGGGTAGGTACTGGGGGCAGTGGGCAACATGAGAGATCCTTCCTGTTAGGTGCTGTGGCAAGTGGCCTAGCTTGAAGACAGTGACGCTTCTCCCAAGTACAATGGGGAAAGCTTTAAGAGGTTTTAAGCAGTGAAATGACATGGATACATTTGCATGTTAGTAAGCTCACTGCTGTGCTGTGGCCACTTTCCACCCCTGGGTCTCTCTGGGCTTCCCTGTGTTTTTTCTTGTGAACCAACCACCTCCAGTGTCTTGTCTGGTTTATGTTGTGTTTTGTTTTTCTCTTTCTTCCTCCTTTCCTGCATCACTTTCTCCTGGGCCTCACGCTCTCTTCTTCCTTGATGTCCTTCTCTCTCTGATTCAAAGATCAGCCAGTAAAAAACAGTCTCACCTGTCCAGGTAAGAGGGGCACCACTGTGGTGGGAAAGATGACCTTTTCCTTTATATTTAAAAGTTATTTGTTTTTTGAATAGATATTTTTTAATTTAAAGTGTACCAAATATAATGAAAAGTCTCCAATTCATTTCCATGCTCCCGCAAGACCATTTCCCTCCTCAGAGGCAACCAGTATTGCTTCTTTTGTATCCTTCCAGAGATATTTTAGATATTTTATTTATACATAATTTTATTTATACATATATTTTATTTATACATTAAATATTTATACATATATTTTATTTTATACATAAATAAGCATTTAAACACATAATTTTCTTCATTTTTACCCTTTCTTTTTGCTGTCCAAATAATTCTGTATCTTGCGTGTTTCACTCAATGACATTATCATGGAGATCGTTCCTATCAGAGTATATAAAGAGACTGAGTTCTGTGTCATTATTTTACTATAATTTATTTAACCAGTCACTCATTGTGAACATTTAGAGTATCTTCATGTTCTGCCATCACACATGGTGCTTCTGCTTGTCTATAGATGGGATAGGAATTGCCCCTTTCTAAGGGGCAGCAGTTATTGATTCAGGATCTGGCAGTTTGTACACTTTTCCAAAAAGGAGGGCCACAGCAGTGATTCTGTTCCTGTAGGGGGTCCTAGTTAGGATGGAGGTCAAGCAGTGAATCTTCTGCTTTGGTGATCTGTGCTGCTTTGAGGTTTTGAATTCTTTCATACTTTCTTAGCAAGGTACCTCAGGCTGTCTGTGGAAATGGGACTGAATATGGGATTGGAACAGTGCCACCAAATAGACCAGATTCCTGTTCTCCTATGGTTCCCAAAAGTTAAAAGGAATTTTTCGAAGCTTGGGCTGTTGCTGTACCTTCTTTTCTAGAAAAGTGTGCAAGTTGCCAGTTACCCAGCAGGCTAGTCCTAAATGCCCAGTTCCTCTCCTGGAGACCACTGTTTTGGAGAGGTGTAACTTTGAGGGACAAAGAGATGAAGCTAAAATGGGGAGTTTTTCTCTGCTACAACCACCGCAGTCCTCTGCTGTGTTCATGCAGGCCTCTGTATATGTCTGACCCACCATGTCCTTCCCTCCAGTCTCCCTTTCCTTTGCAAATCATCACCTAAAACTAACTGGCTGTTTGGTTTTTCCCTGTCTTTTTCTTGCATTCATTTTCTCTGCTGCTCCGTTCTGTTCCATCAGCCCCATTGCAGCCTGGTAAGACTCAACAAGCTTGTATATGTGTGCACATCCCTTTCTTGCTGTTGTCTCTTTGTCACCTGATTCCAGGATGGGCTATTTCCTTTTTCAGTTTGCTGGGTGTTAAAGAGATCACGCTTGCCTTACTGGCCCAAGATTCCAGATAAATGATACTGCCAGTGGTATAGACATGGCTAATCTAACAGAAGGAGTGGGTTACAGGGTGGGCAGATCAGTCTCTAATTATCTGACTCAGGTCCCCTTTTGACAGAGCCTCCTTCCACTGCAAGGCTGATCCATTCCTGCCAGCTCATTAATGTGCCTTCCTTACTCCCTCTCCAGGTTAAGTAGCCTGTCTTCTCTGGGAGATTCTGCACCTGAGCGCAAGTCCCCTTCCCACCATCGCCAGCCCTCTGACATCTCTGAGACAACAGGTAATCTTCTTCTTGGGCATTAACCCATAGACACGGTCAGGCATGGTGGTGCGCACCTGTATTCCCAGCCACTGCAGAGACTGAGGCAAGAGGATTGCTTGAGCCCAGGAGTTCTTGGCTATAGTCGACTATGCCAATTACATATCCACAATAAGTTTGGCATCAATACTGATGACTCCGGGAGTTGGTACCACCAGGTTGCCTAAGGAGAGGTGAACCAACCCAGGTCGGAAATGGAGCAGAACTCCCATGCTTATAGTGCCTGTGAATAGCCACTGTACTGCAGCTTGGGCAATATAGGGATCTCGCCATCTCTTAAAAAAACAAACAACAACAAAAAAACCACACACATACATGGACCTAGAGGACAACTTAGCCTTATGTTACGTATATAATGTATACTGTCATTGTGCTATACAGTTTATATAAATTGCCTCATTTACATAAATTACCTCCTTATATCAAAGTAGGTTTTATTGTCTTATTTTGCAGATGAGGAAGCTGAGGCACAGAGGGGTTAAGAAGCTTGTCCAAGTGCACAAGCTTGTTGGGGACAGAATCAGGACTTGAAACCAGTTCTGTTTTAACTCTACAACCCATGTTTTAATCATGACAAGATGCATTCACACATGCCTGCACACAGGCACAGTATCTAGTACACACTTACAGGCTGGAGACAATTGGTAGTCATAGTCTCTCTTTTTTTTTTTTTCAAGTTTTGTATATGGAAGTGAATAAAAGGGTTTTCTCCTGTCATTTATCCTTCCCTGGATTTGGCAAGGGGCCATCCCTAAGTCACTCTGCATGAGCTATCCAGCTTTACAAGTAGAGTCAACAAGCATTGGTGGAGGCCGGGTGTGGTGGCTCATGCATATAATCCCACCACTTTGGGAGGCCAAGGTGAGAGGATTGCCTGAACCCAGGAGTTCGAGACCAGCCTGGGATGTATGATGAGACCTCATCTCTACAATAAATTAAAAAATTAGCAGGATCAGCTATTTGGGAGACTGAGGCAGTAGGATCACCTGAGCCTAGGTGCAGCACTTGAGGCTGCAGCGAGCTGTTATCATGCCACTCTTTTCCAGCCTGTGAATAGCCACTGTGACAGACTGAGACTCCAACTGAGAAAATTTTTAAAAAATAAAATTTAATTTAAAAAACAAGCATTAGTGTACCACCTGCTGCTTTCATTGGATGTAACTTGACATAAATCTTCCAGTCTCCCTTGAGCTTCATTCCCAGGAGGTTACTTAACCGTAACATTAGGCTTCAGGAGGATAACTGGACTTGCCCTTGCCCCTTATTTTACCAGTCTCAGACGGACCAAAAGGGACAGACATATACAAGAGAGACAAACACTTCAGCACTTCAGAGGAAGGTAGTTTCTAGTATAGAATACAAAGGAAGTTACAGGTTTTTGCCAGCCACTGAGGAAGGCATGTCATTTCAATAGAGTATTTAGATAGGATAAGCCTGGAGAATTCGATGAATCTGAAGAGGCTTCTTGAGGAAGAAATGCACTGGGGCTTTCCTGACTTGTGTACACTAACCTTCCAGTGACGCTGCCTACAGAACCTTCTTTTTCTTTCTCACCTCCTGCCAGGTCTTGTTCAACGCTGTGTCATCATCCAAAAAGACCAGCATGGCTTCGGTTTCACTGTCAGTGGGGATCGTATCGTTCTGGTGCAGTCTGTGCGGCCTGGTGAGTGTTGTATCTTTCCCAGTCACAGTGGACAGTTCTTACAAAGCCACCATATTTGTGACAGTGCCACATGACTTGGAGAAGTTGTGCTTTTCTGGGGGGCACAAATGAATTACTCTAGAACTGGTTCTCCATGGGTGACTAGGGAAGTCTCCACAGGGCTGAGCCAGTAGGCAGAATTTCTAGGGATTGCCCTTTATCCAGTTGGGAAATGCAAAGCCAGCAGAATAGCCCTCCAGTCACCAGGCATATATCTGATTGCCATTGAAGGGAGCCCCTCATGTTGGGTCATAAGATGTCAGGGAAGCCGGGCTCTGTGGCTCAGCCTGTAATCCCACGCCTTTGGGAGGCTGAGGTGAGTGGATTGCCTGAGCCCGCGGATTCGAGACCTGCCTGGGCAGCAAGACCTCATCTCTACAATAAATAAAAAAAAAATCAGCCGGGCATGGTAGCGCATGCCTGTAATTCTGGCTACTTGGAAGGCTGAGGTGGAAGGATCGCCAGAGCCCAGCAGGTCGAGGCTGCGGTGGCTGGGAGTGGCCACTGCATTCCAGTCTGGGCGACAGAGTGAGACTCCAACTCAAAAAAAAAAAGATGTCAGGGAAGAAGCAGAGTCCCCTTTTTTCCCATAATTACCTGGTTAAGTGCACAGTCACTTTCTACAGAGACATGTAATTTGACACAGACATACCGGTCCACATGGTTATAAAATCCATTTCCAGATACAAGTAGCATTTAATAATAAATTACCACCCCCCAAAAAAAACGATGTGTGTTGGACATTACATCAGAGGAAGTGGTGTTTGGAAGTTTGAGTAGTTTGTGGTTTGAGATGTGGTCATTTTTCTTCTGATCAGTTTGGAAGCCCTATTAAAAGAAACAGGATTTCAGAAGTAGTTCGAAAGATAGAAATGAAAAACAGATTGGCAGAAGAGGAATTTGGTGAGAAGGGAATGAAGAGTGGGAGGCATCATAACCAAATCCATCAAGGGACCAATTATGTATAGACGAACTGTGAACAGTCAAAGCTGTGTCTTAACGCTGGGTGGCAGAATCATTATTAGTGACCCAGACTGAAGAGGACAATCAGGAAGGAGATGGGGTATGAGAGAGGATAAAGCAGTATCCCCAAAAGGGGTGAACTTCAGTGCAGCTGATGGAACTAGATCTTGGAGCCTCTTAAGTATGGTTTATAGGAGAACACAAGGAATGGGGAGGGAGCAGGCTGGTGCAGAAGGGAAAGGAAAGTATACGTATATTCATTTTGAAGAAAGATTTGGGCTGTGTTTACAGGAAAGGTGAAAAGAGAATTTCAAATTTGTGACCAAATGAGATATGTGGATCATACAAGGATATGAGTAGTTATGGCTTCTTATTTTGGGAGTTAACTTTTATAGTGGGAGGTTTCTTTTGTATATCCTAGTATAAAGTGCTGAAAAGATAGTTTTATTCTTTGCTTCTCTCAATCCTAAGGGTTTCTGTACTAGAGTGAGACAGTGGAACTGCCAATAACTTGTGCTCTGCTTTTGCAGTCTATTTGATACAGAACAGATGGGGTCCCCTCCAGCAGGTTCAGCTCTCCTTCACTCTGTTCCTCCTGTTAGGCTGAGTAGAGTCAGACCCCAAGAGGAAAGAACAAAAGAATGGCTTGGAGGAAAATCAGAGTTTTAGATTGTGTGTGTGTGTGTGTGTGTGTGTGTGTGTGTGTGTGTGTGTGTGTGTGTGTTGGGGAGGAGAGAGGAAGAGACTTCATGTGGATTGGCATTGAAATCATGAGTAACAAAGCAGTTGTTATTGTCTTTTCCAGATATGTATTAGGTTTCTTTGATTCAGTTTCTCAAAGTGTAGTCTGTATTCTGCCTATATCAGAATCACTTAGGGCCTAGGATGATTGAAATTCTTTTTCCTAGACTTGACCCCAGAAGTACTGAATTGCTTTCTGGCAAGGAGGCTAAGGAATATACTTTTTGACAAATTCCCACAGCAGTTCTCATGCTTACTGAAGTCTAAGAACTTTACTCAAATTCCTTTACTCTGAAGATTTTGATTTTTTTTTCCACCACTAAGTTATTAGAAGTTACTGCTTTATGTTCATACATTCAGGCAAGATAGCTTTTTCTACTTCATTAGTTTCTAGATGACTCTATAAGAGAACGTGTCAAGAGATTAGCAAGTATTTGTCCATAAATAGTGCACTTTAGATGAGGGGAGTCTTGAGTCCCAGTATTGAAAAGCCAATTTGGAATGTAGTCATTGCTGTGTTTTTTCTTTTTAGACTGGAAACATTTAAATGGGCTTTGTGGGAGTTTTGTTTTGATCAAATGAATGCAGCTTACAGATTTAATGATCATCTTGTGGCAGATTTATAAAATATAATTTTTATGCTCCTCATTAACTTGTTTCAGCTTTAGTGTTTCTTGTGCTTTCTGGATATAAGTTAAACTAGGAATATAAGTCACTTAAAACTATATTGTTGTCAAAACCACTGCAACCTCTAGTTAAGTGACAACTTGAAAAAGTCAAGAGCACATTCTTCTGAGTACTTGTTAGTCAGGCACCATCGAAAACTCTTAATCTGATCCATTTTAAGGGGAGAAACTAAATAATTGAAAGCAGTTTTTTTAAACCCAGAAAATAAATCAATTTTTTTTTTTTTTTTGAGTTAGAGTCTCACTCTGTCGCCCAGACGGGAGTGCAGTGGCCACTCCCGGCCACCGCAGCCTCGACCTGCTGGGCTCCGGCGATCCTTCCACCTCAGCCTTCCAAGTAGCTGGAATTATAGGCATGCGCTACCACACTCGGCTGATTTTTTGATTTATTGTAGAGATGAGGTCTCACTGCCCAGGCAGGTCTCGAACCCGCGGGCTCAGGCAATCCATTCACCTCAGCCTCCCAAAGGCGCAGGATTACAGGCTGAGCCACCGAGCCCGCTTAAATCAGTTATTATTATCTTCTTTAATGATATGAACCCCCAGAATATATTTATGAACCTTTTAGGACCTGTGAACTACAAGTTTGAAAACTCTTGTTTTAATCCTTGTCTCCATATTCCTCTTTATTATTATTATTTTAACAATTATATTTAATGCAGCAAACTGATTTTTCCTAATGGATAGTAAGAGTCAACTCTTATTTGACCTTGGGCCATATCCAGATACATTATGATGAAGTACATGTGTTCTTCCCTGACCCTGGCCCTATCTGTCTCTGGCCTGGTTATCAAAAGTCTGACATCTTATCTAGGTGAAGGGAAGAACAGGAGATATGACCTTACACAGTCCACTTTAGCTAGTAGTTGTATCACTGGAGCAGAATAGGATATACACCTAGCATTTCAGGTACTTAACACAGAGAAATGAGAGGACATTTCAGAGCGCAGGTGATCTAACAGGGACCTTGGTGTAAATTTAGCCACCTCTGGGAGAGGGTGTTGGGTTCTGCTGACTAGAGCTTTTCCTTACAGGAGGTGCAGCCATGAAAGCTGGCGTGAAAGAGGGTGACCGGATCATCAAAGTGAGTGACTCCGACACCCACCCTCCCCCAGGAGTGGACGCAGGTGTGCAGGGGCACTTCTGGCCTTGGCGCATCCTGCACACTTCCATCTCGATACCAACTGCCCATCAACCACTGAGTCAGAGAGTAGCACTGTGAGAGGGAGCACGGTGGTATAGTGTGAGAGAGGGTGGGGAGAAACTAAAGATAGTTAGAATCCATGTTCTAGACACTTCTTGACCCTAAAACCATCAAGCTAGAACAGGTCTCATTATTCCTGTTTCATGAATGACGGGAATCAGATAGAGAGGGGTTGTGACTGATGAAAGACCCAAACCTTCAGATTCTCAGGTTGATATTCTGTCCTTTATACAATGCTGATCTAGGATCCTTGCCACTTCTGAACTTCTGTAATCTGCACTGCTGCAAAATGGAGCCCTAGAAGCATTAAGGAAATCCAAGATGCAGAGACTCCTTAGCCCTCTAATAAGGAAGAAGCATACTGGGCCAGTTGACATACACATGTATGTGAGGCAAATGATTAGAAAAGTATATAAAAATAAATGAACAGATTAAGGAATGAAGACAGAGGTCTTATCTCTGAAAACTTATAGACTAGCTAGAGAAACAGACGCACAGCAGATGCGAATAGGAGCAAATTCGTAATGTGAATTTGAGTAAACAAATGACCAGAGATGGCTAAAGAACATTGTAAAATGGCCTTTTAAAGAAGAGGCATTCTGAACGTACAGGAGGATGCCCTAGGTGTCCATCATTACTCAGTACCATTTGTCCCTCCAACAGGTCAACGGCACCATGGTGACCAACAGCTCACACCTGGAGGTGGTGAAACTTATCAAATGTGAGTTGGAGAGAGGTGACAACTAAAGAAAGTTGCAGGACGGATGGGTGAGAGAAAGATGGGGAAGGAGGGAAGAGCTGGCCTACTATCCCAGGAGGCTTCCTTTGTAGATGTGTACAGCAGCTGGAGTCACATCTTTAATCTTGACATGGAATGATCCACTTCAACGGCCACAGCCTCTATTATTTCACGTGGAGAGACTATTAGTCTCTCATCAGATATCTTTATTTTTACCCACACCTGTCTTTGTCACTCCTGTTTAGACTATATCCTACTGAGACCATGCCTCACTTAATTATCATGTGATTCCCTCTCCCATTCATGGACATTCTTCCTCATTTGTTTCCTATTTGTGGAGAAAAAGCAAAAATACTTCTTTGTAGCCAGGAAGACCCAACAATTGAATCTGCACAGAAAATAAAATAGAAGCAACAAATGTTGAGGAGAGAACTGAAGGACACGGAAAAGACAGCCATCTGGGGAGCACAGAGAGCTAGAATCTGAGCTCCTGCTCTGTGCCAGGCAGGCAGCATAGTAGGGCTGGACATTGGCTGCTTCATTTAGTGAGATAAAGGGGGCAGCCCACGGGTAGTGTTCCCAGATATTTATGAGTGGAACTTTCATCGAAGTATCTGCATGAAGAAAGGGCAGAAAGTTGTACTTGGTTGACGCAGGGCAGGAGGGCAAGAATTACAGAATGGGTGGGACATTAAAGTAGGAGAACTTAATCTACAGAATTATGAGCTTAATGACAGGACAAGGGCGAAGAATACCTTTTTGTGTAGCTGAAATGTCTCTCCAGAACAGCATGCCTGGAGCAAGCCTCTGTTTCCCTCTAGCTGGCGCCTATGTTGCACTCACCCTCCTGGGCTCTTCACCTTCGTCCGTCAGTGTCTCTGGACTCCAACAGGACCCATCCCCAGCAGGAGCTCCTCGAGTCACCCCATTAATCCCCCCACCACCACCGCCTCCACCTCTACCACCTCCACAACGAATCACAGGACCCAAACCTCTGCAGGTAATGGCCCTCTTGGCCCTCCTTCCTCGCTCTAATGTCCCTTTGAAGAGCTCTCCATTGGAGAGGAAAGTGGGTTAGACTGAATGGGGTTGTGATGGGCAGAGACAAAGCAAAAGACACATGGAAGACCATCAGTGGGCTGAGCCAAAATGAAGGCTGCATCTTGTGCCTTTGTGTGCCCCTCCTGTGCACATAAGCATGAGGTTTTATCAGACAGTAGCGTTCAGAGTGTCCTAAATGTGTATAAGACTGCAGAGGCCCTCTGCAAGCCCACCTCCTCCTCGGGAGAGAAAGCACGCTTGGAGGCGTGGACAGATGCATCTGTTAGAGAGACTTTTGCTAGTCAGTGTTCCAGGGTGTGGTGTTGTGTGGTGTAAAGTCAGATCAGCAGAGGGAGTCATAAAAGAACAAGAACGAGTAGAGAGAGAACCCCAGGAGCAAGAAAAGCCTGTGTGAAGAGTTAAATGAGGATAAGATGCAAGTAGGTAAAGGGAACAGAGTTTTTTGGTTGGAACCAAGACTGAGTCTGCAAGTCCTGGGAGACTTCAGAGAGCAACTTGATACCAAAGGTGATTATAGCCAAGGTTTCTAGGACGTTCAGGAGTAAAATCAAAGTAAGATTTTGTTTTGTGTTCACTGCGTTCCAACATATTTATGTGACCAGGCCCTACTTGCATATCTTCTGTTACTCAACAGTCAGCATCTAGGAGATTAAATTTAGCTACTGAACCTAGTCCCTAAGCTCTCTCACTGCCACCATATTTCCATATTTACTAGGATCCTGAAGTTCAAAAACATGCCACCCAGATCCTCAGGAATATGCTGAGGCAGGAAGAAAAAGAGTTACAGGTAAGGTCACTGCCAAGGGTGAACTGACCATTGCCTTAATTAAATGATACTTTATCAGAGCAATCTGCCAATATGTACAACTTAATTTACAGTCAAGATCCTATCCCAGTAAAACCTTAAAAAGTAAAACTTCAGGATTGTCATTGGCCAGTAGAATTTGTTAAGGCAGAATTTGACTGATAGAGTGGTTAGGGTAATAGAGGTCCATGGGTAATAGATTAGGATAGAGAACTTGTAGACAAAAGACAAACGGCAAGCCAGGTACACTAAAATTAGGGAACATTAGAACTGATGAAAATCAGAATCTGGCCAGGCTCCGTGACTCAGCCTGTAATCCCAGTGCTTTGGGAGGCAGAGGTGAGCGGATTGCCTCTGCCCGCAGGTTCGAGACCTGCCTGGGCAGCTTGGCAAGACCTCATCTCTACAATAAATCAAAAAAAAATTAGCCAGGTATGGTAGCACTCGCCTGTAGTTCCAGCTACTTGGAAGGCTGAGGCAGAAGGATCGCCGGAGCCCAGCAGACGAGGTTGCGGTGACCGGGAGTGGCCAGCAAGGCCTCATCTCTACAATAAATCAAAAAAACACCCGGGCATGGTAGCGCATGCCTGTAATTCCGGCTACTTGGAAGGCTGAGGCGGAAGGATCGCCGGAGCCCAGCAGGTCAAGGCTGCGGTGGCCGGAAGCAGACACTGCACTCCAGTCTGGGCGACAGAGTGAAACTCCAACTCAAAAAAAAATAAAAAGAAAGAAAGAAAGAAATGTCTTGGCATCTCTGTTGAAAACCAATTGACCATAGATGTGTGGGTTAATTTCTGGATGCTGAATTCTATTCTATTGATCTATAGTGATCTTTGTACCAGTACCATTCTGCTCAATTATCCTATGATACTTGTCAGTATATACATACTAGCACTTACTGTAATATATCTTCATTCATTCACCATATCCTAAGGATATGGAAAGGTTCACCTCTTGTTTATCTTTGTAAACATTCTAGCTCCTACCCCTAATACCACCTCCATCTACTGCCCCAACCCAAACACAATACCTAGCACACAGCAAGAACTCAGTACTTGTGAAAGGAATGAATGTATTTTCAAATCACTGTGCCTTTGACCTATGCTGTTCCTTCACTGACATTCCCTGCCTCATCTCTTTTATCTGCTTAAGTCCCACTCTTCAAGGCCCAGCTGAAATACTATCCCTTCTGTAAAGCCTTCCCCCACGTTTAAGGAGGGAAAGAGAGAGTTTGGGGACTAGTTCAGTAGCCTAATTATCTCCTAGATGCTGACTGTTGGGTAACAGAAGCTATGCAGGTAGGGCCTGGTCACATAAGGCCCAGCTGAAATACTATCACTTCTGTAAAGCCTTCCCCCACGTTTCCCACTATTTCCCACTATTTAATTAACTACTCTCTTTTTTGTTCTCTTATTGCAAGTTCTTTGTTTCTCCCACTCTCCCTCCTACGGGAACTTGCATTTCCCCTATTAGATTTTAAACACTGAGGGCAAGAGCCATCTAATCTTTTTCACTTCTGTATACTATAGAACTAAAACAATGCTTTACATGTATAGTACCGACTACAGAATTTTGCTGAATTAAAATGAAGGGGTAAGGAGATCTACTGCAAGCCACAGATACAATGGAAATCTGGTTATTTCACTCCAGCAAATTAATCTCCTTATTGTTCTCTGTGCATATCATTTCCAAGGCCTTGGAAATCTCTCTTCATCCCCTCCACCAACAGCACTCACCTACCAACTCCTTCCCTTCCTTGGAAGCCAAGACCAACTCCAAATGATTCTGATTTTCTTTTCTTTTTTTTTTTTTTTTGAGTTGGAGTCTCACTCTGTCGCTCAGACTGGAGTGCAGTGGCACTCTCCCGGCCACGCAGCTTTGACCTGCTGGGCTCCAGCGATCTTTCTGCCTCAGCCTTCCGAGCAGCCGGAATTACAGGCATGTGCTACCACGCCCTGCTGATTTTTTGATTTATTGTAGAGAGGAGGTCTCACCTGCCCAGGCGGGTCTCGAACCCGCGGGCTCAGGCAATCCACTCACCTCAGCCTCCCAAAGGCGCAGGATTACAGGCTGAGCCACCGAGCCCGGCTCCCAAGACATTTCAATGGAAAAAGAATAGCTTTTTCAGCAAATGATCCTGAAACAACTGGATAGCTTTATGCAAAGAATGAATTTGCACTCTTCACTCACACAATAAGCAAAATATAATTCATAATGTATCAGAGACTTATATGTAAGAGCTAAAATATTTTTTCTTAGATTAGAAAATGTAGTTTATTTAGAAAGTAAATTGGAGAGAGAGAGAGAGAAGGCGGGGTTCATCTCTCCAAGGGAGGGGAGGGGGCCAAAGCTTAAAAACATGGCCTGGCCATAGCTCAAAGAGTACATGACCACACCATAGCAAGGTAATGGCCACAATGGCCTGGTAATGGACCTTAAAACTATTTTTTTTTTAGTTGGAGTCTCACTCTGTCACCCAGGCTGGAGTGCAGTGACATGCTCACGGGCACGCTCACGGCCACCCCAGTGTTGATCTGCTGGGCTCAGGTGATCGTTCCGCCTCAGCCTTCCAAGTAACTGAAACTACAGACACACGCTACCACACCTGGCTAATTTTTTGATTTATCATAGAGATGAAGTCTCATCAAGTTGCCCAGACTGTTCTACAATCCCTGGGCTCAGCCAGTCCTCTCACCTTGGTCTCCCAAAGTGCTGGAATTATAGGCTTGAGCCACTGCATCTGGCAATTCTATTTTTAAAAACTATAAAACTCTGAGACAAAAGCTTAGGTGTAAATCTTTATGCCCTTGGATTAGGCTGTTGTTTCTTAGATATGAGGCCAAAAGCACAAACAGCAAAAAAAGATAAATTGGATTTCATCTAAAAACTTTTGTGCATCAAAGGACATTATCAAGAAAATATAAAGACAACCCACTGAAAAATGGAAGTAGGCGTATCTGATAAGGATCTAATACCAGATATATAAAGAGCTCCTCCAGTTCAACAGTAAAAAGACAAATAACCCAATTTTAAAATTGGCAAAGGATTTGAGTAGGCAGTTATCTAAAGAAAACATACAAATGGCCACTAAGCATATGATAAGATGTCCAACATTGTTTGTCATAGGGAGATGCTAATCAAAGTGACAGTGAGATTCTACTTATTGTTTTCTACTATGGGATGGCTATAACCAATATAAGAGAAAATAACAAGTGTTTGGTAAAGTTATGGAGACATCTGAGCAATACTTACATATATTTTGTCTGTATGTTCACTATCCTAATCTGTTTTCATATTAAGAGTGGGAATACAAAATAGTGCAGCCACTCTGGAAAAACAGCTTGGCAGTTACTCAAAAACAGAGATACTATATGACCCAGCAATTCCACTCTTAGGTATATACTCAAGAGAATTGAGAATATATGTTCACAAGAAACTTCTAGCCGGGCTCGGTGGCTCAGCATATAATCCCGTGCCTTTGGGAGGCTGAGGTGAGTGGATTGCCTGAGCCTGTGGGTTCGAGACCCACCTGGGCAGCAAGACCTCATCTCTACAATAAATAAAAAAATCAGCTGGGTGTGGTAGCGCATGCCTGTAATTCCGGCTACTTGGAAGGCTGAGGGGGAAGGATTGCCGGAGCCCAGCGATTCGAGGCTGCGGTGGCCGGGAGCGGCCACTGCACTCCAGTCTGGGCGAGAGAGTGAGACTCCAACTCATTCCTAACAACATTATTCATATTAACCCAAGGGTAGAAACAACCCATAAAGGTCTATTAGCTGATGAATAGATAAGTAAAATGAAGTATATTCATACAATGGGATAATATTCAGCCATAAAAAGTAATGAAGTCCTGATACATGCTATAACATGGAAGAACCCTGAAAACATTATGCTAAGTGAAGGAAGCCAGACACAGAAGTGCACATATTGTATAATCCCACTTATATGGAATGTCCAGAATAAGCAAATCCATAGAGGCAGAAAGTAGATTAGTGGTTGCCAGAGGGTGGAGCAAGAGGGAAATTGGGAGTGACTTCTTCCAGGTACTAGCATTCTTGTTAGGGTGATAGAAATGTTCTGGAATTAAGTAGTAGGAATGACTATACAACTCTGTGAATATATCAAAAACCACTGAAATGTACACTTTAAAGTGGTGATGTTATGTGAATTATATCCCAACAGATTTTTAAAATTTTTAATGCTATGGAATCCCAAAAAAGCAATAATCAGAAGGCTTCACAACATGATGTTTGAGTTGGGTTTGGTCTGCTGTAACTAGAACATTAAGGATGGCAGTGGGGTGCTGGTTGAAAGGTACTTTGGGCCTTGAATACCATGAGGAGCTTGGAGTTTGTTCTTAAGGCAGTAGAAATTGAGCAAAGGATTTTTTAGTAGGGGACTGATCACATTTGCAAATCAGTGTTCTTTAGAGAAGTATGTTAAATGCACTGATGTAAGGAAACCATCTAGGAGGCTGTTGCAGTAGATAAGAGACGATGACAGATCTAACAAGAATGATATGAGTTGCAGCAACAAGGTGAGGACAGCAATGGGAGACAACTCAGAGATCAAATCTACAGAACTTACCAACTGGTAAGAGTAAAGAATGAAAAATGGCCCCGGGTATGGGTGAATGGGTGGATGGTGATGCCATTGATGGAGCGAGAAGAGAGAAGCAGAGCTTAGAGGCAAGAAATGAAGGTCAGCTTTGGGTGTACCAAGTCTAAGTTGCCCATGAGACATTCAGATAAAGACTATCTCCAGGCATATGGAGATAATGGGGCTGAAGCTAGGGGAACGGCCGGGTGAAATAGAGATTCAGGTTTCCTTAGTGTGAAGTTGATAGTGGAGATTGGAGACTGGGGGTCAACCAGGGCACCAGGATGGAATTTGGGGACCTCTGCTCATACTGCACCACCTCTGACATCACACCACTTGCTATTAATTTGTTCTTTGAAAGAGTAGCTGGTTGAGGTGATGGGAAGGAAACTGGATTGTGGGTGTTGGGGCACAACTGGAGGCAAAGAATTGTGGGACTCCAGATGTAAACTGCTGTTTAGAAACATTTGGCTGTGAAAGGAATGGGAAACAAATGGGCAGTGGCTTGAGGGATAATCAGAGTTGATGGGAAGGATTTGGTTGTGGTGATTTGTTTTAAGTCAGGAAACTTGAATGTTTCTGTAGGATGAAGGGAAGGAGCTATTGGGAAAAGGAGACTTTGAAGATAATGTGAACAGTGTTCAAGAAGAGTCCAAAGTAGTCAGAGGGATGAACTTAATAAAAGATTTAGACGTTTCTCTTCAGAGACAAGAAGAAAGATGGCTGAAGATGTTTTGAAGTGGAGTAAAGTTGGGAAAGTTTTTGCTAGATGACACCTGCTGAGACTGAGGGAAGGGGATGGAACTTCGCAGGCTTGAAGAAGAAACATCAAATGTGGGGAACTTGTGAAAAGGTTGTCGGTTAGCAGTGAAGCCCCATCTTCACTCATTTAACCAGCAAGCCTTACTAGGCATGGCCTTTTGTAGTGAAATACTAACAGCTGCTGCGTACTCAGGCATGTAACTGTGCACCAGATGTTCTGCTAATCATACATAATCCATACATAATTCCGTACATAATCTCATTCGGGGCTTACAACCAGCCCGTGAGGCAGGTATTGTCATCTCCATTTTATCGATGAGGACATATCCAAGCTTGCCCAGGTCTACACAGCTAGTAAGTAAAGATGCCAAATTCAAAGCCAGGTATCCCTGACTGCGAAGCCCTCAACCCTGAGCTGCATTCTGTTGTGTGCTGTGCCAGGGACTAGATCAGTGTTAGGGTAGCTCCTGCTCTCCTGCTTCCTGATGACAGAACTGAGCTGGTGTGGTTTTGGCTGCTCTGGTCAGCGCTGCTTCCTCTCATCTGTGGTTCTCATTGTGTGCGAGTTTCCTCTGTAGCACTTTTTTGTGTATTGGTCTGGACAGTCTCTTAAGTATTTCACACTTGAGTAGTAGCTGAGGAAGACCTGGGTCAGATTAGGTCAGGCCTTTGTGTTTTGTCTTCTTTCTGCGGGTACCTCGTGTGTTCTGTTTCTCATCGCTTACACCTTATTCTGATCCTAAATGACGGTGAAATAACATGCCTCTGCTGGAAGATGGAGATCTCTCTTCTCTTCTCTCTGTTTTGGGATAACTGCCTATTCTCCCCATTGGTGAGTCATCCATTCTCTACTAACCACCCCTCTGCCTTTTCCCCTCCTCCTCCTCCTCCTCACCCTCCCCAGCGTATCTGTGAGGTGTATAGCCGGAACCCTGCCAGCCTGCTGGAATTGCAGATCGAAGGTACCCGGCGGCGAGTCACTCAGTTACAGCTGAAGATCCAGCAGGAGACTGGTGGCTCCGTGGTGAGTGATGTAGGCACAGCTCTAGGAAAGGCCCATGCAGTTGGACTGGGGGTGGGTGGAGGTGATAGCAAGGACTAAGGCTTCCTGGGTTATGCCAGGAACTCAAGGTTGAGCTAGTAAGTGTTAATATTTTACAAGGACCCCCCCCTCCAAGGTTAGCACCAAAGAGTCTGAACACTGTTGTGACACTGGGGATACCATAATAAGAAAAAGCCTCTTTCTTGCCCTCCAAGAACTTAAGCAATGGAAAGAAATAGATATGAAATAAATCAGACTATCAGTTTTAGACTCCTAATTATCCTTCCCTTCTGGGTATTTTCTTCATAGCTGATGCATATTTCTACACTGATTTTACTCAATATTTACCTGGTACCTTTTCCCACCACCTATCCTTCAAGTAATGGGCCTTCTCAAAGAAATATAAGTGCTTTTTAAAGCCAGGTTACATAAAAATTCCCAGTCAGTTGAGAGGGAGCTCTGTTGGCAACTAACCACGCATTGTGGAAAATGCCAGAGAGGAGATGGTTCATCTGTTCAGGGATTTCACTATTAGTGTCTTACTTGTCCCCTCAGGTCTTAATTCTTCAGGCAACTAAGCAGTATCTCTGAAGAAACTTTATGGTCTCCTACGATTGTATTTGCCAAAGCCAATAGAAATTATTTAAAGATTATCTACTTTCTTTTTAGAACATCCAGATCAAAAAAGTATGGGAAACAGAGGCAAACAAACTGCTTCATTTTCTGAGGGATGTATGGTATTACATGGTTGATAGGCGCTCAGATTGTGTACTTGGACCATCTGGATTCAAATCCTAGCTCTAGTTCTCACCAGCTTTAAGACTCTTGGGCAAGTTACTTAGTCGCTAGGAACCTCAGTTTCCTCATTTATAAAATGGAGATCACAGCATTATCAGGATTAAAAGCATGTCCTTGTCACTGGGGCCATTACGTGTTTGCTGCTGCTGCCACTGCTAGTTGCGCTATGAGGTGTTGAGTCGGAGACACCAAGCTTGGAATCTGAAGGTCTCAGCTCCAGCCCATGCTTTGGAGTTGACCTGCTGTGTAACTTGGGCAAGTTACTTAAGATCTCTGAGCTTCTGTTTCCTCATTCATAATACCAGAGTAACACGCCTAACTCAGAGTCATTGAAAGATGAAATGTGATATATAGAAAAGTGCTTGGTAAACGCTAAAGCTCTGTCAACATTGTTTCTTTCACATCAGCTGGGTCAGTCTCAGACTAATGAACTATAGATTCTCCTCAGAGATCTCTAGAGGTAAACCTGTTATTTCTCCCTCAGTCACCTGCTTGAGCTTTTTGTACTCCTTGATGGTTATGAAGTTCTTCCTTGTATCCAACCCAAATAAGGCTTAAGAGGCTTATAGGTCCAGGATGATAAAGTGAGATTTTAGAACTTTACTAATAGTAAAGCTCCCTTTCCACCATGAAGGGTCATCATCATCTTCAAACTGTACAAATGAAGCAATATCTGTTCCAGCTGAGCATTTTTTAGTCAATGAAGCAGAAGGGGCCACTTACTATAAGCAAATAAGGCACTGATTGGAGGAAGAAAAGTAGAGGGAGAGGTTCACAGAATTATCCTACCCTGTGGGCCTTTCTTTTTTAGGACATACCTCCACTATATGGTGATACCGGCCAGAGACCACCAGAAGGTGAGTCCACCAAGCACCCCTTTTCTCTCTGACATATCTCTAGTCCAGTTTCTTACCTATTTTACCCTGCCCACGGATCATATTCTGGGAAGAAAAATATATAGTACCTGTCCTCTGGGGAATGGAATAGTGGGAGAAAGCAATACAAATGCACAGGGAATTGAATATGAGTGTATTCCCAGCAGAACTGGGTAGATAAGGGCCAGAGATGCTGGAATGAGTAGGATCCAGGCAGCAGCTTGCCCACTTGCTCCTGGCACTTAGGAGCTCAACAAATTCTTGCAAGAAGTTGATGGTTACCAGAAGAGAATTGGGAATGAGTTGGGGCAAGGCTACTTGTGAGGTGGAGCTGTAGAGTCTTATTCCAGGAGGTGACATGGCCTGTGCCCAGGTGCAGAGATAGGTGAAAGCTGGACATGGTGAGAACAGAGGAGAGGTGTGCCCAGGGTGAGACAGCCGAAGGGAAACTGGCCAATAAAGGTGGCAACTCCCCACCCTGCCCTATACTCAGGGCCCAAAGCAAAACTTCTCTTTCCCCCAGGCCACAGTTCCTTCCTTGTTACATAAACTGTTTTCTTCTCAGGCCGTCTCTCTCTGGATTCCCAGGAGGGGGACAGTGGCTTGGACTCTGGGACAGAGCGCTTTCCTTCCCTCAGCGAGGTGAGTGCCAGCAGGGGTGAGGCCCATTCAAAGTGTGCATTCGTGTGCCTTCCCTGGGTACCTCAACTCTTCTGCTCATTGGCTGCACCCAGGCCTCTGGCCTGCCATCTGAGCACCTCTTCTATAGGTCCATTTTCAAAGATTTTGGTCACTTGTTCTGGGTTTTCAAATGTGTCCTACATGCAAGATCATAAATCTGGCTTCCATTTTATCATAGTCAACTCTGTTATATTAAGAGTCAGTTGGAGAGGGAGGCCACAGCATTAACAAAGCAAGAGTGAGGGAGCAGAGACAAAATCATCTAAAACAGTAACTTGACCAAAACCACATTTCTACCTGGCTGGGAATAGCATAATCTTAAATTAATAAAATGAACCCGGACTCATCAGAAGTAGTAGTCTCTTTTCATTGCCATGGATCTTTTCCTTCTTGAACACTTCCTCTTTTCTGGAATGGTCAAAAGAATTCCAGGTTTTGACCTCAAAGGTTCTCTCCTCCAGATGTTCTCAGTTTGCTTATGTAAATTCTATAATCCTCTGTATAAATAGGTGAGTGGAAGAAGTAGTAAGATGATAGCAAAATGCTTAGCCAGGTTAATTAAATATATGGGTGGTTGCAAACATGTTAAAAACCTAATTTTTGATAATATAATTGGAATTTTATTTCCTTATCACTCTTGTCTGTGGGAAGATGATGAAATACATGTGACAGGATTAGTATGGAGGAAAGTTACCAAGAAAGTAGAGCTGGAGGGAGACCCTGCAGAATCCACAGTTGATGTTGTCAGGGAAACAGCATGGTGGGGAGGAAG
Organism: Cephalopachus bancanus; assembly: GCA_027257055.1. Classification (NCBI taxonomy): domain Eukaryota; kingdom Metazoa; phylum Chordata; class Mammalia; order Primates; family Tarsiidae; genus Cephalopachus; species Cephalopachus bancanus. Next base: position 268,371 of record JAPVLO010000633.1, read on the forward strand.
TATGTGTGCCATGGGTGCAGTGTGCCTGGATTGGATCCAAGGAATACCTCGTGACTAGCTCTTTGACCTTCAGCGAGTCTCACACCCTCCTGAAGTCTTAGTTTCTTCCTGTAAAAGTTGGAGGAATACTTGTATCTACTTAAAGGGCTGTTGTGGAAATTAAATGAAATAATATGTAATTAAGGACTGAGTAGAATGCCAGGCACAGAGCAGATACTCAATTTCTTTTAGGTGATGTTGTAAGTATGATTATCACTACCGAGTGAGCCATGCCTAAGAGTACTGGATGAGGTTCCTTCTCACAGAGTTCTCTGTTCCTCTAGTCATTGATGAATCGGAACTCCGTACTGTCAGATCCTGGACTAGACAGTCCTCGAACGTCCCCCGTGATCATGACCAGGGTGGCTCAGCACCATAGGCGGCAGGGCTCGGATGCCCCAGTCCCCCCAACCAGCGACCAGGTGAGCGAACAGGTGTTACCAGTACATGGTCTTGGATAATCAGACTAAATTCCTGCTTCAGGAATCCTCACTTTGAGGTGGTCACTGTCTTAGAGTCCAAACAGTAGAGAAGAACTTGGTATAAATAGAAATAGGAAAGTCAGGCTGTCAATTTCTATGTGAAGAGTCAGTGAGTGCGTCTGGGGAAGTGATAACTGAGAGCGGATAGCGGTCTTTCTTGTAATTTCTGCATGGAATAGGAAATAGGTTTATTCAGTGTCCCTCCAGAATACTGATTTTCAGTTTTCCTTAGCAAAATCCTTTTCTCAAACAAAAATTTACTATTTGGATCCCTAATATAGGAAAAAGAAAAAACTCAGCTCCCCTGGGGTCTTTTCTGATCAGGCTCCCATTTCTCTCATGGGTATTTCCACGGTAGCCTAAGGCTCTGCAAAACCTGATTTGAAAGCCCCTGCTTTCAAGGGTAAGAGCTAGCTCCAGGAGAGGTTTCAGGGAGACTGGATCTGGCGCATACAAAAAGCTCATGCAGAAAGCTGCCAGGCAGTGGAATGGGCTGACTCAGGAACTTTCCTGTAGTTCACCTGTTAGAGAAACTGGGAAGAGATCACCTTGTTTTGTAAAACAATATTTCTTAAAATTCAGTCCTTACCACCATAATGGCTTTTTCTGTATCCACATTCCACCTGTATAATGTTGCTTAATGTTTTTCTTTAGGCTAACTCACTTTTTTTTTTTTGAGTTGGAGTCTCACTCTGTCACCCAGACTGGAGTACAGTGGCACGCTCCCAGCCACCGCAGTCTCGACCTGCTGGGCTCCAGCGATCCTTCCACCTCAGCCTTCCAAGTAGCTGGAACTATAGGCGCGCACTACCATGCCCGGCTAATTTTTGATTTATTGTAGAGATGAGGTCTCACCAAGTTGCCCAGGCAGGTCTTCAGAAGATGGGGTCTCTAAAGGAATTTTGGATAGGAAGAGAGAGATGGTATCAGGAAGAAAGCAGAGCAAATGATAATTCTAATGTTTAGCCAAATATGAACCACTAAAATAAGTTGGTTAATCAGCAGTTTAGTTAAATCTAGCTCCTAGTGGTCCCTGGAATCTAGATCTACTTTTCATCTTCTCCTTTTCCCTCTGAACAAAAGTGGCCCTTATTTTCTCCCACAACGAATCTATTAGGCAGGTATCTTGGAGAAGTATGTGGATTTGAGGTCGCCCCTCTGGTCCCTCTTCACAAAGGCTTTTGACACAGAGGGATTCCCTCCCAAGTTCAGTGAGTAAACCCCCGACAGTGGTGTTCTAATGTCCTGCCTGCCCCCCTTCCTGTCTCTGCCTCCCCCAACCCTTACCCTGGCTCTGCCAGACACACGTACATCTATCTGGCTGAGTTCCCTTTGGTGATAGTGTGATTTTAGTAAATTTGTCCTCTTTGGAGTTTAGGATTCCAGGCAGCATCTTTTTTCTATGACAGCATTTCTCCTTCTGTTATTTGTTTACAGATCTAATTTCCCTGCTAGAGCTAGGTTAACACATCTTTGTATGCTTTATCACTGTATAGGTCTGGCATATGATAGGTACTTAATAATGTTTAGTGAATGAATAAATGAATGACTTAGTACTTTGGAATGGGACTACTCAAAATTGTCTTCCAAGCATTATCCAGGACACAGAGTTTCCTGAAATTCTCAAAACTGAGGTTTCACAGTATGATCTATAGACAGAGGACTGTGGTCTCAAGTGAATCCTATTTTTCTTAAATCTAGCATTATGTAATCATCAAAAGAAAATTCTAATAAAGAGTGGCTATGCAAAAGAAGAATACATGCAGTGCTCATCAGATAGCATTTAGTTTTACTTGGAGGGGAAAGGTGAAGAAATGACTCTAATGTACACTAAAATGCCTCATGCACCAGCTGCGGTGCTAGATCCTTTACAAAAAAATCTCATTTAATTCTCATAATCAGGAAAGGAGGTAGCTGTTAGAATCTTCATGTGATGAATGAGAAAATTGGGGCAAAAAAGGCTAGGGAACTGTTCGAGAGCTCTGCAGGTTACTGGCAGGGTCAGACTAGTGCTTAGTTCTCCTGGCCCCGGCACAGGGCTCCTTCCTCCTCAGCTGTGCTTTCTTTGCCCACTCCCACAGCCTTCCTTTTCAGAACCAGAGGACCAAATTCAGGTCGCCAAGGGGTTCAGAGCACATCTTCTGTTCCTGGGGAAGTTTTCCTTCAGATGGTTCCTAGGAGCAGGGGTGGAGTAGGTGGTCCTAGAGACCCTGTTTTCCTCTTCTGAATTTGTTCATTGTTTGGGAACTATTTAAGTTGCTAGTTTTGAATGTTAAGAGCAAATACTGTTTGATTCCTGTTTCTTAATATATGTTAATAAGAGCATAGAGAGAAAACCTGTCCTTTCCGCAAAGCTGTCAGCAGCAGGGAGATGGAAGCATTTATCTTTCTGTTACATAATTTTATAGTGTTTGATTTTTTAATAGTCATATTCTGCTTTTGTAATCAGAAGGCATGTGTATTTGTAAAGGCTTTAAAAAATCCTTCCCCCAAACAAGCAAAATCCTAGTGCTTTTTAGGTTTTATCAGAGAGCCAAGTAGAGCCAGAAGTACTTGTCCACACCTCCTGGAGATCCTGAACCTCAAGCAGTTTAGAGACTTAGGTGCTATGGGAGAGGAGAGTACCCTGGATGTATCTGAGAAATACAGACACAGTACTCCAGACCTGACTCTGCAACTTTGAGCACGCCACTCAGTCTCTCTGGGCCTCCCTTTTTTCAATTATAAATGAGCATTAGACTCTAATCTCCAAGATACCCTCCAGGTCTCTGGTTCGGTGACTCAATCTTTCTGGGCATAGAGCCTATAGATATATCCAGGAGAAGGGAAACCGAGTGAGGAGCATCAAAGAGGAACTGTCAGGAAGACCCCCCTAAAAAGTAGGCTAGGAGGGTATCTTAGGCCCAGATGAAAGTAAGCATGAGTAAGCTGGGTGGGTTCCAGAAGCAGTCCTTGATGGGGAATCACTGGAAATGAAGAAGATTAAATTGAGTGAAAAATAAAGTTGACAGAAAAGCTTTGAAAACTAAAGGGACTGTCGGGTTCGGTGGCTCAGCCTGTAATCCCACGCTTTGGGAGGCTGAGGTGAGTGGATTGCCTGAGCCCGTGAATTCGAGACCCGCCCAGGCAACTTCTCTACAATAAATCAAAAAATCAGCCGGGCGTGGTAGCGCGTGCCTGTAATTCCGGCTACTCGGAAGGCTGAGGTGGAAGGATCGCCCGAGCCCAGCAGGTTGAGGCTGCAGTGGCCACTCACAGCCACTGCACTCCAGTCTGGGCGACAAAGTGAGACTCCAGCTCAAAAAAAAAAAAGAAAACTCAAGGGACAAAGGTTCTTTTAGGAGAAAAATTTGTCCAGTGAGCTACTGAAACATTAAAATAATATTAAATCTCTCTCATCATGCCTAATCAATGACATATCAGTTAGGATTAGATTTTTGTTAAAATTGGCATAAGGGAGAAGGAAAGAAAAACCAGACTGCGAAATTTGAATTTTTGACCAATAATGGGGACCTACAATAGATTCTTGAGCAGGCAAAGAATAATGCAAATGGCATTAGAGAAAGATCAGCTCTATCCCCTGTAGTTCAGGGAGGCAGAGATTAACTCCTAGGCTCTCCCATGGTTATTTAGCCGCCAGTGTTTACTAAGCACACAGTACCTGTTCAGTAGCATGGTAGACACTCGATTTGGAGGGTATATGTTTGGGGGTAGGGGAACTGTTTTTGTTGAAAATAGCAAAGCCCCCCAACCTAACAATCCAGCAGAGACTGTAGGTTATTTTGTTGGCTGACAGTTCCTCCCCACATCTTTTGCAAACAGGAAAAGAGCATTTTCTCTTACTTCCCATCTTCATATGCCACGTGACCAGACTGCTCTGAGTTTGCTCTGCCCCACCCAGAAGCAGTTGACTTCCTGCAAGTGGAAATCATTTCATCTGTGCCCTGAGATTTGGGGGTACAGTGAGATGCCAACATTTATGAGACCTGGGTGGCTTGCTTTGAGAGTCTTTCTGTGACTAAACATACTTCACTGAGGGGGCTGAATCCCCTGTCCTCTACAACCTCTCATCTCTGCTGCTTGACTCTCTCCCTCAGGGCGTAGATCAAAGCTCAAAGCCTTTAATTATTGGCCCAGAGGAAGATTATGACCCTGGTTATTTCAACAACGAGGTAACAGTTTCCTGGTTTTCTCTTTCCCTCATTCTCTGTCATGCAAGCAGCTCTTGACTAGAAGCAGCTTGACTAACACCTGCTGTGAAGGGAACTTGGGGAAGGGAGTCTCAACTTATAAACCTGGCAGATGGGTCACATGGGAGCTGAGCTGGGGCAGGCTCTGCTGCTGTGCCCTGCCTCCATGCCTCCCAGCCATGCTCACCCTTCTGCCTTCCAGAGTGACATCATATTCCAGGATCTGGAGAAACTGAAGTCGCGTCCCGCTCACCTGGGGGTTTTTCTACGTTACATCTTCTCTCAGGCAGACCCCAGTCCACTGGTAAGTCAGAAGCATCAGTCTTGATTGAATGCTTGCTGATGCTTGGCAAGAAGTCTCTTGACTCTGTTCCTACTCTCCAACTGTTACAAGTTAGATCCATGGGCACAGTTGGGCATTTCAGAGACAGACAGAATAGGAAAGAATATGAAACCTAGGCGACAGGAATTCACTGTGTATGACATAGCTAACTACGTCAGTAGCTTTGGGAGGAGTGAAGAGAGCTAGGTCAGGAAAACTGACATGCTTGATCAGTTCAGGAGAAGATACTCTCTCTAGAGTTTTTCTTCCTTTTTTTTTTTTCTTTTTTTGAGTTGGAGTCTCACTCCGTCACCCAGACTGGAGTGCAGTGGCTGCTCCCGGCCACCGCAACCTCGACCTGCTGGGTCGAGGCTGGATCCGGCGATCCTTCCACCTCAGCCTTCCAAGTAGCTGGAACTACAGGCTCGCGCGCTACCACGCCCGGCTAACTTTTTGATTTATTGTAGAGATGAGGTCTCTCGCCAAGTTGCCCAGGCGGGTCTCGAACCCGCAGGCTCAGGCAATCCACTCACCTCACCCTCCCAAAGTACGGGATTACAGGCTGAGCCACCGAGCCTGGCCTCTCTAGAGTTTTTCAAATGAGGACAGATACAGACTGGAGAGTTGAGAGTGGCCCTATAAGAAAATGTGGCAGAGGGCAAGGTTGTCAGGGGTTTGACAGGGGATGGCAGGAAGTCATGTGAGAAGATGGAACCCAGGGTGTCTGGGGACAGTGCTCAGGGCCTGCAGCCTCACCAGTATCTTATTCCTCTCCAGGAAGGGGTGTGGGGGAAAGGGGTTGATATGAATTACTCTTCTCAGAGTAAGCTTCTGCTAAGACATGAACTGCTACTGTTTTGTGTTTCTTAGAAGCCAGAGTGAACATCCATTTGCTTGACAAGTATTAATTGAATACCTGTGTGTAAGTCCCAAGTGCTGGTGTCTTAGAAACATTCTTGAACGAAGACAGGGCACATTGCAGAGAGAAATAAAACATGAATCCTTGGGAAACAATATATAAATAAGTACAAGACACAGTAAAATATCAGTGTGGAGAGGATACAGAGTTGAAAAGTAGCTCTTAGGATATGTGCCTGGGGAAGGGGTGGGATTGTTTTACAACAGGTTTCTGAGACGTTCTAACCCTGGATTTCTCAACCTCAGCACTAAAGATATTTTGAACTGGAAAATTCTTTGTTGTGATAGAGTGTCCTGTGCGTTGGAACTTTTAGCTGTAGCATTCTACTCACCCAGTAGTTGTGGCAACTAAAAATGTCTTCAGGTATTGCCCCATGTTCCCTAGGGGGTAAAGTCACCTCTGGAGAACCACTGCCCTACCCCAGTTTATCTCTTCTCCTAGCTGTTTTACCTGTGTGCAGAAGTTCATCAACAGACAAACCCCAAGGATTCCCGAAGCTTGGGAAAAGACATCTGGAATATTTTCCTGGAGAAAAATGCGGTAAGGCAAGCATAGATTGGATTACAACTTTATTATACACTTTGAACCACTCAGAGGCAGAGGAAGGTTAAACAAAACATTCGGGCCACGTGGAGACGGGTTCTTAAACAGACATCTAGGCTGAGATATTAGGATTCCCAGATTCTGTTCCTAACACTACTCTCAAAAGATTGATCTCTCTATACCTTTCCTGTTTCACATGTAGAATACACGTTGCCTGTCTCCAGAATGTTGGAGGAAGGAAGAGATTGTACCAAATTCTAGTTTTTCTCCCTTGAGTCAATGCCCTGCTTCCCAACCCCTCCCTGTTTTACCCATCCCTGGGATGAAGAAAAAGAGACCCAGAGATACCAAATGATCTAGATCAGTGAGACAAGAAAACCCTGTTTCTGAAGTTTAGTCTGACTTGCCATTTCTGTCCGAAGGCAGAAGTCAGAATTGGGAGACCCCATCGTCTCTGGGATCAATAGCACACTGCAGCTGGGCATAGTTCCAAGGCTGTATAGGGATCCTTCCAGCAAGAGCTCTTGTGCCTGCAGAGGGCAGTTCCATCCCAGACTTTCTAATCTGATCACTAAACTAATTCCAAGATGACTTGATTCTTCTGGCATTTGCTGCTAGCGCTAATGAGATTGGGAAAAATTGATTTTTCCCTAGAGTTTTATATTCACCCACTTAAGTGGGTCTTGAGTTATGGGGGTTAGAGCTGCCAGTTGCTCTCTGTTGGTTGCTGTGGAACTATCCCAGTATCCAGATGTCAAGGACTCATAAAGCAAAAGCCAGACACTGTGGTATCTGTAAGACTAGGTGACATAAGGCCAGTTCTCCCTGGGAATGAGGGGAGGGGAAGTCTGCTGAATAGCCTAATAAAGTTTTTCCTTGCTGCTAAATTGGCACCAGTCTACTTTTTAGAACAATGTACCCATTCCATACACCCTGATATCCTTGAAATAAAAGTAAGAAAACCACGTGTGCCACCCTCAGAGTACAGTCCCAGCTCACTCTGTAGCCTCAGATTTTGTTTCCCAAAAATCATACCCTAGAATTCCAGAGTACAGTTGGAGAGAGGTAAGAGGATGGTGAGTAGTTATAGGCCAGGAAGGCAAGAAGGTGGTGTTGCCGCGCCCTGCTCTCCCTGTACTCTGTCCCTCTCCTGAGTATGTGGACCTCATCACTCCTGACTTCTATTTTTTAGCCTCTGAGAGTGAAGATCCCTGAGATGTTACAGGCTGAAATTGGTAAGTTGGCTAAGTTGGTCTCTAGTTGATGCTGTTCTTGTCCTGAGCTCTCAGGAGGCTCCAGAGGTCAGAGTGGCAACCAGCCTCTAATAGGGGAAAAGAGCCTCGTGGCGGTTCCTCCAGGAAACTCACGTAGCTTATGGCCAATGCCTGTGGATGCTGGTCACAGGGGGACACTGGGCTTGGAGTTAGGAGGTCTGGGCTCGTCTCTGCCAACCTTTCACATGACCTCTCTGGGCCTCAGTTTTCTCATCTGTACAAGGAAGGAATTGGACTCGATCAGGGATTCCTAAGCCAAGTTGATCATCAGAATCCCCTGGGGAACTCAAGAAAGTACAGACAGACACCGGGGCATCACTCCATCCCACCTGCAGAGTTGGACCCTCCAAAGTGTTTTTTGAGGTTTTGCTTTTATAAGATCCTGAACTAAATATGAATCTTTATAAAGACCTTTGTGAAGTTCTTAACTAATATATGGCTGGTATAGAGTGAGGACCCAGTGGACTAGATAGATGGCAGCCTGGCTCCCATCTCACTCTAATCTTGAGTGGAAGAATTCAGGGGAAGCAGCCTTGAGTGATGTCAGCCTGAGACACTAATCACAGGCAGCTTTTTAGAGGATAGAAGTTTGAAGTTACATTTGGAAAGAGCAGATTTACAGGCATGTGTGGTAGAGAGGAGACTTTGTGGGCACAGGCAAGTGATAGGGTAAACAGAGCTTGCGCAGTTAGGGCCTTGGCCTAACCTGGGTAGAGCTAGATGCAGGCACAGGAGGAGAAGCATCTTTCCATGTCTGCTGGGGAGTTCAGGTTTCATGGCGTGTGAAGCACTTGCCTTTTTTAGCCTTGAGCTGACTCTGGGGCGGTGGAGGGGAGTGGGCCTCTCAAAGGTCTGCACTTTGATGGCTGAGTGCAGCACTTGGACACTCTCGATGAGAGGGGCTTTCATCTTTCTTTTAATGGAGCATAGCACATCCAGCAAATGTTTTTGTCCTTGCCTTGGGCCTTGGACACAGGATTCCAGTCCTGAATTCAGGAATGACCTGGGAGAGCCAGGCCTCCACTTCCTTTAGGCTAATGGGGGGCAGAAAGCCAGCCTCTCCTCCAGGGTCACAGGGAGCTGAAGTACCTCAAGATGCCCAGAAGTGACCTCCTGCCCTGCCGCACCCCACTCATTCTGCCTACTCGGCTCCCACTACAGACTTGCGCTTGCGGAACAGTGAGGACGCCCGCAGTGTGCTCTGTGAAGCTCAGGAGGCAGCCATGCCAGAGATCCAGGAGCAGATCCATGACTACAGGTCTGCTGTCCTGTCTTTTCTTGCACCTCTGCCTCTTGACCCTTTCTCATTCCCTCTGTGGTGTGCATGTGTCGTGTGTGTCTGTTTGCCTCTTTCTGCATATCCGCCTACTGAGCGCTGTGTGTACATTTCTTTCTCTGTGCTTCTCCGGCTTAGATCAAAGCGCACCCTAGGGCTAGGCAGCCTGTATGGTGAAAATGACCTGCTGGACCTGGATGGGGACCCTCTCCGAGAGCGCCAAGTAGCTGAGAAGCAGCTGGCTGCCCTTGGAGACATCTTGTGAGTCTTCAGTTCTCTCCCATCTCCTGACCATGCCAAACAGGAGGACATGTTCCATGGGTCTGTTTTCCACCCTCTCCTCCTCATGCACTTAGGGCCTGCCTCTCTGTCCCCTGAAAGACAGGGAGAGGCGTGCCCTCCTGCTGCGTTTCTCAGGCCAAGGGCTGTAGGTGTTGAAGGAAGTTGTGCACAGCCTGGAGCTCCTGACAGTCACTTGGTGGTGATGACAGATCACGGGCCCCCGGGACATGGCGAGCTTTCTGCTTCCCCTTCTCGCCCTCTTCCTGACCTTCCTCCTTTCCTGCCTCTAAGATCCCCTCTGACACTGAGAATGAGCACCCAGTGGATGATGCTCCCTCAGGAGGCAGCTGAGACTAGCTTAGGGGAAATGGGACTGTCTTGTACTAATCACATCAGAAAGCCATCCTAGCTCAGCTTACTGAGAAGCTCTGGAGACAGTCGCTTCTCTTATACTAGTCTCATTTTCTAAAGCATCACAGTCACCTATGATACAAGTCCCAATATCACAGACTTTATGGGGACATTTCCAGGCTTAGAAACAGTTGTTCCCCTTAGTACTGCTTCTCACTAAGGAGTTATGTGACCACAGTTAAGCCATTTCATACAGGAGTTGGCCTAGGTGATCGTGATGGACTCTGCTAACACTGACATTTCCACTCAGCACATGCTTATGGAGCTCCTCCTGTGTGCCTGTGCTGTTCTGCAGCCAGCACTCTGGGCATGCATCAGTGAACAAAGCTCCTTCCCTTGTGGAGCTGTGTCGTATGGGAAGAAAATGCGGTATATAATAAATAATTAAATTATATAGTAGGTTAGAAATTGTAAGTGCTCGAGGAAATAATAGACCTAGGTGAGGAGGATCGGGAGTATCCGAGCCAGTGGGTTGCAGTTTTAAATAGGGCTGTCAGGGCAAGGCACATGGAAAAGTAACATTGGACCAATTGAAGAAAGCAGGGAGTTATCCTTAAAGACATCTCTGGGAAGTGCATTCCAGGCAGAGGGAACAGTCAAGGCAAAGTAGAAATGTGCTTGACATATTTGAAGAACAATGAGGAGACCAGTGTTGCAAGAGCAGAGTGGAAAAGTAAGTGATAAGTCAGAGCAGTAACAGGAAGGACAGCCATACAGAACCTGTGGCCTCCTGTAAGGACTGTGGTCTTTCACTCCCAGCGGGTGGGAGCCTGGGACCTGTGTAAGACTAGACTGTGAGAGGAGGAACGTTCCAAACAGGAAGCTCAGCTAGTAGGCTGTGGGAACCCTTGTAAAAGATGGTGGGGCTTATAGACCAGAGCAGTAGCAATGAGGGTTATGGAAAGAGGTCGGTGCTAGTTGTATTTCGACAGTAAAGTCAAGAGGGGGATTTCCTAAAATTGAACATGGCGTGTGAAAAAGGGAAAAGTCAAGGAAGACTCCAAGGTTTTTTGTTTGTTTGTTTTTGTTTTACCTAAGCTACTAGGACAAAGGTAGGGCTAATTGCATGGGGAGCGGTTTGTGGTAGAAAATCACAGGCTCCATTTTGGACATGTTACTTTGAGATTACTTTCAGAAATCAAACTGGAAATTACATTTAGTAGGCAGCTGCATATGTGCATCTGGTATTTGATAAGAGATTGGGGCTCCAGATGAGACTAGACAGGATCACACAGAGTGTGCATGTGCTTTGGAAACCTAACCCTCTGGCCTTCAGCCTAGCCCTGAGTCTCTCTGAGCCATGGTTTTTCAAGTGGTCAAATGATCTTAATTACCCCGGCCACTCCAGAGATAGAAGCAGGATCCTGCTAAACCTATTTTAAGATCATAGGCACCAGAATTATATGAGATTATTACTGACAGCTTAGGCACCCCACTTGTAAGGGTTTTTATTTAAAGCGATGAAATTTTGGTTTCATAAAGTGGTGGGTATATAATATCTTCCTATGAGTTATTTTGATAATTAGATGGGCTAATACATATAAATAGCTTAGAATAATGCCTGGCCCAGAATAAACATTTAAATATTAGCTGTTGTTACCATTTACCTCTTTTAAATAAGTAGGTTCTTTGGATCCTGTCTCACGGTATTACCTTAGCCTTCTCACTTCTTTCTCCTGTCTCAGCGTCAGTCCTTCTAATTGTGTCCTAGGTGGATACAAAAAGGAGCCTCTTCCTCCATAATAACATCAGTTGCCAAAACACATTGCAAGCAAAAGACTGAATTTGCCCATTCCCCTTTTAGCTAGAAAGACATCATCATCATCCTTGCTCTTTGCTAATTGATTGCCTCTGAGGAATAAGAACGCTCACCTCCTGAGCCCTAGCTGGCTTCAGAGCTGTGACCAAAAGCCCAAATCAGACCTTTTATCACATTCCTCCTCATCTCCCCATCAATCCTCCCTTCCTCTTAGAACATACCCTCTTCCTAGCCTCTGACCAGATGATGAGCAGCCTGAGTCATCTGTTCTTTTTTTTGTTCCAGGTCCAAGTATGAGGAAGACAGGAGGTGAGTGAATCTGTGGTGTGCATATCCCTTTCAAGGTGAGAAGGAGTGGGGTTAAGCTACTATGCTTTCCATTTCTGCCAATCACAGTGGAGTCCCTAGCATTGTAGGGCCGTGGTTTGTGCCCGTTTAGTTCCTAGATGTCTATGTGCCCATAGCACACAAGTGGCATGACACTCAGGGATCACTGCGTGGGATGTGTTTCTGCTCAGCGGGAAGACACCAAGCTGCCATCACACCTAACGCTCCCTGACCTGGCTCCCCTTCTCCACCCTTCCCACTTATTTCCCTTACACCACTGCAAATAGTGACGGTGATAGAGTCGGACTGCGTTGGTGGCATCTGCAGAGGGGAGCTGGGGTGCAGCACAGTTCCTCTCTTGGCAATTAACAGGATTTTTTTTTTCAGCCTGTATGCTTATCTCATTGTTTCTCATCAGCCAAGGTTAAAATGAGTCTGCCCTGAGCACACACACTTAAGAAGGAGGTGGGGTTAGAAGTCTGTTTAAGAGGAGAATAAAGCCAGGGCTGAAGCTTTGCAGTATTGAATCCACAAAGTGGGTAATCCATCTGCTGAACTGTGGGCCAAATACATTTGTAAACACAGAGCTCTGGACAGTTTCATTTGTGGCAGTTGAAAGCAACTTGACAGCTCTTTCACCTCTTTTTCTCTTTGAACTTGGAGGTAGAGAGTGGTAAAGGCAGTATAGTATACCTTGGCAGAGTCTGGGTGACATTTCTTCCTTCTCCTGGTTCCCTACCCCTACACATATGTCTGGGGATTTTCACTGCAGACCTCAGTCCATCCTCCAGGTCTGCCCATGGCTTGACCAACTGGGGAATTATTTGCACACATCTTAGGGAATTGGCCTATCCTTCCCCAGACTGTCATCCGCTCATGGGTAGCGTTCTGCTTAGAGAAAGAATAAGATTTCTCTTGGGGGTTGTGCCAGTCAAGACTTTGAGTCAGTTTCTGCCTGCTGTCCCATCTGATTATTCCATACTTCCTCTGCACACTTTGACCCATAACTGCCCCTTCCCCACTCCACTGGGTGGTGGAGAGGAGAGTGTTTGGAGCAAGGTTTTGGCCCTCCCACCTGCTGGCAGGGTAGATAACTTGAGCTTTCTGATTTGTGACACTTTTCCTTGTTGCCAGCGCTCCCATGGACTTTGCTCTCAATACCTACATGAACCACGCTGGGATTCGTCTCAGAGAGACACGACCTTCCAACACAGCTGAAAAGGCCCAATCTGCTCCAGACAAGGACAAGTGGCTGCCCTTCTTCCCTAAGACCAAGAAGGTGACAGAACTACCCTAGAAAATACCTTCTCCTGGCTGGGCACTGTGGCTCACGCTTGTAATCCCAGCACTTTGGGAGGCAGAGGCGAGAAGATTGCCTGAGCCCACGGGTTCAAGACCAGCTTGGACAATTTGGCGAGACCTCATCTCTGCAATAAATCAAAAAAATTAGCCGGGTGTGGTGGCACACACCTGTGGTTCCAACTACTTGGATGGCTGAGGCGGAAGGATCACCTGAACCCAGCAGGTCGAGGCTGCGGTGGCTGTGAACATGCCACTGCTCTCCAGCTTGGGCAACAGAGTGATACTCCAACTCGAAAAGAAAATGCCTTCTGGTGTAGTTCTCTGTGCTGGGGTAGATAAGGAAAGCCGTTATGCGCTGTCTAGCTCCATCCCTCCCCCTTTGGATGTGAAATAGTGAGACTCCCCACACTAGAGCAACTCTCTTCTCCAAGCCTGCCTGAGGTGAACGTCCTCATTAGGGCACAAGCATGAGCCAATTGTCCAGTTATTTGCTGATGGCCAGTCTTGGGGGCAGTGGCTGGGTTGATTGTCAACCATATCTGCATCTTAGGACCTCCTCCAACCCCAGTGTCTCCTGTCTCAGCAGAGCAGCAATTCCAAGAAAGAAAAGGATGCCTTGGAGGACAAGAAGCGAAACCCCATCCTCAAATATATTGGAAAGCCCAAAAGCTCTTCTCAGAGCAGTGAGTATTTGGGGAGTGTTCCTTAGGCAGGGACCTCAGTCCCTTCACATGCCAGTGTGTTTGCAGGAGGGCCTTCCATGTTTCGGGGAGCTATAGGCCCAACTCTAAGATTGCAGCTACCTCTCAGTATGGCCACTTTCTCCTCTGGCAAGAATGTTTCAGAGCTGAGAAGCTATGCCAGTCCCTGGATCTTAGTCCAGGAACTCAGAGCCAGTTGTAGCTACTGAATAGCCGGGTGGAGTGATGTTTCCCCTTGGCAGACATTGCCCTGTGGATGGCAAATGCCTCTGCCACCTTCATCCATGGGATTCACCTGCACTCCTATGGTTTTGTGTGTTGGGAGCAATTATAGGCCTTTGAGAAAAGGGGTTTGAGTCACTATTAAGTAGAGCTAGAGAGTAGGGGGCAAGTTTGGGACCCAGAGATTTCCCAGATACCATCAGCAACCCAAAACTCAATTGCTGTCTTCCCAGCCATGTGACATTTGTCTGGAAATTGTTGCTGACCCCTCCCTGTCAGTTACTTAAGTCCCCAGTATTAGTGGGAACCTGTGAATGGCAGTGCATGGGCCATCTGCCTTTTCTGAAAATGCTATACTGGGAGGGGGGTGGAAGGGACTCTTCAGGATCGGCCTTGATTTTTGCCACTGCCTTTTCATTTTCCAGCTTGATATAATTTTTATTTGGACTTTTGAAACATTAATTTGACTTTTCATGGTTTACTTTTGTTTTTGTTTGTTTTTCTTTTAGCATTTCATATTCCCTTGTCCCCTGTGGAAGGTAAAAGGACCATTTTCTTTGGGTTTGTCTTTGCATTTCCATTTCCCAAATCTTGTCTTCTCTTCTCCTTCTTCATCTTCTCCTATTCTGTTCCTCTTTGCTCCTTTCCATCCTCTCTGCATTTCTCTTATACATTCCTCCTTATTGCTAAAGCCGCTCTGACATAAACCCCTATTGAGGGTGGGGAGAGGGGCTCCCAACCTCATACTAGGTGCAAGCCTTAACTAATAGGTTAATGTGTATCATGTTTGTTTTTTAAACACATAGGTTCTGGAAGACATTAGGTCCTCTACACTATATTTAGAGTTATTTTTTGTACAGTTAAGAGTCAAAAGAGACAGAGGTGCTAAGCAAAGTAGAAGACACAATTTAAAAAAAAACACCCAAAAGTCAGAGGCATTCCTGCTTCCACTTTACTGTACACACTTGGAATTTGTGAGGGCTTCCTTCATTTACACAGAACCCTGGATTTTTGGAACCTCATCTATGGAGATTAGGAACTAGAAGGCTGGCCTCTGCCAGAACTACCAGAAAGAACTCTACCTGGGGAGAAGGCAATGACTTTATGCCCTTTTAAGCAATAAAAATAAAGAATTAGTGAAAAAGTTTATAAACAATGGGGGTAGGGAGAAATCAGTCTTGGAATCTAGCTCTTAGTTCTTTTTTTTCCCCCTGAAGACAGGGTCTCATTCTGTCACCCAGATTGGAGTACAGTGGCACAATCCTAGCTCGCTGCAGCCTTGACCTCCTGACCTCAGTTGCTTCCCCTGTCTCAGCCTCCAAGTAGCTAGGACTGCAGACACATGTCACCAGGCCCACCTGATTTTTAATTTTTTGTACAGATGAGGTCTCACTATGTTGCCCAAGCTGGTCTCAAAGTCCTGGGCTCAAGCAATCCTTTTACCTCTACCTCCGAAAGTGCTGGAATTATAGGTGCAAGCCACCGTGCCTGGCCCAACCCTTAGTTCTTAACACATACTTCTTATCTGCCCTGCCAAAGAAGGTGGGAGGCACCCACAGGCTTTGAGAGATTGAGCAACACTGCCTGAACAGCTTGCTTTGTGTCAACTGCAGGGGCACATGGTGGAGTAACAGTTACTGATCCTAGGGGCAGGGTAAGGATATTGGTAGTATCCACCAGCTCTTTGAGTCAGATCTTTTCACTGTGATTTATGATTTGGTTTGGAGTTCTAAGGTCTCCAGAACATCAGACAAATCTGTATCCACATCTAAAGACAAGATAACCACCAAAGCTTGAAAGCCTCAATATGGAGAGATTTTGCCATTTAGGATCATCAGTTATTACCCCCTTGTTAGTGAAGGATCTGATCATTAGTAACATAATTCTCTTTTTAGTTCCATTATCATTCAGAGACTGAAGGAAGAAGCGCCAAGACTACTAATGAAACTTTGCTATTTTTAAAAATGTGTTTCCTTTTACCTATTTTTTTCCTGGTACTCTGGGTCATTTGGTTTTACCAGATCGCAGGTCTATCCCTGTTTCTTGCTCCAGCTAAGGTGCAACTATATTTAGAAGACAATTGGGCATTTTCCAAGTGGCCCCTGGGAAAGGGAAGAGTGGACTCGGCCCCATGGCTTTCAGTTATAGGTTGTTCCCAGGCTCCCACATTGTTACCAGCCAGGGCAGCTCAGGGCTGTGGCTGCACAGCTGACCCTGGCATCTACACGGCCCCAAGACCCAGATGCATATTCAGGCTGTGACAGGCAGCTCTCCATATCTCCAAAACAAGAGTGATGGTAGTGGCCCTACCCCTAAAACATACATAGCACTTAAACAGTTTTATTTTTATTTTTTGAGTCAGGGTATCTCTGTCACCCAGGCTAGAGTGCTTTGGCACAATCACAACTCAGCACAGCCTCGACCTTCTGGGCTCAAGCGATGTTTCTGCCTCAGCCTCCTGAGTAGCTGGGACTACAGGCGTGTCACCACGCCTGGCTAATATATTTGTTTTTTGTAGAGACGAGGTCTCGCTATGTTGTCTAGGCTGATCTCAAGCTCCTGGACTCAAGCAATCCTCCCACCTTGGCCTCCCAAAGTTCTGGGATTACAGGTGTGAGCCACCCCTTTAAGCAGTTTTGGAAGAATATTACCCTGGCCACCTGCCTTAAGGATGTGGGGTTATAGACTTTGAAGAGAGCAGCTGAATTTCTCTGGCTTAGAATTTTTCTTATGAAAGATTTTGAGAAAGAGAGTTTTATAACTTTGTGTATATAAATATCAGAATCTCTGAAGTCATGGACAGAGTATGGTTAGTATGGTTAGGACCAGGGCCCAGACCCTGGGGGTGTTTATGCTGCCTCCCCAGTTCCAATTCTCCTTCTCATTGGTCTCAGCAGAGCAGAATTTCTCGCTCATCCCTGCTCTAACATTGCTGGACTTGGGACTGAGCTCCTCTTCTCTCTTCCCTCCTGCTGAGAGTCATAGAACTGGGTCTCTAAGTGGCATCTCCTGTGCCTTTTTACTGCCCTGCCTTCTCTGTTTATTTGAACAACTTTCTTTTGTCTTAGTTTTGAAAATGGGAATTTGAACGCCAGGGAGTGATGTCTCTCTTCTATTCCTCCTAGGTCACCTTTCATGGTACTAACGGGTCTAATTCTGGGATCAAGGAGGCCAGAGGAGGATAGAAAGAACAGGAAGGAGAGTCAGAGAAAAATAGAAAATAACTCTCAAATTAATATAAATTTGAGAGATGCCTGCTGTAATTTGGCAACATGACCAAATTACATGTAGATGTGTTTTTTGGTCTTCCTGGCTATTTTATTAAACCTGTATGTGACTCTTAGGAAAAGCCTAGTCGTGGTTTTCAGGCAGAAGTAGTACTGTAATAAAGAATGTGACAGCCAAAAGAAAGTTACATAGAAAATGTACTTCCAAAACTCTCTCTCACATAAGGAAAGAGCAGACCTAGAAAGGTAGAGTGGACTGCCTAGAGCCACACGGTGTATTCATAGGAGAGCTAGGCTAAAGCCGCATCTTCTGATCTTGGCTCCTGCTGTTCTCATCCGTGCTTGCTCATTGCTCTGTCTTCCAAGGTAGAGGGGAGTAGGATTTGAGAGGGCATCCCTGAACAGAAGGTATAGCATCCTTCGTTTTCTTATTGTTTCTAGTCAAACCAGGCAATGTGAGGAACATCATCCAGCACTTCGAGAACAACCAGCAGTACGATGCCCCTGAACCGGGAACGCAGCGACTCTCGACAGGAAGCTTTCCTGAGGACCTGCTGGAGAGTGACAGGTAGGAGAGGCTGGATGGGGCTTGCCAGCTGCCCAAGAAAGGGAGCATGGGCTGAGGTTGGCACTGGGGCTTAATTCCAGCTCCTTTATCTCTCTTCACTAGACTATAGAACTTTCTCCTGCCCCTGATGTCTTCAGAAGATGCACTGTGCGGTGGGCATCATGCCAGTAATAGCAAGCAGAGCCCTGACTTTCCATCCAGGAGCCACATACTTTTAAAATTCCCTTTGGATTTACCCCAGCTACTCAGTATCCTCTATTCCAAGAGTGAGCTAGATTATACCATAGAGCAGCTAGTCAGGAAACCCTAAGTGACAAGAATAAAGAGGACTACAGAGAGGACAAAGGAAGGTCCTGGGGGAAAGAAGACTTTGCCTGCCTGTGTGTGAAGAAGAGAGCTAGAAATGAGGCTTTACTGGGTCCTTAAAAGACAAGCAGAGCCGGGCTCGGTAGCTCAGCCTGTAATCCCACGCCTTTGGGAGGCTGAGGTGAGTGGATTGCCTGAGCCCGCGGGTTCGAGACCCGCCTGGGCAGCAAGACCTCATCTCTACAATAAATCAAAAAATAATCCAGGCATGGTAGCGCATGCCTGTAATTCCGGCTACTTGGAAGGCTAAGGTGAAAGGATCGCTGGAGCCCAGCAGGTCGAGGCTGTGGTGGCTGGGAACAGCCATTGCACTCCAGTCTGGGCGACAGAGTGAGACTCCAACTCAAAAAAAAAAAAAAAAAGACAAGCAGTAGAACTGTGGGCAAGTGTCCAGCTCAGCAGAGAGGTGCAAAGCTGATTGGTTCAAAATGAGCTGCTCTCCCCTTTCCAAGAAGGAAAAGGGAGTGGCATCTCACACTCTCCATCTTTGGTCAGGTTCTTACTAGAATCCTTGTCTGGTATCAGACATACTCTCCTCTTACTTGCTCTTGACTTGGCATGAGAGCAATCAAGTCATGTCTAAAATTCTACAAACAGCACTTAAAGTCAAGATTGCCTATAGTCAGAAATATCTGTGCACATTCTTCAAGTCACCCTCAAGGTATACCAGTGCAGTCTCATGTGTGGGGAAAAAATGATTGTGTCTGCTCAAACCTGGGACCCATGGAGCTGGAGTACAGGCAGGCAAACCAGTATGTAGCAGTCTGGATGTTCAAGCCATTTTGCCTTTGAAATAACTAATTATTAAATTATAAGTCAAACTTTCCTGCTTGAAGACAAGGTTACTCCTTTCTGTTTATATGAAGCCTTTATAAGCTTAATACGTGTTAAAAGATTTTGCCATAGTGAGAATTAACAAATATTTAGGGGAGGTACAGTTTAGATTTGTACTAGGGGGGTAAAGGTTGAACTCTAACATTAGTGGGTAAATTAACTACACAAATTATGTGCTTGCTATGGTAGGCATGATTTTATAGATATATCAAATACTTTAAGATTATGAGATATTATCAAGATTTTAAGAATATATTTGAGACCATTCACATACTTGCATTCTTGGCATTTCTAGGTAGCTTTGCCCTAAGACTTTCACTATGATCCTAAAGCTACTCTAAGCAGACACCTTTGGATTTGATGGTTATGAAATACTGACAATCATGAGAGATGCATTATTAGCACAGTGGGTCAAAGATTGTTGCAGGTGTTCAACAGGTGTAAGGTGCCCCCCCCTTCTAGAAGACAGTACCCTCAAAATTTTTGACAAAGGTAGATTATGTGTCTCATTCCAGGTGGGAGCATTACTCACCCTTGGGTACTTGAGGAAGGGTGCTTAGCTCTGCCCCCAGTCACTCCCCTGAGTGAAGTTTGTTATGGTGCTAAAGTGACCCATTAAGGACATTGGTGAAAGTGCTCTGAGTTAGTTTGGGTTGGATCTATTCTGACGGATTTCTGGGGGTAAGACCAGTAGGGAATCCATTGGCAGTATGTTTCTCACCCTGCAGACAAGCCCTCAGGACACCAGGAGGTGAGTTCCATTTTGGATCATCTGGCAGTTCAGAGACATGATGAATGAACACCAAGACATTAGGCTCCTTCACTGCAGCAACCTGCTGTGTATTAAGAGCTCTCCAGACATTCCCAGGCCTCTTGCGGTCCTAGAAGCAAAGCAGGATGTAGAGTAGATTAGTAATAATGTCAGCAAAGAACCAACCCAGCAGAGCCTCGGCAGGGAGATGGGGGGACCATCCTAGGGCAACGAGGGGTCAGAGATGCTAACTATCTCAGGGTGACGCACTGCAGTACTTGACACAGGGTAACACCCAGTTGTCCGCATCTCATCACGCCCCGGACACACTCAGTAGCCAAGTATGACAGGCCGGGAGTGGGTCCTGCCTAACAGACCCCTAGAAGTTCCAAAGCCTGTCTGCTCCCAAGAGAGGAAATGGAATCTTAGGAAGGGTGCTGTTAAGATAACAATGGAAGAAGTTCACATCAAAACTGGAGGAGAGCCGGGCTCAGTGGCTCAGCCTGTAATCCCGCACCTTTGGGAGGCTAAGGTGAGTGGATTGCCTGAGCCCGCGGGTTCCAGACCCGCCTGGGTGGCGAGACTTCATCTCTACAATAAATCAAAAAATCAGCTGGGCGTGGTAGCGCATGCCTGTAATTCCGCTACTCGGAGGGCTGAGGCGGAAGGATCTCTGGAGCCCAGCAGTTCGAGGCTGCGGTGGGCGGAAGCAGCCACTGCACTCCAGTCTGGATGACAGAGTGAGACTCCAACTCAAAAAAAACAAAAACTGGAGGAGCCATAATCCAACAGCAGATAGAATTTTCTGACTGGCAGTGTGGCGAGTCCTAGAATAAGCATGTGAAGATAGTGGCCATACTTTTCTCTAAGAAGTCTTATGAAAGAAATCCACTTCAAGTAGATTCAGTAACCCATTCCAAAGCAGAGACAGATGAACTGGCTGGTAGATGGCTACAGGGACAGGGAGGTGGGACCATGTGGTCTATGGATCATGTGGACCATGTCCACAGCTTTCCTGACAGGAGCATGGTGTCTTAGGCCTCTGGACACAGCACAAGTCTGATTCTCTTAGCCCCAGATTTCATCTTCCTGTTAGGATCCCTTCCTAATGGGTCAATAGGAAGATGACTCTATCCATCAAGCTTGACTGGGGAAAGGGAGGAGTTTTTTTGTTTTTTGTTTTTTTTGTGTGTCTGAGTCTCACTCTGTCGCCCAGGCTGGAGTGCAGTGGCACCATCACAGCCACCGCGGCCTCCACCTGCTGGGCTCAGGTGATCCTTCCATCTTAGCCTTCCAAGTAGCTGGCACTACAGGCACATACATACCTCCACGCCCAGCTAGTTTTTTAATCTGTTGTACAGACGAGGTCTCACTAAGTTGCCCAGGCTGGTCTCGAAGCCCTGAGCTCAGGCAGTCTTCTCACCTCCACCTCCCAAGGTGCTGGGATTACAGGCATGAGCTACTGCACCCAGTGGAAGGAGTTTATAGAACAGCAAAAATGGTTTATCACTGAGAAGCTTTTGCTGTCCAGGTGCTTTCGCCATGTGGGCGTGGGGTGGGGAACTTGCTGCATCGAGGCACCCTGGAGATGAGGCAGGAGGTGAAAGCTGGCCAGGATGCAAGGTCCCCAAGTCTCCTGTCCCCCTCTCCCCAGTTCACGCTCAGAGATTCGCCTAGGCCGCTCAGAGAGCCTCAAGGGCCGGGAAGAGATGAAACGGTCTCGAAAGGGGGAGAATGTGCCCCGCTCTCGCAGTGATGTTGACATGGACGCTGCTGCTGAAGCTACTCGCCTCCACCAGTCGGCCTCATCCTCTGCTTCTAGCCTCTCCACCAGGTGGGCAGGGCTCCAATGGCTCTATCCCTGGACATCTTGGGAGAGGGCAATGATAGAGGGTTGCTGAGAGTTAACATTCTCCTCCACA
This sequence comes from Cephalopachus bancanus, assembly GCA_027257055.1. Lineage (NCBI taxonomy): Eukaryota > Metazoa > Chordata > Mammalia > Primates > Tarsiidae > Cephalopachus > Cephalopachus bancanus. The sequence goes on from JAPVLO010000633.1 coordinate 290,088, forward strand.
GGTCTCTTGAGAACCCAACACCTCCCTTCACCCCCAAAATGGGCCGCAGGTGGGTGATGGGCACAGTGGTTCCTCTGTTCAGATGTCCCATCCATGTTCAGTTGCTTTCCCCCACCCCGAGGGGCTGCCCGGCTTGCATCTCCTCTTAGTGGCCCTCTGGTTTCCCAAGTGCATGGGCAAGCAGGTTGGGCAGGAAAGGGAGGGCTGTGTGTGAGCTCTTCCTCCTCAGTGAAGCTGAGCTACCTGTTTTCCCCAGGAGCATTGAGTCCCCCAGCTTGGGGTTCTGCACAGACACCCTCCTTCCCCACCTCCTGGAGGATGATCTGGGCCAGCTGTCTGATCTGGAGCCCGAGCCAGATGCCCAAAACTGGCAGCACACAGTGGGCAAGGATGTGGTGGCTGGGCTAACCCAGAGGGAGATTGATCGGCAGGAGGTCATCAATGGTAAGAATGTGCTCCACTCCCCCTCCACTCACTCGTGTGTAGGAGTAGGTTCAGAGGCCCCCAGACACTGAGGGCAGCCAAGAGGTATGTCGGTTGAGGGCCCCTGCAGGCAGGACCAGGTCTGTGTTTCCTGTTGCTGTGAGTTCACCTTAGGTCTAGCCCTTGGGGTGAGAAAAGTTGCTGGAAGATCTGAAGCCAGCCCTCCAGTCCCAGAAGTAGCATGGTGTGGACCCAGGGCAGTGAGTCTAGACATGTGCTGATCTCCTTGCTCCCTGGCTCTCCACCGCCACTCAGAGCTATTTGTGACGGAGGCTTCCCACCTGCGCATACTCCGTGTGCTGGACCTGATCTTCTACCAGCGCATGAAGAAGGAGAATCTGATGCCCCGGGAAGAGCTGGCCCGGCTCTTTCCCAACCTGCCTGAGCTCATCGAGATTCACAGTAAGGAACCTGTGCTCTCTAAACTCCTCTGCTGGCCTTTGGCCTCCTGCCCAGACCTCCCTGAGTCAATAACCCTTACAGTCCTCCTTGGTGAGAGAAAGATTGATGGACAACCTGAAACTGGCACTCCAGTCACCCCAAAAGTAAATGGTTTCCAGACCCTTCCCCAGAACACTGTTGTCCAAAGTCCCTTTACCCTGTCACAAAGGGGCTGACAGTTGGGGGCTCAAGTGCAGGCATTCTGTTTCTTTTCTTCTCACCCCAGATTCCTGGTGTGAAGCCATGAAGAAGCTCCGGGAGGAGGGCCCCATCATCAAAGAGATCAGTGACCTCATGCTGGCTCGGGTATGTCTCCAGATGTTCCCTCTTGGCAAGGAGATTGGAGGAGGCAGGATCCCGTTACCCAAGGCTAGGGAATTTGGCAGAGGAGGGGACAGGTAGGGCATGGCCCTGACAGAGGTGTGGCGCCCTGGCCAATATCTTTCTGTCTTTCCGCCTCTTCAGTTTGATGGTCCTGCCCGAGAGGAGCTTCAGCAGGTGGCTGCACAGTTCTGTTCCTATCAGTCAATAGCCCTGGAGCTGATCAAGACCAAGCAGCGCAAGGAGAGCCGGTTCCAGCTGTTCATGCAGGTATGTCCTTGGCCCCACCTCAGCCTTCTCTCTCTGCATCAGGTTCACCAAAGATCTCCCCGACTTCTCTCCTGGCCCCAGGCCCCCTGTCCACAGTGTCCCCCTCCACCCATCCACACCCTGCCCCACGCCAGCTCTTGAGAAGTGCTGGTGCACTCTAGGTAAAGAAATTACTGCTCGGCTCATTGACAGGAACGCTGGATTTACAGTCAGAGCCTGGCTTACCCTCCAGTCCCAGTGCACAGGATGGGTCTCCGTGCCCTTGTCTCTAAAATAGCAGTGATACCAGTCCTTTTGTTTTGACCATATCCCTTCCTTGGGTTGATATCTCCCTGCTGTCGACCCTTCCCCAAGTATTTAAGGAAGAAGCTGCCACCACTGTTTCTAGGTATCCATCTGGGGTTAGGACCTGCTTGGTATTTTCGTCTCCCTCTTGGCCCTGAGCCCTAAGCCAGCTCCCAATCGTACGTTGACATCTCCCCTGCCATCTAGGAGGCCGAAAGCCATCCTCAGTGTCGGCGGCTGCAACTGCGAGACCTCATCATCTCTGAGATGCAGCGGCTCACCAAGTACCCACTGCTGCTGGAGAGCATCATCAAGCACACAGAGGGTAGGGCGTGGCAAGGTGCTAGCACCAGGGGCAGCAAACACCCAGGCTGGCACGCAGGGGCACCTGTTTCCCTGGATGATCGTGGTCTCACACCAGGAGCCATGGCTGGATTTCAGCCCCATTCATGCCCCCTGCAGTGTACAAGACACAACCTATGTGGTCACACTCGAGGAATAGCGGACCAGGCTGAACAAGAGGTCTGGCCCAGCGTTGTCACTGTTGCTGGGATCCTGGGTATCTTTTACTACCTGCGAATTTGGGACGTTGGAGTTAGGAAAGAGAGACCTTAGAACCTCAGCCTGATTTGGACAGGCTTTCTAGAGGCATCGTTGTTGCCATTACCCACAGTCTCTGTCCCCACCACCCGTAGGGTTGGTTGTGGTCTAGACAGGAATTCCCAAGAGTGGCCTGAAACCTGAGGATGCTCCACAAAGGCTGACCTCACCACTCGAGGTCCTCATGGTAGGTAGGCACAGTGGCTTACCTTCATCCATGCCTGCTGGTTGAGGCCCGCCAGTTATTGTGGTTAGACATAGGCAGGTAGTAGTACTCTGTGATGGACTTCTCAGGCAGAAGTCCTACCACCTCCTTTGTCCTGTTTGACAGGTGGCACCTCTGAGCATGAGAAGCTCTGCCGGGCCCGGGACCAGTGCCGGGAGATTCTGAAGTACGTGAATGAAGCAGTGAAGCAGACAGAGAACCAGCACCGTTTAGAGGGCTACCAGAAACGCCTAGATGCCACTGCCCTGGAGAGGGCCAGCAATCCCCTGGCAGCAGAGTTCAAGGTAGGAGACAGAGGCTGCAGCATGGGCAGCCCTTCACACACACTTTTTGGGCACCCTTAGGACAGAGCTCCGGTCAGGCCTGGAGCCTCAGAGGCAATAGATGTGGTCCTATGTGCAATAGGGTGGCACAAGGGAGCCTGGGAAGACACACATGCTCTTATCATCGTCACTCTGTCCCTTCATGGACAAGGGCAGACAGCCCCCCCGTAGTAAAGACGAGATGCTAGAACAGCCCTAGATGTTAGAACACCCCATGCTGGGTGCGATGGGGCTGGAGGTAGAGTGGCGATCATTCAGGTGGGGGGCACTCTGCAGGCATGGGCAGGAAGGGTAGAACCGGGTCATCTCAAGAAGATTGACAGCATGCAGCAGGGTTGACTGGAAGACCAAGCCAGAGCCATCAGTATGTTCCCCAGCATAGCACATGGCATGTGAGTTGCCTTTCCACTTATCTGTATTCCCCAAGAGAACGTAAAGGAAAGGAATGTTCCTTATTCACCACCGAATCCCAGCATCTTAGCACAATGTCTGGCACACAGGGGGTTCTTGAATGAGGATGATGTCTCCTTAACAGAGCCTGGATCTTACCACCAGAAAGATGATCCATGAGGGACCCTTGACCTGGAGGATCAGCAAGGATAAGACCCTGGGTATGTGCCAGGGGACTGGGAATAAAAGGAGTCTGCAGGGGGATGGGCTTCCTCTGGCTTCTCCCCTCTGTTTCCCAAACACTGGAACCTGTTGTCCTGAAGGGGTAGGAAGGTGACCAGGGAGGGCACACAGCTAGGGGTGACAGTTGAGAGCTCCTTAAGCACGACATGGGGGCAGTAACAGAGTGGAGTGGGGGTCACAATTCCCAAGACTTCCTAGACCCTCTGCAAGCCTCCACCCCCACTGTGCTGGTGAGGCCTCAGTGGCACCGAGGAATGCCTCACTGCCTCCACACCCTCCCAGATCTCCACGTGCTGCTGCTGGAGGACCTCCTGGTGCTGCTGCAGAAACAAGATGAGAAGCTGCTGCTGAAGTGCCACAGCAAGACCGCCGTGGGCGCCTCAGACAGCAAGCAGACCTTCAGCCCCGTGCTCAAGCTTAACGCTGTGCTTATCCGCTCCGTGGCCACAGGTACCCGGGGAGCTGGTCCCAGCAGGCCTGGGGCTCTGGAGCCGTGATCACTGTTGACTCATATCCTGCAAGCACTGGGTGATGTAGGGCCAGCCTGGGGCCTTGCAGAACTTACCTGTCCCACCTGTGTTCCGTTCCTCCTCTCCTGACCCAGTCTAAGCAGGAGGTCCAGGACGGAGCCGGGATGAAGGTAGCATGGGAACCAGGATGGGATGGACAACCTGCGGCAGGGGTGCTCAGCCCTCAGGGGCAGCACTGGTTTGGCTGGGATGTGGACATCCAGGGTGGGCTAAGAGTGTCTTCCCAGGCTTGGGAAGAGTGAGATTGGGCAGGGTGAGTAGGACAAGCCTTCCTGCTGTAAGAGTGGTGGATGGAGCTTGATTGCAAAAGACGAAGAACCTGTGGTGCAGAGCCAGGTCCAGGGGACAGAGGCATTTCAGTCAGAAGTGAGTATGTGTGAGAAAAGGAGCAAGAGTCAGGTGACCGAATTCTCTGGGCTCACTTTCTCCATCTATAAGATGAGCGTGATACCTACCCTTCGTCTTAGGGGGATCAAAAGGGATGATGGGTATGAAAATGTTTTGTAAACCTTAAGAACCATATAACCACTTCTCTTAGTAGAGCAGGACAAGAATGGGGTGGCCATGATAGATGACACTAAGGGTCCCAGAATTTCCTTTGTCCCTTTTATAAGTGGGTCCCAAGTGGTTCTGATCAACCAGATCGATCTTGTGCTACCTTCTTCATCCATGTTGAGGGTTAGGGCTTTGGATCCTCACTCTTACCCTGGCCCGGACTGCAATCACACCTGCCACCCCCAGTATAGACCCTTCTGTCTTCCTTTGCACACAGATAAACGGGCCTTTTTCATCATCTGTACCTCCAAGTTGGGTCCCCCCCAGATCTATGAGCTGGTTGCATTGACGTCATCAGACAAGAACACGTGAGAATTGATTGAAGGGTCACCCATATCTACCATCCCCTTGGGACCAGGGTGGTGGGTATAAGGATGCTGGACAGTGAGCCAGGGCCGGGCTCCAGAGGCGTTCTTGGATGGGGAGTAGGGAAGGGAAGTGGCAGGTAGGACAGGCACAGAGAAGTTGAGGGGTCCTCACCCCTGTCCCTGTAGCCAGGCCCGCTTTGGGGAGAACCAGCTCCCAAATCTCTACCACTGCCTCTGCTTCTTTCCTCCCTTCCCCATAGCATATGTTTGGTCCACGCACCCTTCTCAGGTGTTTGCCTCCTCTCAGCCCGTGCTCCCCACAACAGCAGCTGCCAGAAGTGGTATGGCACAGTGAAAAGACAGGTTGAGTCAGACAGTTTTCTCAGCCTTAGAGTTTTCATCTGTAAAATGTGGCTAATGCTGCCTCTTAGAGAGTTATTTTGAAAGAGAAAACATACAGAACACTTAGCACAGAGCGTAACAAAGGGTTCAGAAGGTTAGTGTCCAGTATTTGGTACCCCTAGTAACATAACCCCCAGGGAGCACCAGTGAGGATTGTGAAAGGCAGTGGGAACCCACCAGGCAGCAAGTCCTCAGGGCAGAGCGTGGAGAAGGGCCTGGAAGCCCTGGAGCAGTGGTATGTGCCATGGTTTTGTTCTCACCACAGTCCTCTCTGTTCCTGCCGAGCAACAGATGGATGGAGCTCTTAGAAGAGGTCGTGCGGAACGCCACCAGGCATCCAGGAACTGCCCCAACGCCTATACTCCCCCCGCCCCCAGGACCCCAGGAGCCTGCACCCCAGGGCACCACACCCAGCAGGTGCAGTGCTCAACCCTCCAGGCCCCACACCATCCTTACTCCACACTGCCTGGTTCCTGCAGCTTCTCAGCCCTTTGCCCCCAGGGTTGACAGCCTCAGCTAGGAAATGCTAGTGGGAAATAGGCGGCTACAGCTCCTGCAGATGGAGGAGCATGCCCCCACCTCCTACCTCCTGCCCCTGTCTGTTCCACCTGGCTGGGTTGGGGGAGTAGAGCAGGGGACCAGAGTGGCTTGGCCAGAGCCCACTCTCCCCTGTTTCCAGCCAGACCAGGCAGGTGATAAGCCTGACCCTTCCCTCCTCGGGTCCCTCTCCTTTGTTGCCCATCCTAATCTGGGAGTCCAGGAAGTGAGTTTTGTGCCATCTCACCTGTGGGTGGCTTCTTCCCTCAGGGTAGACCTGGATGACTCAGAAGTGTTCCACAGTGAGCCAGAACCTGAGGAGTTGCCTGGAGGTAAATCACCAAACCGTCCTTTGGGAGCCAGCCCAGGCCATTTGTAGGTACAGGTTAGGTGTGGGTGGGGGTGAAACATGAGCTTTCAGTAAAGAGTAGGGAAGAAACAGGGTGAGAAAGGAAGCCGACTCAACAGACTAAGAGTGTCAACTAGCTCACTCGGCCGCAGATTCCCACGTGGCCTCTGGGTGGCAGTGTTAGCAGTGGAGGAAGAGGAGGGGCCTGGTGGAGTCCAAGTGCAACTAGCAGTTACTACTCCCTTCAACCATAGTTACTTTGGGAGAGCGAGATGTGTCTGAGACTATGGAAATAGGAGAACCTGAAGGGCTTAAGATGCACTTGCTTGGATGGGATGGGTGGGACCTCAAACAATTCTCATTTTTTGAAAGTGTTTATGTGAAACAATTTAAGGTCTTAGGTTTAGAGAGGAATCTTGGGCTCCCTGGGTAAGTCCTTCCTCGCTGTCACCTCCTCCAGGTCTCTGTCCCAGTGTCCCCTTTGCCTACCCTGTTTGATACTGTAGTCAGTACTTCCCATACCCCCATCCTGCTCTATTTTTTCTTCTTTCCCATAGAACTTATCACCTTCTAAGAACCTATATAATTGACTTATTATTTAATATTATTTCTCTGTGTGCCTGCACTAGAATGTAAGCTCCATGTAGGCAGGGGGTGGTCTTTATTTTGCTTACTGATGTGTGCCAAGAGCCTGGGACAGTGCCTGGCCATCAGGTGCCCAGTAAACACTTGTAGAATGAATCAGTCGGTGTCCCGGCCCCTTGGTTGCACATAAGATCTCCCATACATGCCCTCCTCCTTTCCCTGCCTGGCATTCTCCTCTCATCCACAACAGGCACTAGGCCCCAGCAGAGGGCCCAAGGGATGCACCCAGTACCGCTGGAAGACCCTGAGCAGGAGGGCAGCATAGAGGAGGAGGAGCTGGGCGTTCTGCCTCACCCTTCCGCATCCCTAGATGGAGAGAACAGGGGCATCCGGGCCCGGGACTCCGTCCATCTGGCCCTCCCAGGTCCTCTGTTCATGGAAGGCCTTGCTGAGTCTGCTCTGGAGGATGGTGAGTGTCTCAAGGCTGCCATCAGTCTGCTCCCCAGTCGCATTGCCAGTGTGAGTGGAGACACCTGCACCCTCCACCTTCTCAAAGGCTCTCCCTGGCGTTCTTGGGGAGAGGTGGTTGCAGAGAGACAGGTGTCACTACCCTACTCCTCCACCCTGGGCCTGAGGCACCCCTTGGGGTGGGGGAGGGGAGCACTGCTCCTGGCACGCACACTCCACCCCTGGCCTGGTGTGCAGACCTGTGCTGGGGAACCATCACCCTATTCCCCTCCAGTGGAGAACCTGCGGCACCTGATCCTGTGGAGCCTGCTGCCTGCTCACACCGTGGAAACACAGGCTGTGGGGGAGCCCGAGGATGACCTGACGCCCACACCTTCTGTCATCAGCGTCACCTCTCACCCCTGGGACCCAGGCTCCCCAGGGCAAGCTCCCACTGGGGGCGACGGGGGCAACACCCAGCTCCCGGGGCCAGAGCGGGGCCAGCTAGAGCAAGAGGACACAGCTCTCTGTTCTCTAGAGCACCTGCCCCCAAGAACCAGAAATTCTGGGATCTGGGAGTCTCCAGAGCTGGACAGGAATCCAGCGGAAGAGGCTTCAAGCACAGAGGCATCAGGAAATTACAAAGTTGTGAGAAAAGGTAAAATGCATGGGCACAACCACTGGGAGACATACCGCAGTTTTGCTGGGCAGAGGCAGGTCTTCAGGTGGCAGCTTCCTGCTGCACACTGACACCGTTCTAAGGCCTTAGAGTCACACAGCCCAGGTTTGAAGCCCTGGCTCTGCCACTTAATATCTGTGCACCTTTAGACAGAGTTCTGATCATCTCTGAACCTCATTCTGTGGCGCATGAGTACTTTTCCTTGTGCCTGAGATAAATCATTTGCCAGTAAGAGTTTCTGTTGGCGTCTTCCCTAATCTTTTGGTCCTAAGAGGTGCCCTTGTCAGGTGTCTTGGGTCTGGGAAGATATGGCAGATGCATGCAGCCCTCACTCCAGACAGTGAGGGCAGCAGAGGTGGCTGCTGGGGCTGGAAGGGCTGGAGGACGAGGCTGGGAAGCACTTGGATGGAAGGGGTGTGGCCGGTGACCACAGTGGCAGGGAGGGCACCTCAGGTTGGGAATGCCGAGGATGGCTTTGAGACAAGAAAAGCCAAGACCCACTCACAGGAAGGCTAAGGACAGGTTGTCCGGGTAGAGCAGTGAGCCCAAGGGAGGGAAGTCCCAGCACTGAGAAGAGAGGAGGGTGGCAGGAAAGGTGGCACGAAGCCAGGCACTCTGTTGGCCAGGCAGGGACTTCGCATCCTCCCTGGGGACTTCGTCCTGCCTCCCTCTGGTAGTGTATTTTGTTTCATCTGCCCAAGTCCACCCTCTCTCCTGGGTTTCTGGAAACTGGCCTTCTCATTCTCTCTCTCTCGGTGAATTGGTGGAGAGTTCTCCACAGCTCCCTGGGATGTCGTCATGTATGATCTTGTGTTCACTTTGTTCTTCCCTTTTTCTCCTCCCCCACCCCCCCTTCTTTCTCCCTCACCTTTCTCCTCTCTCCCTATTATCTTTCCCTTCCCTTGCCTTGTCTTTCGGTCTCTCCTCTTGGTGGTGGTGGTGTCGGTGCAGCCGAGGTGGCAGGCAGCAAGGTTGTCCCTGCACTACCAGAGAGTGGCCAGTCAGAGCCTGAGCCACCTGAAGTGGAAGGCGGAACAAAGGCTACGGGTAACAAACTGCTCCTTGCAGCTAAACAGGCCAGGGCTGGAGTGTGGGGCTTTGGGGGGCAAACTCCTGCCTGCAGTCACACGTGCACACCCACAGACTCCCTCTGTCATCTGCAACAAGCGAAGAGGAGGATATGGGCCTGAAAACAGGGGGACAGGCTCTGTGCCATCCAGTCTAGCCTCCAGCATTAAAAGCCACCTGTCAGAGGCAGCAGAGTTAAGCGCTTGCGTTCAGTTGTAAGATGGGGCGGAACAGCCTGGCTTATCCCCAGGGCCCAGTGTCCTTAAGCCATTTCCCCCACCCTAGCTACCGCTCCAGTGGCACTGTGGACACAGGCTTCATCAATGGCCTCCCAGGTTCCTCAGTGACTCCCTGAGATTCCTGCCCTGTCAGAGATCCTTCACATCCTTCCTCCAGCTGCCTGCGCCCCCCTTGGATGAGTCAAGGGGATTGTGACACAGATGGCAGTGGGGGTGAGGGTGGGGATGGGGTTGAAGCTCATCAACAGAACCCAAGGTGAGGAAAGAAGAGAGGGCTACCCACCTGTTCTTCACAGGGGCCTTCCCCTTGAGGTATGGGGGCCCTTCTGTTACTCCAGATGAAATGCTGCAGCCCTGCCACTTCACTCAGAGTCTCCCTTGGTGTAGACAAGTCTAAGCAAAGTGCCCTGTAGAAAGGCCCTGGGGAAGGGCTTTCAGGAGGCTGCCTGGCTGTGTGCCAGCACGCCCCGAATTCATCTGTAGAGGGCTGCCCTGGCACGTCTGTCAGGCAAAGGAGCGTCAGGGGAGTGGGAGGATGGCTTCCACTTCTCTGTGCCTGCCTCCCAATCTCTTTCTCTTGCCATGGGAACAGGAAACTGCTTTTATGTCAGCATGCCAGCAGGACCCCTGGACTCAAGCACCGACCCTGCAGGGGTACCCACAAGCCCCTCCCAGCCTGACAGCCTCCCTGCCTGGAAGACAGAGCCTCCACCCCAGCTGCAGGGAGACACTGGAGATCAAAGACGCCCCAACCGCTCTTCCCCAAGCCTGGCCCTCAGGGATGTGGGCATGATCTTCCGCACCATTGAGCAGCTTACCCTCAAGCTCAACAGGCTCAAGGTGAGGGGAAAGGACTTGGGTCCCTGCAGGCCTCTGTCCCTCACCCCAGACTGTACCCTGAAGTGGGGTGTCTTCACATGAGCCCTAGATTCTGTCCTGGACCAGGGCTCTCCCTCAGCCCACCCAGCCTCCCTGAAACCACAGCCCTGTCCCCAGCAGAGGTCAGAGTGTGACCCATGCCTCCTATTCCCCCATGACTTCAGGACATGGAGTTGGCCCACAGAGAGCTGCTCAAGTCTCTCGGGGGAGAGTCATCGGGAGGCACCACGCCTGTGGGCAGTCTCCACACAGAAGCAGCCCGATGGACAGAGGGTGCTCTCTCGCCTTCAGCTAAGGAAGCCTCTGAACCCAGGAACAGCCAGGAGCTGGGGCCCTGCCCTGAAGATGGTAAGTGAAGCCATGGGGAGGAGACCACCAGGGAGTGTGAGAGGTGGTGGCTCTGGCATCCCCTTAGGGTAACTTGTTTGTTCCTTCAGCCTCAGAAAGGGATGATTTTAGGGAAGTCCCGTAAAAGCCCTCCTTCCCTCTCCTCTCCCCCCGCCCCCCAGTGGGAAGCTTTGATTGAACCCTATTTTTCCTCATGCTGTGGAGGTGACAAGGCCAGGGGAAACCTGGCCTCACACTGAAGACCTGCTCTTATTAAGGGGTTCAGACCATATCGGGTGAGCCAGGGACATGGCTGTGTTCTAACTCAAGAAGACAAGACACATACCTACCTGAGATGGGGGACCTGGGGGATGACAAAGTGGGGTTCAGTAGACAGCCCTTTTCAAGCCCCACTAGAAACTAGGCTTTCTGGGGGCAATGGATAACACTGAAGGACAAAATATGCGGAAGGGGTTCACTCAGGCACAGTTCCTCACCGTCGTCATCACCCCACAGGCTCCCATACCCCCTTGGAAGACAGCACAGCAGATGTGGCCACATCACCAGGACCATAACCAAATCCTCTGCATCCCCACTCCTCCATGAACTGGCCTGAGACAGTGGCACAGGGTGGGGAGACCCCACACTTCCCCCATGCAAGAGGCAATTGGGGAAACTGAGATCCAGCCGAGGCCTGAGGGAGACCCGCATGTTGCTTGGTCTGCTCAGACCAGAGTCAGGTTATGTGTCTTCCCCCCGAGCCCAGCCCTCCAAGGCCTGATGTCTCCTAAGCATGCTGACCGCATTGTAAGGCCCTGGTCTGCCCTCGCCCCACACATGTGTCTGTGTGTGCCCCCGAACATGCCACGCCCTCAGACATGCGAGAGAAGGGAGGAGGCTTCTGTGTAAATGCACTTTCTTCCTCCCCCTCCTCTCAGGGCCCCAGGAGAGCTAGGTGCCTCCCTCCTTCTTGTCACTTTGGTTCCCTATAAATATGTATGTATTGTATGTGCGTCTTTGCTTTTGTAAATAAGTTGGACCTTTCTGTTTCTGTTCCTGGAGTGCTGGAGGCAGTTCCAGAAGGGACTGCTAAGGGAGAAGGTGGTAACTTGTATCTCCTAGTCAAAAGTCCAGCTCCAGGGTCGGGGCCTGAAAGGGGAGTCAGACCTGTGTATCCCTGTCCCCCTGAGTGCGGAGGTCTCTGGCTTCCAGTCCCACCTGGCACCCTGTTTTGCAGGGTGCTGAGCCCTTCCCCTTCCTAGGAATTGTCATCTTCCCAAGATGGGGACCGCAGGGAATTGTTACCCCACCTGAGTCTAACCCTCCCCACCCCAACCCTGTAGAAAACCAATGTAGCAGGTACAGCGCTGAAGACTGGGCCCAGGAGGTGGGGCGGGGATCTGAGAGCACCCAGGACCATCCGAGGGGCCACCAGCAATGGCCTCCCCCACATCCTCATCCCACACCCCGATGAATAGAATATACACACTGTGCTGGGTGTATATATACATATATATATATAAATATATATAATATATATAAAATATAGATATGAAAATGACTGTTTTGCTGTTAAGATAATGTATACTCTTATTTTCTTCCTTTCATGGTTAAGATTTTTTTTTAAGAAAAGTTAAATATTCTTCAATTGTGCTGGTGTGTGTGTGATTCTTGGAACCGCTTTTTAAAAAACTTTGATGGCTGCTTCTGTGGGACTGGTTAGGATTGGATGCAGGAACACAAGGGAGCCTCCAAGGCCTCAGCTGCACGCTCACCAGACTAGGTTGAACAGACTTGCTAGCCAATGGAGAAAACATGAAAAGACACTGAACTCAGTCTCAACACATGCACACGTACACACACACACACACACACACACACATGTACATACGGGGCAGTGGACCCAGGGTCAAGAGGTCTCACAAGCTGTCCTCAGTGAGTTTCAGGACTTTGCAAAATATAAGGTGGGTGGCTATCTCAGGCTTGGCTGGTCCCTGTCACCATCGTCCTTCCATCCTCCCACAGGCCTTCCATCCTCCCACAGGCGCAGTCACATTGCCTCGGGCTCTTGGCATTCACTGTTGGATCAAGTGACAAATTCCCTTTCAGCCCTAAGTATCTGCTGCTTCATTTCTCACCTCTCGTGATAGCAGGCTCTGTCCTCACATGCTTACAGTCTCACTGGGCATAGAACCGATGTAGGAGTCATTGTGAGGAGGTGTAGGAATGACAATGAGGCTGCCAGGGGTCCCTGAGCTTTACAGGACAGGGGCAGGGGTCACAGCAGAAGCTGGGGTGATTGATCATCACCAAGCAAGCACCTCAACATGTTCAAGTGTTGCCTTTGTCAAGTCCCTCAGCACCTTCTCAAAAGTGGCCTTTGTGCATTTTCTTCAGCTGAGCCTCCCCTCTCCTCCAGGCAAACCAGACAGGCAGAAGGGGCACACTGTGCTCAATCCCTTTACCCCACCTACTCCCACCCCCCTCTCCCATAGCTTGTGCATGTCAGTTATTGATCCTGGCCCAAGTCTTTCTGAGTGCAAACCCTGGTGTAAGGCGCATCTCCTGGGGAACACTGGGGCAGTGTCTTGCTTGAGCAAGCAAGAGCCAGTCCCTGGGAAGTGGAAGAGCAATGCCCCTAGCTAGCTGATGCCCAGAGACCAGAACCAGAAAGCAATTCACACCATCCCTTTCCTGCCTGTTCTGGCCATGCAGCATGAACAGACTCAGAAACCAAATGTAGCAGGCACAGCACTTTGATGCTTTCCAAACACCTCAGAAGTACCACAACAGACTGTTATTGGTCCGAGCTCTCCCCGGGAGGTCAGCCCACACAGGCATGGGTGTGCTTCTGTAGCCTGAGTCTCAGGCAAGTGGGGGAGGGGACTAAGTGGGCGGAGCTATGGCCTCCTCCTCCTTAAGCTTGGCCTTGATGGGGTCCCTGGGCAGCATCAGCTCCTGGATCATGGTGTAGGCAGGACACTGCGGGGCAAAGCAGTTTTTCTGAAAGAGGAAAAGGAAGGCTGACAGCTGACAGTTGACGAGATGAATGGAGATCAGTCCTCTAGGAGAAAAAACATACTGGGCAGAATGGGTTAGGAACTAGGGACATGGAGAAAAGATAGTGGCTAAGACTGCTGACCCCACAGTATGAGGAATGGGGGTTACACTGGCATTTAAAAAAAAAAAAGTCGGGTGTGGTAGGTGGCTCTCGCCTGTAGTCCTAACACTTTGGGAGGCAGAAACAAGAGGATTGCCTGAATCCAAGGATTCGAGACCAGCATGGGCAACTTGGCGAGACCTTGTCTCTATAATAAATAATAAAAAGCCAGGTGTGGTGGTGCACACCTGTGATTCCACCTACTTGAAAGGCTGAGCAGAAGGATCACCTGAGCCCAGCAGGTCAAGGCTGTGGTGGCTGCAAAGCATGCCACTGCACGCCAGACTGGGCAACAGAGGGAGACTCCTAGTTAAAAAAAAAACAAAAAGGATCAGGGAAACCACAACTACAGACCTTCCTTCAAAATGGGGAGAGAAAAGCTGCCAGAAGCAGCAACAGGAAAGAGTGGAGGGGACTTACTGCCAGGGACAGCCACAGCAGCCCCACTGGGCCCTTGGCCACACTCTTGGCCTTGGAGAACTGCACCTGGTACTGCACTGCGGCCAGGAAGCCCTCCAGCCCCACTTCTGTGATGCGGTTTCCTAGCAGAAGGCCAGACAGGATGCCTCTACGCCATGGGCCTCACTAAAGCCCGACACCCTCAGCTCAGCAGCCCAGCCTCTCCGGCTCTCCACCCAACTCCCTGGCTCAGGCCCATCCTTCCCTGCCTGGCCCTTCACCCAGCTCTGCCTCCTCCCTTGTCTGGCTTCCCCTCACCATTTTTCCTCTCTGAGCTCCCCTGCCCCCAACTCCCCTCACAGCTCTATCCCTGTCCTCAGTTTCCCTCCTGATGCATCACTTTCTGAGCCTTGGCAAGAAGGCCTGGACAGCACAATGCCGGGCAATGGGAGAACCAGGTCTGCCCAGGGAGTTGGGGCAGGCACACTTTCAGCAGGATGGGCTCCAGACAGTCTCGCGGCAGAAGGGCAGGAAGGTGGGCAAACATACGGAGAAGGTTGAGGTGCAATAGGACCTTGTTCCCTGGCAAGAACACCTTCCCATCTCGGTGCTCCACTGGCTCCAGGAGAGGGTTGACCACCTCAGTGGCTTCCACAGCCAGCTGCTAAAGCAAAACACTAGTTGCAGTGGAGGAAGGGGAACCATCAACAGACCATTCATTCACTCTACATACATGTTTTGAATGCAGGCTATATCCAAGCTTTGTCCTAGATGCTGGGGATGCAAAGACAAATAAACCCGGGCCCCTGAAAAGCTCCTCGGTGGGGGTGAGCCTAAAGGTGAAAGTGGCATGGTCTAGTGTGACCACAAGCAGATAGATAGAAGGAAGCTCAGAGCACGCTGGGAGCGTGGAGGAGAGACATCAAGCCCAGGCCAGGAGCCGGGAACAGCCATCTGGAGGAGGTGCCTTATGAGCTGACCTGTTTTGGGAAGTCTATGGACACTCAAATGAAGATGAGGGAAAGATGTTCCAGGCAAAGAAAATGGCAGGTGCAAAGGCAGGCTGGAGGTGCGAGACAGCTCGCTGCATCCGGGTCTTACTAAGTGTTTTCTAATGGCCGCCACAATAAAGAGAATGGACTAGAGGAAGGTGGTAAGAAATTGTGATGAGAAACAGCCTGATCAAGTCAGGGGCAGAGGCAAGAGTGGGAATTGAAAGGAAACCCCGCCCCTTCCTCCATCTTAACTTCCTCTCTTGTAAGATCTTGTCTTGGGTGCCAGAGAAGAGCCCTGGAACGGGAGGGGCCTTTCCTTGCCTGGGGGTTATGTTGGGAAGGGAGGGGATCTCCTTCTCATAGAGAAAAATACAGAGAGAGACAGACTCTCAGGCAGCTGGCAGAACTGAAGGGAGGGGAAGGGTGGACGCTATGGAGGGAGCCCAGGAAGATTTCCAAAGCAAGAGCAGGTTGGCCCAAGTTAAAAGGGTGATGGGAGACTCAGGGCAAAGGAGAAAACGCAGGGGGGTGGGGCAGTCATGACTTGACAAATGCCCTGCCTTCCTCAGGAGCTGCTGAGAGTGGCCAGAGAACACACTGTGTTCCTGTGCACCTGTCCCAGCACCCCAGCAATGGATGCAGGAGTGAGGGCGAACTGAGGGCCTCTGGGAATGAACCGAGTTGGGACCGTGGCCGATAAACAAGGAAAGGTGGGGGGTTGCCCGAGTCAGAAGGGGGAGTGGAGCACAGAGCCCAATATTCCCTCAGCAAACCCAGGCCGGGGAGATGGGGCTTGGGGTGTGACTGGGGCAGGTGCGGAGAACAAAACGTGGAGGCCGGTGGCTGCTGCCACAGCACAGGGCTGGAGAGCCTGGGGACCAGTGCACTTGGGCCACCTGGAGCCCCCACCTGTCCTCACCTCAGACTCTAGGAGTAAGCTGCGCTTCTCCCTGCTCCCAGTCTTGGTCCCCTTCACCTTGCTGAGCTTCTGCTCGGGGATGGTCACCTCTGGGGGCAGAAGAGGAGCCAGAATGCACAGTGCACACTTCCAGCAGCACCCAGGCTCCCAGAGAGAATGGTTGAGGTGAGGCAGAAAGACCACCTGAGGGCTGCAATAGAAATGGCTTCAGGGGCCCCAGTGACGGGGGTGGGCTCCTTGTCTGAGGACAGAGCCACAGGGGTCCAACCCCAAGACAGGGGGTATGGGGAGGGGTGGGGCAGGATGTCTGGGCCAGGTGGGGCTCTCCACATCATCCCGTGAGAAGGAAGTCGGGCCCAAAGACAGGAACTGCCCAGGGCAGCCTCCTGCACCCCTCCCAGTGCACCTCGGGAAGGTACCGCAGGAATGACACTTACTCCCCTTGCCTGCCTTGCTGGTGTCTTCTTTCTTTGGGGTTCCTTGCGTGGGCGACTGCCCAGACCCTGATTTCTCCTCTTTCTTGACTAATTCCTGGGGAGGGTGTGAGAAGAGGTGAAAGTCCAACCTCCCCCCATCTCCCCCGGGGATAAGATGGGTACGGGGAGTGGCTGGGGTGAGGACCCTGGCCCTGAGGGGGACCTTCAACGGTCCCACTTGGCTCCCTCCCCCCATGCCCACCTGCCCACCCAGCACCCCTGTGCCCTCTGCAGCACACCTACCCCTGGTTTCTCCTTCTTCTTGCCCAGGCCCTTGGGGGTCTTTGGCGTCTGTGTCTTGTCTGTCTTATCCACAAGTGCACTGTTGCTGACCCCTGCAATCTGACTTTTCTCACGGTCCATTTTGAAGTCCCCATGTCGAGAGGAGGAGGGCTATGCTCACAAAAGGGAGGGAGTGGGGGAAGAAGACAGAGCCCCTTCCTCAGTGGGGGCATGGGGGTGACTGTTGCACGCCTGGGTAGCAGTCAGGCTGATAGCACCCTCCACCCACCTCCCTGCCTTGATGCTAAAATAATTTGTATGGGACTCCTCTGGGGTGAGGTGCTGTTGGGAAGAAATTGCAGAGGGCCCTGGGTGGGGACGAGCTGAGGGGCGAGGAGGGGGGCTCAGACTCTCACATTAAGGGAGAAAATAGTAGCTAGTTTCTCTTGAGCTAAGTGCCAGCAGTCCATTACACAAATTAAGTCCATTAATCCTCTCAACAACCCTATGGAATAGGTACAAATATCCTCATTTACAAGGTCACAAACGGAGACGGGGATGAGCCGGATTTCAAGTCCAGGTGCTCTAACTCTAGTGTCCGAAATTTCTCTTTACCCGTAATACGCCCTGCAATTACAGCCCACCCCACAGGGGCTTCGCAAACATCTGTCAGATCTGCGCACAAGTCGGTGGGAAAGGCAGCCACGACACAGGGGGAAAGGATGGTGATTCGACGGCGCGGCCAGTCCCGAAAAGCGGACTGAGGGGTAGGCCGGGCCTGGTTCCTGGGGCGAGCGGCTCCTCACCGATCGCGATCGCTCCTGCGTGCCTTTCTCCAGCAGGAGGCGCCGGCGCTCCACCACCTCCGTGTGCGTCAGCTCGAAGGGGCGCAGGACCTGGGCGAGGCGGGCCCCTCGCGGTCAGGCGCCGCGCCCCGCCCCCCGAGCCCCGCCCCGCCCCGCCCGAGCTCCGCCTGGCCCGAGCCGAGCCCTGCTCCGCCCCGCCCCGCCCGCCCGGCCGACCGGCACACCCACTTCGGCCAGCTTCAGGGCGCCCTTGTCCTGGATGTAGTTGTGGGCCAGGGACAGCCACAGCAGGGACCGGTTCAGCCGGAGGCCCTGGCGGGGGCGGGGGGCGTGAGCCACCAGACCGAGCCGCCCTGCCCCGGGTGGGCCCCTCCCCGGCTCCCGGCCGCCCCTCCCCCGGCGCACGCACGTCGGCGATGTAGCCCGCGCCCTCGTCCCGAATGAGGTTGAAGCTCAGGTTGAGCGAGACGAGCGTGCGGTTGCAGCTGCGCAGCGTGGACAGCGCCTGGCCCAGGAGACGCGCCCCGTGGTCGTTGATGTTGTTGTTCCGCAGAGACAGGTGCGCGATCCTGGCAGCGGGAGGGAGGACGGGCGCCCCTGGAAACACCGGGCGCCCGCAGACCTCCGGGAGACTAGGGGGCAGGAGGGGCCGCCGGGTCTGAGCGTGTGGGGGCGGGAACCGAGGGCCGGCGGAGAGGCCGGAGGGGCGAGGGAGCGTGGCCCCTGAAGACGGCTGGAGTGGGGCACGGGCCCTGAGAAGGCGGCGAGGGCAAGGAGTCTCACGTGCTGTCCAACGCCATGAGCTTGTGGTAGGACTGCTCGGGTAGCGGGTTCCCCTCCAGAGACACCTTCCTGAGGGTGGAGGAAATCTGAGAACCAGGAGGCACCTCTGGGACCAGGTAAGGGCGGGAGCTAGAGAGGGAGCGTGGCTCTCTGGGGAGCAGCCAGGAAACGGCGTCAAAGCCCGCCTCCCCCCCAGTGTAGGACACATATGGGCCAAGTCGCCACACTCAACATCCAGAGGTGTGGCCATGTGGAGGAGCCACCCCCACAGTCAGCGACCTGTGGTAAGGAGGCCTCTAAGATGGCCCCGGGCAGCCAGGAAGGAGGGAGAAAGCCTCCACCGAGCGAGTGGGTGGGAGTGGGACTGATGCGGAGGAGACCCCAGAGGTTGGGCTCCTAGGGTGCCGGTGCGGCAGCAAAGAGGACCCGGCTTCGTGTCGGTCGGGGCGTCATGATCCCACAGACACGGACTGCTTCTGTTTCCATAGGGATGCCAGCCCAGGGCCACAGGAGCTGGGACTCGCCTCCTCCGTCCCCCACGTGGTCCCCTCTGACCCCTCACCCAGCCCCCTCTCTGACCTGAGCGTGGATGAGCAGAGAGGCAGGAGGGCGATGAAGGTGGTCAGGGTCTTGTCCGTCAGCCCCACCTTCCACAAGCTGGGGTTGGTGGGAGGTGCAGAACCCGAGTGTTACCTCCTCCCGGAAACTCCTCCCACACTGTCCTCCCAGCCTCCTCCCACCCTCACAGACCCGGGGTCTTCAGCCAGCAGGAACCACCCCCCAGGCTGGCCTCCCGCCCACCCCACCCCCGCTGCCCCTCACTTGATGGCCTGGAGCTGGCTGAGGGGGGGCAGGCATTTAGAGAAGATACCCAGAATCCGATCCTCGACTTTCCAGCCTGCGGACAGGAGGAAGAGGGAGCCTCAGGCCCGGGTGGGGGTGAGAGGGGGAGGGAGCGGCTAGAGAGCGCACCTCGGATGTAGATTTCCTTCACCGACTTGCTGTCCTCCTCCAGCTCCACCTGGATGGTGGGCCTGAAGAACACGTACTTGCTCTCCAGGCTGTTGAGGCTGCAGGACCCCGACAGCCGCTGGTCGTCTGGAAGGCAGGGGTGAGGAGGGAAGGGACGGAGCCACCGCCCCCATCTCACGTCCGGCCCACCCACAGGTGCCCAGCTGCCGTCGACTGGGCGGGGTTGGAGGACACCACGCGCGGGAGGCGCCAGGCCCGCCTCTGCTTGGGTTTGGACAGGAAGGCGGGAGACTCCCCCGCCCGCTGCCGCCCCCTCGGATGCCTCCCCGCCACTCACACCCTGCCCTTCGTCCTGGCATTCGGCCTACCTGCGAAGGGAGGCTGGGGATGGACGAGGTGGCCCTGGCAGGCACCCGGGCTCCACTGTCACTCACCTAGGGTGGGCTTTTCTGACATGGAGGCGGAGGGGATGAAGGTCGGGTGGGGACGGGGCCGCGTGACAACTTTGGGGAAATTCGTGTAGCCCGACCGCGTGCAGAGCTCGGCGAAGTCGGTCTCGAGGACCCCCGAACACTGGTACTCCTCTGCGGGCGAGTGGGAGCGTGGGAGAAGGAATGTGCCACGTCTGCGCCCCAGCCGGCGGCTGCCAGCAGAGGGCAGCAGAGGCCGGAGACGCCCCGCCCGGCCCGGCGCCACCCGGGTTCCCACGCCTGCCCGCGCGGGTTCGCACAGCCCCTGCTCTGAGACCGGTATCTTTTTTTCTCTTTGCTTTCTTTTATTTCTTTTTTACTATTATGAAGATGTGGGGTCCAATTCAGGGTTAGGTATGCAAACGTTGATTATGCAGGTACACTTGAGGAGGTGTGCCCCTCCCTCCCCTAGCAGTTTCCCTCAACTGCCAATCCCAACCCCCTCCCCTGACAGTTTCCCACTACTGCCAGTCCCTTTCTTATAGTATTATAATTGTTCAAGATTCGCTTATGAGTGAGAACTTATGAGACCGACATCTTTAAAAAGACTTTTTCTCTTTTCCCCCTAAGAGCTGAGGTCTCGCTTTATTGCCCATGATGGTCTCGAACTCCAGACCTCAGATGACCCTGCTGTCTCGGCCTTCCAAAGTGCTGGGATTCCGTCGAGCTCAGTAGTTCAGCCTGTAATTCCACGCCTTGGGAGGCTGAGGTGAGTGGATTGCCTCTGCCCGCGGGTTCGAGACCCGCCTGAGCAACTTGGGGAGATCTCATCTCTACAATAAATCAAAAAATTAGCCAGTCGTGGTAGCATGTGCCTGTAGTTCCAGCTACTTGGAAGACTGAGGCGGAAGGATCGCCAGAGCCCAGCAGGTCGAGGCTGCAGTGGCCGGGAGCGGCCACTGTACTCCAGTCTGGGTGACAGAGTGAGACTCCAACTCAAAAAAAAAAAAAAATCAAAGTGCTGGGATTTCGAGAGTGGTGGCCCAGGCCTGTAGTACCAGCTTCCCGGAAGCTGAGGCAGAAAGATCGCCTCAACCCAGGAACTCAAGGCTGTGGTAGCTGTGATCCTGTCACTACACACCAGCCTGGGTGACAGAGTGAGACCCCAACTTAAAAAAAAATTCACTAGAGAGCCTGTTGGAAAAATTTCCTAAGCCCCATCCCCAGAGATTCTGACTCTAGGTTGGGCAGGGCAGGGCCCAGGGATCTGCCTTTCTAGTAAATTCACAGAGGATGCCAAGGACAAGCCCTGGAGAAGCACAACTCTAAACAATGCTGAACCCTAGAACTGCCCGCCATGGTGACATGCGCTCTCTGCATGTCCTTATTCCCATTTTCCCCAACTCCTGGCCAGCATCACACCACCCCCCACCCTGTGACCCACCTGCGGCCTGGTCCTGACCCCCGCTCCATCACACTCCCTCCCTACATGGTTTTCATTCCCAGGGTGGGATTATGCCAGAACATCAGCAGCCCCCAAGTCACACCTCCACCCCTAACCTCTCTCCTCACTCCAGACCCATGTGTCCGGCCTCCCAGCTGGCCTCACCCTTGGAGGTCCTCCTGACCTGCTCCTCCTTCAAGACTCCCCGTCTCCAAGAATGACATCTCCAGCCGCCCAGAAGCCTGAAAAGCATTCTCACCATGTCCCTCCCTCCCCACTCTCTCCAATCCTTCCCAACTCTCATTACTTCTGCCTCCAGAGTTTCTCCATGAAGCCTAACCCATCCGCCCCCTCCACCCTCACTACCCTGTTCCAACTACCACTGGCCCTAGCCTAGGCTGTAGGAATCGCCTTGTAACTCTTCTCTCTGTCTTGTGTTTCTCCCCTTTCCACTACGTTTTCCATACAGCCGCCACAGTGGTACACACGCCTAGAGCAGATTCTATACTGTCTTATTTTCTGCAAGATGTGCTTTCTCCAGTGCTCATAATTCCTTCCCCCACCCACCAGCACTGACAAGGAAATAGCACCTGGCCAAGACTAGACAGAGGCTTTCCCCAAATTGTTTTGCCTCAATTCCAGGGACAGCAAGTTCCTATCCCTCTGTGGTGGCAACACTGGCAGATGTGTACCAAGAAGCCTTGGGCTTAATTTGTTTCTGCTGGGTCCTACTTGCATCAAAAGCACCACACCCCTACTTATGCGATTCTAATCATTTTCTTTTCTCAGAGACTGTAAATACCATGAGGGCAAGACTGTGTCCATCTTGTCCTCCTCTGTATCATACTTGGCCACATAGTAGGCACTCAAAAAGGAACTGCTGAATAAATGAATGAACACCTATAAAACCCTGCTCAAAGGCACCTCCTGGCATCCTGGCTCTGTCCTCCCATCACTCCCTGGACCTTCCTCTCTCATACATCTGTTTCGTTTTTTGTTTGTTGTTGTTGTTGTTGTTTTGAGTTAGGGTCTCACTCAGGCTGCAGTGCAGTGGCAGGCTGCAGTGCAGTGGCAGGATCATGGTTCACTACAGCCTTGAACTCCTGGGCTCAAGTGATCCTCCCACCCTGGCCTCCCAAAGTGCTGGGAACACCCGTGTGAGCCACCAAGCTGGCCTAGGATGGGGGTTCTTTAAGATCAAGTTCAATGCAAACGTCTACCAAGCCCAGACTCAGAAACTCAACGGCTGAGTTCAGCCATAGCCAGGAGCAGTGAGCCAAGGATGGGAAGGCCAGAGACGCGGCCTCGAGCCCGACCCACTGCCAGCGTACCAGGGTTTTTGGGCTCCTCCTCGCCTGCTGGCGGCAGGGCGGTCCCTGGCTTCTCCTTAGCCGCCCGGTCTCCCTTTTTGGTCACCGCTCCCGACGACTTCTGGGTGCCTGGACGCGGGGCTCTGGGTGAAGACCCCGATGCGCTTGACTCGCTCGACATGCCAGTGCTGTCCGCAGCGCCTCTGGGACTCTGCGGGACTCACTCTGCGGAGGGCACTGAATCCAAGGCTCTGTTTCGCGTCCACCGACTGGATCCGACAGGCCGCGGCGGCATCGCCTAAGCGTCCTTCTCCGGGACAACCGCGCGTGGTGGGCGGGCCTGTGGGAAAGGGGCAACCGCAGGGCGCACGCGGGGCCGACAGGGGGCACCGCAGGGTCAGAGCAGGCGATGGGATTGCCCAGCGTGCGGAGCCGACCGGGCCCGGGCGCGGGGGCGGGGGGAGCTCGAGCAAGAGAAAAGAGCGGAGAGGGCGGGGCGAGGGCGGAGGGCGGGCGAGGCGGAGAGGGCGGGGCGGGGCGAGGGCGGAGAGGGCGGGGCGAGGGCGGACTGGGCGAGGGCGGGCGAGGGCGGGGCTGGGGCAACCGGAGGTCACGGCGGCAGGTGAGCCCTGGAGGGCCAGACCAGGCCTAACCTGTGCTAAGGAGGAGAGGGGCTAGAGCGGCCCAGGACCTGACGGGAGACGAGTGGATCCCAGACAGGATGAGAGACGAGAGGGCGGGGATAGGACGAGCGCAGAGCGATCCAAAGTCTCCCCGGAGAATTGAACCTGGGAGAGCAGGGCAGGCTGGGTGTGGTAGGCATCACTGCAGAGGAAGCTAGGAAGAGAGCGTACATGTCGGGGCAGGTCCAGTCCCAGGGTCCACCCGCTTTTCCTCTGAGGAGAGAGCGCCTGATGGAAGGGACCTAGAGAAACCCACCCAGTCGGGATGCTAGGCTCCTGTTCTCGACCCCACGTATGTAGCCTCCTGGAAGTCTCTGGGGACTGGGCTAATCGCTAATGAGTTGATGAGATGAGTCAGTCTTTACAAATCTGGGGTTCAAAGTCCTCATCTGACTGCTGCTCTAGAATTGCGGTTTTGCCCTGCTGGGCCCCTTGAGTAAAGCATACCTCCCAGACATTTTGCTGGTGCGATTCCAGACCATTGCAGTAAAGCTAATATCACAATAAAACGAGTCACACAAGTTTTTTTGGTTTCTCAGTGCATATAAAAGTTATATTTATACTATAATGTAGTCTATCGAGTGTGCAATAATAGCATTGTCTAAAAACAAAGCTACATACCTTAATTTTGAAATAATGTATTGCTAAAATGCTAATAATCATCTAAGCCTTTAACAAGCAGTCATCTTTTTGCTGGTGGAGTGTCTTGCTTCGATGTCGATGGCTGCTGACTGATCAGGGAGGTGGTTGCTGAAGGCTGGGATGGCTATAAGCAGTTTTTTATTTTTTATTTTTTATTTTTTTGAGTTGGAGTCTCACTCTGTCGCCCAGACTGGAGTGCAGTGGCCGCTCCCGGCCACCGCAGCCTCGACCCGCTGGGCTCCGGTGATCCTTCCACCTCAGCTTTCCAAGCAGTTGGAACTACAGGCGCGCGCTACCACGCCCGGCTAATTTTTTATTTAGTTAGAGATGAGGTCTCGTCAAGTTGCCCAGGCGGGTCTCGAACCCACGGACTCAGGCAATCCATTCACCTCAGCCTCCCAAAGGCACGGGATTACAGGCTGAGCCACCGGGCCCGGCTGTAAGCAGTTTTTAAAAATAAGATAACAATGAGGTTTGTTGTATCAATGGACTCTTCCTTTCATGAACTATTTCTCTGTAGCATTTTGCCTATAGGAGAACTTCTTTCAAAATTAGAGTCAATCATCTCAAACCCTACTGTTGCTTTTTCAAATCATTTTATTGTATATTCTAAATCCTTTGTTGTCATTTCAACAATGTCCACTTCACAAGGAGTAGATTCCATCTCAAGAAACCACATTTTTTGCTCACCCATAAGAAGCAGCTCCTCATCTGATCAAGACTGTGCCCATTCAGTTACATCTTCAGGGCCCACTTCTAATTCTCTTGCAATTTTACCACATCTGCTGTTACTTCCTCCACTGAAGCCTTGAACCCCTCAAAGTCACCCATGAGGGTTGGAATCAGCTTCTTCCAAACTCCTGGTAATGTGGATATTCTGACCTCCTCCCATGAATCATGAATGCCCTTAATGGCATCTAGAATGGTGAATCCTTTTCAGATTTTCAATTTACTTTGCCATATCCATAAGATAATCACTATCTACAGCAGCCATAGCCTTACAAATTTTTTTTTTTTTTTTTTTTTAGTTGGAGTCTCACTCTTTCGCCCAAGCTGGAGTGCAGTGGCATGCACACTCACAGCCACCCCAATGTCGACCTGCTGGGCTCTGGCGATCCTTCCACCTCAGCCTTCCAAGTAGCCAGAACCACAGATGCATGCCTCCACACCCAGCTATTTTTTAAATTATTGTTGTAGAAATGAGGTCTCGCCAAGTTGCCCAGGCAGATCTTGAACCTGCAGGCTCAGGCAATCCATTCACCTTGGCCTCCCAAAGTGCTGGGATTACAGGCTGAGCCACCAAGCCTGGCCTAAAATGTATTTCTTAAATAAGACTTAAAAACCAAAATTGCTCTTTGATCCATGGCCAGCAGACTGGATATTGTGTTAGCAGACATGAAAGCATTGAGCCTCCTTGTACATCTCTGTCAGAGCTCTTGGGTGACCAGGTACATTGACAATGAGCAATAATATTTAGAAAGGAACTTTTTTGTTTTCCTGAGCAATAGGTCTCAACAGTGGGTTTTAAATGTTCAGTTAACCATGCTGTTAACAGATATGCTGTCATCCAGTTTGTTGCTCCATTTCTAGAGCACAGAGTAGAATTTGTATAATTCTTTTTTTTTTTTTTTCTCACTCTGTTGCCCAGACTGGAGTGCAGTGGCTGCTCCCAGCCACTGCAGCCTTGACCTGCTTGGCTCCGGCGATCCTTCCACCTCAGCCTTCCAAGTAGCCGGAATTATAGGCATGTGCTACCACGCCCGGCTGATTTTTTTATTTATTGTACAGATGAGGTCTCGCCAAGTTGCCCAGGCGGGTTTCGAACCCACGGGCTCAGGCAATCCACTCACCTCAGCATCCCAAAGGTGCAGAATTACACCCTCCCCCGCCCCGTGACCCACCTGCGACCTGGTCCTGAGCCCCCTCCATCGCACTCCCTCCCTACATGGCTTTTATTCCCAGGGTGGGATATGCCAGAACATCAGCAGCCTCCAAGTCACACCTCCACCCCTAACCTTTCTCCTCACTCCAGACCCATGTGTCCGGCCTCCCAGCTGGCCTCACCTTTGGAGGTCCTCCTGACCTGCTCCTCCTTCAAGCCTCCCCATCTCCAAGAATGACATCTCCAGCCACCCAGAAGCCTGAAAAGCATTTTCACCATGTCCCTCCCTCCCCACCTCTCCAATCCTCAAGCTGAGCCGTGGAGCCTGGCTAATCTGTATAATTCTTAAAGGCCCTGGGATTTTCAGAATGGTCAGTGAGCACTGGCTTCAACTTAAGAATCATCAGCTGTATTAGCCCCTAACAGGAGAGCCAGTCTCTCCTTTGGACCTTTGGAGATGGGCATTGACTTCTCCTCTATAGCTATGAAAGTCCTAGATGGCATTTTCTTTGTCTACATTGAAAATCTGTTGTTTACTGCTGTCACCTTCATCAATTACCTCAGCTGGATCTTCTGGAGAACTTACTGCAGCTTCTACATCAGTACTTGCTGCTTCACCTTGCACTTTTATGTTATAGAGACAGCTTCTTTCCTTAAACCTTGTGACTGAGCCTCTGCAGGTTTTGAACTCATCTTCTACAGCTTCCTCACCTCTCAGCCATCACAGAAGTGAAGTTAGGGCCTTGCTCTGGGTTAAGCTTTGGCTTTCAAGGGAATATTGTGGCCAGTTTGATCTTCTATCCAGACCCTTAAAACTTTCTCCATATCAGCAACAAGGCTGTTCCTCTTTCTTATCACTGGTGAGTTCACTGAGTAGCACTTTTAACTTCCTTCAAGAACTTTTCCTTTGCAGTCACAGTTTGGCTAACTGGTGCAAGAGGCCTAGCCTATATCAGTTTTTCCCAGGCCTTCCTCACTAAGTAAGCTTAATCATTTCTAGCTTTTCATTTAAGGTAAGAGGCGTGCAACCCTTTCTTTCACTTGAACACTTAGAGGTCATTGTAGAGTTATTCACTGGCCTCATTTCTATATTGTTGTGTCTTGGGAAACAGGGAGGCCCCTAGGGGGCGGGGAATGGCCAGCCAGTGGAGCAGTCAGAACACACACAACATTCAATTAAGTTTGCTGTGTTATATGCGCATGGTTTGTGGCACCCCAAAATAACTACGACAGTAATAGCAAAGATCACTGATCACAGATCACAATAACAAATATGACAATAATGAAAAGTTATGGGGGGAACTACCAACATGTGACACAGAGACACAAAGTGAGCCATGCTGTTGGCAAAATGGCCACTGACAGACCTGCTCAGAGTTGCCACCTCTTTCCATTTCCAAAAGACACATCATCTGTGACACACCATGAAGCAAGGTACACCTGTGCACTCTCTCCTGTCACCCCTCCTGCCTCCAGCTTCGCACCCCACTCAGCTCCACCACCTCCCCACCCTCACCCCTGGCAGCCTCCCGCCTTTGAGCCTCTGTGGAATCGCCACTCTCTGGGGGAGGCTTTGACCTACACAGTCTATCAACTCTCTCTTAGCACTTACCACAAGGTCACTGGCACTTTAATCCACTTGGCTACTCAGCCATGTGGAGAGCCTTTATTGAGTGTCTACTGGGGGGGGCAATAATGAGCATAAACACAGGAGTCCTGTGTCTAGGGACTTAAGTCTAGTGGGGGAGGTGGAGATTAATCAAATAATCACATAAAGAAGTACAAGAGGTCCCCAACGCATGAACAAGTTCCATTCTGAAAGTGCATTTGTTAAGTCCAATTTGTTTTAAGTCCAACAAGGTTAGCCTAGGTACCCAACGAACACAGTCAGCTACATAGTGTCTTATGTATTTAACAGGCTACTGTTAAAGTTCATAACTTGAAGGTTTGTATGTAGGAGACTGTCACACTTTAGATAGGTGCCCAGCACCCTGCAGGCCTTTTGCAGGTACCTGGTGAATGAATTCAGCTACGCTCAGTGCTATGAAGAGGTGTGCGGGTGGGGTGCTCCCTGTGAAGGGAGGAAGCAGGGCATTCCAGTTGGGCAAAGGCCCTGTGGCAGGAGGGAGTGTAGTGGGTGGGAGCTACATGGCAGTGCAACTGGAGTGGAGTGACAGGAACACAGTTTGAGGTGAGGCTGGAGACAGACAACCAAGGCAAGCAGGATCTTTAGGGCCTTCAGAAGTTTTGATGCTGGCTGAAGAGTAAAAAGTCATCCACGAAGACCTTCAGGCAGGGAGTAACCTGACCAGCTTGGACATTGAGCAGTGGGTTGGAGGGTTTACCAGGTGAATCAGGGAGGCTTTTGCTGGAGTTCATCAGGTTGGGTCTGCCTCCCAACAAAACTGCCCTAGGACAGAACCTATGCCTGGCACCCCTGAACATACACACACACACACACACACACACACACACAGCCCTTCCCAGACGAGCACCGAGCAGGTACCCAATACACCTTTTTGAAGTCAGTCTGGGGTCAAAGTTAGCTAGCAACATCCGACCCACCAGTCTATGTACATGGGGCCCGGGGGCCTCAGAGAGCAGTGGGCCAAGAGAGGGAACCAAGCATCCTGCTGCCCAGTGTCTTCATGATGGAACCTGGGAGCCAGACTCCCATCTCTCCACGCCCGTCCTCTGGTCAACGTGTTCACATCACCGCCTGCCGGTTCCCTCCCTGCTCCTGGCAGGGTACACCAGGCTCTGTCCCCAGCCTTGGACAACAAGGCAGACGTGCTGGCCTCTGTCTGCCACACCATCTTGGCTCCTCAACGGTCCTGGCGTCGAAGTGGGGGCGACGGCGGATGCCGCACTGGAGGCAAGTCGTAATGTCCAGGGATGTGGCTGTTCTTGGGTGAGTCATAGTGGCCGGGGGGCAGCCCTGGAGGCAGTGGGGGCTGGGAGCCCACAGAGTCTCGGTCTGGAAATGGGAACAGGATGAGGGGGCATTGCTCTGCCCCCTCCCCTCCCCTCCCACCACCCTCTTCCCCTCCCACCACCCTCTTCCCCTCTCTAGACTCTTCAGCCCAAAGAGAAGGGAAGGGGGCCTGGATGAGGTGGGTTCACCCCCACTGGCTGTGAGGCTCTAAGCAGAAGCCTCTCAATCCCTCAGCTGCTGTGCGGGGGAGAAGCCACCCCGGCCTGCCCACCTCACAGGATATGAGACACTTTGTCACCTGCCTGGCTCCTCACTTCTCTTCCCCATTCAGGTGCTGTGTAGCCCCCAGGTCAAGACCTCAGTCCTGTGAGGTGGGTACACCACGCAACATCACACCTGGTTTGAGCCCAAGTCTGACCCCAAAGGCCTCTCTCCTACGGCCACATCACGCCGCCTCCTCACCCTCTCCCTCTGTGTCTTCACTCTACCTCCCCCATCTGGTTCTCTCCAGCCTCTGCTCCAATGGAGAGGGAAGCTCACCATGGATCAGGGGGCTGGGCTGCTCATAGGTGCCACTGTCTCTCTGCGGCTGGGGGTGCCGCCGCCTTTGGCTGTCCCGGACCTGATGAGGCTGCCTGGGGGGAGATCCTGATGGGGGTCCTTTCATCTCCACATAGCTGCTCTCCCGGGGGCCCCCCGGCAGGCTGGGCAGGTCCCGGATGGTGGCATAGGGGTTCTCACTGCTCAGGGAAGCCACGCTGGCCCCCAGCCCCTCTTCAGAGATGGGCCCTGAGGATGGACAAAAGAAGTCAGGCTCGGTGGAGACACCAGTACCCCAAAGCCAGCATAGCCCCCCCCCCGCCTGGTGACCCTGTGCCCCTACCTTTACTGTAGAACGGGCCTGGGCCATTACTGTTGCTGTAGCTATAGCTGTAGCTTCGGTCCAGGCGGCTGCTCCCTGGGGAGGAAGCAACTGGCAATTGGACCCCTAAGGCCCTCCCCAGGTTCCTGTCTCCTCTAGAACTGGGACCCAGAGCGCCGTTTCCAGACACACGAGTTCACTCCTGTCCACACGCACCTGCGGCCTTGGCCTCTGGGCACCTACCTCTGTCGAGAGTCCCCGGAGGCAGATCCCGGCGGAGCTTCCAGTCTGCAGGCAGGGTGGCGTGGCTGTCATGCCCATGGGCACCACAGGTCCGCTCAGAGGCCTGCAGGCTGGCAAAGAGCTGACTGCCTGGAACCTGATGGGAGACCATGCCGCAGGGAGTGCCACATGTGAGCAGGGCTTCCCAGAGAAGCAGGTGTGCCCCATTCCTCCACAGGGGGGCCCCTCCCCCAGCACCGACCTTGTTAGGGGGTGGAGGGTTAGGAGAGCACTGTGACAGGGTGTGGTAGCTGGGGTTGGAATAGTAGTGACTGTAGCTTGGAGGGATATCTGCAAGACAGACCCAGGCACGGGGTGAGTGCAGAGACAGGCCCGAGGCCCATGTGAGGTGTTCTGTCCCAAGAGATCAGTCAGTCGCTTGGCCTCTCTGACCTCCCTTCCTCCCTTCTCCCGCTCCCTGTCTTCCCATGGAGTCATGCCTAGCACCCATCCACCTTTGCACCTATGAGCCAGCCACTCGTTTGTGCCCCATGCTCCGTGCCAGCTCACCTGGCATGACATACTCAGAGCCGTCCAGCCGTCCATTGCTATAGGCCACTGCCAGGTGTTGGTGCTCCTTGCCTTTTTGCCAATGGCGGTAGCCAATGAACAGTGCCACCAGAGCCACCACAAGGGACCCCAGCACTGCAATGCCCACTACCGCACCTAGCGAGTTATAGGCCACTGGAGAGGTAGGCATCATGGTGAAGGGCTCCTGGCTTCCTGTTGGGATCAGGTGGTCACTCAGAATGGCGTCTTGCTTCTGCTGGTGAGCGTGGGGTGCCCAGAGGGAAGGCAGGGGTGGCATGAGGGGCATGGGGCCTCATTCCCTGGGGACAACGGGCAGGGAGGAGGGAGCTGAGAACTCACCCATCCTGCAGGGCATACCACTGTGCCCCGGGGGACACACACAGGCCCCGGTCTCTGGATGGCACTTCTCTCCAGGACCACACTTGCATGGCTGGGAGCAGTTGGCACCGAACATCCCCAGAGAGCAACCTGGGGAGACAGCCAAGGAGACAGGTGGGGATCAGAGGGGCCAGAAGACTGCAGTCTCCTCTCTGGGCCAGGGCCAAGTTGGAGGCAGGGGCATGGAGTTCCCCTTCTGCTGGTACCTTCCATGCAGTGGTGTCCGGTCCAGCCTGGGGGACAGACACAGCTCCCATCCTGGGGGTGGCAGGTCCCACCATGGCGACATTGGCAAGGTTGGGCGCAGTTGGCTCCCCAGTGTCCCGGGGGACAAGCTACAGGAGACAAGGGCCTTAGCTTTGAACAGTATCTACACAGTGGCAATTCACTCACAAATGCTTATATCCATCCCTCTCTCTCTCCCCGAACTCTAGACCATGTGCCCAGCAACCCGCTCAACATATGGACCTGACTGCCTAACTGCCTTTTACAATAACATACCAGTACAGACAACCAAAGTCTTCCAGGCTCCCTAGGGGGCTAAGCCTCGGGTTTTGTTTTTTTTTTTTTTAGTTGAAGTCTCACTCTGTATCCCAGACTGGAGTGCAGTAACATGCTCACGGCCACCGCAGCCTCCACCTGCTCAGGCTATCCTTCCACCTTAGCCATCCAAGTAGCTGGAACTATAGGTGTGCACCACCATGCCTGGCTAACTTTTTGATTTATTGTAAAGATGAGGTCTCAAAAAGTTGTCCATGCTGGTCTTGAACCCCTGGGCTCAGGAAATTCTCTGGTCTCTGCTTCCCAGAGTGCTGAGATTACAGGAGTGAGCCACCGCACCCGGCTGGACTTTTTTTTTTTTAACATAGGAGAAGTAAATGCCCACCCTACATAAGGCATTATTTTTTGTGTCCAACACTAGCAAATCATCAAACAGTAGTTGTTGCCAGATTCCATGGAAAACACTCCACTTCCCTCCTTGACCCACCTGCTGGTAAGTTTCAATTCAGCCTTTTTCATGGTGACAGCCTCTCATTTAGCCTTTTCAAAATTGGTTTAAAACCAGGCATGGTCGCTCATACCTGTAATCCCTGCACTTTGGGAGGCCAAGGCAGTTTGAGCCCAGGAGTTTGAGACCAGCCTGGATAACATAATGAGACCTCTTCTATACAAAAAATAAAAAAATTAGTTGGGCATAGTAGTGTGTGCCTGTAGTCCCAGCTACTTGGGAGAATGAAGCAGGAGGTTCACTTGAGCCCAGGATGTCAAGGCTGCAGTGAGCCATGATCATGTCACTACACTCCAGCCTGGGTAACAGAGTGAGACCCTGACTCAAACAAAAACAAAAACAGGAGATGTGTCTTACTTGGCTTTTTTTGGGAAATAAATAGAGAAGTAAATTAGTTAATTCTATAAAATTAAAAATAAAT
This sequence comes from Cephalopachus bancanus, assembly GCA_027257055.1. Lineage (NCBI taxonomy): Eukaryota > Metazoa > Chordata > Mammalia > Primates > Tarsiidae > Cephalopachus > Cephalopachus bancanus. Next base: position 322,096 of record JAPVLO010000633.1, read on the forward strand.
GGAAAAATTTTTTTAAAAAGAACATGTCCCAAACCGAGCTGGTGATTTCCCTCACTCCCGAAGAAAGCCAGAGTGCCCAGGCAGAAGGGCAGGAACTGTTTTTTGCCCTGACCTGTTCATTGCTCCATCTTCAGCACCTAGAACAGGAGCCAGTGCGTAGGTGATACACAGTAAATATGTGGGGCTTTATTGGTTTCTTTTTAAAATTTGGGGTCTCTCTATTTACCCAAGCTGGGATGCAGTAGCACAATCAATCATGGCTCATTACAGCCTCGACCTCCTGGGCTCAGATGATCCCTCCACCTCAGCCTCCCAAATAGCTAGCATTACAGGTGCATGCCACCAAGCCTAATTTTTAAAATTTTTTTATATAGACAGGGCCTCACTATGTTGCCTTGGCTAGTCTTGAACCCTAGGGTTCAAGGAATCCTCCCACCTCAGCCTCCCAAAATGCTGGGATTACAGGTGTCAGTCACCACACCCAGCCTATGTTTTAATGTGTGTTTACTATGTGCTTATATTGGTTAGATAGGGTACTGAGTTAAGGTGGGTCCAAGGCTTTTCTACCCAGGGGCCAGGGAACAGAGGCCTCCCGTCTTCTGCCTACCCTCTTAGTGCACGCATGCGTTCACACACACCCACCACCACATACGTTGGGAACAGTCAGGGCCCGTCCAGCCAGGCAGGCAGTAGCAGGTCCCGTCCGAGGGGTGGCAAGAAGAGTGGTTAGCACACTTGCAGGGCACACAGCGTTTGCCATAGCGGCCAGGCTGACAGGCTGGGGGAGAGGGGTGCGTAATGACTGGAGGCAGGGGCTAACCCTCAACCAGTCGCTGACCCTCCAGCTGCCTCCCTCCCTCCCACTGGCCTGGAGATTAGGGTTGGAGGAGGAGCCCATGGGGGGTGGAGCAAGAGCTTCTGGCATCACTGCACCCTACTGCTGGCAGGTATGGGGGCTGTAGGGAGCCTCACATCTCTGGCAGGAGGGGCCTCGGAACCCGGGTGCACACACGCAGTTGCCATTCTCAGGAAGGCAGGTGCCCCCGTTCTTGCAGGTGCAGGTGTTGCTGCAGTTGACTCCCCAGAAGCCCTCGGGGCAGGGCAGGTGGCAGCGGGTGCCTGTGGGAGACAGCAAGAGGTCGTGCCTGGCCCGGTCCCCTTCCTGCTCCGTGGGAGCTCTTCTGGACACACTTCCCATGAGACTGACCCCCAGCTCCACATAGTCCTGGGCCCTAGGATGCTCACCCATCCAGCCAGCCTGGCACCAGCAGAGTCCATGAACAGGGTCACAGCCATCAGCGTGGTCACAGTCACAGTGACTGGCACAACCTTCACCAAACTGCCCCTTCTTGGAGGAGTGGAGAGGAGGGCAGGCCAGTCAGCTAGGGGACGCCCTGCCCTCCCGTCCCTCAGACAGATAGGCTGTCGAGCACTTACCAGGCAGGGCAGCTGGCAGTAGGCCCCGCGCCACCCAGGGGTGCAGGTACAGGCTCCAGTTTGGGGGCTACAGACTGCCTCGTGGACGCACTGGCAGCTGGCATTGCAGCTGAAGCCCCAGGTTCCAGGTGGACAGGGCACAGAGCAGTTGCCACGCTGCCAACCTGAAGTAGAGGACTCATAGGTTGGCGTGGGACTCAGCTCCTCTCCTGAGTAAGTGTACACTGGGTGTTGGCTGTGCCAGGTTGTATGCCATCGTGGGACTGGGGGTGCCCATGGCACCGTACAAGCTATTGGGTATTGAGCAGAAGGTGGCTGGGCATGGTGGCTCACACCTGTAATCCCAGCACTGTGGGAGGCTGAGGTGGGAGGACCACCTGAGCCCAGGACTTTGAGACCAGCCTAGGAAACATAGTGAGACCTCATCTCTACAAGTGCACCTGTAGTCCCAGCTACTTAGGAGGCTGAGACAGAAGGATCACCTGAGCCCAGGAGGCTGATCCTGCTGTGATCGTACCACTGCACCTCAGCCTGGGCAAGAGTGAAACCTCAACTCAAAAAAAAAAAAAAAGACTTTAAGCAGAAGGCTAAAGGCCTGCGGGTGATGCACCATCCTGTTCTGGGTCTTGGTTGCCTCTTCTGCAAAATGAAAGGGGTTGACAGCAAACCCACATGCTTACAGAGGCCCCCTCAGGTAACTAAATGAGTTATACAGATCATGTGTAAGGCAATAGGGAAGAGTGGGGACTGGGAGTTTGTTAAATTTCAGGGAGAGCTGGCCAAACAAAACACAGCTGGATCAGAATTCAGCTAAAGGTTGCTAACGTGCCACCCCGATGGATCTCAGAGGCCCTTCCAGGCGCTGCCATTGTGTTTCTGTACCATTGAGGGTGGGGCGCATTCACCAAGGAGGTGACTTTCGGCCTGGGCCTTTAGGGGCAAGTGGGAATTTTGTGGTTGAAGACAAGCAAAGTGGATATTCCAGTGCGGAAGTAGCCTGGATACTTGCCCACCGTCCAGCTGCTGCCCTGTAGCCTCTCCCTTGCCCTTGGCCTGCTCCTACCCTTGGGTCAGCCCTTCTTCGCGCGGCCCCGCCCCCAAGTCGCCTGGGAGACTCCACCCCATTACCTTCCTTGCAGACGCACGTGCCGTCCACCGGGGAGCAGGCGATGGCATTTTCGCAGGAGCAGCGTGCAGAGCAATTGACCCCGTAAGTGTCGGGGGGACAGAGACTAGCGCAGTGAGGGCCCTGAAGGCGGACAGGTGGGCAGGTGAGCGGGGCGGGCCGGCCGGTGTCCGCCCCACTCGCCTCGCCCCCCACCCGCCCCGTCCTCGCCGCCGGCGCGCCTCACCGTGTAGCCCGGCGCGCACCGGCAGAGGCCGCTGTCCGCCTGGCAGACGCCGCCGTGCAGGCAGAGACAGTGCTCCTGGCACCCCGGGCCGTGCGTGTCCCGCGGGCAGCTCTCGTTGCAGTGGAGGCCCGCCCAGCCCGGCCGGCACGAGCACTCCCCGTTCATCGGGTGGCAGCTGGGGGCGGAGGCGGGGTGCCGCGCGGTCTTAGCTGGGGCCCCACAGGCCGGTCTCCCCCACCGCCACGTGGTGGGAACCGGCCATCGCTGGAGCAAAGGGGCCATCGGGGGCCCGGCGTATTCCAGAAGTAAGGTTGGGGCGCAAACGGGTACCCCAGGCCCTCTCCGATCCCCGAGGCCCCTCCCCCTCCCTTCTGTAATACCGTCCCGCCCCTGGAGACGCCCCTGGCGCTCTCGGCCTCAGCCCAGAAGACCCCTCCCATCGACCTCCTGAACCCGAGACCACGTGTCCCGCGCCCCACCTGAGGCTGTGCTCTGGGTCGCAGGTGCAGGACGCCTGGCAGCTGAGGCCGTAGAGGCCGTCGGGGCAGAGGCGCTCGGTGCAGCGGTCCCCGGTGAAGCCGTGTTCGCACAGACACGCGCCGTTGGCCGGGAAGCAGCGGGCGCCAGGGTCACAGTCGCACGTCTCGGCGCAGTCCTGCCCGAAGCGGCCCACCGGGCACTCCTCACGACACCTGGGCGCCCCGCTGAGTGAGTCTGGCGGCGACCCCTCCGGCCGCCTCCTGCCGCGCCCGCCCGTGCCGCCGCCACTCACCGATCCCCGGTGTAGCCCGGAGCGCAGCGGCACTGCCCAGTGAAGCGGTCGCAGAGGCCGCCATTGTGGCAGAGACATTCCTGGGAGCAACTGGGTCCATGGAAGCCCTCTGGGCAGGGCAGGGAGCAGATGGTGCCCTGTGGAGGTGAGAGGTTGCCAGAGCCCCAGGCACCCAGCCCCGTGGCCACAGGGCCCCTGCCACCCCCATACCCACAGAACTCTCCTGGGAGCCCCAGTAGGAACCAACCTCAGAATCCTTCCCAGACTCCCCTCCATGCCCACAGGCCCCACCCTTCATACCATCCAGCCAGGGGGGCAGCTGCAGGAGCCCTGGGGCACCTGGAACACACCTCCATTTTGGCAAGGATAGGTGCGGGGGCAGAAGCCGGCAGTGCCCTGGGGACAGGACACATCACAGCTGCAGGACAGAGTGGTGAGGTCAGCGTGTAAACAAGCAACACCTGCCTCCCCCCTTGCCTCCCAGGGCTGGTCCCTGATCGCAGGACTTGGTGACTCACACCTGCCCTTCTGCTGGGGACCACAGGAGTCAGAAAGCAAAGGCTTCCAGGACTGGAAATGTCAGGGACACCCCAGCGCCAGCAGGGGCAGCAAAGAGCCTCGGGTGGCATGTCTGTTTCTCAGGCACCCTGCGCTCTGCCTCGCCTATGCTCAGGCTGTTCCCTCTGAGGGAACAACACCTGTGCCTGTTGTGGTTCTGTCCCGGAGGACTCAGCTGCAGACGGTCCTCCGAAGAGCTCAATCCTCCTTTCCTAGCAGTGCCCCGTCTCCCTCCTATGACTCTCCGGCTCTCCCTGCACCCTGCCCTGCAGCTAGGTTCCCTGGGCCCTTGTCTCTGCCTCAGTCTACAACATGCATTCACACACACGCTATCTCATGTTGTCTTCACAGCATCCCTCCTAAGTAGACAACACTGTCTCCATTTCACAGTCAGAAAAAAAAGCCCACAAAGTCAGTGATTCACTCAAGGTCCCTCAGCTAGGGAGCAGCAGAGCTGAGACAAGGATCTTGGCCCTGACCCCATCCCCACACGTGGGGCCCTGCCTGAGTCACCTCGTTTCCCCTGTGTGTCTGTGTGGCCCTGCATCTGCAACCTCGTTAAAGTGCTGTTTCCCCCATGACGCACCTGGGCCCGGTTCTCTCTGGGGGGCAGAAGCAGGCTCCCGTCTGGGGATCACAGGGCGCCCCATGGCACTGGCAGCTGAATTGGCAAGCAGGACCATAGTGGCCGGGGGCACAGGGCTGAAGGCAGTTCGGGGGTTGCCGGCCAGAGGGGCAAGAACAGACCCCACTCTTGGGATCACAGGAGCTGTTGTTGCCGCAGCTGCAGGGCTTGTCACACTGCAGCCCCCACACTCCCGGGGCACACTCTGTGGGATAAGCAGGGTGGAACACTCTGTGGGATAAGCAGGGTCACTGGGGTCTAGGGCCTCCCCAGCCTGCAGCCAGTACCTGTTTCTGTCTCCCAGCCCTCCACACCCACTCCCTTTCCACATCTCCAGAAAAGGCAGCTGGCTGCTGGGGGGCTCTGTGGGCAACTGCCCTGGGCCCTGAGCACCTGTACCCCGGAAGGGGGTGGGGGCCCTCTGGCCTTGAAGGCACCAGAGGCCCCTCCCTGGAGTCAGCAGCCACTCACCACTGGAGCAGTCTTCGCCCCGCCAGCCAGGTACACACTGGCACTGATTGGGTGCCACGCAGCGGCCATGGACACACTCCTGGGCACAGAGCGCTGGGGCAGAGGTGGAAATGAGTGAGAAGGTGAATCCATGCTTGCTCCCCCACCCCCTTTTGTCTGTGAAGCTTAACCCCGTCTTCTTCCCACACCAGGGACTTGAAGTCCCCCAAGCATCCATTCTGCCTCTAAGATAAAGACTGAGGACAGTAACGTAGGGTCAGAACCCGACAAGATGCCAAGGTTCTGGGCTCCCCGGCCCCCTTTTGTGAAATTCTGTATTTAAAAAAATATTTTCCTCTTAGAGACAGGGTCTTGCTGTGTTGCACAGGCTGGTCTCAAACTCTTGGCCTCAATCAATCCTCCCTCCTCGGCCTCCCAAAGTGTTGGGATTACAGGTGTGAGCCCCCACCTGGCCCCTTTTTGTGAAATCCTCTAAGCACCTTGTTTGGAAAATGGCAGGGGGAGATCCTCAGGTGGGGGCTGGACATGGATGCTATCCAGCGAGAGGACGGGGTGAACCCTGGGGGTTGGGTCAGGCTGGAAAGGAGTGTCCGCAGGGGCTAGTGACAGGCCAAGGCTGAGGGGCGAGGAGAGGAAAGAGGGCAGGCTCCCGTCTCGGGGCCACAAGGTGCTGGAGGTGGCCGTGGGCAGGAGAGACTGGACAGTGACAAGTCAGAGACAGACAGTGACAGGGACAGAAGACAGAGACAGACCCAGACACAAGTCCACAAGAGACACAGAGACAGCCCAGAGACAGAACGAGAGCTCTAGGGCAGACGGAGATGCAGAGACAGAGACTGCTCAGAGACATGGAGAGAGGGGATGGGAGAGACGTGGAGCCAGCTGGAGACAGGGTCCTGAGGTGGAAGGTGCTGACCAGACCCTGGAGACAAAGCCCAGGGGAGGGGGACAGGGGGAGAAAACCCAAAAAGGCAGCTATGTGGCCCCACTCTGGGCAGGGAAGGACTCAGAAAGATGGGCTGAGCCTTCCCGTGCCATGCCCACTGCCCCGTGCCTGGCCCAATGCTGGACTCACGGACGCAGATGCCGTTGCTCTCGTAAAAGCCCTGGCAGCACTGCAGGCGCCGACGGTGGTCTGTCTTCACCACCTGACGGTACACGGTCCGGTAGATGACCCTGGGAGGCCCAGAAGGTGGCCCTCAATGCCCCCGGCTATCTGTCCTCACGACAGTGTGGCACTGAGTTTGGCCTGACTGGACGAGCATTTCCTTCTATTCCCCACCCAACCACAAACACGCCATGTGTGCACACCCCAAACACATGCACGCATTCACACGCACCCCCACAGAAGCCATACACGCACCATGCCAGGAACGAGTCCCTTGAGGCCAGACGTCTCCTCCAAGGCTCTAAGAACTCGGGAATGGGGGTGAGGGCCAGGGGCCAGGCTGAGGCCGCAACTCGGGCAGCCTACCTGCCCATGGTGTGGGGAGACACTCACGTGGGCTGGGGACAGGTGTGGGGGCCCTCCCAGGGCCGCTCGCAGGGCTCTGAGGGGAGCAGGCTGAAGGGCCGGGAATGGGACTCCTTGGTGGTAGTGGTGAAGCTGCAAGACAGGGACAGGGTCAAGGGCTGAGGGCAGGGAGAGGCCTGAGCTGGCACCAGGCACTGCGGCAAGCAGGGGTGTGAGGGCTTGGCCAACTTTTGGGCTTGCTTCCCCCAAGCCTAGGATGGGATCCCCATCCTGCCTCACCTCTCGAGTCTGGGAGACTTCTCCCAGAATTCACATGTTCCTGCAACACCCCCATCAGAGCACCTGCCCACCCTATTGGGCCAGAGCCTCCTGTTTCCTCCTCCCTGCCCCATCCAGGAACACCAGCACAAACTGGCATCTGTGCGGCTGATGGGAGAGGCTGAAGTATTCCGGCTACATTTGCCCAGGGTCTTGTTTCCAGCCCTGTCCCCTTTGCTCCCCAAGGGCCTGCCTCTCTGCCTGTTCCACAGTGAACAGCTCCCACCCCGTGCTGCATTGTGCCACCAGCCCCCCTAGGACCAAGGGATGGGGATAGAGAAAGGCCAAGGTTGAAGGCAGGACAGAGATTGAGACAAGGGGACGGGGTCATAGGCAGCCCACAGAGGGAAGCAGAGAGAGAAGAAACAGAAGCAGAAGGGAGGGGAGAGGCACGGGAAGGACCCAGGAAGAGGAGCCCCCATACGGACCCTGGGGAGCCAGGGCTTGGTACCCTCCAGGCACAGTGGGGGCCCTCTCACCTTTCCCAGAAGCTGCAGGCATTGGGATCGTTGGGGCTGAGACTTGCAGCCAGCCTCAGGCCCAGGGCCAGGAGAAGAAGGGGGTGCAGCAGGGGCAACATGCCAAGGCCTGCAACAGGCCCGGTTGCAGCACAGGCGGGCACAGCAGCCAGTGGCCTGGGGACCTGTCTGTGGAGATCTGAGCAGTGGGCATGCAGAAGGGATGCGGCTGTCGCCTCTTGTCCTCTGGCCGGTGCCCCTGGTCTCCAGCTCCTAGATCTTGCTCATGGATGGTGGTGCGCTTCCACGCCCTGAATCTTCGCTCACCCCTCATTCTGCACCGGGCGCTCTTGGCTTTCGAGGTCTAGCTCAAATACCACCCCTCCTGCTCTGCACCCCGACCCTGTTGGTAGACTGTCCCACTATTTCTGGGGCCCTACAGCGCCATTCACCCGCACACTGACCACAACCTCCAGAGGCAGCGACCCACTGGCCCTTTAATTTCTGAAGCCCCAACCTCCAGCCCACACCCCACCCAGAGCACTCTGATATTTGTACCGAGGTGTGAAACTGGAACCAGTGAGGGGAAGTTAGGCGAGAAGCTGATGTGGACTCCCTCAGAGGAAGAACTTTCCAACGGTCAGACCAGTTCAGTAATGGAATCAGCCACCTCGGGTAGTGCGCTCCCCGTCACTGGATATATGCAGGCAGAGCCCAAATCAGCCTGATGAAATGCCATCAGGGGCTTCCTGCTATATGGGGTAGGGGTGGGTGTGGGGCTGAGGCCAGGTCACCTCCCAGCCGTGGAGTGTGGGAGCCAGCTCATACAGGCTCAGAGAGCCAACTGTGTGCATCTTTCCAGCTCCACGTTCAGTGATGTCACGTGAGTAGCTTGAAACCAGGGGTGGCAGAGGAGGGGCATGTATCTGCACCAGAGGACTGGCAAACACTGCAACCAAGGCCAATCCCCCAGCAGAGCTGGTTGTTTTGCCAGCACACCGCTGCTCCCAACTCCAGGTGCTATGGCCTAAGAGGCTCCAGCCGGGCCTTGGATCCAAGGAAAAGCTCCTGCCCCCTCAGACCGCCCTGTCAGCCTCTGGAAATGGGCTCCTCTCCATCTTCTCCACCCCTGGCCTCACCCAGTGGGTGGGTAGAGGGTCAAGACCACAGATGACTGAGGCTGAACTCCTGGAGTGCCCCCTCCCGGTGGCCCGTTCAGGTTCTGTGTTGTTCAGTGTTCCCCAAACTGGCTCTGGCCCTTGTGCTACGCCTCCCCGAGGCGCCCACATCTGCTTATAATTTTTCAGAGAAGAGAGAAAGGTCGCGGTTGCTGGCCCCTCACCCCCCTGAGTATATCTGGAATGCTGCTGCCTGGCCCCACCCCACATCCCCCACCCACACACTCCCAGGGTCCCCACAGCGCAATCAGGGCAGCCCCTCCTCTCTCCAGGTTGAGGCCCCTGAATTAACCCCATCTCGCCTACTCTGTCCCCCCCAACCTTTAACCCTCCGGAGGCCAAATCTGCACCCTTTCCTCCATGGCTGACCCGCCTGACCTCCCACTGCACAGTTCACCCACCCACCCCCTCAAGTGAAGCAGAGCCACCCTGCCCCCAGCACAGCCCCTGAACACGAGTCTCGCCTCAAGCTCCCTCCGTGCTCCCTCTCACCCGTCCTCAGTCCCCGAGCAACTCACCAGATGGGGCCTGGGGGTTAGAGAATGTCCTGGGGATCCCGGCGCTCAGGATATGGAGCCTGAAAACAGGAAACAGAGCCTGGCTGGGATGGGGGACAGCAGGGAGCATGATCGTGGGTGGCTCTGTCCTCCCTCCCACCTGAACACAGTGGGTGAGATGGGAAGTGGGGGCAGGGCCAGAAGCCTCTTTCTGGCGTGTGTTGCCTGAGCTGAGGCTGCAGCCGCTCTGAGGGGAGAGAGGCCTTCCGATGCGCCCCACAGTCTGTCCCAGCCACCCATCACCCCTACCCATCCCTGCTCCCAAACAGACCTTTCCCTTCTCCCAGGTCTCCCGCCCCACCCTGCTCTAGCCATCTTCCCAGGCCCGGTGCCCACCTCCAGCACCCGCGCTGCCAGGCCCCAGCCTCCCTTTTCCCCAGCTCTCCCGTGAGTGTGCTCGGTAACCAAGGCCATGGTGGGACCCTGAGCCCTTCACACGCCCCGTCTTCTCTCTCGGTCGTCCTATGTGTCCCTCTTCCCAGACCCCCAGCCCCATCCAGGCATGGACCCCCATCCTCAGACTGAAGCCTGGCCTGTATGAAGCTAGGACCATCACCCGTGTCCCTGGGTGAGTCTCGTCTCCCGAGCCACACGGGACTCCCCAGGCTTCCTCCTGCCCTGGATCTGTCCCCAGCGCCTGTGGCATGGGGTGGGGGGAGAGAGGGTGGACAAAACCTGTAACAGGAAGGACTTGGATTTGGGCACAAGGAGGAGGCGCCCTGGAGTCAAGCCATTGCTGAGCCCAGAGAAGGTCCTTCCTCCCATTCCCATGGGCCCCACCCGGCCTGGCCCTGAGTAAGAGGGAATGTCCTCGTCACCTCCTCCCAACCAAGTCCTGGAGGAAATGGTTCATTTGGGGGCTTTGAGAGGGACTAGGAGGAGGGTGTGAGGAGGGGCTGACTCGAATCTCCCTCTGGCTGTCTAGGAGGCCAGCTTGCTGGAGGGTGGCAGGTTCCCTGTCCCCAGAGGCCCGTGGGTTGGGCTGGAGTGCAGAGGAGGCATCAGCTGGTCAGTCCAGGGGCTGGAGGCCAGGATGAGGCTGGGGAGACCAGTGGGTGGCCTATAGGGAGGAGAGAGACGGAGGTGCTGGCAGAGACAGGAAGGGCTTGGCCTGGCCATTCTCAGCCCCTGAGCAGGAACACAGGCCAGACCAGGAGCCCAGAGCCCCAGCCTGGACTCCCAGGCTTGTCCTCTTCTGAGCCTTTGTCCCCAAGGGGCACGGCGGCCCTGGGCCACACTCCCTAGCCCCTTCTGGTCCAGTAGCATTGGGCATCAAGTGGTTACACAGACCCCTCAAGGGGTTTCATCAGACAACTCCCGGCTCCCTGCACTGGGACCCATAGTGCACTCCTGAGGCGGACCCCGACTCCCCACTGCAAGCTCACTTCCCCTCACACAAAGCTCCATCCTGAGCCCCTGCTCAGCCACCATCCTCCAGACCTCTAGTCCAGGGACCCTCCCCACAAGAATAACAATGTGGTCCCCTGTGTCGTCCACTGTGCGGGGACCCGTAGGGTGCTGAGTGACTTACACAGATCATCACATCTGGAGCTTGCACCAATTTACCATGGTAGGTGTTATGGTCCACATTAGAGATGAGGAAACAGGCACAAGAGAGGGTAAGAAACCTGCCCAGGGCCACACAGCCAGTAGTGTCAGAGCTGGGTCCCAAACCCAGGCTGCAGGCAGAGGCGTGACTCCAGCCTTTCCTGAGCCCAGACAGGAAGCCCGGGGCTCTGCATCTTCTTCTTAAGCCTTAGCTATGGGGGCGGGGAGCTGGCAGGGGGTTGGACAGGAGAGAGGACTGGGGAAGCGTGGGAACGAGATGTGTTTACAGTCAAGAATGAGCTGACACTTCTCTCTCCTCCACCTCGAGATGCAAATCAGCCGGGCTCCTGGCCAGCCTCCCCCCCCCCCCCCCCCCCCGCGTGCCTGCCCTGTCAGCCTCCAAGCCCACATAGGGCCCAGCCTGGCTTGCCCTCCCTTCTCCAAGCTCAAGCCCCGCTGGATCCCTCTGGTGGGGGGCCCCTTCCCCCTCACCCTACCCCAGCCCCTCCTAGGTGAAGGGAGAGGAGTGTGGGGGTCAGGCACAGTGGGGCTAGAGTTTCTGGTAGACAGAAGGTCTTCCGTTTCTGTAGAGAGCAGAAAGAGTGGGGCTGATGGAAGCAAGACAGCAGAAGGGACTTTCCCACCGCCTGACTCCCTTCCAGCTTCTCTGGAAGTCGTATTGCCTGGGACATCCCTTGAGCTCTGCAGCCCCCAGCCCTGCCTGAGTTCAACTCCAGGTGTGAATCCCAGCTCTCAGGTCCCTGTCTATGAAACTGAGTCGACCACCTTTGTAGGGTCACCGTGTGAGTTAAGCGAGTTAATATGAATGGAGTGCTCAGAGCCAGTGCACGCTATGCCCAGTTGATGCTCACTGTCTCCATGGCCATCCTCAGGCCCACTCCCCTTCCTGTGCCCAGTGCAGCCCCACCCCCACCCCTGGGCGCTATCGTGCCCTTTGGGTATCAATTCCAGGAAAAATGCTTTCTTGCTTTTTTCTGAAGAACCCCCAGGATGATCTGGGAACGAGGCCACAAATGCTGACAAAGGGAAAGGAAGTGGGGGTGGGAGGGGGCCAGGCTCCCCGAGAACCTGATCCCCAGAACGGTGGGCCGCCCGCCAGGTGCATCTTCAGCCAGAGGAGGCTGTGAGGCGGAGGTCAGGCTCTGCTTCCCAGCCTCACCCGAACGACCGCCAGCTGCAGCTACTTACATGGTCCCACTGTCCTCCCCCTTCTGTTTCTCCCCACTTCCTACTGTAGAGTCCAAAGGTTCCAGACCTCCTATCTCTGTCACCTACAGGCTGTGTGGCCTCAGTTATGTCACTTAAGCCCTCTGATCCTCCATCTGTAGAATGCAAGAATACAACCCCACGCACACATCTTTCAGGGTCTAGCAAGGGCTGGAACTGGAGGTTCCAGTGACCGCCCTGGAACACGGCCTCGATGAGACCCTGCTCGGTGGGTACGTGTTCATGTAGAAACAGAGCCTCCCAAGCTCCAGGCTTTTTCTGCCTCTTCCTTTTTGACTTTTGTGCTTCATCAAAAACTCTTGCTATCTGCTCTTTGTTCCTTCTTTTTTTTTTTTTTTTTTGAGTTGGAGTCTCACTCTGTTGTCCAGGCTGGAGCGCAGTGGCATGCTCACGGCCACCGCAACCTCGACCTGCTGGGTTCAGGAGATCCTTCCACCTCAGCCTTCCAAGTAGCTGGAATTACAGGCACGTGCCACCACGCCCAGCTAATTTTTTGGCTTATTGTAGAGATGAGGTCTTGCCAAGTTGCCCAGGCTAGTGTTGAACCGGTGGGCTCAGGCAATCCTCTCACCTCAGCCTCCCAAAGTGCTGGGATTATAGGCGTGAGCCGCCGCACCCAGACCCTCTGTTTCTTCTTCCATCAATTTCTTGTTCTCTTTCTGCCTCTCTCTTTCCTTTTCTACATCAAGCCTGCCATGTATGGTTGTGCAGTACATTCACCGCACAAAGGCATCCACCTTCAAAAAGAGAGGGAAATCTGAACTCCAGCCATGATCCACGCACCAAGCATGCATCTCAACTTGGTGCCAAGGTTGTCTTGCCTTGTCTCTTGTCTTTCTGTCTCTCTCTGTCACTGTGTCTGTTTCTCTGTGCCTTTCCTAACCTAACTTTGCCACGGAGGCAGATCACTTAGTCTGCACCCCTCAGCGGTGAGATCCCAGTCCCAAGGCCGTTCCCTTCCCTCCCCATGTGGAGAGCCACCCCAGCAGCCGAGGAGGCCGTGCTCCACACACCACTCGGCACACACACATACCCGCTTGCACATGTGAACAAAGAGCCCCTCCTCTACTCGGCCAAGCCAGGCCCTCGGCACGCCAGGCATGCCTGCCGGATGGAGGAACAGGAAGCCTGCAAGCGTGCTGGAGTGCACCAGAGGCCTGGCGGGAAGGGGCCAGGGGTGAAGGGCCGGCCTTGTGTTCTCTGTGGCTCAGGAAACAGAAGCTAGAGGGTCCGAGGCCCGAGCGGTTTACTCATCAGGAAACAGGGAAACTACAGGCCCTCTGATTCACCATGCATCTATCTCACTCTGAGTGCAGGATGGCACCGCCACCCTGGAAGGTGTCAGGGATTATCACCTCTGCTCACAGGTGAGACAGTGGAGGCTCCCAGAAAAAATGACTCGATCAAGGTCTGTCTGTCTGCCAGAGGGAACAGTGGGATTAGAATGGGTGACACAGGCTGGGGAGCAGATCTCCCTCCGGTCCACCTCATTCATCACCACCCCTAGATTACCTTCAGAAACCACAGCTCTCCTCAGCCTCTCTCTACCACCTTCTGTGGCTCTCCAAACCACAAGAAAGGGCACCGCTGGGCTCGGTGGCTCAGCCTGTAATCCCGCACCTTGGGAGGCTGAGGTGAGTGGATTACCTGAGCCCGCGGGTTCGAGACCCGCCTGGGCAACTTGGCAAGACCTCATCTCTACAATAAATCAAAAATTAGCCGGGCGTGGTAGCGTGTGCCTGTAGTTCCAGCTACTGGGGAGGCTGAGGCAGAAGGATCGCCAGAGCCCAGCAGGTCGAGGCTGCAGTGGCCGCTCCCGGCCACTGCACTCCAGTCTGGGCGACAGAGTGAGACTCCAACTAAAAAAAAAAAAAAAGGGCACTCGGGGGCAGCCCCACCAGGTGCCCAGCCTCATGACTGCTACACCTGTACTCCCATTACAGTAGACAACCTTCTGTCCCTACATATCTCTCACTAAAGATACCTCTGCACCGGCCACCCCTGGAATGTCCCGGGTCCTCCCCAGACTCCAAGGCCAGCCCCTTCCAAGAAGCCTCTTCAGTGGCTCCAGCCTCGCCAGTTCTCCCTGGCTTCCAGGCCTTCCTGCAGGCTCTTGGCACAGGCACCGTGGTCCTCTGTGGCCTAAAGGAGACCTGGGTTGCTCTCCTCCAGCTCTGCCCCAAGGCTGGCTCCAAACAGGAGGTGAGTGGGTCTCCAGAAAACTCCCCACACTCCAGCCAAAATCTTGGAACCCAGGTCCCCTCCTCTGGGGCAAGTGGCCCTCACCCAGGCCAATGCAGGAGCCCCTGGTGTCCCTCAAGCTGGTGGACTGACTGGGCTGATGGAGACCCTGCCTGCGGCTGCTGGTTTGTGAGTATAGCCTCCTCACCAGGTTGGAACCCCGTGAATCTTACTCTGCCCCAAGACTCTGTGAGTGGGCCTGGGTGCCCCAGATATCCTAGAGTCATGGTGTTTTCATTAAGGCTGGTCTGCTTCCCTGGATGGGGGCCCCCTGGGGGCAAGACACTTCCTTGGTTCCTCACCACCATCTCACCAGCTCTGGCCAGCACCTACACCTAGGGCACCCGCGCCCTATGGAGAGGAACTACACATTTGTGAGGAGTGGGTGGACCTACACACTCTGAAGTTCTTTCTGACTCCAGTAAGCCTTGACCCTCCTCTCCCAGGAATGGGGGGGCGGGGGAGAGGGGCTTGGAGGCTGCGGCTCCTCCCCAGCACCCCAGACAGCAGAGCCAGGCCCGGTCCAAGGGCCCCAGACACTGTGAGGGGAGGTGCGTCTGGGCAAGAGGACGGACCAGCAATACAAAGCAGGAGGTGCTGCACACTTGCCCTCCTGACCTTGGCAGGAATTCCTCAGGGCCGGCCCCCACGTTCCTATGGGTTGAGCGCATGGTGATCCAGGGTACTGAGTCACCTAGGGTGGAGGGGTGTGTCGGCGGCCTGAGCCCTCATCCTGGGCCTGGAGACAACGCCCCCTCCCTGTCCACTCCACACACCTCCTCCCAAACAGAGGGATGGGCCCCAGGAGCCACTCCAAGGCCAAGGCCACCCACAGACTTAGATCTCAGGACTTGCCCGTGTGGGTGCTGTATACTAACCACCATTGTTGTCAAATGGGCCCTGGGGCTAGATTTTTTCTTCTGGTTCTCTGAGCAGCCCTATCAAGTGAGTGCCATTACGACTCCAATTTAACAGATGAAGAGATAGCCCAGAAAGGTTACTAGGTCACACAGCCAACCCAAGGCAGAGCAGGGATTTGGCCCGGTCTATCTAGCTCCAAGCCTGTGCTGTCTTCTGCCCGTTTCTCTTTGGTCTCTGACTCTCTGTCGCTCCCTCTGTCTCCACTTCCTTTTTGTTCTGTCTCCCGGTCTCTGCTGTTTGTCTAAGTCTGCCTTTTCCCCTCTGGGCCCTGTTTCAACGAGTCTCTGTGCCTCTGTCTGGGTCTGTGTCTGTCATCTCTGCTTCGATATTTATGTCTATCTCTATCCTGTCTTTCTCTCCCTCTCTGTCTCCTCCCCACCCCCCATATCCCCCTCCTACTGGCTTCTCCAAAGTAGGTTAGGTGCCAGGAGCCAGGACCCTCCCCAGAGCTAGGATGGGGCCCCAGGGCCCCTGGGAGTCCTGGGAGGTCTTTCTCAAGCCTTCCAGGCTCCTCAGAGGAGAGGCTCCTGGAGCGCCGTGGTGCAAGCCCTACCTGGCCTTGGCCTTGGCATGTATGTTGGGGTAGGGGGAGGCAGAGAGCAGCCCAGTGACCTCTATCTCTCTCCAGGTTTCCGATGGGTGGACAGGGCTGCCTGGAAAGCAATTTCCTCTTCTGGGAGTGTCTGATAGGGAATGTTGGGGGGTGGGGGAGAGGGTGGAGAGACAGTTGCCAACTCCCGGTTTCACCTCCCAGGGGAAAGAGGTGAGCTTGGCCGACCAGCTTCCAGCAGCAGGGAGGGCAGCTCCAGCCTCAGTAGGGGCTGTGGTGAGCAGACATCAGGAGGCCTCAGGCACGGAGAGGCAGCGGCACAGAAGAGCTGCCCCCACACCCTGGCTTGCCAGCACACATGGCAGGCTCTACGCCACAAACTGGGCTGGGGTGAGGCTCAGAGAACAGCCCTCCCCTGAGGCCTAGTTTAAGCCAGGGTTGAGAACTGACCCCTTGCCCAATCCTGCCTGGAGCTGAGAGGCCTGGCTATGCCTGGGAACCTCAGGCCAGCACCAGCTGTTTCTGTCCCGGGGGACTAGGATCACAGCATAGCCCCGGGAGAGGCCACTCAGAAAAGGCCAGAACAGGAGAACAGAGTCAGCTACTGAGCCCGGAGGTGGGGGCAGGGCAAGGGATGGCCTTGCTGGGGCCTGGGCTCCTGCCACCCTCCCCCCCTCACTCCCCCCCAGCTGTTCGCAGTGCTGGGCGTCATCAACCCATGGAGCTTACTGAGGGCCCAGACGCCTGAGACCTCAAGCCAACTTCCTAGTCCTCATCACTGGCATAGATGTGAGAGCCAGGAGGAGGGCCACTTGAGGCCAGGAGTTCAAGACCAGCCTAGGCGACACAGAGTGACCCTCTTCCTACAAATAAATTAATTAAATTAAAATTTTTAAAGGTGTGAGAGCCAGGTGGAGGGTCACTCGAGGCCAGGAATACGAGACCAGCCTCGGCAACATAGTGAGACCCTGCCTCTACAAATAAATAAATAAAATTTAGCCAGGCACAGTGGCTCCCGCTTGTCATCCCAGCTCTTTGGGAGATGGAGGCAAGAGGATTGCCAGAGCCCACGCGCTGTAGACCAGCCTGGGCAGCTTGGCGAGACCGCGCCTCTACAATAAATCAAAAAATTAGCTGGACATGGTGGCACATGCCTGGATCGCCTGAGCCCAACAGGTTGAGGCTGCCGTGGCCGTGAGCATGCCACTGCACTCCGGCCTGGGTGACAGAGTGAGACTGACTCAAATAACAACAATAATAATAAAAATAAAAAAGATGTGAGAGCCGGGGACCTGCAAACCTGGGTCTCCTCCCTGCCGTCCTCACACATTTCTCCCTGGTGGGCAGAGAGACAGCACTGACGACAGACTCTCGGCAGGCACTGTGCAAAGCAGGAGACATGTTTCTGCTCACCTAAGGTGGGCCCTACATTTTGCTATTCCCATTCGAAATGACAAACAGGCACAGAGGTTGAGTCTCTTGGCCAAGGCCCTACAGCTAGTAAGCGGCAGCGTGGAGATTCACACCCAGGCAGCCTCAACTCCAGTGTCGAGCTCTCACGGCTACACCTCCCCTGAGCAAAGGGGGGCAGCCGCACTCTCTTCTCCCCCAGCCCTGGGAGGGGACAGCGAGCCAGCGACAGAGGCCCCTGGACTCACAAAGTCGGTGACCAGGGGAGAGGCTTACTCCCATTGCATCTCATTTACGTGTTTCATGGCCACGGAAACCCCAGTCTATCCCCCTCGGTCCCCGCCGCTGCCCCTCTCCCCTCTTTATGTCTCTCTCCGCCTGTCCCTCTTTTCCCTACTCCCCGCCCAGGGGTCTCAGACTCGAGTCAGGAGGGGGCCTCGGGGTCCGCAGGCTCTTTTCCACGGGCCGGGGGGTCTCGGGGCCTCCCCGGCCGGGGGCGCGCAATCACTCACCTGCCTCGGGCCTCGCCTCCCTCCGGCCTGGGGCGGGGACCGCGGGGTCGGCGGGGAGGAGGACGGGACCGCGGAGTCCGGGGCGAGGGTCCCCGCGTCCAGCCCCAGCCCGACTGCGGCGCGGCGGGAGGCGGATCGCGGGGAGGGGCGGGGGGCAGGAAGGGGGTGGGAACTCGGGCCCTCGCCAAGGCAGGAAGTTTTGACAAGGAAACTGGGAGCCGGGGGAGGGGCGCTCCAGAGCGCCGGGAGGGAGTAGCGCGTTGGGGGTGGGATCGCAGAGGCCGAGGGCGGCCGCCTCGGCAGCCCCGCCGGGAGCGAGGGGGCGGGGGGAGCTCAGAGCAGGGACCCTGGGCCCGAGTCCCCGCTCGGCTTCTACTCGCGGTGCGGCCTGGGTTGCTTAACCTCCCCTGCCTCAGCCTTCCTATCTGCAGAATGGGGGGGTGGAGAGGACTCCGACGGCGCTCACGTTGGTCACGTTCCAGCAGCCGGCACCGTGGCCCGTGACCTTCCGAGAGGCCAAGCCGAGGGCCGACCGCCGCGTCCCACCCCTCGCCATCCCGGTCTCGCCGCGGGAGGGCGTGATGCGGGGAAGCCGTCGCCGGCGCGGTCCCCGCCCCCGCCCGCCCCTCGGCCCCCAGCCGCGCGACGGCCGCTCCGGGCCCGACCCCGCCCCGCGCGCGCCCCCTCGCGGCCAGCGCCCGCCTGGCGGAGCCCCGCCGCCGCGCGCGGGACCCGGACCCCCTGCCCTGAGGTCTGATGGCATCTCGCACTGGCGGGCGCTGTGAACCTTCGGGAGTGTCGCCGTTTGATCCTTAACTCGAGATTGGTCCGTCACTATGGCCGTTTGCATGCGGTGAAGCCGACGTCCCGACCGGCTTCGGACACCGATGGGTGGCGACTCAGGATTTGAACAGAGGCCTGCGGTCTGTGTGATCACGGGGCTCGCGTTCCGAACCCGCAGAGTAAGCTGACTTCAGAAGGCACAAAGTAGGACCGTCCCTGCGCGGAGACTTTAAAAAATCAGCTCAGTTGAGGTGTAATGACATGCAGTAGAAAATTTACCCACTGCGGCCAGGCTCGGTGGCTCAGCCTGTAATCCCGCGCCTTTGGGAGGCTGAGGTGAGTGGATTGCCTGGGCCCGCGGGTTCGAGACCCGCCTGGGCAGCGAGACCTCATCTCTACAATAAATCAAAAAATCAGCCAGGCGTGGTAGCGCATGCCTGTAATTCCGGCTACTCGGAAGGCTGAGGCGGAAGGATCGCCGGAGCCCGGCAGATCGAGGCTGCGGTGGCCGGGAGCGGCCACTGCACTCCAGTCTGGGCGACCGAGTGAGACTCCAACTCAAAAAAAAAAAAGAAAATTTACCCACTGCAAATGCACAATTTGATGAGTTTTGTGGTTTTTACTTTTATTGTGATAAAATATACCTAATATAAAATGTGTCATTTTAACCACTTCCGAGTGTGCAGTTCAGTGGCATTAAGGAATCAAATGCGTGTAGTCATCAGTGTTATCTGTGTCCCGAGCTATTTCATCATCCCAAACTGAAACTCCATCTCCGTTAAACAGTAACTCCCACGCCCCCTGTTCCAGCTCCTGGCAACCACTGTTCTACTTTCGGTCTCTATGTTTTATTTATTTTTTAATTGATTGAATCACGGTCTCACTCTGTTGCCCAGACTGGAGTGAAGTGGCACGATCACGGCTCACTGCAGCCTCCACCTCCTGGGCTCAAGTGATTCTCGGCCTCCCAAAGTGCTGGGATGACAGGTATGAGCCCCTGTACCCAACCTGCTTTCTGGCTCTCTGAATTCAACTGTTGTAGGTACTTCAAATCAGTGGACTCATACAACCCTTGTATTTTTTTTTTTCTGGCTTATTTCACTTAGCATAATGTCCGATGAGTTTTGGCAAATGTGTTCATCTGTTTAACCACAATACCAATAAAAAAATTTAATGTCCATCTCCCCCAAAAGTTTTTTTGCTACCCTTTACAGATAATGTCCCCAGACTCCATTCTCACCCCCAACCCAAGTCCTATGAAGTCTGAAGTCTCCGATGTGACTTCTGTCACCATAGATTTGTTTGTTCTAGAATTTCTATTTCTTTTTATTTTATTTTCTTTTTTTTTTTTTTTTTTTTTTTTGAGTAGGAGCCTCACTCAGTCACCCAGGTTGGAGGGCAGAGGAACGCTCACGGCCACCACAGCCTCGACCTGCTGGGCTCTGGCTATCTTTCCGCCTCAGCCTTCCAAGTAGCTGGAACTACAGGCACATGCCACCATGCCCAGCTATTTTTTGGGTTTATCATAGAGATGGGGAGGTCTCACCAAGTTGCCCAGGCTGGTCTCAAGCCCGTGGGCTCAGGTAATCCTCTCACCTTGGCCTACCAAAGTGCTGGGATTATATGCATGAGCTACCACACCCAGCTTTGTTATAGAATTTCTTTTTTCTTTCTTTCTTTGTTATAGAATTTCTTTTTTCTTTCTTTCTTTGTTATAGAATTTCTTTTTTCTTTCTTTCTTTGTTATAGAATTTCTTTTTTCTTTCTTTCTTTCTTTTTTTTTTGTGAGTAAGTAGAAATTTATTCGGAAGATAGAAAAGCTCCTGGCAGCAGGAGGGGACCCAGAGGAGAGTTGCACTGTTCTAGGATTTCTTTTTTTTTTTTGAGTTGGAGTCTCATTCTGTCACCCAGACTGGAGTGCAGTGGCCACTCCTGGCCACCGCAGCCTCGACCTACTGGGCTCCAGCGATCCTTCCGCCTCAGCCTTCCAAGTAGCTGGAACTACAGGCGCGCACTACCACGCCCAGCTAATTTTTTTGATTTATTGTAGAGATGAGGTCTCGCCAAGTTGCCCAGGCGGGACTCGAACCCACGGGCTCAGGCAATCCACTCACCTCAACCTCCTGAAGCGCGGGATTACAGGCTGAGCCACCAAACCCGGTTCTAGAATTTCTATATAAATTGAATCATATGCTAAGTGTCTGGCTTCTTTCGTGACCATAAGACTTTTCAATAGTTTGTGGTTCTTTGCCACAACCAATATTCCATTGTATGGCTAGAATTTGTCTTGTCTTTACTCTAGTTGTGGGGCACTGAGTCATCTCCAGTTTGGGACTACTGTGAATAAAACTACCATGGACATTCGTGCGCAAGTCTTGTGTGGATATAGCTTTCATTCATCTTGATTGCTACTGAGGAGTGGAATTGTAGAATCATAACCATTGTGAATTTTTTTTTTTTAAGTCAGGTTCTCACCAGGCACAATGGGCCATGTCTGTAATCCCAGCACTTTGGAAGGATGAGGCAGGAAAATTGCTTGAGCCCAGGAGTTTGAGACCAGCCTAAGCCATATCAAGACCTCCTCTCTACAAAAACATCAAAAATAATTAGCCGGCCCTGGTGGTGCACGCATCTGTAGTCCCAGCTGCTCAGGAGGCTGAGGTGGAAGGATCACTTGAGCCCAGGAGGTCAAAGCTGCGGTGAGCCACGATCGTTCCAGTGTACTCCAGCCTGGGAGACAGAGTGAGAATCTAACTTGAAAAAAAAGAGAGTCAGGGTCTCCCTCTGTCACCCAGGTTGGAGTGCAGGAGCATAATCATAGCTCACTACAACCTCAAACTCCTAAGCTCAAACAATCCTCCCGCCTCAGCCTCCCAGGTAGCTAGGACTACAGGTGTGTGCCACAACTCAAGGCTAATTTTATGTTTTGAAGAGAAGGTGTCTCACTATATTGCCCAGGCTGGTTTTGAACTCCTGGCCCCAAGCGATCCTCCTACCAAGTAGTTTCAAGTCCTTTGTCTAAAATATGTATTGAGAACACTTTTTATCGAGGAAATTTCGATCTGCGCGACAAGCCAGTGTTGCTTAGTTGGTGCTTAGAGGAATAGGATGCGTGTGGGCGGGGAAAAAAAAAAGGGAAGCCGGCAAAGTTCAAGGCTGCTTTTCTGGACTTCGGTGTAGCCAAGAGTTTCCAGCAGGGGGCAGCAGAAACCAGAGCACAGCTCAAGGGCCAGCCGCCAAAGACCATCGAGTTGATGCATGTCAGAGGCCAGAGAGGTCTTGAAAGTCATCTGATCCAGCACCTTCAAGGGGCAAATGGAGAGACTGAGGCCCAGAGGGGAAGACGAACACGCACTCTTCCCTTTTTTCACCTGGCTCACTTGTTCTCATCCTCCCACATTCAGCTCAACTGCCCTTTCTCCGGGAGCTTTCCAGGCCACCCTCCCCGACTCCTGCCTATGAGAGTTTGGGGCCTGCCCTCTCTCCCTAGACTCTGAGTTCTTCAATGACCGGGGCCAGGTGGGAATCATCTCTGTGCTCCCAGGGCCTGGTGCAAAGTGTTCAGTATGTGTTAGAGGGAGCAGCTGCCACCTTGTACAATGCTCTTCCAGCTCCCAGGCCCGGATGGATTCAGCCCTACGGCTAGCAAGTCGGAAGTCCCCCCACCCCCTGCCCCGAGGCTGACCAGGAAGGAAGAAGTGGGCTTGGGGTCCTTATTCATCCTGAGGTTCCTCCACAAGCACCACTCTGTGTTTGCCTAGTGCCCAGGACACGGGAAAAGATGATACCCACGACGATGATAATGATGAGGTCATAGATAGCAATGACCAACGTGCTGTGTAGCTTGTGGATAAAAGGATGGCCCAGCCATACAACACGGGCTCCAGTACAGCAGCCTGATCCCCTCACACACAGCAAGACTAATTCTGTGTGTGTGTGTGTGTGTGTGTGTGTGTGTGTGTGTTGGAGTCTCACTCTTGTCGCTCAGGCTGGAGTGCACTGGCAAGCTCACGTCCACCGCAACCTCAACCTGCTGGACTCCGACGATCCTTCCGCCTCAGCCTTCCAAGTAGCTGGAACTACAGATGCACGCCACCACTCTCGGCTAGTTTTTGTGATTTATTATAGAGGCGACGTCTCACCAAGTTGCTCAGGCTGGTCTCGAACCCCTGGGTTCAGGCAGTCCTCTCGTCTCAGCCTCCCAAAGTGCTGGGATTACAGGCTGAGCCACTGTGCCTGGCTAAGACTAACTTTTATTAAATACTTACTGATTACCAAGTACTGTTCTAAAACTTATATATTTAATAACCTATTTAGGCAACAAATAAAAGTGTCCTGCCCTTAAAGAGCTCACATGCTAATCAGGGAAACAGTCAATTATTCATTTGGTTATTGAATAAAGATTTACAGAGCACCTACTACCTTGCAGGTATTGGGGCTACAGCTACGAAGAAAATAGTCCAAATTTTCTGCCTAAGTATGGAAAGTTTTAAAAAAATGAAATTTACGTTCTAGTAGTGATGGCGGCAAAGGGATGATCAAGGAAAACAGTAAAATCAGATGAAAAAAATATCATTTAAAAGTTGAGAAATATTTGAGACCCGCCTGGGCAACTTGGCGAGACCTCATCTCTACAATAAAATAAAAAAATCAGCCGGGCATGGTAGCATGCGCCTGTAGTTCCAGCTGCTTGGAAGGCTGAGATGGAAGGATCACCAGAGCCCAGCAGGTCGAGGCTGCAGTGGCCGGGAGCGGCCACTGCACTCCAGTCTGGGCGACAGAGTGAGACTCCAACTCAAATAAATAAATAAATAAATAAAAACGGTTGAAAAATAAAACAGAAGAGGCCTGAGAGTGCTGGAGGTGCAGTTTTGGAAGGTGGTCAGAGAAGGCGTCGTTGGAAAGGTGACCTTCAGGTGATAGGGGTGCTGTGCAGAATTCTGGGGGAAGAGCGGTCCAGGCAGGCAAAACAACAAGCACAGAGACCCTGAGGCCACGGTATGTGCCATGTTCAAAGAATAGCAAGAATAACTCTTTGGAGCATGGAAGCCAGTGAGTGATAAGGACCTGGGACAGATATTGAAGTCAGAGGTGTGGTAGGGTCAAGTCCTTCTGGGCCTCTCGGGCTGTGGAAAGGCTGTTGGATTTCACTCTGCATGAGATGGGGAGCCACTGAAAGCTTCTGAGCAGAGGAGGGACACGATCCAACTCACGTTTCAAAAGAATGACTGTTGTGTTGAGAACAGGCTGTGGAGAGCAACGGTGGAAGTGGGGAGACCATGAAGAGGCTGCTGCAGGAATCCAGGTGAGCAGTGGGGTGGCCGGACAGTGGGAGCGTGAGGTGTGGGCACAAGTGTGAGGGCAGACAAAGAGAGCGGGCCAGGGTGTGGGGGCCTCTTCCCTCCAGGGGGAGAAGGGTTTGTGAGGCATCCCAGGAGGGACCGCCTTGAAGGAATCTGCACAGAGCCTCCTGGCTCCAGGGAGAGGCCTGGAGACAGCCCCCACCCTCCCCCGAGGCTGCTTGGAAGGAGAGGCTGAGGGTGGAAAGTGGGCTGGCCTCGCCATCACACACAACTCACACAGCAGGAATGTGAGCTCACAGCCCGCATGCCACTCCCCGTCTCGCCCACAGCCCCTCCGAGAACACATAGACAGAGAGAGGCATGCATCGCGCAGGTGAACAGCGGGCCTGGGCGGGGCCACAGGAGCTGGGCGGGCCTCTCAGGAAAGCCCAGGACAGAGAATCTCTGCTGCCCCTCCTTCCTCTCCCATCACACTTGTCATCAACACTTGGCAGTAATGCTGAGGACAGTGGCGAGGCCACTCACAGGGCCATGCCCATCTGACACTCACCACTCTCCTGGTTCTTTTTTTTTTTTGAGTTGGCGTCTCACTCTGTCACCCAGACTGGAGTGCAGGGGCCGCTCCCGGCCACCGCATCCTCGACCTGCTGGGCTCCGGCGATCCTTCCGCCTCAACCTTCCACGTAACTGGAACTACAGGCGCATACTACCACACCCAGCTATTTTTTTTTTTATTTTTTATTGTAGAGATGAGGTCTCTCCTGCCCAGGCGGGTCTCGAACCCGCGGACTCAGGCAATTCACTCACCTCAGCCTCCTAAAGGCGCGGGATTACAGGCTGAGCCACCGAGCCCGGCTTTCTCTTGGGTCTTCATGCGGCGAGGGGGTATCCCTGAAATACAAGCCAGGACCCCAGCTGCCCACTTTCCAGTCTGGTGTCCCCACTCTGTTTCAGGCTCCTGGGTCCCTGGCCCTGGGTGGTCTCTGGTCTGAATCTGCCCACAGGGCCCGTTCCCCTCCCTCCCCTCCCAGCCCTGCCTCCGGCCTGCCTGCCAGCCTGCCTGGCACGCAGACTCCCATCCCTCACCCACCCCACCCCCGCACTCTCGCTGTAATCACAGCTCAGCCCAGACCTCCCCCTCCTGTGAATAATTGGGGCTGATTTAGGGGCTATCAGGGGAAGGGGGGGGCTAATGGAGTTCGTGGGGGGCCGCCCGGTGATGAAGGCTGAGAGGCAATTAGCCGGGCTGACAGTCCCAGGAACCGCCGGAAGGGCTAGCGAGGGGCTTGTGGGGAGGGGGCCGCCTGCCCCACCCGCACATCCAGGGATGTACTTGGACTTGAGGGATCGGCCCTTCCCTCAGCCGGAGGTCATAGGACACACAGAGAGAGGGACTCCCAGAAAAACAGGGGCAAGGGCAGGGGCAGAGGGTCTGAGTACGGGGGTGGGGGGCACTATGGGGAGGAGGCTAACCGATGAGTCGGAGCGTCTGATCCCCACAGCCCCTCTCCCCACATGGCCCAGCTGAATCCTATCCCCCGCTGGGGACCAGCTCTGATTCATACCTACACAAGCCCTGAAAACTCGCCCCTCCTGGCCTCCTTGTCATTAATTACCTCCCCTCCCTCCCAGCAGAGGGAGGCCAGTTCCTCTGGGGCAATCTGGCCGGGGAAGCCGCCCCTTCCCCCTCCTCCCTGCTTCTGAAGAAAAGAGGAGAGAGGAAGAACAGAGGCGGAAGGAGGGGAGGGAGGAAAGGAAGAAGGGAGAAGGAAGGGAAGAAGGAAGGAAGGAAGGAGGGAGGGAGGGAGGGAGGGAGGGAGTTTCCCACAGCCGCCACCATCGCCCCTGCTCTCCTCCCCAGGAAGGGAGTTTCCCACAGCCGCCACCATCGCCCCTGCTCTCCTCCCCTCAATCTCCCTGCAGCCTAACCTCCATCCCCAACCCTGGAGAAGGTCAACCAGGAGCTGGAAGCACCCATGGGGACCCTCCCTGCAGGACCTGGAGGAGGGGGACAACCAGACCCCTGAGCCCTTCCGCAGCCAATACCCTCCTACTTCAGGTTGGGAACAGGAATGTGCACAGACCTGTGCAGAGAGCCAAGTCTGCACTGTCCTTCTCGGGCGGGGAGGCGAGACTGGGGGATTGGTTGAGAGCAGGAGCCTCTGGAGCCGCGGTCCCCACTTCCCTCGGGCTGCCTGAGGATCTCTCCAGCTTACTCTTGCGAGCTCAACTCTGTGTCACACACGAACTCACACCTTACAGCAAAGTGGAGTGAACCGAAACCAAGCCCCTCCACCCACTCCTTCCCAGAACGGCAAGCCTGACTACCCCTCAGCCGGGTCTCACCCCCGCCGCCCCAGGCCCCTTGCCTCCCAAGTCATGTCTCCACGCGCCTTCATTTGAGAAGGAAGACCTGGGAACCCCGCACCAGGCAGGATATGGGGTGTCTAGGAGATTTCCCCAAGCCCCTCCCAACACCCCCGTGCACCCCGTTGTAAGAACAAGTGAGCCTGGAGACCTGGCGATCGATAGCCCTCAAGATGAAGACACTAATAACTTTATCCCCTCTTGTCCGCCAACTCTCGCCTACATTAGCTCTGACCACAGGCCCCAGGCAGCTGGGACCTGCAGCGGGCCGGCCTGGAGCCGAGTAACCCCTTCAGATCCAGGTGGGAAGCATGAAGGTAGACTGCAGGAAGGACTTCCTGGCACTCAGGAATGGGAGGCCACAGGGATGAGGAATAGAAAGCCTTGGAAACATGTTTTCCACTCCTGGGTTGATAGTACTGGAGACCTAACTCCGAGTCTAGGAGGATCTATGACCTCAGAAGCAACCTACAGAGGTGCCAGGATCCCCCTCTAATCCCTGAGGGCTGCCCAGAGGAGGTGAGCTGGGAGGGAAATTCCCACTAGGGAAAGTCAGAGAGTCAGAGGACTGGAGCTAGGGGAGGAATTAGGGTTGGGAAAGGTGGAGGCTCGTTTTCCAACAGGGCTTTTTGCGGCAGCACAGAGACCGGAACCCACAGGGCTTCAGAGGGAGGGAGAAACCCCCTCCTCACCTCACACACTCCACAGCCTGGCAAATCCCTGTAGCTGGAGGGAGTGGTTGGGACCAGGGAATGAGAACTTCTCTTCGGCAGGCCCGGTCCCCCGAAACATGCAAACCGCCTCAGCCCCAAATGCCAAGACCAGGACCTGGGCTGGGGGTACCCGAGACTGAGGGCAGGATGGAGAGGAGGAGGAAGAACAGGAGATGTGAAACAGGCAAGACTGTAATGAAAACAGTGACTATTCCCATAGCACCTGCTGCAGGCCAGGCCTTAGGGAGGACTTTGCACGTGGGACTTGTTGAAGCTTCATAACCACCCTGTGAGGTTGTTGCTATAATAATAGCATTTTGCAGAGGAGGACACTAGGGCACAGAAAGGTTGAGCAACTTGCCCAGCGCCACACAGCTGGGAAGTGGCAGAACCAGGCTCCAGCGTCTTAACCACCAGGGACACAGCCTTGTAGGAAGAGGAAAGGGGCCTCGTTCTGGGGAGGTGGACTGAGGTGCCTCTTGTGCCCTGTCATCTTGGAGGCAGGGTTCAGGGAGAAGTGCCTGGCCTCTGGGGCTCTGCCTTGGTGGCTCTCGGATTCTGTCCTTCTGTGCTTGAGCTTCTTCCCCTCTGTGCGCGGATCTTGGCTCTCAGCACTGCTCTTGGCTGCCCTGCACTCTGTCTCCCGGGCCTCTGTGGGCTCCTCCTGCAGCTCTGGCCTGTCCTGTCCGTCTGTCCGGTCTCCAGATCTCTCCTCCCCACCATCCCAGGCCACTGCGGCTCAAACTTTCCATCTTAGCACAGGGGCCCGCAGAGCTGGGGGTCGGGGGGATTGAGAGAAGCAGGCTGGGAGGGGACGGGAGCTTGGTGCATGGAGCCGCCTCACTCCCCCGGGGTTGCTTGAAAGTCGGGAGTCCTGGGCCCTGGATCCCCTGGGGAATGACCCCACACACACCAGACAACTTGTCCAAAGCCACTTCAGGAACTTGGCAAGACAGGATCTCTCCAGCTGCCGGTACTTAGCTGGGCCCGCTGGAGTCTGGGATTCTCTCGAGGATCTGTCTTCAGCCTGGGGTTCAGGGGGGCACAGGATGGGATGTTTTCCACCCAGGCTGTCCTAGTGCTCTGCCTGTCCTTTTCCCGGAAACCCAGACAGACGCTCTGCTGTCCTGCCAGGAATCCAGCCTCTGGGGGAGTCAGGCGGGAAGGAGCAGAGGCTGGTTAGGAGGCTGAGGGTGTGGAGGTGGCTCGGACCCCCGGATTCTTTAGAGACCTGGATTCTTTAGAGATTCTTTAGAGATCCCAGCACTGAGGGCCCTGGGGCACCCCACTGGCTTCTGCCCGCTGATTCCTTCTTTCCAGAGTAAGTTCAGTCGCTAGCGGCGACCTGCTTAGGGCAGGGCGTCTCGGCATCTTTCTTCAGTGCTGGGCATTCCTGAGGTGCCCACCACCCTTTCCGGGTTTCCGTCTTCCAACCAAGACAGCCCTCTCTGAGGAGGAAGGGTGGAGGCAGAGGCCTAGGCCAGATCAGGGGGAGGGGTGGGCAGATGTCCAATCCCACAGCCTCAGGTCCCAGCCCCCCGTGGGGTCCTTGGGGCCCCATTCCATCGATCCGCTTGCAGCCATCCACCTCAGCTGGTGCTCAGCCCCTGGGGTCTGTGTGGGGGCAGCTAATGGACTTGGCACAGCCGAGAGGTAATTAACAGGGAGGGGGCAGGGGCCACAAAGGGGCGGAGGGGGCACCATTAATGACAGTGGAATCCAACCGCTGAGTGATTGGGGAGGAGGTTCTGTGTGCGTGTGTTTCTGTGTACACACATGTGTGCCTGGACTGTGGGCAGGCCTGTGGATACGCACATCTGTGTGTCCGTCGGTGATGGAGGCGTGAGGACTTTCAGGCCCCAAAGTTGGCAGTGTGGGTGCGAGCCCCCTCCTCACCACCCAGGAAAAGCCCCAGGTCAGACGGCCTGAGGGAATTGGCCGGCCAGGCCTCAGCTCCTGGTCCCAGATCAATGGAAGCTATCCAGTTCCCTCTCCGGTGCACTCCCGGAATCTCCCTTCCCTGTCCAAACTTTGTTCCCAGAAGCCCTCAGCTCACCTGCCAGCTTTTCCAGCAACGGCAGAGGCTCCCACGGCTCAACAGTCTCTGACGTCCCGAGGACCTTGGAGTGTTCCTCGAGTCCCAGCAAGTCCCTTCGGCTCCCTGACCTCCCCCGCCTCTGCCTCACCAGTGGCCCCAATCCTGCTCTACCTGGGGTGACCCTCTGTCCCCTCATGTGTCTGCCCACCGAGCCTCCAAGTTGGGAGGAGTCCCGCCCACTCCAGACAGCAGAGGCAGGGGCAGGTGAGACAGGAAGCCCCCAGGAGGCCACACCGCTCTCCAGGACACTTTCTTTTTTTTTTGAGTTGGAGTCTCACTATCGCCCAGACTGGAGTGCAGTGGCCACTCCTGGCCACCGCAGCCTCGACCTGCTGGGCTCCGGCGATCCTTCCGCCTCAGCCTTCCAGGTAGCCGGAACTACAGGCATGCGCTACCACACCCGGCTAATTTTTGTCTTATTGTAGAGATGAGGTCTCGCCAAGTTGCCCAGGCGGGTCTCGAACCCGCGGGCTCAGGCAGTCCACTCACCTCAGCCTCCCAAAGGTGCGGGATTACAGGCTGAGCCACCGAGCCTGGCTAGGACACTTTCTGACACAGCTGCTTGTCCCACTTGTATCTGTTTACAGCATTCATCTGACCCTGCCTCTTCATCTGTGTCCAGTGAAGGCCAGTGGCGTTCCATGGCTATCTGTGTCTGTCACCATCCTTTTTCTGTTTTCCTCCTTCTCTGTGTCCCTCCTTCTCTTTCTCTGTCTCCATCCTTCTGTGTCTCTGTCTCCATCCTTCTCTTTCTGTGTCTCCGTCCCTGTCTTTGTCTCCATCCTTCTCTTTCTTTGTCTCTATGCCCATCCTTCTCTCTCTCTCTCTCTCTCTGTGTGTGTGTCTGTCCCCAACCTTCTTCCTCTGTCTCCATCCTTCTCTTTCTGTGTCTGTCTCCATCTTCTCGTTCTGTCTTTGTCTCTGTGTCCATCCTTCTCTTTCTCTCTGTGTCTCTGTCTCCATCCTTCTCTCTTTCTGTCTGCAGGCCTCGGTCTTTGCATCTCTCTCTGCGGTCTCTCTCCTGTCACCATGACTGATTGTCCTGTTCCTGTCTCTCTGCACTGTCTCTGAGCATGTCCCTGGGCTCACCTGTTGGATTCGGCCCCACCTCTGCCTCCCTCACCACATTCCCAAGTTTCTTCCTCCCAATCACTCCACCTGCTTTAGATGTCTCCCCACAGGGTGCTGCGACCTAGCCCCACCCTTCCCAAAGCAGGAGCGGAAGGCCTGTGAACTTGGCCTCAGGGACCAGACCCCCCCCATCAATCAGCCTGCAGCCCTGGGTCAGACCTCCATTAGCACTAACCAGCCTGGACAAGAGGCAGACACACCACTGGGCTAGGCCTAGGGGTGATAAGACCCAGATTGAATCATGGAGGCGGGGGACAGGGCACCCAGGGACACAAGACAGCCATGCAATCAGCCCCGAGGAGCTGCGGGGAGTGTGGGTTATTGCAGGAGTTGTGCAGGCTATTGGAAGTGATGGGACTGAGGTGGGGGAGCTGCCCCTTCCTGGCTTCAGGGGGATCGCAAGCCTTTGGGTTGGGTGAGACAGAGGCAGGGCCCAGATGCCTGCACGATGGGCGGGGACCCTTACCCATCTCAGGGCTGACAGCCCGGGATCACTCAGTGAAGGCCAGTGAGTTCCAATGGACAGAGGGGAAGGGAGACCTCGCCTGCTCCCCTGGGCAGAATGGGACAGGAGGTGGTTCTGTCCTCAGGAAATCACCACCTTGCCCAGCCCCTGGCCTCATAGCTACTCTCAAAGCACCTGGAACTAAGGATACCAGAGGGGAAGGAATAAGGGGTCATGCCTCCTTCACCCGTCCTTAACTCTGCTCCTCCTCCGTTTTCTGCTGCCACGTTTGTTTTTACACACACATACACACACACACACACACACCGTCTCTGTGTCTCTCCACCCTCCCCCCTTGTTTTACGGTGTGCTTGCTCTGTTCTGGGCACACCAATACAAGACACCCCACCAAGGCTTCCATCCTGTCCACCAGGATATCTAACTTCCATCCCTCCCACTGCAGCCCCAGCCTTCCTGAACATGAATCTCTGACAGACCACTAGGGTCTGAAGGCCTGAGAAGCCTGACCTGAGGCTGCCTCACCACCAAGTGAACCAGGGGACCACAGGACAGGGATCCAAGACAGTCACAAGGTGGGAGTGACAGCTGCACGGGGTAGGGGTAAGCAGCCAAGTGGAACCTGAGTGCAGAAGGACCTCAGAGAGCCATCTCCCTACCTGGATCGCAGAACCCCCCTCCTGGAACGACGTCACCCCAAGAATTGGCACGAGACACAGCCAAGGGATAATAAATATAATTGCTATGACGGAGCCTTGCCTGGAAAGGCAGGAGCATCCTCTGCTCCCAGCCCCCACTGTCCCCTCCACATGCTGAGGGTGAGTTAGATGCTCTGAGATCACCCTGGGGCTGCTGGGAGCTATGGGGGAGGCTGAGGGCAGGCCCAGTGCTCTGGCTACCTGCCCCCAGCCCCTGGGCAGGTCCCCTAGCCCAGGACGTCCAGGTAGACAGGAGATGCCTGGGCCAGGGCTTGCAGGCGTGCATGGACATCCTTGATGCTATGGCGCTGCTGGGGCTCCCGCTGCCAGCAACCCCGCATGATGGCATAGACCTCTGGCGGACAGGCACGTGGCCGCTCCAGCTCACGTCCCTGCGTGATGCACTCGATCGCCTGGGGCCACCGGAGAGACAGAGAAGGGCACGCTAGGATGGGGCAGGAAAGGGAGGCCGCCCGGCACTGCCCCTGCCTCATCGAGGCTTCTTGGATGCTAATCACGCAAATGGACACGGTGAACGCCTTTCTGCTCTGACACTGAGAAGTGGGAAGGATCGAGGCTTGACGCTGGGAAGCTTGGGCTGGGAGTGGGCTTGCTTCCGGAAGGCTGGGGTCAGATCCTAAGGCGACTTGCCAGGTGGGCCGAGGAAGGGGAGGGGCCAAAGCGTTTGCCAAATCCATCAGCTTAGTGTTGGGGGCCGAAAGGAGGAGGGGAAAGACCCTCTGCCTCTCAGCTCCAGAGGGAAAAAAGAAAACACAGCAGAATTGCAGCTAAAAGCCTTGAAAAACAGCTGGCTTGCATTTAAAGCATAGCTTTCTCCCTTCTGTGGATACCAGTCTGTGGGGACTCAGCGCCTCCAAAAGAAACTGCAGCACAAAAGATCAAAGTTAGACTCCAGGAAGGACTGCTAGAGTAGGGATTGGTTGGAGAAGGGGCCTGAAGCCTCCTCCCCGCTTCTTCCCCTTCCCCATTAGGAAACTTGGGTTATGGGCGGCACTAATTCCATTCCTTCTCTCAGTGCTTGAGAAAATTAAAATCTATAACCCTCTCTCCCACCCCACCAGCCTCCAGGGAGCAGACTGCATTAGAAGGAGAAATGGAAACTGACAGCTGCGAGCCAAGGAGGGGGTAGGGGAAACCGCTCTGGGAGACAGAACACCTGGGGCCTGCTCTGGCTGTGGCCAGCCAGGAGGGCAGGGGGAGGAGGCGGGACTGTCCCTCTGACAATCTAACCTCCAGCCTTCCTGCTGCAGTGTCAGGCCTTCGCTGCTGTGCTCCTCCTCCCACACCTCTCCCTTCCACCCGGACAATGCCTGCTTGGTCTGCAGATGCAGCTAGGTCTGTAAGTTAGCCAGGCAGTGCACGCCTGGAGTTCCGACTACTTGGAAGGCTGAGGCAGAAGGATCGCCTGAGCCCAGCCCGGGTGACAGTGAGACTCCTACTCAAAAACAAACAAACCAGCCAAAAACCAAAACAAAACTGCCAAGTGCTTCGAGGGGGCTTCCCCCGGGAGCCAACCAGCCTGGATTTAGGACAGTGAGTGGAGGCACAAATCGGAGAGGGCGAGAACAGGGCTGCGGGGGAGGCAACAGGGTCGTGGACGCCGGGCGGGTCCCCCACCGAGGACAGAAGGGGACCGAGCTCTCTGGAGAAGGGCGCTGAGGGGGCGGGCAGGCAGGGGCGTGGCCGCCGGGGCAGGCCCCCGGGCGGGGCTGACCTCCGTGTTGGAGAGCTGGTACCAGGGCTGCTTGCCGTAGGTGAAGATCTCCCAGAGCACCACGCCGAAGCTCCACACGTCGCTCTCGGTGGTGAACTTGCGGTAGAGGATGCTCTCGGGCGGCATCCAGCGGATGGGCAGCATGGTGCGGCCCCCCACCTGCCGGGCGGGCGCGCGTCACCTCCGGGGCGCCGCCGGGAGAGCCCGTCGCGAGCAGCCCCGCCGGCCCGTCGTTGAAAATAAGTAGACGCGGCTCTCCGGACCAAGAGGGGAAAGCCGATGGAGGAGGCAGACCCCCTCCGAGGCGCGGGGCTCCGCCCTGAGCGGGAGCCTCTCGCGCCCCACGGGAAGGGGAGGGCGCGCCGGCGCGGGGCCGGCGTCTACGGTGGGGCGCCGGGGGAGGGGCGAGAGGAAGGACGCTTACGCGGTAGTAGTCGGTGCTGTAGATGTCCCTGCTCATGCCGAAATCCCCAATCTTGACCACTAGCCCCTGACCCACCAGGCAGTTGCGCGTGGCCAGGTCCCGGTGCACGAAGTGCAGGCCCGCCAGGTACACCATGCCAGCAGCCACCTGGCTAGCCACCGCCAGCAGCTGCCCCAGGCCCAAGGGGCCCAGAGCCACATCCTCTCTGCCAGCCAGTAGCTTGGCATCAGGCCCGTGGGACCTGTGGACCAGAGGGGAGGAGGGACAGCTGGGAAGACAGAAGCCTGGGAGCCAGAGGGCGGTCTCCCAGGAACTGGGTGTGATGGGGGTTGGAAACCGAGGACCGAAAGAACAGAGGCGGCAGCTGTCTGGAGGGTCCGGGGTGGGGACTGGGATGGGCGTGGCTTCCGCCAGAGACAGCCCACGGTCCCCACATCCACGGCTTCTTGGCAGCGCCCCGGAGCTTCAGCTGCCCCCTGGCCACTACATCGCTTGCCACGGGCACTTCAGACTCAGCCCTTGCCAGCTGGAGCTCAGTGTCTTTCTCCCAAGCCTGCCCCTGCCTCAGTGAAGGCACCCCCTCCCTGCTCAGGCTGAGCCTGAAACCCAGGAGTCCTCCCTGGGTCCCCCCGCCCCCTACCTTTGGCCTTCACTCTCCAGCCACTCCTGTGGGGTCTTCCTTCCTTCTGGAGGTTTCCAGGATGCCCACCTCCTCCCCACCGCCACCCCTCCAGCCCAGTCCCTGGTCACTCATCTTCACTCCCCAATATTCCTTCTTCTGAACCTCTGCCTGAGCAGATCACTCTGCCAGGCATGCCCTTTTCTGCCGGCCAATTTTCTCCTACTCATTTATTCCAGGTATTTGTTAAACATGTCCAATGTGCCAAGCACCAGGGCTCCAGTGGAGAGTATGGTGCGGTTAACCAGGTCACAGCAGGGCAATATCAGAGGCACCCAATGGTCACTAGGGGTGGAGATGGAAGAAGAGGAAAGGACTTCTAAGCAAACTCAAGTCATGAGGAAGAGAGGAGGATGAGCCATTCCAAGGGGCTGGGGCAAGGGAGGGTGAAGTCACTGGGAGTGAGGCCGTGTACCAGGCAGAGGGAACTGGAATACCAGGCCCTGGAGGAGAAAAGGCACAGGTGGCCCCCAGGGGAAGTCTTCTAGACTCATCCAGGTGCATTCAGGATTCCTTCCTTTGATTCTCCCTGTAGCCCCCAGCATTTAGAGGCACTTCTCCCACAGGCTGGGCTCCAGAGGGTGGCATCTCCCTGGCCTGCATCCCCAAGCCTAGCCCAGACCCTGCACTGGGCCTGGGGAGCAAGAGATGGGCCCCTTTCCTCCTCCACACTCATCTGGGGTCTGGCCTCACCCCTCTCCTAC
The DNA here is from genome assembly GCA_027257055.1 of Cephalopachus bancanus. Taxonomy (NCBI): domain Eukaryota; kingdom Metazoa; phylum Chordata; class Mammalia; order Primates; family Tarsiidae; genus Cephalopachus; species Cephalopachus bancanus. Next base: position 356,824 of record JAPVLO010000633.1, read on the forward strand.
CCCCGCCCAGCGTTTTCCCAGTTCGTGGATTAAGCTCGAGGCTCAGGGGTCTTCCCCAGCGGAGTCCTACAGCCTGACGGCATGAACGACACATGACTCCCAAGGGGATGTCTGGGGACCAGATCATGACCATCACCGGGACAGCCACACAGCACTGGCCCCTCCAGAGCCACAGCCCCCACTGTCCCTCCTGCTGGTGAGGAAAATGAGCGGGAAAGCTCCTGGACCAAGAAGGCACAGCCGATGAGTGGCAGACTCCAAAGCCTGGTCCTCCCCACCCAGCACACACTGCCCCATCCTCACGGGGGGAATCTAATCAAAGAAGGGCCCCACTAAGGGGGAACACGTGGCCCTCACAGCCAGGGGTTGAGAGTAGGAGATTTGCCTCGGGTCACATCCCCCTCAGCAGGGTCATTTACAACCCATCTTCCCTTGGGCCAGTCACTTGCCTCTCTGAGCCTTATCTGTGAAACAGGCACTTTTTTTTTTTTTGAGTTGGAGTCTCACTCTGTTGCCCAGACTGGAGTGCAGTGGTCTGCTCCTAGCCACTGCAGCCTTACCCTGCTGGGCTCTGGCAATCCTTCCGCCTCAACCTTCCAAGTAGCTGGAACTACAGGCGTGCGCTACCACGCCCGGCTCATTTTTTTTTTTTTATTGTAGAGATGAGGTCTTGCCAAGTTGCCCAGGCAGGTCTTGAACCCACAGGCTCAGGTAATCCACTCACCTTGGCCTCCCAAAGCACTGGAATTACAGGCTGAGCTACCCAGCCTGGCCAGGCACTTTTTTTTAAGTTGGAGTCTCACTCTGTTGTCCAGGCTAGAGTGCCGTAGCATGATCACAGCTCACCACAGCCTCAAACTTCTGGGCTCAAGGTCGTCCTGCCTCAGCCTCCAAAGTAGCTGGGACTACAGGCATGCACCACCATGCCCAGGTAATTTTTAAAAATTTTTAGGCAGATACAAGGTCTCACAATGTTGCCTAGACTGGTCTGGAACTTCTGAGCTCAAGCAATCCTTCTGCTTCGGCCTCCCAAAGTGCTGGAATTACAGGTATGAGCCACCATGCCCAGCCCACATTTCCTGAAGTTATTAAAATTATCAGCACAAATAGACAAACACATCAGAGTTGCTCTGTCCAAAGCCAAAGAAATAATATTTAAACTTTTTTTCAAGTATAAATTGCAATATATGCTTGGAGACTATAAAGAATAAATTTCTATTCATATTATTGTACAAAATATATATGTACAAGTACAAAGGGCCATAATAAGAATGAATAGTAGACCAGGTGCGGTGGCACATGCTTGTAATCCTAGTTACTCAGGAGGCTGAGGTGGGAGGAACGCTTGAGCCCAGGAGTTCCAGACCAGCTTGGGCAACAATAGCAAGACTCCATCTCTACAAAAAATAAAAAGTGGCCAGGCTGGGTGGCTCAGCCAGTAATCCTGTGCTTTGGGAGGCCGAAGTGAGTGGATTGCCTGAGCCCGTGGGTTTGAGACCCATCTGGGCAACTTGGCGAGACCTCATCTCTACAATAAATCAAAAAATTAGCCGGGCGTGGTAGCATGCGCCTGTAGTCCCAGCTACTTGGAAGGCTGAGGTGGAAGGATCGCCGGAGCCCAGCAGGTCGAGGCTGCGGTGGCCAGAAGCGGCCACTGCACTCCAGTCTGGGCGACAGAGTGAGACTCCAGCTCAAAAAATAAATTAATTAATTAATTTAATTTAATTAAAAAATAAAAAGTCAGGTGTGGTGGTGCATACCTGTAGTCCCAGATACTTGGGAAACTGAGGTAAGAGGATCACTTGAGCCCAGGAGTTCAAGGCTGCAGTGAGCTAGGGTGGTGCCACTACACTCCAGCCAGGGCAACAGAGCTAGATCCTATCTCTAAAAATAATAATAATGGCCAGGTGCAGTGGCTCACGCCTATAATTCCAGCAATTTGGGAGGCTGTGGCGAGAGGATTGCCTGAGCCTGTGGGTTCAAGACCAGACTGGGTGGGCAACATGGTGAATCCTTGTCTCTATACTATAAATCAAAAATTAGCCAGGCATGGTGGCATGCATCTGTATTTCCAGCCACTCGGAAGGCTGAGGTGGAAGGATCGCCTGAACCCAGCAGGTTGAGGCTGCGGTGACCGTTGAGTGTGCCACTGCACTCCAGGCTGGGCAACAGAGTGAGACTCCAACTCAAAAATTAAAATAATAATAACAATAATAATAAATACTTTTTAATTATTTATTTTTAATTTTTTTGACTAATATATATATGTGTGTGTGTATATATATATATTTTTTTCTTTTCTTTTTTTTTTTTTTTTAACTAGGAGTCTCAGTGTGTTGCCCAGGCTGGAGAGCAGTGGTATGCTCACAGCCACTGCAGCCTCGACCTACTGGGCTCAAGTGATCCTTCTGCCTCAGCCTTCCAAGTAGCTGGAACCACAGGCATGTGCCACCACATCTGGTTAATTTTTTTATTATAGAGATGGGGTCTCGCCAAGTTGCTCAGGCTGGTCTCGGACCCCTGGACTCAGGCAATCCTCTTACCTCCACCTCCCAAAGTGCTAGGATTTCTGGCATGAGCCACCACACCCAGCAATAATAAATACTTTTTTAAAATGTTGTTAATGATTTATAAAGTATATAACATGGTACCTGGGACCTGGAAAGTGCCTGATAAACATTTATTGTTGTTGTTGTTGTTGTAGCATCTAAATTGCCATTTCTCACAGGCCTGGCCTCTGCATGCCACACACAAATACACACACACCCTCTGCAAAGCCCACCCTTCTTGAAACTGTACCTCTCGGCCTCTGCCAGGGAGCCTCCCTGACTACTAACTCTGTCCCTTGCAAGGCCACCCCACACTCTCTCTGCCTCCTCTTCACCTCAGGGCTCCTTGGGGATAGGAATGCGACTTCTTGGCATCCCCACTCAGGTTCAACAGACACACAGGGGCATGCTCCCAGGGTAGGGATGCCAGGGGACACAGGCGCTCATACCGGAGGAAGCGGTTGAGGTCCCCATGCCGCATGTACTCGAAGACCATGAGCAGTGGGCGGCCCTCAGTGCAGACGCCGAAGAAGCGCACGATGTGCTGGTGCTGCAGCATGGTGAGCAGCTCAGCCTCGCGCTGGAAGTCCTGCCGGGCGCTCTCGGATGCCTCCTTCAGCGCCTGGAAGGCAGGGGCAGGGACGGGCTGGGGTGGGGGCCCACACCTTCCCACCTGACGCCCAGGACAGCCCGCCTGGCTTCAGTCTTGAGCCACAGCACACCCCGGCATCCCACCCCCAGCCCGGGCACCGTGTGCTGATATGCTGGCAGGGCCTCGTGGCCAGGGTCTCACCTTGACAGCCACCAGCATCTTGTCCTGCTCAGGCAGCAGATTGTGGCACTCAGCAAGGAAGACCTTCCCAAAGGCACCCTCGCCCAGCTCCCACTTGAGCACGATGTCCCGGCGCTTGATGTGGTGGACACCTGGGAGGGGCTCGAGGGTCAGGCGGGAGCCCGGGTCTCAGGAGGGATGGGTGGTGGGAAGGGTAGGGCCAGCTAGCAGGGCTGTGTGCTGCACAAGGCTGTCCGGCCGTGGGGCTGGATGGGGACTACAGTTCAGCCTTCCCTACTTCACCAAGCCCTGTGTCGTAGTGTGGGGCTGCGTCTACCCGGAGAGGACATGGTGTGGGCGGCTGTGACTCTGGGTGGGGGCTGCAGCCCAGAGCCAGGCTGACCTTGGCCGGAGAAGATTATGCCATGGCTGGGCCAGGGTGGGGAGGGGTGACAGTGAGGGGCTGTTCAGGCCTGGGGTGGAAAGGGTAAGGGCCCAGGGGCTTCTACATGCATGCACGCACACACACACAATCACACATGGGTGTGCACACACACACTTGCCCTGCTTGACCAGCACAGGCCCTCACAGGCATCACTGAAGTACTGTGGGTTCTCGATGATGTGGCCTTGGAGCCCAGAGCCTTTGCCCTCACTGGGGGACAGGGAGCTGCCACCCAGTGTCATGAAGTGCAGGGACATGGCCAGCCCATCCTCTGGAGTCAGAACAGCAGGCCCTGGGGAGGAGACACAGCCACATGGAGGGGCCTGCCCGCACCGTGGCCCCTTCCCACTCCTGTTTGCGGGGTGCTGGGTCACCCTGCCTCATAAGTCGCAGGGGAGGGAAGGAGGAGCCAGGGAGCAAGACGGCAGGCAGGGGGAAGGGGAGACAGCACCACCTCTCCCTGCCTGGCTTCCGTCCAGCCCCGGCCCCGTGGGCACCAAAGAACTCCCCCACACCCCCCGCAGAGCCCAGACCTCCCAGACCCACTTAGTGTTTGACTACAATCCAACCACCAATTAGCAGCTACTGCCTCGAAACTACCCAACACCAGCCTGACACACACTCCCAAGCCTTGCAGCCGGGCCCCCATCTATGCCCTAAACACACCCACACACCCCAGAACTCCCATGTGCACAGCCCCCCCCCCGGAGACAGAGCCAGGAAGAGTCCGTCGGACAAAGCCAGGAGGACAGAAAGACAGACAGCCCTCTGCAGCCCCCCACTCACGATTGATCCCAAATTTGTTTCTCCGTCCACATTTGTTGAGCACAAGGAGGAGTGTAGAAAGGAAGAGGCAGGCAAAGACCGCCAGGCCCACGGCCACTGAGACCTGGGGGTGGGCATGGTTAAATCCAGAGCATCTCCTGCACACTCAGAGCCTCCCCAGCAAACCACTGATCCATTCTGCATAGGGGCCCAGAGCAGGGCCCCAGACCCACCTCCTCCTCCCCTGGGGCTGCCTGCAGTGGCTGTGAGTGTGGCCGACAGAGCTCAAACCAACCGCAGCAACCTCACTGCTCCGACTAAAAGTGACATGCAGATGGGCCTCGAGCCTGGCCCCCCAACCCCAAGTCCTGCACAAGCTTCTGCTTCCCGTGCTCACTCCAAAAGGTGTGTCGTCCTTCTTCTCCACTGGGTCTCCAGATGTGCTGTTAGTGTCTGCAGGGACACAGGGTGGAGAGGGTGGGCTTCGGCACACAACGTACCTCCTCCTGCAACTTCCCACCCTGGCACCTGCTGCCCTCTCTGGGATTCAGTCAGCTGCGCCCTCTGCCCCAGCCTCGGCTCCAGGGACCAGATAGAACCTGCCCTTCGGCCTGGGCTACTCACCCACTGGCGAGAAGGAGACTGCAGCAGGAGGAAGGAGAGAAAACAGTCAGATGGAGGAGGAGCAGAGAGCTCCCTGCCCCTCTAGGACCCTCCCTTCAAGGGGTGAGGGCTGGCTGGGGAGAGGCTGCTGGACCTCAGGGGAGGAGATGCGGGTGACCCTTCTCCAGCTGGGTCATGGCTACCCTGGTGCATGGCTCCCTCTTCAGCCAGCCCCAAAGGACGGAAGAGCCCAAAGATCACAGGTCCTGGCTTGGGAGAGGAGGGCAAAGAGGCCAGCAGAGCTGGACACCAGGACTCCAGACTCCTTTCTGTCCAGGACCAGGCATTCTGACTTCTGGGGTCAGGGTCACAGCAGGAAGAGGGCCAGGCCTCCCTGGACACCTGGATGTCTGCCCCAGGTGGAGCCCAGGAGTGGGGACAGGGTTCAGGACGGCCTCGCACCGGGGATGGGGTCCTCGGGGTTGAACTCAAAAGGGTTGTCCATGAAGGCGGCCATGACGAAGGCCGAGGCCTGGCCAGAGGGGTTGGCAGCCAGCAGCGTGTAGTTGCCGTTGTTGACGTGCGTGGGCTGGTTGAGGCGCAGGCAGCCGTGCCGCACAGTCTCATTGGCCGCCGGCTCCAGGAACTCAGTGAAGATGAAGCTGGTCTCGTTGAGCACGGAGCCATTGAAGAGCCAGCGCAGTGAGGGTGCCGGCTGCCCGTCCACAGAGAAGGGAATGCACCAATGGTGCAGCTCCACTGCATCGTGCAGCTGCACACTGGCCGGGACTGTGGGCCAGAAAAAGTGACAGCAGGAAATCAGGGCAGGTCAGGGGCAGCTGGAGGGAACTCACACAGACCTGGCACATCCAGGGCCAAAGCTAGTAGAACCAGAAATCAGGTGGCCAGCCCGAAACAGGTCAGCAAGCCCTAAATCCACAGGGAGCGACATTGTCAAGAAGGTTGACAATGATTTTTTTTGTTTGTTTTGAGTCGGGGTCTCACTTTATCATCCAGGCTGGAGTGCAGTGGCACAATCACAGCTCACTGCAGCCTCGACTTTCTAGCCGCAGGTGATATTTCTGCCTAAGCTTCCCGAGTAGCTGGGACTACAGGCACATGCTACCATGCCCAGCTAATTTTTTAAAATTTTTTGTAGGGATGAGGTCTTGCTATGTTGCCCAGTCTGGTCTCAAACTCCCGGGCTCAAGCAGTCCTCCTGCCTCAGCCTCTCAACGTGCTGGGATTACTGGTGCGAGCCACTGCACCCGGCCAATAAATCTTAAATAAGTCAGGCAACAGGCATATAAAATTTAGAGCTTAAAGAACTCAAGTAGTAAGTCATAAATATCAGCCCCAGAGACAATTATGACAATTAAATGTGGAGTCTTTGGGGTAAGGAATCTAGAAAAATTCAGTGTAATCAAGTTTAAGAAATGGGGCAGGGGACCTGAAAATCAAACAAGCAGCCTGGGCATGGTGGCTCACACTGGCAATCCCAGCACTTTGGGAGTCTGAGCAGGAGGAAACTTAAGCCCAAGAGTTCGAGACCAGCCTGGGCAACATAGCAAGACTCCATCTCTCAAAAAAAAAGCAAAAAATCAATACAGTTTAAACCTTTTTGAGCCAGGCTCAGTGGCTCAGCCTGTAATCCCACACCTTTGGGAGGCTGAGGTGACTGGATTACCTGAGCCCGCGGGTTCGAGACCCGCCTGGGCAGCGAGACCTCATCTCTACAATAAATAAAAAAATCAGCCGGGCGTGGTAGCGCATGCCTGTAATTCCGGCTACTCAGAAGGCTGAGGCGGAAGGATCGCTGGAACCCAGCAGGCAAGGCTGCGGTGGCAGGGAGCAGCCACTGCATTCCAGTCTGGGCAACCGAGTGAGACTCTAATTCAAAAAAAAAAAACTTTTTGAAAAAAGATATGAGCCGGACTCGGTGGCTCAGCCTGTAATCCCGCACCTTTGGGAGGCTGAGGTGAGTGGATTGCCTGAGCTCGCAGGTTCGCCTGGGCAACTTGGCGAGACCTCATCTCTACAATAAATAAAAAAAAATTAGCCAGGCATGGTAGCGCGCGCCTGTAGTTCCAGCTACTTGGAAGGCTGAGGCAGAAGGGCCGCCGGAGCCCAGCAGGTCGAGGCTGCGGTGGCCGGGAGCGGCCACTGCACTCCAGTCTGGGCAACAGAGTGAGACTCCAACTAAAAAAGAAAAAAGAAAAAAGATATGGATTTGAAATAGACCCAAGCTAGAAAAAGCAAAATCCCTTCAATAATAGAAAAAAAAAAGTGTATGCATGTGTAAACATAGACGATATATACTAGAATTCCGGCCAGCATTCCTGCACTGGAACCTACTCAGCAGTGAACGGAATGAACTAGCTACCCCCATGAACATGGCTGAAACTTACAAATACAATGCTGAGTGAAAGAAGCCAGATACAAAATACTATATGCAGGGTCAGGCGTGGTGGCTCACGCCTGTAATCCCAGCACTTTGGGAGGCTGAGGCAGGAGGATTGCTTGGGTTCAGGAATCTGAGACCAGCCTGGGTAACATACCAAGACTTTGTCTCTACAAAGTATCAAAAAAATTAGCAGGATGTGGTGATGTACACCTGTAGTCCTAGCTACTCAGGAAGCTGAGGCAGAAGGATCACCTGAGCCCAGGGGGTCGAGGCTGTAGTAAGCCATGATCCTGGGTGACAGAGTGAGACTTAAAAATTTTTAATTTAAAAAAGATACTGGGTAACCCCCTTGGGTCCCTTCCCACTGTGGGAGCTTTTCTGTCCTCTTAATAAATCTTGCTTTCTCAAAAAAAAAAAAGATACTACATGCAGTATGGTTCCATTTATATAGTGTACAAGAACAGGCAAAACTATATTGATAGGGAAGCATACTTGTGAAAAATTACTTTTCAAGGCAAGGAAATGGTTATCACAAAAGTCAGCATAAGACGGGCAGAGGGGTGGGATTGTGAATGGGGAGAGGTCGGGGGTCTTCTGAAGTGCTGGTAAGCGTATGTCATTTTTGCACATTTCTTGATATATTTCACAATGAAAGAAGAAAATGATATAAAGCAGAAGATTTAAGATAATGTGTTGACAGACCTACAGAAATTAGGCAGCCAGTCTAAAGAGCAATTCAGGAAAAGAATCTCCTCCTTTAAAGCTCGTGTGCGGCAAAGGGCCGGAGGAACCAGCACGAAGGAGCACTTCAGGAACAGCCAGGCAGCTGGCGTTGAAGGCCTCAGGTAGTGAGGTTTGGGCAGGGGGCCAGAAAGAAATCCATCTCTGTCCCTCTGGCCTTGATGAGCCCCCAGGACTTCCCCCAAAGGATCGGGTTTTCATGGGAATCTGGAAACAGCTGGGAGGGGGCAGCTGTGGAGAGACATCCTACCCCTCTTCTCCAGCCCCCCACCCTGCATTCCCTTTTCAGGGAGGGAGAGATTGGGGAGCAGGGGTAGCCACTGGGACTCACAAGAGACGTTGACCTGAACAGACACCTCTGCCCGGCCCACGTCGTTTTCCGCCCAGCATGTCACATTCTTCTTGTTCAGGTCACTGGTGACATTGGCCAGGGTCAGCCCCAGGGACGGCAGACCCCCATATTTCTGGATCAGGGAAGATAGGGGGAAATCAGGAAGAGCTTCGGCCAACTTGGGGTTGGGGGTGAGGGGCTGGGGCTGGTGTCTTTGGGGAGCCCCTCTGGCTCCAGATGGAAAGGACAGGAGGGCTGGGGGGAGAGAAGGGAGAGGGGGTGGGAGAGAATGTAACAGAGAATGGCCCTCTTCCTTCAGAGCGTGTGTGCCAACTATCTCCTGAATCCCACATTTAAAAATACCAACAAATATAACCAACCTCAAAAGAGGCACAAAATGCCCCAAACCAAAACTAAAGCCACCCATCTGAGCAGCAGAACAGATGTCATCAACTCCAAGTATCAAGTTAATACACAGCTCACCAGAGAACCCATTGGGACCCCGCCACCTATTCATTCTTGTTTTGCACACAGTTCTAACAAACTTGGTCTCAGCCTAAGGAAGATCAGAGACAAAGAAAAGGTACGGAGAACAGGGCAGCTCTTAGAAGCAACAGCCGTGGCAACGGCCAAAGAGACAGGGAGTGAGGTTAGAGATGCAAAGTGACTTGATTCTGAGTCATCATCCAAAGATCGAATCAGATTCAGTTTCTCTTCCTAAGAAACCACGGACGTGCCATGTGTAAGCTACATGCCCTTAAGACAATTCTTAATCTTGCCAAACTGGGCTTTTTGTTTGTTTTGTAAGCTGAAGATGTGGACAAATTATCGTCTGACATTTTAGAAAGTGATTTTCATAAAATAATAAAAATAAATGAAGTGGCAGACAGATCCCACTTATCTGGAAGCTTCATAATATGAAATCCCTTGACTGTACACCGAGGAGGTCTGGTTTCCCTGGACTTCCACCGGAATATGTGGGTTCAAAGGTTAAAGAATGTCTCCTGGGTCCCAGCCTTTTGTGTAGCCTTTTGTGTAAGCACAGCCTTGCGGTGAAACCTTGCCCCGCCCCATGTTCCCCCAGGCTGTGCCACCCCTCCGTCACCCTGGGGCCTGACGTCCCAGTGACTCTTCCCCTTGAGCTGTCCTGCCACCCCTTAATCTCCTAATAAGGGGCACCAGCCTCTCTTCTCCTCCACTGAATTCAGTTAGGGTGCGACTTTTCTATAGGAAATTTCTAGAAAAAACAGGTGGTAGCAAACATGTAAATCTCCCAAAGAGAAAGCACAAACCTAGAATTTCCCCAAACAGAGTTAGATCTGAGGTCTTGCCACACATGGGTGTGGCCTCTGCCTTGTCCTCTTTCCTTTTCTTATACTAGGTAGCTTTGATCTCTGCAGGTGGCTTTGAACTACCCAGTGGCTAGTGGTCCCACCACCATCATGCTCTGTTCAGGGCTCCGGTGGTTCCTTCTTTGACGTGGCTCCAGGGGCCTCCAGCAATTCTAGGTTTGCGTGTCCTCCAACTGAACACCACACCCCCGACCCCCTGGCCCACACCCCTGGTTCCTGGGTATCCACTCCTGCCACCCAGGCGGGGCCAGCTTTTAAGGTAGGCACAGCCCACTGCTGGCCCCTGTTGGCCTTGTCAACAAGGCTTCCTGAGTCAGCTGTGGTTACTTTCCACTGACCATCACCAGCCTAAGGACTGAGGGCAAGGCCTGGGAAGGTGCCCAAAGAAATGTCTAGATAACAGAGATAGAGAGCAGAGGATGTACACAAGCAAGCAGGACAACAGAAGGCCATCATGTCCACCTTCTATGTTTACAGATAAGAAAACCAAAGTGCAGGCAGACTAAGTGACTTTTCCAAAAGTTACTCCAGTAATTAATCAGTGAGAGCTGGAACCAGACCTGTGTCTCCTTTATTAAAACATTCATCGCATACCCAAGAAGATGCTGCTTCCAGAATCTCCAGAAAAAAACCCAAGAGTCCCCAAGAATTCACTCTGGGTGCAGGACCACAGGCACTGTGTCCCCTTCCAGGACCCCATCTTCCTTGCACAGCAAGGAGACGTGTGGGAGGGAGGGCCCACTGGGTCCCTGTCAGCTCCAAGGTGCAAGGGCTCTGTGGCCCCCTCCTTTGCAGCCAGCACCACATTCTCAGAAAGGGGCCAATGTCCTGGCGGGCTCAGTGTAGCCTGAGGACCTGCTGAGCCAGTTCCGGCCCTGAGGGTGTGTGCATGCACCGGGCTGCCCCACATGAAGCCTGAGCCCTATACATCTAAGCCATCTGGGTCCACCCCTCGGCCACTGTGCCCACCTTACTCCTTGTCTCTCCCTGTCTTTGTCCCTAGTGCCCTGACTGGATCCCTCTGGGGGGCTGGGGTGAAGGACTTCTCACCATCACTGTGGCCGACTCCTCCAGCTCTGTGAGGATCCAGCCGGCCTGTTCCAGGCCCCGCCCCTCCACCTGGCACTCCAGCCACACGTCGTCCCCCACGTCCACAGAGGCATTGGGCATCTGGACCGTCAGCGTAGGCACACCTGGCCACCCAGGATGCCCGAGGGCCGAAGTGTGTTAGGGCTGGGAGTGGCCTCAGAACTCTGCCCCGGGAACACCCCTTCCCTCACCCTCCTCAATGACCCTGAGGCCCCTAGCCCTTGCCAATGTCCGTCCCCCGCCCCCCCCCCCGCACTTGCTCATGCCCTCTCCCCAGCCCCCTCACCCCACCTTTGCACCTACCACAGCTGGCATTGGGCATGAGGGCAAGGGGCCCCTGGCCCAGACACTGCAGCTTCTGCTCACGCACTCCGCCCAGCCCCTCCTCCTCCCAGCGCTGCAGCCAGCGCAGGGCGCAGGAACAGTGCAGGGGGTTCCCGGACAGGACCCTGGTGGGTGTGGGGGACACCAGAAGAGTCATGGGAGGGACGGGTGTTGGGCCTGAGGAGCCACAGGAATAAGAGGGGCAGCTAACTGGCAGAGAGGGAAGTCTAGAGGTGAAGGCATGGGGATGCGGGAGAGGTCTCTCTCCTGAACCCCGGTGACAAGATGTTACGAAGAGAAACAGAATGGGAAAGTTGGAGACAGCAGGCTCTCTGGGGTGACAAGCCAGGCGAGGGCTCTCAGCACCATGACAAAGAGGGAAGTGCCCAGCCCCCCAGACCGACCTAGAGGCCTTGAATGCCCACCCACACTGCTGCCCCATCCATCTGGGTGCACGGTACACAGGGTGCCTGTGGTCTGCTCAGCACAGGCCCAGCCTCCTGCGCACTCAGGGAATCCATGGTCCAGCCAGTCCCACCTCTCCACCCCCAGGGCAGCCGCTCCCTTAATGGGTGGTCCTGCAGCCTCTGCTTCAGTGGAGCTTTCACAAAAAAAAACACCCCACCCACCAGTGCCTCACAGACAGTGACACACTGTCACACAGACGCAAGTGCGCACAGGCACACACACCGTGGCCCTGACGTGCCCCTACTCACAGTTCCTGTAAGGAGAGGCCCTGCACAGCTTTCCAGGAGAGAGTCTCCAGAGCGTTGGAGGAGAGATTCCTGCGGGCGTTGAGACACATCAAGACAGACCCCTCGGGCGACCCGACCTCATTCTGACCCAGCGTGAGGGGAGGAGCCCAGAAGTAAGTTGACATCTGGCTGCCCCTCCCTGGCCCAAGCAACTAGAACAAGGCCAGGGAATGGGGGGGGTAGAGGGAGCGGCAAGGCTTTCTGAGTCCCACTTCTCTCCCTGGGACAACAAGGGTTAACCCCACTTAACCCCCTCCCCAGACCCCAGGGAGGGGGATCTGAGGGAACAGCCGCTCCCCGCTTCCCTCTCCCACAGCTTTAGCCCCAGCTGGCAAAGTGCTGAGGCCACAGCTGGGGGAAGGGGCTCCATCTGTGCTCCCCTCCCCACAGAGTCCAGGACCCGCCAGAGGAGGAGGAGGGATGGAGCCTCCTACACTCCCTTGTCCCTACCTGACCACAAGGAACTCAAACTACTTCCTCAGGTCCCCTCCCACTCCTCCTTCTGGGCCCTCCTCAGGGACTAAGGAGACTCAGGCAGGAAAGGAGCCCGGCCCAGCCCCTAGCTGTAGAGATGCAGAAAGTGAGCCCAGCAAGGGGCCGGCCCCAGGCCACACAGAAAGGGTCTAGGAGCCCCGAGCATTGTGCCCTGCTCCAGACAGTGGTCCCGGGACCCTCTTCCTCTGAGGGGGCTGCCCTGACCCCATTCACTGCCTGGATGCCCTAGAATTTGCGGGGGCTGGGTGGGAGAGGCCCTACCTCACAGGAACACTACCCACTTTAGAGCCAGATGGAGCTGGGGGCAAGTTCCATCCTGCTGCTTACAGCTGTGTGACCTCAGCCCAGAAACCTCAGCATTCTCATCTATGAAATGGGGATAACACCCTCTCTCTCACCAGGCTGATTGTGAAGATTCATTGACATGAGTATCAAGAAGTGTTACCGAATGCACTTTTTTTTTTTTTTTGAGTTGGAATCTCACTCTGTCACTCAGACTGTCACTCAGACTCTGTCGTTCTGCTGGGCTCTGGCAATCCTTCCGCCTCAGCCTTCCAAGTAGCTGGAATTACAGGCACGCACTACCACACCCGGCAAATAATTTTTGATTTATTGTAGAGATGAGGTCTCACCAAGTTGCCCAGGCGGGTCTCGAACCTGCGGACTCAGGCAATCCACTCACCTCAGGCTCGCAAAGCGCAGGATTACAGGCTGAGCCACCGAGCCCGGCTGAGTGCACATTTTTAACCAAAGCCCCAGTACACAGTCAGTGGTGTGCCATCACTTTATTTTGTTCTGTTAAAATGCTGGACACAGCAGAGTTTAGAGATGCTTCCCATCTCCCCACCTGCTCGTGGAACTCCTGCCCTCCAAAAGCCAGGGAGAGGCTGCCAGGGACTCCAAGGGTCCCTCCTGCCCACTCTATGGCCCCTTTCAGCCTCTGCAGGAGGGATAGCTATGACTCCCAGGAATGGAGGCAGTGACAAGTGGCAGATCTGACCGGCCAGCTGCCAGGCTATCCTAGGGGCCAGATCAATGCACCAGGAAACAGGGTCCCAGCCAGAACCCAAAAGTCCTGCTCCCACTCTTGCTCCCTACTGGTATGCATCTGAGAGATGGGGCAGGAAACTATGAGAAGCACCCTCGAAGCATGAAGCACGCAAGTGAGATAGCAGGAAGGACCTCCAGCTGGCAAGAGTGAGAGCCAGCCATCCCTGAGGCTGACAAGAAGCCCCAGGATAATGGGTGAGGCGATGTCCCTGACCAGTCTGGGGCCTTCCGCAGAACAGTTCCCTGGGGAGGTCCAGGCCCATTAGCCGCCCATGCTTGGGTGTCCTCCCCACCCCCTGCTGCCCAGCCCCGGCCACTCACAGGCGGCTGAGCCGAGGAGTGAAATGGAAGGCATCTGGTGCCACGAAACGGAGACCACTCTTCACGATGGAGCTGGGGAGTAGATGGGGATCAGCCCCGGGCCTCAGCTGCTCTGGGCCCTCTGGTTCCCCCCACCTGTCCCAACCTCCCCTCCCCATCCCCCGTGCTGAGCAGGACACCCCCCGCCCCGATCCCACAGAATTTCCTCACTACCTGGGCCTCTCAGAGTCCTGAGCCTCCTGACCTCCCCACCCCTCAGTCCTCAGCCTCTCGGGTCCCTGCAGGGCCTCCGAGGCCTCTCAGGCCTAGGCCCTTGAGCCCTCCCCTACCTCCTGGTCCCTCGCCGGGCCCAGGCCGAGCCCCACACCCGCAAGTCCCCAGTTCCCTCACAGGTTTCTCAGCTCCCCCAGGCCCCTCAGGTCCCCGAGCTCCAGGCGCTGAAGATGCTGCTGGTTCTCGATGTGGCTGTGGGAGAGGGGAGGGGAGTCACAGGGTCAGGCCCACACCTGAGTGCCCAGGCCACCCACCGTCACACATGCACGTGTGTACACATGCACACTCACATGCGCCATCCAGGCCTGCTCACACACACATGCACAGGCATGCATACAGAGACACGCCTCCTCACAATCACATGTGCACATGTGTGTGCATGGACACACACATGCACGCACATGCATGAGTCCTCTCACCCTCAAGTGTCAGCACACTCCTACACACCTCTTGCACAGACACACACACCTGGACATATAAAAACACACACACAGAGGCATATACATCGATGCAGATGACACTCATGCACATGTGCATGCAGGAACACATGTGGGCCCATGTGCATGCAGGAAATCATGTGCCGTGCATATGCTCACACTCACACATGGACACACAAAAGCAGAGCTCACTTCCATCCATCACATGCACACCTGTGTGAGAACGTATGCACATACCTACACTCACAAACACACTAAGTCCATTCTCAGCTTGGAGTTCTGCTTTCATACCAATACCTCCCGCCCCCAGCCCATGCTCAGCAATAGGGGGTCATGCTGAAACACCTGCTTCCACTAAGCGCCCAGGCTCATCACTGCCACTGCCCCACCCCGCACAGAGGATGCCTGTGGCCATGCAAATGTGGTTCTCAAACCCGCCATCTCAAGGAACACTGTCTGGACGCCCCCATACTGGTACACACATACGAATGCACACCCACCCTCTCTGTCACCTCCCCCGACCCAGCCCCACTCCCCACCCCCCAGCTTCTCTTGCAGCAGATCAAGCCAGAGGCATGGAGGCTATCAGTCAGGGACCCCCGGGGGGACCCAGGAAGGAGAAGAGGAGCACTGAGAGGACGGAGGCAGAGTGTCCTGGGTGGGGGAGGAGGCACAGACCCGCTGACTTGACAGAGGGAGATGGAAAGGCTCGACAAGGGGGGGCGGGCAGAAGGGCAGAAAAACAAAGAGAGTGAAACAGAGACAGGAGAAACTGACGGGAAGAGACTGTCAGAAAGAGAGACAGGCACCGAGAAAGACAGATAAGGAAAGGGAGACAGAGAGACAGACAGATAAGGACAGAGAGCCAGAGAAAGCAAGATAGGGAGACAAGAAAGAAGGAGGAATGAGCAGGCATTGGGGCTTGAGGCCGGCTGCCACCCGGCCCTGCCTGACTGCCGGAGCTGGCATACCAGGGAGTTCCCAAGAACCAGCTGCTCTGCTGCAGCACGTTAGCATGCCCCCCCACCCAGGGCATGCTGGCCGGGCCCTGACTCACTGCTCTTCTCAGAACTCTCCCCCCACCCTCTAACTTTCCCCAGCTCCCAGGAATCAGGACCAGCCTGGAACCCCTTCCCTTCTCCCCTCCCAGCCTTGCCCCAGCAGGACAGCCAGGTTCCAGGTCCCAAGTCTCCTGCGGCCTAAAGGTAATCTCCACTGACCCTGAGGAGGGTCACTGTCCCTATCTGCCCACTCCCAGCCCCTGCCCCAGGGGGGGGTTTCAAACTACAGGGACCCGAGGAGGGGGCAAGAGTGCGGTGGGCCAGCAGGGTGTGTGTGAGCTGTCAGGCAGCATGCTCAGAGCTGCCTCATTCGTTTGGATTCATAATCAATCTGTCTATTTGAGTCCATTATCTCCTCGTTAGCTCTGCGGGTGAGGGAGGAGGGAGGGGACTGTGCAGGCAGGGGGGCGTTGGGCTGCAGCCCCACCCAGGGGGACATTTCAGCTCAGTAGTCTGCTTGCCTCCTAGTCCCTAGCCCTGGCCTGTCCACTCCCCCTCCCCCACCCCCGGACTGACCGCCCTTGCCCTTGGGACTTAGACAGGAATTGGGAGATGGGAGCATTGACGGGGAGCATTCCGGAGCCTGGACCCTGGTTTGAAGGCCCAGAGTGCCAAGAGGCCTGGATCGTGGCTACAGCCTGAATCTCATGCCCCCCTCCCATCGTGCAGAGACCTAAGCCCAGACCAAGACAAGGCTGTCTCCCCTCCTCCTGGTCTCCCCAGAGCCATTAGAGAGAGATATTGAGTACCTTCCCGTTAATTACCATGAGATGCCCGAGTAACTCAGTGCCAATTACTGCAGGCTGCTCAAGTAACTTCCAGACAGTGATGGTCCCCGCCTCAGATACCTTCCAGCCTCACTGCGCGAGGCCAAGGCAGCCCACCCTCTAAGCCCCAGGCCACAGGAGGAGGATTTTCTAGCAGTTCCTCCCCTCTTCTAGAAGTCTTGCTGTCCGCACGACCTCACAGAATACTCAAGTACTTCCCAGCCATCACCATGTGATGCTTGAGTACCCCTAGGCCAATTATTACAGCATACTCCCATAGGTTTCACCAGCTGCTAAAAAGTACTTGAGTATTTTGTAGCCAATTACTGCCGGATGTCAGAGCACTGCAGAAAGCTGGAGATCCCACCTGGCTTTGCCCCTCAAAGGGCGGAGGGTCTCTCAGCGAGGGCCAGACTCTCTGCCCCAAGTAGGGAGATAAGGATGGAAAGAGGGATGGGGGTCGGGGCAGGAAAGCCAGGAGGAGGCCCAATTTCCCACATCCACAGCAAGGGGTCCTGGGGCAAGGTATCATGGCAATGGAAGCAAGCGGGAGCCCAACCATCCCGCTGTGACTTCTCAGCACCTCCCACCAATTCCAGCTCAATCCCCAATTCCAGGGAAGAGCTGGAGTTGCCTGGTCATGACAAGGAAGGGGGTGGGTGCCGTCTTACCCCGGACTGCGGGGTTCCGCGCAGCTAACCACCCCTCTCCATCGCGCAGAGCATGGGCTACTGGCTGAGCTCCAGAAAGCGGCTTTAGACGGCTGGGCTTTCTCAGACCTGGTCCACTGAGATCCCCCTCGCTCTCCCTGAAGCGGCGCCCCAGCTGCCCTGAACCTGGCGACATCTAGGCAGCGACGGCAGCGCGGGAAGGCCGGGGCACCGCCAGGGGCTGCAGGGTGCCAGCCTTGCCGCGCTCGCCCGCCCAACCCAGCGAACTGGCAGCGAGTCCGCGCCCTCGGGGCACGGCTATGACCGCCCGTCCCCACGCCCCCTCGCCCGCCGGACACTCACAGCTCGGTCAGGTTCTCTGCGGCCGGCAGGTGGTGGAAGCTACGCAGGGCCCCAGCCCTGGTGCATCGCAGCCCCGAGGGGCCGTGGGGGCAGCAGGCTTCGGGGCAGGACGCGGCGCCCGCGACGCCAGCATCAGCCAAGCCAGCAGGCTCCCGGGCCCCGTAGCCCAGCCGTGCCCGCCGAGCCGCCCGCGCCGTCCGCCTGGCAGCATCGCGGCGGCGCCCGCCTCGCTCCGGCCGGGCCGCCGTCTGTGCGCTCCCGGCTGCAACGCCCGGCCTCCCGCGACACGTGCGCTGGGCGGTGTTAAAGCCCGGCCGCCAGGAAAGGGCGGAGCCAGCGGTCCCCGCCCGGCCCCGCCCGCCCCTCCGCTGCTTCCCCGCCCCCTCCTCTCCGACGCCCTCGGCTCTGCCTCCTCCCCTTTCCCGGTCCCCCAGCGCCAGCCTTCTCCCCCAGGACGCCCCCGGCTCCGGCAGACGCCGAGGGGCCGCCGCAGGACGCCTCAGAGGTGTCTGCCGGGGGCGGGGCTGGGAAGTTGATACGTTATTCCTCCCAGCCTAAAGCAGCTGCATTTTGAGATTTGGGGAGGAGGGGAGACGACTGAGCTGGGGAAAGGTTGCCGTCCAGGTCATCCTGGCCAGCCCCCAGCCTGAGCTCCCGGCTCGTGGCGCGCGCGCCCCAGAGAGTGCGCGTGTCACTGGGGCTAAGTTATTTGAAAGACTCTTTGGATCCCAGGAAGAA
Organism: Cephalopachus bancanus; assembly: GCA_027257055.1. Classification (NCBI taxonomy): domain Eukaryota; kingdom Metazoa; phylum Chordata; class Mammalia; order Primates; family Tarsiidae; genus Cephalopachus; species Cephalopachus bancanus. Next base: position 375,108 of record JAPVLO010000633.1, read on the forward strand.
AAGGGAAAGAACCCCAAAAGGACCAAATGCAGACCCCGAGGAGGAAGACACAGAAGGGGCAGAAAGAGGGAAGGGGTCGCCTAAAACCAGTCGAAGAACGGAGCCCAGAGAGCCAAGACCGCGCCTTCCGGGAGAGACCACCGGGTGGCGCTGGAAGCCCGCGCGCAAAGGTGTGAGCTTCGGGCGGATGTCGGGTGGGTGGGCGCGCGGCCTGCGACCCCCTCTGAGCTGCGCCTCGGATCCCAGCGTCAGTCCCCGATCCCGGCCTGCCAGCGCCGGCCCTCGGGCCGGGTAGGGCCAGGCAGGGCAGGGTTGGCATCGATCGCCTCCCTGACAAGAGCATCGATTTCTTCGCGGAGAAATTAATAGATCTTCTCTTAGCTCCTCGGACGCTGTGCAGGGTGGAGCTGGGGACCCGACGGCCCTTGGAGGCCGCGCGCTTGGAAGGCCCCGCGATCCCCAGCACCCAGGGCACCGGAGGGCTGGTCCAGGCCCCTCCCACTCCTCCGGCGGCCGTGGCTGCACCAGCCCGTGCGTCTCAAGCCGAGGAGAGGGAGGGGGAAAAGAGTCCTGGGAGGGGGCGGACCAGGACTCCAGGGAGCCGGCGAAGGACGGTCTCCTGGAGGCGCGCCCGCTTTTCCTTCGCCGGGGCCCCAGCACGGATGCCCCCCCCCCAGGTCTCCGAGACAGAAACAGATCGAGGACCGAGCAGCCCGAGTTCAAGAAGGTGACCGGGCAGAGGCAGAGTCCCAGAGTGATTGCCCTCTTCCCCGGGGTTTTGGCCGGCCTAGAAAGCAGGCAGGACAGCCTCCTGGGAGGCCGAGAAGGACCCGAGAGGCGCAGGGCTTGGGTATTCGGGAGACACTGTCCACGTGACCGCCGGGCACCAGGCTGTCAGAAGTTACCCCGCAGGTGCCGAGGCACCGGATGGCAGAATCTAGCCACACCGCTCCTCAGGGGGTCGGGCTTGGAAGAAGCCTGCGGTGGAGGCGGGGGAGGGGAGAGGATCCCACGCAGCCGCAGGCGGGTCGGGGTAGCTCAGCCCTTGGCCTACCCTCCCCCGTGTGTGTGTCTTATTTCCCCAACAGACCTGTGCACCTTCAGTTGTCAGGCTAAATATTTTGGCTTGGCGGGAGGGGCGGAGAGAACGGAGAGGTTCCTGCAAACCAATCCGTTTGGCCTGAGGGCGGGTGGGCAGCAGCTGGGCACGGCCACTGCGCACCGGTGCGGAGAGACAACGCAGCCGGCGCGGCCACCTGGGGCTGGGCAGCCGCACACCCCGAGAGATCTGGGGAGAAACGTCCCTGTCAGGTCCCGCTCGACCGGGGACCCCTGCTGCCTTCCTGGGACACCCCCTGGCCCTCTGTGAGCCCTTGGTGTTGGTTGGTCTCTTGCACGCTTTTTGGATCTGAACCCGTGACATTCTCCCTCTAGGGGCTTTCCTGAAACTGCCTCTCACTGTCATATCTCTATCCCCATCTCCGTCTCCACCTGCCTGTCACTGTCTTTGTGTTTCTGTGACTCTCTTTTCTGTCTCCTGCTGTCTCTGTGTGGATCCCTGCCTCTCTGCCCCTGCCCTTCCTCCCCTGTCTGAAGCCAAGGTCTCTGTCTCAGGGTTTGTCAGACCCTTCTCTTCCCTGGAACCACCTGGAGGACAGCCAGGACTGGACTCAAGCCAGGGCTGGGACCATGGCAGTGCACGGTCTGTGGCCCTGGGGAGCATGCCTGCTTGTGATCTTCCTCTCCTTGGGATTTGGCCTGGACACACTAGAGGGTGAGTCCCCAGCACCGGCCTTCAGTGCTCCCCCCACCCCCACCGCCATCTCCCTCCCAGCCAGTGGAGAGGCCAAACAGCCGGGTGTCCCCCCAGAGCACAGCTGCCTACTCGGCTCTGCAACATGGAGACTGGGGTTCGCTCTCAGAAGCATTTCCCATTAGTTCTCCCACAAAAGGTGTTTTTCTCTCAGCCCCCTAGGAGGTAAGGACTTCAAAGCAGGGGGATGAACAGATGCCCTCCATTCCTGCTTGTGACACTGTCATCCCAGTAAACTTGATGGGGAGAGGAAAAAGAGCTGAGGGTAAAACGTTCAAAAAGGGAAGGATTACCAGGCAAGGTGGCTCACACCTGTAATCCCAATCCATCCATTCTGACTGGAAACCACAATAAGGCTATGAGCAAGTCAGAATTCCTCTCCAAGGCCACTGAGTGAGAAGGGCAGGGATGGGACAGGTAGTTGAGAATCAGGCACCACTAAGTCATGGAACCAATTGTTGCAGACAGGAAACTGAGGCTCAGAGAACTGAAGGTCAAGCCAGACTGGGTCTTGAGCTCCTGCCTCCAGTGCCCTGGCCCCTGTCTCCCACCTCCAGGCCCGTCCACTGCAAGGGAGGGAGGCTAGTTAGGGGGGAGGACTGCTTTTCCTTAGTGTCCCAGGGCCCATCACCCAGGTAGACACATCCCATGAGTAGAATTTGGAGAGTAGAGGGTAGGATCGCATGGAATAAATGTCCCTCATGGGGGCTGGGGGCTTGATGGGGAGAGGAAAAAGAGCTGAGGGTAAAACGTTCAAAAAGGGAAGGATTACCAGGCAAGGTGGCTCACACCTGTAATCCCAACACTTTGGGAGGCTGGGGCAAGAGGATTGCTTGAGCTCAGGAGTTCAAGACCAGCCTAGGCAACAGAGTGAGACCTTGTCTCCACAAGAGATCAAAAATTTATCCAGGCATAGTCCCAGCTACTCAGGAGGCTGAGGTGGAAGGATCACCTGAGCCCTGGAGATTGAGGCTGAAGTGAGTTGCTATCCATGATGGTGTGCTCTAGCCTGGGTGACAGAGTGAAACCCCGACTCAAAGAAAGAGAGAGAGAAGATTAAAAGGTGTCCCCCCCGCCCAATTCCACCATTACTCTCAGAGTGAGGAAGCTCAGGAATCTAGCATGTGCCTTCCCGAGGGGACCCATGATCCCCCTCAGACTGGGGGCTTCCAGGAGCAGAGCAGTATCTCCCCTTCCCACAGAGACAGAGGAGTGATGCAAGTCAGGGTTGCCCTGAAGGTCCAGCTAACCTCTCCAGTCACTACTTCCCTTCCCACCTAGCCCTCTGACAACGTCACACAGACACTGAGCCCTCTCCTGAGGACCAGGACAGGGCACAGCAGATGCCAGCTGGGAGTGCGGTTGTCAGGACAGGAGCACGTCCTAGGAGGGGCGGGTGTTTGGTCAGGGGACCCAGATGTCTCATTCCCAGTGCAGCCCTGCACAGAGCCATGTCCTGAGGGAAGGCAGGGGTTAATTTGTGAAGGTCTTTGATTTGTTTTTCCAAATGACTCCCATCAGGGGAGCCCTGGAGAGGCATGGGCATGATGGGAAGTGGGCGCCTGAGAGAACCCCCTATCTGCCTCACAGAGCCTGATTGGCCTGTGCCTGGAGGGGATAGAAGTGTTTTCTCATTCTCTCCCTCTTTTTGTGTGTGTGTGTGTGTGTGTGTGTGTGTGTGTATACCTGCGTGGGCGCATGCGCGCACGCGCCCGCACTCTCTCTCTGACTGACACACACACACACGCACACACACACACAATTGGCTACCCGGCAGAGCCAAGCTCAGGACCATTAATGACAACAAAGAGAAGGTGTGAAGTAGGCCCCAGGGACCCAGCCATGCCTGCCCACCGCCTTAATAAACCATCAAGGGAGGATAGTGTGGTGTGTGGAGTGTGTAACGTTGTCAGAGGACTAGGTGGGAAGGGAAGTAGTGACTGGAGAGGTTAGCTGGACCAAATGTCAGGCTGAAAAATTCAGACTCGAACCTTCCACAATGGGGAGCCATGAAGATCCTCTTGAGAGCAGGTGAGTTTAGGCAACCAGCCCCTTAGGAGGATAGTCCTAGGTGTCGTGGGGAGAGAAAGGGAAGTGGGGCTGGGTCCCTGCGTCTGAAGAAGCCAGATATGCCCGGTCCCCTAGGAGGAGTGGACTTGGGATCCTGAGTAACCGGTGGACCCTGGACTAGGCACCATGGGGAAATGCAGAGCTGACCAACAAGGATGCCATCCTCCTTGGAGGGATGACAGGGATGTAGAACAAGGTAGGAGCAGTGTCTCAGATGTTCCAGTGTGGGTACTGGCCTAAGGAGGCCACCCTCACTCGGAAAGGGAAGGATTCACTCAGGGGCAGAGGGCCAAGGAAGGGAGGCTTGGCCTGAGGGTCGCAGGACAAGGCCCAGAAGACCCTTCTGAGCTGAGAGACATGAGCGGGGACCAGTTTATCTACACCTGGGTTGTCAGGCTGAGGAATGAAACTTGCATCTTTAGCAATGGCGAGCCGTGGATGTCCCCTCAAGAGTACGCCAATGCAGGGAACAGACAACTAGCTCCCTCAGGACTGGGAGAGAAGTGGGCAGGTGAAGCTCAGACCAGTGCTGTCCACTGCTTCACTCATCCATTCATTCATTCACTCATCACATATTTATTGAGTGCCAATTTTGCACCAGACACTAAGCCAGGCCCTCAGAGACAGCAACAAATCACACAAATGTCCCTGCCCTTATGGAGCTCATAATAGACAAAATAAATGTATTTGTATAAATAAATGTATGTATTATTAGATACATTATAGATTCACAGCGTGAAGAATTCTAAAGAAAAATTAAGCAGGGATGGGGGTAAGGAATGTCACAGTTTTAAATAGACTGGTCAGAGAGGACTTCATTGAGAAGGTGACATTGAGTGAGGACTTAAGGAGGGGAGGAAGCCACATGGAGGGAAGAGTGTTCCAGCGAGAGGGAACAGAAGGTACAAAGATCCCGAGGCTGGATAGGTCAATGTGGCTGAAGTAGAGAAGGAAAAGGGCGAGCTTTCCAGGGGCCCAAATTGTGCAGGGCCTCAGAGGCTGCTGTGCTGAGGGCTCTGGCTTTAGGTCCAGTGAGATGGGAGCCATGGGGGGTTATAGGCAGAGGAGGAACATATCCCAGTGTTGTCTGAGAAGATGACTCTAGTTTCAGAGTGGAGACTAGACCACAGGGGGGACAAGGTGGAAGTGGGAAGAAAACCTGGGGGGTGATAATGGTAAATCCAGAGGAAGAGATGGTGGCAGCAGTGAAGGCGGTGACAGGTGGTCAGGTTCCTGATGTGTTTTCAAGATAGAGCCCAACAGGTTGCAGAAGGTGACACAAAGAAAGGAATTGAGGATGGCTTTAGGTTTGGGCCTGACTGAGGATGTAGCTGCAAGTAACTGAGAATGGGGGTGGGCTTGGGTGGTCAGGAGCTCCCCTTTGCCCATGGTGGCTCATCTGGCGGAGATCCCACAAGCTGCAGGCGAGTCCCCTGAGGCCTGGGGAGGAGGCCACCCTCACCCAGAGCACAGCCCAGTTCCTGCTCAGTGTCCTGCCAACGGGGCTGGGTTGGGGTGCTTGGCCCGGGCTCTACTCACAGCCACGTGCCCCGTGTGCCCACAGTGTGCCCCAGCCTGGACATCCGCTCTGAGGTGGCGGAGCTGCGTCGACTGGAGAACTGCAGTGTGGTGGAGGGCCATCTGCAGATTCTGCTCATGTTCACAGCCACCGGGGAGGACTTCCGTGGCCTCAGCTTCCCACGCCTCACCCAGGTCACCGACTACCTGCTGCTCTTCCGCGTCTATGGCCTCGAGAGCCTGCGTGACCTCTTCCCCAACCTGGCGGTCATCCGCGGTGCCCGCCTCTTCCTGGGCTACGCGCTGGTCATCTACGAGATGCCGCACCTGCGGGATGTGGGGCTGCCAGCACTGGGGGCTGTGCTGCGTGGGGCCGTGCGTGTGGAGAAAAACCAGGAGCTTTGCCACCTCTCCACCATCGACTGGGGCCTGCTGCAGCCAGCGCCTGGTGCCAACCACATTGTGGGCAACAAGCTGGGTGAGGAGTGTGCCGACGTGTGCCCCGGTGTGCTGGGTGCTGCCGGGGAGCCCTGCGCCAGGACCACCTTCAGCGGGCACACCGACTACAGGTGCTGGACCTCCAGCCACTGCCAGAGAGGTGGGCATGGGCACAGGAGATGACCGTGGGGTCAGATGAGGCTGGATGGTCACAGGATGGTGTGGATCAGCATTTTGCTGCCACTGTTTTTTGTTTGTTTGGTTTTTGCTTTTTGTTTTTGAGTTGGAGTCTCACTCTGTTGCCCAGATTGGAGTGCAGTGGCACGCTCCTGGCCACCACAGCCTCAACCTGCTGGGCTCCGGCATTCCTTCTGCCTCAGCTGCCAAGTAGCTGGAACTACAGGCGCGCACTACCACGCCCGGCTAATTTTTTGATTTATTGTAGAGATGAGGTCTCGCCAAGTTGCCCAGGTGGGTCTCGAACCCGCGGGCTCAGGCAATCCACGCATCTCAGCCTCCCAAAGGCGCGGGATTACAGGCTGAGCCACCAAGCCGGCTGCTGCCACTGTTTTTTAATCCTCACCCATCCTAGGAGGCAAATACTATTGTTATTCCCATTTTGCAGATAAAGAAACTGAGACTCAGAAAAGTTAAATAACTGATGCAGCATAAGGCAGTCAAGGAGTAGGCACAAAACAGCATCAGGTAGACCTGCAGTAGGTGAAGGACATGTTTGAGGTGGGTGTGGGGAGACAAGGACCAACATGGATAGAAGGCAGCAAGAAGCAGGGTGGGGTAGCGGCTAAGCACAAAGCCTGGGTCCAAGTCTTGGCTCTCCTGCTTGCTGGCCATGACTGCTCAGCCTGTCGGTGCCTCGGTTTCTTCATCTGTGAAATGAACATAGGGTCGTCACAAGGAATGAGTGATTCTACAAAGCATCAGGCAGGGCCTGGGCCATGGCAGCAGCTCTGTGATCCTAATGAGTGTGGCCATGGCACAGTGCCCAGGGCAGTGGCAGGACTGTCCCGGGGAGTTGGGGCGCTGGGCAGGAGAAGAAAGGAGGAGGTGATGGATGAAGAACAGGATGAGTGAGAGCAAAGGTGTGCGGTGGGGTCTTCTCTGGGAAGATGCAGGGAGGGAATTGGAGGCTGTGGAGAAGAGAGGGAGGGGGATGGCTGGAGGCGGGGGAAGTGCAAGGCATGGGGAAGGAAGACCTTTCAGAAGCTGGGGGCAGATCCAGGCCCCCAACCCTGGGGCTTTTCCATTCAGCTCCTGGGGTCCTCTTCTCTGACCCAGTGCCTCAGCATCAGGGCGAGAGAGTAACCGGATCCCTGCTGTAGCAGCGGGCCCTGCTCCCTGATGCCTCCCTGTTGGCTGTAAACAGCGGCTGCATGTCCTCTCGTGTGGAGTGTCAACATGTCCTGGCTGACCCCCCCTCCTCAAATTGCTCCCGCAGACAGCTGGCTGCCACCATGAGGTTCCCAGGCCACTGGGTCTCCAGCCACAAGCCCTGAGGTGGGAGGTGGCATAGGCGGGGTATGGCAGGGTCCCCTCCCTGCACACCTTGCCCTGGGCCTAGCTGCTCAGGAGAGGCCAACTGGTTCGCTCTGGCACCGTGCCCAGCCATGATCTGGGCACCAGGCCTAGACAGGACAGCAGGTTGAAGAGCAGCAGCCCTGATGGACAAGGTCACTGCTCTGTCCTGAATTCTGACACCCCCAGTTAGGCACTGTGGGAGGCAGGGAGCCACAGACAGGGGCCATAGTCCTTGTCCTCAAGAGCCCCGTCGGAGGGAAATAGAGTCAGCAGCCAGTGTTGTCTGAGTTGGAGGGATGACAGAGTGTCATCCCAGGAGAAATGGGGTGGGGCCAGGACTGAACAGCCAGGACTGAGGGGCCACAGGCAAGAGCTAACACCGCACTCTGCCCACAGTGTGTCCCTGCCCCCACGGTCTGGCCTGCACAGTGAGAGGCGAGTGCTGCCATGCCGAATGTCTGGGGGGTTGCAGTCGACCAGAAGACCCACGTGCCTGTGTCGCCTGCCGCCATCTCTACTTCCAGGGAGGCTGCCTCCGGGCCTGCCCTCCAGGCACCTATCAGCACGAGTCCTGGCGCTGTGTCACAGCCGAGCGTTGTGCCAGCCTGCGCTCTGTGCCCGGCCGTGCCTCCACCTTCGGCATCCACCAGGGCAGATGCCTGGCCCAGTGCCCTCCCGGCTTCACCCGTAACGGCAGCAGGTGAGCAGAGGGTGGGTGGGTGGGGGGCACCCTAAGTATAGCAAGGAGGTCCGGGGAGGCCCGCCCTGGCCCAAAGCTCATGCTCTCTGCTTGCCCTGCTAGCATATTCTGCCACAAGTGCGAGGGGCTGTGCCCCAAGGAGTGCAAGGTAGGCACCAAGACCATTGACTCCATCCAGGCGGCACAGGACCTGGTGGGCTGCACCCACGTGGAGGGAAGCCTCATCCTCAACCTTCGACAGGGCTGTCAGTACCTATTTCGGGGCCACACCCCTCCTCCCGGCTACGCCCTGCCTCCCGGCCACACCTCTCCCCGGCCCCACCCCTCCACCTGGCCACACCCTCCCAGCCACACTCCTCCTCCCGGCCACACCTCTCCCCTGGCCACACCCCTCCCCCGGCCACACCTCTCCCCTGGCCACACCCCTCTCCCTGGCCACCCGCCCCTCCTAGCCACGCCCCTCCTCCCAGCCACACTTTTCCTCCCAGACACCATTCTCAACGACCCACCTAAGCACCACTTTCCACCATCCTGGGGTCCAGCCCTGAGGGCTCACCTCAGCCCCGTTCAGCCCCGTGGATCCATCACCTTCCCTGTCCTGTCTTCCCCATCCCCAGACAACCTGGAGCCGGAGCTGCAGCACAGCCTGGGGCTGGTGGAGACCATCACTGGCTTCCTCAAAATCAAGCACTCCTTTGCTCTCGTGTCCCTGGGCTTTTTCAAGAACCTCAAGCTAATCCGGGGGGACGCAATGGTGGATGGGTAAGGGTCAGAATCTGGTCTCTGACCAGCGTCTTCTATTACACCCCTCCCCCAACACTCCCAGAACAGTGGTGAAGAGAATGGGCTCTGGAACTAGTTCTGCTACTTACTAGCTGTGTGACTGGGCAGGTTACTTAATTCCTCTGGTCTTCAGTTTTCTCATCTGTGACATGGGCTAATATAACACTACTTACTTCTTAGGGCTGTTTTCACCATTAGTCGAGAACACAGTATATGCAATATAAATTACAGTTACATGACACTCCATAAGGGCTGTCTATAACTGTCATCATCTGACCCTCTCAGCTGAGAGCGAGAATGCCTGTGTTAGGAACTCACTTATACCACCTACCAGTCAAGGCCTACCTATAATGTAGACAGAAATTTTGAAAATAAAAAGAACGCTTTAAATTACCATCCAGTCGTGTAGTTCCCCGTGGCTCCTCATGTCTCCAGACAGTTACGTATAACCCCAAGGGTGCCCACACCCAGCTGGAGAGCATGGCCCAGGCTGAGCCCCACACCTCCTTGGGTCCCCAAAGCCTGCACAGGGTCTGACACAGAGCAGACGCTCAGTTAAAGTGAGATGGGGGAAGGAAGGAGGCAGGGAAGCTGTTCGCCCCATTTCACTAATGAAGAAAGCAGGGCGGGTGGACCTGGCAGACCTCACAAGCCCGGTCAGTGGCACAGAGTGGGTGTATACAAATGCCTCCCACCCGCAGTGTGCTGGGTGTGCATGAGCCGCTGAATGCCGCCCTCCCCAGCACAATCCCTCCAGGAGGAGCCCACCGGCCACGCCCGTCCCACCCCCTGCCCCCACCTCCCCGCAGAGCAAGGTCCCTGGCCTCCCCCAGGAACTACACTCTGTACGTGCTGGACAACCAGAACCTACAGCAGCTGGGGCTCTGGGTGGCCGAGGGGCTCGCCATTCCGGTGGGCAAGATCTACTTCGCCTTCAACCCGCGCCTCTGCCTGGAGCACATCTACCGCCTGGAGGAGGTGACCGGCACGCGAGGCCGGCAGAACAAGGCTGAGATCAACCCCCGCACCAACGGAGACCGCGCCGCCTGTGAGCCCCGCCCCCGGAGCGAGGGGGCCACCCGCACGAAACGATCCCGAGACCCCCGAGAGACGCTTAGACCCCCGGACGCTCACACGCCGGGACACGCTAGACATGGGGGAGGGGCGCCCGAGGGGACAGTCTGAGAAGGTCTCCCCGGAGGTCGCCCCCTGGGGGTGGGATGCCGCGGGGGTCAGAGTGGGAGCTTGGGCTGGTGGCAGGCGCGGCTGAGAGCCGGGGCTCGCCCCTCGCCCCCCCAGGCCAGACTCGCACCCTGCGCTTCGTGTCCAACGTGACGGAGGCCGACCGCATCCTGCTGCGCTGGGAGCGCTACGAGCCGCTGGAGGCCCGCGACCTGCTCAGCTTCATTGTATACTACAAGGAGTCGTGAGTGCCGGGGGCGGGACCGAAGTGGAGGGGGCGGGGCCGGGCGGGGCCGGGGCGGGGCCGGGGGGGGGGCCCGAACTGGACGAGGCCGATCCCTTCAGGACAGCAGACAGGTGTTCCCGCGGGGCTAGGAAGAGTCGCGATCTGGAATCCCCCCTCCAAGGCGCCCTCCGTTGTAGGGCTCACGTTTGGCTCTCTCTCCTCACTTTCTTCATGCCTCTGTGCCTCAGTTTCCCCTCACCAAGTGAAGTGGAAAGGACAGTCAGAGCTTCTGAGAGCTCAGGAGAGCCATCCTGCTGGGAAGGCTTGGATAATTAAACTTCAATTCACTATGCTAATGTTCTATACTGACCACATGCTCCTGCCCCAGCAGCGGTTTGGGGAGTGCCCACTAATTTGGCCAGTTTTATGAATAGCTCTTGCCAGCATTTCATTTATGCCTGAGGAAGGGAGAGAGCAGGGACCGCTGGGGACCAGCTGCTGTTTTCTTTGGAGAGAGTCAACTGACCCTAGCGGGAGGGATAGTGGTTAGACCACAGGAAGGACTTCTCCAAAAACATAGCCAGGAATCAAAAAGAGATATTCTCAGAGAAGAGAAATGGATTTTCGATGGCAGGCTGGGAGGGCAGCAATGAGAATTTCTCTCTCCTCTCTCTCTCTCTCTCTCTCTCTCTCTCTTTCTCTGTCTAGTAGATAGAAGATGGGACCACCGAGCTTAGAGGCATTTCCTGTGAATTAAAATTGAGAGGTCTTAGTTGACCACTAGCTCAGGACCTGGCCAGGGAGGAGAGAGGGAGGAAGTCAGTGGTAGGAGGCTTACTCAAACGGCCAAGACTTCCCTAGGCCCCAGTGGTAGGTGAAGGTCTCTAGCACAGGAAGCAGCACAGTCAGTTAAATACAGATTCCTGGGACTCACCTCCACAGGTTCTGATTCAGTTAGTCCTGAGCAGGGCTTGAGAATCTGCATTTTAACAACCTCCCGGGTGATGCCGAAGCTGCTGGCTTCACGGACCAGACTCTAAGGAGAACTGACATGAACTGTAATGCAAATGGCTCCCCTGGGCTTGTACAGTTCACAGTCTGCACAACTATACACTGCTGCTCAAAGGCAGAGAAGCTTCCCTAGCACCACGGCCTTGCAGTGTAGCTGTGGCTTTGCTCCCTCCAAGACATGCTCATGCACTGTAGATTCTGTCCCAGTTCCGGTCCTGAACAGACCCAGACCTGCTCAGTATGTCAGACTCCACAAGGCTGCTGCTCCTATGGCACCCACTCTAGACTTCTGAACTATCCTGCTGCAGAGTGCCAACAAGAGCAGGCACTAACAGCTGGGCTCAACTTCCCCCATCACCACCCCCTGTGACCTCCCCTCAAATTGTGTCCCTGGCCATCATGAATTCCACCCTTCTCCCTTCCAAAGAAACAAATATCATGGACATCAGTGTGATGCCCATGGTCTACTCTGATATCTCCCATGTAGGCTTTCCCAGGGAGCCCCCCTATTTCTACTCCTAACGTCAAGGGTGCCACCTCAAGCCCTAGTTGCCTCTGACCCCAATCCCCTGTGGCAATGGCCCTTGGTCTTTGGGAATCATGGTCATGTTTGAGAAGCTGCTGAAGGCTAGGAACCCTCTTTCTAGAAAACACTTACGCACAAAAGTTTGCCTATAGTTTGGAAGGCTCATAGACCTCCCAAGTCAATTCGAGGGCCTAGGTTAAGACCCCACCCTTGAGAAGAGAGTGGTGTCCTGGGTCTTGTTCCAGGCAGTCCCACTTGGGGGAATTAGGATAACTTCACTGCTTGCTGTTCCTAGGAGGGGGCTCTTCCACACCCATCTTCTAGTTTTATGTACACAATGCAAGTTTTTTTTGTTTTTGTTTTTGTTTTTGAGATGGGGTCTCACTCTGTTGCCCGGCTGGAGTGCATTGGCACGATCAGGGCTACAGAACGGGAGGCACTACAGCCTCCCATTCCTGGGCTCAGGTGATCCTTCTGCCTCAGCCTCCGAAGCAGCTGGAACTACAGGTGCGCACTACCACACCTGGCTAATTTTTTTTTTTTTTTTGAGTTGGAGTCTCACTCTGTCGCCCAGACTGGAGTGCAGTGGCTGCTCCCGGCCACCGCAGCCTTGCCTGCTGGGCTCCAGCGATCCTTCCACCTCAGCCTTCCGAGTAGCCGGAATAACAGGCATGCGCTACCATGCCCGGCTGATTTTTTGATTTATTGTAGAGATGAGGTCTCGCTGCCCAGGCGGGTCTTGAGCCCGCGGACTCAGGCAATCCACTCACCTCAGCCTCCCAAAGGCGCAGGATTACAGGCTGAGCCACCGAGCCCGACTGGCTAATTTTTTATTGTTCTTTTTTGTAGAGATAGGGTCTCACTATATTGCCCAGGCTGATGTCAAACTCCTGGCCTCAAGTCATCCTCTCTCCTCAGCTTCCCAAAGTGCTGGGATTACAGGTGTGAGCCACTGTGCCTGGCCTGCAAGATTTTTTTTTTGAATAATCATTGAAAATAATGCTCAAAATTGCCTGCTAAGAATGAAGAGATATGTCGTCACAAATTTGGCTTATGACAGATACCACAGGGCCCACAGGGTCTAACAGGCGGCTGGAGTCATGGCTCTGCCCTCATACATACTGGAAGAAGAATGACAATGACAGTCCTGGGGTGATTCAGGGCCGGGAGTGTTGCGAGAACTCAGAGGTGGAGCTGAACCACCCCTCAGCTCTAGGGATGGGGTGTTCAGCCCATTTCAGAATGCCACGGAGCATGTGGGTCCTGATGCCTGTGGAACCCAGAGCTGGAACCTGCTGGATGTGGAGCTGCCCCTGAGCCGAACCCAGGAGCCGGGGGTGACCCTAGCCTCCCTCAAGCCCTGGACGCAGTACGCAGTGTTTGTGCGGGCCATCACGCTGACCACTGCCGAGGACAGCCCCCATCAGGGAGCCCAGAGCCCCATCGTCTACCTCCGAACCCTGCCTGCAGGTAGGCTGAAGCGCCAGTCGGAACCCTGCATTCTAGGAGAAAGGGGGACCCCAGGCACTAAGGTAAAAAGCTGGGGCGCTGAACACCTGGCCCACCCTTTCTAGGACCACGTGAGTCCTGGAAAGAATGGGGGCGGTCGCCTAGGTCTGGGGGCTGGGATTGAGCCAGTGCAGGGTGAACTGTGGAGGGCCCGTGGAGACGGGAAGGACAGAACTTTGAGTTCCTGGAAGGAGGGGCTGAGGGTCACAAGTTCCTCGGAAGAAGGGACGGGGCTTGAACCCCAGAGAGAAGGACTCGTAGCAGACGGTCAGAAGGGGAACCCTCAACCCCTGAGCTGTGCCCTCCTCACACCCCCAGCGCCCACGGTGCCCCAAGACGTCATCTCCACGTCCAACTCTTCTTCCCACCTCCTGGTTCGCTGGAAGCCGCCGACCCAGCGCAACGGAAACATCACCTACTACCTGGTGCTGTGGCAGCGGCTGGCGGAGGACGGCGACCTCTACCTCAACGACTACTGCCACCGCGGTGCGCAGGGAGGAGGCGCAGGCCGGCGGGGAGGCGGGCGGGGGAAGGGGAGGGTGGATGCAGCGCCGGGCCGGGGCCGCTGGGGGAGGCGGGGGTGGGTAGACCGCTTGTCTCACCACCGTCTACCCCGCGGCGGCGCCAGGCTTGCGGCTGCCCACGAGCAACAGTGACCCCCGCTTCGACCACGAAGACGAGGACCTCGAGGCCGCGATGGAGTCCGGGTGCTGCCCTTGCCAGCACCAGCCTCCTGGGCGCGTCCTGCCCCCGCTGGAGGCTCAAGAGGCCTCGTTCCAGAAGAAGTTTGAAAACTTTCTCCACAACGCCATCACCATCCCCAAGTGCGCAGAAGCGCACGCGGCCTGGGCGGGCCCGATGGGTGGGGCCTGGGCGGGGTGGGCCTGGCGGGTGGGGGTCTGTGGGCGGGGCTCACGCTTGTGTGGGTGGGGCCTGGGTTGTGGGCGGAGTTGGAGGCGGTGCGCGGCCGCAGAGGGCAAGGGGTGCTTTCCGGGCGGGCCTGATAGGGCTCCCCTGGCCTCCCCAGATCCCCTTGGAAGGTGACATCCATCAACAAGAGCCCCCAAAGGTGAGCGGAGGTGGGGCCGGGGCCTGAGGGGCGTGGCTCCAGGGTTGGGCCCGGGCTCTGACCCACGCCTCCCCAGGGACTCAGGGCGGCACCGCAGGGCCGCCGGCCCCCTCCGGCTAGGGGGCAACAGCTCGGATTTCGAGATCCAGGAGGACAAGGTGCCCCGGGAGCGAGCGGTGCTGAGCGGCCTGCGCCACTTCACGGAATACCGGATCGACATCCATGCCTGCAACCACGCGGCGCACACCGTGGGCTGCAGCGCCGCCACCTTCGTCTTTGCGCGCACCATGCCCCACAGTAGGTGACCCCACAGCACGTTCTGACCCCACCACCGACCCCAAGGGCTCTGTGCTATCAGAGCTGCGATCAGCGGGCTCCATCTCCCGCTGACCACAGAGCCTGGCTTTGCTCGCCACTCCCAGTTCCCATAATCCCAGCGCTTCCCCAGACCTCCCGGTTCCGCCTAGTTTAGCTTGGGTTCGAATATAAGGTGAGTGGAACTACTTGTGGCTTGGCTGCCGATGCCCACTCCCGCAGGAGAGGCCGATGGTATTCCAGGAAAGGTGGCCTGGGAGGCAGCCAGCAAGAGCAGCGTCCTCCTGCGCTGGCTTGAACCCTCAGACCCCAACGGGCTCATCCTGAAGTATGAAATCAAGTACCGCCGCTTGGGAGAGGTAGGTACCCAAGAGATGCCCATCCAACCCTGCTGCGGGCCTCCATCCCCTCCCCAGCTAGCTGTTCTGTGTTACCCTCAGGAGGCCACAGTGCTGTGTGTGTCCCGCCTTCGATATGCCAAGTTTGGGGGGGTCCACCTGGCCCTGCTGCCTCCTGGAAACTATTCTGCCAGGGTTCGGGCAACCTCACTGGCTGGCAATGGCTCCTGGACAGACAGTGTTGCCTTCTACATCCCTGGCCCAGGTATACACAGCCCATGTCCCAGACACATATCACCAAATAGCCCCCGCTGGTCCCCAGCCCACCACAGACCCCTCTGCCCCATCACTTCCCCATCCTCCCCTCCACGCATGGGAAAAGAAGCATTGCCTCCCCTCTGACTCCTCCGTCTTTGACCCCGCCCTCTGCTGCCCTGGCCACCAGAGGAGGAGGACACTGGAGGGCTGCATGTCCTCCTCACTGCCACCCCCGTGGCACTCATGCTGCTCATCATTCTTGCTGCCCTCGGTTTCTTCTATGGCAAGAAGAGGTGAGGATAAGTCCCCTGGTTCCCAGACCCCCCTCTCCCTGAGCCCTCATCATATGGCCAGTGCAGTTGGAGGGTGGCAGACGAGACGCAGAGAGGACTTCCACAGAGGCAGCCACTCTTCCCCTGGGATGGCATGGAGGAGACCCATCTCTCGGCGAGGGTGACCCATTCAGCCCACTTAGCCTATGACTTTTCCAGTTTTAGCAGGAAAAGTCTCACATCCTGGGAACCTTCTCAGTCTGGGAACAGTAGAACTTTTGGTCACCACACTCCCAGCCCAAGCTGAGGAATTATAAAACTCATCCTGTCATAGCAGGGGAGAGTCAGGAGACCTCGGGGTGGTCCCGGAATGCCTGATGTCAGATCCCTCTGGGACCGACTGCAGGAGGAAGCAGGGGCAGGGCCCTGGGTAGCTGGGCTCTAGGGACCAGCTGAGGGGGCAGAAGCCCCTCCGGTGCCTCCCTACTCCCGGCCGGGTCCCAAGAATAGGACCAAGACCAGCTTGGAAAGTGCTTAGGGCTCCCCAGGGGGTCACTCTAACTAGGGCTGGGGGTGTGGTCGGCAACTTCCCTCTTCCTTGAGATATTCCTCTTCCTGTCCTCTGACACTCCTGTCCTCTGCCTGAGGACCCTCCCAGCCTGACCCCCTCACCTCCCATTGCAGAAACAGCACCCTGTATGCTTCTGTGAATCCGGAATACTTCAGCGCCTCTGACAGTAGGTCTGGGAGTGGGTGGACAGGTGGTGTGGGAAAGGGAGCAGCAGAGGAAGAGACAAGACTTCTAGGAGACCATCTTGCAGAAGGCAGTCTGGGGACCAGAGCCTTCAGAAGCTGAGGGAGACATGGGCGGAGCATGGCAGAGAGCTGCATCCCTGCCTGTGACCCCGTCCCCTCGTACGTAGTGTACATCCCTGATGAGTGGGAGGTGCCTCGGGAGCAGATCTCCATAATCCGGGAACTGGGCCAGGGCTCTTTCGGGATGGTATATGAGGGGCTGGCGCGAGGACTTGAGGCTGGAGAGGAGTCCACGCCTGTGGCCCTGAAGACAGTGAATGAGCTGGCCAGCCCACAGGAACGCATTGAGTTCCTCAAAGAAGCTTCTGTCATGAAGGCATTCAAGTGTCACCATGTGGTAAGGGAGAGCCGGGGCATTGGCCGGTGATAATTAGGGTAAAGGCCGTGTGATTAGAAGAAAAGGGTCAGAGATGAGGTTAGGGCACCGTCAAGGTCAGAACTGGGACTAAGGTTAAGATCCTAATTGGGGTAAAGGTCATGGTTGGGGTTAGAGTGAAACAGGGTGATGGTAGAGTCATGGCTAGGGCTGAGATTAGTCATGGTTGAGGGTCAATATTGAGTGTCCAGTTTAGAGCCATGATTGGGACCAAGATCAAAGTTGGGCCAAGTTCATGATTATAATGATACTCATATAGGATGAAGGTCTTGGGTCAAGGTCAGGGTCACTGTTAGGTCAGGATTCAGGTTACACTCATGGTTAGAGTTAGGGTCAGGGTTAGTGTCTGGGTCAGATTGTGGTCAAAACACATCAAGCTTTTGGCCAGGTAGGTCAAGGGCAGCTAGATAGACCTGTGACCAGGCTCTTTGTCCCAGGTTCGTCTCCTGGGTGTGGTGTCTCAGGGCCAGCCAACTCTGGTCATCATGGAATTAATGACCCGTGGAGACCTCAAGAGCCATCTTCGATCTTTGCGGCCTGAGGCAGAGGTGGGGACCAGGAAGACCCCGGTCTAAGGGACTGGAGAGTTAGAGAACACATGGGCACAATGTGGGGGAAGAAGGCAGTCCTGGGCAGGAGAACAGCCTCTAGGTTCCTTCTTCATGGGCCCCCAATCTTGGCTCTAGAACAACCCTGGGCTCCCACGGCCAGCACTGGGGGATATGATCCAGATGGCTGGCGAAATTGCAGATGGCATGGCCTACCTTGCCGCCAACAAGTTTGTGCACCGAGACCTGGCAGCCCGAAACTGCATGGTGTCCCAGGACTTCACTGTCAAGATTGGGGGTAAGAAGGCACCGGGCAGATGAGGGCAGCCCAAAGAGTAGAGATTCCTCTAAGCGAGGTGTCGGGAGACCTGGGCCTGGCCCAAAGTTCTGGCCCTGACAGGGGTGAGAACTCTGGCAGGTCACCCCCACCCTGGATCTCAATCAGTCGCATTGAGGGATGAGGGATGTGGGTGGAATGAGCTCTGAGGTCCTTCGGGTCCTTCCATTCCAGGGTTCTTGGAGACTCTGGAGGAGGAGAGGATGGGAGAAATCCCTGGGGCAGGAGCTCACGTGTGGCTCTTTTGCCCACCCCTCCTCCGCCCTCTCCTTCGCTTTCCAGACTTTGGGATGACCCGGGACGTGTACGAGACAGACTATTACCGAAAGGGCGGGAAGGGGCTACTGCCCGTGCGCTGGATGGCCCCTGAGTCCCTCAAAGACGGAATCTTCACCACCCACTCGGATGTCTGGTGCGGCCCAGCTGCAGCAGAGGGCTCTGGCAATGTGGAGGCGGGGTCTGGGGAGGGGCCTGGGACACTCCCCTCCCTCAGGGTGCACTCAGCAGAGTGAAGGGTGCGAGGCTCAGACCCTCCATGTGCCCTCCAGGTCCTTCGGCGTGGTGCTCTGGGAGATTGCAACCCTGGCTGAACAGCCCTACCAGGGCCTGTCCAACGAGCAGGTGCTCAAGTTCGTCATGGATGGTGGCATCCTGGAGGAGCTGGAGGGCTGTCCCCCTCAGCTGTGAGTCACCCGGCCTCCCCTTCCTCATCCTTGCTCTGCCTAGATCCCTGCCCCCCATGACCCTGGCCCTTCTCCGCTGACGCTTTGACATCCACGGATCCCAGCTATGATCTCCCAGTTCTAAACCCACTACATACAACTCCCATTTGCTCTCCTTTTGCCCTCACAGACACTATGCCCTGTGACCTCCACTGTCCCTCCCAGTGCAGTAGGCTGGGGTGTGGCTGGGCTCCTAGACCTCTCTGACCCTGCTCCCCACCCCCGCCAGGCAGGAACTGATGAGCCGCTGCTGGCAGCAGAATCCACGCCTGCGCCCAACGTTCACCCACATCCTGGACAGCATACGGGGGGAGCTGCGGCCTTCCTTCCGCCTTCTTTCCTTCTACTGCAGCCCAGAGTGTCGGGGGGGCCGGGGCTCCCTGCCACCCCCTGAGGCAGAGCCCGATGCCTCACCAACTCCAAGAAGGGCTTCCTCAGTCTGCAGCCCTCAAAACGGGGGTCCAGGGCACTGAGGGGTACCCCATTCCCTGGCTGACTGGCCTCCCATGGACAGAGAGGAAGGGATCCAACCTCTGTAGCTGTGAGATGTCTAGATGTTCACCCTCCACCCCCCAAACAGGGCAGGGGGTGGCCGAGGGTGGGGCAGAGAGCAGGAGCAGAAAAAACCGAGGCCATCAGGGCAGTCTCGCTTCAGGGAAGAGTTTCTCGGCAGTTTGAGTTCTCCATGGGAAAGCAAGCAGGGTCACAACAGGAGGGCCACAGGCAGACATCCTGCCCTCAGACTAGGAGCAGAGGGCCCGCCTGCCCTGGAGGCAAGGTCTACAGAACTCCGCCCTTGGCTTTGGGTCTCCTGTGGACATGTGGAGCCGTTTTTTGAACACGCTCAAAACCAGATGGGCAGCCAGCAGCAGGCCGGGAGCCCTCTCCGTCCATATTGGGGATGCTGGGGATGGGTGTCTGTGTGACCGCTCCGCTTGTCACTGGTTTCACCTCCGCCCCTCTGCCCCATGATCAGGCAGCGTGGGGAGAACCCAGGGACCTGAGTGAGTGGTGCCACCCTGGCCTCCCTCACCCTTCCCCTCCTCTTGCCTCACCCAGGGACCCCCAAGCTTGGTGCTCCTCCCCTTCTCCAGGGGCATCCCTGGTGCACGTTTGCCCTTTCTAGTCCCTTCCCCTCAATGATTAGCCTTGATGATTAAGGCTTTAAGAGCCTTGTCTTCCTCCCTCCCCGCACCCGCCCCACCCCACCCCCTGCCTCTCTTGGGAAGCCTGGAGAAGGCACAATAAAGGCCGAAGTCTGTTTGTACCCTGGTCCCAGACAGCCCATTATCCTCCATCTATATGGTGTTCACACTAGATGAACTTCCTCTCTCCTTCCTTTGGGACTTGAGGTGGTGACCCTAAGGCGGTGATGCAGGCTGAATACACTGCTGTCAAACACCACCTCCATGAGGACCCGAGCAGCCAGGGTTGCCATGGCAGTGCAGCAGGACAATCTTGCTATTATCTCAGCTCAGGGCCAGGAGTGGTTGAGCCCAGCAGGAAATCTCTGTATCTGGTCTCCAAGCAGCTCCAACCAGTCCCCTTGCTTCATCTTTAATTCGTCCCGTGCTATGTCTGTCCATTGAGCAGGCATTTCCTGGAGTGTCACAGGACAGACTTTAAGTGGGCAGACAAAGGATGGGGGGAGGGGCCCGATGACATCACCTGTTGGTGCCAGATGCCCCACCCAAGGCAGGGGACACACACCAGAGCAGGGTCTGTGTGTCTGGCACCCTGTGGTTATTCTGGGAGGCGGAGTCTCAGCTTCCATCCCATGAGCAGAGATGCCTTTGAGGCATGTGGGAGTTGCACCGGAGAGCCTGTCACCAGGTACTTAAGCCAGTGCCATGAGGGTACCTGAAAGGGAAGAGTTGCAGAAGGATGACTTCAAGCCTTAGCAGAGGGAGTGGCAACGGAAGGGGCTGGCCATAGCTGAGGGCTTCTTAGTCTCCTGCATCCGGGTGCTCAGAGCCATAGCTCCCACGCCACCACCTACTGCCACCCACTCTGGGTCATGAACTGTGCCCTCTGAGCACCTGCACTTACTCATGCCAGCAGCTGTCTTGCAAAGCACAGCTCCTTCAGGTGGGGCCTGAGTGGAGCCGGTGTGAGTCTGCATGAGGCTGTCTCTGTCACAGTAACTACCCTGTCGTTAACCCGACAGGGTGGGCGGCAAGGGCCACCTGTGTGGAGCCACATCCCTCCCCTTCCCCGGCTGGCATTGGTGACTGAAGCAACAGTGACCCCTAATGGTTGCCAGCAGAACCACAGCTACCCTTTTGAGGCTGGTCTGGAAAGGCCTCCGGGAGAGTGGAGGGGCCAAGAGATGTCACACGGGCCCTGGATCTGAGACCTGCACACACACACAGCATACACAGGCACACCTGCACTCGCACATGCCTGGAGGGCAGCCATGGGGTCAACTCCTCTCCATACCACCCACACCCCTTAGCCTTCCCTGGCGGATCCTCACAATTGCTCAGGAGCTGCCAGTCACCCAGACGTGGAGGAGCTCAAGGAAGGGGTTGGGAGTTGAAGGAAAGAGCTTCAGAAAGATGCTGTCTGGCTCCACCTCCAAAGATGAGTAGGTGGTGGCTGACCCAGAAGTTCCCTGGGGGAGGATACAGAGATGCTGGGGCACAAGCTCTCCTGCCAGCCACGCCCTAGAAAAGAAGTAGATTTAAAAATGTAGCAAAAGGTCATGCACTGTGGCTCAGCCTGTAATCCCAGCACTTTGGGAGGCTGAGGCGAGTGGATTGCCTGAGCCCGCGAGTTTGGGACCAGCCCGGACAACTTGGTGAGACCTCGTCTCTACAGTAAATCAAAAATGAGCCAGGCGCAGTAGTGCACACCTGTAGTTCTGGCTACTTGAAAGGCTGAGGAGGAAGGATTGCCAGAGCCCGGCGGGTCGACGCTGGGGTAGCCGTGAGTGTGCCACTCACTCCAGCCTGGTGACGGAGTGAGATTCCAACCCAAAATAAAATAAAATAAAATAAAATTTAAAAAGTAGCAAGAGAGAGGAAGGTTGGACTTCAGAAGGGATTTCCCAAGTATACAGGGAAACCGGAGGGAAGACATGTCTCCTCTCTCAGAGACAGCTAGAAACAGACAATGGATTGACCTGGGGGGTGGGGGGCGGGCAGCACACAGAAGGGTAAATGCAGTGGCTAAAAGAGAGTCCAGAAACATCCTGCTTGGTTCCCTCCTCTCCCAGATTCAGGCAGGACTCCAGAAAAAATAGCCTGCAGCTGCCTGGATGGAGTGAAGACAGAGGAAGAACATAAAAGATGGGCATGTTGACCATCCATCCCCCCAAAGCATGTCTGCATGGCCTCATGACAAGTCCTTCACCTGGGTGCTGGGGACCATGGGTCTCACGTCCAGCCCCCTCCGAGTTCAGGACCAACTGGTGTGTCTCTGTAGGGGTTGGAAGAACAGGTTGGAGTCCTCCTGGGAGAGACCCAGAGGCCTGGGGAGGACGTAGAAATAGTCCCAGCTAAGCTGTGCCGCTGAGCCAGCCACGGTGGAGGCCAGGCACCGCAGACTCTCACACAGTTTCCCTTCCTCCAAGCTCTGGCTGCAGAGCACAGGGGGAGTCCTGTGTCACGAAGTGGGAGGATGCGTGGGGTATAAGGACATGAGAGATCAGCTTCCCACCCCACTCTTGGCAAGGTCTCTTATGCTGCCCCTAACACCAAGCTCCCCCAAGACCCAAAGCTTGGATGGCAGGGCACCAGTTCCAGATGCCCAGCATGGGGCAATTCTGTTGTGAAAACTGAACCTTCCTGTGGCCTGGCGTCGACACACTGTGGAAGCACCTCCCCTGGTCCATGGGCTGTTTGGCTTCTTCTTCAACTCTGTTAGGGGGTAGGCACAAGGGGAATGTTAGTACATGACCACCAACCCACATCAGAGGTCTGCCAGTCAGAGGCTCCTATAACCTTTCAGGCCAACAGGGCCTGCCCCAGGGGAGAGAGGGACATTCTGATTCTGTCCCATCTCCTTGAGGCTGACCAGAGCCTCCTAAAACCCCTCAGGCCAACATGGCCTGACCCAGGGGTGGAGGGGCGCTCTGGTTTTGTCCTGTTCTGGTGAGGCTGACTGGAGCCTCCTATAACCCCTCAGGCCAACATGGCCTGCTCCAGGGACGGGAGAGGAGTTCTGGTTTCATCCTGCCCCTGCGAGACTGACCTGCAGTTGCTAACTTCCCTGCCCACCCCTTATCTTTTCCCCGGGAGGCAGAGGGCTTGAACACTTGGGTCATTTCCTGGTCATCTGCCATGAACTTGAGCCCCCCTGCATCACTCATCCAAAAGGGACACTAGTGAGTAGCCACTAGGGAAGCATTATCCCCTGTTGGAGAGGGTGGGGCAAGTGGCACCCTCTTGAGTATATGCCAGTCGGAATCCAGGTGAGGGGCTGGGACTGGATTCAGAGCAGAAGACAGTTGGTGAGTCTGGGCACAAAGCTCTTGTGAGCCCCACACACTGTCAGTGCAGACAGTCTCTGGGGAGTCCCTAGTCCCCAGTCAGAGCAGAGGGTGCTTGGTGAGGCCCAGGTGCAGTCAGATTGCAAGGCTACTTAGTGAGCCCCGGTCCACAGGTAGGAGCTTGAAATCAAGTCCTTGGTTACAGTTGGAGTTGAACTGAAGCAGGGCTCTTCAAAGGGGCCACATGGCTCGGGGTTTTGCGGTCCTTGCTGGGAGGTGGGGGCACTACAAGGCTTTCAGAGTGGGCGTGGTGAGGTGTGGGGTGACCCGTGGGCCTGGACAGCTGGATTTCCCAACTCTGGGACAGATGCCCTTCTCCAAACCCAGATCCAGCCCCTGCCCAAGACCTTGGCTGGCTGAGGAGACGGTCCGGTCCCAGCTTAGACATGTTCCTCACTCAGCCCCAGGGAGATAGGGCATCGGACCAGTGTGGCCTCCCCAGCTCAGCAGGCCAAGGGTTTCAGGCAGAGGGCCAGCATCTCCCCACCTCCATCACTCCCACCACAGAAGGGGGGAAGAGAGAGGGGAGCAGAAGTGGGGAGATGGAACTGGAGTCCTAGGACCATAGGAGGCTAATTCAGGGGCACAACATTCCTTCCGGCCTCTCCCCCCACCCTCTCCCTCCAGCCTCAGTGAGGGCAGTTCTCAAGCACCAAGGTCATTCTTCAGATGTCAGAGGGAGGACAGGGTGCCAGGGAGGTCGTGGGAGAGGAAGAAACAGACAAAGGGAGGTGTGGAGGAGAGACAGAGAGGTCGGGAGACAGAAGCCTCTTGACACTCAGCAGCACGAGCTCTGAGGACACCCAGAACTTCTTACCCACTCTGACCCTTTGATGTCTGAGGGTCTGGGCCCCGACCCTCCCCACTCGAGAGCAACAACAGGGAGACATTCTGCTTGTCCAGAATTGAGAAGTTCACATCCTGAGGGAACAGAGGGCCTACTCTGGCCCCCACCTTATCAGGGGTTCTTAAGCAGACCTGAACAGGAGGAGCGGGGAAGGGCCAAGGTGCGGGGGGAGGAAGTAGAGGATGGATGAACAGAGAAGATGAGGCAACAGCCAGGAGGAAATTCCGAGATTATGAAGAAAGATTCTCGAGAACATGAGACAGCAAGGACAGAGGTTGACAGCTGGGTCAGACAAAAAGAGGGAGGAGGGGCCAGGCCAGTGTCCATGTCTCCAAGTGGCCGTCTTCGCCGCCAAAGCAGGAGGGATGGACGTGGAACTGCAGAAGGACTTCCAGGGGACTGGGAGGCACAGGTGTGAGAAGGCAGGGTGGCCTCTTTTGGAGGCAGAATGTCCTAAGGGAGAGACTTCCACACTGGAAGGCCAAGGCTGAAATTAGATAATGGATGCACAGTGCCTCGTAAGCCTGGAGCACTCTATGGATTATGTCGCTCTCCCCTAGCTGTGATATAATTTAGAAAGATGCTGGAGAAGTACATTTTGTGATACGGGGAGATGGCCATGATGAACTGCAGAGTAGAAAGAGCAGGTAAAATAATACAAATGATGCCATTTGTACATGCAAAAAGTCGGGAAAATATCTGGAAGTGTAAATAGACATCTGGGTGATGGCTTATGGATGATTTATACCTTCTTTCTGCTTACTTGTATTTTCGCTTTGTGTTTTTTTAAAGAGCATGCATTATTTATACAGTGAAAAACAAGCAGTTCTCTGTTAAAAGACTGCAGCTCCCTGTCCAGAGGTCCACGATACGAGGCCCAAAGCCCAGCATGGGGGAAGCTGAGCCTCACAGGACCCTGGCTCTGGTCTCTCGATGCCTGACTGCATGCCACGGGCTCCATCCCACACACCTTGTCCAAGAACACTTTTTTCCTCCATGTTTTAGGTTGAGCCAAAGTCTGTTTTCTTGAATTTAGGGTTGGCAGCATATTTTTGTAATCCCACCATGTTTTTCATCTGGGGAGACTTCAATGGGTGAAGTAGAGACAAGCAGACACTTTGGGGAGATTCCCAGCAACCCCAGGCTGCCCCCAAGAGTGGCTGAAAACCCTCTGCTAGTAGTGTCTCTGGGGCCACAAAAAGTGAGGGTCCCTGCCCCTCCCAACCCTGGGGAGCCTCCCCGGTCCTGGCTCTCGCAGCCTGAGTCTGGGTCCCACAGCCTTTCATCTCATACACATCGACACCATCACCCAGACATGTCTCCCTCTCTGTCCTCTTCTCACCTCTGCCCAACCCCTCCTGCCAGTCTGAGTGTGGACCATCACACCTCATGTGTGCCCCTCCAGATTCTTCCCCACTGGGCTCCCACTCTCTTTTCTTTCCCAGTCTGGAAATACACTCCCCCACACACAATCCCCTCCCTGGAGTTGCTCCTCCCCACCTGCTCAGAATAGTAGATAACAGCAATAATTTCTTACACTGGTAAACAGCTTTTGACTTCCAGATTATATTTTTTAAAATCTACTTTAGACCGGATGTGATGGCTCATGCTTGTGATCCCAGCACTTTAGGAGGCCAAGAAGGGGAAGACTGTCTGAAGCCAGGAGTTTGAGACCAGCCTGGGCAACATAGAGAGACCCTACCTCTATAAAAAATAAAAAAATTAGCCAGATGTGGTGGCACACACCTGTAGTCCCAGCTACTGGGGAGGCTGAGGTGGAAGGATCACCCAGGACCAGGAGGACAAGTCTCTAGTGAGCCATGATTATGCCACTGCACTCCAGCCTGGGCAGCAGAGTGAGGCCCTGACCTCAAAAATAAAAATTAAACAAAACCTACTTGAGAGAGATAGCATCAACGATGTGAGAGACTAAATGATTTCCCTAAGACCACACTGCCAGTTACTGAAGGTCCAGCCCCCTTCCCCTCCCCCACTCTGCACTGCCCTCTCTTGTCTTTCACACCCCATTTTTCTCTCTAAACTGCATCTTCTCTGTGCCCAGGTCCTGGCATTTAAGCCTTCTACATCTAGTTGCAACATGCCTTTCCAGTAACCTGATACAAACTCATGTTTCAGTCTAGATCCCTCCCGATCTGCCAGCTTGCCCTGTGCTGCCCACATGAAGCCTGGGACTTGTGTCTTTTGAGACTTGTCTCCCCATCTGTCCCCATCCCCTCATCCACATCTTTGGTCTCTGAAGCTCCCCCATCATACCCTTTCTGATCCCTGTACCATCCACAGGGCACTTAGTATCTGCTACGGCACACAGCTATGGTGTTAGTGCCAGGAGTCCCCTTAGGAAAACAGAAACCACACTAGGTATTTCCACAGAGAGTATTGACTATAGGGGATTGACATCATTGGTGTAAAGTCTAAGAGGCAAAAAGAGAACACTAAGTCGCACAGAGATAACTACAGGAAGAAGCTGTCACTCTGGGCTCTGGCCTCACAGAGCAGAGTATAGAAGGGAGGGTTTAGAGCTGAGAAACGATCGGTAAATGATCGGCATCTGTGGTCATTTATGCCCAAAATATACTGAGTACCTACTACATGTCAACACTTGAAACACACTTTAACACACAAAGCCATCTGGTGAGCGTATACTACTGCTGGCATTTTACAGATGAGGAAACTAAGCCTTACAGAAGTGAAATAACTTGAAATAACTGAGCCAAAGCCCACAACAAATAAATAGCAGAGCTGGGACTCAGAGTCAGATCTGTCCACACTCCCTCTGTTATGTCACACTGCCTACAAGGTGTGCCGTTTGGGACCAAAAGGCTCTGGAAATGGACGGGCAGAAGTCCTTGTGAGCAGGATGGCATCTGTATGGCCCCAGCATCAAACTGTCTTTAGCACACAGTGAGGTACTGAATGTCGACTGATGGCAGGTCCTGCAGTGGGTGAAGAAGTCACCAGGATGGGCAGGGTCAGGCCCTGACCTAACGAGCACACAGTCTCGTGGGAGAGAAGGCATGCAGACAATCACAGCACACCATGGCCAGCCCTCACGGACGGCGTAGGAACCGAGTGCCAGGAGAACACCATCAATGAAGGAATGAGGCCGTGAAACTAGGATCTTTTTTTTTTTGAATTGGAGTCTCACTCTGTTGCCCAGACTAGAGCGCAGTGGCATACTCCCGGCTACCACAGCCTCGACCTACTGGGCTCCGGCGATCCTTCCTTCTCAGCCTTCCAAGTAGCTGGAACTACAGGCGCGCGCTACCACGACTGGCTAGTTTTTGATTTATTGTAGAGACGAGGTCTCGCCAAGTTGCCTGTGCAGGTCTCAAACCCCCAGGCTCAGGCAATCCACTCGCCTCGGCCTCCCAAAGTGCTGGGATTATAGGGAAACTGGAATCTTGACGCTTCCTTGCTGAAGATCCTTCCGTGGCTCCCCAGTGCCAATGAGCTCAAGGTGAAGCTCGCAGGCAGGCCGATCTCTGGGCTCCTGCCCTTCACCCCCACGCCATCCCCCAGGGGGCTTTGCAGCTCCAAGCCCTCATGCTTTCATTCACATTGGTCCTGCCACCCGGCACACCCACATGCTCCTGTACCACTCCTTCCTTTTTGTCCTGAGGATCGCCAGCGCCCCTTCAATCAGCCCTTTCAACAGCCACCCCCTCTTGGAAGCCCTTCCTGACTTCTCTCTCCCTTCCCAGGGCAGTCTTATTCCAGGCTCAGTGGACTATGGCATCTAATGCCATCCCCCACCAACCCTTCCTTCCGGTTTTATTCTCATCACCCTGAATCATCTGGATTTGTTTACTTTTGTATGTTTCTTGCCCTCATGTCTCATTTATTTTTGTATCCCTTGAAATTGTCAAACACTCCAGCACGTATAGGTTTCCATAGATGCTTTTTTAATTTTATTTTTTATTTTCAAGATGTGGGTACAATTCAGGATTAGGTACACAAGTGGCCAACACACAAATGAAGTTTGGGCCTCCCTTTGGTCCTCGCATCACTTGGTTTGGGATCAGGGACCCTTGTTTTTTTTTGTTGTTGTTGTTTTGTTTTGTTTTGTTCTTTGAGTTGGAGTCTCACTCTGTCGCCCAGACTGGAGTGCAGTGGCCGCTCCCGGCCACCGCAGCCTCGACCTGCTGGGCTCCGGCGATCCTTCCGCCTCAGCCTTCCAAGTAGCTGGAACTACAGGCGCACGCTACCACGCCCGGCTCATTTTTTATTTATTGTAGAGATGAGGTCTTGCCAAGTTGCCCAGGCGGGTCTCGAACCCGCGGGCTCAGGCAATCCACTCACCTCAGCCTCCCACAGGTGCGGGATTACAGGCTGAGGGACCCTTGTTAATGTTATGTACTCCCCCCTCCCTCCCCTGGTAGTGTCCCACCATTGTCAATCCCTTTCTTATAGTATTATGGTAAATGGTAAGGGTCTGCTTATGAGTGAGAACACGTGGTACTCGGTCCTCCAATAGATGCTTGATGAATGAACGGTAACAAACCAGCAAGGGCAGGGAATGCAGAAAGGAAAAAAAAAATCCTGCCTTGAGCATCAGGCCCATATTGAATCTTAGCTAAACATACTAGTTTGTTTGAGCAAAGTTATTGCTCATTTACTTCTCTAATCATCAGGCTAAGACATCTGCCAAATGGAAAGTCCACCAGACATTTCTTAGCACGAAGCCTGCCCCAAGACATTAGCAGAGCCACCAGCCTCTTCCTGGAGGTGGTCGGAAGGGATGTTCAGAGCCCACGTAAGGACCTCAGCCCTGGAGCTGCAGGCCTGACTGCAATGGTTCCTTCTCAGCCTTAAAGTCTACACTTGGGACCATGCTGGAGGAGGGAAGGGAAACCTTAAATCTAAAGTCCCTCAGAGTCCGTAAGATTCTGAACTCCCTCCAACGTCTTTCTCAGCTCATCTGGTTCCTTTGACACTTTCAGCTTCATGGGTCCCTCAGGACATGTGGAGCCTCCTAGGGTTCTCTGGGGTCCCTGGAGAACACCAGCATCCCCTACAGTTCCCCACTGGTTTCCCTTCCCGGCCACCACCGGGCAGTCCTGGAATGCCCTCTGCCCGTCTCTCCAGACTCCCAAGATCCTCTGTTCTCTCCCGTCCCTCTCACCCGCTCCAGGCACTGCGAGCTCTGACCCCACTACCATCTGGACACACAACCTGGCCAGGGGCTCCAGCTGCTGCAGGGCTCCTCCCCCTACCTTCCCGTGGCTGCCACCTCAGCCAATTCATTGCAACTTAATAGCGAATTCAGCCTCAGGAAACTTCTGGCAGCAAAGTGCCCAGCGCAGGGGAGAGAAGGAGAGAAGTGGGGAGGGCAAGCTGATCTGACCCAGCGTGCCCGCACTACGGCTCAGGTGATCACCTTGCCTCCCTGTCTTTGACCACGTGGTTCCCTGTACTCCAGATGCCTGCTCCTCTCCACCCACGTCTTCTTTTTCCTTTTTCTTTTCTTTTTTTTTTTGAGCTGTAGTCTCACTCTGTTGCCCAAGCTGGATTGTGGTGGCACAATCACGATTCACGGAAGCCTTGACCTCCTGGGCTTAGGTGATCCTTCCTCCTCTACCTCCCAAGTAGCTGGGACTACAAGCACGTGCCATCATGTTCGGCTAATTTATTTTATTTATTTATTTTTTTTGTAGAGATGAGGGCTCTCTATGTTGTTGCCCAGGCTGGTCTCAAACTCCTAGAATCAAGCAGTCCTCTCACCTTGGCCTCTCAAAGTGCTAGGATTACAGGCGTGAGGTGCCACGTGCGACCTCTACCCATGACTTCTGATCAGGATCTTGTCTAGCGTTCAAGGCCCAGCCCAGATGCCCGCAGACCTGACTCTCCTGAGCTCCTCTCCTCCTCTCTCTGTAGTTCTATTTGCCTTAGGTTGTGCATTCCTTTAGGGGAAAGGACGTTTAGGAACCCTATCCATTGGCAGTGTGTGGGGCTGAGTGAAGAGGCAAACCCAGCCAGAGGGGAGACCTGAGGTGACCCTCAGGCCCAGGCAGCAAGGATGAGGCGGTTGCTAAATGCTCCTTTCATGGTGCTGGGAGCTTGTAGGTAAGAAAGAAGCAAAGTAGGTTGAGCTCGGTGGCTCAGCCTGTAATCCCAGCGATTTGGGAGGCCAAGGCAAGTGGATTGCCTGAGCCTGCGGGTTCGAGACCCACCCAGGCAACTTGGTGAGACCTTGTCTCTACAATAAATAAAAAATGAGCTGGGCGTGGTAGCGTGCGCCTGTAGCTTCGGCTACTTGGAAGGCTGAGGCGGAAGGATAACTGGAGCCCAGCAGGTCGAGGCTGCGGTGGCCAGGAGTGTGCCACTACACTCGAGTCTGGGCGACAGAATGAGACTCCAACTCAAAAAAAAAGAAAAGAAAGAAGCAAAGTACCTGGGTTTCTCCTACACTCCAGACTCTCTGAGATGGCAGGCCCATCTCCTGATGGAATCCCACGGCGCCCTTCCAAAAGGCGTCCTCCCCCATGTTCCAAGCAGCATGTGAAGCTTGGGGATGTCAAGTCACTTGCCCAGGTTCATCAGGCACGAGGGTGGAGGTGATGAAGACACAGATAATGGCTCTGAGCTAAATCTGTCCAAGTGAACATCGAGGCGCACACAGAGATTCAGGCAGTCCCATAACCTGGCCTGTGTGTGGACAACAAATGCCGTAGGTAGAGGACCAAGCTGTTCTGGGTCCAAGAAAGGCCTCTCTTTGACAAGGCTGCCGGCCTGGGGCCAGACCTCCACACAGAAAGTGAGTGATTCCACCTGACAGGTGTTAAAGGCTGGGCTCGGTGGCTCCCGCCTGTAATCCCAGCATTCTGTGAGGCCAAGGCCAGAGGATCGCTTGAGCCCAGGAGTTTGAGACCAGCGTGGGCAACGTAGTGGGATGTAATCTCTACCAAAAAATAAAAAAACTAGCCTGGTATGGTGGCACATGTCTGTAGTCCCAGCTACTCAGGAGGCTGAGGCAGAAGGATCACCTGAGACCAGGAAGTCGATGCTGCAGTGAGCGGTGATTGTGTCGCTGCACTCCAGCCTGGGTGACAGAGTGATACCATGATTCAAAAAAAAAAAAAAAGTGAAAAATGCTTCCACTGAAACTATTACAAAGTGTATCAAAGCGGCGGGTACAGTTTCCAGAAGTGGGCTGTGCAAAGGAACATTCAGGGTAGAGCCGAGCCCTAGATTTGACTGGGCTGTGCCGAGACTGTCCCCACTGCCTGGTGAGCAAGGCTGAATCACAAGTTTTGGAGATGACAAACAGGTATTGAGCACACGGAATCAGACTGTCCTCAGGCTTCTGTACATAGAAAAAGAGACAACCAGCTAGGCGCAGTGGCTCATGCCTGCAATCCCACCACTTTGGGAGATAGAGACAAGAGGATTGCCTGAGCCCCAGGATTCGAGATCAGTCTGGGCAACTTGGTGAGAGCTCCTCTCTACAATAAATAAAAAAGTTAGCTGGGCATGGTGGCGTGTGCCTGTAATTCCGACTACTTAGAAGGCTGAGGTGGAAGGATCACCTGAGCCCAACAGGTTGAGGCTGTGGTACCATGATCAGGCCACTGCACTACATCCTGGGTGACAGAGAGAGACTGACAACAACAAAAAAAGAAATCTTTAGATTAGAAACTCATCATAAATCAGGTGTGGTGGATCATGCCTATAATTCCAGCACCTTGGGAAGTGGAGGCGAGAGGATTACCTGAGTCAGGGGTTTGAGACCAGCCTAAGCAACATGGCAAGACCTCATCTCTACAATAAATTAAAAAAAAAATCAGTCAGGCATAGTGGCACATGCCTGTGGCTCCAACTACTTGGAAGGCTGAGGCGGAAGAATTGCCTGAGCCCATGAGGTCAAGGCTGCAGTGGCTGTGAGTGTGTGACTGCTTTCCAGCCTGGGTAATAGAGTGAGGCTCTGACTCAAAAAAAAAAAAAAGAAAGAAAGAAAAAGAGACAACCAATTTGAGGGGAGAGAAGAGGATGGATACTTCAGACCAAGCAATCTTAATCCTTATAGTGTCCTCCTACTCAGAGGTGGGGCAAAGAGAGAGAGCTAGAGTCCGTCCCCAGGGGCCCCTCTGTCCAAAAGGCAGAATCCTGGGGGTAACCAGAATTCTGGAACTCTGGAACCTTGGCTTGGTTCCAGACTTCTGGGATGGAGGGAACTGTACAGTCCCAGCTACTCAAGAGGCTGAGGTAGAAGGATCGCCTGACACCAGGAAGTCGAGGCTGCAGTGAGCCATGATCCTGCCGCTACACTCCAGCCTGGGTGCCAGAGTGAGACCCCCGACTCAAAAAATTCTTTTAAAAAAGGTGAACAAAGCCGGGCTCGGTGGCTCAGCCTGTAATCCCGCGCCTTTGGGAGGCTGAGGTGAGTGGATTGCCTGAGTCCGCGGGTTCGAGACCCGCCTGGGCAGCAAGACCTCATCTCTACAATAAATCAAAAAATCAGTCGGGCGTGGTAGCGCATGCCTGTAATTCCGGCTACTTGGAAGGATCGCCGGAGCCCAGCAGGTTGAGGCTGCGGTGGCCGGGAGCAACCACTGCACTCCAGTCTGGGTGACAGAGTGAGACTCCAACTCAAAAAAAAAAAAAAAAAAAAAGGTGAACAATGGCCAGGTGCCATGGCTCACGCCTATAATCCCAGCACCTTGGAAGGCCAAGGTGAGAGGATTGTCTGAGCCCAGGGGATCAAGACCAGCCTGGGCAACTTGGCAAGACCTCATCTCTACAATAAGAAAATTTAAAAAACAGCTAGGAGTGGGAGCACATGCCTGTGGTTCCAGCTACTTGGAAGGCTGAGGTGGAAGGTTCAACTGAGCCCGGCAGGTTGAGGCTGTGGTGGCCACAAACGTGCCACTGCCCTCCAGCCTGGGTGACAGAATGAGACTCCAACTAAACATAAAAAATAAAAAAGGTGAAAAATGCTCCTACTATAATTATTACAAAGCGTATCAAAGCCCTCCAACCCAGAAGTCTGCCTACCAAGCCCAGATTCCAGAGTTCTAGAACTCTGGTCACCACCAGGATTCTGCCTTTCCCTCCCATCTTTAGTTGTGCTCTGCTCTGCCCCAGGCCTAAAACGGGAGACATGGGACGTGGGAAGCCTGGTCTTGTGGCTGTACTGCAGTGCTCTAGGTGGCAGCACCCACTGACCCCCATTTGGGACACTTTCCCCAGACCTTGCAGGACTGGCTTCTTCTCAGCTGGTCACCTTCCCAGGAGAGGCCTTCCAGAAACGTCACCTACTCTCCAGTGAACACTCTGAGCTGTCATTGTCATAATGCCCACCGTGATCTGAAATCACCTTTCTTCTATTATTTGTCCATAAGTCTATTTCTCTCACCCCCCCACCAAGATGAAGGCTCCCAGCAGGCAAGGGCTGTGCACATCTTGTGGCTGCTGCATCCCAGGGCCTAGCACTGCCAGCCATGGTGTGGGAGGGCTGGACTCTGTTGAATTAACTGAACGGAGGGACCTCCATTTCTTTTTTTTTTTGAGTTGGAGTCTCACTCTGTCACCCAGACTGGAGTGCAGTGGCCACTCCCGGTCACTGCAGCCTAGACCTGCTGGGCTCCAGCGATCCTTCCGCCTCAGCCTTCCAAGTAGCTGGAACTACAGGCGTGCGCTACCACACCTGGCTCAATTTTTGATTTATTGTAGAGATGAGGTCTCGCCAAGTTGCCCAGGTGGGTCTCGAATCCACGGGCTCAGGCAACCAACTCACCTCAGTCTCCCAAGGCGCGGGATTACAGGCTGAACCACCCAGCCCGGCAGACCTCCACTTCTTATTATTACTGTATTCATATCACAAACATGATAATGATCATAATTCTCAACCTGGGTGCAGCAGCCTTTTACAGTTGACAAAGCAATGCACTGAGTTACTGCTCACATTCTACATACAGTGACTTAGTCTGAGTCATTCCCAATTTATAAGGAAACTGAGGCTCGGGTGGTAGGGCCTTTCTGGTGGTGGAGCAGAGGCTCCAATGAATCCCAGTACCTACCCAACTTCCACAGCCACGTGTCACCTCTGGCCAGGAAGGGTAGGCTCCAGATCCTTCCCCCTCTGCCATTCTCACCCATTCTTGCCCATGGCAAATACAGGCATTGTAGGGAAGAAAGCGCCTGCCACCACACAGAGGCTGTCCTGTGACACACATGAAATCTCACGAGGGTGGCCTGTGAGGGGACCAGCATGAGAGATGGAGTCAGCATAGAGCCTCTGCCTGGAAGGGCTGTTCACCTCTTAAACCTTCTTTTCTTCCTTTTTCCTCTCCTTTTTTTTTTCTTTGAGTCGGGGGTCTCACTCTGTCACCCAGGCTGGAGTGCTGTGGTACAATCAGGGCTCACCGCAGCCTCGACCTCCTGGGCTTAGGGGATTCTTCCACCTCAGCTTCCCGAGTATCTTTTATTTATTTATTTTTTTTTTTGTAGAGATGAAGTTTTGTTATATTGCCTGGGCTGGTCGCAAACTCCTGGACTCAAACAATACTCCTGCCCAGGCCTCCCAAACTCCTGGGATTACAGATGTGAGCCACTGCGCCCGGCCCACTTCCTTTTCCTTTTCTTTTCCCTCCTCAAATAACAATATAAAATTATTCAGTGTCTCCTACATGCCAGATTTTGCCAGGCACTGAGAATTTAATATAAATAAGAGGAGGGTTCCACCTTAGAGTGGAAGGAATGAAGAAAATAAACCCGGAAACACATCACTTCTGTCACTGATTCATTGTTTACTCAAGTAAATCAGTTGCTCTTTGAGCCCACAATAATATATTAAAAACTAAGCAAGTGATCTAACTTATCAATATCTATCTCAATATTACCATTGCAAATGGCCTTATAACTTTTTTTAAATGGATATATCATTACGCTATGCATTATTTTACAGAATTTTTTTTCATACCTTCATAAGAACAAGGAACAATTTTAGTAGGCCTGCCTCATTATAAATGAATGTACTCAGTCTGTCATAAAGCTGTGATTTTGAAACCCAACGAGACATACACAGACCCACGGAAAATAGCGGCTGTTGGAGTCGGGGCAAGGGTTGACCATTTCCAGTTTGTGGTCTCTTGTTTTGTCAACTGCTAGCTTTCCATTAGACGTGAGCAGCACCGAAAGGTTAATATGCACTGGGTATGTCTTTTCCCCCAGATGTGAACCCCAAAACAGGAAGCTGAGTTTGTATTCACTTCTGCAAGCCTGGCCCCTGGCAAGGTTTGCTGTACTAGAGGCCCAGAATCCCTGTTGGCTCAACAGATACAGGAAGAGTGACTATAGAGTGATGCTTTAGTTCTGAGCATAGAGCTATTCAGAGTTAAAGGTGCTGTGTGAACTCTCAAGTACTGCTGCTCCTGTCAGTAACGCTGGGGGTCGGGGGGTGGTCATGATTGCTCACAGTGTTGGCAAAGCACGTTCTACTGGATGAAAACCCATGTGCAAAGATACTGTGGTTCTGCAAATGAATCCATGTTCAGGTCGACTGCTACAAAGCACACATTACTGAAAGGGTGGAGTTAGAGCTGATAGCTAGAAAAGTGTCCTGGATTCTGGTTTCTTTTGAGTCAGAGTCTCACTCTGTCGCCCAGACTGGAGTGCAGTGGCCACTCCCGGCCACCACAGCCTCGACCCGCTGGGCTCCAGCAATCCTTCCCCCTCAGTCTTCCAAGTAGCTGGAACTACAGGCGTGCGCTACCACGCCCGGCTAATTTTTTTATTTATTGTAGGATGAGGTCTTGCCAAGTTGCCCAGGCGGGTCTCGAACCCACGAGCTCAGGCAATCCACTCACCTCAGCCTCCCAAAGCGCTGGGATTACAGGCTGAGCCACTGAGCCCAGTTGGATTCTGGTTTCTTAAAGTTTTCTGAAACTGAGCAGGCTGGGCACAGTGACTCACACATGTAATCCCAACACTTTGGGAGGCCTAGGCAAGAGGATTTCTGTGCCCACAGGTTCGAGACCAGCCTGGGCAACTGGGTGAGATCTTGTCTCTACAATAAATAAAAAAAATTGGCCGAGCATGGAAACGCACGCCTGCAGTTCCAGCTACTTGGACAGCTGAGGCAGAAGGATGGCTTGAGCCCAGCAGGTCAAGGCTGCGAGTGAGCCCTGATTGTGCCACTGCACTCCAACCAGGGTGACAGAGTGAAACCCCAACACAAACACACACAAAAAAAAAAAAAAAGAAAAAGAAAAGAAACCAGCCAGATGCAATAGTGCATGCCTGTTGTCCCAGCTACTTGGGAGGCTGAGGTTGGAGGATTACTTAAGCCTAGGACTTCAAGGTTAGCCTGGGCAACATAGTAAGACTCCGTATCTTATTTACAAAGAAAGAAAAAAGCTTGAAACTGATTTTCTCAGAGAAATTCCATGCAGAACACTTTTGCACTAGTGACAGTTAAAAGCTTTGAAAATTCTACTCTCCTCAGGTGTCTTTGAAATGAAATCATTCCGTGGGAAAGCCATTAAGCAGTGCCCACCCATCTGTGGGGGGTTTGTTCCTAACTCCCTGGCAGCTGTATCATCTAATGATTGAGAGCCCCAAATCTGAAGCCAGACCACCTGGTTCTAATCCCCACTTCCTGTCTGTGTTACCAAGTCACTTAACCTCCTTACGTCTCAGATTCCCTGTCTGTAAATTAAGCAGACTAATAATGGTAACTTTTATAAGGGTGCATGGTAACTTTTGTAAGGGTGCATGAGTTCATACCTGCAAGGCACTTAGCACAGTGCTCATTCGTAGCAAACACTCAGGACATGACGGCTGCTGTCTCTCTCTACCCCCATAGCCTTAAAGTCCCAAGCTGGGGCATCCAGATTCAGATTAACGCTCTCATTGTACGACTGAAGCTAAGTCTCTTGACCTCGACCTCAATTCTTTCACCTGTAAAATGATGTCAGGTAAGCTATTTGTCAAATAAGAGCAAGGACATGATGGGTCATTGTTAAAGTCTGGACACAAAGGACAGGATAGTAAAAATCAAAACTCATCAACTAGCCGGGCTCAGTGGCTCAGCCTGTAATCCCGCACTTCGGGAGGCTGAGGTGAGTGGATGCCTGAGCCCGCGGGTTCGAGACCCGCCTGGGCAACTTGGAGACACCTCATCTCTACAATAAATCAAAAATGAGCCGGGCGTGGTAGCGCGCGCCTGTAGTTCCAGTTACTTGGAAGGCTGAAGCAGAAGGATCGCCGGAGCCCAGCAGGTCAGGGCTGCGGTGGCCGGAAGCGGCCACTGCACTCCAGTCTGGGCGACAGAGTGAGACTCCAACTCAAAAAACAACAAACAAACAAACAAAAAACTCATCAACTGTGTTCCCTGAAAGTAGAGCAGAAACAAAAAAAAGTGAAGAAAGCTATCTGCATGATCCACTGTGTGCATTATTCTTGCCACACTGGACACAGGTCTCCTCAGGATCTTCTGATCACCACCTTCTTTCCAAAAGTCCCAGCCTGGAGCTTGCTGTAGAGGACAAGACGTTGTACCTTGCACTTCCAGCTCTAAGAAAGAGACACAGCATTTATATGACTTCAGAGGCAAGGCATGCTGCACTAGAGAACATCACTCAAGGGTGATCCAGAAGGCAGCCAGTTCAAGTGAGTCCCAGAGTAATGAAGGTCCCAGAAGCAGTCCAGGTTGAGGCACAAGCTGCCTGCCTCCAGGACTCTGTGACCCAGCACATCCGGTGGTGCTAGAAATACTACAGTAGATGAGGATGCTGGGTGGAGTCTTTAGTGAGCTCAATGGAGAATTGCGTGGATGGCTCACGGTTCTAGAAGAAAGTCACATCCCCTCCGACAGAGAATTATACTTTGGAAAACAGCTATCGGTATGCTGTGGGGCCCTAACAAAGACCGAATGCCCAACCAATGGGAGCCAAGTGACCATTCAGCCTGAGCTGCCCATCATAGTTGAACGCTGTCTGATCTACTGAGTCATAAAGTTGGACATGCAAAGCAGCAATCTAGTATGTGATGGAAGTGACACATTTGGGCTTAAACTGGTCCAGAACACAAGTAAATTGAATGAGAAGTGGTGGCCCTAAACTCCCAAATCATCTGCCTCTACTGCTTTACAGGTTCTTCTTCGACACACATTTATGACCCCACGGCAGGGGCATGGTGGGGGGTCTTTATAACCCACTGATAGATGTTCCAGGACGAAGTGCTGGCACTTATAGCAGTATGGCCCCACTCAGGGTGTCCCTGAAGGACAACGGTGAAGGGAAATCCTACTGGGGAGCAGAACTGCAAGCATATATTTGGTCATCTACTTTTTCTACAGGTGGGGACAAAGTCAGAATATTCATGGACTACCGGGAAGTGGCACATGGCCCGCTGGTCAGGACTTTCAAAGGAACAAAATGGAAAGACCAGAGAAAGGTCTGGAAAAGAGCTATGTGTGGCAGGGCCAGGACTACGAAGTGTCTGCAGGATCATGAGAATGAGCACCTCTATAAAGCTTGTGCCTTGGGCACCGCCCTTGCCCCACCCAGCCCTAGCCCTGGTAGATGGACCTATGGAAGTATGCACACAGCATGCAGCTCTTTGGGCCTCACATTGATGCTCACCAAAGAGCATCTCTCATAGGAAGGCAGTGAACAACCAGCTGGGCAGGATAACTCAGCCTGTGGATGTCAGCCAGCGTTTCTCTTCAACCACCAGTCCCCCCAGTGTTGGCACAATGAGCTGATAAACATAGTGAACCTGGCAGCATTGCCTAGTTCAAAGTTACTGCTGAGTGTCCAACTTGCATCCTGCAGAGGTTACACTGAGCCCTATATCTGGTATTACGCCTCTGTGCGGGAGAAAACACCCAGTCATATGGTGGCAGATTGACTACATCAGACCTCTCCCTTTCTGAAGGGGCAGTCCTTACCAGAATCATTACAAATGCCAGCACTGCTGCTCATGTGCTACAGAATGCCTCATCTCCCAATAGGGTATCCCACACCACAGTGCCTCAGACCAAGGGCACCATTCTACAGCAAAGAGGCACAACAACAGACACATGGTCACAGGGTGTACTGGTGCTGCCCCATCACCCAGAATCGGCCAGCTTGGTGGATGATGGAATGACCTGTTGAAAGCTCAGAAACGCACATCAGGGGAATAGCCTCTTGTGGAATGGGAGCTCTTTCCTCCATGATGGAGTATAGGTCTTAAACCAATGCTTACAATATTGTAGTGTACCCTACAATCCAAATACATGGATCTGGGTATCAAAGACTGGAATTAGGAAGGGTTCCTCTATTACATTCAGTGACTTATTTGTGACTTTGTGCTCACCTTTAACATAACCTTGGGACCTTCCAGGTGAGATAGTTAACAGAGTTAAGACACAGTAAAAATTCCATTACACTGGTAGCAGCAACTACTTTAGGATCCTCATGCAGTAGACCGACAGGTAAAAGAAGGAGGTTCCTGTACTGGCTAGGATAATTAATCATGGTTACTCTGAGGAGTTAGAGTGCCTGCCACACAATGGGGGCAGGCAGGAGAATGTCTTGTACCCAGGGACCCTTCGGGGCATCGATTAGTAATTTCAGGCCTGGTGATGACTGTGAATGGGCAGCTGTATCAACCAGCAAAGGCAAGACAACCAGGGGTCTACACCTTTTGGCAGGGAAGGTTTAGATCACCCTCGCAGGAAAACAACCCTGATGAAGGTGACTGTAGGTGGGGATCTGGAATGATCTATAGAGGAGGGGAATGATTCAATATCAATGAGACCCTCTGGACTAGTTACAACTAAGGGGATTGTAGCTTTTTGCACTAATCTTTTTGCCCTTGTCTTTGAGAAAAATGCTGTTAACTAGCTTAGGGAATAAGGAAGGACATGGGAATGTCTTTGCACAAAACAAGTTTAAGCCCAGCATCATAGCACAGCAGCTGGATATAATGAGAGGGCACAAGGGGAGGAGTGGACTGTGTTGGACACAAAACTCGTATACACCCGTAGACTCTTTTTTTCTTTCTTTCTTTTTTTTTTTTTAGTTGGAGTCTTGCTCTGTTGCCCAGGCTGGAGTGTATTGGCATGCTCACGGCCACCACAGCCTCGACCAGCTGAACTCAGGTGACCCTTCCACCTCAGCCTTCCAAGTAGCTGGAACTACAGGTACATGCCACCACACCTGACTAATTTTTTGATGTATTGTAGAGACAAGGTCTCACCAAGTTGCTCAGGCTGGTTTCAAAACCCTGAATTCAGGCAATCCTCTAGCCTCCACCTCCCAAGGTGCTGGGATTACAGGCGTGAGCCACCATGCTCAACTAGATTCTTTTCATTGACCCATTTCCAAAGGGGCTCCCTGCCTTCCAAACCACTGCCACCTCCATCAGAGCACTTTTATTGTGGCCAGAGCTGGCTAGAGTCCAAGCTGAAGACCTAGGGAGGCAGGGTCTTCACACCCACATGTTGAGGCTACCTCTCTAGGTCACCATTCCATTTCTGATTAATAACAAACACCAAACCGTGGGCCATGGGATCTGGCTTCCTGAGCGAACACCAAGGCTCAGGGGGTGCAACCTCCCATCAGTTCCCATGGGATACCCCTGACCAGTGGGCAATGGGGAGCAAGAGGGAGCTGGGCAGATCAATTCTTCCTCCTCTCTACCTTCCGGGGAACACTCCAGGGTGTGACCTTACCTTGCACCCTGTCTAAGGAAAGTCATCTTTGTATAGGGAAAATGCCAGTCGGGCAGCTGGCTGGTGCTCTTTCCAGCCCACTTGGGGTGGGTGGCAGCCAATGCAGTAACATTGTTTTATATCTTTTTTCCCTGTACTTCTCCTCTCCTCACCCTCACCACTGACATCCCAATGCCCCCTCCCACACACACACACACACACATACATGCACACACCAGGCTAAATAAGGGACCTTTGAGAGGGGGTCTCATAGCACCAGCCTACCACAAGTTGTTTTTTGTTTGTTTGTTTGTTTTTGTTTTTTTAAATCTTTTTTATTATGGTTTTGTGGGGTACAGTTAAGGGTTAGGTATACAATTACGTTTTATTCAGGCACCCTGTTGATAAGAGGTGTTTCCCCGTCCCCAGACAGATATTTGCTACTGTTAATCCCATCTCTCTCCCCTCCCCCCATAGTTTCCCAGTACCGTCAGTCATTTACCACAAGTTTTAATAAGTATCTGGGGCCAGGCCCAGTGGCTCACACCTATAATCTCAGCCCTTTGGGAGGCCAAGGCAGGAGGATTGCTTGAGCCCAGGAGTTTGAGAACAGCCTAGGCAACGTAGCAAGACGTCATCTCTACAAAACATCAAAAAATTAGGTGGGCATGGTGGCACATGCCTGTAGTCCCAGCTACTTGGGAGGCTGAGATGGGACGATCGCATGAGCGAGCAAGTCGAGGTTGCAGTGGGCCGTGATCATGCCACCGCATCCTAGCCTGGCAGACAGAGTGAGAGCCCAACTCAAAAGAAAAAAGAGGGGAAAAAAGTGTCTGTTGGCAAGGTCATTTCCCCCACGTGATATTCTGAGACAAGGTCTTTTTTCTTCTCTGGGTTTTTGGCACCAAGAGCAGTGCGTGGCACGTAGTCAGGAACCTCTGGCCTAAATCACAGTGAAATTAGTGAAAGGTAGTATAGTTTCTAGTTCCAGAGCTGACAGCAACTTCTGAGACCCTGAAAGACCCTGGCCAAGGCATTTAACTTCTCTGCGCTTCAGTTTACTCTCCTGGGAAATGGGGATACTGTTCCCTGTCTCCTTCTTATTTTGTGAGGATCAAATGAGAGAGAAACGGGATTGGTCCTCTGGTGTGGAAGGGGTACAAGTGTTCTGGAATATAGGACCTCAGCACTGATGTTATTTACAACAACTGCTAACAGTGTTGATACTAACAAGGACCAGCTTAGTTGGGGGAAATCCCCTTCCTCCCTCCAGGATTGCCTGGTTTTGTCCTAACCCAGCGCCATTATTTGCTCAAGGATGGAAGTCAGGCCCTCTCCTCCCCAACCCCTTGTCTCACAGATTTCATATGACCTCAAAAGGTCCTTCCAGGCTGGGCTCAGTGGCTCAGCCTATAATCCCAGCAGTTTGGGAGGCCAAGGCGAGTGGATTGACTGAGTCCGCGGGTTCAAGATCAGCCTGGGCAACTTGGCGAGACCTCGTCTCTACAAGCAATAAAAAACTAGCCGGGTGTGGTAGCACACACCTGTAGTCCCAGCTACTTGGAAGGCTGAGGCAGAAGGATCGTCCGAGTCCAGCAGGTCGAGGCTGTGGTGACCGTGAGAATGCTACTGCACTCCAGCCTGGGTGACAGAGTGAGACTTCAACCCCAACAAAATAAAAAACAAAAAAGTCCTTCCAGAAGTCTGACCTACATCCTGTTGCAGCCATGCCCCCTGCCCTCCTCCTGCTTCTCAAAGTACGATCCTGAGTATAAATCTCCAAGAAGCCCCAAGAATCTTACAGGACTTATCCTTCTGAAGCTGGCAACATCATTCTCACTGCTTAGATCAGGCCAAAAGGCAGAGTGGGAGACCTTACAGTGGAAAAAAAAGAAGCATAAAGAGAGAGGGAGAAAGGAAAGTACTAGTCTGGGTGAGGGAACAGAGAAAGAATCAGGATGAACAGAGGTCAGACAGCAGTAAGGACTTCTCAACACCTAAACAGAGAGTGACAAATACCTACCACCGCCATACCACCATTACTTTCAGTTGCACAGCTTCCGGGAGTGAGACAGTTGACATGCCGCTTTCCATGACGTGGGTCTTCTGCCGGGGCCAAGGCTGTGGGTAAGGCGACATTTCCTGCCAGGGGCCAAGAGGAAAAGTGAGTTGCTGACTATGCACACCTTTCAAGAGCACGGACACACACCCTGCTCTGGAGGCCCTTCTCAGGCTGCCCCTATGGAGTTCTCCCTGGCCCAGATATGTCCCCAAGGTAAGTGTACAAGACAGAGAATGTGGGTGGAAGGGGGCACCAAGACCCCCATTCTCCTGCCCTCTCCCCTGGGCCTGAGCTCTCACTTCAGAAGGGAGGGCCCCACCCCAAGCCAGAGCAAGGCTGCTTGAGAAGATACCCGCAACACCTGCTCCCTCTCTGGGCCTCCACATCCACTCATCCCTGAGGACGAAGGTGACAGGCTTTGCTGAGCGCTTCTTAGAGAGGAGAGAGGAGGGCACAGGAGGGAAAGAGGGTGAGAGGCAGAGGATTCTGGGCCAGGAGAGGGGCCTGCCCTGCCCTGAGATTGGTCACTCTGCTGTGGGGCTTCCGGGCCATCAGGAGGTCAGCCTCATCCCCGGGCTCTCCTTCCCGGCACCCGGTCTCCCTGACAACCCTCTCTGGCAGCGTTAGCCCTTCCATACTGCCGTGGCTCTTACTCCTCATGGCTGAGTCCCCCCTGCTGTCTCTCCTGCATTTCTCCTGTTGTCAAGACTCTCAGTCCTCCAGGTCCCTGGTCAGAGGCTGGTGGGGCCCTCTGAGACTCAGGGGGAGGCAGAGAGAGAGGTAGCCCTCTTTGTGCTAACAGGAAGTCACGAAGCTCCCGCCCCCACCTTCAGCACCTTCCAGCCCATGGACTCGACCGGCAGGAGCTGTCAGGGCCTGGGCTTGCTCCCAGGGCCCAGACTCCAGGCCCCAAGGACAGAGGAGGCCCGGCTCAGGGCCTCGGCTGGCCATACAGTGGTGAGTGGGAAACCTGGGGGACAGGGGTTGAAGTTCCTTCATCTCTCCCACCCTCCCATGGGTGGACTTGCAGATGGACAAAGTTCACCTAGACAGAAAGCAGGAATGACACCAGGCACAGTGTCTCGTGTCTGGAATCCCAGCACTTTGGGAGGCCAGGGCGAGAGGACTGCCTGAGTCCGGGGATTCAAGACCAGCCTGGGCAACTTGGCGAGAACTCGTCACTGCAATAAATGAAAAATTAGCCCGGTATGGTGGTGCTCACCTGTAGTTCCAGCTACTTGGAAGGCTGAGGTGGAAGATCGACTGAGCCCAGCAGGTCGAGGCTGCAGTGGCCATGAGTGTGCTAGTGCACTCAAGCCTGGGCAAGGAAGAAAGAAGGAAGAGTAAGAAGGAAGGAAGGTAGGAAGGAAGGAAGAAGAAATGACCAAGGGCTGCCAACAGTGCTGGGCACAGAGGAAGGAAGGAGGTTGGGAAGGACCTCCCTCATGTGCTGAGTTGCCCACCCACCCCTCGCTGCCCCTTTGCCCCTGGGAAGCCCAGGCTGCATCATCCACAGGACACCGGGTGCAGTGTGTTGAGCCCCAGACACTGGCATCTGCATCTCTGTGCTGGCAGCCTTCATCTGCCCTCTG
Source organism: Cephalopachus bancanus (assembly GCA_027257055.1). Classification (NCBI taxonomy): domain Eukaryota; kingdom Metazoa; phylum Chordata; class Mammalia; order Primates; family Tarsiidae; genus Cephalopachus; species Cephalopachus bancanus. The sequence continues at coordinate 419,124 of JAPVLO010000633.1, forward strand.
CCCAGTAACTAGGGAACCTTCCCTGCAAACAGCTCAGTCCCTCTTGCTGGAGAGTATGCCCTCCTCATTCTGGCCTCTTGGTGACCTCCTGCATCATCTCCCTTCACTCCCTGGGCCAGGGAATGACTTTCTGTCCCTCTGGAAGGCCTTGCTGCCTCTCTCACCCCAGTTAAGCTCAGTTGAAAAGCCCTCAGAAGCTGGGCTTGGTGGCTCGCCTGTAATCCCAGCACTTTGGGAGGCTGAGGTGAGTGGATCGCCTGAGCCCACAGGTTCAAGACCAGCCCGGGGAACTTGGCGAGACCTCGACTCTACCATAAATCAAAAATTAGCTGGGCGTGGTAGTGTGCACCTGTAGTTCCAGCTACTTGGAAGGCTGAGGTGGAAGGATCACAGAGCCCAGCAGGTCAAGGCTGCGGTGGCCGGGAGCATGCCACTGCACTCCAGTCTGGGCGACAGAGTGAGACTCCAACTCAAAAAAAAAAGAAAAGCCATCAGGACTCAGAGGAAAGAGGAGAATCTCTGGAAACCAAAACAGTGGAGCTTAAGAAGAGACTGAAGTTAGACCTAGGAAGGACTTTTTGGGCAATTATACCCTGAAATAGGCAGGTGAGGCTGGGTGTGAGGATGAGAAGCAGCTGACTTGGCGACAGAAGCAGGCCCACTTACCATGGCTGCCTTTCCTTTCTTGAACTCTTCCCCTATCCAGGCCTCTCCCCAGGCCCCTGGGGTAGCTTCCACCCCAGGGAACACCGAGAAGGCTGAGGAGGTGCCCGGGGAAGGAAGCCTGTCCCTGCAGGCTGAGACCCGGGCTTGGTTCCAGAAGACCCAGGCCCACTGGCTCCTGCAACACGGGGCAGCCCCGACTTGGTTCCATGGTTTCATCACCCGAAGGTGAGTCACACCGGAGGGGGAGGCAGGGAATAGGCCCAGAGAGGCAGGGGCAAATCCTGGGTCCTGCGACCAGGCAGGAGGAGACTGAGTCCATGACGCCAGAGTCAGCTCCTGGAGTTTCCCAAGTCTTTCCCTGAAGCACCTCTCCCAGGAGAGATCACTGGAAAAGCTCCAGCCCAATCCCCTCTGAGCTCAGGGTCCCCTTTCCAAGCTCCATTAATCTCCTGTCCCTAATGTCCTGAGGTTGTCTGCCTCTCTCTGTCATGGCTGACTCCATCTTTATCTCTGGTTCTCTCCAGCCCTCTCCTCTTCCCTCCCCCCTCAAAGTTTCCCTTCCCCTCCATTCCTCAGCCTCACTTGTCTTGTATCTTTGTTCATCTCCCCACTTCCATTTGTGACTTCTGCAGTCTAGCAGTCTACCTACCTACCGCCCCTGTTGCTACGGTCCAGGAAGCCCCTGCAGGCTGCCCTTCCAGGCTGAGGCATGGGGAGGATGCAGGGTTGGGGGGGTCTCCTGAATGGGCCCCCTGGTCCCTGTGCACACCCAGTTCCTGCCCGGGAGGGCAGCGCCCACATCCCCTCTCTCCCCATCTCCACCCCAGCGCTTCCCCTGCGTCTCATGGTGCCTGCTTGGGGGTAGGGGTCCCTCATGAGAGCCGGGAGACAGAAGGTTAGCCTGGAAAAGTCACAGCACGGTTCTGCCTCCTTTCCATCACCCACAGGGAGGCCGAGAAGCTACTGCAGCCCAAGCCACGAGGATGCTACTTGGTGCGCTTCAGCGAGAGCGCCGTGACCTTCGTATTGACCTACAGGTGAGGGGCGGGGCTTGTGTTGGCCCCCCCCAAGGGGCGGGGCTCTTCGCTCAGCCCCGGAGCTGCTGACGGAGGGGTCTCGCCTCGTGGTGGTGACCCCGGCCGGGAAGAGGCAGAGGGTGTGATCCCTCATGGCTCCCTCTAGGAGCAGGGCTTGCTGCCGCCACTTCCTGCTGGCCCAGCTCGGGGACGGGCGCCACGTGGTGCTGGGCGAAGACAGCGCCCACGCGCGGCTGCAGGACTTGCTACGGCACTATACTGCGCACCCGCTCAGCCCCTACGGGGAGACGCTCACCGAGCCCCTCGCCCGCCAGGTATGTCCCCACCCAACCCAAGACCCCAGGGGCTCAGGCCTGCGCCCCTCCCCACCCGGAGCCCGGCGCAGGACGCGCCCAGGCACCGTCTCATCCAGAGGGACCAGCGACCTCGCCTCCCTTGCATTCGTATCGTGGCTGGGGAGGCCTTGGGAGATCAGCCGGACCACACGGGGGGGGGGCTTGTTTTTTAAGAAAGATTTGCTGAGTACTAGGGCCAGGGACCTGAGAATAGACCCATGGACAAGACAGTCTCAAACTCACAAAGCTACTTTCCTGCAGCAAAAACAGGTTAACAGGAGTGGGATGTGGAGGTGGGATTGAGGGGGAAATACAGGACACCATTCAGCCTGGCAGATGTGTAGTCAGGGAGGGCCTCCCAGAACAAGTTCAGGAAGTTCTGAGTGACCACTGTGTGCCAGGCATCCTTCTGGGCACTGGGGAAGGAACAGTGAACAAAACTGACCAAAATATCCCCTTCTCACGGAGTTTACATTCTGGAAAGAGGAGCAGGGCTTGCTGTCGCCACGTGTTGTATTACAACACGTCAGTAATACAGATTACAAGCAAATAACACACAGTAGTCCAGCAATGATAAGTGCTGAGAAGAAAGGACAAGCAGTGGCAGGGAGTGACAAAGTTGGTACATCAGGGAAGCCCAGTCTGGTAAATGAATATCTGAATAGAGGCCTGAATGAATTAAGGGAAGGAGCCATGTGGGCAACCAGAGGAAAGGCAGTCTTGGCCAAAAAAAAGCAGCAGGTGCAAAGGCCCTGAGACAGGAAGATGCCTGATGTGTTTGAAGAGTAATGAGAGCAGGGAGACAGCTAGCATGGATGGATCAGGCAATTGAGGGATGGAGGGTCGGAGACCAGATAAGATAGGTGAGGAAAGGGGCCCTGGAGACTCTTGAATGGACTTGGACTTTTATTCTGAGTGAGATGAGATGGCCCTGGAGAGTTACAAGCTGAGGAGTGACATGACCTAGCAGGTTTGGGAGGGGCGAGAATGAGGCTTGCTGTAAACGGAGGCTACTAGAATATTCCTCCACTGCCACCTCTACTGGGCCAGGGCAGTAGAGGTGGCAGTGTGAGGAAGATGGGATGCTAGGTCTGTTGAGAACGTGGAGCTGACAGAGTTTTGCAGGAGGGGAAGAGGAGTGTGAAGGTGGAGATGTCATTGACAGATGAGGAAGGCTATGGGAGGAAGAAGTCTGGACAGCGGCCAGGAGGTCAGGAGGTGCATTTTTGACATGCACAGTCCAAGATGTCCATTGGACATTCAAATGGAGATGTCACGTAGACAGTTGGAATCAGAGTGTGGAGCCTGGGACAGGTCTGGGGGGAAAGGTAACTATTTGGGGTCATCAGCGCACGGATGGACTTTCCTTTTCAAAGCAGGGTTTCTCTCTGTCACCAGGGTGCAGTGACACGATCTCAGCTCACCACAGCCTCAAACTCCTGGGCTTAAGCCATCCCCCTGCTTCAGCCTCCCGAATAGCTGGAACTACAGGCATGCACCACCAAGCCCAGCTAATTTTCTTTGTCTTTTTTTTTTTTCTGAGTCGGAGTCTCACTCTGTCACCCAGACTGGGGTGCAGTGGCCGCTCCTGGCCACTGCAGCCTTGACCTGCTGGGCTCCGGCGATCCTTCTGCCACAGCCTTCTAAGTAGCTGGAACTACAGGCTCACGCTACCAGGCCTGGCTAATTTTTTGAATTATTGTAGAGATGAGGTCTCGCCAAGTTGCCCAGGCGGGTCTCGAACCCGCGGGCTCAGGCAATCCACTCACCTCAGCCTCCCAAAGCACGGGATTACAAGGCTAAGCCACCGAGCCTGGCTTAATTTTCCTCTTTTTTTTTTTTTTTTTTTGAGTTGGAGTCTCACTCTGTCACCCAGACTGGAGTGCAGTGGCCGCTCCCCGCCACCTCAGCCTCAACCTATTGGGCTTCAGCGATCCTTCCGCCTCAGCCTTCCAAGTAGCTGGAACTACAGGCACACGCTACCATGCCCTGCTAATTTTTTATTTATTGTAGAGATGATGTCTCACCAAGTCGCCCAGGCGGGTCTCGAACCCACGGGCTCAGGCAATCCACTCACTTTGGCCTCCCAAAGCACGGGATTACAGGCTAAGCCACCGAGCCTGGCTTAATTTTCCTTTTTTTTTTTTTTTTTTTGAGTTGGAGTCTCACTCTGTTGCCCAGACTGGAGTGCAGTGGCCGCTCCCGGCCACCGCAGCCTCAGCCTATTGGGCTCCAGCGATCCTTCCGCCTCAGCCTTCCAAGTAGCTGGAACTACAGGCACGTGCTACCATGCCCTGCTAATTTTTTATTTATTGTAGAGATGAGGTCTCGCCAAGTCGCCCAGGCGGGTCTCGAACCCGCGGGCTCAGGCAATCCACTCACCTCGGCCTCTCAAAGTGTGAGATTACAGGCTGAGCCACCGAGCCCAGCCTCCTATTTTTTTTTTTATAGAGACAGGGTCTCGCTATGTTGCCCAGGCTGTTCTCAACTCCTGGACTTAAGCAATCCTCCTGCCTTGGCCTCTCAAAGTGCTGGGATTACATGCATGAGCCACCATGCCCAACCTTAGATGGACTCTAAACCTTCAGGAGGGGTGAAATCTCACTCAAGAGTCAGTGTAGATGGAAAAGAAACGAAGCCCAAGTTCCCAGCACTTAGAGTTTGCAGAAACGTCCACCTCAAAGAAAACTGAAAAGAGCAGTCAGAGAGGTGAAAAGCAAAAAAGGAGTGGAGCCGCTCCGGAAGCCATGCACAGAAAGTGAGTCAAGGAAGAGTGAGGGGCAATGGGTCGGAGCGGACATTGGGTTTAACAGCAAGGAGGCCATTGGTGACCTAGACGAGAACAGTTTTATGGAGCTTGATTGGAGTCGGTTCAGAGAAATGGGGTCTGTGCCTTGGGCTGAAGATTCCCAAGCAGTGGGAGCAGGGTGCAGGGAGTCTGGGGGCAAGTGGAAACCCACTGGGACCAGGACAGCTGAAGGCAGAGCTAGCTGTCGTGTCCAGGGCCTCTGCCCAGGTCTCACAGAGTCCTGTCACTCAAGCTCTCCAGAGCCTGGTTCATCCGGGGCTCCGGGCAGCCACTGAAGGATGGCTAGGGCTGTTTCTGTAAGACCCCCCTCCCGAAGACCGGAGAATGGAGTGGAAGGACCAGAGAATGCAGGGAGGAAGGGGAGCCTGCAGGAGGCACCAGGCGTGCACATGAAGCAAACCGCGCAGATGTGAAGGGCATTTAGGCAGTGGAAGGAGCAGGAGTTGTGTTCAGTTATCATAGGAAGAAGGTGGAGGGTCACGCTGGCTCCTGAGATGCTGTCAGGACAGTGGAGTGGAGGTGCTGCTTTTTATTCATGAAGAAAATGCTGAGAGGAGGAGTTGCGTCAGGGACAAGAATTCTGATTTGGACCCATGAAGCCTGCAGTACACATTCAAACTGTCAGCTTATATCTCCAGAAATTAAGCTTCTCAAATCTGCAAACGTAACACATGCACAGCGGTCTTGGAGACCAATTCCCACGCCAATCATTTTTATGCTAAAGCCGTGTTGCATTTTTACAACCACAGGCACAAAGGGAAACTGGCCGGGCCCTGTGTCCAGATGAAATCAAGCTTAATGCTAGACGTGGCCTGTGACCAGCACCTACCCCGCCTCCATCCATCCCTTGGTCTTCCAGCCATCTCTGTCCCTTCTTCCTCACACAGGGAACCCAGCCCAGGCCAGATTTCTGTGTCCATCCCCACTCCCTTCCCTCACCTGGACCACATTATCTTGTCCTCCTGGATCACCTGCTCACCCCACCCTGTGCCCACCTGCACCAAATCCCTCAGGCCTCCCTCTTGCCCAGCAGACTCCTGAGCCTGCAGGGCTTTCCCTGAGGACTGAAGAACCAGACTCCGGAAGCAAAAGCCAGGACCTAAGCCCCCAGTACAGCCCTGTTATCAAACAGGGGCAGGCCTCAGCCCCAACGCAGAAAGAGGGGGCCCAGAAAGAGGGCACCTGGGAGCCAAAGGAGGTATTGGGCTGGAGGGGCTGAGGGAGGGGGAGAGAACTGGGGGAGGGGAGGGGCCGGTGGGAGGAGGAGGAGGAGGGACCTAAAGGGAGGGGAGGTTCGGGCAAGGACTTGGCTCCTGCTGCGGTCCAGCTCGCTGGACTTTCCTGACCTCAACTTGTCTCCTAGCCCTCCCAGCCGCCCAGGCCCAAGCCTCCGATCCCCACCAAACCTCAGCTGCCCCCCGAAGTCTACACAAGCCCCCTGCCACGATCCCGCCCAGCCCCGCCACCCAAGCCCGCCAGCCCGATCTACCACGAGCCGGATGAATCCATAGCCTTCTATGCCATGGGCCGGGGCAGCCCCGGGGAAGCCCCCAGCAACATCTATGCCGAGGTGGAAGATGAGGGCCCGCTGACCCTCCTCAGGCACCCTGTTCTACGGAAGTGCCAGTCCAGGCCTGTCCCAGGAGGCCAGGTAAATGGGGGTGCGAGGAAAGGCTAGTCGCAGAAGGCCTCCCTGCAGGCTAGATTGGGGAAGGTGGAGGTGTTCGGGTTGATGCCTGGGTCAGCGTGAAAGCCAGCGGCCTGAGATGATGCAGGAAAGCCAGAACAGTCCAGGCTGCCAGCACCTCCCTTCCAGGCCCAGGGTGCTCCTTCTTCTCCCGTGTCATTCAGGCCGGCCCCACCTGCGTCAAGCCCCACCCCCTCCTATTTCACAGAGAAAACACAAGTCCTCAGGCAGGGACCCCCTCGGCCTTCCCCTTGTGTCATCTCAGATGAGCTCAGGGGAAGGGGTGTCTGCACGCCCAGCCTCCTGCATACTCCCCCCTCCCTCTTCCATCCCCCCCGCCCCCGGTCTTCTCACTGACCTGTTCAAGTCTGCATCTCATGTGATGGGTTAGAACCGCTGGCCGCTCCCACCCTCTCCCTCACCTCTGGCCCCCTCGGGCTCTTCCCCACTTCCCCTTCCTGCTGGTGCCCCAGGCTCCCCCTCAGCCCTTGCACCTGCTTGCTCACTCACCCACCCCTGCCATACTGCTGTTCTAGAGCTGATGTTGCCATGTCTCCATCCAGACTTCTCTCCAGACTTCTGCTCAACTCCCCTGGGTCCCGCGGCCCATCAAACTCAGCACAACCAACACTGCCCTCACCCTTGTCCTCCAGACGGCTCCTTCAGCGTTCCATATCCTGATGGATAACCCTCCAGCCATCCAGCTTGGCAAGCCAGAGTCCCAGGGCTCCCTCAGCACCCACCTCCCCCGTCACCTCTACAGAAGCCACTCATTCCTGCTGGCTCTCTTCCTAAGTGGAGTTGTCCTTTCCCCAGTTCCAGCTCCCATCATTTCTCATCAGGACTTTTCCAAGACCATCTTCTTTTTTTTTTATTGTGTGTGTGTGTGTGTGTGTGTGTGTGTGTATTTTTTTTTTTTGGTAGAGACTAGGTTTTGCTATTTTGCTATGCTGCCTGGGCTAGTCTCGAACTCCTGGACTCAAGCAATCCTCCCACCTTGGCCTCCCAAAATGCTGGGATTACAGGTGTGAGCCACCATGCCTGACCTTTCCAGGACCTTCTTAACTGGTCCCCTAACCCCGTTCTTGCCACTTCTGATCCACTCTGCCCCAGGGAAGCCAGAATGGTCCTTCTGAAGCAGCTGCCTAGCCTGTGAGGCCTTCCATACTTGAGTGGAGTAGAGGTCCCACTCCTTAGCTCACCACCAGCTGCTTCATACTCTAGAACTATTCATTTTTCTCTAAACTCACCAAGTGTCTCAAGCCTCTTGAGGTTTGTACCCACCGGCCCAGCCTATAGCAGCTTCCTGCAATCTCATCCTCTCGCTGTCCACAACCTTCTAATCATCCTTTAAGAACAGCTTTCCCATTAGCCGGGCGTGGTAGCGTGTGCCTGTAGTTCCAACTACTTGGAAGGCTGAGGCGGAAGGATCACCGGAGCCCAGCAGGTCGAGGCTGTGGTGGCCAGGAGCGGCTACTGCACCCCAGTCTGGGCGACAGAGTGAGACTCCAACTCAAAAAAAAAGAACAGCTTTCCCTTCTCCTCCTCTGGAAAGACTTCCCTGACCTGCCACAGAGCCCACCTGTCTCATCCCATCTCCCTCCACCTCCTTCCTTCTCTAGTAGAGTGTGAGCCACCTGAGGGCGGGGGCTGGGACTTACCTCTGATTCCAAAGCACCCAGCCCAGTGCCTGGCACAGAGAAGGTGCTCAGGAAATGTTTGTTGAATGAATGAATGAGAGGGGTTTAGACTCCTCTCTGGAGGCCAATGTCTGCTAAGGCCAGGTACTTGGTCCTTGAGACCCCAGGTAGGCCTAAGAGGCAGAGGGTACCATAGGATTGTCCTTCTCTCTGCAGAATCCTGGTGGCCCACAGCTGCATTCTGAGAACTCTGTGACTGGACAAGGCCCTCCTCTGCCCCACCAGCCTCCACCCACCTGGAGACACACCCTGCCCCACAATCTTTCTAGACAAGTGCTTCAGGACAGAGGACAGGCATGCCTCCCCCTTGAGCCTCCTCAGTAGGTGGTGAGTCTGAGCTAGGGGAGGATAACTTGGAACATCAGGTCCAGAGACCTTCACACACACCTGGGCGCCCTTCTCAGGAAATGTGGATGGAACAAACCATGGGTGATCAAAGCTGCAAAGGACCTCAGCCATCATCTGCTGCAAGGATGGCAAAGAGGTGTCATCTTGCATGCCAACTCCAATCCATTGGTCGTGGCTGCCTAGAGCGCAGCATTGGAAAGGATGTTAAGGTCATATCTGAACTCAGCAGAAAAGAGCACCATGATTGATTAGCGATGTCTGCCACGGGTGAGGTTGGGAGGGAGAATGAGCAGCATTTCATTTGCCCTTACAGATCAAGCCCAGCTCCCTTACTGTGCAGATAAGGAAACAAAGCCAGAGAGGCACAGTGACTTGGCCAAGGTCAAGGACTAGAACCCAGCCTTCCTGACCGCCCTGCTTCGTGCACTGTTCCTTACCCCACATCCATGAACTCTTCTCCACAGGAAACTTCAGAGATTTCCTCAGACAGGAAATCTGGCTGCTTTCCAGGGTTCTGCTGCATGGGGTCCTGGTGGCTGGGTGCCCTCCTCTGTCTGGATCGCAGCTTAACCTCGTCCCTCTGACAGGTCTGTCCTCCCCCCCAAGAAGCCTGGAGGTCAGAAAAGCAAAGTGTGCAGTCTGCTTCTTCTTAGGGGCACAGCCACTGGCTCCCTCCTGAGAGTCCCCAGGAATCTGATGGCTTAGTGCTTGGCAATCCTCTAAAACAACACGGAAGTGTGCTAGGAGGGCCCTGCTGGCTCCCGCTGCCCTGGTTTCTCCTCCTGGAGTCATTTCCTTGGCCCTCTGAGCCTTGGTGTCTGGGCCCTGGTCCAATGCTGCTGTTGTCTGAGGAATGGTTTGGTGAGAACAGATGTTAGAACTTGTTTGTTGATTCTTGTCTGGCTAATAAATCATCACCAGCCGCCTCCCCCTACAGGGATCCCAGCCCTCCAGGCTCCTTCTGTCTCTGTCTCTGACTTTCCTCTCTCACATTGTGGAAGGCAGGTGGTTGAACTGCCATTGCAGTGGGGACAGTGGAGCCTGGGGCTTGAGAGACACCTGGGCAGGGGATGCAGACCTCTGCCAAGTGCTCCTTCCCTCACTGGGCTGGGTCAAGCAGGAATGGCTGTGTCTCCAGAGCTGGGGCAGGGAGGGGAACAGGTGACGAATGGCCCCTTCAGCTCCTCCCCAGCCCCTCTGCCAGGCACTGGACTTGGGAGGAGGTGTGTGTGAGCCCCTTAGAGGACAGGGACCCTCCCCCAGAAACGGAACCAGGTCTCTCAGGTCTTCTTAGCCTCTTGGGCTTAGACCCCTCTCCCCCACCCCCCCTTGTGACATTTCCCCTCCTCTCTGTCCAGATCCACTTCAAGGCCAGCCTCCTGCTCCCGGGCCAAGCTCTCCACTCGGCTCCAGCCACCTGGAAGAGTGTGCCTGGTCTACTTTGGTCTCAGACTGGGGGCTTTCCGAGACAGGGCATATCTGCCCCTGGATCCTCCTGAGGACATGCCCCAGCAGGCCACTCAGGCCTGGGTCCTCCGTGGCCCTATCTGTGCAGCCTGTTCTTGCACACCCGTTCCTGAGAGCTTAGCTGAGGCAGGCAGTGCCTGTCAGGGACCCTGTTCCAGCCAGAGCACCCCACGCCTGCCTGAGACAAAAACCCTCCAGACCCTTTCCTCCAGCCATGGTCCCTAGGCCCTGGACGCGGCCACCACCCAGCACACACCACCCCCGTGGGCCCAGGCACCAGCTCCAGTGACTGGCCAGCGCCCTCCTTTCCACTCCAGTGCTAATCAGCTTAAGGAGAAATATGGCTGCTGAGTCAACAGAGCTAGGTTCCACTTCCTTTTTGTTTAGACCTCAGGTCTGAACACCCTCCTGAGCAAGAGGCGAGGAGGGGAGGGAAGGGGAGCAGATAGCTTTGCTGCAGAAAGGTCTTGGGTTAGCCTCAGGGAGTTGCCTCATGGCTAGTTCCTATGGCAGGGAGAGGAGGCAGAAGGGTGGCAAGAGGTCAAAGTTGGAAAAGGATTTCCGCAGACCCTAGGGTACGATGGAGGGGGGGTGCATAGAATGCCCGGTGACCACTTAGTGGAGGAGCCAAGCCCGTAAGACAGGGGCAGGGCGGGGCCCAGGGACTCTCTCCCTCCTCCTCCAGCTCCTCCATCCAGCCTGGGGACACACCAAAGAGGCTGTGGGAGAATCCAGGTGATACCCTGGGGTCTGGTCATGGCACCGTGCCAACCAGCTGTGTGGCCTTTGAGGGCAGCCTTTTTCTGTGCCACCGCTCCCAACATTCCTTGTAGGTTGGAGATATGGGTTCTTCATGGGCACACAGGGAGGTTCCTGTCCAGATGAGACCATGTGCGTGAAGGCTCCGAAAAGCACCACTGCTGGGGCTGGAAAGGTCTTCAGAAACCTGTCATGACAGACTTTTTGGTTCAACTAGAGGAAGCAACGAGGTCTAGAAAGGGGAGGTGACGGGAGGCTGAAGACAGTCAGGCCCAGGACCCAGGTTTGGCTTCCTAATGCGGTGTTCCTCCTGATATCACAGGGCCCCTCCCAGGCCAGCCCTGAGCATGGTGGCCGACCAGCCCTTCCCCTCAGCTGGGGGCAGCCCTGCACCATCCTGCTGACCTCGCTTGCAAGCTGGGGGCTAGGCCTGCGGAGACCTCAGTGGGGAGGAGGAGGAACTTGCACAAGGAGAGGGAACTGGGAAGACGATGCTGAGGAGGTTGCTCCTCCTCCCCACCCAGAGACTCCACTCATGCCAGGGGAAGGTGCTTCTCTGCCAACTCTACCTACCAATGGTCCTGCCATCCCTCCTGCCTCCCTCCTCCAGGCAGGGCCTCTCTGGCTCAGCACGCTCAGATCTGCAAAAGCAGTCTCTCATTCCCAGCCCCAGGTCCCCATTAGAGTTCAGGAAGGCCTTGCTAAGCAAGAACGCTGCCCCCACTGCAGGTCCAGCTCTGTCCTCAGCCCCAGTCCCTCCAGCCCCGCCGCTGACCCCGAGGGCCCTCCCCTGCTCCAGTCCCCGCTAAGCTGCCCCTTTCATCCTGTCTGCTCCTCAACCGATACAGTAGATGGTCTCAGTAAGGTGACATGTAACTGGCTCAGGGGCAGGGGGACTGAAAGTTGTAACTCCCAGGCCTCAGCTGTCCCAATTCCACAGCACAATCCCACGAAACCAAGCGGGGAGGGGTGGGGGCCAGTCATCAGAGTCCCCGCCCCATCCTCACCTGAAAGCAAGCTGAACCTAGAGGGTAAGGGAGTAAAAGAGGAGAGATAGGGGCACGCAGCCCTGAGTGTTCCAGCATCCTTGCCACTTTGCACAGGCCCCACAGAACTTTAATCAGCCCCTCCACTACATTGGGGCTTTTTTTTTTTTTTTTGAGTTGGAGTCTCACTCTGTCGCCCAGACTGGAGTGCAGTGGCCGCTCCCGGCCACCGCAGCCTCGACCTGCCGGGCTCCGGCGATCCTTCCGCCTCAGCCTTCCGAGTAGCCGGAATTACAGGCATGCGCTACCACACCCGGCTGATTTTTTGATTTAGTGTAGAGATGAGGTCTCGCTGCCCAGGCGGGTCTCGAACCCGCGGGCTCAGGCAATCCACTCCTATCAGCCTCCCAAAGGCGCAGGATTACAGGCTGAGCCACCAAACCCGGCTACTGGGGCTTTTAGACAGCAAGCTCAGCTCTCCAGCTGGGGGGGAGACCTGCTGAGCCCTTCCTAGGGGGGCAGTGGCATTACTGACACTGGAATACCCTCATTATCACAACTTGGCCAACCCTGTGCCGTTTCTGAGTCTGACCTCAGCTGCCTCAGCTCCACCCTGGTCCATGCAATACTGCCTACCCAAGCTCTGGCCCACTCCTTCATCTTCCAGGGCCCTCTGTATCCCCTGCCTCCTTCTGCCCCTTGGCTGCTGCTGCCATGCCAGTTTTAACCGAGTGTCATTCCGTGTCTCCTTCATCCCTGTCTTTTTCCTGTTTTATCAGAACATGAGGCTACTATCTCCAGGAAGTCCTCCCAGATGAAGTCTGTTCATTTTGTCAGTGACAGGAAATTCCAACCACCAAAAAAATGCCGTCTTTGGTAGAACTAAAAGCGCCTTTTAAGAAAAACTGTGACTTAAGACTACTTGAGGAGAAATGAAGGAGGTGGGAGGCAAGAGGACCCTTAGAAATATCTAGCCCAGGCCAGGCATGGTGGCTCAAGCCTGTAATCCCAGCACTTTGGGAGGCTGAGGCAAAAGGATTGCCTAAGTTCAGGGGTTTGAGACCAGCCTGGGCAATTTGGTGAGACCTCGTCTCTACAATAAACCAAAAAATAAGCCGGGTGTGGTAGTGCGAACCTGTAGTTCCAGCTACTTGGAAGGCTGAGTCAGAAGGATCACCTGAGGCCACCAGACTGAGGCTGTGGTGGCCATGAGCGTGCCTGGGCAACAAAGTGAGACTCCGACTCAAAAAAAAAAAAATCTAGCCAAATCCTGTCCACTCCCAGAAGACACTGGAGCTCTCTCCCCACCTCCTCTCACTTCCCAGTCCCAAGCACTTCCAGCTCCATCATGAAGTAGAGCTTACAATGAGAAAGTTGAGCGACTGAGTCCCAGAGTGTGGCAGCTCAGGTGGGACGGACTGCATCTGCAACCAGGCGCAGCAAAGTAAGTGTTCGACTCAGTGGGTCTCAGACTTCTGGGCCCTGCTGAGGTGCCTCACCGCCTGGGACACCCCAGGGGGCAGATCTCAGCACTGGCCCCCAGTGCCTTGTGGACAGTGAGTGTGTGATAGAGGCAGGTGCTCCTTGCTGAAGGCTCAGCTAGATGCAGAGTTGAGCAACTCCAGCCCGAGTGTCCCTGTGGGATGCAGGAACCCTGTCTGGCTCCAACCTGAATTTAGGTCAGATTTCAGATAAGCAGGTGGTTTTCCTGTAAGTGATGAAACCCTCCTCTGTGCTTAATGAGAAACAGACTCAACTTACCCCAGCACATAAAACCTGAAGCATGGCGAGATTCTTCACGTCTACCTCCTCCTTCCCATCCCAAGTCTCCACCGCCACCTCTTCAAACTGCCCCTCTGGCCTTGGCCTGGCCTCGGTCACCAGGACTGCCAAACAAGAGTCCTGTCCTGGGTTTCCCTGCAGTGGATCAAGCGTCTGAGTCTGGCCAACAGCACTGCCACCCGGCAACCAGAGCTCCTGTAGGAGCCTCTTCAGCACTGTTCTGCAGGAAACCACAGCAACTGAGTCCCACTGGAACCCCAGAACCCTCAGCAACCCTCTTCCATGATGCTTTGCATCCCATTTTTTGTGACCACCCTTGCCCCGAGAGGAGGGAATCATGCTGTCTGTCTTGTCACTCCTGGGCATCCCAGTGCCCTACAACTAACTGAAGTCTAGAGACCCAGCCACTCCTCTCCCAGCAAAGGCTAGGGATCTAGGAGGCTCCCAGGATATCAGTCTAGCCCCCAACTCTTTGTGAAGCGTCCAGACCAGTCCAGGCCAATGACTACCACTGAATTCAGATTCAGTGGCAATCTGAGTCCTCTTTAGGGACAGGCATTTACCTCTGCTGAATGGCATGTTATGTCTAACAATTCTTTCAGGCCTCAGAAAGAACCTTCTGACTCCCCCCAGTCTCCAGAGATTTGCAACACTTTACATACTGGGATCACAAGCCACTTTGAAATCATCCTGCCCCAACAAAACTGTGCATGTAATTCCTAAGGTCTTCCATGGCCATGAACCCAGCTACATGGTGGGTGGAGAGGGAAAAAAGCAAAGCGATCACCAAGGCAGCTCAGGATGCTGTGGAGGGTGCTTGCACAAGGTAAACACTGAGAATCCGGGGACAGGACAGACAGCATCTGTCAGACTGAATGTTTTATTTCAACAGACATCCCTGGTTTAAAAAAAAAAAAAGGTGAGGGTGGTTTCAACATTTCATCACACCTGACAGGGAGCAAAACTCCCATCCAAGAACTCAGAGCCCCTTCTGAGGCATCACTCAAGTCTTTGCAAGCTCCAAGACACCCAGGAGCTGAATTTCTAACTTTTGTTAAGAAAAATCTATCAAATGTGTTCATTCTCGCAGAGGCGAGGGCTGGGTCCTCAGGGAAAGAGATCCTGGGCTTAGAGCAGCTGGGGTCCCAGAGGTGAAGCTGGGGTCCAGGCCAGCTGGGCTGGCAGATCCCGGGAGCAAGCAGTTCCAGAGCCTTAGAATCCATATTTGGCTTGGGTCTGACGGCGGCTGAGCTTGTTCTCTGACCAGGTGTTCTTCAGTTCCAGCTCTCGCTCCTTAGCCTGTGGCGAGGAAGAGGGTAGGGGAGAGTCAACCTGGAATTCTGAGACAGCTACTTCTTGCCTCTGTGATCTTCCCAACTTAAAGTCTTTCTCCCATCAAAACAATTAATTAGTAAATCTCTCGAAAGACTTACTCAAGTAAAAGGGGAGGACCTCAAGAAAGCAAAAAAAAAAAAAAAAAAGGCCGGGCTCAGTGGCTCAGCCTGTAATCCCAGCACTCTGGGAGGTCGAGGTGAGTGGATTGCCTGAGCACGTGGGTTCAAGACCCGCCTGGGCAACTTGGCAAGACTGCATCTCTACGATAAATCAAAAATTAGCCGGGCGTGGTAGTGCGCGCCTGTAGTTCCAGCTACTTGGAAGGCTGAGGCGGAAGGATCGCCGGAGCCCAGCAGGTCGAGGCTGCAGTGGCCGGGAGCGGCCACTGCACTCCAGTCTGGGCAACAGAGTGAGACTCCAACTCAAAAAAAAAAAAAAAAAAAAAGAAAGCAAAAAAAAAAAAAAAAAAAAAAAAATATATATATATATATATATATATATCATCTCTTTGGGGAGCTATCGAGGTTTAAGAAGACTAAAGACAAGAATTCTGGTGCGTCTTCTGATAGAACTAAAATGGAAGCCAGGTGCAGTGGCTCACACCTATAATCCCAACGCTTTGGGAGGCCAAGGTAAGAGGGATTGCCTGAGCCCAGGAGTTTAAGACCAGCCTGGGCAACTTGGCAAGACCTCATCTCTACAATAAAACAAAAAAATGAGCCAGGCATGGTGGTATCCGCCTGTAGTTCCTGCTACTTGGAAGGCTGAGGCAGAAGGATTACCTGAGCCTATCAGGTTGAGGCTGTGGTGGCTGTGATCATGCACTACACTCCAGCCTGGGTGACAGAGTGAGACTCTGACTCAAAAAAACCCCTGAAATGCTCAAGTGGGAAGTGGACAAATGAGAACTCAAATTTGGCATCTGAAAGGAAGACAATCAGCTGCCCTAGACACCAAACCGACAGAGCGAAAAGATGGCATCAAAGGCCTGGACAGGTCTAAACAGAACACCAACCTACAAGAACTTAGATGCAGTTCTGCTGTTGTGCTGAATAGAGCATATGGGGTACCCTGGAAATTCATACTACTTTTTTTTTGAGTGATCAAAGGCTAACTGTATTTAAAAGTTGCCCAGTCATATCAAGTAAATACCAAGACATACTCTAAATCCTGTCTTTTAGCTTATCTGTAATTCGATATTACTTGTGTTGATGCTCCCTGCCAAAGAAGTGAAGAATACAAAATCCACCTCCTCATCAGGTAGATGTTTTTGCTAAGTTGATGGTTCAACTCCTTTTTTTTTTTAGTTTTTTTAATTACTAGATAAACTTGCTATTTAAAAGAATCCTATGGTAAACCACTTTGCTCTCCTCTTAAATTATGTTTTAGATATCCGAATTTTCTTTTTTTTTTTTTTTTGAGTTGGAGTCTCACTCCATCTCCCAGACTGGAGTACAATGGCACGCTCCCAGCCACCGCAGCCTCAACCTGCTGGGCTCCGGCAATCCTTCCGCCTCAGCCTTCCAAGTAGCTGGAACTACAGGCACGCGCTACCATGCCCAGCTAATTTTTGATTTACTATAGAGATGAGGTCTCGCCAAGTTGCCTGGGTGGGTCACGAACTCATGGGCTCAAGCAATCCACTCACCTCAGCCTCCCAAAGCGCTGGGATTACAGGCTGAGTCACTGAGCCCCGCCCAGATATCCGAATTCTCACAGTTTTACTCTAAGCACCTGTACAGGAGTCTTATCTGCAGTGAGCCTGAGGCAGAGTAGGCTAATTCTGAAGGACATATCCCCCTCTAGTGGCCACATGGAGAACAGGGGAGGACGACTGCTGGAAGATGGTTCCTGACACCTGGGTTTCTAGCCCATCTCAGCCTTCAAATTCCCAGTTTCCAGGGATCTTGCCTGAGCCAGGGCCCTCAGCCCTCTCACCTGATGAATCAGGTATGTGATCTGGTGTTTCCGCCGCTGCTGGCCTGTTGGCTGCTCACCTTTCTTCTGCATGGGAAGAAAACACAGTCATTAACCCACAGGAAGACAGCAGTTTCTCATGTGCCCTGATGATGTAGCAATGGGGACTGAGAAACCAACTACACAGCCCAAATCCTGGGGAGAAAAGTCAGCTTGGAGCTTTCTTATGTCTATATACTTACAAAACTGTTGCCTTTATTAAAGCCATTATGCAAAAAACTCAAGCTCAGAATACTTGTCTGAAGTAGCCTGCTAATATCCCCATTAAACCGGAACTACTCTGAGGTCAGGACTGTCTTTTGCGTCTTTGATAATCTCATTCCGTCCCTAGCACCGAGTACAGGGCTCTGTCCACAGTGGACACTTGAGACCAGTTTTATTGCCTGCAGTCAGTCTGAAACAGCTTATGTGCCAGGGCACAGGTAATCTTCTGCCCTCCAGACTCTGCCATAATCCCTGTGCCCATCTCCCCTAAAACCCTCTTCATCTCTGTCCTTTCTCACCAGTCAGGTCAGATGTCTAGCCTGTCTCCTACCTACTACAACAAGCTCTCTCCCATCAATCAACTCTGGCAGAAACCCCGCCTCCCCCATTCTAGTAAGTGCCAATAGCTTCCTTGGAATTAGAAATCTCACGCTCACTCTCTGTCTCTCCACTCTTCCAGCCTCTGCCTATAAACTGCATTGAATTCCTAACCAAACCTGGATGCAAATGATTTACTGTCAAAGTCTATATTGGTCTGGGCTTTCACTCTGCGGTTTTTCTATTCTCTGCCAAAGTTGTCTCAGACTAGAAGCTTCCTAATCAGCTCCACCCAACTCCCAAAACTCCTCTCCAGAGCCTCCTCAGCACTTATGTAATCAATTTGCACTGTAATCATTTACACTCAAGTGTCCTTAAATCTTCTTCCCAACTATGCTGTCAACTCCTCGAGGACAAGGACCAGTTTCTCTGCTTTTTAAAAAATCTAGTTCAACACAATGAAATGACGGGAGGAAAACCTGGAGCTGCGAAAACAGTGCACTCTAACTGCTCGCTGCTATTGCATGTCATTTAATGTGACAGTTAAAGATGACATGCATAAAACATCCAGCTCCATTCCTGGCCCACAGTGAGCATTAACAACACTAGCTATTACTACGACCATGCTTCTCAACCCACAGTTAGTAGAGCGTGCTCTAAGTGGTTTTTCCAGTAAACAGTGATGGATCTATGCTGATCTAACCACAATCCTTTGCTCTGTCCTGTATGACCGCCAGCATTCAGTTAAAACAAATGGCTGGGGCTCAGATGGCCATCTGTGGCCACAGAACAAAGCAAAGCAAATGAGGGGGAGGAGAAGGGAACAAAATCCTCGACCTTGGCCTTGCTGGTCCTGGGCTCAAATCCAGGGTTTCGCCACATCTCCCCCCGACACCGTGGTGGACTCATAAATGTCCACATTTGCTGTTCTCAGCTACTGGGTGAAGAGATGTTCATCACACTGACAGAAGAAAACTAGCATGGAGACGGCAGGAGTGTGGTGTGGGAAATGTGATGAATAAAAACGTTTGAAAAGCCTACAGCTGGCTACAATAAATAATGCAGAGAAAGGAGAGAGGAGTTGCACAGAATCCAGGACCCCAGGACTTCTGAGATTCTGTTGTGCCACACCTCAAAGATATGCTGAGCCAGGTCCCAGCTTGAAAAGATGGAGAGGGCAGTGACTGCAGGGAGAAGGAGAGCACCTGAAGGTTCCGTCCAGCCAGGGAAGGAGGCCCAATGCATGAGAAGTCTTCCCAGCTGTCCAGGCTCAGCAGCCAGACTCCACATCTGGCTGAGAGCTGTTCAAGGCTACAAAGCTCTGAAAGGCAGAAGCTAAGGCATTTGATACATACTCCAACACCACGGGCAACATGTGTATGCTCAAGGTGTTGACTGTAAATTACAGTGGGGTGTGAGCTCAGGACAGGGTGTAAGACAAGACCTTGCTTTCCACTCTTCCAAGTCGACCTTTCCCACTTACTTTGCTGAATGACTTCATGGTCTTCTCTTCTGTCAATGACTTAGTCATCCACTGCTGGGCCCCACTGAGCTGGTCATCGCCTTTGATCTCTACAAAGTTGATTTCCTCCCTTCCTCGGTTCCTCTTGCCCTGCAGCCGCTTAAACTGGAAAAGAAAAAAAAAATGCAGGAGTCAGGAATCTGGTTGAGGGAATCAGATGTAACTAAGGACCCAGAGCTGACAGGATGACTTTGTGACTCACCAATCCCATGACACCCTCACTTCTCTACGCATTATGTCCTTTCACCCTGCCACCTACCAAGCTTTCCTGATGCCAGGTGAAAGGCTACTTCTATTCAGAAGGTCTCCTGGATCCTGGGAAAGGGAAGCCAAAACGAGGGAGTACAGAGAACCAGTGGTATGAACTGTACTCAAGCTATGTATATAAATTGTATCTGCCCAGAAGGACTGCATGCAATTCTTTTTCTTTTTTTTTTTTTTTTTTTTTGAGTTGGAGTCTTACTCTATCGCCCAGACTGGAGTGCAGTGGCCGCTTTCGGCCACCACAGCCTCGACCTGCTGGGCTCTGGCGATCCTTCCACCTCAGCCTTCCAAGTAGCTGGAACTACAGACACGTGCTACCATGCCTGGCTAATCTTTGATTTATTGTAGAGATAAGGTCTCCAAATTTTCCAGGTGGGTCTCGAACCCGCGGGCTCAGGCAATCCACTCACCTCAGCCTCGAAAAGCACGGGATTACAGGCTGAGCCACCGAGCCCGGCTGCAATTTTCAAATTAAGAATTCAGGGCTGGGCTCAGTGGCTCAGCCTGTAATCCTAGCACTTGGAGAGGCCAAAGTGAAAGGATTGCCTGAGGCCGAGGTTTCAAGACCAGCCTGGGAAACTTGGCGAGAACTCGTCTCTACAATAAGTCAAAAATTAGCCAGGTGTGGTAGCACATACCTGTAGTTCCAGTTACTTGGAAAGCTGAGGTGGAAGGATTGCCAAAGTCCAGTAGGTCAAGGCTGCGGTGGCCATGAGTGTGCCACTGCACTCCAGCCTGGGTGACAGGGTGAGATTCCAACTCAAAAAAAAAAAAAATTTCAGAGTAGATGGGCACAATGGCACTTGCCTATAGTCCCAAGTATTAGGGAGGCTGAAATGGGAGGATCCCTGAGGTCAGGAGTTTCAGGCTATAGTGCACTATGATCATGTCTATGATTAGCGACTGTACCCCAGCCTGGGCAACAGAACAAGACCCTGCCTCTAATAGTATCATTTAAAAAATTTTAAAAGTCAGAGTAAAAAATAAAAATATAGGATTTCTCCTCTAAAAATCAGTTCTTTGTCCATCTCTATTCCTTCTCATTGTTCTATATCACCAAATCAGCAGACTCTATACCAACATGGACATTAGAGGGAGCCTCACCAAAAAAAAAAAAAAAAGGCCCACCGTATTTCAAGAGTTTTTTTTTTTTGAGTTGGAGTCTCACTCCGTCACCCAGACTGGAGTGCAGTGGCCACTCCCGGCTACCGCAGTCTCGACCTGCTGGGCTCCGGTGATCCTTCCACCTCAGCCTTCCAAGTAGCTGGAACTACAGACGCGCACTACCATGCCTGGCTAATTTTTTTGACTTATTGTAGAGACAAGGTCTCGCCAAGTTGCCCAGGCGGGTCTCGAACCCGTGGGCTCAGGCAATCCACTCACCTCAGCCTCCCAAAGCACTAGGATTACAGGCTGAGCCACTGAGCCCAGCTCAAAAGAGTTTTTAAGAGTAAAGAACTTTTTTTTTTTTGAGTTGCAGTCTCACTCTGTCATCCAGGCTGGAGTGCAGTGCACACCCATGGCTACCATAGCCTCGATCTACTGGGCTCAGGCAATCCTTCCATCTCAGTCTCCCAAGCAACTAGGACTACAAGTATGTGCCCAGCTAATTTTTTTTTCTATAGTGACGAGGTCTCACCATTTTGCCCAGGCTGCTCTTAAACTCCTGTGCCCAGACAATCCTCTCACTTCAGCCTCACAAAGTACTAAGATTATACAGGTGTGAGCCACTGCGCCTGGCGGGTAAAGAATTTTTTTAAAAGGCCTAGCAAACTTTCTAGGACACTACTATTTTCTCCTTCTAAAAAACTAAATGCAGCCAGATGCGGTAGCTCACGCTTGAGTTCAGCAGGTCGAGGCTGTGGTGGCTATGAGCGTGCCACTGCACTCTAGCCTGGGTGACACAGCAAGACTCCAACTCAAAAAAAAAAAAAGCAGATCACACCACAAGTCATCCAGAGAGGTGCTAGAAAGGAGTGTGAGTGAAAAGGAACAGAATTTTGCCAGACTCAGTGGCTCAGCCTGTAATCTCAGCACTTTGGGAGGCTGAGGCAAATGGATTACCTGAGCCTGTGAGTTCGAGACCAGCCCAGGCAACTTGGTGAGACCTCATCTCTACAATAAATTTTAAAAATTAGCCGGGCGTGGTAGCATGTGCCTGTAGTTCTGGCTTCTTGGAAGGCTGAGGCGGAAGGATTGCCAGAGCCCTGCAAGTTGATGCTGAGGGGACCGTGAGTGTGCCACTGCACTCCAGCCTGAGCAACAGAGTGAGACTCCAACTCAAAAAACAAAGAAACTGAATTTTAAAACAGAAACTCCTCCAGTAATACCCTCGGTTCTGGGCTGAATATCAGTGAGGCCTCCTAGGTACACCCAATATTCAAGAAACTGACTCTTGCCACTGAGTGAGTTCTCAACTGTCTCCTGGACATATACATGGGGGAGTGGATAAACACAATATCAGGTGTGACAAGGACTGGACACCTTTCTGGGAAAAGGTGAGTAGAAAGGAGTTATCCTGTATAAGAACCTCCATGGAGAAGTTACACCTCCTACTTCACAACTCCTTCCTCACAGGCTAAGCGTCTGCCTTTAGAGCAGCACTTTACATCCTGAATGTAGGCCTGAGAGCAGCAGACAGGGTGCCTTTACTTCCCCTTGTGCTGAGGTTCCAAGGAAGCTCAACAACAGGGGGATACTGTGAAAACTCAGGGGCTGTTTGACACAGCTGCTGACTGCCTCCCCAAACCCATTCCCCTTTCTTCAAGATGAAGGAATCCACATTTCAGTTAGGCATATCACCACACAACTAAAGACTACATTTCCTAGACCTCTTTACAATCAGATACAGTCATGTGAGCAGAGTCTAGGCAGTGCAATAACAGTGGATATGCTCTTGGGAACTTTCAGAAGTCTCTTCAAAAAGGAGGGGAAGAGGCCGAGCATGGTGGCTCACACCTATAATCCCAGCACTTTGGGAGGCAGAGGCAAGGGGGCTGTTTGAGCCCAGGAGTTCGAGACCAGCCTGGACAACCCAGCAAAACCTTGTCACTGCAAAAAAAATAAAAAACTTAGCCAGGTATGGTGGCACATGCCTGTATTGTCAGCTAATTGGGAGGCTGAGGAAGAAGAATCATCTGACCCCAGGAGGTCAAGGCTGCTTGAGCCATGATCATCAGATCATGCCACTACACTCCAGCCTGGGCAACACAGTGAGATCCTGACTCAAAAAAGCAGGGGGAGTGTCTCTTCTTTTTTCTCCACTCTGCTGCATGTCCTAATGCAGATGTGATAGCTGTGACATTAGCTGCTGCCATGGACCATAAGTATAAAGGCCATAGCCTAGGGGATGGCAAAGCAATGATCAGAAGAATACTAAGTCGAAATGTGGTGGCTCACGCCTGTAATCCCAACACTTTGGGAGGCCAAGGTGAGATAACTTCCTGAGCTCAGGGGTTCGAGACCAGCCTGAGCAACATGACAAGACCTCGTCTTTACAATAATTCAAAAATATCAGCCGGGCATGGTGGCACATGCCTGTGGTTCCAGCTACTTGGAAGTCAAGAGGCAGAAGGATCACCTGAGTCTAGCAGGTCAAGGTGGTGGTGGCCATGAGTGTGCCACTGCACTTGAGCCTGGGCGACAGAGACTCCAACTCAAAAAAAAGAAAAAAGGGGGAAAAAAGGGGGGAAAAGGGGGGATTGACTAGATCCTTGAGTCTGTGGAGCTGCCACACCACCCCAACATGCCTACCTCCATTCCTTAATGAGGAAAATCTGGCTTCCCTTATATAAGACACCATAATTTAGAGTTACATGTTACCAAACTCATCCTGATACACTTTCCTTTAGCTTCAGATTTGAAGCACAGTATCCACAGTCACAAATGGTCATTTGTGCTTTGTTAACTTACTGCTTCGTCATCGATGAAGGAGGCATCTGGGGCAATTTCCTGTGGGGGGGACCAGGGTCGGGTCCTGTGCAGGATAGTAGCCACCACTGTAATAATCCTGAAGCCAAAAAGGAAAAACAAAACAAAACACCAAGTGAGGACACAGTGGAGAGGAAACAACAAGGTCTGCCCAGAAACCGAAAACTGTCATCAAAGAGGCAGAGGTGAGACACCCACACAACCTCCTCAAATAGACCAGTTAAAGGCACGATCTAAGGACCTACCCTAAGATGCAAGAACAGTCGCTGCAGGTTTTCTGATCTACTATCCAGAGAGAAGGGTATTTTTTTAGGAAGGGGTGATAAGGAACAAAGACATTTCCCTGCTTCATTCTATACACTGCTCCCTAGGCTGCTTCCCGAGAGCGACTCCTACCCTTTACTTTACCACACTCTCCTGCTCATGAGACCCCAATGAGCTCCAATGTGAGAAGGGATGAGGCATGTCATTCCTGCTCCTCATCCTAATTAGGCCCTTTGGACACAAGGAGACTTTAAGGGACAAGGAGGTTGTAGATCTATTATATTAAATAACCACTATTAGGGTATCATGAAATATACAAAGCTGGAAACAAACCAGGTTTACATTACAAGATTTTTAGTTTGGGAATCTGATGACTCCTTTACAAAGGAGCTGCCCAGATATCGCTGAAGATTTGAGAGGAGATAGTCAAAGGCAAGGACAAAGGCCCTGCGACAGCCAAGTCAGGCAGCCACACAGCCAGAAACTGGTCCTCCTTGCCCATACTTTTCCCTGACTAATCCTACACCTTTGCCTAAAACTCCAAGAAATGCCTCTCTAAGAACATTCATTTTATAGTGAGCTAAATAGAAAATAGGGCCAGGCACAGTGCCTCACGCCTGTGATCCCAGCACTTTGGGAAGCAGAGGCGAAAGGACTGCCTGTGCCCAGGGGTTCGAGACCTTGTCTCTGCAACAAATCAAAAAATTAGCCAGGTGTGGTGGCATGCACCTGTAGTTCCAGTTACTTAGAAGGCAGGGGTGGAAGGATTGCCTAAACCCAGCAGGTCAAGATTGCAGTAGCATGCCACTGCACTCTAGCCTGGGCGACAGAGTGAGACTCCAACTAAAAAAATATATAGAGAGAAAAGAGGTTTAATATTCACTACACAATAATATATAAAAATCTACCGAGCCTAAACAACATAACAAGACCTCATCCCTACAAAAAAAAAAAAATCAAAAAATTAGCCAGGTGTGGTGGCCCATGCCGGTAGTCCCAGCTACTTGTGAGGTTGAGGCAGAAGGATCACCTGGGCCCAGCAGGTCAAGGCTGTGATGAGCCATGACTGTGCCACTACATTCCAGCCTGGGTGACAGAGTGAGACCCGACTCAAAAAAAAAAAAAATCCAGAGCTATTTAAGTATGGATTTTCTATAATAGTATTCACAGTAAGATACATTTAAATTTCAGTGTCCCCAGTATATTTAAAGTACTTTAGGTTGGGCGTAGTAGCTCACGCTTGTAATCTCAGCACTTTGGAAGGCCAAGTTAGGAGGATTGCTTGAGCCCCAAAGTTTGAGGCCAGCCTGGGCAACACAGCAAGATCTTACCTCTACAAAAAAATCAAAAAACTTAGCCAGGCATGGTGGCACACCATAATCCCAGCTACTAAGTGGGCCGAGCAAAAGGATTGCCTGAGCCCAAGAGGTCAAGGCTACAGTAAGCCATGATTGTGCCACTGCATTCCAGCCTGGGCAACAGAGTGAGACCCCAAATCAACAAAATAAAAAATAGTCCCAGCAGGGTGGCTAACACCTGTACTCCCAGCACTTTGGGAGGCCAAGGTGAGAGGATTACCTGAACCCAGGGGTTCGAGACCAACCTGGGCAACTTGACAGGACCTCATCTCTACAATAAATCAAAAAAATTAGCCAGGTGTGGTGGCACAAGCCTGTAGTTACAGCATGCCACTGTACTCCAGCCTAGGTGACAGAGTGATACTCAGACCTCAAAATTACATAAATAAATAAAACATTTTTAGAGAAGTACTTTATTTGCACACACTATGTCAATGGTGTTTATAACCGCATATGGAATTCCAATTTGTTAATCATTTGCTGGATATAACTCAGTGGTTTCTTGGATTTAAATAGCATCCTTTGTGCTAAAGGGATCAAAACATTTATTATCTTCCTCCTAACAATAATCTTGAGGGAAAATATATAAACAAAGTTTAACAGCAAAGATTTAGGAAACACAACTGTTTTCAAAGTATTTGGCCAGAAAAGGAACCCTTGAAGCCCTCCCACCCTACCCAAGCCCAGACTCAAACTAAGATTAACTCTGACCATTCTGAGAGCTGAGAGTTGAAGGGACATGTCTTCCAACCATCCCAGGCTGGCGGTAAAACTTGCTGCAGCTGCCCAGGCACCAAGCCAGCCAGCTGCCTCTGTTCAACCCTACCACTGGCGCCAAGTTCCCCAGTTCCTAGGAGCTCTCTGTCCCTGGGACATTCCGACTGATGGGAAATTCCTTCTTAAACCTCCTTACAACCTCACATTCTTTTTTTTTGAGTAGGAGTCTCACTCTGTCGTCCAGACTGGAGTGCAGTGGCCGCTCCCAGCCACCACAGCCTCGACTTCCTGGGCTCCGGCGATCCTTCCGCCTCAGCCTTCCAAGTAGCCGGAATTACAGGCATGCACTACCACGCCCGGCTGACTTTTTTTTTTTAATTTATTGTAGAGATGAGGTCTCGCTGCCCAGGCGGGTCTCGAACCCACGGGCACAGGCAATCCACTCACCTCAGCCTCCCAAAGGCGCGGGATTACAGGCTGAGCCACCAAGCCCGGCTACAACCTCACATTCTGTACCTTCACTCTCCGAGTCCATGCAGAACAAATCTAAACATCTCTTCCAAATAACATTTGAATAAAACATGTGAATAGAAATAGTGAGCACTTACTATGTTCCAGAGACTATCATGCTAAGCTAATGTAACTCTCCTAGCAGCCCTGTGAGGTTGCTCTTACATCCCATTTTACAGCTGAAGAAGCTGTGAGTTGACAGAGGCAGTTTTGGGCATCAAACTTCAAACCGTATTCGGGACACACCTTCTATCCCTGCCCAAGCTATGGTCCCTAGGCCTCCTCCTCTCAAATAACCTGCCAGAGCCCTTTCAACCTCTCCTAACCTGATCAAGGCCTCTCCCCATTTTCCTTATTCTCCCTTTGCATCCAACCTTCCAGATTCCCTCCTTTCCTCCTTAGTTCCCCTCCCTTCCTGTATTCCTAATATTCTCAACACTCCCCACCTCCAGAAACTCTTCTTAAACTCATGCTGTCTGGAAGTTTAGACGTAGTTCTCATATCATCATCCACATTTCAGGAAGCTATCTTGTACATCTAAGATTAGAGACCACTCCTCTCTTACCTTTTCCCTGTACCTCTCACCAGCTCCCACTGGTTATTTTCAACAAAGGGGAAATGCTCAAGGCAAAGATTTTATGTCTAAGGCCTCAAAAGCAAAGGAAATAAAACCAAAAGTAGGCAAGGAGACTCTATTAAACTAAAAAGCTTCTTCACAGCAAAGGAAATAATCAAGAGTGAGGAAACAACCTGTAGAATGGGAGAAAATATATGCAAACTATCCATTCAACAAGGGACTAATATCCAGACTATACAAGAACTCAAAACAACTCAACACTAAAAAAAACCCAAATAATTCCATTAACAAGTAGGCAAAGGATCTGAATAGATATTTCTCAAAAGAAGGCATACAAATGACAACAGCTACATAAAACAATGCTCAACATCACTAATCATTAGAGAAATGAAAATCAAAACCACAATGAGATATCATCTTACACCAGTTAGAATGGCTATTATCAAAAAGACCAAAAAAAAAATGCTGGTAAGGATATGGAGGAAAGGGAGCTCTTACACACTGTTGGTGGGAATCTAAATTGTGGGAATCTAAATTAGTACAGTCATTGTCAAAAATAGTAGGTTTCTCAAAAGACTAAAAATAGAACTATGATATGATCCAGTAATCCCACTACTGGGTATCTGTCCACAGCAAAGGAAATCAGTACATCAAGGGGATACCCGCTCCCTCATGTTTACTTACTGCTATTTACGACAGTTAAGATATGATCCACTCACGTGTCTATCAACAAATGAACAAATAAAGAAAATGTGGGGTCAGGTGCGGTGGCTCATGCCTACAATCTCAGCACTTTGGGAGGCTGAGGTGAGAGGATTGCCTGAGCCTACAGGTTTGAGACCAGCCTGGGCAACTTGATGAGACCTCACCTCTACAATAAACAAAAAAATTAGTCGGGCATGGTGGCATGTGCCTGAAGTTTCAGTTACTTGGAAGACTGAGGCACCTGAGCCCAGCAGGTTGAGGCTGCAGAAGCCTCAAGCATGCCACTGCACTCCATCCTGGGCAGTAGAGGGAGACTCCAACTCAAAAAGAAAAAAAAAATATGACATTTACACAATGGAGTATGAAGGAAAGTCATTCAGTCATAAGAAAGAAAGAAATCTTGTCATTTGCAGCAACATGGATGGAACTGGGAGTCACTATGTTAACTGAAATAAGCCGGACATGGAAAGACAAATATCACACATTCTCACTCATGTGGAAGCTAAAAAAGTTGATCTCATGGAGGTAGTGAATGATGGACACCAGAGGCTGGGGAGGGTGTTGGGAAGGAGGGGAATGAAGAGAAGATGGTTAATGGGTACAAACATACAGTTAGATAGAAGGAAAAACTTCCAGTGTTCAATAACACAGTAGGGTGACCATAGTTAACAGAAATATATGTATATTTCAAAAAGCTAGAAGGGAAGATTTTAAATGTTCCTAACACAAAGAAATGATAAATGTTCGAAGTGGTGGATATCTTAAACATCCCGATTTGAGCATTACACATTCTATGCATGTATCAAAATTATCACATGTACCCCATAACTATGTACAAATAGTTTATATCAATAAAAAATAAACAGAAATATTTTGTTTTCAGAATAAAGGTGTCAATTATGTGGTTCACCCTGTCACCCTGGGCAATTTAGATCAACATGGTTCAAAACAAAGGCATGTTTTAAAGTATAAGTATAGAAAAATCAGAGGCTAGAAGGTTAATTTGGCCAAAGTGATACCACAGAGCCATATTACTGGCTCAAAGCTCTTCCTGACCACCATGCTCCAACACTCCCTGGCCTGGCCTGCCCTCCGTGTCTCCTACCCACCTGATAATAAGCACCAGCGGCATTGGCATCGCCATATGTGGAAAACTGATTGTAGCTGTAGTCGTCCCCAGGCTTAGGCATCCAAGGGGCCCCACTTGAGCCTGCTGCCATCTTGAATTCAAGGGGAGCATTGGCTGCATCGTCCTGGAAAGCCGGCTCTGGTTCCGTGCCTGGAGGCAGCTCTTCAGGGACAGTGGGGATGGGGTAAGGGTATGGCTCAACTCCAGGCGGTTCAGCCTTTTCAGGGAGGGAGAAAAAGTTCTCAGGGGCTACTTCCTCATCGCTGTCATCCTCCTCCTGCGTGATCTGCTTTGTCACCTGCAGGGCAGCACTCTTGGCAGCAGCCTTGATGGCAGAGGGCGATGGAGTGGTGGTTGTGGTGCCCACAACAGGGGCAAGAGAGGAAGTCTTGGTCTTAGAAGCCAGTGTGGAGGGTTTAGTATCAGAGGCGCCATCCGAGGGTTTGCGGGAGAAGGCATGGGGCAGGAGCAACCTGTTAGTCTCTTTCACAGTCAGGTTTTTAGGTTGGGGAAGCAAGGCAGACAAACCAGTCCCCTCGCTGGATCCCTGGTGAGCCCGGGTTGGGGTAGGAGGGAAGAAAGATAACAAGTGAGATTTTACGTTATATACTGAAGAGAAGCGACACTGAAAACAAGAATGACAAATATGTCCTCTAGCCTAAAATCTTACCATGCTGTTTCCTTCTTACCTCTAACCACAGTTCATCCAATCTGGGATTGACTCCTACCTCAGGTCCTTCTGCTGACTGCTTCTCCCAAGGTGAGATGTCATTCCTCTTCTCGACCCCATCCCAACCCAGCTCCACCGCCCTCTGCCAGAGCCTTCCCCAACTCTGTGCCTTCAGCAAATATGATACCCTTAATCTCATATCATCCTTCCTCTCCAAAAGTCCAGGACACTCTCCAGCTCATTACTCAGCCTTTTTTCATGTCCTGAAGGGACTTCTTAACATGGGAACCCTCTTCTTCCTTGGATTGCTACCCAAAATCAAGAACAAGGCTCTGTCCAAAAGAGAGTCTCAGTCCCCTCACCTGGCCAAGGCAAAACCCTGAGCCAGACCTCTCAGCGGCTGTCTATGATGCCTAGAAAAGAGAGGAGGCCTAGCATGTTCAAGGAGTGCAGAGACTGTGAGGAGCTTGAGACAGCTTCTGCCAATCCTTTAAACTGCTCTCCTTGTCACCACTTCCACAGCAAAGAAGGCAGGATTTCCTTTTTTGTTTCCTCAGATTTGAAAATGAAGCTTGGGTTGGGCAGCCCCCTTTGGACTTGAGTGCTAAGGATTTTTAGCTAAGGGCACAGAACCCAACATTAATCAACTGAAAGAGTTTTTACAAGATCATCTTCAGTTCTTTTTAGACTTAGCTTGCAGAAGAGTAATCTAAGAGTATTCGTGCTTTTTATAAAAATATGTAATTTTAGTACATTTAGTGCCATCATACATACAGAGGTAGTTCTGCCAGCCAAAAATGAATGTATGTATGCTGTATATTTTTTTAATCTGACAAAAGTACCCTTGCCTGACCAAGAAAAGCCCTACAGGCCAGGCTCAGTGGCTCAGCCTGTAATCCCAGCACTTTGGGAGGCCAAGGCGAGTGGATTGTCTGAGCCCGTGAGTTTGAGACCAGTCCAGGCAACTTGACGAGACCTCGTCTCTGCAATAAATAAAAAATACACCGAACGTGGTAGCACACACCTGTAGTTCTGGCTACTTGGAAGGCTAAGGAGGAAGGATCGCTGGAGCCCAGCAGGTCAGTGCTGGGGTGGCGGTGAGTATGCCACTGCACTCCAGCATGGGCGACGGAGACTCCAACTCAAAAAAAAGAAAAGCCCTACAGATGTGGTGCATTAGCTTGTTAATGCCAGAGTCAAGCATTTAATTTATCAATTTGTTAAGTCAACTGGCCCAGCCCATCCAAAGTTCCTGTTACTCCTAAGAATCTCTCAGGTTCTGCTTTCTGTATGCTGAATGGCTGAGCTGACCTAACTATAGAACTGAGGGAGGAGCCAGCTAGACAAAGGAGAGTAGAATAAAATCATTGTGTCACTGTCCTAGAGGACCAGTGTACTCCAGCCCTCTCAGCCAAGAAATGCCCAGAATGAATAAAACAATACTCTTTAGTTAAGCGGGTCAGGCAGAACTGTTCATCTGGAGTGGACTCCTCTTCCTGCAGTCTTCCCAGATTTGGGTCAGTCCAGGCTGGCAACCCCTGGAGGCTGAGACTCACAGGAACCAGACTGCGGTGTGGGGTAGAGCACATCCTCAGGCTGTCCTTGAAGTATTCAACTTCTCAGACAACACTAGGTTGTCTCCCTTTGCAGTGCTGGGTCCCCACTCTGCTTTCAGTGTTCTGAATTCCTCTCACTTCCACTCATTTCTTCCCACCATCTGGAGGCCACTCTTTAGAGTCTCCAGTCTTACAATGCAGTGCCTCTGAGCCCATCGACCTCTTCCAGGAACTGATCCTGATAACAGGACTGGCCTTACTCAGTCTCATCATGCCAGCTTCTCCCACTACTCCTCCTTTATCACCCACTATAAACATGGATGCAAGCCGGGCTTGGTGGCTCAGCCTGTAATCCTGCGCCTTTGGGAGGCTGAGGTGAGTGGAGTGCCTGAGCCCATGGGTTCGAGACCCGCCTGGGCAGCGAGACCTCATCTCTACAATAAATCAAAAATCAGCCAGGCATGGTAGCGCATGCCTGTAGTTCCGGCTACTTGGAAGGCTGAGGCAGAAGGATCGCCGGAGCCCAGCAGGTCGAGGCTGCGGTGGCCAGGAGCAGCCACTGCACTCCAGTCTGGGCGACAGAGTGAGACTCCAACTCAGAAAAAAAAAAAAAAAAACATGGATGCAACACCACCCTTGCCAGTTGTCTTTCTAACTTCTGCACAACCACATCCTTCTAAGACCTCTCAGAGGGAGAAGCGATGCTTTAACCATCAGGGGAAGGGGCAGCTTCAGCATCATAACCTGAATCACAAGACAACCCTTTCACTTCAGGTCAAGGCTGTGGTGGTTGGGAGCGGCCACTGCACTCCAGTCTGGGTGACAAAGTGAGACTCCAACTCAAAAAAAAAAAGATCTTGGACTCAATGATCAAACTGCCTGTCCCCCCAAGTTGTATGATCATGGACAAGTTCCTTCATTTCTTCATATGCAAAACAGGGATGACAATAATACTATGACTTAGGCACCACCATGAGGATGAAACCAGTTAAATGTTGGTAAAGCACTTAGTACAGTGCCTGGTACACAGTAAGTGCTATTTCAGTGCTTATTTTCCAGGTTAAAAATGAGACAGGGCAGCCTAGACAACACAGCAAGACCTCATATCTACAAATAATTTTTAATAAATAATTTTTAAGCCGGGCTCGGTGGCTCAGCCTGTAATCCCGCGCCTTTGGGAGACTGAGGTGAGTGGATTGCCTGAGCCCGTGGGTTCAAGGCCCACCTGGGCAGCGAGACCTCATCTCTACAATAAATCAAAAAAATCAGCCAGGCGTGGTAGCACATGCCTGTAATTCCGGCTACTTGGAAGGCTGAGGCGGAAGGATCGCCGGAGCCAAGCAGGTCGAGGCTGCGATGGCCGGGAGCGGCCACTGCACTCCAGTCTGGGGGACAGAGTGAGACTCAACTCAAAAAACTAAAAAAAATAATAATTTTTAGTCCCAACTACCTGCACAGCTGAGATGGAAGGAATGCCTGAACCCAGGGTTCAAGGCTGTGGTGAGCCATGAGAGTGCCACTATATTCCAGCCTGGGCAAGAGTGAGACCCCAACTCAAAAACAAAACAAAAAAAAAACAAAAACAGGGAAGCCGGACACGGTGGCTCATGCCTGTAATCCCAGTACTTTAGGAGGCCAAGGCAGGAGGAATGCTTGAGCTCAGGAATTTAAGACTAGCCTGGGCAACATAGCAAAACCATGTCTCTACAAAAAAATTAGCCAGGCATGGCGGCATGCACCTTGTAGTCCCAGCTACTCAGGAGGCTGAGGAGAAAGGATCACTTGAACCCAGGAGTTCAAGACTGCAGTGTGCTATGATTGTGCCACTACACCCCAGTCTAGGCAACAAAGTGAAACCCTGACTCGAAAAAAAAAAGAAAAGAAAGAGAGAGGGAGAAGATAATTTTAAAATATGGATGCTCCCTAACATCATTTTTACTAACCCATTTATTCCACCTTCCCTAAATAACCCTTTCACACAAAATGTTATGAGCTAATATGAGTTACCACCATTCATCTCCCTACCACTGCCATCCTCTAGGAAAGGTAACACCATCGTGCTAAGAGTCAGGAAATAGTGAAGAGAGGGCAGAGATGCACAAGGTCTGAAGTTATAAAGGAAAACCAAACTAAACCTAAACAGTCCTCAAATGCTTGTGTTTGTGATTTGAAAACTGCTGGGCAACATGAGTCCTGTCTTTCAGGAAACAACATGGGAGAAGAAGAAATGGCTTCTGTCACAAAGCTTACCTGAAGGACAGTTTTCTTCTTTGTGGGTTCATCTTCCTCGGAATCTGACTAAGAGAAAAAGAAATGGAATAAGACCTCACTGCGTTGGGAGAAAACACATTAAAGAAAGCACGTATAAAGCACTGTGCCTCCCCCACCTCTGCACAGGGGTGCACCCATGCAAGGCCCAGTCAAACAGCAGAGCTTCCTTCCTGCCGTGATCCGATGTGATCCAATGGTTTCAGAGCAGGCATGCCTTGACCTCCCTTAGTCATTCATTCACCTACCTGTTGCACAGCCTTCTTAGCATCAATTTCTCTTCTGTTAAATTAAGACTATTTCCTCCCATTTGGTCCTTGCTGGAAAAAAAAAAAGCTAAACCCATTCTTCTTCCTATAAATCTGTCCACTAGAAGATGAATGAGATTTGGCCCACAATCTCACCCAATCTCGGCTTCACTTTGAAAACCACTTATATAGACTATATAACCACAGGGCTGAGGAACTCCGGTGGGATTAAGCGGTGTGTTAACTACTTTTCTATGAGGCATTAAAGGTCAAAGCCATTGGAGAAATCCACTCCAACTCCAAGTATGATCTATTGTCTGCCAGAACGAGTTGTTCGCGTTTAGAAAGAAGGCAGGCAAATGATGACTATGAGGATTTGGGATAAGACAGGGGTCACCCGTGTTATCCTTCTGACTCATCAGTATTGTCTCTAAAACAAGCTCTCACACTGAAAAATATCTCAACTTTTAGCTCAACTCCAACTCGCTAGCACCTTTAAGTCTAGGAAAGATGCATGACATATTAATAGCAAGCTTTAACATTTTAAAAAAGTATTCCCCAGCTGGGCACACTCCTCCCAACGCAGTGAGGTCTTATTCCATTTCTTTTTCTCTTAGTCAGATTCCAAGACAGGAGTACTTCATGAGACCAGGAGTTCAAGATCAACCAACCTGGGCTATTTAAAAGAAACTGTCAGCCGGCTCGGTGGCTCAGCCTGTAATCCCGCGCCTTTGGGAGGCTGAGGTGAGTGGATTGCCTGAGCCCACGGGTTTGAGACCTGCCTGGGCAGCGAGACCTCATCTCTACAATAAATCAAAAAATCAGCGAGCGTGGTAGCACATGTCTGTAATTCCGGCTACTTGGAAGGCTGAGGTGGAAGGATCGCCAGAACCCAACTCAAAAAAAAAAAAAAAGAAAAAGAAAAAAAAAAGAAACTGTCTCCTCAAAAAAAGGGAAAAAAAAATTTTTTTTTTTTTTGAGTTTGAGTTTGAGTCACTCCATCGCCCAGACCGGAGTGCAGTGGCACGCTCCCAGCCACCGCAGCCTCGACCTACTGGGCTCCGGCGATCCTTCCGCCTCAGCCTTCCAAGTAGCTGGAACTACAGGCGCGCGCTACCACGCCCGGCTAATTTTTTGATTTATTGTAGAGATGAGGTCTCACCAAGTTGCCCAGGCAGGTCTCGAACCCGCAAGCTCAGGCAATTCACTCACCTCAGCCTCCCAAAGCATGGGATTACAGGCTGAGCCACCGAGCCCAGCTGAAAAAAAATTTTTTAATTAGCCAGGGGGAGAGGGGCTACAGAGTAGGGGACATGATAACAAGTGCCTATATTCTTAGCTACCCTAGAAGCTGAGGCAGGAAGATCACTTGAGCCCAGGAGTTTTGAGGCTACAGTGAGCTATATGATTGTACTACTGCACTACAACCTAGGCAACAAGTGAGACCCCATCGTTAAAAAATAAAAACAGGCCTGGCGCAGTGGCTCAATCTGTAATCCTAGCACTTTGGGAGGCCGAGGTGAGAGGACTATCTGAGTCAAGGGGTTCGAGATTAGCCTGGGCAACTTGGTGAGACCTTGTCTCTACAATAAATCAAAAAGTAAGCTGGACATGGAAGCGTGCACCTGTAGTTCCACTGAGGTGGAAGGATCGCCTGAGCCCAGCAGGTCCAGGCTGTGGTGGCCATGAGTGTGCCACTGTACTCCAGCCTGGGCAACAGAGTGAGACTCAACTCTAAATAAATAAATAATAAAAATTGCTTCTCAAGTCAAAAACTGTAAAACTTTCCATTTGTTCCCAGGACCTTGGTTTGGACATCTGTAAATAAAGGTAACTAGGCAGAAATCTCAGCTCCCATTCATCTCTAAGATTCTATAAGAACTCAAATCCTTTTCCAGAAGAGGTGTGCCAAGGGGTCTTCATGGGGGCATTGGCTTTCATTAGGAGTTTGAGTGTGGTGCTCACCCTGCTCTTGCCCAGCTAAGTGTCCCATATCCCACACGCCCAAGTTCACCCTATTCATGGCAGGAGCTCCCTGTATCCCCATACAGTGCCTGCTCCCTAATAGCTACTAGTTTAGGTAAGTCTCTGCTAAATAGATTTCATCTGATAGGATGGTGGATTTCTCTTAAAAGTTTGTTTCCTGTGGTCCAGCTTGGGATGTCTTACTGTACATCTTTTTTTTGTATGCATATAGTGTTGGTCAAAATGAGGTTTATAAGCTTTACATTATGACAAACCTAATTCAAAATAAAACTGCCTACCCCCAGAACATGGCTTTTTCTACTAACAATCATGGGAATATTGCTGACATTGAGGCCATCATTTGGCATGACAAACACCAGGTATGGTTTGGAAAAGTAGTTATAATGTATACAGTATTCCCCCTTATCCACAAAGGATACATTCCAAGATCCCTGCTGGATGCCTGAAACCTCAAGTCAAAAACTGTAAAACTTTCCATACCCTCTCTACTCTACACACACACACACATACACACACAGGACCCAAAACAAACTGGAATTTATTTATAAAAAATTGTGTATTTATTCTTACATGCTAAAACTTCAGTCACCTTCAAAGAACTCTTCATCTGATGCAATACACCTAATCAAGATGTTTTTTTCCACTGCTCAAAACAGTTTTTGAGCGTCAATTATGATGCCTTTTAGAGTTTTTGGTTTTTGTTTCACCTCTTTCACATCAGCAAAATGTTTCCCTTTGAGAACATTTTTTATCCAGGGAAACAAAAAAAAGTTGCTCAGGGCATGTTTGGGTGAACAGGGAAGGTGAGGCATGGGGTCGTACCATTTTTGGTCAAAAACTGTTGAACATTCAGTGCAGTGTGGATAGGTGCACTCATAAATCATCCATCATGAAATGTGCAAATGTGTTGAAAGAATTTCCCAAAAAAATTCACTGAAGCTGAACGCAGCTCAGAACAACGCTAGCTGGTATGCTGATGTCCATGAGTTCCTAGAACACTTACCTAGAGGGGGAAGCCTATACTACAAGGGGCTAGCCCTTCAAGAGATAATTCTGGGATTTTTTGGGGTTCCCCTCTCATTCATACACACACACACACACACACACACACACACATACACCCTCCTTTTTACTATAGTATACATATATACCCACAATAAAGTTTAATTTATAAATTAGGCACAGTAGGCTGGGTACAGTGGCTCATACCTATAATACCAGCACTTTGGGAAGCTGAGGCGAAAGGATTGCCTGAGCCCAGGGGTTCGAGACCAGCCTGGCAACTTGGTGAGACCTCATCTCTACAATAAATCAAGAAAAATTAGCTGGGCGTGGTGGTGCACACCTGTAGTTCCAGCTACTTGGAAAGCTGAAGAGGAAGGATCACCTGAGCCCAGCAGGTGAAGGTTGCGGTGGCCATGAACATGCCACTGCACTCCAGCCTGGATGACAGAGTAAGACTCCAACTCAATAAGCACAGAAAAAGATTAACAATAACTGGTAACAAAATGTGACAATGTAAAAAATACATTGTAATAAAAGTTATGTAAATATTTTAGGAACTCAAATTCTCTTTCTCAAGTAACACTCATATCTCAGAATTCCCTTTCTGAATTTGTCTGCTAGCCAGGCTCGGTGGCTTAGCCTGTAATCCCACACCTTTGGGAGGCTGAGGTGAGTGGACTGCCTGAGCTCGCGGGTTCAAGACCCGTCTGGGCAGTGAGACCTCATCTCTACAATAAATCAAAAAATCAGCCGGGCCTGGTAGCACATGCCTGTAATTCCAGCTATGCAGAAGGCTGAGGCGGAAGGATCTTCGGAGCCCAGCAGGCGAGGCTGCGGTGGCCAGGAGCGGCCACTGTACTCCAGTCTGGGCGACAGAGTGAGACTCCAACTCAAAATAAATAAATAAATAAAAATTAGCTGGGCTTGGCAGCGCACACCTGTAGTTCCAGCTACTTGGAAGGCTGAGGCGGAAGGATCGCCAGAGTCCAGCAGGTTGAGGCTGCGGTGGCCGGGAGCAGCCACTGCACTCCAGTCTGGGCGACAGAGTGAGACTCCAACTCAAAAAAAAAAAAAGAATTTGTCTGCTATGAGGATCTTTCAATCATATCATCTACTATATTCAAGATAGTGTGCTAAGTACTGTAGAGTTTCCCAACCACCCAGACAGGACTTGGGGCAGCTAGAGTACTGGGTCACTAGTCTCCAGAGGTACAACCTGGACCATTTACCTCAGTGTTCTTCAAAGATTTCTTGTGTGTGCCATTATATGAAAAAAGTATCTGCCCTCAAAGAAGTTACAACTCAGTAAAAGGAACGACAAGTACTCAAATAACTGTATTAAAAGGCAGTAAAAGATAAGAGTATCAAGGGTGGTTCTAATATCCCTCAATTAATACAGCCATTATGAAAAGTGTAAGGAGATTCCTTAAAAAACTAAAAATAAAATTACCATATAACCCAACAATCCCACGTCTAGGTATTTACCCTAAAGATCTGAAACCAGTTTGTCAAAGAGAGGTCTGCCGCAGAACTATGTACACTGCAGCACTATTCACAATAACCAAGTTATGGAGTCAACCCAAGTGCCCATCAACAAATGAATGGATAAATAAAATGTGTTATATACACACAAGGGAATACTATTCAGCCTTTAAAAAGAAGAAACTTCTGTCACTTGCAGCAACATGGATGGAACTGGAGAACATTAAGTTATGTGAAATATGCCAGACACAGAAAGACAAATATCACATGTTCTCACTTACATGTGGACTCTAAAACAATGAAATTCACAGAAGCAGAGTAAAATGGAAGCTACAGATACTCTGGGGGCTGGAGGAGATGGAGACATAATGGTCAAAGGGTACAAAATCCCAGACAGGAGCAAAGAGTTTGGTTTTGGGGAGGTTTTTTTGTTTGTTTTTGTAGATCTATTACGTGGTGAATAGTGTATTATACGTTTCAAAATTGCTGAGTAAATGTCAGATGTTCTCACCACACAAAATAATAAATGACTATTAATTTTGCTTGATTTAATTATTCTACACTGTATTCATGAATCCTAACATCACTTTGTACCCCATAAACGCATACAAAATGTCAATTTACAATAAAAAAGTTTAATCTTCTTGAAGAACCCACTGTTCCTGCATTTTTGCTTTCTTTCATGTAAGTCCTTCCCTTAGTCATTCCCCACCCCTGTACCTGTATCACTGTCTCCTCTCACTCTGCAATTAGTCTGCACTCGGTACTTCCTGACTCAAGACTCCTGATAAGGCTCTCTGACGATTCTCACCTTGCTTTTCCACTCGGTGTCCCTTCATCCCTCATTTGTTTGGGGCAGCATCGTATTAACTGGTTCATCTGTGCTTGCTCTGTAAACATCGTCTTTTTCACATGTGTATTCTCTCCTTTACTGTGACAGCAAAGGCCACATTATTAGTTGAGCACTGCCTCCCTGTAGTCAGTACACAATGATTTTAATTACCACCTGCTGCCAAATAGATACATATTTTTAAGGGAAACTGGTCTTGGTATCTAAATGTGGGGAATACAGGAAAGGGTGGCAAAGGAAAGGACCACAATCTACTAAGTACGTCCAGTGTTAAACTTATAGTTTTTCATTTAATCCTCACAATAACATTTCAAAGCAGACATTGTTATCTCGACTTTACGGGTAAGGAGAGTAAGGCTCAGAGGGACTCACTCATGGCTAGCCAATGCCAGAGCCAGGGCCAGAGCCAGCTCTGGCTCCCATGCTTCTGCAGCAACACCAGGGAGCTGCTGCGTCGGGGCCCAAGATCCACAAGCCCCAGCTCCCACATGAGACAGCTGGGAGAGCAGAGGCCCAGAACCACAGGCTTGAGTCAGCTCTGCTGCTTACTGGTTGGAGAATCCAGCTACTTAACCTCCCCAAGCCTCAGCTGAAAATAATACTTATCCTTGTCACAACTGCAGGAGCTACTGTAGGTGAAAATGATATGAAATAAAGTTCTAAACAGAGTTCAAATATTATTATTCTCTCTGGCTTGCAAAGATGTCAAACTCAACAAGAAAAAGACTTGAGCACCCAGCACCTAAGGATTTTCTACCTTGTCTCTTTGTTACAAACTCCCATTGCCTCTTACAGGCATTTGACCCTCCCCTTGTCTTTTGACCATGAAAACTTATCTCCTTGGGGCAACACTTTCGGGTCCACTCCCACTATGGGAGCTTCTCCGTCCTCTCAATAAATCTTGCTTTCTCAAAAAAAAAAAAAAAAAAGAAAGAAAGAAAGAAAGAAAGAAAGAAAAGAAAACTTATCTCCTTTCTGGCTGACAACACAAAACCACCTCACTGTAGGGGATACAACTTTAACACTTTACACAATAGGTCAAATGACAACAACCTGAAAATTTTATCCAAATTTAAGTTGATGATTACAATTACAAAATTGTACAAGTATATTCTTATTTTTCACATCCTGTGGCAAACAAAAAGTGGCCACTGTGAGAGTGTAGACAAACCATCCTACGCTAATAGAATTGAAGGCCAGATCAGCCATGGGAAGAAAATTCAATTGCTCTTTAAATGTCACAGATTATTTCCATTATACTGACAACCTGAGTTTATAGTTTAAAAGCAAAAAAAAAAAAGTACAAAGACTTTGGAACAGCCTATTATTTCTGGATTTAGAGAACTGCTATGGCTATTCATAATCATCCTTTTCTTTGAACATCTGATACTAAACTTTGACTGAACCCCATTATAAATCATCTCATGGCATACCCTAATGACAGACTTCCTGAAACAGAACACTAAAATAAGAACCTCAGGCCGGGTTTGGTGGCTCAGCCTGTAATCCCAGCACTTTGGTAGGCTGAGGCGAGTGGATTGCCTGAGCCCACCGGTTCAAAACCAGCCCGGGCAACTTGGAGAGACCTTGTCTCTACAATAAAATCAAAAGCCAGCCGGGTGCGGTAGCATGCACCTATAGTTATAGCTATTCAGAAGGCTGAGGTGGAAGGATCGCCAGAGTCCAGCAGGTCGACGCTGGAGTGGCCGTGAGCATGCCACGGTACTCCAGCCTGGGTGAGGAAGTAAGACTCCAACTCAAAAAAATAAAATAAGCCAGGCTTGGTGGCTTAGCCTGTAATCCCGCGCCTTTAGGAGGCTGAGGTGAGTGGAATGCCTGAGCCCGCGGGTTCAAGACCCGCCTGGGCAACTTGGCGAGACCTCATCTCTACCATAAATCAAAAATTAGCCGGGCATGGTAGCAGCCGGGTGTAGTTCCAGCTACTTGGAAGGCTGAGGAGGAAGGATCGCCGGAGCCAGCTACTCGGAAGGCTGAGGAGGAAGGATCGCCGGAGCCAGCAGGTCGAGGCTGTGGTGGTTGGGAGCGGCCACTGCACTCCAGTCTGGGCAACAGAGTGAGACTCCAACTCAAAAAAAAAAAGAACTGGGCTAGAGGCAATAGGTTTAGCCTAAGCACACAGGATTTAATTTAGACACTAAGGAGAACTTCCTTGATGGTAACAGGGTACAGGAGCATTTCTTAAATTTTTTTCTTTATCGTGGTAAAATATATATATGTAACATAAAATTTACCATTTTAACCTTTTTTTTTTTTTTTTGAGTTGGAGTCTCACTCTGTCACCCAGACTGGAGTGCAGTGGCCAATTCCGGCTACCACAGCCTCGACCTGCTGGGTTCCGGCGATCCTTCCGCCTCAGCCTTCCAAGTAGCCGGAATTATAGATGCACGCTACCGCGCCCAGCTATTTTTTTATTTTATTGTAGAGACGAGGTCTCACCAAGTTGTCTGGGCTGGTCTCGAACCCACGGACTCAGGCAATCCACTCGCCTCAGCCTCACAAAGCACTGGGATTACAGGCTGAGCCACCAAGCCCAGCCCATTTTAACTATTTTTAAGTGTACAATTCAGTAGCATTAAGTACAGTCACAATGTTGTGCAACATCACAACTATTTATTTCCAGAACTCTTCATCATCCCAAACGAAAACTCTGTACCCATTAGTAACTCAATCCCCCTCCCTGCATCCCCTGGTAATCTACACTCTGTCTCTATGAATTTGACTATTCTAGATACCTCATGTGAGGGGGGAACCCCAAAAAACCCAGAATTGTTTTTTGAGGATGGGCCCCTTGTAGTACAGGCTTTTCCCACTAGATAAGTGTTCCAGGAAATCATCAACATTGATATATCAGCATTGTTGTGAGAGGCTACATTTGGCGTCAGTGAATTTTTTTGGAGAACACATTTGCCCATTTCATGACAGATGATTTATGAGTGCACCTGCCCACACCACACTGAGTGTTCGGTAGTTTTTGACCAAAAACGTCAGGATCCTCCTGCCCCTTCTTCCCTATTCACCCAGTTTCACCCTGAGTGACTTTTTTCTGTTGTTGTTTCCCCAGATGAAAAAAGTACTTAACAGCCGGGCTCGGTGGCTCAGCCTATAATCTTGTGCTTTGGGAGGCTGAGGAGTAGATTGCCTGAGCCCGCAGGTTCGAGACCTGCCTGGGCAACTTGGCGAGACTTCATCTCTACAATAAATTTTTTAAAAATTAGCCAGGCGTGATAGCGAGCGCCTGTAGTTCCAGCTACTTGGAAGGCTGAGGCAGAAGGATCACCGGAGCCCAGCAGGTCGAGGCTGTGGTGGCCGGGAACGTGCCACTGCACTCCAGTCTGGGCGACACAGTGAGACTCCGACTCAAAAAAAAAAAAGAAAAAAGTACTTAAAGGGGGAAACGTTCTGCTGATATAGAAGAGGTGAAACAAAAAATGTCAGAAGTACTAAAAGGCATCAAAACTGACAAGTTCAAAAACTGTTTTGAGCAGTGGAAAAAGTATCTTGATAGGTGTATTGCTTGTAGGTGACTGAAGTTTCAACATGTAAGAATAAATACACAATTTTTTGTAGATAAATTCCAGGGTTTTTTTTTTTTTTTTTGAGTTGGAGTCTCACTCTGTCGCCCAGACTGGAGTGCAGTGGCCGCTCCCGGTCACCGCAGCCTCGACCTGCTGGGCTCCGGCAATCCTTCCGCCTCAGCCTTCCAAGTAGCCGGAATTACAGGCATGCGCTACCACGCCCGGCTGATCTTTTGATTTATTGTAGAGATGAGGTCTCGCTGCCCTGGCGGGTCTCGAACCCACGGGCTCAAGCAATCCACTCACCTCAGCCTCCCAAAGGCGTGGGATTACAGGCTGAGCCACCTAGCCCGGCAATTCCAGGTTTTTTTTGAGTCCCTCCTTGTA
Organism: Cephalopachus bancanus; assembly: GCA_027257055.1. NCBI lineage: Eukaryota > Metazoa > Chordata > Mammalia > Primates > Tarsiidae > Cephalopachus > Cephalopachus bancanus. The sequence continues at coordinate 461,498 of JAPVLO010000633.1, forward strand.
TAAGTGGAACCACACAATACAATACAGTACTTGCCCTTTTGTGACTGGCTGGTTTACTTAGCACAATGTCTTCAAGGTCCATCCATGTTATAGCATGTATCAGAATTTCATTCCTTTTTCAAAGCTGAATAATATTCCAATGTGTGCACATACCACATCTTGTTTATCCCCTCATCTGCTGATAGACACCTGAGTTGTTCCCACCTTTGGCTCTAGGAGTAGTACTTCTTTGACCACTGGTGTACAAGTATCTGTTTGAGTCCTTCCCCGCTTTGGATTCTTTTCAGCTAGAGGTGAAATTGGTGGATCATCATCTATGTTTACTTGATATTTTCAGGAACCGCCAAACTCTTTTCCTCAGGAAAAGAGGATATGAAGTCAACGACTAGGAATACTAAAGACAAGCGAATGGTGGCCTGAGTGGATCTGTGCCACAGAAACACTAGAGCACCCTGGCTGCCTGTACTGGGCAGAATAGGCACACATGGGTTTTGGAGGCACATGCTGGTTGTGTCTCTTAAGAAGAAAATACTGTAGTTCTTCTTGGCCTCACAAGAACCTGAGCCTCAATGGCCACCACTGTCCTCTCTGCTCCGGCTGCCAAGAGTGACAAGACACACACATACCCAGAGACTGCTGAGCAAGAATGGAAACAGACACTTTCCATTAAGCCAGGTCCAGTGGGATCTGCTAATCTATCAGAGCCTCATTCCCCACGGCAGCCTCTCTCTTATCTTCCCAGGCTCTGGTTCTGAGAGACTCTCTCCAAAAGCAATCACTGGCTGCCAGGGCCAGAAGCCAAGGAGGAAATAAGGGCCCAAGAACAGACATCACCCGCCCCAAACCCTGATCACTACTATTATCCCAGTTTGCTAGATTTACCAACTGCCTTTACTCTTTGTACCTGGGTATGCTGCTAGGACATTGTTTTCTCTACCATTTTGCACTCCACATTTGCATCTTTCTAACTTCTGGGTGCCCAGGGCTCTTTCTTCTATCCTTTCAGTAAACACTATGAAAGAATAAAAACCCACCTAGGTTCAAATACAAACTCTGCTGTTGAACAAACTGCCATTTCAGGAAAATCACCTCCAATCTCTAAACTCCTGTCTCCTCCTCTGGTAAACTAGGGAGAAGTCCCCAGCACAGTGGCAGACATTAAGCAAGTTCCCACAAATAATAGCTCAGTGCCCCTTCCCTTTAGCTAAATCCACTGCAGGTAACCTAATTATTTGGTTATTAGAAATGGCAAAAATTAGTGAAAATTAAATCTCAGAACTTCAAATTTTCCACTACCTGGGTAAATAATCTGAAAGAAGTGATGACACTGATCCAGATAACCCTAAAATCTGCCTGTGTTTTAGAAAATACACTAAATGAGAGAAAACTCTTACAGCAGATTTATTCTTCTAATTTTGACTTTTCATATCCTAATTTTGGAAGCCTGCATCTGACACTAACTGCCCATGACACTAACCCAAGTAGCTCGGACTGAGCAAAAGGGAAAATAGGGGAAAGGAGGGGATGATTACCCATTCTTTTTTTTTTTTTTTGAGTTGGAGTCTCACTCTGTCACCCAGACTGGAGTGCAGGGGCGCTCCCGGCCACTGCAACCTCAACCTGCTGGGCTCCGGTGATGCTTTCGCCGAATTACAGGCATGCGCTACCACGCCCAGCTGATTTTTTGATTTATTGTAGAGATGAGGTCTCGCTGCCCAGGCGGATCCCAAACCCGCGGGCTCAGGCAATCCACTCACCTCAGCCTCCCAAAGCGCGGGATTACAGACTGAGCCACCCAGCCCGGCTATGATTACCCATTCTAACGATCACACCTAATTCCTCACACAGATGAAAAGCCAAATGAATTTAACTCTGGAATGTAACTGGAGGAAGAATTTGGTCCTATCTTGACTGCAGATAACTGTATGATCTGACCCAAATCAAACCAATCAAACTCTCTCTCCTGGAAAACCAGAACTGGGACTAAGATTGTAGTTTACTCTGGCTTGATCACAACAAGGAAGGAAATAAAAACCAAGAAGATATGGGTAACCATCTTTCACCTGCAACAAAGGTTAAGAAGCTTAACCAGGGTGGGCTCGGTGGCTCAGCCTGCAATCCCGCGCTTTGGGAGGCCGAGGTGAGTGGATTGCCTGAGCTCCCGGGTTCGAGACCTGCCTGGGCAACTTGGCGAGACCTCATCTCTACAATAAATCAGAAAATTAGCTGGGCGTGATAGTGCGCACCTGTAGTTCCAGCTACTTGGAAGGCTGAGGCAGAAGGATGGCTGGAGCCCAGCAGGTCGAGGCTGCGGTGACCGGGAGTGGCCACTGCACTCCAGTCTGGGCGACAGAGTGAGACTCCAACTCAAAAAAAAAAAAAAAGAAGCTTAACCAGAGGAAACTGGCCCAGAGAAAGAATGAATCAAATGTGCGAAGAGCAGCTGTGTGGATCCCCAATGGAACTCCAGGTCTCGATGCCAGGCCCTTTCTGAGGTACCACAGTTATTTATGATGCCTTACCATTTAAGCTAACTCCAGTTGGCTTTTGACACTTGCGACCAATGAAATCTAACTCATCCCCAATCTGTTCTGCCTCCTGTATCCCTGTATCCTCTATATGAATGGCACCACTGCCCTTCCAGCTTCCTGAGGCAAAGGCAGGGAGGTCAGGCTCTAATGCTCTCCTTCACTGTGACATCTAGTCAACCCTCTAGCCTTATCACTCTACCTCCTAAACACACCTCGATCCTCCAGTTCTTTCCATCCCCTGCTACTCCCTCATCCAGGCCACCAGCCTGCCTCACGTCGTGTCTCTGCCAGTCTTGCTTCCTCCAAGTTTCTCACTTTGTGTTCAGAGAATTCTTGCCTTTAAGGGCTCTTCGCTAACCCAGAACAAAGTAGAATGACCTTAGCATGGCCTCCAAAGCCCATTATCATCTGGCTTCTCTCCCCCCCACCATCCTCACCCCACTGTGTGCCTCAGCCACTGTGCCTTGCTCACTTAAGGTTCCCCAAAGGTATTTTCCAGGCTTTTGTACATTCTGTTTCCTCTGCTGTGCTCCTCCCCACCCTTCCCCTTTCTCCGGCTAACTCCTACTCATCCATCCTAACTCTGTGTAGACATCTCCCCCTCCTAGAAGCCTCCTCAACCTCCTGAGAGTAGATTAGTGCCCACTAGATATACCCCCATGGCACCAGCTCTATCATGGTTCTTCTTTGACTTAAACCAAAAATCTATTTTCTTGTCGGTTTTACCTGGTAGACTATAAGCTCCTTTTGGGCAGGGTCTACCAAGTCCACTAGATATTTGTACTCTTAGCTCCAGACACAAAGCAGCAGCTCAATATCAGTTAAAGAGTTCAGAGTTAATTACTTCTACTTCAACACCAAACTCTAAAGGGAAGTGATTTAAGAAAACCTAATTCATTCCTTCAAACCGCACTAAGAGCCTACTAAGTACAAGATGTAGAGCTTAGAATTAGAGGTTAGAACTGGAGAGGACACAGCTCTTTTAAGGACGAAGGTCACCCTCACCTGATCATCTTGAATATTCTTAGGCTACTTTTCTCCAGGAATTTTAAGTCCAGAGAATAAAACTACCAACTTGAACAGAACAAAAATGGGAAACTGAACCAGCCGAGGGCTAAGATTTTAATTAGACATGTCACTGTCCACCTCAGAAATTTAATGAATTATACTTACAAAGAAGGGATAGTGTTAGGAGTCTTCAGAGTCTTCTGCCACTTCAGCCAACCTAAATGGCAGATTCTACAGTGTCTGCCAGAAACTCTCTCTAATGGTACAGTCATAGAGCTAGAAAGGAGCCTTTCCACTGTCACTATGGACTATCTTCCTTTGTCTCATTCAGGAATCTTTGTCACAGGTTAAATCAAGGCCATGGTATACTTCAGGGGAGCAATAAAAGATTGTTTTGGTTTTGGTTTTTTTTGGATCTTAGTCTTTGGAGTGGCAGACTCAGGTGTGAAAGTAGGGGGGAGTGACATGGAAAAAGTTTGTAATCCATTAAGGGGAGAGATCCTGGAACCTCCTTCCATGAAGAATCCACACTGATTAGAGTTCATGCACTTAGAAAGTCTTTATGGAGTACTCAGTATGTGCACAGCACTGTTTTAACCATCAGGGAGTGTAGCAGTGAATTAAAAAAAAAAAAAATCTCTGCCTTCATGGAGTTTGTACACTCGTGGAAGAAGAATGGTAAATAAAATATTTAATATGATAGATGATGTTGAGTGCCACAGAGAAGCATAAAACTAAGAGGGGGAGTGGGAAATAATAGATGATAGGAAGCTGCAATTTCTTTTTTTTTTTTTGAGTCAGAGTCCTACTCTGTCTCCCAGGCTGGAGTGCAGACAGTGAGCCTCGACCTGCTGGCCTCAGCCTTCCAAGTAGGTGGATGGAACTACAGGTGTGTACCACCATGCCCAGCTAATGCTTTGATTTATTGTAGAAATGAGGTCTTGCCAATTTGCCCAGGCTGGCCTTGAACCCCTGGGCTCAGGCAATCCTCTTGCCTAAGTCTCCCAAAGTGCTGGGATTAAGGGTGTGAGCCACCCTGCCCCGCAGAAGTTGCAATTTCAATAGGCACACTAGGGACTTCCTCCGTGAGAACAGGCCAGGTGTTAGGCCAAACCCTGAATGAGGAGAGGGAGAGAAAACTAGGCAATCTGGGGGAAGAAATCTAAGGGGACAACAAATGCAGAAAAGGGAAATGGCCCCTGGGCAGAGTTGGAAGTCGGAAGACAATAAACACCTCTCGGCAGGTTACTCTAAAACACTCCCGACCCCCACACTTAATGTCTCCTTTATCCCCAAAGCACGACCTCCAGAAGAGGACTTGTGGATGTTTTTCTGCTCCAACATATACTCAGAAACTGCATGAGCTCAGATGCCTCTTCTAGAAATAGCACCCAAGTGTCCTACTTCACCTAGGTTGGACAATAGCTAAACGGTGAAACTGAAGCATAGGTCTGAGGTTCAGAGCCAGCTCTTCCATCACCCTTTACCAGGTAAGACCTTATATGCTAGACACCTGTTTCTCGGTACAAAACAGTATGTAGTCTGAGTTCTGTCATCATTGAAGAAAAGGGCCAAAGCATGACAAATGATCTACACTCAACAAATATTCCATTTCTTCTCTAGCTCCCCTCAAAACAGAATCCAGGATTCCTATCTTCTCCCTGCAGGCCCGATGCTTTTAAGTTCACTGGCAAAGGAAAAGGTTGGTCCCAGACGTTCAGCACGGGTTTGGGAGTCCTGTCTTCTGTCACTTCTTCATTCTATTCTCAGTACGGAAAGGGGGAAAGCCAGCCTGCAGTGAAGATGCAAAGAGAAAGCGGAACCGAGTGTCCCTAGTCCTGGACACGGGCCTGTCAGCGCCAGGTGATGACGAGATGTGGCCCTTCTGCAGACAAGCCCAGCTTCGAGGAACACACAGGGGCACACACACTAACTCCCCAAAGTTGACAAACTTCCGCTCGATCAATCGCACCGTAAGCGGATTCCAGGGACCTGGCATCAACGGATGCGTTTATAGGAAGGAGTCCCGTAATCTGCACAAGTCCCTCCTACGACTGAGCTCAAATCCAACGGACAGATTAGGGGTGCCCTCCCCGGCTACTCACATCTCCTTTATGCAGCTCCGGTGCCGCGATCTTCACGGGCTCTTTCCTCTTCTTTGGCTTGGGAAGCCCCGGGGGGGGCCCGGCACCGCCAATTGGAGGGGGTAGACTGAGGCCAGGGCCTCGGGGCGAGGGCAGCCCCAACCTCAGCCCCTCCCCAACTCCCGCCGCTTCAGCCGGGCTCACGCCTGGAGGTGGGGGGAAGCCTCCCAGGCCAAAGGGCAAGGGGGGAGGAGGCTGAAGTCTGGGGTCTCCGGAGGGTGGGGGCAGCAAGAGCGGCGGGGGGAAGGCTGGGGCCAGCATCTGAGGGGGCGGAGGCAGCAAGGCCGGACCCTTGGGTGCGGGGAGAGAAGCGAACAAGCCCCCTAAAGTGGGCCCAGATATAGGGGCCGCCGCCTCCTCTTCCTCCGGCTCGGGCTCAGCCTCATCCGGCTCACTCTCATCGCTGCTGGCGTAAGCAACCAGCGACATGGCGCCTCCGCCTTTGGGGCGCCCTTGCCGGCAGACAAGGCCTACTTGAGACCGGGGATGCCCGGAGGCCTAGTAGGCCCCGCCACTCAGCTGGGCGGGGAGGCGAAAAGTCCGTCTGCTCCGTACTCTAGGGCTAGTCCCGGCAGAAGCCCATGGTTACGGTTGATTTCCACCGAATAAAGCTTCCCTCTTCACTTAAGCTCCTAGTCCCGGGCAACTACACACAGCTAATGGCCGCCGAGTCACTCCGCCTCCTCCTCGCCTCACCAACACAGGAACTACAACTCCCACAGAGCACTTTGGGCACTGCCCCATTCTTCGTCGCATATACCTCAGCGCAAGGCACGAAGGGAGTTGGAGTCCGAGGAAAGATTAAGGGGCGCGCAGAAAGGCAGGAGGGAAGCCCGCCTCTGACGCAAGGGTACCTGGGATGTGTGGTCCCCCCCCCCCCCGCTCTCCTGACAATTCCTACATGACTACAAACCCCAGTGGTCACCGCAGTAGTCATCGAGACGGGTAGGAAAGCATTTCGGTACTTGCAGTTCCCTAGAGTAGCCCCTTGGGCGCTAAGATTTCTGGGAGGTGTGGTGCTCTTAGAAGCTGCAAGTGCTGTCGGGAATGACAGGGAGTCTGGGAAGGTGGCGGATCAAGGAAAATTGCTTAAAGGGAAAGTGATCTATAGATGTACTATGAAGCTCCGGAGTCGGCTGGGACTGGGAATTAGAATAAGACACCCCCAAGAGAGCCAGAGCCCGAGGGACCTGTACGAAATTGGGCTGCAAGCCAGAAAGAAGCAAGGCTGCAGGCCTAATAACATGCATCTGAGAGGTGAAATTAATGTGACGTAACAGGAAGAGGCGCTCTCCCTTGCCATGACCAGGCTGCACATCCAGAGCACGCCCTACCCTGGAGCCTTGGACCTGGCCTCCCTCTGCAGCAGCCCGTGAGAGAGAACGATGGGCAAGGCTGGCAGCCAGGGCTGGGTACTTGGGGTTAATCCCTTCTCAGCTCAGTGTGGGTAAATAGGCTGGCTAGGCCCAGGCCCTTTCACAGCTCTGAGTCCATACTTGCCTGTGTACCCGACCTATCAGTCTGCAGGTGTCCTTTGTATCTGTTTATGTCTGTGAGTGCTGCTACTTATGTCTTTGTGTGTGACCTTGTTACATGTCACTGTGCGTGCCTTTCATACCCATCCACGTGTGTGGGCGTCCCTTTCCACATCATTTACGTCTGCCTGTGATGGTGTGGTCTGCACCTGTCCTGCACTGCCTGCCTGTGATTTTGTGTCCTTTCCTGTTTATCCATCTTTTTCTTGTTTGCCTGTGACTGAGTGCCCTCTACTTGTCAGCCCTGTCTCTGTGTGTCCTGCTAATCTACCTCTGTGTGGGTACCACCTTCATGCTCCCTGAGAGTAGAAAATTCTCTTGGGCTCAGCCCAAGAAAGAGCTGTTGAATATTTGGGAGGAGGCTGAAGAAGAAGTTGGAAAAGATGAGGGGGAGAGACAATGATGATGACAACAACGCAGGACAGTGGAAGGCCCAAGCTTGACTCCTCCATCAGAAAAGCCTAATATGGGGCCCCTCCTCCCAACCCTCTCGTGTCTAAATCGCACCCTGCCTTCAGAGCCAAACTCATATACCATCTCTCCTGGAAGCCTCCTTACATATCTATCTCCTCCCTGCTCTGGATGCTCAGAGCATTTTTTTTGTGCACCCGTGTCCAAACTTTAATGTGCATAATCATCACTAGGAAAGCTTCTGAAAAACACAATTCCTGAATTCCATTCTAAGAGATTCCTATTCCATAGCTATGGAGTGGGGCCCAGAGTCTGGATCTTTAAGAAACTCCTCTGGGACGGGCTCGGTGGCTCAGCCTGTAATCCTGCGCCTTTGGGAGGCTGAGGTGAGTGAATTGCCTGAGGCCGCGGGTTCAAGACCCGCCTGGGCAACTTGGCGAGACCTCATCTCTACAATAAATCAAAAAATTAGCTGGGCGTGGTAGCACACACCTGTAATTCCGGCTACTTGGAAGGCTGAGGCAGAAGGATCGCTGGAGCCCAGCAGGTCGAGGCTGCAGTGGCCGGGAGTGGCCACTGCACTCCAGTCTGGGCGACAGAGTGAGACTCCCAACTCAAAAAAAAAAAAAAAAAAGAAAAAGAAACTCCTCTGTTGATTGCAAAGCAGGCACACTGAGGACCACATTGAGAAACTAGACCATCAAGTTCTGCCTCACAGCTGGTATGCCTTGCACAATTCTGACTTCCAAACCTGTTTTTGAATCTGGGTTCCCTGACCTACTCTCTGGTGACACTGGGCAATCACTTATCTTCTCCGAGTCTCACTTTCCTCCCTTGAAAAATGGATGGGCAACCCCTGCGGGTCCCCTCCCACTGTGGGAGCTTTTCTGTCCTCTCAGTAAATCCTGCTTTCAAAAAGAAAGAAAGAAAAAAAAATGGATAGGCTGGGCGTTGGTGGCTGACGCCTGTAATCCCAGCACTTTGGAAGGCAGAGGTGGAAGGATTGCCTGAGCCCAGCGGTTCGAGACCAGTCCAGGCAATAAATTTAAAAATTAGCTGGTCACAGCGGCACATGCCTGTAGTTCCAACTACTTAAGGCTGAGGCAGAAGGATCACCTGAACCCAGCAGGTCAAAGCTGTGGTAGCCATGAGTGACCACTATACTCCAGCCTGGGCGACAGTGTGAGACTCTGACTCAAAAAAAAAAGAGTATTGGGAGCCCTGTCCCAATTCTGTGAGAAACACCCAATAGTCACACACAGTGAAATGGATTGGAGCTAAGAGAAATGACTGTCCTTGTTATTTGTCAGCACATCTCACTGCCCTACAGAGAAGCCCCTATCTTTGTTTAACAGGGACCTATCTTTGTTTAACAAGTACTTTCTAAACTGGGTCCTTCTACTGTGAAAATTAATGATTCATCTTATTAGGTATATACCCTGCCCTCAAAAAGTTGTTTTCAAGCAAGAAATTGATCATAGAAACTTCAGGACAAGGAAGGGAGGGGAGGAGATTAATTTCTCATTAGGTACACTTTCATATCTTTAAAAATGTGTAGCTGGCACTTCTATTACCTTTTCAGAAGTAATCATAACAATAATAAAATCTTCCAGGCAAACGTGGTGACTCACACCTGTAATCCCAGTGACTCAGGAAGCTGAGGCAGGAGGATAGCTTGAGGCCAGGAGTTCGAGACCAGCCAGGGCAACAAAGTAAGACCCTGTCTCTAAGTTAAAACAAATTTTTTTAATTTAATTTAATTTAAAAATACAATCTTCCAGTAAAAGACAGTGAAATTAACAGACATCTCATTTGTTTCCCTCCTAAAACCTTACTAAAACTTCAATAAAGGGATTTTTTTGAAAACACATTAAAGATAATTTTGAAAAGACTTAAACCCACAAAGATGGAGTGTTCAGAAGAGAAGACAACACAGTACCAACATTTTGGAAGGTGGAACGCGGATGCATCAGAAGTAACTGAGTTGCCACATCCAAGAGAGCTGAGAACAGACTGGCCTTGGGGAATGTTGAGAATCAACCTGATCTATACTGTAGAAGCCTCAGGAGTGGGGGCATCGAGAGTGTTAGAAGTGAATGGAAAGGGAGGGAAGCAAAAGTAAGGATTGTGTTAAAGATGTTTAAGAAGCAGGGCACAGCCAGGCTTGGTGGCTCAGCCTATAATCTCAGCACTTTGGGAGGCCGAGGTGAGAGGATTGCCTGAGCCCCACGGGTTCAAGACCAGCCTGGGCAATTTGCTGAGACCTCATCTCTACAATAAATCCAAAAATTAGCCGGGTGTGGAGGTTCATGCCTGTAGTTCCAGCTACTCGGAAGGCTGAAGTGGAAGAATCACCTGAGCCCAGGAGGTCGAGGCTGCAGTGGCCATGAGCATGCCACTGCACTCTAGTCTGGGCAACAGAGTGAAACTCCAACTCAAAAAAAAAAAAAAAAAGCTGGGCACAGTGGCTCACCCTGTAATTCCAGCATTTTGGGAGGTGGAGGAGAGAGGATCACTTGAGCCCAGAGGTTCGAGACCAGCCTGGGCAACATAGCAAGACCTCATCTCTACAATAAATCAAAAAATTAGCCAGGTGTGGTGGCATGCACCTGTGGTTCAGGCTATTTGGAAACAGAAGGCAGAAGGATTACCTGAGTCCAGCAGGTTGAGGCTGCAGTAGTCGTGAGCCTGCCACTGCACTCCAGCCTGGGCAACAGAGTGAGACTCCAACACAAAATAAATAAATAGCCAGGCTCGGTGACTCAGGCTGTAATCCCGCACCTTGGGAGGCTGAGGTGAGTGGATTGCCTGAGCCCGCAGGTTTGAGACCCACCTGGACAATTTGGCGAGACCTCATCTCTACAATAATTCAAAAATCAGCTGGGCATGGTAGCGCATGCCTGTAATTCCGGCTACTCAGAAGGCTGAGGCAGAAGGATCGCCAGAGCCCTGCAGTCGAGGCTGCGGTGGCCAGGAGCAGCCACTACACTCCAGTCTGGGTGACAGAGTGAGACTCCAATTCAAAAATAAATAAAATAAAAGGTGTTTAAGAAACACTTAGATCAGCTTGGCTCAGTGGCTCAGCCTGTAATCCCACGCCTTTGGGAGGCTGAGGTGAGCGATTGCCTGAGCCCGTGGGTTCGAGACCCGCCTGGGCAAGCGAGACCTCATCTCTACAATCAATCAAAAAGTCAGCCGGGCGTGGTAGCGCGCGCCTGTAATTCCGGCTACTCGGAAGGCTGAGGCGGAAGGATCGCCGGAGCCCAGCAGGTCGAGGCTGCAGTGGCCGGGAGCGGCCACTGCACTCCAGTCTGGGGGACAGAGTGAGACTCCAACTCAAAAAAAAAAAAAAAAAAGAAACACTTAGATCTCTGTGTCCCCTATACCACTTCATGCTAGTGGAAGACGGTCTCTTCTCAACCCCAGAAAAAAAATAGACGGTTTTTTATTTTCCTTTTTTTCTCAAAGAGTGAAACAGAGGGTTTCTGCTGTGGGGATAACCAGGCACAGTAGAGGGCAGAGATACTGTACAGACATCAGGAGAATGGAATACTGAGATGCATCCCTATTTCTCCCAGAAGACAGAACACCAAGCTTTTATCCTCCTGAGAAGATACTGGGAAAATGTCCATGGAAAATCCGTTCAGCCCAAAGGAAAGACCTATGGAGTCTGACACCAGGGATTCTCCCTACAAACTTCCCAGCCAGTTAACCCTGACATAAAGTTCTCAGTGGACAAGCCCTCATTAACCATGTTCCCAGAGTTAAAAAATGATGTTTCTAGCCCCCAGTTTTATACATGAGCAGACACCAAGGGTTATATATGGAAGAAAGCTTCTAATACAAGTGATAGAGATAAAACAAGCAAGGAAACAAAAATAGAGAAAGTACAAGAAGAAAAAACTTTTAAAACCTATCAATAGGCCGGGCTTAGTGGCTCAGCCTGTAATCCCAGCACTTTGGGAGGCCACGGTGAATGGATTGCCCGAGTCCATGGGTTCGAGACCCGCCCGGGCAAATTGGCGAGACCTCATCTCTACTATAAATCAAAAATTAGCTGGGTGTGGTAGCACACACCTGTAGTTCCAGCTACTTGGAAGACAGAGGCGGAAGGATTGCCAGAGCCCAGCATGTCGAGGCTGCGGTGGCCGGGAGCGGACACTGCACTTTAGTCTGGGTGACAGAGACTCCAACTCAAAAAATAAATAAATAAATAAAAATAAAATCTATCAATAATTTTCTCAGATAAAGAGAAAATAAGCCGGGCTTGGCGGCTCAGCCTGTAATCCCGCGCATTTGGGAGGCTGAGGTGAGTGGATTGCCTGAACCTGCGGGTTCGAGACCTGCCTGGACAACTTGGCGAGACTTCATCTCTACAATAAATCAAAAAATTAGCTGGGTGTGGTAGTATGCACCTGTAGTTCCAGCTACTTGGAAGGCTGAGGCAGAAGGATCGCTGGAGCCCAGCATGTCGAGGCTGCGGTGGCCACTGCACTCCAGTCTGGGTGAGAGAGTGAGACTCCAACTCAAAAAAAAAAAAAAAAAAAAGAAAATATACACAAAATAAGAAAAGACCGGCCAGGTTCGGTGGCTCAGTCTGTAATCCCAGCACTTTGGGAGGCTGAAGCGAGTGGATTGCCTGGGCCTGCGGGTTTAAGACCAGCCGGGGCAACTTGGTGAGACCTCGTCTCTACAATAAAATAAAAAATAGTTGGGCGTGGTAGTGCACATCTGTAGTTTCAGCTACTTGGAAGGCTGAGGCGGAAGGATCACTGGAGCCCTGGAGGTCGACACTGGGATGTCCATGAGTGTGCATGCCACTGCACTCCAGCCTGGGCGAAGGAGTGAGACTCAAACTCAAAAGAAAAGACTGACAAAAAGAAAGAAACATACAAGTCAGATACAGTCACAGCTGCTCAGGAGGCTAAGGTGGGAAGATCTCTTGAGCCCAGGAGTTCGAGTCCAGCTTGAGCGACACAGGAAGGCCCCATTTCTAGTAATAATGATTAATTAATTAAATTTTTAAAAAGGAGCCAGGTACAGTGGCTCATGCCTGTAATCCCAGCATTTTGGGCAGCTGAGACAATAGGATCACTTAAGTCCAAGAGTTTGAGACCAGCCTGGGCAACCCGGTGAGAACTTGTCTCTACAATAATTCAAAAAACTAGCCCTATGGTAATGCAAATCAGTGGTTCCATATACTTGGATGGCTAAGGCGGAAGGATCACCTGAGCCCAGCAGGTCAAGGCTGTGGTGGCCGTGAGCATGTCACTGAACTCCAGCCTGGGTGACAAAGTGACTTCAATTAAAAAAAAAAATTTTTTTAAAGGCAACATGCAGAGAACAAAACAGAAGAAAATCAGAGATTAAAGAATTAACAAATAAATCCACAAAGTCCAATATCTGAATAATAAGAGTTCCAGAAAAAGAGAAAAAGCAGAGGAGAGGAAGTCATCAATGAGATAATTATAGAGAACTTCCCAGAACTGACAAACAAGGGTTTTCTGACTGAAAGGGCCCATAAACTGCACAGTTATAATGAATAAAAATGGACCCACACCCTCATGAAATTTCAGAACACTAGAGACAAAGAGAAGATCCTACATGCTCCCAAAGAGAAGAAACAGAGCTCTCAAAATGGGTCAGGACAGAATGACTTCAAACTTTGTAACAGCCATATTAGAATCTAGATGACAGTAGAACAAGATTTTCAAAGATCTGAAGGAAAAATATTTGCAGCCTGGAATTGAACACCAGACCAAACTATCAGTCAAGTGTGAGGGTAGAATAAAGACTTTTTGCCGGGCTCAGTGGCTCATGCCTATAATCCCAGCGCTTTGGGAGGTAGAGGCGAGAGGATTGCCTGAGCTCATAGGTTCAAGACCAGCCTGGGCAACTTGGCAAGCCCTCATCTCTACAATTAAAAAAAAAAGTTAGCTGGGCATGATGGTTCATGCCTGTAGTTCCAGTTACTTGGAAGGCTGAGGTGGAAGGATCGCCTGAGCCTGGCAGGTGGAGGCTGCGGTGACCGTGAGCATGCCACTGCACTCTAGCCTGGGTGACAACAGAGTGAGACTCTGACTCAAAAAAAAAAAAAAAAAAAAGACTTTGTAAGCCAGGTGCAGTGACTCACACCTGTAATTCCAGTACTTTGGGAGGCAAAAGTGAGAGGATTGCCTGAGTTCTGGGGTTCAAGTCCAGGCTGGGCAACTTGGCAAGACCTTATCTCTACAATAAATCAAAAAATTAGCTGGGCATGGTGGCGTACACCTGTAATCTCAGCACTTTGGGAGTTGGAGACAAAAGGATTGCCTGAACCCAGGGGTTTGAGACCAGCCTGGGCAACTTGGCAAGACCTCATCTCCACAATAAATCAAAAAATTAGCTGGGCATGGTGGCACATGCCTGTGGTTCCAGCTACTTGAAAGGCTGAGGCAGAAGGACTACCTGAGCCCAGCAGGTCAGGGCTGCGGTGGCTGTAAGCATGCCACTGCACTCTAGCCTGGGTGACAGAGTGAGACTCCAACTCACAAAAAGAAAATTAAAAAATGACTTCAGATATGTAAATTCTCAAAAACTTTCTGTTTGAAGCACCTTTTCTCAGAAAGCTACTAAAGGATGTGTTTCATTGTAAAAAAGAGTTAAACCATGAAGGAGAATCACCTATGATCTAGAAACACAATTTCCAGTGCAAGAGAAGGGCTGGAGGGAGTCTCCAGGCTGATGGGGAAGGGAAATTCCAGAGCAGCTGTGTCCTGATGTCCAAGGCCACCACCCAGACTGAATTGAGACAGAGGCTTTGGGAAAGGTGTCAGCAGGAACTTGAAATTGATGGTACATCTGAGGTGTCTAAGTATTTTGGGAAGAGATTGAAATGGAGAATTCATAGCTAAATTAATGAACAAGATCCTAGAATACTGACAAAGAAAACCAAAATAGTTAACAACTTAGGAAAACAAAATATGCATAAAAGGAAAAATGATCACGGCTCAGATGTGACTAATATGTGAACACTGAATATCAATACAACAAAATTATGATGTAACTCTCATGGAACCATGGGAGTTTTGGGGATAGGAAGAGTGTATGAGGCCAACATAGACAGAAAAAAGAGCTAAATTCTCATGTTCCATAGGTTTCTCTCAAAATTGAATAAATCAAGAAGTAGCTATAAAAGCATGTTGTTGAAAGACATTGAAGTAAATCAACAAAAAGTAGTTAAGCCGGACTCGGTGGCTCAGCCTATAATCCTGCACCTTTAGGAGGCTGAGGTGAGTGGATTGCCTGAGCCCGCAGGTTCGAGACCCGCCTGGGCAACTTGGCGAGACCTCATCTCTACAATAAATCAAAAATTAGCCGGGCGTGGTAGCGTGCGCTTGTAGTTCCAGCTACTTGGAAGGCTGAGGCGGAAGGATCGCCAGAGCCCAGCAGGTCGAGGCTGCGGTGACCGGGAACTGCCACTGCACTCCAGTCGGGGAGACACAGTAAGACTCCAACTCAAAAAAAAAATTTTGTTTTAAGTAGTTAAAATAGTTAGAATGTTAAATGTTGTCCCTGGAGTGGGAATAGAGGAAAAGTGGTAGCTGAGACTACTGTTTTTCATTAAAACTCTGTAGAACTCTGCTTCCTTAAACCATGTGCAGATGTGACTTTAAAACAAAACAGAGCCGGGCTCGGTGGCTCAGCCTGTAATCCCGTGCCTTTGGGAGGCTGAGGTGAGTGGATTGCCTGAGCCCGAGGGTTCGAGACCCGCCTGGGCAAATTGGCGAGACCTCATCTCTACAATAATTCAAAAAATCGGCCAGGCGTGGTAGCGTGCGCCTGTAATTCCGGCTACTCGGAAGGCTGAGCGGAAGGATCGCTGGAGCCCAGCGGGTCGAGGCTGTGGTGGCCGGGAGTGGCCACTGCGCTCCAGTCTGGGCGACAGAGTGAGACTCCAACTCAAAAAAATAAAAATAAAAATAAAAAACGGGCCGGGAGAGGTGGCTCATGCCTGTGATCCCAGCACTTTGGGAGACAAGGCAAGAGGATTGCCTGAATCCAGGGGTTAGAGACCAACTGGGGCAACTTGGCGAGACCTTGTCTCTACTATTAAAAAAAAATTTTTTTTTTAATTACCCAGGTGTGGTGGTGCACACTCATAGTTCCACCTACTTGGAAGGCTGAGGAGGAAGGATCAACTGAGCCCAGCAGGTCAAGGCTGTGGTGTCACTGCACTCTAGCCTGGGCGACAGAATGAGACTTCAACTCAAAACAAACAGACAAAAATTAAACAAAAAACTCAGAAGTGGAGTTGCCACAATCCTTGGTTCTTAGTCTAATTTCATCATTGGTCCATGTGTGACCCTCTTCAATTTATCTATTTAAAAAATAAATAAGCCAGGCTCAGTGGCTCAGCCTGTAATCCCAGCACTTTGGGAGGCTGAGGTGAGTGGATTGCCTGAGCCCACGGGTTCGTGACCTGCCTGGGCAACTTGGTGAGACCTCATCTCTACATAAAATTCAAAATTAGCCGGGTGTGGTAGCGCACGCCTGTAGTTCCAGCTACTTGGAAGGCTGAGGCGGAAGGATCGCCGGAGCCCAGCAGGTTGAGGCTGCGGTGGCCGGGAGCGGCCACTGCACTCCAGTCTGGGCGACGGAGTGAGACTCCAACTTAAAAAATAAATAAAAAATAAAAAATAAATATATTTATATACATATAGATATATATAAAATCAACATGTATGTATCCATCACTATCACCATTCACACTAATTTATGCCTTCTTTATTATTTTGTTTGTTTGTTTATTTTTTTGAGTTGGAGTCTCACTCTGTCACCCAGACTGGAGTGCAGTGACCACTCCCAGCCATCGCAGCCTCGACCTGCTGGGCTCCGGCGATCCTTCCGCCTCAGCCTTCCAAGTAGCTGGAACTACAGGCACGCACTACCATGCCCAGCTAATTTTTTGATTTATTGTAGAGATGAGGTCTCGCCACGTTGCCCAGGTGGGTCTCGAACCCACGGGCTCAGGCAATCCACTCACCTCAGCCTCCCAAAGCACGGGATTACAGGCTGAGCCACCAAGCCCGGCTTATTTTTATTTTCTTGAGTCGGAGTCTCACTCTATCGCCCAGGCTGGAGTGCAGTGACATGTTCACAGCTAGCACAGCCTCCACCTGCTGTGCTCAAGTGATCCTTTCACTTAAGCCTCCCAAGTAGCTGGTACTACAGGCATGAGCTACTATACCCAGCTAATTTCTAAATTAATTGTAGAGACAAAGTCTCACCAAGTTGCCTAGGCTGATCTTGAGCCCCTGGGTTCAGGCAGTCCTCTCGCCTTGGTCTCTCAAAGTGCTGGGATTACAGGCATGAGCCACTGCACCCAGCCTAATTTATGCCTTCTTATGGTCCCACTTCCCATCAGATCCTCTACCTCCCCATAACATTGTCCTAGAGACCTGTTTCCATATATATATATTTGTTTATTTATTTATTTCCATATATATGAATATTTGTTTATTTATTTATTTTTATTTTATTTATTTATTTTTGAGTTGGAGTCTCACTCGGTCACCCAGACTGGAGTGCAGTGGCTGTTCCCGGCCACCGCAGCCTCGACTTGCTGGGCTGCAGCGATCCTTCCGCCTCAGCCTTCCGAGTAGCCGGAATTACAGGCATGCACTACCACGCCCAGCTGATTTTTTTGATTTATTGTAGAGATGAGGTCTCACCAAGTTGCCCAGGTGGGTCTCGAACCCGCAGGCTCAGGCAATCCACTCACCTCAGCCTCCCAAAGGCGCGGGATTACAGACTGAGCCACCAAGTCCGGCCATTACCTACTTTTTAAACTCTGTATTCCTTGTGTATGTCCACATGGAACACAGCTATTGTTTTCTTCTGTTTGAATAATATTCTTTTGTATGGGTCAGACATGGTGGCTTATGCCTATAATCCTAGCACTTTGGGAGACCAAGGAGGGAGAGTTGCTTAAGCCTAGGAGTTTGAGCCTGCAGTGGCTGTGATTGTGCCACTGCACTCCAACCTGGGTGACAGTATGACCTCATTCTGAAAATAATAACTTTTTTTGTATAAATATACAACAGTTTATCTACCCACTCTTCTGTTGATGGACATTTGAGTTGCTTGTAGGTTTTCACTGTAGGAACAAACCTGTGATGTTCTTTCTTCTCCACGTCTCCTAGTACACACAAACAACAGCTTCCATTGCGTTGCACTTAAGAGTGGAAATGATAGGTCGCAGAGGAGGTGAAAGTTAGCCCTTACAACTTGTTGCCAACTGATTTCCAAAGCAACATGTAAGTGACTCTGTTGGTACACTGTGTCCCCAACATCTGGCACTGTTGGATTTCTTGTCTTTTGCCCATTGAATCAGTATACATGCTTTCTTACTTCCATCCAGATTTGAACTTTGCTAATCACCAATGAGTTGTGTGTCAATTAATAGGTGCATTGTCCATATTTAAAAATTTTTTATATGAAACTTGTTCATGTATTTTGCTCATTTTTCTATTGAGTTGTTTGTCCTTTTCTTTATTAATTTGTAAGTTTTCTTTATTATTTTGACATAACCTTATTTTGGTTTGTATGTATACTTCGAATTTTAAAAAATACCGAGAGAGAGAGAGAGAAACAGGACAAGGAAGGATGAAATTTGGAAAAAATAGAAGCTACTAAATTGGAACACTGAAGTCAGACCAGGATCAGGGTGTGTCAGGGTGACTGACAGGACCCAGGCTGTAGAGCAGACGTCTCATGGATGAGCCTCTTTATAGTCCTGGCCAGCCACCTGTCTTTGTCATCTTTAGAGCTCCTTCCATCCCCAATACTCACCCAGGGCCTGGCACAGAACCTACCAATGCCCAGGGAATATGTATGTGGGAATGAATGAATGAATGACCAGGTGACTAAATGAAGCCCTGAGCCCATAGGCAATATGGTGGCAGAAACGGCCTTTCTGTAACCCCCCTGGCCATCTGTCCTACACAGAACCACAATCAGCCTCCCCAGCAAGCCCAGACTTGCTGTCAGCAGCAATAGAGGCTATCTCTCCCCTGAGAGGGAGGGCAGAGAGCCCACAGGCTCAATCTTATCAGTCCAGAAAAGGGGACATGACCTCTCCTCACCCATGCACCTCCCTGGGTCCTCTGCTCCCCAGGCCTCTATCCCCAGGGCCTCAGCAGCAACACATGTGGTGGGAGAAGACTAAAGAGTGTGGCCAGACATGGTCAGAGCCACCACAAATCTGTCAGCCAGACTCTGGCCCTAAACCTCCTCACCTTAATCCCTAGGGATCGAGGGGAAAGCAGACAGACCTGGGGCTTGTGGCCGTACAAATGGTGGCTTCTCATCCACCCTATGGCACGCCTGTCTGGAAGCAGCAAAATTACCTCTAGCACTGCTTGTCAGCAAACTCCTGCAAACAATGCTGCTGTAAATGGCCTCATACCTTTCATCTTGCAAGGTGGAGAGAAAAATGGTGAGAACTCCTCACTCCTGAATGAGATGAAATGTGTACACTGCTGGACTTTGTGGCTCCGCGTGTAATCCCAGCACTTTGGGAGGCCAAAGCGAGGGGATGCATGAGCCCGAGGGTTCGAGACCAGTCCGGGCAAATTGGCGAGACCTTCTTTCTATAATAAATGAAAAATTAGCCAGATGTGGTAGCATGCCCCTGAAGTTCCAGCCACTTGGAAGGCTGAGGTAAAGGATCGCTGTAGCCCAGCAGGTTGAGGCTGCGGTGGCCATGAGTGTGCCACTGCACTCCAGCCTGGATGACGGACTGAGATTCTGACTCAAAAATAAAATAAAATAAAATAATAGTGTACACATTTCTTTTTTTTTTTTTTTTTTTGAGTTGGAGTCTCACTCTGTCGCCCAGACTGGAGTGCAGTGGCCGCTCCCGGCCACCGCAGCCTCAACCTGCTGGACTCCGGCGATCCTTCCGCCTCAGCCTTCCGAGTAGCCGGAATTACAGGCATGCGCTACCATGCCCGGTTGGTTTTTTGATTTATTGTGGAGATGAGGTCTCGCTGCCCAGGCGGGTCTCGAACCCGCGGGCTCAGGCAATCCGCTCACCTCAGCCTCCCAAAGGTGTGGGATTACAGGCTGAGCCACTGAGCCTGGCTCGCATTTCTTTTTCTTTCTTTATTTCTTTTTTTTTTTTTGAGTCGGAATCTTAATGGGGCAGCTGGATATAGTGGCTCATGCCCATAATTCCAGCACATTGGGAGGTTGAGGCAAAAGGATTGCTTGAATCCAGGAGTTCAAGACAAAAAAAAATAGCCAGTCATAGTGTCACATGCCTGTAGTCCCAGCTACTTGGGCAGCTGATGTGGAAGGATCACCTGAGCACAGGAGGTCGAGGCTGCAGTGAGCCATGATTATACCACTGCACTCCAGCCTGGGCAACAGAGTGAGATTCTGAAAAGAAAAAAAAAGAAAAAGAAAAATAAGCAAGCCGGGCTCGGTGGCTCAGCCTGTAATCCCGTGCCTTTGGGAGGCTGAGGTGAGTGGATTGCCTGAGCCCGAGGGTTCGAGACCCGCCTGGGCAAATTGGCGAGACCTCATCTCTACAATAATTCAAAAAATCGGCCGGGCGTGGTAGCGTGCGCCTGTAATTCCGGCTACTCGGAAGGCTGAGCGGAAGGATCGCTGGAGTCCAGCAGGTTGAGGCTGCGGTGGCCGGGAGCGGCCACTGCACTCCAGTCTGGGCGACAGAGTGAGACTCCAACTCAAAAAAAAAAAAGGAAAGGAAACAAATGAATGGGATAGATCTTCACGTATAATATGGAGTCTCAAGACATACTGCTAATTTAAAAATAGTCAAGTACAGTGTAGAAGATATGTTACAGTGTGTATAAAAGAAATAGATATCTCTGCATTTGCTTAAAAATTATCTATAGAGAATATTACTGAAACAATATCTGCAAAATTGGTAATATCTATGCCTCTAAGAAAAAAATTGGAACTGGGCATGGTGGCTCACACCTGTAATCCCATTGCTTTGAGAGGCCAAAGTGGGATGTTTGCTTAAGCCCAGGAGTTAGAGACTAGCCAGGCAACATAGCAAGATCCTGACTCTACCAAAAAAAAAAAAAAATCAAAAAATCAAAAAATTAATTGGGTATGGTGGCATACACCTGTAGTCCCAGTACTTGGGATGCTGAGACTGGAGGATCACTTGAACCTAGGAGTTCGAGGCTGCGGTGACCCGTGATTGTGTCTCTGCACTCCAGCATGGGCAAGAGTGGAACCCTGACTCAAAAAAAAAAGAAGAGGAAGAAATTGGGAAGTGAGGGACAGGAGTAACATGGAGATGACTTTTAAATGAATTATCTTACCTCCTGAATGTTGTATCATAGGCGTGTATTACCTACACACAAAAAAAGTGGAATTTTAAAAAATGGCAATCTAGAACTCATGAGAATTGTAAGGTTGTTTTAAGCCCTTCCTGCTCTATTAAGGTTGGAGGTCTCTCCTCTGAAGGCCACGGAGCTATTGTCACAATTCTTAGAAAGAGTTGGGAAAAAAAGTCCCAGGAGTGCAGTTCCTAGAGTCCCCATGATCCCCTCCACATGCAGGCACATGCATGTGTCTCTCAGCCAGGCCTGGCAACTTCAGGCCCCTCTACCCTTGTGCTGCTGGCAGATAAAGCTTCTAACAGCTCACCTCTGCTTATGTTTCTCTCTTGCCCAAACCCTTCTAAGGCTCCCATTGTCAACCAATCAAATCTAAGCTCTGGGGAGTCTGACTCAGGCATTAATATTTTGTAAATTCAAGTGCTCTAATGTGCATCTCCAGTTGACAGCCATTGCCTTGGAGCAAAGGTGTCCAACAGAATTTTCTTCAGGCTGGGCCTGGTGGCTCAAAACTGTAATCACAGCACTGTAGGAGGCCAAGGTGGAAGGATCTCTTGAGGCTGGGAGTTTGAGAGCAGCCTGGGTAACATAGCGAGACTCCATCTCTATCTAAAAAAAAAGAAGGAAGGAAGAAAAGAAAGAGAGAGAGACAGAAAAGAAAAGAAAAAAAAGTACATGGTAGTGCTGGCTTGTAATCTCAGCTATTTGGGAGCCTGAGGTGGGAGAATTGCTTGAGGCCAGAAGTTCCAGGTTACAGTGAGCTATGATCATATCACTGCATTCCAGCCTGGGGAAAATCGAGATCCTGTCTCAAAAGAAAAAAAAAAGAACTTTGTAGTGATGGAAATGTTCTGTATCTGCACTGCCCAATGCAGTAGCCACTAGCCATATGAGACTACTGGGCACTGGCAATGTGACTAGCACAACAGAGGAACTAAATATTTAATTGGATTTGAGCAATTTAAATGCCGCGTCTTGAACAGTAGTGCCTAAGAGATTACTCTAGTGATTTTCCCTTTAAAAAAAAGAAGAACCAGCTGGGCTCGGTGGCTCGGCCTGTAATCCCGCACCTTTGGGAGGCTGAGGTGAGTGGATTGCCTGAGCCCGCGGGTTCGAGACCCGCCTGGGCAACTTGGTGAGACCTCATCTCTACAACAAATCAAAAATTAGCCGGGCGTGGTAGCACGTGCCTGTAGTTCCAGCTACTTGGAAGGATGAGGTGGAAGGATTGCTGGAACCCAACAGGTCGAGGCTGAGGTGGCCGGGAGCGGCCACTGCACTCCAGTCTGGGTGACAGAGTGAGACTCCAACTCAAAAATAAAATAAAATAAAAAAATTAGCCGTGTGTGGTAGCACACACCTGTAGTTCCAGTTACTTGGAAGGCTGAGGCGGAAGGATCGCCGGAGCCCAGCAGGTCAAGGCTGCGGTGGCCGGGAGCGGCCACTGCACTCCAGTCTAGGCAACAGAGACTCCAACTCAAAAAAATAAAAATAAATAAAATAACTTTTTTATTGGGTTACATCTATATACAAAGGAGTTATAAAACATAGGCAATTTTTTTTTTTGAGTTGGAGTCTCACTCTGTCGCCCAGACTGGAGTGCAGTGGCCGCTCCCGGCCACCGCAGCCTCGACCTGCTGGGCTCCGGCGATCCTTCCGCCTCAGCCTTCCAAGTAGCTGGAACTACAGGCGTGTGCTACCACGCCTAGCTAATTTTTGATTTATTATAGAAATGAGGTCTTGCCAAGTTGCCCAGGCGGGTCTCGAACCCACCGGCTCAGGCAATCCACTCACCTCGGCCTCCCAAAGTACTGGGATTACAAGCTGAGCCACCGAGCCCGGCCAAAACATAGGCAATTTAAAGAAAAGTAGGTAATATTATGATACTAACAGCTAACAGCTAACACACAGGATGTAGCAGTACCTATGACGTGGTAAGTACTTTTAACCATCCTTCCCTCCTCAATTTTACATTGATTGCATAGATTATTTTATATATATTACATATATTGCATATATTAATTGATGTATCAACATCCCCCTTTACAGGATGAGAAACCTGAGAAACAGAAAGGTCGAGTAACTTGCTACAGGCCACACAGTCCGTAAGTGGTGGAGCTAGGATTGGAACCCAAGTAAGCTGCCTCCCAAGCCCCTCCCCCAACCACCCTCACTCACCATGGCACTGCCAGCTTTGTTGGGTATAATACAACCTTAGAAGTTTCCAGCCGGGCTTGGTAGCTCAGCCTGTAATCCCGCACCTTGGGAGTCTGAGGTGAGTGGATTGCCTGAGCCCGCGGGTTCGAGATCCGCCTGGGCAGCGAGACCTCATCTCTACAATAAATCAAAAAATCAGAAAAATTAGCCGGGCGTGGTAGTGCTTGCCTGTAATTCCGGCTACTCAGAAGGCTGAGGCGGAAGGATCGCCGGAGCCCAGCAGGTCGAGGCTGCGGTGGCAGGGAGCGGCCACTGCACTCAGTCTGGGCGACAGAGTGAGACTCCAACTCAAAAAAAAAAAAGAAGTTTCCTATGTAGAATTCATTTTTCCCACCAAAATATTGCTCAACATTTAATATAACAATAAATGCAGTGATAGCCAATTTTTATCAAGCACTTATTATATTCCAGCTGTGTTCAAAGAAGGTTAATGCATTAATTCATTCAACACTCATCACAACTCTATTTTATGAACATGGAAACCAATTCAGGGCAGTTAAATAGCTTTCCTAAAGTTACACAAAGTGCCTGTGGTGGAGTAGTCAGACCTGTTATCTCTGATTCCACATACAACACAGAAAAGCAGGACTGCCCTTTTATTTTGGGTGGCACAGTGGCAGGGGGCAATGGAGCTATAGTTTTTTTGTTTGTGTTTGTTTTGAGACAGGGCCTCACTCTGTCACCTAGGCTAGAGTGCAGTGGCAGCCTTGAACTGCTGGGCTCAAATGATCCTCCCACCTCAGCCTCCCCAGTAGCTGGGGCCACCAGCAAGTGCCACCATTCCCAGATAATTTTTTTTTGTGTTAAGAGTCTCACTCTGTTGCCCAGGCTGGAGTGCAATGGTACGCTCCCAGCCACCGCTGCCTCAACCTGCTGGGCTCTGGCGATCCTTCCGCCTCAGCCTTCCAAGTAGCCGGAACTACAGGGTCTCACTACCACACCCAGCTAATTTTTGATTTATTGTAGAGACAAGGTCTCGCCAAGTTGCCCGAGCAGGTCTTGAGCCCGCGGGTTCAGGCAATCCACTCTCCTCGGCCTCTCAAAGTGTTGGGATTACAAACTGAGCTACTGAGCCTGGCCTAATTTTTTGGTTGACACATAGTTTTAAAAACCACTGGTTGGCTGGGTACGGTGGTTCACATCTGTAATCCCAGCACTTTGGAAGACCGAGGTGAAAGGATTGCCTAAATCCAGGGGTTCAAGACCAGTCTGGGTAACTTGGCAAGACCTCATCTCTACAATTAAAAAAAAAAATTAGTGGGCATGGTGGCACATGCCTGTAGTTCCAACTACTTGGAAGGCTGAGGCAGAAGGATCATCTGAGCCCAGCAGGTCGATGCCATGGTGGCTTTGAGTGTGTCACTGCATTCCAGCCTGGGCAACAGAGTGAGATTCCGACTCAAAAACAAAAATCAAACCAAAAAACCCCACTAGTCTAGTCTAACCATCTGTCCCTCCTCCATTTTACAAAGGGCGTAACTAGGGCCAAGAGGTAGTGATGTGAGTAGGTCACAGAGAGCTCAGAGCTTGAGAGTTAAAGGAAAGGAAGTGGACATTCCCTTTGAACCTAATGAGCTGGTGAGGTTGTTCTCATTTTGTAGAATGGAAGAAAATTCCATTTAGAAATTCTATTTAAGCCGGGCTCGGTGGCTCAGCCTATAATCCTGCGCTTTGGGAGGCTGAGGTGAGTGAACTGCCTGAGCCTGCGGGTCCGAGACCCACCTGGGCAACTTGGCGAGACCTCATCTCTACAATAAATCAAAAAATCAGTCGGGCGTGGTAGCGCGCGCCTGTAGTTCCAGCTACTTGAAAGGCTGAGGCGGAAGGATCGCCAGAGCCCAGCAGGTTGAGGCTGCGGTGGCCGGGAGCGGCCACTGCACTCCAGTCTGGGTGACAGAGTGAGACTCCAACTCAAAAAAAAAAAAAAAAAGAAAGAAATTCTAGTTAAGTCATTTGCCCAAAGCCCTAAAGTCAGCAAATGGCCAGCAGGAATCAAACCCAAGTCCCTTGACATGCAAAACCAGGTTGTTTCCAGTAGACCACCTGCACCTTCCCCCATAGCTCCTGCTGCTGTCAACTGCTCCTCCCTTATACAGAAATACCTTCGCCACCATCTTGTTTGACCTTGCTTCTCTACAGACTCACTTCAGAACCATCCTGCCAGATCTACACTCATAGTCTTGTCTGCTTTGGGTCCCCAAGCCCCCAAACTTCTATCCTGACCTCTTTCCCCACTCAAACGTAAAATCACACACCCACATCAAAAGAATCATTTCTCAGAGATGAGACATGAATTGGTTCCAAGCTGGCTGACAGGCTGGGGGCCTGGGACTCCTGGTATTTTTAACTCTCAATGCTCAAACGGTGGTTCTAAACAGCAGCAGCAGCATCTTGGTGAAATGTATGTACTCTAAACCTACTAGATTAGAATTTACTTTTTGAGAAGATTCCCAGGTGATCTGTTTGCACATCAACGTCTGCTAAGGACTAAGTTAGCCCTGAATCCCAGGGGAAGCAGGCTTATGCCCGCTGCCGTGTAACTGACCTTCTGCAGCTCTTGGCTCTGTTGTTAGGGGCAGCTGTGAATTGGTTGATGATGTTGTAAGGAGAACTTGGATATTAAGTTGCAACCAAGGCCTGGGAGAATACTGCAACAAAGGAAGCCCTGGTTGTAATATTGCTGCCAGCATCTGCATGGTGGACTGAATGAGAGGCCCAAGAGAGTTGTTGTAACAAGAAAGCCTATCACCACCTCCAGACTGGCTATTATGATGCAACAAGGTAGAGAAATAGACAGAACTCTTAGTTTTAACTAAATTGGGGGTACTAACTTGGAATTTTTTTTTTAGTAGAAGTCTCACTCTGTTACCCAGGCTGGAGTGCAGTGGCACATTCACAGCCATTACAGTCTCAACCTGCTGGGCTCAGGTGATCCTTCCGCCTCAGCCTGCCAAGTAGCTGGAACCACAGGCGCACGCTGCCATGCCCAGCTAAGTTTTTTGGTGTTTTTTTTTTTTTTTTTTTATAGAGATAAGTCTTGCCAAGTTGCCCAGACTGGTTCTCGAACCCCTAGACTCAGACAATCCTCTTGCCGTGGCCTCCCAAAATGCTGGGATTACAGGCGTTAGCCATTGCGCTATTTTTTTTTTTCGTTTTTTGAATTGGAGTCTCGCTCTGTCACCCAGGCTGGAGTGCTGTGGCAAGCTCACAACCACTGCAGTCTCAACCTGCTGAGCTCAGGTGATCCTTCCACTTCAGCCTTCCAAGTAGCTGGAATTACAGGTGTGCGTCGCCACACCTGGCTAATTTTTCTCAATTTATTGTAGAGACGAGGTCTCACCAAGTTTCCAGACTGGTCTCGAACCCCTGGGCTCAGGCAATCCTCTTGTCTTGGCCTCCCAAAGTGCTGAGATTACAGTCGTGAGCTACCACATCTGGCAGAAAATAGTTTTAAAACATGTTTGTTGCCTGGACACTGAAAAGAAGCCTCCTGTGATAACAGACTTACTCTTGAAACATTATTAAGAAGCTGTGACAAGATTCTTGCCCAGGCCGGGCATGGTGGCTCACGCCTGTAATCCCAGCACTTCGGGAGGATGAGGTGAGAGGACTGCCTGAACCCACGGGTTCGAGACCAGCCTGGGCAACTTGGCGAAGCCTACAATAAATCAAAAAATTAGCCAGGCATGGTGGCACGTGCCTGTAGTTCCAGTTACTTGGAAGCTTGAGGCAAAAGGATCACCTGAGCCCAGCACAGCAGGTCAAGGCTGTGGTGGCCGGGAACGTGCCACTGCACTCCAGCCTGGGCGACAGAGTGAGACTCTGACTCAAAAAAAAAAAAAAAAAAAAAAGATTCTCGAACAATGACAGTAAGTACAAAGAAAAGATTAGCCTGATAAAGTCTGGACTGTCACACCGACCACATTTCAAACTGGAATGCATCCTAGAGTAAACACCAACTGGAATCTAGCTGCTCTGTTGCAACAAGTTTGAATTTGCTATGGAAAAAAAATTGACAAGGTTGTGGCTGAGGGCCTGCATGCTCTCTTATTGCAATAGGTCCTTGCAGAATGCCCCAGCACAGCAGCGGCCTGCTGTGCCTGTGGACAAGGCCAGAAGGACTCCAACCACAAGGGCGAACTCTGCCAACAAGCCACAGTGTTATCAAGGCAAGACTCATAAAAGTAAATAAATAAATAAATAAAATAAAGGCGTCGGACTCGGTGGCTCAGCCTGTAATCCCGCACCTTTGGGAGGCTGAAGTGAGTGAATTGCCTGAACCCATGGGTTCGAGACCCGCCTGGGCAGGCAAGACCTCATCTCTACAATAAATCAAAAAATCAGCTGGGCGTGGTAGCACATGCCTGTAATTCCGGCTACTCGGAAGGCTGAGGCGGAAGGATCGCCGGAGCCCAGCAGGTCGAGGCTGCGGTGGCCGGGAGCAGCCACTGCACTCCAGTCTGGGCGACAGAGTGAGACTCTGACTCAAAATAAATAAATAAATAAATAAATAAATAAAATAAAATAAAGGCAAGACTCATGAAATGCATTGCCATGGACATAAGGACAGCCAACAGTGATGCAGAATTCTGGGAATAACTGCAGGCATTCCCTAATAATAAGCAGCCATTCCTGCCTCCGATGTCAGCAGGGCAGTCATGTTATCCCATCTTACAGTTGAGAAAACTGAGGCTCAGAGGAGTTCAGGGGCCATCCAAGTTCTCAGGATGGGGAAACAGCAGAGCAGGATGTGGACCTGGGCCTTTGGCTACATCCTGCACTTTCTTGCAGGGAAACTACATACATTTTGAAATAGGATTAGAAAAAATGTGGAAAGAAAACTAGGCATATTTTACCTACTCAAACCTGGCATATTTTGTAGTGAATTTTTAAGAATCTGGATATGCTGTAACATAAAATCAAAATGCCTTTTTTTTCTTTTTGGGTTGGATCTTACTCTGTCGCCCAGGCTAGGGCGCAGTGGCTTAATCACGTCTCACACAGTCTCAGCCTCCTGAGTAGCTGGGACTACAGGTATGTGCTACCACACTCGAATTTTTTTTTTTTTTTTTTTGGTAGAGACAAGGTCTCCCTATGTTGCCCTGGCTGATCTTGAGCTCCTGGGCTCAAGCAATCCTCCCCATTCAGCCTCCCAACGTGCTGGGATTACAAGCATTAACCACCGTGCCTGGCCACAAATGTCTTATTTCTAAGAGACCACAGATGTCTAGAATTTGGGCAAATACAGTGACAACCAATCAAAGATGGAGTCATAGTAAGACCTTCTTTAGCTTAATGGGAAGAGATCTGAGTTCAAGTTTTGGCTCTATCACTTTTTTTTTGTTTCTGAGTTGGAGTCGCACTCTGTGGCCCAAGCTGGAGTGTAGTGGCAGGTTCACAGCCACCCCAGCATCTATCTGCAGGGCTCCGGCGATCCTTTCACCTCAGCTTTCCAAGTAGCCGGAACTACAGACGTGTGCTAGTACACCCGCTAATTTTTTTATTTATTGTAGAGACGAGGTCTCCCCACGTCCAGGCTGGTCTCGAATCCACGGGCTCAGACAATCCACTCGCCTTGGCCTCCCAAAGTGCTGGAAGCTGAGCCACCGAACCATCTAGCCTGGCCCACTTTTTTTTTTTTTTTAATGGAGGTGAGTCTCCCTATGTTGCCTAGGTTGGTGAATGCCAGGTCTCAAGGGATCCTCCCATCTTGGCCTCCCAAATTGCTAGGATTACAGGCGTGAGCCACTGTATCTGGCCTCTATTGCTTCCCAGCATATAGCTTAAGCCAAAATGTAGTTTTTCCTAATTTGGCAAAATCTTATTCTTTAAGGCCCAGTTCAAAATCACCACCTTTGTGAAGCCTTCCCAGATCTCCACCCCACCACCACTCCCCAAGAGAGGTAGTCCCTGGCTCCTCGATTCTTATAATTTACTGAAGGGCTTAGATTTTTCGGCATTCTATTATTTTCCCACTAGAACAGGGTTCATCTTTGCGGGGTTAACTAGCCATTTAGCCCAGGTCTCTTTTGCTAGGCAGGAGAGAACCGAGATCTAATGCACCTGGAACGTGGCCACTTTGTACCACAACACCTTGGCCACCTCCTGGCTTCCAAACTCCAGCTTTTCATCGCTAGCTAAGGCCAACGTAGAGCTCAAATCCCCGACGTTTCCGGGGCCACCCTACAGATGGTAAGCACGTCGAGGTCCAGGGAAGGCCCAGTGCGTGCAGCGGTGCGGTGCCCACGCCTCTCGCCCCGGGCGCCTAGCACGCTGCCAAGACCGCAGGTGCCCAGTAAATATTCGTGGGTTGGAATGGAGCAGAGGGCAGGGAGACTCCGCGTGTAGACGTCCACACTTGACTGCGCCGGGGCCGCGGTTGTGGGCGCCCCGCGGAGCCGGGGGAGGGGCGGGAGCCGCTCCGTCCAGCCGGGCGCCAGCTCCTCCCGGGCGGGCACCCACCGACAGCGGACACACAAAGCCTGCTCGGCGTGCTCGGCAATCGGCTCCTCACGCCTGTGTCGCCACGCGCCGCCAGGCGGCTCCAGGTTGGGCGTCGGGCTGTGGCAGGCACTGGGCGTCAAGAAGCTGCACACATCAAACCGCCGCGGGAGGGAGCGCGAAAGGGGGAGGAGGGGGAGGAGTGGGCCAGGGAGGAGGGAGGAGGAGGAGGAGTGGGGACCGCGCGGGGGGTGGAGGAAGAGGCCTCTCGCAGAGGAGGGAGCAATTGAATTTCAAACACAAACAACTGCACGAGCGCGCACCCACCGCGCCGGAGCTCTGCCCCCGATCGCGCCCGCCCCGTCCGTGCGGCGCGCGGGCGGAGACGCAGTGGCCGCGCGGGAGCTCGGGCCGGGGCCGCCATCGAGGCGGGGGCCGCGCGAGGGCCGGAGCGGAGCGGCGCCGCCACCGCCGCACGCGCAAACTTGGGCTCGCGCTTCCCGGCCCGGCGCGGAGCCCGGGGCGCCCGGAGCCCCGCCATGTCGCGATCCAACCGGCAGAAGGAGTACAAATGCGGGGACCTGGTGTTCGCCAAGATGAAGGGCTACCCACACTGGCCGGCCCGGGTGAGCAGCGCGGCCCGCCGCCCCCTTTCCCCCTGCGGGCTGGGGTTGCATAACACCGAGAGGGCACGAGTGCTCCGCGCGGAGCGGGTGGAGGGGGGGAAGGGGCATCTGGGTGCCCGACTCTCTCCCGTCGCCTTCAAGCCCACCCGCCGGTTATATAATGGTGGAGACGGGAGGGAGGGGGACAAACACCTGGCGGGTACGGCGTCCGCACGTGGGGGCGTGTGTGCGGCGTGGGGGGGCCTCCCCGGCCCCCGGCTCCCTCTGCGTGCTCAGTTCCGCCCCCAGCCCCCACACGCCCAGAGGTTTCGGGCGCGCAGGCTGAGTTTGGGCGAGTCGTGCTATTCCTGCCACTCCACTTCCAGGCGCCGCCGCCACCCCCTTTGGGACCCCCATGGAGACCCCCAGTGTCTTCATTGATTGTCGCCCCCAGTTCAAACTCTTCTCTTCCTGGATAAAGGGTTAAGAAAGATTCCAGCCCAGAGAGGGATTGATGGAGGCGGAGTTCGCTTCTAGAAAACTTTGGTTTGGGGCATCCGTAAGATGTCTGAAGTTGGGAGGGTCGAGGAATGGTTGCGGGCGGCGGAAGAGGGGATCTACCCGGCTTGGAAAGTGTCCGCCAGAACCCACCAGCCCTCAGCTCCACAGAAACATTCCTCCATATGCCGCCAACTCCAATTTGGGGCTGAGGGCGGCAAGGCCTCTTGTGGGGTTGGGAAGTCCGGTTCAGACCTCCTCTTAGTGGGAGTAGAGAGAGCCTGGATTGCTTCTCCCCCCGCAGAGGTGAGCATCTCCCGCCAGAACCTCTCTGCCATGTGGTTGATTCAGCCCGCCAATATGCCCCCTCGCATAGCCACCTGGCCAGGTGGAGGGTGGGGCCCAAAAGCCAAGCCTGGTGTGTTCATCGTGTTTCCCTAAGGACTGAGACAGGTTAAGTAGGGAGGACGCGAGCTTGCCAGTTCCTGGAGGAAAGTGGGGGTGGGGGAGCTGTGCATCTGGCAACTTACCTTAAAGTTAGTGCAGAGGGGCCTTTGGTATTGGGTGGGGGGAGGGCATGGTGAGTCCCCTGGAGTGTAGGACTCTGTAGAGTTAAATCAAAGGCAGAAGGATTACCTTATGGCTTTGGGTTGCTCTTCTCAGGGTAAGTCTGTGTTTTCATCTGGCCCAGACACTGCTCTGAGCTTAGGAAATCTTCCCGGCCTTGTTCAGGGTATCAGGCCAACTTGAAGGGCAACTGGAGAAAACTCAGCAGCCCCTTCCTCACCTGTACCCACCCACTCCTGAGGCGTGTGCCTAATTCCGCATGCCTTGAGCTCCTTGTTCCCTGAAACTCTCAGATGGATCTAATGAGGCCTGGCTTGTGGAATGGGAGGCAAGGACAGAGAGAAAGGGGGCTCTTGAGCTTGCAGGCTCTCCAAGGGCTAGGGAGGGGGAAGGGTAAAGAAGCAGCCACAGCCAGCCTTGTGTGT
The DNA here is from genome assembly GCA_027257055.1 of Cephalopachus bancanus. Taxonomy (NCBI): domain Eukaryota; kingdom Metazoa; phylum Chordata; class Mammalia; order Primates; family Tarsiidae; genus Cephalopachus; species Cephalopachus bancanus. Next base: position 493,241 of record JAPVLO010000633.1, read on the forward strand.
GCATGTGTATGTGTGGCGTGTGAACACTCATGTACTCTGCCCTGCACCCTTTGATCCAACTGGCTTCTTGGCCCAGCTGCCAAGGCCCTGGTAGGCAGGGCAAGAATTGAACTCAGGTCTCTACTGCTCCTACCTCCTGGGGACAGGACAAAGTCCAGCGGCTGGGCTAAGCCCTGGGGAGGGAGTGTTAGCTGGAATGTAGGTTGCAGAGAATCCTTCCAGGTCAGGTAAGAGAGAAAAGGGATAGGGACGCACTGAAGGCCTCACACTAGCCCCTGAAAGGAAGACCCTCAGGTTCCTGGCAGCCTTTGGAGTGAGGGCTGTGCCTGGGGCTGGGGGTGCCACTTATTTCTTCTTGTCACCCTGGCCTCTAGGGCAGAAGGGCAGGACAGGAGGCAGAATTTTTTCCTCTGTTGAGGCCTGGACCTTTCAGATAAAGTTAGAATTGGGGTAGGGAGCTCAAACCGGATCTCAGAGAGATAGGGCCCCACGTTTTGCCTGTCTCTGGCTCTTAATTCTGACCGTTGGGAGGGGTACACTCAAGGCTGTTACCTCCCAGATACATCCCCCCCAGCCCCAAAAGAACAGGCAAATTTGAGTCTCCTCACCATTCTTTGACCCTGTCTTAGTCCCTAGAGTGTCAGACTTTGAGGGGCCCAGCCCCTGAGGTGGGTGAGGAGCAGGAGGGAGTCTGACCATCCCATCCAGTAAGCAGCCGGATCTTCAGCCATAATGAAGGCCTTTCCTTCCTCAGCCCCTGCTGCTGGGGAAGATGGCACTCTCGTTAGTCTAGAAGGCCCAGTGCTGGAGAGCCCAGCCAGAGGGCCCACGTGATAGGCAGACCTGCCTGGAAGGATGGTGTGACTCCATCTTAACCTCCTCCTTTCCCTCTTCCTCCTGCCTAACTTCCTGGGGGATCTCCAGGCACTTAACAATTGACCTCCAAGACTTCAGGGATTTTTTCCCCCCAAGTTCCTTCCTCCTTTCTCTGCTTCCTCTTTCACAATCCCAGAAAACCTGAGCAGCCTGAGGACCTCACCGGCTTCCCTTCCCTTGCTGCCTGCCCCTCCCCCAGCACCTTCTCTTTTCTGTTTCTCGGGCTTGCCACACTTTCCCGGCCCCAACTGTCTCCTGCCCCAGATTTTCCGGTTCCTGGGTCAGGTTGGGCCTCGGCCCTGGGTGTGGTGGTCAGAGCCCTGGCTGGCAGCCATGTGTGCTTAGCCTTCCCTGCTGTCTTCCTCTGTGCTGGCTAGGTGATCTCAGGTCTGTTTCTGGTCTGAGGCTGGGGGAGAGGTATTCAGTCTTCTTTCCCCACTCCACTGGAGAATTCCAGATTCCGCTTCAGCCCTCAGGGTGTCCATGGGCTTGGGAGGATGAGATTTCATGTGCTCAGGCCTGACTGATGAATTCAGGCAAATGCAGAGGGGTGGGGGCAGATGGCCAGGCCTGAGAAGTAACTTGCCTGGACCCCTGGAATGGCGATGAGGCAGCAGAGCCCCCTCCACTGCTGTCTAGTGGAGGGGGCACAGTGGGGTGCCCAACATTATCTGCCCCCACCCTGACCCACTTAGCTTGAGTCACTTGTTCTGAGTCACAGTCTGAATATAAAGGCACCACCTGGGAGACAGACATCTGTATTGGGGTACAGGGCTCCCCTGAGACCGCATATCCTCTAGGCAGAGCTGCTCTTCACTTCCAAATGTAAGAAAAGCCATTTCCTTTGTAGCCTGAGAGGTGGAGGTGCCACTGCAGGAGGGAGGTGTCCCCCTTTTGGGTGAGGGGTTGGGAATTCCACTAAGTGAGAAGAGCTCACCTCTTGGGGTCCTTCCCCCCACAGGTGCTTACACTCAAGGTGAGGGGGTAGAACCATCTTTTGGGGGAAGATGTCCATCAGCCCAGACCCTTGTCTTCCTCCCTCTTTCCCCTAGACCCATCCTTTATAGCTAGAAGTCAGCAGAACTTGTATATCTGGTGTGTCTCATTCTATTTTTAATCCCATCGGTTCTTTTGTTTCTCCTCCACCCCTGGGGCTGGGCAGCTGGTGTCCCCCCTGGGTCCCCTGCCACACCGTTCAGTTACCTGTCTCCCAGTTTGCTTTCCATGGGAAGGTGGGGTGATAAGAGATGATGGCCTGGTAGCTGCCTTGCAGTCTTTGCTGTAGAGACCCTCGTGACTCTTCATTTCTTTTCTTTTCTTTTTTTAGTTGGGGTCTTGCTCTGTTGCCCAGGTGAAGTGCAGTGGCACCATCAGGGCTCACCGCAGCCTGTACCTCCTGGGCTCAGGTGATCCTTCTGCCTCAGCCTCCCAAGTAACTGGGACTACAGCTTTGTGCTACCACCCCAGCTGCCTTTTTTTTTTTTCTTTTTTTATAGGGGCGAGGTCTCACTGTGTTGCCCAGGCTGGTCTCAAACTTCTGGACTCTATCAATCCTCCTGCCTCAGCCTCCCAAAGTGCTGGGATCACAGACCTGGGCCACCGTGTAGGTCTCTCACCTCTGACTCTTCACCTACCCCACCCTACTCTTACTGACCCTCAGTTTCTCTTTCATCACACATTAACTAAGCATATTAAATGCCCCGGCTCAGGTGTGGGCCCTGGAAATGCAGACATCAATGTTCCCTGCTGCACTCTGGGCCTCAGACCCTTCAGGCCCCACCCCCATGCCTGGCTCCGGGCACACACATATCCACCAAGAATAAAGGCTTAGGGACGGGCTCTTGCTATAATTGTCCTGTGCCTGTCTCCTGGGATCTCTAAGCCCTGGAGGCCCTCATTTGTTTTCTGCTTCCCCCTGTGAGAGGAGGGTGGAGAGCTAGTTGGTAACAGGACCCAGGTGTCCTGGCTGAGGACCGGCTCCTCCGCCCTTGCCTCAGGTCCGGCTTCCTGAGGAGGACACCCCCCCTCCTTCCCGCAACCCCTGCAGTGGCAATCCAGCTCTAGCTGTGGTTTCAAGCACAGCCGGGGACCCAGGTGCCAGACTCCAGGCTTGGGGGTGGGGTGTGTGTTAGTGTCCCCTCCTCCCCAATCCGGAGAGAGGGCCTGGGGGGAGGGGCGGCCACATTCCTGGTTGCTGAGTGGCCCCGGGGGCGGGGTTGGGTTGTCATGGCGATGGGGATCATGTTTGTGGGGGGAACTGCGTGCCTTTCCACTCCTGCTCTCACATCCCAGCGTCTCCTGCTTGTGGGAAGGGCCCAGTTTGTGCTGAGCCTTCCTGGGGGGAAGGGCTGGACCTCTGTCCCTAGAGGCCACGGGGCAAGGGGGGGAGGTGCCCAGAAGCCTAAAGACTCCAAGTCTGGGGCAAGATGCCCCTCAGATTCACGCTCAGATCTCCACCCTCTCCTGGATGTGTCCCAGCTCCTTCCCATCTACCCAGCGTCCCTGCTTCCCTGGGCCCCTAGTTAGCCCTCTGTCCCTGTCTCTGTGTTTAATCACTGCCTTGGCCTGTCTGTCTCTGTCCTGTCTGCGCCTGGGCCCCAGTCAACATGGCCACCTGGCCTCTGTCTGGCGGGAAGCCAGCCTGCTGGGCTGTTGCAAGTGTTGCTGGGAGTTGTAGTCTCCACCTCACCCCACCGCTAGCTCAGTTTAGCCTGGGCTTCCAAGGCCGGATCTGGGGGAGGCTGGCCGAGTGCTGCCTGTTTCCCTGGCCTCCGACCTCTAAGCCCTCACCTTCACCACACTGGGGTAGGGGACGAGTCAGGAGATTGGAGTCTGAGACCTGGCCTTCACTCACTTGCTCTGTTATTTTGGACAAATCACATCTTTTCTGGGCTCAGTTTCCTCATCTGTAAAATGCATTTGACTGCTTCAGTGCCTTTCAAATGTTCCCCAGAAGCCTTTTGAGGGGTATTGAATAGGCAGTCTTTGGCCTCACCTCTCCACTTCAGCAGATCAGTCTGCTTTTATCTCTTTCATAGATTGATTCAGCAAACATCTATTGGGCACCTACTGCGTTGTATGCTAGGCACTGTGCTGGATTCAAAAGCAGACCTGGTCTCTGACCTTAGGACAGGTCTAGTTCAGATAGTCCACACAGACATTAATAGAATGATAATCGAGATCAGTGTAAAATTGCAGCTGTGAGAAGGAGAGGTGTTGGGAGACAATTTACCTAGGGAGCCAATCAGGTCAGCAATGATGGGGAATCTTTCTGGGGAAGGATGGTAAAGCTAAGGTTGGAAGATGAGCAGGAGTTAGTGAGTAGGAGACACCAAAAGAACAGCGTGGTCGAAGCAGAAAGAAAGGGCAGTGTCCTGGGAGTGGCTGATGACAGCAGACATATGGGATGTACCGTAGCCAAGTTGTAGTCAGAACCCTGTGGCCTAAGTACTAGTCTGTCTCACTTACTGATAAGGAAACTGAGGTAGAGAGGTTCCATAAGTCACCCAAAGTCACACAAATAGTGGCAGAGTTGGGATTCAGACCAGAAGAGGTGAACAGGTGGGCCCTAGAGTTGAAAAAGTTTTGGAAGTTTTGAAGCAGGATGGCAAAATGCTCAGATAACATTTTGGAAGGCCACTCTGGTTGCTGTGTGGAGAGGTAACTGTAATGGGCAAGAAGAGGGACTGAGGGAAAAGACAGAGACGGTGGGGTTTTTTGTTTTTTGTTTTTTTTGGAGTCTCACTCTCACCCAGCTGGAGTGCTGTGGCATGCTCATGGCCACCGCAGCCTCAACCTGCTGTGTTCAGGTGATCCTTCCACCTCAGCCTTCCAAGTAGCTGGAACTACAGGCGCATGCCACCATGCCTGGCTAATTTTTTGATTTATGGTGGAGAGGTCTCGCCAAGTTGCCCAGACTGGTCTTGAAACTCCGGGCTCAGGCAGTCCTCTTTCCTCTGCCTCCCAAAGTGCAGGGATTACAGGAGTGAGCCGCCACGCCCAGCAAGGCAGTGGTTTTTATCCAGGCAAGAGATGACAGTGGTTGGGCCAGGGTTGTGGCAAAGACAGGGGGCTTTGTGACCAGGACCTGAACATATTGGGAAGCCAAGTCCATACTGTCTGGTTGGTGAAAGAGAAGAAGGGACTCCTGGGTTTCTGCTGGGTTTTCATGTCTATCTTCATTTGAATAACGTTCCACTGCAAAAAATGGTCCTGAAGCCATCTTGCAGCACTGGGCCTGTCTCAGTCTGGTTTTATACACATGTGCCTTAGAGGTCAGCACCCCGGCCTCACTCCAGACCTCAGGACTCCAGCTATGCTCACTTCTCTCATCTCACCCCCAGATTGACGAGATGCCAGAAGCTGCCGTGAAATCAACAGCCAACAAATACCAAGTCTTTTTCTTCGGGACCCACGAGACGTGAGTGGAGGCCAAAGGGGCGCAAGTCGGGAGGGCCCTGGGAGGACCACTGTGGGGAAAGAGAGGTGGTGATGGTACCCCTTTCCTATCGGGCTGTACAGCTCAGGGGCAGTGAGGGGCTTGAGAGCACAGTCTCCCATCTCTCACCAGGGCATTCCTGGGCCCCAAAGACCTCTTCCCTTACGAGGAGTCCAAGGAGAAGTTTGGCAAGCCCAACAAGAGGAAAGGGTTCAGCGAGGGGCTGTGGGAGATCGAGAACAACCCCACCGTCAAGGCTCCGGCTACCAGGTGAGCCGCCATCTGCCCCCAAAGACCCTGGAAAGCAGGTGTGGCCATGGGCTCCGGGAGCCCTGGGCCCACAGAGGATGCTTAGTCTTCAGAAACACCAGGACTTTGAGGGTAGGAGCTAACAGGGTGGAGGCATTTGAGCTGGTAGAGGGCTAGGGGCTTCCTGCAGGAGGGCATGGGGTTGGGGTGTGTGGTGTAGTTGTTAGGGGCAACTGTTAGCGGCCTGGGGGGCAAGAACAGGATGGAGGCGGTAAGTGGGGACAGGCCTTTGTTGGGCCCAGGGTGAGTGTAGGGCGTGGCCTTAACTCTTTCCACGAAGACTTCCAGGAGGAGGTGCTCGTGAGCCGGGCAGGATGAGGCGGGGAGGGCAGGGGCGGGGGGTTGGCGGGGAAAGGGTCCCAGCTCCCTTTGGGAGAAGTTGACCCGAGGTTTTGCCTCCTGCTCCAGCCCTCCCCCCTCCTGCACAGAGCCCTGCCTGCCCGGCCAGTGGGTTTACCCCGGGGCTAATCCGACAGAGGTGGGTCTCAAATCACTCGTGAGACTGGGCACCTGGGTGGGGGCGGGGGAGAGGCGGGAAAAGGAAGGAGTGAGTGGCCGAGGGCGGGGCCTGGGGAGGGGGCCCAGCATGGCAGCCGCTGGTGCCACTCAACCTCCGCTGTCTCCACTGCAGTCCTCCCAGAAAAAGAGCTGCGTGGAAGAGCCCGAGCCTGAGCCTGAACCCACCGAGGGTGACGGTGATAAGAAGGGGAATGCTGAGGGTAGCAGTGATGAGGAAGGGAAGCTGGTCATCGACGAGCCAGCCAAGGAGAAGAACGAGAAGGGGGTGCTGAAGAGGAGAGCGGGAGACATGCTGGAGGTAACTGCTGCTTGCCTGGGGCCTGGACCCCTTGAGCACTGTTTATTTATTTATTTTTATGAGAAAGCAGGATTTATTGAGAGGACAGAAAGCCCCCACAGTGGGAGGGGACCCGAAGGGGTTGCCTGAGCATTCTTGATGGGCCATCCCCTAAGAGCAGGGCCCCGCCCCAGGAGCACCCAGTCTAAGAGAGTGATCTAGCCCCCAGTCTTGGGCAGTCCCCAGCTTAGGAGATGGGACATAGGAGAATGCATTTCAGCTGGAGAGGGCTGGGGAAGGACTGTGGGTATCTGCCTAGGAAGGAGCCCCAGAGGAGTGGAGTGGGGGCACAGGTGTTCTCCCTCTCCAGCCTCAGCCCACCCCATCTCTGCCAATCCTGCCTAGGACTCCCCTAAACGTCCCAAGGAAGCAGAAGACCCTGAAGGGGAGGAGAAGGAGGCAACCACCTTGGAGGGTGAGCGGCCCCTCCCTGTGGAGGTGGAGAAGAATAGCACCCCCTCTGAGCCTGGCTCTGGCCAGGGGCCTCCTCAAGAAGATGAAGAGGAGGAGGAGGAGGAGGAGGAGGAGGAAGAGGAGGAAGAGGCTGCCAAGGAAGATGCTGAGGCCCCAGGCATCAGAGATCACGAGAGGTGAGTGAGCCCCTGCCCCCTTGGCAGCTAGACTGGGAGGGCCCAGCCATGTGCATAGGAGGAGGAGAAGGTCCTGCAGTGGTTAGCCTCTTGGGGGGCGGGGTGGCCTCTCCCAGGATACCGGCACTGGCTGGGGTGAAGTCAGGCCAAAGCCACACCATTAACCCTTCTCCCCTCAACCCTCCCCTGCAGCCTGTAGCCACCAATGTTTCAAGAGGAGCCCCCGCCCCGTTCCTGCTGCTGTCTGGGTGCTACTGGGGAAACTGGCCATGGCCTGCAAACTGGGAACCCCTTTCCCGCCCCATCCCGCTCTCCTCTTCTGCTCACTTTCCCTACTCCAAGCTCAGCCCCTGGAGATAGACTGGGTGGGGCAGGCCACCTAGTCCTCACCTCTAGGTCCCTATACCCCTGTTATCTGAGTCAGGGTCATGTCTTCTGCTGCCTGGGCTGGGACGAGGCCATTGTGAGACTTCCTGCTTGGAACTGTTTTCTGGGCTTCTGTTGGGGCCTAGGCCAGCTGTTTCCACCTCCTGGACACCCTTCTCCCCCTTCCCCAGGCATTCTGGACCTCTGGGTTGGAATCAGGGGTGAGAGTGGAAGGGACGGAGCATAATCAGCAGGGTAGGCTTCTGGGGCCTGGAAGGGGCAATCCTCAAATTAGGTGGGAGGTAGGAGAGTGGCATCCTCTTGAACTCCTGTCCCCTCTTACACCTATTATCCCAGCTGCCTAGATTCAGGGAAAGTGGAGCAGCTTACAGCTTGTTGGGGAGGGGCTCCCTTCCATACATCCTTGGTGATTGATTGACAACCCATTGTTTCTTTGGTTGACCCCAGGAGTTCTGAGAGTTATAGTTTATCATCAAAAGATTTGGGGGCTTCCAAGTTGTTTGGGCCAAGGACCTGAGATCTGAAGGGCCAATCTTAGCCATTTGGGTGGAAATGTTAAGGAGCACCTGTCCCCCTTTAGATCTCTGGAGCCAGAGATGGTATGCCTGGGGAGACCCCTACTTCACTTTTCCTTCTTCCCACAGTGCTCAAGGCCAGCTTATAGTCATATATATCACCCAGACATAAAGGAAAAAACACATTTTTTAGGAAATGTTTTTAATAAAAGAAAATTACAAAAAAAATTTTAAAGACCCCCCAACCCTTTGTGTGCTCCTCATTTTGCTCCTTTCTTCCCCACTGTTGTCCCCACTTCTGAGGTGCACTGGGAGGCTCCCCTTCTTTTGGGGCTTGATGACTTTTTGTAGCTGGGGCTTTGGTGTTCCTTCCAGTGTCATTTCCCATCCACACACCTAGACCTGGTCCCCTCAGTGTTGTCACCAGATGAGATCCGATTTGTAACCCACTGAGAGGACAGAGGAAAATAAGTGCCCTCTTCCTAGTGGTCTCTCTATGCCTCTCTTCCGTCTCTTGTCTCTTGTACCCTGGCCCCTCTCCCTTGGGCTCTGATGAAAAATTGCTGACTGTAGCTTTGGAAGTTTAGCTCTGAGAATAGTAGACGATTTCAGTTCTAGGACAATAAAACCCGTTGATTACTATATCGGATTCTGGCTGATTCTTTGGGGGTGTATTGGCTAACTGAAGAGAAGAAGTGGGGGAAGGGAAAGCAAAGGACTTCTAAATCATCTTAGATTGAGGTAAGGGGTGCCAGCCTTCTCATTCCCTGGCTGTTGGAAATCCAAAATTCTACATGTGGGCAGAGTCCCAGAATAAGTCACACCATTCATTCTTCTGCCCAGCCATTGTTTAACACGGTTACTGAGCAACCGGGAGGGTTTAAAAAAAAAAAAAAAGTTTGCATAAAAAGTGTGGCGTGCGAGGGGGCCAGTATCGGCCACAGCCCATGACAGCCATGGAAATGGGAGTGTTTGGGCTGGTTATAGAAACAACTGTGATCCCAAAGGGCAAGCCAAAGAATAGAGAGGACGACCCTTTCCCCTTGCTAATGCTAGGGGTGCCTGCCCCCCTTAACTGGTGGTGCAGTCGTGGGGGAGGGGGTTGGTAGGGTGAACTCCTGCAATACCCTTCTAGTTAAGTGGAATGAGTGGATTACATCATCCCTGAGGTTCCTTCCAAATCTGACATTTTGTGACTGGATCATCTAGCATTGGTAGGCCCCACATTTCAACCCCTCCTCTAGAAAGCCTATGGCAGTTTTTTAATCTACCCCGGCCCCCTCCAGCAGAGAAGGACGGGAGACTATCGACGTTAGTCTTGCCGAAAAAGGGAGGCTCTTTGCCTTCAACAGGAAGCCACAACCACCTAGAAAATGGAGCCACCTTCGCTAGCAACTGCAATTCCCAGCGGCCTCCGCGAGAGCATGCGCAGAAATGCCAGGCGCATCTGCCTACCCGGTATACCCTTCGTTCCCGACATGCTTCACGGCTTCCTTGGTTTCCTACGCCGGCCAGATTTCCTGTTTCCCGCTTACTCTGTAGCGGCGGACTACGACTCCCAGCATGCTGAGAGGTTAAATTTGTTATTGAGCTTCCGCTTTCCAGTCGGACTACATTTCCCAGAAGGCGGAAAAGCGGGTACGGGGGCGCTGAGGGCCCCTGTACCGCGGTGACAGCGGAGGCTGTGAGGTGTGCGCGAAGTGGAGGTGCGGGAAGTGAAGGTGAGGGCCGCGCGGCCCGGGGGTGTAGCAGTTCCGGGGTTCGTCCGGGTGGCAGGTGCGGCAAGGGCCCGTGCTTTCTCCTGGCTGGTCCAGTCGCCTCCCCGGGGTTTCTCTGTACCAGAACCCTGGAGCGGGTGGGTGCTGAAGACTGCTGGGGCCTCGCGATGGCCGGGATAAGGGGTCGCACCCGGGGTGGGGCTATTCGGGTGGCGTCTTGGAGCCGTGACCCGAAAGGGCAGGTTGTTCGATCCCACTCCTTGCAGGGCGTCGGCAGAGCACGCAGTGAAAGCCCTACTGCGGAGGGTGCAGCAGACTCTCCAGACTGCCGGGGCAAGATGAGAAAGGGGATGGGGGCGCGTGCAGGCTGCTCTGGTCTGGGCTGGCTCATGCAGGAAGCAGGAGGGTCTTGAGAGTGGCCCTGCTTTTGTCAAGCTGTATGAAGGAAGGCAAGGCGCTCCAGTTCTCAGGGTCTTGGTGTCCTTGTGTCCGAAAAGGACCTTATGCTTGCACCTGGCAACCTCCCTCACGGGGCCATGTGAAAAGCAAATGCAGCCACTGCTTTGCTAAACCATGGTCTGACCATATGGCTCCTTGAGCCAGGTTGCCTTGTTTCCTAGCCTTGGCACCCTCCCCTACCTTGGGGAAGCGAATCTCCTCTCTCTTTCATTTAGTTTTAAAATAAGCTATACTTTCCAATCTAAAAAGAAGAAGAAAACTAAATGCTAGTAATATCGAAATTCCCGGCACTGGGTTTGCCACATCGTAGTGCCCGTCCGTAAGCTTTTGTCGAATCTGAAGAGGAACACTTACATTAATTGAAAATAACTGCCGGGCTCGGTGGCTCAGCCTGTAATCCTGCGCTTTGGGAAGCCGAGGTGAGTAGATTGCCTGAGCCTGCGGGTTCGAGACCCGCCTGGACAACTTGGCGAGACCTCATCTCTACAATAAATCAAAAACTAGCCGGGCGTAGTAGCGCGCGCCTGTACTTCTGGCTACTTGGAAGGCTGAGTGAAAGGATCGCTGGAGCCCAGCAGGTCGAGGCTGCGGTGGCCATGAGCGTGCCACTGCACTCCAGCCTGGGCGACAAAGTGAGACTTCAACTCAAAAAAAAAAAAAGAAAGAAAATAACAGTAGGCCTTTTTTTCCTTCCGTACAGAGAAGTATAAAGAAAAAAAATGACCCAATATCTCACTGTTCATATAAACCCGTTTGTTTTTTTAACGCACGGGTTAGGAAATGCAAACATGTTAAGGAACAAAATGAAAAGTAACAGCCTTCTCAAACAGTTCTGTCCCCTAAAACAAGTACTTTAGTTTCTCGTTTCCTTACCATAAAAATTTATGCCTATGCCAAATATATATTTTTTAATTTACCCAAAGGGGATAAATCTACTCACATTATTTTGCACCTAACTTGGTTAAAATATTAATAATAATTTAACTGACACCTACAACCATGTAGAATTTTATGGATGATGAAACTGAAGCTCAGAAGTTAAGTGATTTACCTCCAGTGGTACAGGAAGACAGTTGGGGGGGCGGTTGGCAGGGACTAAAACCCAGGTGATCTGACTTCCCAGTCCTGGACTCTTTATGCCATTATGGTATACTTTGTGTGTGAAGTTAGGGTTCATTCTTGCCTATAAAATGAGGTTTTCCTTAGGCTTAAATGAGATGATATAGGAAAGTACTAAGCACGACACCTGGTAGTAGCAAGTGCTCAATACACTGAAACACTTATTTGCCCTCAGTTCACTCACAACCCCATTACTTCAATCCATCATCCAGAACTGAGAGGCTTAAAACACATACTTAGTTGGAAATTTTAGGACCCAGTAACCCTAGATTCTGGCCCTGGGTCCTCTTCCTTTAGAAATGAAGCTCTCAGCCGGGCTTGGTAGCTCAGCCTGTAATCTTAGTGCTTTGGGAGGCTGAGGTAAGTGGATTGCCTGAGCCCGCGGGTTTGAGACCCACCCGGGCAACTTGGCGAGAACTCATCTCTACAATAAATCAAAAATTAGCAGGCGTGGTAGTGCGTGCCTGTAATTCCAGCTACTTGGAAGGCTGAGGCGGAAGGATCACTGGAGCCCAGCGGGTCGAGGCTGCGGTGGCCAGGAGCATGCCACTGCCCTCCAGTCTGGGCGACAGAGTGAGGCTTCAACTCCAAAAAAAAAAGAAAAGAAGCTCTCTTAGGGAGGTGTGGTTATTTTCTATCTGATGCCTGTTTTTATCTCTGCTATTAATTTCACCTTACAGCTGTCTACCTTTTGGCAGGCCCTGTGCCAGTGTTTGTTCCATGACCTGTTTTCTTCCTATCCTGCTATTCATATGTTCTTTTTTTTTTTTTTTTTTTTTTTTTTGGTAGAGGTATGGTCTTGCTATGTTGTCCAGGCTCAAGCAGTCCTCCTGCCTTGGCCTCCCAAAATGCTAGGATTACAGGTGTGAACCACACCGCCCAGCCCCATACTTTTATTTCATAACTATTCACTGAGTACTGGCCAGGCACAGTGGCTCATGTCTATAATCCTAGCACTGTGGGAGGCCGGAGCAGGAAAATTGCTTGAAGCCAGGAGTTTGAGACTAACCTGGGCTGGGCAACCTAGTAAAACCCAGTCTTTACCAAAAAAAAAAAAAAGAAGGAAATTTACTGGGTATTTGCTATGTGCCAAGTTCCACTATGATCTGCTGGATTCAAGAGTGAGCTAGATAACATGCCTCAGCGAATTTTTTGGACTTCGAGGTCATATCTATGTGGGTTTGAATGCTGATTTCCCGACATAGTAGCTATGTGATCATGAGCAAGTCACTTGACCTCTCACTTCCTATAAAGATAATATCATTTTGTCAGGATTCAATGGTTTTTTTGAGTCAGAGTCTCACTCGTTGCCCAGGCTGGAGTGCAGTGGGACGCTCACAGCCACTGCAGCCTCAGCCTGCTGGGCTCAGGCAAAGCTTCCACTTCATCCTTCCAAGTAGCTGGAACTACAGTTGTGTACCACCATGCCCGGCTAATTTTATTTCTTGTACAGTCAAGGTCTCATCAAATTGCCCAGGCTGGTCTCGAACCCCTGAGCTCAGGCAATCCTCTCACCTCAGCTTCCCAAAGTGTTGGGATTACAGGCATGAGCCACTGTGCCCAGCCCAAAATGCTTTATTACTTTTTTTTGTTTGTTTTTTTTGTTTTTTGAGTTGGAGTCTCACTCTGTCGCCCAGACTGGAGTGCAGTGGCCGCTCCCGGCCACCGCAGCCTCGACCTGCTGGGCTCCAGTGATCCTTCCGCCTCAGCCTTCCGAGTAGCTGGAATTACAGGCACGTGCTACCATGCCCAGCTGATTTTTTTGATTTATTGTAGAGATGAGGTCTCGCTGCCCAGGCGGGTCTCGAACCCGCGGGCTCAGGCAATCCACTCACCTCAGCCTCCCAAAGGCGCGGGATTACAGGCTGAGCCACCGAGCCCGGCTGCTTTATTATTTTTTTGGAGTCAGAGTCTCACTCTGTCACCCACGCTGAAGTGCAGTGGCACACTCACAGCCACTGCAGCCTCGACCTGCTGAGCTTAGGCAATCTTTCAGCCTCAGTCATCCAAGTAGCTGGAACTACAGGCATGCGCCACCACACGCAGCTGATTTTTAAAAATTTATTATAGAGATGAGGTCTCACCAAGTTGCCCAGGCTAGTCTCGAACCCCTGAGCTCAGGCGATCCTCTCGCCTAGGCCTCCCAAAGTGCTGGGATTACAGGCATGAGCCACATACCTAGCTCCAAAGTACTTTTAAAAATGTGTTCCTGGCTGGGTGCAGTGGCTCACGCCTGTAATCCCAGCACTTTGGGAGGCAGAGGCGAAAGGATTGCCTGAGCTCAGGGGTTCAAGACCAGCCTGGGCAACTTGGTGAGACCTCGTCTCTACAATAAATCAAAAAATAAGCCAGGTGTGGTAGTGCATGCCTGTAGTTTCAGCTACTTGGAAGGCTGAGATGGAAGGATCACCTCAGCCCAGCAGGTCGAGGCTGCAGTGGCTGTGAGCGTGCCACTATACTCCAGCCTGAGTGAGAGTGAGACTTCGACTCAAAAAAAAAAGTGTTCCTTCCCTTGCTTCTTTGCCCCCTCGTTTCTATTTACCTCAGAGCTGACAGGAAGTTTGAGCTTTTTGCTGGCAAAGGAATTTCTCACAGACTCCAGCCATGCGTCTCTCTGCGCTGCTGGCCTTGGCATCCAAGGTCAGTCTGCCACCCCATTACCGCTATGGAATGAGCCGCCCAGGCTCCCTGGCAGACAAAAGGAAGAACCCCCCAGGGACCAGACGGCGTCCGGTGGTCGTGGAACCCATCTCTGATGACGACTGGCATCTGTTCTGTGGAGACACGGTGAGAGCCTCAGACAGGGTAGCCTGATGGGGAGGCTCCTGGGCAAGGATCCCCCTCTCTGACTCTTCCCACAGGTGGAGATCCTAGAAGGCAAGGATGCTGGGAAGCAGGGCAAAGTGGTTCAAGTCATCCGGCAGCGAAACTGGGTGGTTCTGGAGGGGTTGAACACGGTAAGAGAGGAAGGAGATGCTAGGAAGACTGTCCCGTATGTCCTCTCTATTAAGAGAAGCACCGGGGGGCAGGAGACTGGTTGAACCTTCTACTTTTCAACTTGGGCTTAATGTGCTGAACAGCATGGGTAGACCCCGTCGTACCCCATGCTTTCTGACACTCCCTCTCTTGAACAGCATTACCGCTACATTGGCAAGACCAAGGAATTCCGGGGAACCATGATCCCTAGTGAAGCCCCCTTGCTCCACCGCCAGGTCAAACTTGTGGATCCTATGGACAGGCAAGCACATGGGGCCCTAGTCAGAGGGTTTCTCACTGAATCTACAGAAGTGTCGTCCAATGGGATTGTGGGTTGAATGCTCTGGAAACTGAGAGGGGCCATTTCATGGACACAACTCCCTGTGGGTAACCCCAGTACAGAGGCAGAGAGACAAGGTGGTAACCTTGGTGTTTTCAACTATTGACTCCACTTGTGTTGGAGGGTGGCAGGGGACCTGACTCACCTCTTTTATCCACCAGGAAACCTACTGAGATTGAGTGGAGATTTACTGAGGCAGGAGAGCGGGTACGAGTCTCCACAAGATCAGGGAGAATTATCCCCAAACCTGAGTTTCCCAGAGCTGATGGCATCATCCCTGAAACGTGGATTGGTATGGGTGAGGGGCAGGAAGGTGGTAGGAGTGAGATGGGGATGTTAAGACAAGTTGGCAAGCCCTCCCACCTGTCTCCTCTCCTTTGGCTTGACAGATGGTCCCAAAGACACATCTGTGGAAGACACTCTAGAAAGAACCTATGTGCCTCGTCTAAAGACGCTGCAGGAGGAGGTGATGGAGGCAATGGGGATCCAGGAGACCCGGAGATACAAGAAAGTCTATTGGTATTGAGCCTGGGGAGTACAGCTTCTCCGCCACTTCTCTCAGCCTTCAAGACTGGGCACCACTTTTCAGATGCCAATAAAGAACTGTCCCTGGGAGAAGGGCACCCCTACCCCAATATACCTGTCTTGGGGACTGAAGGAAGCAAGCAGGATCTCGCCTGATGCTGTGACAGAACCAGAACCTGGATGGAAGTTCTCCAGCCGTAAGGCAGCCCTCCCAAGGGGCAGGGACTGCAAATCTTGGGACGGAGACCTCTGAGTAACAGAAGCTGCCACCTGGCTGCCTGTTAGGGAGGACAGTGGGGAGTGGAGTGTGAGACCAAAATAGCATCTCTGCAGCAGTGCCAAGGGGAGGGTGCAAGTTGCTCCTTTTATAAAAATGGAAGGGAAATAAAGATCTCTATGTTTTAATAAATTAAAAATAAAGCTTTACACAATATTACATAACAGGAAGAGAAAGTATATGAAACACGGTTTGTGGGGAACAAGACTTCAGGAGGATACAGGATGCTGGTTCTTTGGGTGAGGCATAAACTCCCATACTGAGTATCTGGATGGTTTTAGATGGGGTCTGAGATGTGCCCTTGATCAGGCTGCATCAACTGTCTTCAGTCTCTAAAACAGAGAAGGCCTGACCCAGGGGCATCTTGGTGGCCACAAGAACCAGGTTTCTGGGAGAGAGTTCAGGACTGAAGATGGGCAGGAGCTCAGCATGGAAGCCTGGGAGAAAGGCAGGGTTGTTCAGAAGGAGGGAAATGAGCCAAACTCACTCAGCCACTTCCTGCCCAGCTTGTGTGCCTAGCAGCTATTTCCCATGGGGGAGGCTACAGGAGGACTAACAAGACCTTGTTCTCCTTGAAGAAGAACATGGGTGCCAGAGACACTGACTTGGGGGGCAGTCCTCATGCACTGTAGGTTCTCAGTGTGTGGACGCTTGCTTAAAATGCACCTTTGGGAGGCACCACCAGAGACTCACCTGGTAGCAATCTGTTTTTAAACAAACCCCCTACCCCATGGATGACTCCAAAGCAGTCGTCCAAGAAGGCCAACAGTGATGGGCCAGGCTCAGCAGATGTGGGGACTGGGACTTCAGCTTAAGAAGGAGCCCAGAACCCCAGCCCCTCTGGCCCTCCTGCTGTAGCCCACCCTCACCCTGCTCCTGAAGGTAGAGTAGTCGGTCCAGTAGAATCAGCGTCTCCACCAGTGGGGCCAGCAGCAGGGCCAGGCTGAAGAAGGCCACCACACGGTTCTCCTGGGCTTGGTGGGCCTGAAGAGCAGCCAGATTCAGCGGCAGCTGGGGGTCCAGCCCCACTCGCTGTAGGCCCCGCTGCACATACCTGTGGGATCAGCCATAGACAGCACTCAGCCTGGTATTAGGAACCTCCACCTCCCACTTCAACTTTTTGCCCATTCCTAATTCAATTCCAACTTTGCTTGGTTTTCTACACTAATATGAGTTTTTAAATGTTGCTCTGGCTGTGAGCTGTTTGTACAATAGTAGATGCAAGCATTTATTTTCCAGTCAGTTCTAATTGTTTAGTCATATTTTTAGCATAAAAAGACTATTTCAATGGCTGGGTGTGGGGGCTCAAGCCTGTAATCCCAGCACTTTGGAAGGCCAAGACAAGAGGATTGCCTGAGCCCAGGGATTTGAGACCAGCCTGGGTAACTTGGCGAGACCTCATCTCTACAATAAATTTTTAAAAATTAGCCAGGTGTGGTAGCACATGCCTGTAGTTCCAGCTGCTTGAAAGGCTTAGGCAGAAGGATCACCTGAGTCCAGCAGGTTGAGGCTGAAGTGGCCATAAGCATGCCATTGCACTCTAGCCTGGGCACCAGAGTGAGACGCCGACTCAAAACAAAACGCTATTTCAGTCCGGGCGCGGTGGCTCACACCTATAATCCCAGCACTTTGGGAGGCTGAGGTGAGAGGATTGCCTGAGTCTACGGGTTTGAGACCAGCCTGGGCAACTTGGCAAGATCTCATCTCTACAATAAATCAAAAAATCAGCCAGGAGTGGTGGAGCATGAATGTTGTTCCAGCTACTTGGAATGCTGAGGCTGAAGGATCACCTGAGCCCAGCAGGTCGAGGCTGCAGTGGCCATGAGCGTGCCACTGCATACCAGCCTGGGCGACAAAGTAAGACTCCAACTCAAAACAAAACATTTTCAGCTGGGCACAGTGGTTCACGCCTGTAATCCCAGCACTTTGAGAGGCAGAGGCAAGAGGACTGCCTGAGTCCAGGAGTTCAAGACCAACCTGGGGAACTTGGCGAGACCTTGTCTCCACAATAAATCAAAAAATTAGCTGGGCAAGGTGGCACATGCCTCTAGTTCAGTTTCTTGGAAGGCTAAGGTGGAAGGACCACACTCCAGCCTGGGTGTCAGAGTGAGACTCCGACTCAAAAAAAAAACAACTTTATTTCTTTGCTAGTCTCCTGATAAAAGAGGGACAACACCCTTTCAAATAAATTTTGAGATGCTGCCCCAGAGAACTCCAAATCACTCCTCTAGGTACATTTAGGTTTTCTTTAGGCCATGTTAAAAGTGGGAGTGGGAAGGGAATCAGATTTCCAGGTGGTGATCTCCTGCCACCGCCCCCCACCTGCCCCAACCTCACTCTTCAATCTTGAGCTCATGGACCCTGGGGATCCCCTGCACGCCTGGCCGACGGAGTTCAGGCCGAGCGCATCGGATGACTGTCTCCAGCGCCGCACGGTAGCAGTGAGTCCGGAGGCCAGGCCCAGCTTTTTGTAGCCGCTCAGCATATTCCTCCAGGGCATGGCAGGCTCCCTCCCGAAGTCTGTAGGGCAGTTCACAGCCAGGCAGCCCAGCCACCCACTGACTCAGTGGGTAGCCACCAGGGTCACTCAGTTTCATGTAGCAGCAGCCCACTGAGGCCAAGGCCACCACCTCCGGGCAGCAGGAGAAGTGTCTCAGCAAGGCAACACTCAGATCTCCACAGGCATGGAGGCCTGTTAGCAGCAAGCGTGCCCCACCCTGCCGTGGGTGCTCCAGTGGAAGCAGAAGCTCCTCACACAGGGTTGTGGGGTCTACCCACCTAACCACGTGGTGTGGGGAATGACGAGGGCTGGTCTGGACCACCTGCAGGGGCAGGAAAGGACAAAGGCAGGCAGGAAAGGGCAAAGGCAGACGGAAGGTCTCTGCTATCCCCAGGCCACTTCAGGCCATAGGAAGGGACCTTGCTCCATGTTACTTCCCAAGAAATAATGTGAGAGAGAAGCTGGTGCACAGGAATGAGCTGGACCATGGGATGAATTCCAGGCCATCATTATTAACTGGGTAAATCTTGTCTCTGAGACCCAGTTTTCTTATTAGTAATGAGTCTAATACCACTTGCCTGCCCACTACACAGGCTATGAGGAGTACGTATCGGTGTGGAAAGCACTTGTACCTAGAAAGTGCTTTGGAGATGTGGGGAGGCTTTAGCGAAGGGGGAAGCCTTGGGAAAGTAATGGAAACAGGGACCACACCATTGCAGCATGAAAGAGGGAACTCAGCCCAGTGCCCAACTCCAGCCAAGCCGCCCTGCTCTTGCAGTCCAGGCTGCCGGGAGGGGTAGCCTACCTGTGGGTTCCTCTTCTCCTCTTTCTCCAGAGCCTGCAAGAGCTCCTGGTCCAGGCGCTGTGCTCTCTCCACCAGTCTCTGATCCCCTTCAATGCTCTTCACCATTAACCCCAGCCCCAGAGACATGAAACGGGAGAGATGGCCCTGGAGTCACGAGAGGGAGAATATAGACGGCTCTGTTCCGTGCCCTACCCACTGTCAACCTCCCTATCAGTGGCCAGGACAACTAGGTCCCAGGCCCCACAGAAGGCTCAAATTCCAGCTTGCTTGGCTCCACCACTTCTCACAAACTGCCTTGCTGGGCCTGTGGCTTAATTACCTGCCTTCCAGCTGTTCTATCCCAACTCAAAACAAAAAACAAAACAAAAAAACACAGCACATTAAGGCTCTGACTCACCTGGCCTGAGCCCACATCCACAACCTGGGTGCAGCCTGTGAGGTCACTCAGCTTCTTCACCAACTGAAAGAGGAGGGAGCAAAGGTCTCCTGGCCACTGGTCCTTGACTCCTGGAGCAAACACCCATAATGAGAGTGGAGGAGCCGAAGATGACAGAGAAAGAGGGACAGGGACAGAGATGTGGAATAACCAGAGATGTGGAAACCAAATGGATGGGGGGGTCAGCAAGGCTCAAGGCTTTCTTCTTGCTCCCGTCAGTGATTCAAACTCCCCCACTGAACAAAAAGAGCCCTGCTAGGAAGCCATGAACAGACTGTAATGTGAGAACAGGAATAAGATTGTGATTCAAGCCGGGCTCGGTGGTTCAGCCTGTAATCCCGCACTATGGGAGGCTGAGGTGAGTGAACTGCCTGAGCCCGCAGGTTCGAGACCTGCTTGGGCAACTTGGCGAGACCTCATCTCCGCAACAAATCAAAAATTAGCCGGGCATGATGGTGCGCGCCTGTAATTCCGGATACTCGGAAGGCTGAGGCGGAAGGATCGCCGGAGCCCAGCAGGTTGAGGCTGCGATGGCCGGGAGCGGCCATTGCACTCCAGTCTGGGTGACAGAGTGAGACTCCAACTCCCAAAAAAAAAAAAGTCCAGGCTCGGTGGCTCAGCCTGTAATTCCGCGCCTTTGGGAGGCTGAGGTGAGTAGATTGCCTGAGTCCGCGGGTTCTAAATCCACCTGGGCAGCGAGACCTCATCTCTACAATAAATCAAAAAATCAGCCGGGCATGGTAGCGCATGCCTGTAATTCCAGCTATGTGGAAGGCTGAGGTGGAAGGATCGCCGGAGCCTCAGCGGGTTGAGGCTGCAGTGGCTGGGAGCGGCCACTGCACTCCAGTCTGGGCGACAGAGTGAGACTCCAACTCAAAAAAAAAAAAAAAAAAAAGATTGTGATTCAGACACAGCTGCCAACCAACCCCACAAAAAAGATGAAAAAAAAAAAAAAAACCCACAGTATCAAAATATGATTACAGTATGTCTGCCAAGGTAAGGGAATTTCTCAGGCTCTGGTCCTGCACATGAGGTAAGGGAAACATATCTTTGTAAACCACAGGCTTAAGAGCCCCTGGGCTCCCAAACACCACCTACCATCCAGGCATCTCCTCACCTCTCCCAGTCTGCGGATCTCATGCTGCTTCTTGGGCCTGACGTGTTTCCGGAACGGAGCTGTTAGTCGGGAACTCTGGCTGGGGTTCTCCAAGAACTCTGAGGGGGTCTGAAAGCCAGGCGTCCGGGTAAAGGCCAGGGCAAAGGCTGTGGACTTCAGGGCCAGCAAGGTGAGTGGCCACACCGACCTGTATCTAAGATAGTCCGGCCCAGGCCTCCAGTGAATAATCCCATTGCATCCTGAGTACACCAGTTTACAACCCCAGGGCACAGGAAAACTTGTGAGACTATGAGCAATCGCTCACCGCAGGGCTCAGCACCTTGAGTTCCCCAGAAAAGGGCCCCTCTAGCCCATACCTGACCACCTCCCCTTCCCCAGGTATCCCCAGCAGCAGTGTGGCCAACTGTGGTGGGTTCAGTCCATCCAAGGCTTCCTGCCATGAGCAAGGGAGTGTGTCCCACAGGTTGTCTGTGAAAAATTCCTGCAGGAAAAGGGGAGAAGCAGTCATTGGCAAGCTATTACCATTCCCATCCTTTCCTGCCCCTCTCTCAACTCCACACTTCTCAGTACTGCCACACAGGGCTATTGGCCACAACCAGCATGTACCTCCTACTCATCCAAAATATTCTTTTCTGAAGTCTGTCTGTTCCAGCCTCCCTCAGTCTCAAGTGGCTGACCTCTGCCCCCTCAGGACCTCAGACTGCATTCTTTTTTTTTCCTTGAGACGGAGTCCTCACTCTATCACCCAAGCTAGAGTGCAGTGGTGCGCTCATGGCCACTACAGTCTTGACCTGCTGGGCTCAGGTGATCCTTCCACCTTCCAAGAAGCTGGAACTACAGGTGTGTGCCACCACACCCAGCTAATTTTTTGATCTACTGTAGAGATGAGGTCTTCCCAAGTTGCCCAGGCTGGTCTTAAACCCATGGGCTCAGCCTGTAATTCCAGCACTTTGGGAGGCCTAGACGAGAGGATTGCCTGAGCCTAGGGGTGCCTGGGCAACCTGGTGAGACCTCGTCTCTACAATAAATCACAAAAAACTAGCCAGGTGTGGTAGCATGCATCTGTAGTTCCAGCTACTTGGAAAGCTGAGGCGGAAGGATCGCCTAAGCCCAGCAGGTTGCGGCTACAGTAGCCTGAGCCTGCTACTGCACTCCAGCCTGGGCAACAAAGAGTGAGACTACAACTCAAAACAAACAAAAAAACCCTTGGGCTCAGGCAATCCTCTCACCTCAGCCTCCCACAGTGCTGGGATTACAGGCATAAGCCACTGCACCCAGCTCCAGATTGAATTCTAACACACCTCTCCTTTTAGCAACTTCTCTGCTTATTTGTATCTGTTTTCTCTACTCAACTGAATTTGAGAGGGATGTTTTCTTCACATCTTCCCTAATACTTACCAGAGTGACTGACACACAGTATTAGTGTATTACCATTTAGTAAACTGCCATTATAAGAGCCAGGCACTTGTATGCTATTCATTCATTCATCATCACAAATTCTAGGGTTTTGTTTGGGTTCTACATTAAAGGCTCAGGAGATACAACAGTGAACCAAAGAGAAGATTCTTGCTCTTAGCCAGATGTGGTGGCACGTGCCTGATGTTCCAGCTATTTGGAAGGTTGAGGTGGAAGGACTGCCTGAGGCCAGCAGGTGGAGGCTGCGGTGGCTGTGAGCATGCCACTGCACTCCAGCCTGGGTAACAGAGGGAGACTCCGACTCAAAAAAAAAAAAAAAAGATTCTTGCTCTTGCAAAGTTTATATTTAAAAAATTTCAGATAACAACAAATGCCTCATAGATAAAAAAAACACTAATGAAACAGTAATGTAATGCAGACTTTGGGCAAGGACTACTTTAGATAAGGTGATGATGGAAGACTCATCTGAGAAGTTAACATTTGAGTTGGCTTGAATGGACAGAAATCAGGCATGTGAAGAAAATAAAGGTAACAGCAAACACTTATATAATACTATGTTAGGAATGTTGTAAACATTTGACTTTAATGCACTTTATCCTTTAAGCAACCCTATGAAGTAGGTTGGTACTTTTTTAAATCTCCCATTTTAGAGATGAGAAAACTGTGACACAGCATGTAAGTAACTCGCTCTCACCAAAAAGCTAGTAAGTAGCAAAGCTGGGATTTGAAACCAATTTTACGTGAAAGTCCTTGCTCTTAACCATTCTGCTATGGGTCTGATGCAGAGGAAAAGCATTCCATGCAGATCAGTATGTGCAAAAGCCCAGATGCCATATCTGTGAAACAGAAATGGGCCAGTATAGGTACAGCAGAGTGAAATGTGGAGAATGAAATGTGGTGGGGTTGAAGAGGCAGTAGGGGCCAAATCATGTATGGTTTTATAGGTAATGGTAAGGAATCAGGACTCCATCAAAGCAAAGGATGCAAAGGGAGTGATCATGTTTACATTTGATCATGTTTACATTTTACAATCTAGCTGTCAGTGAAGAACTGGTTATGGAAGGACAGAAGTAAACACAGATTGGTTAGGAAGCAGCTCACAAGAGATGGTGGCTTAGCCCAGAAGTGGTAGCAGTGGAGACAGTGAAAAATAGATGAATTTGGATCTATTCTGAAGGCAGTGCCAAGATGATTGTTGAAGGACTGCATTGTGGATCAATGAAGGAAAGAATTGAATCAAGGATGGTTTCTAGGTCTGAGGTCTGATCAATTCAGTGGGTGGTGGTGCCATTTACATATTATCCTATTTACTCATCACAATCATCCTTCAGACTGGGATTCATTTTACAGCTGAGAAAACCGGGGCTGGGGTGGGAGGGAAGCCTAAGGTTAATACAGTAGGGGGAGCAGGATTCCAGTCCAATTCTGCCTAATTCCATCTAGAACTGTCCACTACCCCACAAAACCAGGAACGTATTCAAAGCTTAGATGAATGAATATGTGTTCTTGGAACATCTCCTTGTTCTTACAAGAGTTCAACATAACTGCAGCATGTCACAAGTGTTCATGCGTGTAATTACCTTGGATCTGGGAAGGTTACAAAAACAACTTAAGTATTATAAATATTAACATTTATGTCCGTTGAACAAAAAGGAGGGATCACCTCAGTTTTAACCCCTTTTAGTATAGACAAAAAACTGAAACTCGTAGATGAAAAGAAATCAGAAGCTAACTCTCCATCTGTCCCAGTCGTGGGCACCCCACCCACATCCCTGTGGCCTCACGATGATGTAGGCGTCCAGGATGGAACGGTAGAGCGCCAGGACACGGGTGAGGTTAACAGCTAGCTGCTTCCTCTCCTCGTGAGAGAGGCCCCGGGCGGAGACGCCCGGCATCGCGGGGTCCAGCAGGTAGCGCGGGGAGCGAGAACGTGGTGACAAGGGATCCAGTACCACGCGGGTCCAGCACCAGGGCCGGGCTCAGCACTGCGGGTAGAATCGGAAGAAGGAGTTTTGAATCCAGTCCCCGACCCTGCCTTTTTGGGATTCCATGCTCAGCTTAAAGATGAGTCGCCCACCTGACGTCACAGGCCGCGACGTCCCACAGCGAGACCTTCCGCGCCACAGACAGATGGGGCGGAGTCACAGTGCAGTGACGCCATAGGAGCGTGCCGCGGCGCCTCGCTCACGCAGAGGGGTGGGCCAAGTTCCAGGTCCAGTCCCTTCCTGCACACTCCCCTCCTCTCCGGGAAGTGAGGCCGGGGGGAGGGCCTCCGTCGCGCTGCGGTTCCGGTTTGTGGCGGCCTCCTCACACCTTCGAGTTGTACCTCCACGCGGCTAGAGGGGCCGGGGAGCGCATCCCGCCCCCGCCCCCGCCCACGCCGCCCCCGCCTCCCCCACCGCTGCCGCTGCTCACGCAGTCAGAATCACTAGCCTCGCTCCCTGAGG
The DNA here is from genome assembly GCA_027257055.1 of Cephalopachus bancanus. Taxonomy (NCBI): domain Eukaryota; kingdom Metazoa; phylum Chordata; class Mammalia; order Primates; family Tarsiidae; genus Cephalopachus; species Cephalopachus bancanus. The sequence goes on from JAPVLO010000633.1 coordinate 517,347, forward strand.
TGGGGCGCTGCGGGTGCGCCCGCCCCGGCGTCCCGCGCGTTCCAATCCACGCGCCTGCCGACCCGGGCCTCGTCGGCGCGCACCGATTTCCGCATCCGGCTCCGGACGTTTCCGGTCTTAACAGGGCCGTTCTGGGAGGTAGGTGCGGGAGCGTGCCGACGGCCTCAGCTGTGGGGACTGTCGAAGTGTGCTTGCCGAGGTGCGCCTCGGACCCAGCCCACGCTGGTAGCACGTGTCTAAGACCTTTGCTTGCGAGAATGGCTTGGGTGAGACGCACGTGGAGGTCCCTCCCACACCCAACCTGGAGGCAAGGGAAGGGATGCCTAGATTTGCATCTCTGTCTGTGGGGCCCGCGCTGCGGATGCCCGGTTAATCCAGAGTTCACCCACGCCATACTCCTCACTGCTTCCGACTGTACTTAGATGTTTCCAACTATTCTGACCTCCTAGACTGACAGAGTTCGAGGTCCATGGGCCTTCCAACCCCTTCAGTTTACAAGTGAGACTGGGACCTAGAGAGGGGGAATGAGACCATACGGCTGGTGAATTGTGGGCTTCGCTAGAATCCAGGTTTCCTGGCACACTCTAGTACTCCTTCCATCATTTCGCGTATCGTTTTCATTTCCCCTCTATCTGGGAGGTTGCTCTGTTGTCTTTCCTCCCTTAAGTTCTACAGAGATCGATCCTACCTGATTTTTCTCCCAGGCTCATGGGCTCAGTTATCAGGATCACTTTCTTCCCCAGGGTGTACTACAGACCTCCACATGTTGGACAATGGGATTCAGCAGAGAATGAGTCCCCCATCCTTCCATCAATAAACCACTCTTCCCAGCTGTTCTTCCACCACCCGCTGGCCTCATGTCTACCTTACTCCTCAATCTGGATTTTGGGGAACCTCCTCCCAAAAAGACATTAGAGGGAAATGCCAAACACCGAAATTTTGTCAAGAAGCGGCGGCTCTTGGAACGGAGAGGCTTTCTAAATAAAAAGAACCAGCCCCCTAGCAAGGCTCCTAAGTTGCAGTCAGAACCGTTGAAGAAAGGGGAAACTCCCAAAGTGGATGGCACTTGGAAGATCCCTCCCTTCCCCAAAAAAAGGAAGACAGCTGCCTCCAGCAGTGAGTCAGAACAGTCCCTAGACAAGAAAGCTACAGTGTCTTGGCTAACCCCTGCCCCTTCAAAAAAAGCTGATTCTGTTGCAGCTAAAGTAGATTTGCTAGGGGAGTTCCAGAGTGCCCTTCCAAAGATTAAGAGTCATCCAACCCGCTCCCAGAAAAAAGACCCCCAGAAGAAATCCTCTCAGAAGAACCCTGTCCAGAAAAATGTCTCACAGAACTCTACCCAAGCTCACTCGGAGAATAAGTGCTCCGGAGCATCCCAGCAGTTGCCAAAGAAGATGGTGGCAATCGATTGTGAGATGGTGGGCACAGGACCCAAGGGGCACGTTAGTTCCTTGGCTCGATGTAGCATTGTCAACTACAATGGAGATGTACTTTACGATGAGTACATTCTCCCCCCCTGCCGCATTGTGGACTACCGCACCAGGTGGAGTGGTATCCGGAAGCAACACATGGTGAAGGCTACACCCTTCAAGATTGCTCGTGGCCAGGTAAAAAAGCGTGGGGCATGGTGGTGGCCGTGGGATGGAGAGAACGCCAAGTCATTTTTCTGTAAAGGGTATCATTCTGGGAAGGCACCAAAGGATTGTGGAGCGAATGTCAGTCGATAAAAGCCTCCTTTTGGGGTGAGGAGCAGTGAAAGGAAGTCAGTTAGCTGGTCACAGTGTTCATTAGTCAGGACCTGTTTTAGATCCCATGTGGGATCCTGATCTGGGAAACTGGGAACCTGATAGATAACAGCCAGTGATGAAACTGGACAGAAGCCGGGTTTGGTAGCTCAGCCTGTAATCCTGCGCCTTAGGAGGCTAAGGTGAGTGGATTGCCTGAGCCCATGGGTTCAAGACCCCCCTGGGCAACTTGGTGAGACCTCATCTCTACAATAAATCAAAAAATTAGCCGGGTGTGGTAGCGCGTGCCTGTAGTTCCAAGCTACTTGGAAGGCTGAGGTGGAAGGATCGCCAGCAGGTCGAGGCTGCAGTGGCTGGGAGCGGTCACTGCACTCCAGTCTGGGCGACAGAGTCAGACTCCAACTCAAAAAAAAAAAAAAAAAAAAACTGGACAGAGAAGGGGACATGAGTGTGGGGAGGGAAGGGCTAATTTGGGAATGCCTTCTAGAGTTGGAGTCTGGGGTTAAGAGTGGAGAGGTAGAGCTTCCAAACAAAAAATAGTAGACTGGGGCAAGTGTGGAAAGTGTTGGTGTTAGGAGAGGGCAGAAGGTTGACCCAGAGACTGGGGCGTGTTTATACAGCTGGGGCAGGTAGCCTGCTGAAGGGTAGGAAAGACACAGGGCCTGGTGTTGGGATCTCACTCATTCTAGCCCTGTGCAGGGTATTGGGAGCACAAGAAGTGACCCCGACAGGAGGGTGAATTGGGAGGTGAAGGAGAGCAAGAGGGAGCCTGCTGGTCCTGGGAGGCCACCAGGGGGCGCCTTGGGCCCACACTGCCTTCTCTAGACACACTGTTCCAGTAACGCCTTAAGCTAGCAGTTGGAGGAGATTCATCACAGGTGAAGTAGCTGGTGATTAGAAAAGACTTGGAAAAGCAGTCAAACAATGGTCTGTGCACAAGGGACACAGCTGAACAAAGGCTGGGGAGAGGCAGAAGATCGGGTGGGTCTGAGACAAGTCTGCTTGCCCAGCTTTAATGAGGGCTGTGTGTTGAGGGTGATAAGAAAGGTGATGGAGGGCAGGAAACTAGATGAAGGCAGCAGTGGCTGTATGCCTGTTTGGCGGGACACGTCTGGTTTTCATCATAGAGCCCTAGTGCCCAGGATGGCTATGGACCGAGGTATTGACCACATGAGTCCGGAACCTTCAAATGAGTCCCTTAGACCCTGCAGGACTTTTGCGTTTGATCACAACCTGTTTGGAATCCCTTTTTAAGAAAGTCATTCAGAACCTGTGGCATGTTCTTTGGTTGTTTTTATTGGTAGCATGTCCTCATGCTTTAAGATCTGACATCACCAGGCCCGGTGGCTCACGCCTATAATCCCAGCACTTTGGGAGGCTGAGGTGAGAGGATTGCCTGAGCCCACAGGTTCAAGACCAACCTGGGCAACTTGGGGGGACTTCATCTCTACAATAAATCAAGAAAAAATTAGCTGGGTGTGGTAGCACATGCCTGTAGTTGCAGTTACTTGGAAGGCTGAGGCAGAAGGATTGCCTGAACTTAGCAGGTCAAGGCTGTGGTAGCCATGAGCATGCCACTGCCCTCCAGTCTGGATGACAGAGTGAGACTCCAACTCAAAAAAAAAAAAAGATTTTGACATGGCCAAGTGAAGTGCCTCATGCCTGTAATCCCAGGTACTTGAAGGCTGAGGTGGGAGGATCACTTTGAGCCCAAGAGTTCAAGGCTAGCCTGGACAAAATAGCAAGCCCCCCATCTTTATTTATTTTTTTTTAATTAATTTTTTTTTTGAGTTGGAGTCTCACTCCATCACCCAGACTGGAGTGCAGTGGCCGCTCCTGGCCACCACAGTCTCGATCTGCTGGGCTCCGGCAATGCTTCCGCCTCCGCCTTCCAAGTAGCCAGAACTATAGGCACACACTACCACGCCCGGCTAATTTTTGATTTATTGTAGAGATGAGGTCTCTCCAAGTTGCCCAGTCGGGTCTCGAACCTGCGGGCTCAGGTAATCCACTCACCTCAGCCTCCCAAAGCGCGGGATTACAGGCTGAGCCACCAAGCCCGGCTAGTCCCCCATCTTTAAAAAAAAAAAAAAAAAGATCTTGAAATGTTGGAAAGTTATTTTACTGAGTTCTAAAGCTAGTGTGAATATAGTTCCCTCTGCAGCCTTAGTCTGTGAGTGGTTCTTAAATTTTTATGGTTTGTGGACTGTTTGAGAATTTGATAAAAGCTACAAACTCTCTTCCCACAATAGTACCCATACACACATATCTGCATACAATTTTGGGCTTGTGTTATCTCCCTAGAGCCTGTCTTTGACTCCATGGGTCTCAGCCTTGTGTCTTAGGCCAGCATAATAATAGCAGTTAAGGGACTTCAAGTAGCAACCAGAACTGAACTAGATAATTACACCAGCATCTTTTTTTTTTTTGACTTGGGAGTCTCATTCCATCACCCAGGCTGGAGTGCAGTGGCATGCTCACGGCCACCCCAGAATCAACCTGCTGGGCTCAGGCGATTCTTCTGCCTCAGCTTTCCAAGTAGCCAGAACTACAGGTGTGCGCTACCACGCCTGGCTAATTTTTTGATTTAATGTAGAGATGAGGTCTCACCAAGTTGCCCGGGCTGTTATTGAACCCGTGGGCTCAGGCAAACCCCTCACCTTGGCCTCCCAGAGTGCTGGGATTACAGGCTTGAGCCACCACACCGGCCTACACCAGCATCTTTTTTTTTTTTTTTTTGAGTTGGAGTGTCACTCTGTCGTCCAGACTGGAGTGCAGTGTCCGCTTCCAGCCACCGCAGCCTCGACCTGCTGGGCTCCGGCGATCCTTCCGCCTCAGCCTTCCAAGTAGCCGGAATTACAGGCATGCGCTACCATGCCCAGCTGATTTTTTGATTTATTGTAGAGATGAGGTCTTGCTGCCCAGGCGGATCTCGAACCCGCGGGCTCAGGCAATCCACTTACCTCAGCCTCCCAAAGGCACGGGATTACAGGCTGAGCCACCGAGCCTGGCTACACCAGCATCTTAAATGTGAGTGTGATTTAGGACTGAAGGCAGATAACTCTGTCATTGGATAGAGACCAGTGAGAACAGAAGGAGCCACTGGCAGTATAGGTCCAAACAGCTATACCATGGGAATCACCCACTAGGGAAGAAAGGAAAGATGTACATTAGGAGACAGAGAACTTATAGGGGAGGGCATTTCAAGGAAGAGGCAGGCTGGGCATAGTGGCTCACACTTGTAATCCCAGCACCTAGGGAGGCCGAGGCGGGAGGATTGCTTGAGCCCAGAAGTTTGAAACCAGCTTGGGCAACATATTGAGACCTCATCTCTACAAAAAAGTAACTATGAAAATAAGGGGGTGGGGAATGAGACCAGCCTGGGCAACATGGCGAGAGTGAGACTCCAACTCAAAAAAAACTGGAACTACAGGCGCGTCCCTGTAGTTCCAGCTACTTGAAAGACAGGAGGAAGGATCGCCTGAGCCCAGCAGGTCAAGACTGCAGTGGCCATGAGTGTGCCACTGCACTCTAGCCTGGGCAACAGGGTGAGACTCTGACTAAAAAAGGGGGGGGGATGAGGCAGGTGGGCAGTTGGTGAAAAGAGTCCAGGAGGACAGAGGCTGTAGTGGCTTCTCCTGCAGAGGTTCTGCCCCAGTCTTCCTGCTCAGCACCTACTCTTCCACACCATTCCAGATCTTGAAGATACTCACAGGGAAGATAGTGGTGGGTCATGCCATCCACAACGACTTCAAAGCCCTTCAGTACTTCCACCCCAAGTCCCTCACCCGTGACACCTCCCACATCCCCATCCTCAACCGGAAGGCTGACTGCCCGGAGAATGCCACCGTGTCTCTGAAGCGTCTCACCAAGAAGCTGCTAAACCGGGACATCCAGGTAGCCCCAACCCCATACGCCAGGCCTCCCTGTCTTGAGTTTGGTGGAGGCTCTTGTTGCCCCTCTCCAGGCTGTGACCCGAAGTCCTCTTGTTAGGGAGACCCAGGTGGGCTGCTCTGGTGGGAGGAGCTTTGGGTTAGGAGGCCCAGTATATAGGGATCATCTCCATCTATATATAGGAATCATAACTCCTGTTCTCTACCTCACAGAATGTTCCAAAAGGCACTTTGGAGAAGGCAAAAAGTCCTTAGTAGATATCAGAACCCTAACTAAGAAAGGAAGAAAGCAGGTAGTGGTGGTGTCTAAAAGACCATAGATGGGTGTCAGCACCGCTTACGTATGTCACATGCTTGACCTTCCAGAAAGAGGTGGACACACGTAGAGCAGTTAAGGAATAGGGGAAAGTAAAAGACTCAGATGGCCTATCTTTGATCTGGGATGTTCTGTGTCCACAGAACTTTAATATGGCTTACACATGTTGCCACAAAGTATTGAGGTGGACAGTAGCAAGACTTCCTGGAGTTAAACCTCTGAAATGAGATAAGGCATGGGTCCCACTAGAGCTGTGTTTTCACCGGCTGCAGAAGAAACAGTGTGTGGTGGCAGGTGGGAGGGAGGCAACAGTCTCTTCTCTCTTGTAGCTTCATGCTCTTCTCTTCCTTGCTTGTTTAGGTTGGGAAAAGTGGACATTCCTCTGTGGAAGATGCCCAGGCCACCATGGAGCTGTACAAGGTGGTTGAAGTTGAGTGGGAAGAGCACCTTATCCAGAATCCCCCGCAAGACTAGCAACAGTGAGGATGCAGGTGCTGTGGGGAAGCAGAGGCAGTCCCAGGAGAACCAGGGCAGTGGACCAATGGACAGGTGTTCCAGCTCCACGTCTCGGGAAGCTGGTATTGGTGTGGGGAGAGGCTCTACCCCAGACTTAATATTAGTTGAAATTTCACCTCAGGTGTTGTGTCCTGTGTCTGGTTAAGTGTCCTGTGGAGGGGAGATGCCTCCGTGTCAGTACCCAGCCCTGTGCCAATTACCTCTCAAATGGTGCTAACCACAGGTCCCAGGGTGCTTTGCACCAGTCAAGCTTTTTAGCTTTCAAGGGGCAGGGCATACTGGGAATGTTTCCCAAACTGCCTTATCACTAGGGTGGCCATATGTCTCATTTTATGCCTTTTGTTCTTAAGTAATTAACACACACTGTTTCACTCTCAGGAGTGTCCTGGGTGGACAATAAATTTTATGGTCCCAATACATATCACAGACTGCTTTTGGACTCAGAGTCTGCAAGTAGCCTGTGCCTGTACATGGCCTATTCTTCCCACCTTGACTTCCAGAGGACAAGCGAGAATTAACTCTCTTAAGAGTCCAGGCAGCAGAGGCAAAACAAGTCTCAAACCCGCGGGCTCAGGCAATCCACTCACCTCAGTCTCCCAAAGCGCAGGAATATAGGCTGAGCCACCGAGCCCGGCTAACAGTCTCTTTAAGGTAACAGAGTGTTTATTTTTTTTTTTTTTTTTTTTTTTTGAGTTGGAGTCTCACTCTGTCACCCAGACTGGAGTGCAGTGGCCGCTTCCGGCCACCGCAGCCTCGACCTGCTGGGCTCCGGCGATCCTTCCGCCTCAGCCTTCCAAGTAGCCGGAATTACAGGCATGTGCTACCACGCCCGGCTGATTTTTTGATTTATTGTAGAGATGAGGTCTCCCTGCCCAGGCGGGTCTCGAACCCGCGGGCTCAGGCAATCCACTCACCTCAGCCTCCCAAAGGCGCGGGATTACAGGCTGAGCCACCGAGCCCGGCTCAGAGTGTTTATTTAATTTAGGTCCCACTTGGTAGATTAAAAAAGAATTTATGAAGTGTTTTCATGGTTTTTAGTCTTTTACCTTGCTAAACCAAGCCTCTAAAAACTCAAATTATTCCCTTGATAAATTTTTATAATAAAAAACTAATTGTCTAGCTGTTTGTTTTTAACTTCATGTTGAATAGCTTTGTCACAGGTGTTGTGGGGTGTAGTCCTTGGGGTTTCCAGGGTCCCTGGATGCACTAACTAGGGCCCTTCTTTGCTGGAAGTCATGCTGTTCAAGCCTTGGTGTAACCCATTACCCACATGGCACTGTCTTCATCCCTGCTGCACAACAACCAGCACACCTGAAATGCCACCCCAAGTCTCTTGAACCCCCTCACACAGAGGGTGTGACCAGGAGAATGAGGTAGACAGTGAATCAGAGAGTGGGCGTGAGGGAAGGATGGGGCGGGGGAAGGATGCCTGGTGCTGGCAGCCTTGTCACTGCTGCCAGCTCTTCCTCAGTGGTGCACACCCTCATCTTGGAAAGGCAAGTCACAAGTCTGGCTTTGTGTTCAGGATTACTGTCTCTCTGTGCTCTTTCTTAAGAGAATGCAGACTCCTTGCCTTCACCAGGACTCGTCTTCTTGAGTGGCTGGTCTGATTCCAGGGGTCAGAGTCACAGTCATGGCTGTCTGTAGAAGGGAATGTCCTGTGCTGCCTGTGTGCACAGGCAGCTGGGGGGCTCGGAGCATGGTGACTCCTGTGGAGCCTGGCATATTTGAAGTCTGTGACCGCTCACACAGTGAAAAGTGGGCAGAATCAGGAAGGCCACACGCAGAACTGGGAAGTAGTTTTCATTGTGACCAGCAAACTGGACAATAACTTGAATATTCCCATTTGAGTTTAGTCTTTGGGGTACTTGTTGACTGGAACAAAACTGGCTTTGTGTCTTGGTCATGTAGCAACTGGCTCTAATGCCCCAACCACCGCCCACCCCCACATCTAGAAAGGCACCTGGTCTCACTCAACCCAGTGTTGGAAAGAGCTCAGTCTTGTATGAGAACCTGCAAGACCAGAAGACCTTAACTCTCCCTCGTCACACTTTCTGGTCAGAGTCCAGCTCACCTTGTGGGGGTGCTGGGGAATCCCCTGGACCTTAGTCTCCTTTTTCTCTCCTTCCGTCCCCAGACTCCTGGCTTCATCCAGGTGATGGTAGACAAGCTCTGTGGTAGGTTGCTGCCTGATTCCAATCAGCAAGTCCTGTTTTACCTCCAGTCTAATGTCTTTCAGAGTGGAGTACATGCAGGAGGAAATGTAAGCTCTTGCTGATAATACTCATTCTTTCACAGCAAATCGAGTTTTGTTTTGTTTTGTTTGAGTTGGAGTCTTTGTTGACCAGGCTGGAATGCAGTGGTCTGCTCACAGCCACCGCAGCCTCGACCTGCTGGGCTCCGGAGATCCTTCCACCTCAGCCTTCCAAGTAGCTGGAACTATAGGCACACGATACCATGCCCGGCTAATTTTTTTGTTTTATTGTAGAGATGAGGTCTAGCCAAGTTGCCTAGGCAGGTCTCGAACCCGCGGGCTCAGGCAATCCACATACCTCGGCCTCCCAAAGCGCTGGGATTACAGGCTGAGCCACCAAGCCCAGCCTAATTTTTTTGATTTATTGTAGAGATGAGGTCTTGCCAATGCCCTGCCTGGTCTTGAACCTCTGGACTCAGGCAGTCTTCTCGCCTCTGCCTCCCAAAGTGCTGGGATTGCAGGCATGAGCCATCGCTCCCAGCAGTGGAGTTAATACCAAGAAACCTACTACAGGTGAGAATGGAAAGAGACAATGAGAGAACCATATCCTATGAAAGTGGTTCTCAAAAGGGAAGGGGAGGGATTGGGTGTGGTGTCTCAGCCTGTAATTCCAGCACTTTGGGAAGCCAAAGTGAGAGGATTGCCTGAGCCCGGGGGTTCAAAACCAACCTGGGCAACTTGGTAAGACCTCATCTCTGCAATAAATCGCAAAAACTAGCCGAGCATGGTGGCGTGTGTCTGTACTTCTGTCTACTTGAAAGGCTGAGGTGGAAGGATGACCTAAGCCCAGCAGGTCCAGGTTATGGTGGCTGTGAGTGTGCCACCGCACTCCAGCCTGGGCAACAAGAGTGAGACTCCAACTCAAAAAAAAGGTTGGGGAGCATGTGTTTTGAAATTTCAGTTGATGGCACTGCCCTCCCCCACCCTTAAGAACCACTGATCTAGGGATGGCTCCAAGGAGGAATTGTTTGATTACTAGTTGAACAGATAATTACAGCTGACAATAGGAAAGATAACAGTGCTGTAATTATGAGCTGCCCAAAGGCACATAAGCCCAAGTCAAGTTCAGAGACAAACACCTATGAATGAAATATGCCAGGTGCATGTATACATATCCTATCTACAGTCTGTATTGTAGTTCACAAAGCACTTTCACCCTATACTGAGAGCAAGTTCACCGAACGGCTGACAGCTTAACAGCAAGTGACTGCATTGGTACTGGTTGCATGCTTGATTTTTGCTAAATGTGTGAGGTGGGCAGTCACTTTGATTCTTAGAGTCTCAGTGGTTCTAGTGCCAAGATCTTGGAATTCTTTTGTAATCTTGACGTTTAACAGATGGTTGCTATCAACAATAACAATGGCAAACATATCGAATGTTTCTCTGGGCCAGGCACTGTGCTCACCCCTTCAGGTGCATTATCTCATTCTCCGTAAGGTAGGTGGTGCTCTCATCTACAGTTGAGGAAACTGAGGCTAACATAAGATAAGAAATCTTTCCCAGGCCAAATAGCTGGAGGTTGGCGGTGCTGGCACTCAGACCTGCCAAATCTGCCTGTCTGAAGTGTCTGCTCTTAACCACCGCCCCGCTCTGCTGTTAACACATCCAGTTGGCATCTGGTGAGAGTTGGAGTCTTTCCATTCAAATATTTATGAAGCACCTGTTGTATGTCAGGCATTGTGCTGGGCACTAGAAAAATAGGGCATTGTCTATGCCTCTGAGTTGCTTATAGCAACCTGAAGAAGAGAACCCAGTCAACTATTCTCAGTGCACTGTGGCAAGTGTTGTCCAGTGTCATTGAGGGATTTAAAGCAGGAAAATGGTGTTATTAGATCTGTGTTCTCAGAAGGTGATGCTGGAAACCAAATGGAAGCTGAATTGGAGACGAGCCAAGAGATGAGTTCTGTCGGGATAATTTGGGTGAGCAATGATGGAGACCTGAATGAATAAGGTGGGAGGATGCCTCTGAGCATGCCTGGGAAGGCAGAGTCAGTAAGACTTAGAGATCAGGACAAGAGGATGAAGGCTGACTTGGCATTTCCGAATTAAGGTGACTCAACATGCCTTTCACCAACATAGAGAATATGGTGGAGAGGAGTAAGTTTTAAAGATGATTTGGTTCTAGCCGGGTGCAGTGGCTCACACCTGTAATCCCAACACTTCGGGAGGCAGAGGTGAGAGGATTGCCTGAGTCCACAGGTTGGAGACCAGCCTGGATAACATGGAGAGACCACGTCTCTACAGTAAATCAAAAAAGTAGCCGGGCATGGTAGCACATGCCTGTAGTTCCAGCTACTAGGAAGGCTAAGGCGGAAGGATTGCTTGAACCCAGCAGGTCGAGGCTGTGGTGGCCGTGAGCGTGCCACTGCACTCCAGCCTGGAGGACAGAGTGAGTCTCTGACCCAAAAAAAGTAAAAAAGAGTTGGTTGTTCATGGAGTTGATTTCGAGCTGCCTGAAAATACCCTCATGGCTGTGTCCAGTCAGCAGTTGGATGTGCCAGACGAGCTTGGCAGAACAGAGGGATGTGGGGCTGGAACTGGCTTAGAGACAACAGTGTAGCAGGGTGGAAGCCTTGGACCAGTATGAGGCCTTTCAGGAAGGGAAGTTCACGTGTCGGAGTCTTGGGGATTACCTATACTTACAAGCTGCTGGAGGTCAAGGCCTAAGACAGCTACCAGATTGGTGAAAGGACAGCCAAAGGGACTCCAGGAAGGCAGTGACACTTCATGGAGAAAGTTAGTAAAGTAAGAACGAAGAAGGGGTCTGTCTGTAGCCCTAGCCTTAACAGTGTCTGGGGTGGGAGTTGGAAGGTGGAAGAAGCTCAATTGCAGTGGGTTGGAGAATAACTTGGAGGAGAGGGAGGAGAGAAGTGGGTGTGGGTGGCCCCTGGCTCTGGAGGGGTGTGGGCAAGGGTCAGTGCAGCAGCAGAGGCCAGAGGACACCAAGGGACGGAGCCAGTGATTCTCATGTGGGTGGGACAAGGCAGGTCAATGCTACAACAGATCCTGAAAGAGTAGCTGGATAAGGTCCTGAGCTTAGCCTCGGCCAGCAGTAGGGACTCCTTGTCTCCTGGAACAGAGAGGAAAGGGTAAGGGCAGATAGTTAGGTTTCTGGGTTGTGGTGGTATAAAGGGATTAGCACCCAGGGACCTCGATTCTCATTAAATTGGAGGCAAACTGGTCTGCTGAGTATGAGGGGGAAGCTAACAGTCAGAAACTTGGCAAGAATAAAAACAGCCAGCCAGGCACGGTGGTACATGCCTGTGGCTCCAGCTCCTTGGAAGACTGAGGCAGAAGGATCCCCTGTGTTCCTGGTCAGCTCCCTCTTTCATTCTTCCCAGAGCCTTCTCCACTGTATATATCTATGTTATGTATGCATTTAAGTTGGAGTTTCACTCTGTCACCCAGGCTGGAGCGCAATGGCATGCTCACAGTCACCACAGCCTTCCAGGTAGCTGGAACCACAAGTGCATACCACCACACCTGGCTAAATTTTGTTATTTATTGTAGAGACAAGGTCTTGCCAAGTTGTCCAGGCTGGTTTTGAACCCCTGGGCTTAGGCAATCCTCTCGCCTCCGCCTCCCAAAATGCTGCAATTACAGGCATGAGCCACTGTGCCTGGCTCAAAAAATAATTATTTGAGCTCCAACTACATACCAGACATTGTTGTAGGTAAACAAAGCCTACATAAACATAGCTTCTAGTGGAGGGTGATAAGTGACATGAAGGCAAGTACGGGAGTAAGGCAAGTAGATCTGTACATAAGATTCTATATGGGCTGTTCAGAGAAGACATCTCCAAGGAGGTGACATTTGAGCAGAGACTTCAAAGAAACGAGAAAGCTCCAGGAATGGTGGCTCATGCCTCTAATCCCAGCACTTTGGGAGGCAGAGGCAAGGATTGCCTGAGCCTACAGGTTCGAGACCAGCCTGGGCAACTTGATGAGACTGCATCTTTACAATAAATCAAAAAATTAGCCTGGCATGATGGTGTATGTCTGTAGTTCCAGCTATTTGGAAGGTTGAGGCAGAAGGATCGCCTGAGCCCAGCAGGTCAAGGCTGCAGTGGCCATGAGCATGCCACTGCACTCCTGGACAACACTGAGACTCTGACCAAAAAAAAAGAATGTAGATAATATTTGGATGATTCTAGACAGATAGGTGCAAAGGCCCAAAGGTAGCAGTGTGCCTGTGTGTTTAAGGAGATCAGCATGGCTAGAGCAGAGTAAGCCCGGGAGAAAGTGGTAGGAGATGAGATTAGAAAGCAGGGGAGATATAAGCAGGTAATATAGAATCTTGTAGGCCATATGAGAACTCAGGCTTTTATTCTGTGTAAATAGGGAGCCACAGCAGAGTTTTGAGCAGAGCATTGGTGTGAACTGACTTATACTTGGATGCGGTAGTCTCCAACATTTTTGGCTCCGGGGACCAGTTTCTCAGAAGACAATTTTTCCACAGACGGCGTGGCAGTGGGGATCATCAGGCATTAGATTCTCAAAAGGAGTGTGCAACCTAGATCCTTCACCTGTACAATTCACAATAAGGGTTCGTGCTCCTTTGAGAATCTAATGCCACCGCTTATCTGACAGAAGACGGAACTCTACTTGCCTGCCACTCACTTCCTGTGCCACCAAGTTCCTAACAGCCCACAGACCAGTACCAGTCTGCGTCCTGGGGGTTGAGGACTCCTGCTTTTTTGTTTTGTTTTGTTGTTTTGGTTTTTTTTTTGAGTTGGGGTCTTACTCTGTCGCCCAGACTGGAGTGCAGTGGCCACTCCCAGCCACCGCAGCCTCGACCTGCTGGGCTCCAGCGATCCTTCAGCCTTCCAAGTAGCTGGAACTATAGGCATGTGCGACCACGCCCAGCTAATTTTTGATTTATTGTAGAGATGAGGTCTCGCCAAGTTGCCCAGGCGGGTCTCAAACCCGCGGCCTCAGGCAATCCACTCATCCCAGCCTCCCAAAGGTGCAGGATTACAGACTGAGCCACCGATCCCGGCTGAGGACTCCTGCTTTAAAGGACTCTCCCTGGTTGCTGTGAGGGGAAAAGAATGGGAAGAATCAATGCAGAGGTTCTTGCTGTAATCTAGGCAAGAGATGACAGGCATGGTTGGCAGTGTAAGTGGTGAGAAGTGGCCTGACTTGGGACAGATTTAACTTTACACACACAGATGAACCTGGGTGTGGTCGATGTTGACCAGATGTTTAGTCCATAGCTGATATCTTTGATCTTTCAGCTTTCACCAGAGCCGTACATACAAGCCCACCAGAGTGTTCAGGGAGTGCATGTGCCCTCAGATTTGGGGGACCCAAGTGTGGCTGGGGTGGAGACTGGTTGCAGACATGCTGGGCAGACAGTTGGGGATCACATGATCTTTCTCTCTCTCTCTTTTTTTTTTTTTTTTTTTGTCTTTTGACAAAAAAGTGGAGTCTCACTCTGTTGCCCAGGCTGGAATTCAGTGGCATGCTCATGCCTATCATAGCCTCATCCTTCTGGGCTCATGTGATCCTCCCACCTCAGCCTTCCAAGTAGCTGGAACCACAGGTGTGTGCCACCACACCTGGCTAATTTTTTTTATTGTAAAGACAAGATCTCGTCAAGTTTCCCAGGCTGGTCTCAAACCCCTGGCTCAGGCAGTCCTCTAGCCTCCACCTCCCAAAGTGCTGGGTTTACAAGCATGAGCCACAATGCCTGGGCTCTCTCTCTTTTTTAAGTAAAGACAGAATCTTGCTCCGTCGTCCAGGCAGGAAGAAAGTGGCACAGTCGGCTCACAGTCAGAACTCCTGGGCTCAAGAGATCCTTCCTTCTCAGACTTCCAAGTAGCTGGGACTACAGGCGTGCACCATCACGCCCAGCTAATTTTTAAAATTTTTTTGTAGAGATGAAGCTGATCTCCAACTCCAGGCCTCAAGCAATCCTCCCACCTCGACCCCTCTAAGTGTTGGGATTACAGGTGTGTGCCATTGCACCCTGCTGCATGATCTCTCTTAGGCAGTGAATAAATGGGTGAATGGTGTGTACAGATGCTTCTCAATTTTGTATGGGATTATGTCCCTGTAAGCCCGTGGTAAATTGAAAATATTGTAAGTGGAAAATGCATTGATATACCTAAATGACTGAATAGCTTTTTTTTTTGAGTTGGAGCCTCACTCTTGTCACCCAGACTGGAGTGCAGTGGCTGCTCCGGCCACCGCAGCCTCGACCTGCTGGGCTCTGGTGATCCTTCTGCCTCAGCCTTCCAAGTAGCTGGAACTACAGGCGCGCGCTACCACGCCTGGCTCATTTTTTGATTTATTGTAGAGATGAGGTGTCACCAAGTTGCCTAGGCGGGTCTCAAACCTGCGGGTTCAGGCAGTCCACTCACCTCAGTCTCTCAAGGCGCAGGATTACAGGCTGAGCCACTGAGCCCGGCTATAACTGAATATCTTAACTTAGCCTAGCTTACCTTAAACATGCTCAGAGCACCCACATTAGCCTACAGATAGGCAAATCATCTGACACAAAGCCTATTTTATGATAAAGTGTTGAAACTGGACACGGTGGCTCATGCCTATAATCCTAGAACTTTGAGAGTTTGAGATCAGTCTAGTCAACATAGCGAGACCTCATCTCTACAAAAATTTTATTTATTTATTTATTTATTTATTTATGTATTTATTTATTTATTTATTTATTTTTGAGTTGGAGTCTCACTCAGTCGCCCAGACTGGAGTGCAGTGACCGCTCCCAGCCACTGCAGCCTCGACCTGCTGGGCTCCGGCGATTCTTCCGCCTCAGTCTTCCAAGTAGCTGGAACTACAGGCGCGCTCTACCACGCCTGGCTCATTTTTGATTTATTGTAGAGTTGAGGTCTTGCCAAGTTACCCAGGCGGGTCTCGAACCCATGGGCTCAGGCAATCCACTCACCTCAGCCTCCCAAGGTGCAGGATTACAGGCTAAGCCACCGAGCCCGGCTTCTACAAAAATTTTAAAACATTAGCTGGGTGCAATGGCACATGCTTGTAGTCCCAGTTACTTTGGAGGCTGAGGAGGGAGGACTGCTTGAGCCCAGTAGGTTGAGACTGTAGTGAGCTGTGATTGTGCCACTGCACTCCAGCCTGGGCGACAGAGTGAGACCCCACCTCAAAAAAATAAAAGTGTTGAATATCTCATGTAATTTATGGGCTACAGAAAGTAAAAAACAGAATGGCTGTATGGGTACTCAAAGTATGGTTTCTACTCAATGCATATGACTTTTGCACTCTCATAAAGTCCAGAAATCATGAGTTGAGCCATTGTAAGTGGCAACGCTCTGTCCTCGCACCGCTGAGGAGAGGGACCCTGGAGAGCCAGGCCTCCCACCCCCCCACTACCCACCTAGCCCTGTGAATTGCAGCAGGGTCTTTGTTTCGCCTCCCCTTTGTGCTTCCCATCACTTAGCTGGGGTAACATACTGGTTTTGTTTCGTTTCTTGAGTCAGGGTCTCATTCTGTTGTCCAGGCTGGAGTGCAGTGACACAGTCAGCCTCCTGGGCTCAGGAGATCCTCGTGCGTCAGTCTCCTGAGTAGCTCAGACTATAGGCATGTGCCACCACGCCTGCTATTTTTTATTTATATTTTGATTTTTGTAGAGACGGGGTCTCACTGTGTTGCCTAGGCTGGCTCTTTTATTTTTAATGCATGGCTTCTAGCCTTGTTAGGGACCATCAATTCTCTGCTTTCTTTGAAAGGGTACATGTATCGTATAGGATTTTGAGAAGGGGAGGTGTGGAGAGAGAAGGTGTTTTTTTTTTTTTTTTTTTTTTTGAGTTGGAGTCTCACTCTGTCGCCCAGACTGGAGTGCAGTGGCCGCTCCCGGCCACCGCAGCCTCAACCTGCTGGGCTCTGGCGATCCTTCCCCCTCAGCCTTCCAAGTAGCTGGAATTACAGGCATGCACTACCACGCCCGGCTGATTTTCTGATTTATTGTAGAGATGAGGTCTCACTGCCCAGGCGGGTCTCGAACCCGCGGGCTCAGGCAATTCACCCACCTCAGCCTCCCAAAGGCGCGGGATTACAGGCTGAGCCACCGAGCCCGGCAGAGAAGGTGTTTTTAAGAATTTGGGGCCGAGCTCAGTGGCTCAGTTTGTAATCCCAGCAGCACTTTGGGAGGCCCAGGCAAGTGGATTGCCTGAGCCCGCAGGTTCGAGAAATGCCCGGGCAACTCGGCAAGATCTCATCTCTACAATAAAATAAAGTAAAATAAAATAGCCAGGCATGGTGGCGCGCATCTGTGGTTCCGGCTACTCAGAAGGCTAAGGCAGAAGAATTGCTGGAGCCCAGATGCTGGGGTGGCCGTGAGTGTGCATGCCACTGCACCCCAGCCTGCATGAAGGAGTGAGACTCCAACTCAAAAAAAGAAAAAAAAAGAATTTGGCGCAGAAAGACAAGCACACCTAATCCTCTTCCAGTCTCAACCAATTCCATCTTGAAGTATTTAAGAGCCAAGCTTTGGAATCAGACACCCCCAGGATAGCACATGGCACATTGGTGGGTCCAGAGTCAGTGTCTCTCATCTCCCAGCCCCCCCCAACACACCCTCTGTGAGAATGCAGAACAGCACCAAAACTTAAATCCTAACTCACCTGGCTCTCTAGACAGAGGCAGCTTCCCTGGAAGCCAGGCCCTTCCCTCCCTGCACCCTGTGGAATCCTGCTCGGTCACTTCTTTGGAAAGATTCCACAAGAGGGATCCAAGTCACAGCTGAAGGAGGAAGAGGCAGCTGACTGCCCTGCCTGGGAGCGGTCAGGGAGAGGAGCCCACACCCAGGACTGACAGACAGAGGCAGAGAGGCCAGCCTGCTGCTCTAGACCCAAGCTGGGGCTGGGCTGCGTGGGTAGCTCCTGGGAAGGTTTCCTGAAGGGTGGCAGAGTAGAGTTGGGGTGAGAGCAATGGGGCTGGGACGGGAAAAGGCAGGGTTCTGGAGTACACACTCTCCACCCCAGTGTGGGAGTGCCTCTTCTCAGCTTTGTAATCAATTCCCTGGGACTCCTGGGGGTCAGGGAGTTTGTGAAGAGGCTTGGCCCCCAGAGAACACAGTACCCACAAGCAGCAAGAAAGGTGCACTTGGGGAGTGTCCTGGACCCGGATGCTCCCTCCCTGGGCCGGTGACTGTGGGCTCGGTGGGAAGACTGACTAACCAAATACCCAGATCATCTGGAATCCTGGCGCTGACAGTCCCTGAGCTCTGGGATTTAGAAGGCGTGAGACTGTGGCAGGAAGTTGGCAGCTGTGAAATTCAGGAGCTACTGGCTCCTTTGATCCCCAGGAACATGTCCCTGCGGATCCCCAAGTTCCGCTTGGATGCCTCCTCCAGGTTGGCAGAAGAGATGCAGGCAGGGGGAGGTTGGGGACTTACTCAGGGCGGTGTCACCCTCCTCCTGGCTAGCTAAAATCCACAGGCCTTAGCTCAGTGCCCTGTGGGAATCCAGGCAGACTGGGGGGCCCTGGTGGACGGAATGGGGTGGGAGTGCCGGGCAGGCGGAGGGGGGAGACTGTTCTGTCTCTTTTCATTGACAGCTGACATTTTCCAGAGCCGGCACCCACAGGGGAAAGGAAATCAGAGCTTCCCACCTCACACATCTTTTTCCCATTTTGTTCCTGCTGCTCAGAGAAAGCCATCAGGGCTAGGTCAGCCTGCGGCCTCCCCCCACCCCCACCATCTGCCCATCTCTCTAGCCTTGCTATAAAGAGGGGTGGGGGTAGGAGGTCATTGGAAGGACAAGGCCCTAGCCTGGCTAAGAGGCCAGACTCTGAACTCTTGCAGCCCCTTCTTAATTCCCTGCCTGTTCAAGATGGGAGGGTGGGGGCAGGGGCCAGGAATCCAGACTCCTGGGCCCTTTCTTATTCTGCAATCCCCCCATGTCTCTTTCCATCTCCAGGGAGTCTGGCTCACTGACTCCAAGGAGAGGGCCTGCGAGGCCGCCAGTCCTGGTCTGGTCTGCAGCAGGAAGGGCCCAGGGGTTGGGGCAGCTGGTCCTTATTACCTGACTCCTGGGACTCCAGCCTCCTTCCTGGAGCCAGGAAGATGGCTCATTTCCATAGTCCCCTGGGAGTCAGGCTGGCAGCTGGAGCCCTGGGTCCCACAGTCTGGAGACAGTACCTGCATTTGGGGGCTTGAGAGAGGAGGGAAATGAGGGAGGGAAGTGAGAGCCTCTGGGAGCCCTGGAGAGAAGTTCTACCCAAGCTCTTCCTGAGGCCAACCCATCACCCCCTCCCACCCTGTCCCTAGGGACAATGGGTCTAATATCCTCTTTCTGTCCCATCCAGAACCTCAGAGCCCAGACCTGGGCCCCTCATGCTTCTCTTCTTCTCTGGGACCTTGCCTCCCTCCTCTTCAATCCTGGGGTCTGGTTATCCGGCCCGGTGCCCACCCCACCTGTGGCTCCCCCACCTCTTTCTTTCTCCAGAAACTCCAGGTCATCTCAAACCTAATGTGGGGAGCTGGGGGGAAGGCCCCCAGACAACTGGATCTATTTCCCATCCTCAGAGGCTGGGAGGGGAGACATGTGAGAGGTGGCCTGTATCCCCTCTACGTTGAGATGATTTGGAGTGCTGGAGGAAGAAAGAGGTGGGGGAACTGCAGGCAGGCGGGCACAGGGCCAGATAACCAGATCCTGGGATCCAAGAGGAAAGAGGCAAGGGGAGGGGAGGCAAAGTCCCAGAAAAGAGACTGAGGGGCCCAGGTCTGGACTCAGGCTCTGGATGGGGACCTGGCTCTGGTGTCCCAGTGCCTCTGGCCTTGCAATTATGACCAAATCTGCAGCAGATCTGCCCAGAGCCACCCCTTCTGGGTCCAGCACCAGGGCCTTGTAGCAGGGATAGAGCCTAGACTGCAGGCTGTGAGTCTTTTCCAGGGCTGGTCACTTTCCCCAGGTGCCACGCGAACCCAGGTATGCAGTCTGCCAGACTTGCCATGGCTATGCCTTCTCCCTCCTGCCCTGGGCTGCTAGGGGTTAAGGGGCCAGTGCAGATGGATCGTAAAAGCCAAGAGGAGTTTAACTGCAGGTCAAGTCATGGTGCAGACTGACTTCTCCATCCAGGGGACTGAAACCCAGTCTGGACAAGTCCTCAGCCAGTGCGCCCCCACCTCCTCCCTCTCCCCTCCTGCGGCTCAGCTGGCCCAGCCCAGCCCTGAGGAAAGCGTTGGCAGCTGGAGCTGGGAATGAGGTGGCAGAGCCAAGAACAACAGAGGCACCGCCTGGGTGCTGTGTAGACCCCCACCCCTTCCCGACCTGACTGTAATCCTTCTGTCGCACTCAGCCCCTTCCTCCCAGTCTGGGGCCCTGACCCCACTGGGCTGCAACTGCCTCTCTTTGCCAGGCCTGGGGGCTGGTCCTGGAGGTCACTGTCATCCCCTGCCTTTGGGTCCAGCCCACCCCCTTCCCAGGGTCACACACAATTCTCTGCCTCCCTAGTTCTCAGGGTCTCTCCCCTGTACCCACATGTCTCTGAGAAATGAGTCGCCTCCTTTCCAAATCTCTGACCCTGTCCCCAGCTGGCGCTTCAGTTTGCTGGAAGCTTTGGGGTGTGTCTAACTCCCATCTCTCCTGCTGCAAGGGTGATTTCATTTGGAGCCAGTCAGAGCCTGGCTCTACCGGATATAAAAAGGCTGGGCCCCTGAACCCAGAGAGGCAGACCAGGATGCAGCACTCCCTCTGTACCGAGTGGAATCCCAAGGGTTCAGGGTAGCCAGGAGACAACTGTCTTGCCAGCAGCCCCGCAGCCCACTCTCAGATTTCTCTGTCTTCTATGGAAGTCTTGCCTTCTTTGCTGCTCCCACACTGAGAGGCAGAGACCCAGGTGTCCAGCCCCACCTGGGTTTAATTTCTACACGAGTCCCAGCCAACAAATCCTCTGACCCAGCAGATGCAATAACACTGCTCAGGGTGAGGCTCTTCTACAAGTGCTGAACTTGGCCGAAGAAGCTTCTTAGTCCCGGTTGGGGGTGAGGGTGGGTTTCATGACACTCCCACTCTTCCCATCCCCATCAACCTTTCTCTTCCCAGTGGTGGAGCTAGGTGGTCACTCCTCCCTTCGAGCCTCAAGGAAGTGATGGAGAGAGATGGGGCGTCTCTTTCCAAGTCCCAGCCTCCTCAATGGTGCACACATCTGCTTCTTCCCACACTCCAGTCCTCACCATCCACAAGCCCTCTCCTCCCATCTCTGTTTCTCCTGGTCAAGACCAGCAGCCACTTTCCTTCTAGCCACATGACAGGGGAACAAACCCCCAGAATGTTTCCTTTCTAACTCTCAAACTCATCTGTTTCCTCTCCACTCCACCCCCATCCTACCACTGCTCCCCCAGTTTTTCTCACCAACTTTGCACCCTTCCCCCACTGAGTCTCCAAATTCCTGGGGAACCCCAAGAGGGGTATGACCAAGGCTCCTGGAAAGGTGGAACCAGTGGCCCCAGGCAGATCTGCAGCAGATTTGGTCATAATTAAAAGGCCAGAGGCACTGGGAAATTCCTTCTCCTTATTGATCCCAGCGGGAAATTAAAGCCAGTTGTTTGTGACTGAGTGGCTGATGCTGGCTGGAGCCCCTCCCCATTGCCTGGTTCCAGGGCCCTGGCCCCAGCCCCTTGCCCAGGCACCCCCATCCTATTCTATCAGCCCTCAGCCCTCTCATTTCCACCTCTCACCTTCCCTAAGCACTCCCATGCCTGTGGCTCCCCTGGGGAGACAGGACTTCAAGGGCTGCGACCCCAGCCCCAGCTATTCAGCACCCTGCATGGATCCCCACCCACCTCCCTTAGCCAGGGGTGGGGTGCTGGCGCGGGAGTGGAGCTCAGGCCCAGAGCTGCCAAACCACAAAACGTTCACATCTGGAAAGAATTCCCCTCCCAGCCCAACTTCCCTTTGTCTTACTTCTGTCTCTATGGAAATCCTGGCCAGTTGGCTGGTGGGGGGATTGGGGAAGCGGAGGGAGGGGGGCAGGCCCAGGCCTCCCTGCCCCCACCCCAGGGAGCTTCTCTCCCTGCCTCCCCAGCATCCTCAGCCAAGCCATCCAGCCTGTGCTCCCCCTGCGGTAGCAGCAGGGGGCAGACCACATGTCTCCTGTGCGCTCCATCCCTGTGTCCTGGTGACCATCTATTGGGTGAGGTTTTGACATCCTTGGTCACACGGCTGTGGGGGAGAAGCCTGCCCTGGCTCTTCTCATTCAGGAGGAGCGATGCCTGTTGAGCAGGAGGCTGGGCTCTTCCGGCTGGGGCTCCAGAGGGCTGGAGTGAAGTGATGATGGACATAACCACCTGGGTGGGAGAGTCAGGGGGCAGTGAGGGGAAGGAGGGGCGGCAGGGGTCCGGTTTCCCCCATGCTCCTTCCTCCAGCCTCCCCTCATCCCTTGGCTAGGAGCCTGACTTCACTGTCAGAACCTACTCCTCCTCCCTTTACCTACAGCACAGCCCACCGAGCTGCGGGTGGGGGAGGGGCTCGGGCTGTGCCTGCAACCCCAGGTCCTAGGCGCCCCCCAGGGACCCCTTCCCTCCACCGCCTCTGCTTTTGTCTGTCCTTCCCCAGAGAGCTTCTGGACCTGCTGCCCTCTCCCTTCCAGAAACCCGGGGCCCCCACATGCCCAGATCGGCTCTCCCAACCAAAACCTAGACTCCTAAGCCCAGGCTGATCTATCCAGCTCCTGTCTTCAAATCTGACAGTTACTTGACTATTATTCTGAGATCTCCCTCTCTGCAGCCCAGAGCCCCGACCCCCAGTACATTCTCCAGCCTTCATCCCTCAACGCATGGTAAATCCTCCAGCGCGCTGAGAGATCTCTTCTGGCTACCTTGCTCCCAACTCCCTAGACGGCTCCTGGGTTCTACGCGCCAGGCTCGAAGACCTCAAAGAGCCTGCCTGCTCCACCCTTGGCCACGCTGGCAGGGAGGGGCCGCGCAGGGACTCAAGCCTGGGACCAGATGTGGGGTTTTTCTTCCCGCTTCAGACGGAGCTGGGAGGGCGAGTGGGATTGGGTGGGGGTGAGGGCAGCGGGGCCATGTGCACTGGTTCTCCGAAGGCCATTGGGCACCCAGTGGGCGACTCCGAGCCCTCTCGCTCCCGGCACCGCATCCCGCCCGGCTCCCTCCTCTGCGACTCTGGCCTCGGGTCTCCCAGCCAGTCTCCAGGGCTCCCCGCCCGACCTCCATTTCTGTTTCTCTGTCCCCCGGCCCTCTCCACTGGGGTCTCTGCGGGAGGCCGTACCCACCCTCCCCCCCTTTGATCTCCCACTTCAAAGCCGCTCTCCGACGGGCGGCCGCTCCTTCCGCCGCCTTTACGGCGCGGGATGGTGACACCTGAGACCCTGCTCCGCCCCCTCCCGGGCACCCAGCCTCCCTCCGATCTATGTGGTAGCGCGGCGCGCCGGGCTCCGCGTCTCGGCCCCCGCCCCCCTCCCTGCCCCTTAGCAAGACCCCCTCGGGGTCTGGGGAGCGGAGAGGCAGAGAACGCGCTTTAATAAAGAGCTCGTGTCAAGTGATTGGCTGTGACCTCTGCCCTCCCAGCCCGCGCCCTGCGCTCCTGGTTAACCCTTCGATGTCCGCCCAGTGCGCGGGGAGGATGAGTCGTCTGGCAGCCGCTTCCAGCGTCCCCGGCACCACCCGAGCCCCGGGTCGAAGGGTGGGGGGCCAGTGCCACCCCCCAGCCTTTTCGAGTTGTTGCGGCAGGGGGCGCCGTCGCCCCACTTAGCCGCCTCCCCCCGGGACCCCCAGGCTCTCCTCCTGGACTCGGAGCCGCCCACTGGGTGCCGGTCAGGCTTCCATGGAGCCGGAGTCTGGCCTTCCATTCACCTCCCCGGCTCCGGCTCGCGATCCGGGTTTCACCCGCCGGTGGGGTCGCCAGGTGTGCGGCGCCAAGGAGTCGAATGCACCCGGCCAGGTTGGGGACCGGTGGGGATCAGGGTGAGGTCGTGGGGAACACGGGTGGGGAACGCATCAGCCCTGAGCTCTGCGCCCGGGGCCAGTCCTCCTACCCCGGCCAAGAGCGCAATCCCAGCGGTCGCCTGCCCCATCCACCCACTGGCGCGGAAGAAGGCTGTCTCGGCCCCTACGAACCCTGGACCCACACACGGGGCTAGACCCAGAGGTCGGTGACTGGGGGCGCAAAGCCCCCCCAGGTGGGAGGGCGGGGCGGGAGGCGGGGCCGCCTCAATCCCGGGCAGGGGCGGGCCTGTGCGGGGTATAAAAGCTGCCCGCGCGGGAGCACAGGCCAGTTTTGGGGTTGTCCCCGGACGTGTGTAGGCTCCCGACTCTCACGACCCGGCGAAGGCGGCGGCGACGTGTCTTTCGACCGAAGGGCTTCGCGTCCAGTGCTCCAGCTGAGGGATCTAAGGGGACCGCCCCCCGCGCTGCCAACCATGCCCAACTTCTCTGGCAACTGGAAGATCATCCGATCGGAAAACTTCGAGGATTTGCTCAAAGTTCTGGGTAAGGACATTTTCTAGCGCCCGAGAGGGGCGAGAGGGACGCTGGAGTCCTCGAAGGTGGGGACGAGAAAGAAAGGGAGACCGGGGCGAGACTGGGCGCCTGCATCCCCAGAAGAGGGGCCGGACGTCTGGGTCCCGGGGCCCCCAGCGGTGGCAGATCCTGCGGTGACTCAGAATCCAGTGGAAACCAGAAGCACGAGGTCGGCCCCCGGGGGTGGGGGCCTGGCTTCGCGCCGCGACCCGGCGGACCAGGGCACCCGGCTTGCAGTTCGGAAGCTGCGGGCGGGAGAGTCCGAGCCCGCGTCCAGGCTTGGCGTCTCGGTCCCTCCCAGCCGAGCCGTCGCGACGCTCCAGCCCTCCTCCCGGCGCCCCCGCCGTAACCCAACCCACGAGGCAGGTTCGGTGCCCGCGGCGCCCGGCCCCGCCCCCAGGTGATCCGCCGCCCCTGCGTCTCGGCCCCTTCCCCTCTGCAGTTTCCACTCCCCTCTCCCCGCCCCCATCTGTGAGACAAGTATTTTCCTACAGCCAGCGGCTCCAGCGTTCCCAAATCGCTCGGGATAATTATCACTTTCTTGGATTTCAACAAATGGCTTTGGGTGAAAACCCAATCCCGCATTTCCGAAAATCCGGGTTCCCACCTCCCTCCCTCCCTCCCTCCCCAGAGACCGGCTGCGGCCCAGCTGGGTTGGTCAAAGGTGGGGGAAGCTGAGTCAACCCGCACAGCCCTTCCAACTTTCCGGGCCCACCGCCCATCTTCTGCGTGCCCTGTGGGATCAGACTGGGCTGGACCATCTGAGGAAGCAGAGTGGGCCAGGACTTCATGGCTGAGAGAAGAGATGGGAGGATAGTGAAGGAATTCAGTCACAGGAAGAGCCCTAGAGTCTCAGGACCAGCTTGCTGCCTTCAGTCCCTGGACTGAGCAGAGAGACCCTGGTTGGACTAGGGGGCAGGGGGAGAACACCCTGTGTAGGGTAAGGGACTGTAGGAGTGAGTCTGGACCCAAGAAGAGTCTGGAATGCTTTGAGGAGAGCTGGGATTTCCATCATTCTTTGCTGTTAGTTCTTCCTGCAGTCTAACCACAGTAGTTCTTGTAGTCATGTCTGTGTGTCTTTTTTTTTTTTTTTTTTTTTCTTGAGTTGGAGTCTCACTCTGTCACCCAGACTGGAGTGCAGTGGCCGCTCCTGGCCACCGCAGCCTCAACCTGCTGGGTTTCGGTGATCCTTCCTCCTCAGCCTTCCAAGTTGCCGGAATTACAGGCATGCACTACCACGCCCAGCTGATTTTTTGATTTATTGTAGAGAGGAGGTCTCGCTGCCCAGGCGGGTCTCGAACCTGCAGGCTCAGGCAATCCACTCACCTCAGCCTCCCAGAGGCGTGGGATTACAACCTGAGCCACCGAGCCCGGCTTATGTCTGTGTGTCTTGCTCTGCCCTTGCTGAAATTAGAGACCAAAGGATAAAAATTTTCCCTTTAGAAACCTGGCTGCTCATCCCTCCCCATCTTCTCTGGATTCTGGCCCCTCAACCTGTAGATGAGGCAGTGAACTGGCACTTCTGCAGGTCCCAGCTGGAGGGTGAGATCCACAGCCCAGTGTGGTTGTCTGTCTTCAGTCTGTTTGTCCTCCCTGCAGGGTCTCTCACAGCCACGTGCCCGGCTCAGGCCCTGCTAGGAGGCAGATTGAAAACAGACCCATTAGACAAACACAGTCCTGAGTCAGCCAAGGTCGGTGAGCCTCAGCTCCACAGGCACCAGGACTGGCTGGAGCGATGCCTCATGACCCAACCCTGCCTCTGCAGGAACCTCAGTCCCTTCACACCCGCCTCGCCCTGGTCACGGGCCATCTCACAGTGAGGGATGAGTGGGTATTCGGGAGCATCAGTATGGTGGTCATGGCACATAGCAGATTCTGTTACTATAACAGGAAAGATGGACGCTAGATAGCAGGATGGACTTCCCAGTAACAACAGAGAGCAGCATCTTTGTCCGAGAAGATGTGTCTCTTCTACAAGTCAGGAGGACTTGGGGCTGTCATTTCTCCCTTTGCCCAAGAGATCAGTAGCTAACATTCAGGCTCCTGGGTTCCCTGAAGAGCAGGTCTGCCTCCTACCTCGGCCCTCTGTACAGTGGGTATGCTCAGGTGCTGGGGGAAAGGAGATTTGCTTCTCTAGGACCTAGGCTTCGAGTCCCGTGCGCAGGGGCAGGGGACTCCTGCTGGCCCTCGGTCGCCCCACCTGGCTCTGCTCCAACTCAGGCCAGGCCAGGTGAGCTGGGATGGGGAGCTTAGTGCTGGGTACCATCCACAGGGGCCTCCCACTCTGTACCTCTTCCTGTTAAGTGGTTAAGAGGTTTTTTTGTGGTTTTTTTTTTTTGAGTCAGAGTCTCACTCTGTCACCCAGGCTGGAGTGCAGTAGCACACTCACGGCCACTGCAGCCTCGACCTGCTGGGCTCAAGTGATTCTTCTGCCTCAGCCTTTCAAGTAGCTGGAACCACAGGCATGTACTACCATGCCCAGCTTTTTTTTTTTAATTATAGAAATGAGGTCTTGCCATGTTGCTCAGGCTGGTCTCAGACCCCCAAGCTCAGGCAATCCTCTCGCCTCCGCCTCTCAGTGCTGGGATTACAGGCATGAACCACCATGCCCAGCTCCCCATCCCTTTTAATAATGGAGAGCAGAGAGAAGGGGTCCAACCTGGGAAAGGATTTGGTGGTACACAGGGAGTCTGAATCCACAGAGACCTGACCCTGAAGGAGTGAGGAATCCTGGAGAAGGGAGCACATCAGGATAGGGAGAGGGGACAGTGTCCTTTTCTGTCCCTTCTTCTTATGGCAGGAGGGAGTTTCCTTGAGGCAGGAGGGGCATGGAGCCTTCCAGGAGGCCAGGTGTTCAAGGAGCTTTGTCTGAGCCCCAGCTCTGTTTTTTGTCTTTGCCTTCCTTTTTTTTTTTTTTAAGCAGAATTTATTGAGAGGACAGAAAAGCTCCCACAGTGGGAGGGGACCCGAAGGGGCTGCCTTTTGCCTTCCTTTTATCAGTAATAATAATAGCAACAATAATAATGGCTACTCTTTCCCAAGTACTTAAAGATGTGCCTGGCCCTTGTGTGTGCAGTCCTGAACACACACCATCCTGTTTGATAAGCTTTTTGAGGCAGCGATTCTTTCCATTTTACAGTGAAGAAATCTGAGGTTCAGAGCGGTTGAGCCATTTGCCCAGGGTCACCCGGTCTGCAAGAGGCTGAGCCACTGCCGCCTAATGTGTCTTCCTACAGAGCCTCTGGTGTCCCCAGGCAGCTGGCCATCCTGCAGAGGGAAATAGCTGCCCTGCTGTGTTCCCCTGCTTAGAATCCCTGCTCCTCAATTAGACTGGGCAGAGGAAGACCTCCCTAGCACCAGGCAGGAGGAGTAGACCAGGCAGAGAAGGAAGTGGCTCCTACTTCCCAGGACACGAGTGGCAGGACTTGACTAGGGAGGGTCTGCACTGTGCTTGGGCAGAGGTGAAGACCTGGTGAATCTGCTGCGCCCATCCCAGCGGAGGGTCTCGAGCCATGGTGGACCAAAGGCCATGCTGAAGTGAACAGAGCCAAGGTGTGCCCACAGCAGGATGCTTGCTGGGTGGGGGACTGCAGAGAAGCTGCCCCTGAGAATTCTGGGAGTGAGGAGCTGAGGCTTGGGTAGGGATCTGGGCCTGCTGACTGAGCAAGGTGGGGCCCAGCTAGCAGAGGACTCCTGAGGCAGGGCCCTGTCTCACTGCCCCTCCTCCCAAGCCCCCTCATCTTTCAGGGCTGCACCACCCGCATCTCCTTCAAGGTGCCTTCTGGAAAACCCAGGCACCAGGCAGATGCCCCCCCACCCCAAGCAAGTCACAGAAAAGCCACAGAGTCTCGTGGGGAGAGTGCGAGAGGGGTGCCCGTGGCTGCCCTAAAGGGGACCTGTCCCCTCTCCCCTAGGGGTGAACGTGATGCTGAGGAAGATCGCGGTGGCCGCTGCATCCAAGCCAGCAGTGGAAATCAAACAGGAGGGAGATACTTTCTACATCAAAACCTCCACCACCGTGCGCACCACTGAGATCAACTTCAAGGTTGGGGAGGAGTTTGAGGAGCAGACGGTGGACGGGAGGCCCTGTAAGGTGAGCGCAGTGGGGCCTGGCCTCATGGTCTCTGGACACCCCACCTCCCAGACCTCCCAGCTTCCTTGCTCAATGCAGAGTCCCCAGGTGATTGTGGGGGTGCAGAGGGGTCTATCCCTGCTCCCTCTCGCTCCCCTGTCCCTTGCATGGGCCCAGCTGACTCAGCTACCCTCCCTGCAGAGCCTGGTGAAATGGGAGAGTGAGAACAAGATGGTCTGCGAGCAGAGGCTCCTGAAGGGTGAGGGCCCCAAGACCTCCTGGACCAGAGAACTGACCAATGACGGAGAGCTCATCCTCGTAAGTCCCGCCCCCTCCTGACCCATAGCAAACCCAGTGCTACCTTCCAGCCAAGGAGACCACAGGGTGCAGCCGGTTCCAGAGCAACCAAAGCCGGTCTCCTCACCCTCCTGGTGGGACTGTCCCTGTCCCATACAGTGCCCCGTGTGAATTAGAAATGATGTTGCAGCCGGACTTGGTGGCTCAGCCTATAATTCCGTGCCTTTGGGAGGCTGAGGGCAGTGGATTGCCTGAGCCTGTGGGTTCGAGACCCACCTGGGCAACTTGGCGAGACCTCATCTCGACAATAAATCAAAAAATCAGCGGGGCGTGGTAGTGCACGCCTGTAGTTCCAGCTACTCGGAAAGCTGAGGCTGAAGGATGGCCGGTGCCCTGCAGGCGAGGCTGCGGTGGCCGGGAGCGGCCACTGCATTCCAGTCAGGGCGACAGAGTGAGACTCCAACTCAAAAAAAAAAAAGAAATGATGTTGCTTTTGTGAAGCGCCAAGGCCATGATCTGAGGGGTTCCAACAGAGAGATCTTCCTGGCCTGGGGAGGGGGATGGGCCCCTAGGGATCCCACTACCATCGTTCCCCCAGTGATTCCCTGGCATTCTGGGACTAGCTCCTACCTGCTGATCCTGAGCTAAGAAGCAGGTTGGGACCTGGAAGCCACGCAGGATACCTCTAGTCAACCCATCTCCAAGGCCACAAGGCCCAAGGGCCTCCCAGGCTAACAACTGCTTTTGTCAT
Source organism: Cephalopachus bancanus (assembly GCA_027257055.1). Classification (NCBI taxonomy): domain Eukaryota; kingdom Metazoa; phylum Chordata; class Mammalia; order Primates; family Tarsiidae; genus Cephalopachus; species Cephalopachus bancanus. The sequence goes on from JAPVLO010000633.1 coordinate 546,653, forward strand.
TACAGACCATGACAGCGGATGACGTGGTGTGCACCAGGGTCTACGTCCGAGAGTGAGTGGCCGTGGGTGCAAGAGCCACCCAAGCCCACTGAGGCCGCGCTCACTGCCCTGCTTCACTGCCACCACAATGCCCCCACCCCTCACCATCCTTCTAGGCTAGCCCTTCCCCTACCCGGGCACTCCTGGGGGTTACTGGAGGCCTCTTGCAGGATCTTGCTTTCTCTGACCCCTTCTCCCCTCCCCTGCACCAAGAGGGACGGCCTGCAAGAGCCCAGATCACCCATTCAGATTCACTCCCCCTGCCCGGAGTCAGCGGTTCCAGCCTCACACCTGCCCAGAGCGGGGTCTCTCTGTGAGGGGACCTGAGCAAGAGAGACTGGTCCTCTGGCTTCCACTCTTTATCCCCGTAGCCCATTGAGTTTAGGGTATTTATTTTGTTAATTATATTAAAGTGCTTTAAAAAACAAACCTGTCTCGGACTCGGCAAGGGGAGATGAGTCCCTGGGGTTCAGCCTTGCCTCTGAAATGTTGAGTGGGGGTGCTGGGTTCACTTAGTCATTCAAAGCCCAGAATGGCTTTGCTACTATACAATGCAACCAACAATTTGTCTCCCCTAAAGCCACTGAGATAGAGAAAAGAAAAATGAAATGTGGAGCAGGAAAGAGTTACAGCTTATCAGCATGGATTGGACTCACACACGCAAGGAACGGTCCCTCCAGCCACCCCTCTAACCACCACCCCTTCATTTGCTGCTGAATTCGTAAACATCATCCCCGCTTCCCCTGCTCTGGCCTCCGAGGTCACCAGGGCCTCCTCCTCCTCTGGTCTTGACCTCTCAGCTGGGGCACTGGGCTCTGAGGAACTCGTTTTCCATGATGGTGACATAGCTTCCTCCTCCTCCTCCAATTGTTCCTTCTCTCTCCTCTAACCTCAGCCCGGGGTTGACCCCAGGCCTGTTCTCGGCCTCTCCATGGCTCCAGATGAGCTCATCAACACCCACAAGCTGGTCTTGCTCCTGCCTAGGCCTCTGGGCAAGAGGTGTCAGCCCTCTGTGTCTGGGAAAAGCCCATCTCTCCCTCCATGAGTCCTCCCTGCCTTAGTCTCCCACACGCCCTTCTGCCTCTGGCTTCTAGATCTTCCAGGCCCCTGGATCTTCCCCAACTTCCCCCCACCCTCAGGTCTATACCAAGGCTTTCCAGATTCCATCCTGACCTCTCTCAGACGCCCCCCTCGCCTGGCCTCTGGCTCCCCGAGACCAGATTGCCTCACACTCGCCTGCTTTTATGGAGCAGCAGTCTCTAAAGTCTCTCTGCTGTCAAGGCATGGCACAGCAAAAAGCACAGGTATCAGAACCAGAGGGGCTTGAGTTCTGCTTCCTTCATGTGCTAGGTGTGTGACCTCAGGCAAGTTATGTGTTTCTGAGCCCTAGTTTTTTGTGTTTTTTTAAAAAACAGGGCCAGGTGTAGTAGTTCTTGCCTGTAACCCTAGCACTTTGGGAGGCGAAGGCGAGAGGATTGCCTGAGCCCAGGGGTTCAAGACCAACCTGGGCAAATTGGTGAGACTTTGTCTCTACAGTAAGTCCAGAAATTAGCTGGGCATGGTGGTGTGTGCCTGTGGTTCTAGCTACTTGGAATGCTGTGGTAGAAGGATCACCAGAACCCAGCAGGTCAAGGCTGCAGTGGCCACGAGCATGCTTCTGCACTCCAGCCTGGGCAACAGAGAGTACTAGTCAAAAACAAAACAAAAAAACCCACGAAATATGCCAGGCATGGCGACTTACACCTGTAATCCCAGCACTTTGGGAGGCTGAGGCAAAAAGATTAACTGAGCCCAGGAGTTCAAGATCAGCCTGGGCAACACAGTGAGACCTCGTTTCTACAGTGGAAAAAAAAAAAGGCAGGTGTGGTGGTGCACACCTGTAGTCCCAGCTACTTGGGGGTTGAAGTGAAAGGATCCCCTGAGTCCAGGAGGCCAAGGCTGTGGCGAGCCATGACCATGCCACTATACTCCAGCCTGGGTGAGAAAGTGAGACCCAAACTCAAAAAATAAATAAATAAATGAACAAATAAAAACACAAAACAACACAAATGAATAGCTTATGTACTAGGAAGTTCCAGCTGAATCTAGTTTCAGGTGTGGTTGGATCCAGAGTTTCAAAGTTTCATGGATCTCTCCCCGTGCATACACCCTGCTCATCTGTTTCTTTTGTGCATTGGCCACATTTCATCCTGTCACATAGAAATTTTTTTTTTTTTTTGAGTTGGAGTCTCACTCTGTCACCCAGACTGGAGGGCAGTGGCCGCTCCCGGCCACGGCAGCTTCGACCTGCTGGGCTCCGGTCATCCTTCCGCCTCAGCCTTCCGAGTAGCTGGAATTACAGGCATGCGCTACCACGCCCGGCTGATTTTTTGATTTATTGTCGAGATGAGGTCTCACTGCCCAGGCAGGTCTCGAACCTGCGGGCTCAGGCAATCCACTCACCTCAGCCTCCCAAAGGCGTGGGATTACAGGCTGAGCCACCGAGCCCGGCTACATAGAAATTTTAGGAGAAAAAACTTGGGAAATTGGCTTCAGATGCCCTGAGCTTGCATGGCTACAATTTGAGCTCCAAGAAGCGGGGGGACTCACTCCTAGGGGTCCTACCCTCTACATCCCAAGGCTCCATGTGCTTCTGCCTGGATCTAATGACCACCTCTTGGACTAGTTGCTGTTGGCAGGGCCAGGGGTCCAGGGACTGGTCAGGCCTGGGCTTCTTGTCACATCCACAGCAAGGAACAGGTGGGGCATTGTGACAAGCTCTCAGAATCCCAAGAGATGAGAAGGAACAGTTTTTCACTGAAGAGAGTTGCTACAAGCCTCAGGTTTCTAACCCATAAAATAGCAGTTATGAATAACACCTATCTCACAAGCTTGTTGCAAGAGTTAAACACGCCTCATTAAGCGTGTAGCACTTAGCCATAGGAAGCCCCCAAAAGGTGATACTACTACCTCTCTGATCCACCCTCCACAATTCTGCTAGGGGGATTTTTCTAAAACATAGCTTTTGGCCGGGCACAGTGACTCACGCCTATAATCCAGGAGTTGAGCCCAGGAGTTCGAGACCAGCCTGGACAACGTAGCTAGACCCCATCTCAAACAGAAACAACAAATAAACAAGAACTCACCTTAGATTCAGCTGCTCTTTTTGTCCAGAATAAAGTTCAAACTAGTGTTAGAGGCCCTCTAAGACATCGCTCCTATCCCTCACCACACGTGCGCCTCCTAGGTTTCTGCTAGAAAACCACTCCCACCCAGCATGGGTTGCGGCCCTCTCCACCCCTTGGCCCTCAGCTCTTCTCCAAGTCTTAGCTGCTTGTGTAGCCTGAAGCGGCCTCTCCCTCCAAAGGTGCTGACAGTCAGTGGCCACGCTTCGCAGCCTCTGTGTCTTTGATTGTTCTCCTCTCCCTGCAACACCAGGGTGCCCTGGGGCCAGGCCTCCCGCTTCTGCCCCATGAGAAGCCACATACTGCAGCCCAGGGCAGAGGGCCAGGGAGTGGGGGAGGCAGCACCCAAGGCCCTGAGCAAGTAAGTCCCTGCTCCGAGTGGGGGGTGGGAGGTGAGTGGCTCTTTTGTTTATTCATCCAACTAGTGTTTCCTGAGAGCTCCTAGGAGCTGGGCACCCTGCTAGCTACTAGGAATGCAGAAATCAATCAAATACTCTGCTCTCATGGGTCCTGTGGGGGAAACAGATGTTTAAGTGGGGAGAGACAATTAAAAAGTAAGTGCACCAATAAATACATAATTGCATATTGTGGTCACTGCTATAAAGGAAGAAAGGGGTGAGGGAAGAGCATTTGAGCAGACCTCATTTGGATGGGTGGCCAGAGGTGTCAGGAGAGGAGGAGTCTGGAGGAGTCAAGAGCAGAGGGTGGCGTGGTGGGTTGGCTCATGCCTGTTATCTCAGCGGTTTGGGAGGCTAAGACAGGAGGTTGGCTTGAGGCCAGGAGTCCAAGACCAGTCTGGGGAACACAGCAAGACTCTGTCTCTATATATGTATGCATGTATGTGTTTATTTTTGAGTCAGAGTCTCACTCTGTTGTCCAGGCTGGAGTGCAGTGGTACACTCACGGCCACCGCATCCTCAACCTGCTGGGCTCAGGTAATCCTTCCGTCTCAGACTTCCAAGTAACTGGAACCACAGGCATGTAACACCACGCTTGGCTAATTTTTTTATTGAATGAGAAGACGTTGCCCAGGCTGGTCTCGAACCTGTGGGCTCAGGCAATCCTCTTGCCTCTCCCCCGCAAAGTGCTGGGATTACAAGTGTGAGCCACCGCACCTGGTCCCCCTATCTCTATTTAAAAAACAAAAACTGGCTGGGCTCCCTGGCTCATGCCTTAATCTTAGCACTTTGGGAGAACAGGAGGATGACTTGAGGCCAGGAGTTCAAGACCAGCCTGGGCAACACAGCAAGACCCTACACTATTTAAAAAGCAAACACCTGGCCGGGCTCGGTGGCTCCGCCTGTAATCCCAGCACTTTGGGAGGCCGAGGTGAGTGGATTGCCTGAGCCCGCGGGTTCTTGACCCACCTGGGCAACTTGAGAGACCTCATCTCTACAACAATCAAAAATTAACCGGGCGTGGTAGCGTGCGCCTGTAGTTCCAGCTACTTGGAAGGCTGAGGCGGAAGGATCGCCAGAGCCCAGCAGGTGAGGCTGCGGTGGTCGGGAGCAGCCACTGCACTCCAGTATGGGTGACAGAGTGAGACTCCAACTCAAAAAAAAAAAAAAAGCACGGGGATCATGGCTATAATCCCAGCACTTTGGGAGGACAAGAAGTGAGAAGTGCTTGAGGCCAGGAGTTCGAGACCAGCCTGGGCAGCATAGCAAGACCTTGTATCTTTTAAAAAAAACAGATGCAGCCGGGCTCGGTGGCTCAGCCTATAATCCCGTGCCTTGGGAGGCTGAGGTGAGTGGATTGCCTGAGCCCGCGGGTTCGAAACCCGCCTAGGCAACTTGGCGAGACCTCATCTCTACAAAAATCAAAAAATCAGCCGGGTGTGGTAGCGCACGCCTGTAATTCCAGCTACTTGGAAGGCTGAGGCGGAAGGATCGCCGGAGCCCAGCAGGTCGAGGCTGCGGTGGCCAGTACCGGCCACTGCACTCCAGTCTGGGCAACAGAGTGAGACTCCAACTCAAAAAAAAAAAAAAAAAATTAAAAATAAACAGATGTCTTGGGAGGCTGAGGCGAGTGGATTGCCTGAGCCCACGGGTTTGAGACCCGCCTGGGCAACTTGGTGAGACCTCACCTCTACAATAAATCAAAAAATTAGCCGGGCATGGTAGCGCGCGCCTGTAGTTCCAGCTACTTGGAAGGCTGAGGCGGAAGGATCGCCGGAGCCCAGCAGGCTGAGTCTGCGGTGGCCGGGAGCATGTCACTGCACTTCAGTCTGGGTGACAGAGTGAGACTCCAATTCAAAAAAAACAGAGGGGAAGGTGCTGTGGGCAGAGAAAACCACAGGTGGAAGCCCTGAGGCAGCAAAGTCTTTGGGGCCATCCTAGATCCCTTGGCAGACTGCAGAGAGGCTGGAGAGGTGGGCAAGACCCCAAGGTACACACTGTCTTTTTTTTTTTTTTGAGTTAGAGTCTCACGACCACCCCAGAATGGACTTGATGGGTTCCGGTGATCCTTCTGCCTCAGCCTTCCAAGTAGCCGGAACTACAGGTGTGCACCACCACACCTGGCTAATTTTTAAAATCTCTTGTGGAGACAAGGTCTTGCCAAGTTGCCTGGGGTAGTCTTGAACCCGCAGGTCTGAGACAATCCACTCTCCTGGGTCTCCCAAAGTGCTGGGATTATGGGCTGAGCCACCAAGCCCAGCTCCCCTCTCCTTTTTTTTTTGAGTTGGTGTCTCACTCTGTCACCCAGGCTGGAGTGCAGTGGCCGCTCCCAGCCACCACATCCTCAACCTGCTGGGCTCAGGTGATCCTTCTGCCTCAGCCTTCCAAGTAGCCGGAACTACAGGTGTGCACCACCACACCTGGCTAATTTTTAAAATCTCTTGTGGATACAAGGTCTCGCCAAGTTGCCTGGGGTAGTCTTGAACCCGCGGGTCTGAGACAATCCACTCTCCTGGGTCTCCCAAAGTGCTGGGATTATGGGCTGAGCCACCAAGCCCAGCTCTCCTCTCCTTTTTTTTTTGAGTTGGTGTCTCACTCTGTCACCCAGGCTGGAGTGCAGTGGCCGCTCCCAGCCACCTCATCCTCAACCTGCTGGGCTCAGGTGATCCTTCTGTTTCAGCCTTCCAAGTAGCTGGAACTACAAGCATGTACCACCACACCTGGCTAATTTTTTTATTTATTGTAGAGATGAGATCTTTTTTTTTTTTTTGAGTTGGAGTCTCTTTTTTTTTTTTTTTTTTGAGTTGGAGTCTCACTCTGTCACCCAGACTGGAGTGCAGTGGCACACTCCCAGCCACCACAGCCTTGACTTGCTGGGCTCTGGCGATCCTTCTGTTTCAGCCTTCCAAGTAGCTGGAACTACAGGCACGCACTACCATGCCTGGCTAATTTTTTATTTATTGTAGAGATGAGGTCTCCCCAAGTTGCCCAGGCTGGTCTAAAACTGTGGGCTCAGGTAGTCCTCTCACCTCAGCCCCCCAAAGTGCTGGGATTACAGGTGTGAGCCACCATGCCCGGTTCTGTCTTTCTTTTTATATTCTAAGAGCAGTGAGAAGCCCTGGAAGGGTTTCTTCCCTCTGGCCGTCAGTAGGAGAGGCACTGGGGAGAAGGGAAAGTGAGAAAGAATGGGCGGGAGGCTGGTTCTCCCAGTGGTGGGCAGAGGCTGGAGGAGTAGGTGGAGGGCACAACCACGGTGCTGCATAGACAGAGGGAGAGAAGAGAGACGTCCAGAATGACTGTGGGGCCCCTGGTCTTGGTCACTGGGTGGCTGGTGGTGCTGGCTTCAGAAGTGGAAAAGCGAAGCCTGCTGGCTGGCTGTGGGGAGGCTTTCTGCCTGTTTTCTGTTGTTGTTCTTTTTTTTTTTTGGAGTCTGAGTCTCTCTCTCTTGCCCAGGCTGGAGTACAGTGGCACACTCATGGCCTGGCAGCCTCAACCTGCTGGGCTCAGGTGATCCTTCCGCTGCAGCCTTCTTTTTTTTTTTGAGTTGGAGTATTACTCTGTCACCCAGACTGGAGTGCAGTGGCCGGTACTGGCCACCGCAGCCTCCACCTGCTAGGCTCTGGTCATCCTTCCGCCTCAGCCTTCCAAGTAGCTGGAACTACAGGCGCGCGCTACCACGCCCGGCTACTTTTTTTGATTTATTGTAGAGATGAGGTCTTGCTAAGTTGCCGAAGCAGGTCTCGATCCCACGGGCTCAGGCAATTAACTCACCTCGGCCTCCCAAGGCGCAGGATTACAGGCTGAGCCACCGAGCCCAGCCCACTGCAACCTTCTAAGTAGCTGGAACTACAGATGTGTGCCACCACGCCTGGGTTTTTTTTTTTTTTTTTTTTGAGTCGGAGTTTCACTCTGTTGCCCAGACTGGAGTGCAGCGGCCGCTCCCGGCCACCGCAGCCTCGACCTGCTGGGCTCCGGCGATCCTTCTGCCTCAGCCTTCCGAGTAGCCGGAACTACAGGTGCGCGCTACCACGCCCGGCTAATTTTTTGATTTATTGTAGAGATGAGGTCTCGCCAAGTTGCCCAGGCGGGTCTCGAACCTGCGGGCTCATGCAATTCACTCACCTCAGCCTCCCAAAGTGCTGGGATTACAGGCTGAGCCACCGAGCCCGGCTACGCCTGGCTATTTTAAAAATTTTATTGTAAAGACGAGGTCTCGCCAAGTTGTCTGGGCTGGCCTTGAACCTACAGGCTCAGGCAATCCACTCGCCTTGGCCTCCCAAAGTGCTGGGATTACAGGCTGAACCACTGAGCCTGGCCTGCTGTTTTATTTTATTTTATTTTTTGTCAGAGTCTGTCTCCCAGGCTGGAGTACAGTGGCATGTTCATGGCTACCATAGCCTCAACCTGCTGGACTTCAGCGATCCTTCCACTTCAGCCTCCTGAGTAGCTGAGATCACAGGTGCATGCCACCACATTTGCTAATTTTTTGACTTTTTGTAGAGACAAGGTTTGGCTATGTGGTCCAGGGTGAGCTCAAACTCCCGGGCTCAAGCAATTCTCTCACTTTGGCCTCCCAAAGTGCTAGGATTACAGGCATGAGCCACTACACCCGGTCTCTGCCTGCCTTCTACGTGTTTGATTTCGGAACTGGAGCTCTTTGACCTGAGCCCTCGCTTCCTCTCCTCTCTCTGGCCTCACCTCTTTCCCTCTTACTGTGCTACTGCCTCCTGGCTCCAGTTACCCCCCAACCAGGGCGCCTGGCTTCCCAGCCCACACCACAGCTTGGCTCCCCCACTCTCCACCCCTCCCCAGGCCCTGGTGGCTGAGCTCAGTCTCGGTTTGCGGTTTGCCTGGAGCATCTTCTCTTGTCTCTCTGCCTGGTCTGTTTCTCTCTGGACCAAAGTTGTTGAGAAAGGCAGAGAGAGGAGGTTGCCCTCCCTCTCCTTAGGAGATCCCCGAGGGCAGAGCTGGGTCTCTCCGGTCCTCCTGGGGGCTCCTGGAAGGCAGGGCTGTGTCTTCCCCTGACACTGGGGCTCTGGAGTGCAGAGCGAGGGCAGGTCCCTTTCTCGGCTCATTCCCAAGTCTGAGATGATGGGGAAGTTACAGTCGAGGACTAGAGATTGGATCAGGGAGGGGATCACCTCACCCTGCTGGCACAGCCTGGCCCAACCTGGTCCAACCCATGAGAAAGTCCCTCAGGCTTTCCCTCCGATCCGAAGGCCCTTTTGGGCTCCTCTTCCGTTACTCCACAGTGCACTGGGAAGAAATTGCACATGAGACCCCACTCCCAAAATTCTGTGAAGCCCCTGTGGACAGACAGCCTTCTAGTCTCTGAAGCCCAAGCTTCTCAGAGCCCACCCACAGGAGAGGCCAGAACATCTCAGGCAGCAGAGGGGCCTGGGCCCCCAGCTCAGGAAGCCCCCAGCTCAGGAGGGCAACTCCACACCCTGTGTGGCGAGAAGAGCCAAATTACGGGCATCCCGGTCCTGCCTTGACTGGAGTGAGGAGGTCACTGAAAACAGAAGGACAAAGACAGGGTATGTGCAAAGGAGACAGCTTTCCCCTGGAGTTGGGAGGCTGGCATACGTGGTAGAGATACTGACTGGCACTGGGAGAGCCTGTACCACCATCCTAGGGAAGCTGAGGCAGAGACCACCCCTCTGCTCCTACCACAAGAGGCAGTACTATAGAGCTGAGAGAAAGGCCCAGCAAGGTCAAAACCCAGAGATTCAGGGCACAACCAAGACCAGAGAGGACAAAGCCCAGGGGGAGAGCAGGGCCATGGGTGCCTCTGAGGCCCCCAGCTCAGGAGGGCAACTCCACGCCCTGTGTGTCAAGAAGAGCCAAATTACAGGCATTCACAGAGGGGAGGCCCTGACAGAGACAGAGAGAGAGAGAGAGAGAGAGGATAAGACACACACACACACACACACACACACACACACACACACACACACACACACACACACGAGGGGGAAGAGGATGAGAGACACACAAAGAGAAAGAGTAAGACAAGGAGAGACAGAGAGACAAGAGAAAGAGTGAGAGAGAATGAGAAACACACACACTCACAGAGGGAATGAGAGATACACAGAGACAGAGAGAATAAGAGACAGAGAGACAAGAAAAAGAGAGTGAGAGAGGTAGGGAGGAGACCAGACCAGGCAGGAAGGAGAGGGAGGAGGCTGGGGGAGCTCCGGTCCAGAAGGCTGAGGCGCCAGAGGAGGGGAGGACAGGGAAGAAAGGGCCTCAGGGTGGGGGTTCGAGAAGAGGGGCGGGCAGCCAGGCCCTCTGACCCCAGGTCCTGACAAAGAGAAGCCTAAGGACCGCCACAGGCACAAGATGGATGGGACTGGGGCCCTGGGTCTTTTGTGACAAGGATGAAAGGGAGCCGGCTCTGAGGAGAGTCCTCCAGGGTCCCCCACCCTGGCTGGCTCCTCCGCCCCTCCCTCAGCGACCTCAAGTGTTGGTGGGAGGTGGGGAGAGGAGGGGAGAGGGGGCAGGAAGTGGGGGGAGCTGAGTCCAACCAGGTATTTCTTCTGGCTGGGCCAGTCACACCTGAGAAAGCCAGGATGGGGGGGAATGGGAGGGGGCCCCCCAGTCTAGTAGAAGTGAATCAGTCACTGGCCAGCAAGGTGCACAGGCAAAAAGGGTTGTCGCAGCCGGCTCGGTGGTTCAGCCTGCAATCCCGCACCTTTGGGAGGCTGAGGTGAGTGGATTGCCTGAGCCCGCGGGTTCGAGACCTGCCTGGGCAACTTGGCGAGACCTCATCTCTACAATAAATCACAAAATCAACCGGGTGTGGTAGCGCATGCCAGTAATTCCCGCTACTTGGAAGGCTGAGGCGGAAGGATCGCTGGTGCCCAAGAGGCAAGGTTGCGGTGGCCGGGAGCGGACACTGCACTCCAGGCTGAGCGACAGAGTGAGACTCCAACTCAAGAAAAAAAAAAAAAGGGCTGTCGCTTCTCCTTCCTCATCAGATGGCTGCCTGAACTCTGTGCCTGCCCAGCACTAAGGGGGCCACAGCAGAGGTGGTTGGGACCGCTGTTCTGGTGGCCTTCCAGGTCCCCTGGCCAGGGCTCCCCACCTCTCTCCTTCAAGTCTGGTACTACCCTCCTGACCTTTTGGCTTCCTCCTGCCCTGTCCCCCTTGGCGCTGCCAGTCGAGAAACCAGTTCTGTTCCTGCCCTGGATAAGAATCTCTGGGCTGGGCTCTTCCCAGGCAGCGGTAGAAACCTGGCAGCTGCCAGCACCCCCGCCCCTCACCCCCCCCAGGGCTGCCAAGATCTCCCAGCTCCAGGTTCCTCCCACCCTGGGCACGGCCTGGCCCCCTCCTCCCCATCTCTCCTGGGGTCCAGGACCACCTTCCTTCAGTCCCTGGACAGACATCCCTGTGTCTATCCTTGGTCTTTCCTGCTTCAGGTCAGCCTTGTGGTTCTTTACAGAAAGATGGGACCTCAGGGACCCCCTTCCCTCCCCTGCTCCATCCAGCTTCCTCTTCCAGTGACTCTTGGACCGCTGCAGGCCCTTGCCCCCCCCATACCCCTTTAGGAGAAGACCTCCTCAGAGTCCCTTGCAGGAGGCCACTCCGCTCCACCCGCTCTTTTCTGGGTGTCCCAAAACCCGACCCCCTCCCCTTCCCTCCTGTTTCCCATCAGTGCTGGTCTGAGCTGCCTCTGTCTCCTTCCTCCAGGCTCCCCACAGCTGCACCCATCAATCGCCGCACAGCAGGGCAGCGCCTCGCCCAGTCGCAGGCACTGAAGGGGCCGGGTGAGATAAGGCTGACCCCACTTAACCCCCGCCCCAGTCTCCTCCGGACCCATCATTCATTTCATTCATTTCCTGTGGCATTCGGATCCTTTTCTCAACCCTTGGGGCTGCAGGCCCCAAGCCTCCAAAGGGAGGGAACTTTAAAAGGTCACCTCCTCCTTCTTCTCCCTCCGCATCAGATGTCTGCCTGACCTCTGTGCCAGCCCAGCACCCCAGGAACCCTAGGCCGTTCCTTGTGTCTGTCCCAGCCCACCACAGGGCCGCCAGCCTCTCCCTGCCCGCCCCCCGCCAAGGGAGCCAGCCACTGGGAACCCTGAGCAGAGGGGAGAGCAATTCTGGAAGCCATCAGGGCAGAGCCGGGGCGTCTGGAGGAGTCTGGACTCGGCCTCCGCTCCCACTCCACCCGTTGAGGTGAGCGGGTGTGTCAGGCCAGGCTGGGACTCAGGCTGGTGACTCAAGCTGGAGCAGCCCACAGCTGCACCGTCCTCCGCAAGGAGCCCTCCCTTCCGGTCGCTCAAGGTGGAATCTTAGAAGCTGGGAATTCTAGAACCAGAGAATTGCGTCCCAGAAGGAAGGCTGCTCAGGGGTCCCGCCCCTCCTTTGTGTGAGAAGAAACAAATGGGGGATCACGAAGAGGCGTGGCCAGCAAGGGTGGGGACCTATTTACACCGGAGGGGATGTACAAATCACCTTGGTCCCAGCAGGACCCCTCCCCATCTCGTTCTCCAGGATGGAGAGAAATGTCAGTCCTCCCCCAAAGTCTAACTCCCACCTCTACCAGGGAGTGGGCCAGCTCCCCCCCCCCCCCCCCCCGTGCTGGGCCTCTCTCTTCTCCTTTCCTGCAAGTGACCAGGACTCAGGTGGAGGGTGATGGGCTAAGGTTTCAGGAGGAGCCCTAGGGCAGGGGATCCGGCTCAGCCAGAACAGCCAGAACTGCGTGTGGAGGGGGGTAGCCCAGACCGAGGAGGAGTGACCCAGGAGATTGCCAGAGGCCCAGCCAGCCTCCAGGTGCACCTCAGCCTCCCAGGACCAGCCTGAGTATAAGGAGACTCCAGTATGGGCACAGGTGCTGTGACTGTTTTAAAGTTTTCTTTCTTTTTTTTTTTGAGTTGGAGTCTCACTCTGTCGCCCAGACTGGAGTGCAGTGGCCGCTCCTGGCCACTGCAGCCTCGACCTGCTGGGCTCCGGCGATCCTTCCCCTCAGCCTTCCGAGTAGCTGGAACTACAGGTGTGCGCTACCACACCCGGCTAGTTTTTGATTTATTGTAGAGATGAGGTCTTGCCAAGTTGCACAGCCGGGTCTCGAACCCACAGGCTCAGGCAATCCACTCACCTCAGCCTCTCAAAGTGCGGGATTACAGGCTGAGCCACCGAGCCTGGCTTCTTTCTTTTTAAAAACTGTTTTAAAGCCGGGCTCGGTGGCTCAGCCTGTAATCCCGCGCCTTTGGGAGGCTGAGGTGAGCGGATTGCCTGAGCCCGCGGGTTCGAGACCCACCTGGGCAGCGAGACCTCATCTCTACAATAAATCAAAAAATCAGCCGGGCGTGGTAGCACATGCCTGTAATTCCAGCTACTCGGAAGGCTGAGGCAGAAGGATCGCCGAAGCCCAGTAGGTCGAGGCTGCGGTGGCCGGGAGCGGCCACTGCACTCCAGTCTGGGTGACAGAGTGAGACTCCAACTCAAAAAAAAAAAAAACTGTTTTAGAGTTTTCTTTCTTTTCCTTGTTTTTTTTTTTTGAGTTGGAAGTGAAAGTCTCACTCTGTCACCCAGACTGGTGTGTAATGGCACGCTCACGGCCACCACAGCTTCTACCTGCTGTGCTCTGGCGATTCTTCCACCGCAGCGTCCCATGTAGCTGGAACTACAAGTGCACGCCACACCTGGCTAATTTTTTGATTTATTGTAGAGACAAGGTATCACCAAGTTTCCCAGGCTGATCTCAAACACGTGGACTCAGGAAATCCTCTCACCTCAGCCTCCCAAAGTGCTGAAATTACAGGCGTGAACTACCGTGCCCAGCCTGTTTTAGGGTTTTCATGCCCACTTGGGGTGCTTACAGAAGCAGGTCCAGGCCCTTGCCCGTCCTGGGATGGGTCGGCAGCATTTATTCCCTTGCATTGCTGGGGCCTCAGCTGTGTGGCAGACACTGCGCGTGGGCCGGTGCATGCCCCTGAGAGCGTTCATCCAGCCTCCATCCACAGAGGAACACTCTTGAGCTCCCGCCGTGTGCAGGCACACAGGGTCCCGTATCCCCTCTCAGCTCCGAATCCTAGTGGGACCCCCAGAGCAAGTTCTAGAGGACAGGTGTCAGAAGAACCTTCTCTTGCTACCACCAGTCTCTGCCACCCTCGGGCTGTCTGATCTCAGCTCTGGCCCCTTCCTCACAGCCACGAATCCAGGCTAAATCTTTTTACAAAGCCTTCGGCAACTGTTTTCTGTCATCATGGCCCCCGATGCAGAAGTCAACCAAGGGACTGCAGAAGTGCAGACAGGTGAGGTCATCCTGTCCAGCCCCCGACCTTGGGGCAAGAACACCTTCTGCGACCCAGCTGGGTCCCAGAAGGAGAGAGTCCTCCCACAGCCTTCTCTGACTCACTTCTCCCCAAAGCTTGCCCCCAGCCCTTCACGAAAGTCCTACCTGAAGGCTAACTTAAGTGCCTCCTGCTGTAGCTTCAGTTTCTCATCGGGCTGAAACCCAAGGGACAAGCTCGTTTTCTCAAGAGGCTCAGGGACTGGGACAGGAGTGGTGTGGACACACAGGTGCGGAAACACTCTCAGCTTTCTCTTCTTTCTCTTCTCACAGCTCATTCTCTCCCCTTCCCTCCTCTCTCCTTAGTCCCCCACTCAACCCCCAGCTCCTGGCTGGGAGCCAGCATTGTTCCTGCCTGGCTCCCCTCTCCCCTCCTCCTTCCCTCCCTGCTCCCCCTCCAGCCTGCCCAGCCCCTGGCATGCCACAGCCCCAGCGGGGAGGGGACAGGGGGTCAGCCTAGGAGAACTTTCCTGCCCCATCTTCTGCGTCCTCATCAGTCTACCCTTCCTGTCCCCCCCGATGGCCCCCAGCCGGCACAGAAGCCTGCAGAGCTTGGGTTACTCGGGCCCCTGGTTATTTTTAATGCCACCAGCTCAGGAGATAAATATACCTCCCCCTCCTCCCAGCTGTCCCGGAGAGACCAACATCCCTCCCAAACTCCCTCCTTCTCCTACCATCCATCCGATCTCCTGAACTGACTCACCCTAATGCTTTCGACCCCAGTCAGTCCCTCTGGACCCCAGACTCCCCACAGGAAGACGGCTTGTCCCCAAGTTTCCTAAACGGAGGCGGACCAGGACCCTCAATGTCCTGGCTCCACCTAGTGGTGTCTTGAGGCATCATGCCTAGCCAAGGGGTCTGGTGGGAGCCTCATGCCCCTGGTGCTCCCGGCTGGGGCAGGACTTCAGAATGCCCCAGGGAGGAGGCACCGGGACAGACAGAAGCTGCTCCTGCTGTCAGGTCTGCCTTCTAGGCCCCAGCATTGGCCCTGAGGTCCCTCTCCTACCTGGCCAGCGGAGGGGTGGTGGCCACCCTCTTCCTCCCTGTTATCCCACGCCACTGTTAGGTCCCGCAATGCAGGGAAGTTCTTTTGGAATTGACTTCCAGGCCTCTTGCTTTGGCCCTAAGAACCATCTGGGAATAGCTCCAGGCAGGAGCTGTAGCTCTCCAGAGAGGACAGAAGGGGATCCTAGGACCAGATAGATTGCTGCTCATTCCTAGACTGTCAAAGTCCCCAGGAATAAAGAAGCCACCAAGGTTGTCTAGAGCAGATCCCAAAATAAGTCACCCAGAAGTGGTTATCTAATGGCCAGGATGTGGCTCGCACCTGTAATCCCAGCACTTTGGGAGGCCAAGGCAGGAGGACTGCTTGAGCCAGGAGTTCGAGACCAAGCGTGGTTATCTGATCTGTGCTTGAATGCCTCCAATAACAGGGCACTCACCCCCTCTGGTTCCAAAACAGAAACAAGTACTGGGACCCATTCCTTTGTCTGGGCGGAAATCCGGTTCTGTAGCTTCAACTCTTCAGACCTGGTTCTGCCTCCCGGGCTCACATAAGAAAAGCCTGGGCCCTGTTACCCAGAGCGCTTCAGACACTTAAGACGATTTCCCACCTCTGTTTTTATTTATGGTGAAATGTTTCATGCTGTCAATGAAGAATCCTATTACGGCAGTGCACCTCTCAGGTCCCACAGGCCCTGACATCAACCCCCACTTGCACCTCTTTCTTCTTCCTGAGAGGGAACCACTGTCCTCTCCCCTTTTTTTTTTTTTTTCTGAGTTGGAGTCTCACTCCATTGCCCAGACTGGAGTGCAGTGACACATTCACAGCCACTCCAGTGTCAACCTGCTGGGGTCCAGTGATTCTTCCACCTCAGCCTTCCAAGTAGCCAGAACTACAGGTACATGCTACCACACCTGGCTAATTTTTTTGATTTATTGTAGAGACGATGTCTTAGCAAGCTGCCTGGGCTGATCTCGAACCCGTGGGCTCAGGCAATCTACGCACCTCGGCCTCCCAAAGTGCTGGGATTACAGGCTGAGCCACCGAGCCAGGCCCTCTCCTCTATTTTCATCGTTATTTTGCCTTTAAAAATATTCTTTACAGCCAGGCTCAGTGGCTCAGCTTGTAATCCCAGCACTTTGGGAGGCTGAGGTGAGTGGATTGCCTGAGCCTGCGGGTTTGAGACCTGCCTGGGCAACTTGGAGCGACTTCATCTCTACAATAAATAAAAATAAAAATAGCCAGGCGTGGTAGCAGGCGCCTGTAGTTCCAGCTGCTTGGAAGGCTGAGGCAAAAGGATCGCTGGAGCCCAGCAGGTTGAGGCTGCAGTGGCCGGAAGCGGCCACTGCACTCCAGTCTGGGTGACAGAGTGAGACTCCAACTCAAAAAAATATATATTCTTTATACACATGCATCTCTAAATAACAAATGTCTGGTTTTGCAGGTTTCTTTCTTTTTTCTTTCTTTCTTTCTTTCTTTCTTTCTTTCTTTCTTTCTTTCTTTCTTTCTTTCGAGTCAGGGACTTGCTCTGTCATGCAAGAGTGCAGTGGCATCATTCTGACTGACTGCAGCCTTGACCTCCTGGATTCCAGTGCTCCTCCTGCCTCTACCTCCTGAGTAGTTAGAACTTTGGCCACGCACCACCACCCTAGGTTAATTAAAAAATTTTTTTGGCTGGGCTCGGTGGCTCAGCCTGCAAACCCAGCACTATGGGAGATTGAAAGTGAGTAAATTGCCTGAGCCCACGGGTTCGCGACCAGCCCAGGCAACTTAGTGAGACTCCGTCTCTACAATAGATCAAAAAATTAGCCGGACGTGGTAGCTCGTGTCTGTAGTTCCAGCTACTAGGAAACCTGAGGTGGAAGGATCATTGGAGCTCAGCAGGCTGACGCTGGGGTGGCCTTGAATATGCCACTGCACTCCAGTCTGGGTGACGGAGTAAGACTCCAACTAAAAAAAAAAAAAAAAAAATTATTGCCCAGGCCGGTCTTAAACTCCTGGCCTCAAGCAACCCATCACACCTGACTTTTGCGGGTTTTTTTTTTTTGAGTTGGAGTCTCACTCTGTCACCCAGACTGGAGTGCAGTGGCTGCTCCTAGCCACCACAGCCTCGACCTGCTGGGCTCCGGCGATCCTTCCGCCTCAGCCTTCCAAGTAGCCGGAATTACAGGCGCGCGCTACCACGCCCGGCTGATTTTTTGATTTATTGTAGAGATGAGGTCTCGCTGCCCAGGCGGGTCTCGAACCCGTGGGCTCAGGCAATCCACTCACCTCAGCCTCCCAAAGGCGCGGGATTACAGGCTGAGCCACCGAGCCCGGCTTTTTGCGGGGTTTTAAACTTTTTTTTTTTGAGTCAAGGTCTCACTCTGTCATCCAGGCTGGAGTGCAGTGACATGATCACGACTCACTGCATTCTTGACCTCTGGGCTCAGGCAATCTTTCCGCCTCAGCCTCCTGTGCAGGTGAGACTACAGGTGCATGCCACCACTCCTGGTTAATTAAAAAAAAATTTTTGTAGAAACGGAGTTTAGCTATGTTGTCCAGGCTGGTCTTGAACTCTGGACTCAAGCAATCCTCTTTCCTTGACCTCCCAAGTACTGGGATTGCAGCATGAGCGCCTGCACCTGCTGGTTTTAAACTTTTTTTTTTTTTTGAGTTGGAGTCTCACTGTCGCCCAGACTGGAGTGCAGTGGCCACTCCCAGCCACCGCAGCCTCGACCTGCTGGGCTCCGGCGATCCTTCCGCCTCAGCCTTCCGAGTTGCTGGAACTACAGGCGCGCGCTACCATGTCCGGCTGATTTTTGATTTATTGTAGAGATGAAGTCTCGCCTGCCCAGGCGGGTCTCGAACCTGCGAGCTCAGGCAATCCACACACTTCAGCCTCCCAAAGGCGCAGGATTACAGGCTGAGCCACCGAGTCCGGCAGTTTTAAACTTTTTTATAAATGGCTTCCACTCTGTGTATGTTACTGCAGGTTACCCTTCCTGGTCTACGTGACGGTTTTTGTTTTTGTTTTTGTTTTTGTTTGAGTTGGAGTCTCACTCTGTCACCCAGCTTCGACCTGCTGAGCTCCGGCGATCCTTCTGCCTCGGCCTTCCAAGTAGCTGGAACTACAGACGCACACTACCACGCCTGGCTAATTTTTTGATTTATTGTAGAGATGAGGTCTCGCCAAGTTGCCCAGGTGAGTCTCGAACCTGTGGGCTCAGGCAATCCACTCACCTCAGCCTTCCAAAGCGCGGGATTACAGGCTGAGCCACCGAGCCCGGCCTGTGTGATGTTGTAAGATTCATTCATGCCAATGTATTTCCATGGTTGTATTGAATGAACATATCTCACAATTGTGAAAAATCTAAAAATCTCACAGTACCAGACAACAGGAGGAATGGGAGCTCTTAATCCACTGCTGTGGGAGAGAAACCTGTTATGAGCACTCTAAACCGATGTGGAAGATGGCTTTCCTTAAGACCAGCAATTCCCTCCCAGATGAACTTGAGAAAATGGTATGCATATTTATGCCAGGAGACACAGCAAGGGTTTTCGTGGTGGCATGACTGGTAGCACCCCAAACAGCCCCCCTTACTCACCTATTGATTCATTTCTTTTATTTTTACTTTTTTTTTTTTTGACTCAGAACCTCACTCTGTCACCCAGGCTGGAGTACATGATAGGATCATGGCACACTGTAGTCTCAACCTCCTGGGTTCAGGCGATCCTTCCACTTCAGCCTCCCGAGTAGCTGGAACTACAGGCATGCACCACTCACCCAGCTACTCTTTATTTATTTATTTATTTATTTGAGTTGAAGTCTCACTCTTGTCACCCAGGTTGGAGTGCAGTGGCACACTCATGGCCACCACAGCCTCCACCTGCTGGACTTAGGTGATTCTTTCACCTCAGCCTCCAAGTAACTGGAACTACAGATGCACGCCACCATGTCCGGCTAGTTTTTGTGATTTATTGTAGAGACGAGGTCTCACTAAGTTGCCCAGGCTGGTCTCCAACCCGCAGGCTCAGGCAATCCTCTCGTCTTGGTCTCCCAAAGTGTTGGGGTTACAAACAGCCACTGAGCCTGGCCGTAATTTTTATTTTTTTGTATAGATGAGGTTTCACTATGTTGCCAGGCTGGCCTTGAACTCTTGGGCTCAGACAGTCCTCTTGCCTCGACCTCCCAAAATGCTTTGATTACAGGTGTGAGCTACCACACTGGGCCATAATTCATCTCTCAGGTGTACATGGAGTACCCATTGAGAACCAGGCACTGGGAATTTGAACAAGATAGACCCCATTTCTGCCCTCACAGAGGTGGTCACTCTGTACTCAGATGAGGTGGGTGTTATTGTCCCGTTTTCTTTTCTTTTCTTTTCTGAGTTAGAGTCCCACTCTGTCGCCCAGGCTGGAGTCAGGCGGGCCTCCAAGGCTGGCTCCGGGCCTCCAAGGCTGGCTCCCAACACTGGAGTGCAGTGGCACACTCACAGCCACCGCAGCCTTGACCTACTGGGCTCAGGTGATGTTTCCACCTCATCCTTCCAAGTAGCTGGAACTACAGGTGTGCACCTCCACACCCGGCTAAATTTTTGATTTATTGTAGAGATGAGATCTCACCAAGTTACCCGGGCTGGTCTCGAGCCTGTGGGTTCAGGCATTCCTCTCACCTTGGCCTCCCAAAGTGCTGGGATTATAGGCGTGAACCGCCACCGGGAATGACTAATTTTATGGTCTTTAAAGAATGTTTCCCTGGAGGGTAGCTTTTCTTGAGGCAGTGGCGGCCCCTGGTGGCCTTGCCCCACCATAGCCCTGTCTACTTTCTGTCGGGTGGAACCTGCCCTGAGCAAGGAAGAGGGCAGATTGCTTCTCTGCAAGTTGCTCATCAAACCACAGAGCCAGAGAGTGTGAGTTGGAAAGGCACGACTTGTCGCTCTGCACCCTCTCCCTCTCCTTCAGGCTCACGGCCTCCTTTATCTCACCCTAGCTGGGCAGGCGTCATCCTACATCCCGTCCCAGCCCTAAGCCCCTGGTGGACACACCTGGCAGCCGCTGTGCATCTCCCCAGGCCACTGTCCCCCTTCCCCAGGACGAGATGCACACTTGGGTGGCTTCCCTGTTCCCTCCCTCTACCCCTGCATCAACCTTGTCCTGGAACTCATACTTCCTAGAAATCCTCCTGTCTATTCCCTCCCTCCACCCTGGACTTGTCCCTCCAGCCCTGCTGGTGGCAGCTGGGTCCGGGTGGCCACCCTACCCCAGTCCTCCACCTGGGCACTTTCTAAGATGGGCATCTGGCCAGGTAATCCTCAGGCTAAAACCCTCCACACCTGTTGCTCCCTGGAGATCAGAGGCCCATACTCCCCCCCCCCACCAACTTTGTCTGCATCTCCTCTGGCCCCTGCTCACGCGTGCCTCTCTGCCGGGTACCCCTCCACGGCTCTCACCTCCAGCTTCCAACACACTCATAGGCTCCTTGGGGATGGACTCCACATTGGGCATCTTTTTTTTTTTTTGAGTTGGAGTCTCACTCTGTCGCCCAGACTGGAGTGCAGTGGCCGCTCCCGGCCACCACAGCCTCGACCTGCTGGGCTCTGACGATCCTTCTGCCTCAGCCTTCCAAGTAGCCGGAACGACAGGCACGCACTACCACACCCGGCTAATTTTTGATTTATTGTAGACACAAGGTCTTGCCAAGTTGCCCGGGTGGGTCTCGAACCCGTGGGCTCAGGTAATCCTCCCACCTCAGCCTCCCAAAGTGCTGGGATTGGGATGGGTTCCACATTGGACATCTTTGATGCCTTTTTTTTTTTTTAATTGGAGTGTCACTCTGCCTTTGTAACGTTTATGGGGCGCCTAGTGTGTTCCTGGCATTCAGTAAGTGCTTAATAAACAAACTAATGAGGAAACCAAGATCCAGAAGGGTGACATGATTAGTCCAAGATCCCACAGCGAGATGAGGCCCCTCACTCAATGATTTCTTCACCCGCAGCGCTGTTCTTCAACCTCTAGCCCCGGGATGGAGAATGGGGAGGCTGTCTTTCCTGCTGTGAACACAGAAGAAAGAAGAAGGCAGGAGGACCATTCCCGTCAGCCCCCCCAGTGGGAAAAGGAGGGGGAGAAGGAGCAGGCCTGGCACCAGGCAAGCAGGGGAGAAGGCAGAGCTCCCGGGACAAAGCCATGCTGCCCAAAGAGGCCGTTTCCTCCCTCTGCGCCCCCAGATGGCTCTGTGAAGAGCTTCTCAGAGTCATCCTCCGCCATCTGGGGTCCGTCCACTAGCTTTTCTCTTCCCACCTCTTGCTAAAAGACAGTAGCCCGGCCAGGCCCAGTGGCTCAGCCTATAATCCCAGCACTTTGAGAGGCCGAGGTGAGTGGACTGCCTGAGCCCGCCGGTTCGAGACCAGCCCGGGCAACCTGGTGAGATCTCATCTCTACAATAAATAAAAAATGAGCCAGGTAGGCTGAGCTTGGTGGCTCAGACTGTAATCCCAGCACTTTGGGAGGCTGACGTGAGTGGATTGCCTGAGTTTGCGGGTTCGAGACCCACCTGGGCAACTTGACAAGACCTCATCTCTACAATAAAAAAAAAAAATTAGCTGGGCGTGGCACGCCTGTAGTTCCAGCTACTTGAAAGGCTGAGGCGGAAGGATCACCAGAGCCCAGCAGGTCAAGGCTGTGGTGGCTGGGAGCAGCCACTGCACCCTAGTCTGGGTGACAGAGTGAGACTCCAACTCAAAAAAAAAAAAAAATGAGCCAGGCGTGGTAGTGCACACCTGTACTTCTGGCTACTTGGAAGGCTGAGGTGGAAGGATTGCTGGAGCCCAGCAGGTCAACGCTGGGGTGGCCGTAAGCTTGCCACTGCACTCCAGCTTGGGTGACAGGGTGAGACTCTAACTCAAAAAAAAAAAAAAGACAGTAGCCCATTGCGACTGTGTCCCTTGCTTCGTGTCCAGTGAGATCTGTGGAGCTGGGCAGTGGAAGGACAGGGAGAAGAGGGGAGATAAGGGGCCAAGAGGATGAGGGCAGGAGCAACTTCCTGGCCCTGCTGCAGCCCCTGGTGATGAGGCAAAAACAGGGATGGGCAGGAGCACACATGAAACCCCGTCTCAGATCTCTCTGGCCACTGCCTGCAATGATGTTCTGTCATCTCTCCTTCTCCTGTCCCATAATGACATCTTGGCAGATCGTAGGGCTTTCTGGGCACTTTGGGCTGTAAAAAGTCCTGTATAGTTCAATTAATCCAGTGTAAAACTTCATCTCCTATCCCATTAAAAAGCTCTTCATGAGCTGGGCTCAGTGGCTCAGCCTGTAATCCCGCACCTTGGGAGGCTGAGGTGAGTGGATTGACTGAGCCCGCGGGTTCGAGACCCGCCTGGGCAACTTGGTGAGACCTCATCTCTCCAATAAATCAAAACAATTAGCTGGGTGTGGTAGTGTGCGCCTGTTGTTCCAGCTACTTGGAAGGCTGAGGCGGAAGGATCGCTGGAGCCCAGCAGGTCGAGGCTGCAGTGGCCGGGAGTGGCCACTGCACTCCAGTCTGAGCGACAGAGTGAGACTCTAACTCAAAAAATAAAATAAAATAAAATAAAAATAAAAAGTTCTTCATGGCCAGGCACCATGCCTCACACTTATAGTCCCGAACTTTGGGAGGCAGAGGCAAGGGGATTGCTTGAGCCCTGGGGGTTCGAGACCAGCCCAGGCAACTTGGCGAGATGTCATCTATACAATAAATTAAAAAAATTAGCTGGGTGTGGTGGCACACGCCTGTGGATACAGCTACTTGGAAGGCTGAAGTGGAAGCATCACCTGAGCCCAGCAGGTCGAGGCTGCAGTGGCTGTGAGCATGTCACTGTACTCCAGCCTGGGCGACAGAGTGAGACGCCAACTCAAAACAAAAACAAACAAACAAGCAAACAAAACAAAACAAAACTCTTCATGCCCTGCTAGTCAAGGCTCGACCTCAGGGCCAAAGACCAGCAGCAGGATCCCACTCCTGCCCCCCTGGCCCCTTCTGGGCTTATTTCTTTCCTGCAGGAGTGGTGAGGAGACAGGGATAGATGTCACCTACCTAGTGCTATGGTCAACCTCCCACAGATGCAGACCTCTCTTGGGGGTGATGTTCACGCTGGCTGCCCCACAGGGGTTCCTTCGGCAGGCTTCTCTTGGCCCCAGAACCTCACCTGCCTCCTCCGTGGCCCCTCTGTTCCTTTCTCTCTCCAAGATTGTTTTCCTAGCTCAGCGAAGGGAGGTGATCAAGTCTTCCTTCCCAAAAGATGGCTGCCCAAGAGCTCGACGCTGCTGTGTCCTCACGGGCCTGGCAACCTGAGGGGGTGGTTCCCCTGGAAGACTGGGTCCACTCTCCTGGGTGGGCATCACAGAGCAGAGGAGGGAAGGTGCAGCCCACTGGGGCTCAGAACGATACTCCAGTGGGGGCAATGGGAGCGTCCCCATCCTTCATCCAGACACCTTGTGCCTGCCATCACCGATAGCCTTACTGCTTTATTTATTTTTTAAAAATTTTAAACATTTATTCATTTATTGCAAAGGGTGTCACTCTGTCATCCAGACTGGAGTACAGTGGTGTGACGGCAGCTCACTGCAGCCTTGAACTCCTGGTTTCAAGTGATCCTTCCACCTCAGCCTTCTGGATAGCTGGGACTACAGATGCGTGCCACCACACTCAGTTAGTTTTAAAATTTTTTTGTAGAGATGAGGTCCATATGTTGCCCAGGCTCCTTCTTACATTGTTTTTCAGTCCAAGTCTCACTCTGTTGCCCAGCGGCACCATCACAGCTCACTGCAGTCTCAGCCCACGCACCATCATGCCCGGCTAATTTTTTTAAAAATTCTGTGGAGATGAGGTTTCACTGTTTCCCAGGCTAGTCTTGAGCTCCTGTGATCAAATGATCCTCCTGCCTTGGCTCCCAAAGTGCTAAGATTACAGGTGTGAGCCACCACGCCCAGTCTCTTTCTTACTTTTTATTTTATTTTATTTTTTTTGAGTTGGAGTCTCACTCTGTCGCCCACACTGGAGTGCAGTGGCCACTTCCGGCCACCGCAGCCTCGACCTGCTGGGCTCCGGTATTCCTTCCGCCTCAGCCTTCCAAGTAGCCGGAATTACAGGCATGCGCTACCACGCCCGGCTGATTTTTTGATTTATTGTAGAGATGAGGTCTCGCTGCCCAGGCGGGTCTCGAACCCGCGGGCTCAGGCAATCCACTCACCTCAGCCTCCCAAAGGCGCGGGATTACAGGCTGAGCCGCGGAGCCCGGATTCTGGGGAGGCTTTTATCTCACTGCATTTAGAGGGCCCCTTCTCTATCCTGGAAAGGCCTTCATTTTATTAGGCTGGGGGGGGGCTCCCTGCCTCCACAGAACCTCCTCAGCTTGTTCATGGGCATCCGAGATGCCTGCTGGAGTGACTTTGACACTGGTACCCACTGTGGTGTCACATAGCCCATAGGCCCTGGCTCCAGAGACATGATGAGAGGTGCAGCCAAAGGCCCACAAAAATGCGGGTAATGAATGCCCTGCCAGAGAAGGAGGCCCACCCTGTTCCGCCGAGTGCCCGCCAGCCCCAAATAAGGACCTCAGTTTCACTCAGTGCTTCAAAGATCAGTTATCTGTTTAGAATCTGGTGAGCACAGAAGTCAGCCCCACAGGCTGGGGGAACTGGAACTTGCCTTCTCCTGTCTTGAAAACAACACCGCACTTTGCCCCAGAGTTCTTAGCCATCTCTGCTCTCCACAGCTCCCCAGACTCCCTAAGAGTGGTTCAGGGGAGATTTCCTCTAGCTTAATGGCTTTCATTGTGATGGTCCTCAAAAAAGGCTTTGTACAAAGACCTCCCCACACCTGGCTTCACTGGATTCTCAGAACAAACTTATGGGGATGGGTATGTGATGACCGCCTTTACCAAACAGGTAAACTGAATCTTTCTTAGAGAAGTTATGTAACTTGTCCAAAGTCATTTGTCTAGAAAACGCAAGAGTCAGAGCCACTGCTCTGTGCATGAGTCACAGAACCAAGTGTCTCCTCTCTGGGTGAGGGTGAGGGGCTCAGCTGTCCAAGGGGCCCCCGAAGGATCCCAGGGGATCTCAAATATTCAGCATCCCTCTCCTCCCAGCCAGGAAGTGCAAGAGAGGAGAACGAAATTCCAAGCCAGCTCTCCTGACGCCCCCAGTCCAAACCGAACGCAGCATTTGGGAGGTGACGTGAGGGTGGAGAAGCCAGCGTCCCAGATGCCCGGCTGCACGACTCTCAATCAACCCCCTCGCGGCCACGTCGCTGGCCCCTCCCTGGCCGCCATTTCCAAAGCCCCTTAGGCCTAGGGACAGGGAGGGGGTGGAGCCAGACTCCTCAAGCGGCGGGCTCTCGGTGGGATGGCTTCCCGGGTCTCTGACGCTGCTGTACGCTCGACCCAGAAAGCCCCCTTCATCCTCTGCGCTCCCCCAGCTCTTGGTCCCCAGCACCTAGGGCTGATTAAGTATTGTAACCCTCTTACTACGTTTACTTCCACCATCAGACAATGCACTCCATCGCTGCTGGCCTCCCATCACCAAACCATGAGCATTTCCAGGGCTGGGCCGGAGCACCACAGTCTCGCGTGCTGACACGCCGTAGGTGCCCAGCTCACACTTGAACTAAACTGACTTTACGCGAGCAGACATTCCCTCCTCAAAGACCCCCTCTGTCTCATCATCCCCGAGTCTCTGCCCTTGACTCTCCGTACCCCAAATCCTACCTGTCCAGCTCAAGGATGCCCCGCCCCGCGAAAGCCTTCCCTACTTCTCCCACCTTTGGTGAGCGCTCAGCTCCGCTCCCGAAAAGGCCGTTTTGCAGATTAAGCCAGAAAATGCAAGTAAAATGTTAGAACAGGATTTGGAACATTACAAAGGCTCCATAAACTTGGGCCAGTCGTTGAGAAAACAAGAGCTGCGTCTTGGATGGGCTTCCTCGTGGGGACTCGATCTGTGCGCCACCAGGGGGCGCCCTCCACCCAAAACAACTCTGGCGGGGAACAGGATGGGGCGCCTTCCTGGAGCTGGAGGACTTCCTACGGTGGGTAGGTGAACCCCCGTAGTCACGTGGAAGAGCTGTGGGAAGGACGGAGGGTGGAGAGGAAACCATTCCCGAGCCCATGACACCCCCTCGCCTGGATGGATACTTGGGTGTGTGGGTCCCAATATCAGGGGTGTGTGTGTCTGTGTTGTGTGTGTGTGTGTGTGCGCGCGCGCCAGAGTCTCTCTGACGCCCAGGATGGAGTGCAGTGGCGCGATCATGGCTCACCGCAGACTCGACATTCTGGGTTCAGGCGATCCTTCCACCTCAGCCTCCTGAGTAGCTGGGACTACAGGCGCATCCACCAGCTTGTCTATAGATAGGGGGGTGCCACAAAAAAATGCATACACGGTTTAAGAGAAGTTAGCTGTGTATTACTTTTATTTAATTAATTACTTTATTTTTTTGAGTTGGAGTCTCATTCTGTCGTCCAGGCTGGAGTGCTGTGGCACAATCACGGCCATCCCAGGGTCGACCCGCTGGGCCATGCCTGGCTAATTTTTGATTTATTGTAGAGATGAGGTCTCACTCACTTGCCTGGGCTCCCCTCGAACCCGCAGGCTCGTGCAATCCTACTCGCCTTGGCCTCCCAAAATGCTGGGATTATAGGTGTATTGCTTTTAGTTCACTGTGTCTAGACACTGATGGTAACCACTTTGAGCACCTCTTGTAATTGCAGTAGTCAAACGTGGTTTGTATTCATCTTTTGTTACCAGTATGCATTTCGTATTACAATTTTAACACAGTTTTTTCCTTTCTTAAAATGTGTATCCTTTTTTTGGCAACCTCTGAATGTATATGTACACATATACTCTACATGTGTATAGTGTGTATATGTGTGCATATATATAGTGTGTATGTGTGTGTATGTATGTATGTATATATACATACAATTTTTTTGTAGAGACGAGGTCTCACTATGTTGCCCAGACTTGTCTCGAACTCCTGAGCTCAAGCGATTCTCTCCCCCGGCTTCCCAAAGTGCTGGAATTACCAGCTGAGCCACCAGACCGGCCCAGATATCAGATATTTGTTCTTGTTTTCCGGCAGTGTCTCCCAGCTTCTCTCTGCAGAGAAGGGATACAATGCTGTATCCCTTCAGTTTTGTAGAGAGTGAGAATTTGTTATTTACAAAAAACCATGGCTGCATCCAACCTTTCAGCAGCCCAAGAGATTTCCAGCACTGCGCCCATTTTATCGATGGGAAAACTGAGTCTTAGGAGAATTCATGAGTGGCAGCTTTCTTGGGTGCGCTGAGTAACTGAGACTCGAACCCCCTCCAGGCTGGATCCTCCGGGCATCCCTTCCACGGGCTGAGTTCTGTTCATCATCTGCTGTGATGAGCGTTATGACCCTTCCTCTCCACCCCCGCCCTCAGAAAGCCGCCGCATCAGATCGGATTCTCCAGGGCACGGCCCCTCCTTTGGCGCCACTCTCCAGCCCCCTGGGGACGCAGGGACAGAGGCCGCCGCCGTTTCTCTGAGCTCTAAGGGGTTAAGGCCGGGGTCCCGCCCCTTTTCCCGCCCGGCTGGCGGGAGTATGAATAGTCCCGCTCCCACTCCCGACTCTCAGACGCTCGGACTACTCCCCGCCCCGCCCCGCCCTGTCATTGTCCCCGGCGGTCTCTTTTCTCTTTCGTCCTAAAAGCTCCGAGAGCCGCTCCCTTCTCCTGGTGGCCCGCGTCTGTCCACCCTCAGTGGGTCAGGCGAGCAGGATGGAGGGCTGCATGGGGGAGGAATCCTTTCAGATGTGGGAGCTCAACAGGCGCCTGGAGGCCTACCTGGCCCGGGTCAAGGCGCTAGAGGAGCAGAATGAGCAGCTCGGCGCGGAGCTCGGGGGGCTCCGGGCACAATCCGGGGACGCTTCCTGGCGGGCGCGTGCCGACGACGAGCTGGCGGCCCTGCGGGCCCTCGTGGACCAGCGCTGGCGGGAGAAGCACGCGGCCGAGGTGGCGCGCGACAACCTGGCCGAGGAGCTGGAGGGCGTAGCCGGCCGCTGCCAGCAGCTGCGGCTGGCGCGGGAGCGGACGGCGGAGGAGGCAGCCCGCCACCGGCGCGCCGTCGAGGCCGAGAAGTGCGCCCGGGCCTGGCTGAGCGCGCAGGCGGCGGAGCTGGAGCGCGAGCTGGAGGCCCTGCGCGCCGCGCACGAGGAGGAGCGCGCCGGCCTGAACGCACAGGCGGCCTGCGCCCCCCGCGGCCCCGCGCCGCCCCGCGGGCCCCCCGCGCCGGCCCCCGAGGTGGAGGAGCTGGCCCGGCGGCTGGGCGAGGCGTGGCGCGCGGCGGTGCGCGGCTACCAGGAGCGCGTGGCGCACATGGAGACGTCGCTGGCCAGGCCCGCGAGCGGCTGGGCCAGGCGGTGCAGGGCGCCCGCGAGGGCCGCCTCGAGCTGCAGCAGCTGCAGGCCGAGCGCGGCGGCCTCCAGGAGCGCAGGGCGGCGCTGGAGCAGAGGCTGGAGGGCCGCTGGCAGGAGCGACTGCGGGCGGCCGAGAAGTTCCAGGTGAGGAGGTGGCGCACCTGGGCGGGGCCAGGCTCCAGGGAGTCCCGATGAGGCTCAGAGACCTTCCAGGAAGGGAGTGGGCGGGGTGGTGCCCAACCTAGGCCTGGTGCCACGGGTTACAGCCCGCGGAGCAGGGCGGGAATGGCGGGGACCCAGAGGCCGCGCCAAGGACGACCCCCGGCGGAGCAGCCGGCCCGAGACCGTTGTGGCAGCCCCCTCACCCTCTGGGTGGCACCTGCCCACCCCGATGGCCCCGGCCCCGCGCTGCCATTGTGGCAGTCCCTCCTCAGCGCTGACTCCACGGTCTGGCCACTCAGAATCTCCAAGCCCCTCACAGCCCCCCCTTGCCCCGACAGGGAGGTGAGGGGCCCCGAATGAGTGACCACCATCCCCTCTCCCATGTCACCGCTTCGGGCCCCTGAAGCACATTCCAGAGGCCTGGGACAGCTGCTCCTTCTCACTCTGCGCAGATGTGACCAGCAGCTGAGAAAACAGCCTCTTGCCTGGGCCAGACGGAGAGGTGTCATGGCCACTTCCCCCTCCTCCTCTCAGAGGAGAAAGATTCCAGAACGTGGGAGCGGAGGGGGCGAGTGCCTGGTGTGAGGAGCTGGAGGGCCTTGGGAGATGGGGCCAATGGGACGGGGCTGTCTGGGTTCCGTCCTGTGAGCTCCTCCGGCCTCTCAATGAATCGTTTTTCCTTCTGCTTCCACTTTTTTCTCTCCCCTTTCTGTAACCCATCTCCTCTCTTCCTCACCCCCCCCTTCCTGTGGGAGTTGGGTTCTCAGCAACATGTGCTACCATTTAATCAGCATCCTTGGGAACAGCGACTGTGGGAGAGGGCTGAGGGGCCCTGTGCTCATGTCCGCAGACCTGGGGGCTCTCTGGGCTGGGGGTGGGGTGGGGAGGCAGGGGTCTGCTCTGTAGAGAAGCCAGCGATGGCAGCCAAGGACGATGCAGGTTAAACAGCAGAAGGAACTCGCCCCTTCACTGACGGCCTCTGGCCTGCTCTGCAGCTGGCGGTGGAGGCCCTGGAGCAGGAGAAACAGGGCCTGCAGAGCCAGATCGCCCAGGTCCTGGAAGGTCGACAGCAGCTGGCACACCTCAAGATGTCCCTCAGCCTGGAGGTGGCCACGTACAGGTACGAGTTGATCCTGACCCACCCGGGCACACAGACGCACACACGCGACTGTGACTGGAGGGGCCCAGAAGCACAGGTGTGGCAGCACTTCCACACCAGGACATGTCCTGCCTGAGCCCTCCTGCTCTCCCATAGGCTCAGGACCTGAGAAGTGTCCTCTGCCCAGGAAATCCCGCTAGGAGGCCATGTCACTGAAGGGGAGGGCCTCAGGAGAAGGGCTGGACATGGGGGCATCTGCCCTAGACCCTCCCCCAAGGGGCTGAAAGCCCCAAACCCGTGTGTGTACTCACACCAAGGGTGCTATGTCCTTCAGCAACCTCAGAAAAGAGGTACTGTGGGGCATCGACCCACCACCTGACCTGGGTTCAGCCTTGTCTAGGGGCTTTGAGCTGGGCCAGATGGCTTCCGAGGCCTGTTCCTGTCGAAATGTCATGGGTCAACTCCTCTGGAGCCACAGTGCCAATGACCCTGCCCAGCCTTGACCATGTTTCCTGTTGTCTTAAAAAAGCCTGAGGCCGCCTGGGCGCGATGGCACACGCCCATAATCCCAGCCCCTTGGGAGGCCGAGGTGAGAGGATTGCCTGAGCCCACAAGTTTGAGACTAGCTTGGGCAAGTCGGCAAGACCTCATTTCTACAGTAAATAAAATAAAAAAGGCCAGCCTCAGTGGCTCAACCTGTAATCCCTGCACTTTGGGAGGCCAAAGCAAGTGAATTGTCTGAGCCTGCGGGTTCGAGACCCACCAGGGCAACTTGGCGAGATCTCCTCTCTACAATAAATCAAAAATTAGCTGGGCGTGGTAGCACGTGGCTATAGTTCCGGTTACTTGAAAGGCTGAGGCGGAAGGATGGCTGGAGCCCAGCAAGTCGAGGCTGCGGTGACCACTGCACTCCAGTCTGGGCAAGAGTGAGACTCCAACTCAAAAAAAAGAAAAGAAAAGAAAGAAAAGCCTAAGCCGGGCTTGGTGGCTCAGCCTGTAATCCCGCGCCTTTGGGAGGCTGAGGTGAGTGGACTGCCTGAGCCCGCGGGTTCGAGACCCGCCTGGGCAGGCGAGACCTCATCTCTACAATAAATCAAAAAATTAGCCGGGTGTGGTAGCGCACGCCTGTAATTCCGGCTACTCGGAAGGCTGAGGCGGAAGGATCGCCGGAGCCCAGCAGGTTGAGGCTGCGGTGGCCAGGAGCGGCCACTGCACTGCAGTCTGGGCGACAGAGTGAGACTCCAACTCAAAAAAAAAAAAGAAAGAAAGAAAAGCCTGAGGCCAAGGAGGGGCTCCTTCTCACTGACCCTGTGGCCCTGGGCGGAGCCTATGGCCTCTCCTGGGAAACTGGCCCAGTGGCTGAGGATCCAGTGAAGCAGCCCAAGGAAGGGGCTCTGGGCCTTGTGAAGGGCTGCGTCACCAGCCCACAGGGCAAAGGTCAGGGCTGCATAAGCCATTAGGATAGTGCAACTGCCTCCTTCCTCCCACCCCCTACGGGATCCATTGGCAAAAAGGCAAGGACCCTGGGACAGGTCCAGGAAGGGAGAGGGGGCAGGGCCAGAGAAGGAAGGTCGGTGAGCATCTAGCAGGTTGTGGAAGGTGGGTTCTGCCTTCACAGAAGACAGAGCTCAGAGGAAGGACAGAGTGAAGCCTAGTGAGTACTGACCAAACTCGGAGGTCATGGAGGAAGGCAGGGAGTGGGTGTTCAGTGGGACTTGTTGAATTGACTAGACCCTTCCTCCATCAGCCCCAAGGGACATTGAGGCAGGGACCTGGCCACAAAGACCGCCATGCCCTGAAGAGCTTCGGATCCAGGGTGCTTAGAGATCCCAAGATGAAGGCCCTGACCCCAGTGGAAACTACTGAGGGTCCCAAGACATTTAACCGCTGGTTTTTGAGGCATGAAAAGGATTTGGAGAGAGCACAGAATTCATTTGCTTTTGTCTGTTGCTAGCTCTGGGGGCCCAGAGAGGGAGGAGGGAGCCCATCCCATGGGAACGGCCTGAGAATTCCCACTTCCCTGAGAAGCCCCCCTTCTCAGACCCTCCAGATGGTGATGTGGACAATGGCAGTAATTAGCATAAGAATCAGTCCCCCACACTGAGGATGAGGTCATCGGCCAGGGTGGGAAGTGGAGACTAGTCTAAACCGGGTGTGGGTGTGCCTGTGGCAGTGTCCGACTGTGTGGGAATCTGCTTGTGTCTCTGTGGGCTCTGCTGTGTGTCCCAGATATGTGTGTGACTGCGTGACTAAGTGTGTGAAGTCTGTGGGTGTGTGACCCTGTGATTTCACCCCATGTGTGGCTTTTGTGTGATGGTGGTGAATGAAGAGGCAGCCTGCAGTGCTAGGGACAGTGGAAGTTCG
This sequence comes from Cephalopachus bancanus, assembly GCA_027257055.1. NCBI lineage: Eukaryota > Metazoa > Chordata > Mammalia > Primates > Tarsiidae > Cephalopachus > Cephalopachus bancanus. The sequence continues at coordinate 578,577 of JAPVLO010000633.1, forward strand.
GACCAAGGTGTCCAACTGGCTTGCTGCCTGCATGTCTGGGGGCAGGCGGCTGACCCAGCTTTTCTTCCCTCTCCCCAGAACCCTCCTGGAGGCTGAGAACTCCCGGCTGCAGACACCTGGTGGTGCTTCCAAGGCTGCCCTCGGCTTCCAGGGTAAGAGGGGGAGTCCAGTCAGTGGAAGCTGGGGCAGACCCCATGGGCACTCTTGCTGGTGGTGGTGGCTGCTCCATGGCTCTCCTCACTGCTGTTTCTTCCCCCTCTGCCTTTCTAGAGCTGCAGTTCCTTGGGACCCCAGAGGGCCGGCGTCTTGGACCCTTGCTCCCAGTCCTAAGCCCGACTGCCCTCCCCTCACCCTTGCCGGCCACCCTTGAGACACCTGTGCCAGCTTTTCTGAAGAGTCGGGAATTCCTCCAGGCCCGTACCCCCACCTTGGCCAGCACCCCCATCCCACCCACATCTCAGGCTCCCTGTCCTGCCATGGAGGCAGGGATCAAAGGCCAGGATGCCCCTCTCTCCCTGTTCCAGACTCAGGGTGGGAGGCAGCAGGGTCCAGAACCCCTTTGGGCTGAGGCCAAGGAGGCCATTCCTGCCAGTGTCCTGCCAGGGCCAGAGGAGCCTGGGGGCACACAGCAAGAGGCTAGCACAGGCCAGTCCCCAGAGGACGCTGTTTCCTCAGCCCCACCCCTCAGCCCTGACCACTCCAGTTTAGAGGCTAAGGATGCAGAACCCAGGGGGTCTAGAGGGTCCAGCATATTCCAGGAAGAAGGTGAAGGGCAAATCTGGGGACCAGTAGAGAAAGAAACAGCCACAGAGGGCAAAGCAGTGAGCAGCGAGCAGCAAAAAGTATGGAGAGAAGAGGGAGTTGTGAACGTAAAGGAGGCCCAGGATTCCTGGCTTCCAGTGGACAAGGAAACCCTGGTGTCTCTGGGAGAGAAGATTCAGGAGCCACTGAAAACCGGGGAAAACCTGGGCCATGAGACACTAGAAGAGGGGAATGAGGAATCTCTGCAGGCTTTAGAAGAAAACTTAGAAACACAACAAAGTCCAGAAAAGGAAAATCAAGAGCTGTTGAAGCCTTTAGAAGAAAAGGATGTGGAGGCAAGGAGCCCTCTAGAAAAGGCAACTCCAGAGCTACTGGCGCCCCTAGGAAAAGAGGACACACAGACACTGCAGTCCTCAGAGAACCAGGAACAGATGAGATCTCTCGAAGGCCAGCCAGAGACAGTTTCACTTCCAGGAAAGGGAAGTCAAGAATTGGTAAGTTCTCTAGAAGAGAACCTAGAGTCACTGACAACTCTAGAAAAGGAGGATCAAGAGCCACTGAGATCTCAAAAAGCAGAGGACCAGAAGACATTGAAGCCTCCGACAGAAGAGAACCAGGAATCCCTGAGGCCTCTCAAAGATGAGAACCGAGAGGACTTTAGCTCTCTAGAAAGAGAGAACCAGGAACCACTAAAGTCTCTAGAGGAAGAAGACCAGAAGATCGTGAGACCTCCAGAAAAAGGGAACCAGGAATCACTGGGGTCTCTAGAGGAAGAAGACCAGAGATTGTGAGACCTCCAGAAAAAGAGAACCAGGAGCCACTGGGGTCTTTTGAAGATGAGAACCAAGAGGACTTTAACTTTCTAGAAAAAGAGAACCAGGAGCCACTGAGGTCTCTAAAAGAGGACCAAGAAACATTGAGACCTCTTGAAAAAGACACTCAGCAGCCACTGAGCTCTCTGGGGGAAGAAGGCCAGATGACTTTAAGACCTACAGAGAAAATGGATTCAGAGCCATTGATGTCTCTTGGAAAAGAGAATCAAGAAGAACTAAAGTCACTAAAAGAAGAGAGCATGGAGGCAGTACGACCCTTAGAAGCAGACAACCTAGAATCACTGAAGTCTGCAGAAGAGAACCTGGAGATATTGAAATCTCTAGAAACTCAAGAGCCACTGTGGTCTCTAGAAGGAATGAGTCAGGGGACAATGAAAGCTCTAGAAAAGGAAATGCAAGAACCACTGGGGTCTGTGGAGGAGAACCAAGCCACATGGAGGCTCCTGGAAAAGGAGAACCAGGGACCACTGAGACCTCTGGGAGCAGAGGGCCTAGAGGGTCGGAGATCTCCAGAAGAGGGAGACAAGGAAAGTCCAAGGAATCTGGAAGCGGAAGAGAACCTGAGGAACGGGGAGAATCAAGAGTCTCAGGAGATGCCACCCTCTGTAGATGGACAGGGGTGGGAGGGTGTGGTGGTGAGGGACCAAGGACTGGGTCAGGACAGCCCCTCAGGAAGGGCCGGAGTGGAAAGGGAGGATGAGGAAGAGCCGGCCCTGGGGGAGCAGGATGACTTTGCTGGGAAGGCGGAGGTGGTAGAGCCAGGAGAACTACAGCCAAGTGCCACAGGGGAGGCCTGGACCCCGGAGGAGGGGTGCCCGGGGAGCCCTGAACCCAAAGAACAGAGGGGCTCAGCTGGGGGAGCTGGTGAGAAGGGAGGCGCTGAGAGCCTCCAGGACCAGGCAGGGCTACCAGAACAGGTGGGGACCCCGGGCCTCCCGGCTTCTGGAGGAATGCCAGAGTTGATAGAGCCCCTGAGCGAAGATGAGCGTGCAGTCCCCCCGGGTGACCAAGACTTCCTGGAGGCCACCTTGGGGTCAGAGCCAGTCGTGAGTGAGTGTGCTGTGGGAGCTGAGCAGGGAGAGGAACTGGAGGTGGCAGGGCTGGAGCACCCAGGCCACCTGGCCAGAGAGCAAGTGACGGAGTCACTGCCGGGAGAGGAGAGTTCGGAGGCAGAGAAGGCTCAGGGCTTGGAAGGGCCTGAAAAGGGCCTAGAGGAGGCAGAGCCCCTGGAGGCCGAGCTCTCCCAACTGCCCGTTGGGAGCAGAGACCCCCTGGAGCCTCCCAAGGGCTGGGAGGGGCCCAAGCCTGAGGCCCCCTGGGGAGCAGAGGAGATGCTCCCCGCTGAGACCTCAGGCTGTGGCGGAAGTGAGGCCCTTCACCCTCGGCCCCTGGGGTCAGAGGATGCGGAAGAGGGTGCGCCAGCAGTGCTGGGCCCCCCCAGCCCAATACCCACCCCAATCCTGGAAGATGCTCCTGGGCTCCAGCCCCACACTCAGGGGAGCCTGGAGACCAGCTGGGGGCTGGAGGGCAGGGCTGAGGCCCTGGGAAAAGTGGAGGGTGAACAGGAGGAGTTGGGCTCTGGGGAGATCCCTGAGGGCCTCCAGGAGGAGGGGGAGGAGAGCAGAGAAGAGAGCTCCGATGAGCTTGGGGAAACCCTTCCTGACTCCACACCCCTGGGCCTCTACCTCAGGTCCCCTGCCTCCCTCAAGTGGGACCCAGCTGGAGAGCAGAGGCCCTCCCTTCAGGGGGAGACTGGAAAGGAGGGCTGGGATCCTGCTGACCTGGCTTCCGGGGGCCTTGGGGCCCAACCCTCGGAAGAGGAGGAGGAAGATGAGGAGGAGGAGGGTGGCCGAGACTCTGACCTGTCAGAGGAGTTTGAGGACCTGGGAACTGAGGCTTCTCTTCTTCCTGGGGTCCCCGGGGGAGTGGCAGAACCCCTGGGCCAGGTGCCCCCGTTGCTGCTGGAGCCTGCAGCCTGGGACGTGGATGAGGAGTCCGATGGGTTTGCAGATGAGGAAGAGAGTGGGGAGGAAGAAGATGCAGAGGAGGGGAGGGAGCCCAGGGCTGGGCGTTGGGGGCCAGGCTCCTCTCTTGGCAGCCCCCAGGCCCCAAGTAGCCCCCGGAGAGGGGACCTTCTGGAGTCTGAGGCCATGGGTGTCAGTGCACCCTGGGATGATGGCTTGAGGGGTGCGGCGCCCAGTGCCCCCAGGACTGCCCTGGAGACTGAGTCCCAGGACAGCGCCGAGCCTTCTGGCTCAGAGGAAGAGTCCGACTCAGTTTCCTTGGAGAGGGAGGAACAAGGTCCTCTGGAGGGCCCCAGCGGGGCGGGGGGCATGGGCCCCGCGGCAGGGGACACCCTTGGTATCAATGGCCGGGGCCCCAACTCGGAGGAGGAGGCAGAACATGTGACTGTGGGGGTGATGAATGGGTTGGAGCAGTCTGAGAGAGGTGGACAGGGAAAGCTGGGGGCCCCTGAGGGGGAGAGAGGGAGCCCCTTACAGGAGGAGGAGGAGGGTGTCCTGAAGACCCCTTGGGCAGGGGCTCCTCTTCACCTGGGCCCAGGCCAGTTCCTGAAGTTCACTCAGAGGGAAGGAGATAGAGATTCCTGGTCTTCAGGGGAAGACTAGAGAAACAGCTCTCATCCTTCATGGAGAACTGGGAGAGAGAATGTCCCAACCTCCTCCCTGCTCAGGGGCGGCACCCTTAACTTATGACCCCTTGACCTGTGGATTCTTTCTGAGAGGCCTGGCTGGTGAAGGGGGAGTAAAGTGTGGCAAAGAGGCCATTCCAAGCACGGAGGCTCGAGGGATGCAAACCAACTGCCTGCCCAGGGCCTCGTGCCTGCGCCAGCTCTTAGGCTCTGGTCCGCTAAGTCCCTGTAGGATGAGCCCCGTTGTCTGCATCCCATGGGCTGGAAAAGATCCAGGGACTCCTCCGGAGGGTGGGGACTACGTCATCTTTGTGCCCAGGCCCAGCAGCCATGCCCACCTCAGGCGTGGCGCACCCTCACAGCCTGTCTGGCTGCTGAAGGTGAGGGCGCTGCCATGTCCCAACCCCCTGTCCTGCCATGTTGTGGCCCTGCCTGGCTCACCCCTGCCGGAATAAAGTAATGCCTCCGCCTACAAAGTCTGGATTCTTCCTTCCCTCATCCAGGGGGGTCCAGGGGGTCCTCAGGGCGGTGAGACAGTGGCGAGAGTGTGGGGGAGGAAGGAGTTGCCGTGCTGGGGAGGGGCTGCCTCTAGGAAGGAAGAAGACAGACTCAGGCAGCAGTGCGGAGGCCTGAGGAGGGCTGGGGACCGCTGCTTGGCTGGGAGAGGCCAGTCCAGGTGACCTCAGTTCCGCAGAAGCCACCATCATTTCTGCCCACAGAACTGATTACAGGGATTAGGCCTCGGGGCTGCTCCCACCCTTGCATGTTTCCCTCAACTAGCCCCTTGGTGTCGCCAGCATAATAAGCCCCCTTGTCCCTAGACCCAAACAGTTGTCTGGCCTGTGATGTCTGCTGGACTAGCGGGGTCAGAGCAGGGTGAAGGGGGAGGGTGGCCTGTTCGGCCATGGTCCGGCTGTGTGGCCTCAGGTCTGCATTTATCCTTTCTGAGCCCTGGACTCAGCCACACAATAAGGGAGGCCAGGCCAGGTGACTTGGGAGCCTCCCAGGGCCTGGAGAGCGGAGGGAGACTGGTGGAAGCTGGAGGACTGCAGCTTAGACCTTCAGTAGGACTTTCCTCAAACATTGAAGCAGGATGGGGAAGAAGGGAAAGTGGGGTGAAGGGGGCATGGGCTGAACTGTCAGGGTGAAGTCGGGTCTGTCGATGACAGTGCTGCGCTAATTCTCCAGCCTCAGCTTCTCCCTCCACCCCCTTCCCAGGAGTTCTCTGGGTCTCTGTGTAGGGCAAGGAGGGGACCTGGGGTTCCTGAATTAGGCAGGGCCTGAGGGCCTTGAGTCAGAATACCCAAATAGAAACCACTCAGAGGGGAGGAAGTGCTGGAGACACCTCTAAATATCCTGGGTGGGGATGGGATGGGGATGGCAAACGAATGTTCCACATTTGGAGACAATTCTGAGTCTGGAGCGGGCTCTTCCTATCCTCGGGCTCAAGGCCAAGGGTTGGGCGAGATGAGGTGCTGAAACTCCCAGCCCCTCCGGTCCCCTAGCCATGGAGGGGGGTACCAGGCCCTCTCCCACAGCCTCTCATGTCTGCTTCTCTGCTGGCCTCTCCTCTTCTCCATCTAGAGCCTCTGTCTCAGCACCCAGGCCCCACCTCACAAGCCCCACACACCCCCGGGGGTGGGGGTCAGGATCCTGTCTCTCCCCACCCCCACCCTGGCAGCCCAAGCCTCCACTCTCTCCTTCCAGTACCCACTGCTAACAAGGCCCCATCTGATTTCACCAGCTGCCAGGCCCAGGGCCAGTACACTTCAGGCGAGGAAGGCCCACTCCCTGCCTCTCTGATGGGACAGAGGCGCCCTGTGCTTCAGCTCCTCGGGCCCTCGGGCACCCCTGCTTGGGCGAGGGCCGACGACAGAGGCTGGGCCAAGCAGTCCTTCCCTGTGTCTGAGTGCCTGCCCTGCCCCCTCTCCCTCCAGGGTTCCTGGTCCCCTACAGAGCTACAAGCCAGCCATTTAGGCCAATAATCCCAAACGGGGTGGGATGTAGGTTAGAGGAGGACTTTCTCAAAGGAGATAAGCAGTTGGAGGTGTGTTCTCTCTGGAAGGGATGTTGGAGGTGTGTTCTCTCTGGAAAGGATGTCTGTCGATACAACAAGAGAGATGAGGGTTAGACAGTAACAGGGACATTCCTGGTGGTGGTAACAGGAGTGACAGTCACATTTCTTCTTCTTTTTCTTTTTTTTTGAGTTGGAGTCTCACTCTGTTGCCCTGGCTGGAGTACAGTGGCATAATCACAGCCACCGCAGCCTTGACCTGCTGGGCTCAGGTAATCTTTCTGCCTCAGCCTTCCTAGCCACCATGCCCAGCTAAAACTGTCGCTTTTTTTTTTTTTTTAGTCAGAGTCTCACTCTGTGGCCTAGGCTGGAGTGCAGTGGCACGCTCACGGTCACCAAAGCCATGACCTGCTGGGCTCAGGTGATCCTTCTGCCTCAGTCTTCCAAGTAGCTGGAACCACAGGCATGTACCACCATGCCCGGCTGATATTTTGATTTATTGTAGAGACAAGGTCTGGCCATGTTGCTCAGGCTGGTCTTGAACCTCCAAACTCAGGTAATCCTCTCACCTCTGCCTCTCAAAGTACTGGGATTACAGGCATGAGCCACCGTGCCCAGCTAGACTGTCACTTTTCAACAACTGTTTCCTGAGCATCTATTATGTGCCATATGCTGTGCAGATACTGGGAATCCAGACATAAATAACATGGTTCCTGGTTCAGCCTGCTTTACCTGCAAGGGTTTCTGAGTGGAAATCATATTTGAAAGCAGAGGCCAGGCTCTGTGGCTCAGCCTGTAATCCCAGCACTTTGGGAGGCTGAAGTGAATGGACTGCCTGAGCCCGCGGGTTCGATACCAGCCCGGGGAATTTGGCGAGAACTCATCTCAAAAAAAAGAAAGCAGAGAAGCACCCAAGGTTTTGGGAGCACAGAGCAGGGGACCTCACCTGATCTGAGCTGGGGGAGTGTGGGAGGGGACACTCAGGGAAGACTGCCCTGAGAACCTGAAGGATGGGCAGGAATGGTAGGTGGGGAGGAAAAGGGAGAAGGGAAGGATTCCAGTCAGAGGCAACAGCATGTGTGAAGCCCTGAGGCAAGAAGTGAGAGCCTGGGCAACTGAGGAAGGAAAGGCAGGCTTGTGTGGGGGAAGGTGGAGAAGGAGGGAGGAGAAAGTCCACAGTGGATGGAAGAGCAGAAGAGTGGGTCGGGGTCAGGGGCAGAGACCTCTGCAGACAGCCAGGAAATACACCTTGGAGGGACTTTAAGTAGAGGTGATGTGGCCAGGTTTGCATTTCTTTTTTTTTTTTTTTTGAGTTGGAGTCTCACTCCGTCACCCCAACTGGAGTGCAGTGGCATGCTCCCGGCCACCGCAGCCTTGACCTGCTGGGCTTTGGTGACCCTTCCACCTCAGCCTTCCGAGGCCTCAGCCTTCCGAGTAGCCAGAACTACAGGCGCGCTCCACCATGCCTGGCTAATTTTTGATTTATCGTAAAGATGAGGTCTCGCCAAGTTGCCCAGGCGGGTCTCGAACCCGCGGGCTCAGGCAATCCACTCGCTTCGGCCTCCCAAAGCACTGGGATTACAGGCTGAGCCACTGAGCCGGCCGGTTTGCATTTCAAGTCAGAACTTCTGGCTACTGTGCAAGAATGGTTGGAGCGGGCAGGAAGGTTTCAGGGAGGCCCAGGCAGGGGACAGTGTGGTGGTCAGGGTGGAGAGGAGACATGTGGGGTGGCAGAATCTCAGGACTTGGTTCTCTGTGGTAGGGAATAGAGGGGATGCCAGCGGAGGGTCCCAGGTTTTGGCCTAGGCAGCTAGGGGATGGTGGTGCCATCTTCTGAGATTTCTGAGATGGAGAATTAGGAAATTGTGACCTCCAAGAGGAGGTGTTCTGGGGTGGGTGGACATGTGGGCCTGGGCTCAGGAGAGAGGACTAGGTTGGAGACAGGAATTAGGGGGTTGTGGCCTGAGTTCCCCCAGGTAGAGCATGGAGAATGAGGAGAGCCCAGGACAGTGCCCCAAGGAGCTTCCAACAGAGACAAGACGTCTGGGAAGGAGCTGGAGAAAGCCAAAGCGTGGGAGGAAAATGGAGGACAAGGTGATCAGGATTCCCTGGCAATGGGTGCCCTGGGAATGCAGGGTTTGTCCTGGTCATCACTCGGAGTCCAGCACAGTGCCTGCAGCCCAGGGGGATGCTCAGTAAACATGTATTGGATAAAGGAATGAATGAATGAATGAGCATGGCAGACAGCAGGACACAGTTCGGCGGGTGGAGTCCCAGGGGAGGGAATGAGGAGGGAGCGGGGGGGGGCAGCACCCCCCTCACGCGCAAAACACGAGGGCAAGTGGGAGTTTATTCTGGGGCCTCTTCTGGGTAAATATAGCCTGTGCGCGGGGTGGGGGCAGGGTGGGGGCCCGGAGGTGGCTTCCTCGGTTTGTTTGGGGCACTTCCTTATAAGGCCGTGCACGCTGAGGCGCCTCAGGGTGAGGTCAGGGGCTGAGCTCTCTGTGTCCAGCCCAGCCCGCTGCTGTCCTGTCGCGGCTGCTGCCTCCGCTGCTGCAGAGTCGCTAAAGTCATGGAGGAAATCAAAGTCCGGCTTTGGGCTCCAGCCAAGGGTTTCGGCGTGTGGTCTCTTAAAGGGCTCCTTCAGCCTTCAAGTCTGGGTCGGAGCCCGGCCCTGGAGTGGGGCAAGGGTTCTCTTTCAGGATCCTCCAAGAAGGTGATGCTGGATGCCACGCTCCCGCTGGCTCCTTGGTGGGGCTGGACCATTCCCAGAGGCGTCTTACAGTCATGGCATCCTGTGGTCTAACCTTTTTCCCTCCCACTGCAGGCTCTGTTCTCCTGCTCTGGCTTCTTTTTTTTTTTTGAGTTGGAGTCTCACTCTGTCACCCAGACTGGAGTGCAGTGGCCGCTCCCAGTCACCTCAGTCTCGACCTCCTGGGCTCCGGTGATCCTTCTGCCTCAGCCTTCCAAGAGGCTGGAACTACAGGCGGGCACTAACACACCAGGCTAATTTTTGATTTATTGTAGAGATGAGGTTGCCCAACGGGTCACCAAGTTGCCCAGGCGGGTCTCAAACCCATGGGCTCAGGCAATCCACTCACCTTGGCCTCCCAAAGCGCTGGGATTACAGGTTGAGCCACCTAGCCTGGCCTGCTCTGGCCTCTTAAGATCAAAGAGTCAGCATTCATTCACTGCCTCCAGAGAAAGGCCCCATTCCTCGCCTGGGCCTCCCTTCTCAGCCCCTACTTGGGGAACCAGCTGCTGCCACTTGACCCTGTGGTGTCACAGCTGCTGTCAGCAATGCCATCAGCAGCACAGGCAGGGAAGGAGGAATGTGATTTAATTTCAGCTGGAATGTGCCCTCTGGGGCTGCCCGTGGAAGGGGAGGGAATGGAAACCAAGCCCACCTAAGCCCAGGAAACAGGAGAAGACAGGCTTGGGGACAGGCTCCCTGGAAAGGTCCCACCCCCACCCCACAGGGGAGGTCTAAGTTCCAGGACTGGTTCTGCAGCAGGATGGATGGAAGCTAGACTTGAGGGTCTTCCTGGGAGGTGGGAAGAGAAAATGTTTCTAGAGAGCAGTGGATGAAGAAGGGACCCAGGCACCCCATTCGTGAGCCCACAGACCCACCCAAGAAAGACAGAGTCTTGAGCTGCCGAACCAGGGCAGGGGCTGCTTGGCTCAGGAGCCCCGGAATGGCCCACTGAGGGGCTGGCCCCTGCTCTATGTCCTGCCTCCCTGCGTCTTTGCACCCTAGGGCTCCCTTTCCCTGTTTTCCCTCTTTCAAACATGGCACCCTCACTCAGATCAGCCCACCTCCAGCTTTGTCAAGCATCTGGGCCTGCCTCCTGCCCCCGGACTCCCTTCCCAGCCCACCAGTGCCAGTGCTCCAACTCGGTTTCAAATCCTGCCCCTGAGGCTTTTGCCAAGGGATGGACCTGGGTCCCAGGGCTCTGGGTTGTAGCCCCCTTCCTGTCATCAGCCTCCTCTTCCAGGCACAACCTCCCAGGCACTCCCCCACCCCCAGGACTCAGCTGTGGCTCCAGAAATAAACCGAAGCAGGTGCCGGGAGGCCTCTGTCGAGGAACCCCCTCCTGACAGCTGTGCACTCAGCTGCTTATGAGCTGGGGCCCCAGCACCCCAGGAAGGGCGGCTAGAGACTCAGGGTGAGCAGATGCCCCGCCGGCTTTGGCCTCCTCCTGGGTCCTGGAGACCCCACACCTCCCTGTTTCCCCTTCACCCTGGCTCCTGGCTTCACCTTTTTTCCCTCCTCCCTGGCTCCTTCCCAATCATCCCTTGGCCTCTTCGGGATTCAGAATTCCTTCCTTCTCTATTCACCTCATTCACCAGGAAGTGATGTCAGAGAGAACATCAACTCACTTTGATGGGGACACTGAGGCACAGAGCAGTGTTGCTCGCCAATTATACTAGGAGTCCCCGGAAAGCCACTTGGAGTCTATAGAACAGGGGCTGTCCTCCTTAAATGCTCCAGCCCAAATGGTCAGCAGCCTTCCCTCTGCTGACAAGCTATCTAATGACTAAGGAAAAATCATCAGAATAAGCACAGAAGCCATAGGGCCACCCACTCGGACAATTCACCAAGTTCTGGAGTCTCGGTGGGGGATTTCCTCACATCTGTCTTCCTTTCTCCCCGTTTTCTTTTCTCTTCTCTCCTTCCCAATCCCCTCCTCATGCTCTGCTGCTGCATTTCAGTTCTCCCTTCCCAGGAGGAAGCAGACTGCTTTGCAGCAGGCAGAGTGAAAGTCAGATCTCAGGAAGGACTTCCATTCTGAGGAATGGAGAACTCTTGCACAGCCAGGAGAGCTGGCACCTGGGTCCTCACTCCAGGCAGAGATCTGCCTGCAGCCTTCTGGGGAAAGTCCTCCCACCCATGGGGTCTGACAGGCCGAGCATTTTTGGAAGTCTTTAGGAGCTGTCCGTCACCACAGGCAGCCAAGACAATGGAGCCCTTTCTCTCCCTGTGCAGGAGACAGGCCCACAGAAAGGGCTTCCAGGCTAGGACAAAGGCCCCAGTGAGGTCAGGGCAGTGCTGTGGGAGTCGGGGGTGAGGGGGAGGAATGGGGAGCCAGGCATATGTCAGCCTGGGAGAAGGCTGGGGACCCCACGGATGGGGTTTGAAAGACACCTCATCAGGCCCCTCAGCAATGCTGAGACCCTTGTCTCTCCCTGCACATTCTGGTCTCCTTCATCTTTAGGGAACAGGAACCAGCAGGGACCTCACTTCAGCCGAGGGCCAACCCACTATCCAGGGTGTGGTGGGGTGGACACACCTTTAGAGCTGTGCTGAGTGCTAGGGGCAGAGGCAGACACAGGCGTGGCCCCTGCTCCATTTCCCCAAAGTGATGGGGCTGGCACTCCATGAGGGGCCAATTACCCCTGCTCAGGGCTGGGACAGGACACACACACACACACACACACACACACACACACACACACACACAGAGGCCGGGACTTGGATTCTGTGTGCAGGCGCTGAGTCATCCCTGGACCAGCTCCCTCTTCCCCAGGAAGCCCAACAAAGCCAGGAGAAGGCTTCCGTTTCCGGCAACAGAGCAACCCAGCAGGTGTCGGGGACCGGTAGTTCCAGGCCTCGATCTAGGATCTACCTCTGATACTCTCCCCATCTACAGGTCGGGGAAGATGGCGGGGCTCTCCCACTGCTGGGGGAAGAGCCCCTGCAAAACCAGAGCCCTTTCCAGCTCGCCACCGCCGTCCCTCTGAGAACCCAGCAGGCTGCCTGAGCTCCTCTGTGAGGATGGAGGAGGCCCCGTGAGGAGGGACATGGCCCCTTCCCAGCCTCTCCTCTTCGGGCTCTGCCTCCAGATACCCGCCATGGTCCTCATCCACATGACCCCAGCTACAGGCCCTGCCAGCCCTCAGATGTGTTGACTGGGCAGTCAGGTCATGCAGGATAAAGTGAGGGTAAACTCTGACCCCAGAATTGTCTTCTTCCCTGGAGCTCCTTTAGAAACAGCTCCTCCTCCCTAGCCATGGTGGGCTGGGTGGGGTGGAGAAGGCAGGAGGTGTGACAGGTGAGCCCTGGGGTGAGGACGGAATGTGGTGGTGGTGGGGTCTGGGAGGTCAGTGTGGGAGTCTCAGAGACCAGCTGGTGTTGGGTTTGGACACGGGGTGGGGAAGGCCCAGGGGCGGGCAGGAGTGGCCTGGCGGAACCCACTACTTCCTGAACCTGTCTCTCCCTGTCTTACCTCACTGTCCCTGGGTCTCTCCCAGCCTCTCCCGGCCTTCGCCTCCTCTGCATCTGTCTCCCTGTCTCTTGATCTTACCTTGTTTTACTGACTTCAGAGAAGGAATGAGTTGCCCACAGGGGTGGAAGTGGCACAACTGAGTGGACACAAGCAGGAGTGTGCACACATGACAGTGTGCATGTGTGTGCCTGCCTGTGTGTGTGCCTGCCTGTGGCTGGGAGGGTCTGCAGCTGTAAGACTCATCCCCATCATGAGGACAGCTGCATCCTGACACATTTTACCAAAAAGCATGAAGCTGTGCACTGTGATGGGGTCCAAGGAAGAGCTCGCACTTCGCGCGCACACGAACACACACACACGCACACACACACATCATTCTCCACTTCTCAGAGAGTGACCTCACCATCTCAACCTCCGCTGACTCACAGCCACCAGGGCTGGCTCAGCCTGGCCGGAAGTCACTCTCCCGCTCCAGACAGCTACCCCCCTTCCCGCCCTGGCCCCTTGGAAAGAAAGCCCGCCGCGCCCCCTGGCGGCATTTTGGGGCTCCTCCCGGCCGCCCCACTCACGCACGCGCAAACGGCGATCTCGTATCCACGCGCCTGCACCCACCGCACCCTCTACGGGCCACAGCCTTTGAGACTCGCAGGTCATTCCCCAGAGCCCAGCCTGCTCGCAGGGTTGGGGACCTCCCCTCTGCCCTCACCTTGTTCCCCTGTTTCCTACACCTCTACATCCTCTGCGTTAGGTCAGCCTTCCTGCAGCCTAACCTCTGGACCTGCCGCGTGCCAGGGGGGCCTTCGCTTCACCTCACACCCTCCTGGGAGAGCCCCCCTCCAGAAACTCAGAATGGGACATCAAAGGCACCCACCTCTCTGCCCTCCTCTCTGGGACCTCAGCCCCTCTCCCTCCCAGACCGAACTTATCTGCTTGACGCTTGGGCCCTCTGGCATTCCATCTCTCTCCAAACATCCCGCACACTCCAGTGGGCACCCCACCCCTGTGGGTGCCTTCGCTCCATGTACTTACTGGGCAGCTATCCAGTGCCAGACACTGTTCTGTCCACTGATATCCTGGGGGACTTCTCTGACCTTCAGAAGCTAATAAACATGGAAGCTCCATCTCTCCTATGAGGCCCTGGCCAACCACAGCTATCGCCTCTCTGTCACACACATGCACACCACACACACACACACACACACACACACACACACACACACACACACAGGTATCCAACTCGCTTGGGCTCAAACGCAGCTTTATTTCCTGCTGGTTTCACAGATACTCCCTTCTGCAAACCCATTACCTTGGAAAACCAAGAATGAGTGGGCACAGTGCCCCCCAGAGGAATGGAAGGGACAGGATGGCTGGCAGGGAGGGGAAGTTGAGGCACTTAGGGACTTACCCATTGCCCTGAGGGAAAAACCTGATGCCCAGGGTAGGGGGAGAGGGCCTGAGCTGGGCTGGGGCCTTCCAGGTATTTCCCAGAAGCCCCTTCAGGCACTGTCACCTGGACTTTGGCCACACCCTCTCATATTGTCACTTCCTGTGGCGACAAGAGCACAGGGTGTGGACGGAGGGTTGGCACAAGAGGGTGGTGCTGTGGCCAGCAGTGTCCAAGGCCTTGCCCCCTAGGGACCTGGACTGGGGCTGGAAGGAGGGGTCAACAGTGCCTTCCAGTGGCCTGGTAGCCTCCCCTGACGTCCTTCTGAGGCCTTCACTGGATGCGGAGCTCGGGCCTGGGAAAGACACACACACTCACCCTCCACCCCGCGCTCCTTCTTCCTCTCTTCTGGGTCCCACCCTTTGCTGTTCTGGCTGCATGTCTCAGACACCTGCACTGAAGGACACCCCAGAGCATCCAGGCCACCCCTTTCTCTTTGTCCCAGAGAGGGGCAGTGACTCTCCAAGGTCACACAACCAGTGACAGGCAAAGCTGGGTTTGGAATCCAGGGCTCACGTTGGTTCATGTCTCCCCACCTCCTCCTAGCACTCACAGGTCTTCGGGGCACACAGGAGATCTGGGGGGGCTCCCAACGACCATCTTCCTGACAGCGGATTAGTGGCAGATTGCGCTGGGCCAGTCCCTCCCGGCACCGGTAGCGAAGCACAGTGTCCACCTCATAGCGTAGTCGTGGGCGACCGAACACTTGAGCCAGGGGCAGCTCCGGCGGGGGTCCACAAGACACTGCAAGGGAAACAGGTTAGGAGTCGAGAGTCTGGCCCTGGGGGTGACAGTTCTCAGAATCTCAATAAGGAGAAGGAAAAATGGGCCACACCATGACAAAAAAGATCAGGTGGTTACTCGCTGGCTCTCCCATGGTCTGGACCACATCCTGCTGGCTCCTCTATGTAGCTTTGCACGCTCCTTTACTTTTTTTTTTTTTTTTTTTTGAGTTGGAGTCTCACTCTGTCGCCCAGACTGGAGTGCAGTGGCCGCTCCCAGCCACCACAGCCTCGACCTGCTGGGCTACCGCGATCCTTCCGCCTCAGCCTTCCAAGTAGCTGGAATTACAGGCGCGCGCTAACCATGCCCGGCTAGTTTTTGATTTATTGTAGAGATGAGGTCTCACCAAGTTGCCCAGGCGGGTCTCAAACCCGCGGGCTCAGGCAATCCACTCACCTCAGACTCCCAAGGCGCGGGATTACAGGCTGAGCCCCTGAGCCCGGCTTACTTTTTTTTTTTTTGAATTGGAGTCTCACCCTGTTGCCCAGGCTGGAGTGCAGTGGCACACTCACGGTCACTGCAGCCTTGAGCTACTGGATTCAGACGATCCTTCTGCCTCAGCCTTCCAAGTAGCTGGAATTACAGGCATGTGCTACCACACCTGGCTAATTTTTTTTTTCATTTATTGTAGAGATGGGGGCTTGCCAAATTGTCCAGGCTGGTCTCGAACCCCTGGGCTCAGGCAATCCTTTTGCCTCGGCCTCCCAAAGTGCTGGGATTACAGGCTTGAGCCACCACGCCTGGCCTGCACGCTCTCCGGGACCCCTAGCCCACCCCTCCACTCTCTTACTTGGACCTTCCCTGGCCTGTCTCACCCAGCCCCATCTTGCAGGTGTAGGATAGGTGGTAGTTGCAGGGCACATCACTCCACTGTCCCTGATCATGCCACACCATGACCACGCAGTTCTCTCCAGACAGGAAGTAGCTGTCGGGTTGCCCTGGGTTCCAGTTCTCGAAGAGCTGGGGGACAGAGGCGGTGAGGAGTTCCAGCTCCTGGAGCACCGGGCGGGAATGGGCCAGAGGATCTGGGGGGAGGGGCCTCAGAGAGGGAAGGCGGGGCCTGGGGAGTAGGGGCCCTCCTAGGGAAGGGGACAGAAGAGGGTGGGGACTTTGGGGAGGAAGAGTGGGGGCCGGAAGAGAGAGAGGGGGACAAGGGAGGGAGGAGAGCCCGGAAGAAGAGGGAAGGGGCCCTAGAAAGGGGGGGAGGACAGTAAAAGAAGGGGAAGGGGTCGTGGGGTGGGAGTGGGGGGCGGTAGAGGGCGGAAGTGCTTCCAGGAAACGAACTAGCCGACTTGCGGGGCGACGGGCCTCTCACCAGGGGGACGCCATCCGACCACAGGAAGTCGCCTTCGATGGTCCTGTCGTTGAGCCCGATCCACTGGTACTCCCGGTATCGGTCTGGGGAGGAAGCGCCGGGGAGACGAAGGTATGCAGTGAGCTCCGCCGCCAGCAGATGGCGGCCGTTCCCCACTCCCGAGCCGGCTGCGGGTGACCGCGGGGGACCTTAGTCGCCCCAATCCAGAGCCCGGTCTTCCCCGTTTTCTTATCCCTCCCTCCAACCTCTGCACACGGGTCAGACAGAAGGCAGGGCGTGGAGTTGGGAGAAGAAAAATATCAACCCGGCTAGAGAAAGGAAACTCTGGAAAAAAGAGCAAAAACTTTCAATAAAGTTGAGGTCGGGGACGGCAAACAGTGGCAGGAGAGTCAGGGAGGTTGGGGGGGACTGGAGGTTGATGTGGGTGTAAGTTCCTGCGCGAACCTCAGCCCGGCCTCCCTGAAGCTCCACTGTCTACGTGGAGTGGGAAGGAGGGAGCGAGGAGAAGGTGAATGAATGAATGGGGGAACCAAGTAACAGGTGTGTGAATTAGTGAATAAGGCAGTTAATGAGTGAGTGAGATGATCACGGGTCCCCCCGCCCCGTCCCCAGCCCACTGTTGATGAAGTCCTGTTCCTCTGGCGTGCTGATGCTGGCCAGATGTGCGCCGTACATCCTGCACTGGGTCTCTGCCTCCTCCCAGCTCCTTCGTGTAGAAAAGTGCTTGTAGCAGGCACCCTGGAAGGCGTCCCAGCCAGGGCTGCAGAAGCGAAGGCCTGGGCACAGAAGGGTGGGCATCTGAGGGCCAGAACCCGGAGGGGCCAAGCCTCCTAGAAGGGCCTGGCCCCTTCCACCACCACAGTTCCATAGGCTAGTAGGGGCTGGAAGGGTTCCTGGGTAGGGACGCTGGTGTCTTGTCTGAGAGACAGGGACCACCAGGGTGAGGGCTGGAGTTCCAGCTCGAGTCTCTGCAGGCTTCATCCTAAGGAAGATCTGAGCTCTCCTCTCAGGGGAATGGAAGCTGACACCTAAGGAGGGCCCACCAAATGCTGGGAGGATGCTGAGCCCTCCCTCCCAGGGATCCCCTGAGAGAGGCGTTTAGGTTCCACTTAGATGAGGTCGAGGGTGGGGCTCCAAAGAGTTATGTCGCTTGTCTAAAATAGGGACTCATGAATGACAAGGCCCAAACCAGTCCTCCTGCCCCTCCAGAACTAGCACATCCCGGCAGGGTCCGGCCTTCAAATCTGTCCCTCCCCATGTCCCTCAACACACTCACCAACGTCGCAAAGGTCCCCCCCATAGCCGGGCAAACATAGGCAGCGGACCCCCTCCTCCTCCTCCAAGCACGTCCCACCATTGTGGCAGGGGCTGGGGACACAGTCACCTGAAGGGAGGAAAGAAGTGAGGTGGGGCAGCAGGGGAGCAACTCTGCAGCCTGAGACCCCCAGGAGAGGGGCAGAGGGTCCCCAGACCTGTCCTTCCCTTCCTGTCTGGGAGCTGTCACAGCACCCTGGAAGCTCTCCCTAAAGCCTGCCTCTGCTCACAGCCCAGCCCTGAGTTATGGGTTTCGTTCCTCTTTCTGCCTCCCACATCAACACTGGCTCAGCATGTGCAAGCCATCATCATGGCCACCGCTGTGGGCCCAGTCCAGTGGGGCCTGGGGGAGTGGCCGGCAAGGCCCTCAGGACCCAAGCCCACCTTGGGGAAAGACACAGGGCTGTCAGTTTACGGAACCGAACTCTTATCTGACTCCTGGCTCTTCCCTGTGACACTGAGCAGGTCACGTTCCCTCTGGTCTTGGAGTTTAGTCCCACAGCCCATTGTCTTTGTGTCAAGTCCAGCAGGTTCTGAACAGCCTAGGTGGGCGAGGGGAACTGGGACAGGGGAGAGGATTACCATAGCAACAGGGGAGTGCGGCCTCCCTTGCCTGCTGCTGGGACCTGACATTGGTGTGGTCCAGGTGAGTGCTCACCACTCCGCTCTGCCTGCTATTCGCCTGGCAGAGTCAGCCAAACCCAGAAGTAGCCAGTGTGACCCAACCCACTCCCCTCGCCCACCCTGCCATTCTCCCTGGCTCAGCAGCTCCTGTCCGCAGTGCTGGCTGGCCTCACACTCAGTTTCCCCTCAACCCTGTCCTCCTCTTCTCCTCCCACCCTTCCACTTACCAGTCTCCCCCTCCCCCCTCCACTTTGGCCTGCTGCAGGTTCTCCAGCCTAGAATCCATCTCACTCCTCCTTCTGGCTCTGTCTCCTCCAGGCAGTCCTCTTAGACTAACACACTACCCTGAAGGTCTGCAATCTGTTGTCTGGATCCAGCCCCATCTGGCTAGGCCATCTGCCTTCTCCCCTAGACTTTTTCTCTCGATCCTGGGGTAGGGGTGGCTGTCCTTGGGTTGTGCCTTGGTGCGAGAGGGACTGCCAGTGTTCACTCCTTTCTGCTCCAGGGGGAAAGATGGCCCCACAGACCAACAGTACAGGGCGGGACCCTTCAGACCCTGCCATCCACCCCTGGCAGCCACAGCCAAGACCCACAGTGCTTCACGGTAGCCTGGCTGCAGATCCTGCTGCGTAGTGGGGATCAGAGCAGGGGTGGGGGGAGGAGAGGTTGGAGTGAATTCCAAGGATTCTGCTGGGATGACCTCGCTGTTTTGGGGAACATGAATCAGCTTTTCCAGCACCCCCCCACACCACCCTCCCCTCATCTCCCTCCTGCCAACAGTTTCTTCCCAGCTGGTGGTGTTACCCCTCCCAACCCCAGGGAAGAAGGCATTTGACTTAACCCATGAAGCACCAGGCCCCACAGAGGGCAGGAGTCCTGACACCCCTCCTAGTCCTCTCGCTTATCCGCTCCTCCTGTTTTCCTCTCTGCTCCTTCTTGTTCAACCTTCCCCCCCTGGAGGACAGAGACTCAGACCCGTTTCTTGGTCCCCTACCCAGGCCATGGGTACCTCTCCCAGCTGTGGGATGCAGAACTCCTCCCAGCGTGGGCCGAGGAGGGCAGAGGCACTCCTCTTGGGAAGTTCTTGCTTTCCTCCCTGTCCCTCTTTGGAGCCAGCCACCACACGCAACCAGAAAGGTTTCCCTCCCCTCGTGTTGAAATAGCAGGCTGGGTCCTCTCCCCTGTCTTCCAGGTGGGGTAACTAAAACGCTGCAGATACCCCCAATGGTGCTCCCTTTCCCGCCACCCCCCCCCCAACGGCTGAATTCCAAGACCAGCTGGGCAGGGAGTGAGCCACTGACATGGGGGGGCCTGGGTGCGATGCAGGGTGTGCTCTGTCTAGGGGAAGGGTCCTCGGGCTGAGAGAAGCCCGGTTTCTCCAAGGACCTCCACTGGGAGCCTTAACCTCCCCTGAGGAGGTAGGGTCTCTCTCAGAGACTGGAACCTAACTCCCCATTCCTCCTCTCTCCACACCTGCCTCCACCCTTCACCCCTGATTTGTGTCTTCTCCAGCATGAGAGGCTTTGAGATCCTCTGGGTCTGAGGAGGGTGAGCCCATTCCTTCTGGGGGCTGAGAAGTGACATTAGCGCAGGGTTAGTGGAGGAGGGGAGGCTGTGGGCAGTGAGGTGAGAGTTAGATACGCCCTAAGAGGCAGGGTGAAGGAGGGTTCCTGGATGCCCGGCGTGGCCCTGTGCTGGTTTCCTCTGTGACTTTTCCACACAGGGCCAACAAGAAAGGAACAGAAATGCACAGTGCATGCACCCAGGCGGCAAGGGCTTCTCCCTTTCGGGGGTGAGGGACTACCATGCCCAGCACTCCTGCAGACTGACGATGATGATTTCTCTGGGGTCATGTGCATGGTCAGGCAGCCAAAGGAAAGTATGGCAGGCCTGAGCCGGGAGGCTGAAGGAACAGCAAGGGGCTGTAAGACTGTGAGGACAGGAAGGGGTGAGAGCTGAAGATGAAAAAGAAGAGAGGCAAAGAGACACAGAGAGGCAGAGGCAGAGAAAGGGAAAGACGTATGCCAAAGAAAAGCGTCAGAGAGCTACCATGACAGAGACCCGTGGAAGAAGGGCAGGCAGCTGGAGATGGAGACCGCGGGTCCCAGAGCTTGGTTACAAAGTAGTTTAATAGAGATTTATTTCCAAGGCTTGTTTTCCATGAAACAGTCAAAAAATACTTCACAGAAGTAGTTGCTTAAGGCTCTGTGGGGCTGAGGGCTCTCCTGAACCCCAGAGGCTGGGTTGGGGGGGAGGACTCCCAGGCTTCCCTGAGACTAGTGGGTGGTGGAGGGGTGGGGCGAATGGGGACACACAGGAGGGGGAGGGGCAACGGAAGATGGGCCTGGCCCCGAGAGCGCGACAGGTGGTGAGGGCACCCCAGAGAGGCATGGGGTGCTCTGTGGGGCTGGCGAAGTGGGAGCCACAAATGGGGGCCCAAGGGCAGGAAAGGGCCAGGGGTGGCTAGTGGTGGGGTTGGGGTCCCAGGGCGAAGACTCAGAGAGTGGGGAATGGAAGCCACAGGTGAGTGTCAAAGACTGGAGACCCACAGGTGGAGGTGGGTAAGAGAATGAAGGTGAAGGACAGGAGAGTCTGGGGTGATGGCAGCTTAAAGGACTATGGGTCAGGTGACCCAGAGCTGCAGGGGGAGAAAGAGGAGGAGGACAAAGAGGGTGGCTGAGCCTTGGACAGCATTACCTGATGAGGGGGCCACGGCCACTCCACCTCGGCTGGCGCTGTCAGTGGGCAGCACTGGCTGGGCCTGCACTGAGGTCCCTGCTGGGGCAGTTCTTCCAGAATTGTCTTCGGAGGGGACCTCCAGCCTCCCGGTGCCCTCAGGGGCCCGTGTGGCTGGAAGCAGGGAGGGGGCATCCTCGGAGCTCCCTGTCTCCTCACTCTCTCCTTGAGAAACCCCAGGTAGCTCAGGACCCTCAGTTCCCTCCCCCACCTCTCTTGCCCCGGCCAAAGTGGCAGGTGGCAGGGATGCCAGCTTCCCCTCCCCAGGAGTGGGCAGAGACTCAGGAGGTGGTCCACGGACCCGTGGAGGCCCGGGAGCTTCTGACTCTCCATCAGGAAATGGGGATGCCTCAGGCTGCGGGACTGCCCTTGTGGGCAGGGAGGCCTGGGACTGTGTCTCCTCCTGGGCCGGCTCCGTGGGGAGAGAGGCCTCCTGGCTGCTGAGCTCGCTGGGCCACGCCCACAGGGCCTCATCCTCCGCCTCCTCTTCTTCCTCTTCTGTCTCTTCTTCATCCCCGTATTCCTCTTCTTCCTCCAACGCTCCGCCTTCCTCGTCTGAGGACCGCGTGGGCGGTACGATGGATTGGGTTTCGAGTTCTGGGCAAAGCACAAACGGTTCAGCACCAGGGACAGCGCCCGTCGGAAGCAGGAGGTAGGAGAGATGGCGGGGCTGGGGGATTGGGAAGAGCCCGCCCCGGGGAGAGGTTGTCTTTGGCCCACGCTGTAAGAACTTCGACCTGAGCTGCAATGCAGAAGCAACGCTTGAGGCTCTGAGAGCTGTCATCAGCCCAGGAGAATGTGGTCGGTGCATTTCCCTCTCCTAGTCTGTCAACACTCTAGTCTGTCTTGGGTAGGTGAGGAGGAGGAGGGATCAAAGAAGAGAGGACTTTCCTTTCCAGAGAGAAGTCCTTAGTCCAAGCATCTCTAGCCCCACAGAGTTGGGGGTGGAATTTACTGGAAAGACAAAGGTTGGGAAACGGGCCCTGCACTCTTGCCACTGAGATGCTGAGAAAGGGCAGGTAGAGTCATGCTAGCCACGACCAGCACCACCCTGGCTTACCCCTTCTGCCCCTGATTTCTCTCAGAGGGAGACAGCCCCAGGATGAGGGGTTTCAGTTACCTAGGAGGGTCCTCGGGGCCTCCGCGGGGTCTTCTGGAGTGGAGCCGCCTCCTCCGTCCTCCATGATGGGGATGGAGTAGATGGCCCCACGCGACTCGCTCTCCACGGTTTCCTGAGGCAGCTGCAGTTCCTCGAGGGTCTCTGTCACTGTGACGATGGCCTCCAGTCCATTGGAGGCTGGGTTGGAGGCCTCAGGCATGGCAGAGGGCTGGCCAGAGTCTGGAGCGGCAGGAGGAAGGCACTGATGGAAGGTTGAAGAGGCAGCCTGCCCAGCCAGAACATGGCCTGTGCCATGGAATTCTCTCAGTGCGCTCACACCTTCCCTGTGGAGCACCCACAGGGGTCTGGGAGCACGCCAGACCTTCGTCACTCACTTCTCCAGCACTGATCAAGCACTTACTATATGTCATGTCAACCATTCTCCTGAGATATAGTGTGAAACCAAACAGCAAACTTCCGGTCCTTAAGGGAAGTTATATTCTAGATACAGATAATAAGCATACATTATAATGGTCTCATGTAAAGAGTACTTGGGAGAGAGGGTGATGGGAAGCACCACGTTGAGTGGTCAAGAAAGGCTCAGGTGAGAGAGGTTCCCTTGAGTGAGAGGAGGAGCCAAAGGACAGGTGAAGCAACCTTGGCACCTCGGGACCTGAGACTTGGGCCACAGTGTGAGAGTCCCTGGCTCTTGGTTCTTGAAATGGAAGGGGTCAGGCTGCCAGCCCCACAGGAGAGCTGAAGGGCATTCAGAACACTCAGCACTCACCACCTGGGGATCTCAGGGGTGGGCACATGGGCAAAGGCAGGGCCATCTCCTTCTGGGGCCTGCTCCTTCTGGAAATCCAGGGGTCTAGGACGGACTGCCTTGACCTCTGGGGGAGGGAGCTGAGAGCAGGAAAACCAATGAAGCCGAGGTGGGCTAAGAAGAGCCCCGAGGGCCGTCTGTGCTCAGCCAGGCGGGACAGGAGTGTGTCCCTGCCCTTGTCGCCTGCTCCAGCGAGCCTTATCTACCCCAGCCTGCACCCTCGCTTCCTCTGCCCTCCACCAACCCTACTGGAGTCATCCTCTCCCTCCCGCACACTCCTGGTCCAGCTCCACCTTCCACTTCTTCCCAGAACAGCGTATGGCGCATACCCGGACTCAGGGTACAGGAGTTTCAGCTATTATTAGTATTATTATTATCTCTGTTCAGGAAGCCTTTCAAGATGGACCTGTCTTCCTGACTTTATTTCCTCACCCCTTCCCAGTCCCAGGCCAAAGATGTCTGCCAATCTGTCTCTTGGAAGGGATGCTTTTCTCTGTCTTTCCCATTCCTGGGAGTGAGGCATCTTATCTTCCCTAGACTGGGGGTTCCCATGACCAAAGCTGTGTCTTCCCTCCTCAGACCAGGTGCTCCGTGGGGTAAAGGCCCTGTCTTCTCCTCCCATCTCTGCCTCCAGTCCTTGTGCCAGCATTGCAGGCTCACAATCGGGCAAGGACCCAGACACCCTGAGGCAAGCCCTGCCAGATTGTCAGCCACCCTTGGCTGGGCCCTGTGCCTCTGAAGGTCCCAGGCCTCTCCTCCAGCTCCCAAGGAAGACATGCACAGGAAGCCATCTTGATGCCTGGCTGTACTTGAGGTCCTGCTCCCTCTGGGAGGATTTGTGTCTGTCCATCAGTATTTGATGATTAAAGATCTGACACCTTTAAGCTGCAGGGTCTGGAAACCCTCTGGAGGGCTCTTGAAAGCATTTGGTTAACTGGAAGAACTTGAGTAGGTTATTCATTGGATGCGGAGAATGCCAGTCATCTCTGCTCTGCCAATAAGCTGGTGGGAAACTTGTTCGGCAGCTGGGAAGCTGGGATGGAGAGACAACTTTGAGCTGGGGGAGACAGGCATGGACTGGTGGGAAGGCGAATCCAGAGACATGGAGGGGCCACTCCTCGAGGCCACACAGCTGAGAGACCAAGCCAGGGGGTGTGCCAGAATCAGAGCCCCAGATGGCAAGCTGGGCATTGCCCAACACACCCAAATGGCAAAGACCTGAGAGCAACTGGCTAAACAGGGTCAGGATTTTCAGGGCTTGGCCCCACCTTTCTGAGGTTGGTCCCAGCTCTGCCGGGAGGTGGGCTCACCTCGGAAGCAGTAGACGTTGAAGCGGCTGTGCTTGCTGGGGAAGCCCGTCTGGTTGGGGAAGAGGAAGAGAGTCTTGACGCCAGGCAGGCCCCCACCACAGCGCTGGCTGGGGGTGACGATGGGGTAGCGCACGCTGCCGTCGGCCAGCCAGCCCGGGCTGCAGCGGTCCAGGCCACCGTCCCACGCTGCATACAGCTGGCCCGTGGTGGCGATCTTTGCACCCCGCTCCTGGCAGTATGCCCGTGCTTCCTCCAACGTCAGCTTGTTTGGAGGAGCCCCTAGAAATAGTTCTCCTGGGTGGGGAAGAGGAGCCCGGGTTGCCAGGAAGTTGGGAGCCCCTTCCTCCCTGGGCTTCTGTCGGAACCCTGGCTTCAGTCTCCTCAACTGTGACATGGGGTCAGCTGCCCTACTTCATAGGATCAGTCTGGCTAGAACCCGGAGATGGAAGTCAGAGCCCAGAGGAACCTGGCCCGACATCCTTGTCCCGCAGTGACACACAAGAGCTCAAGTTCAGCAACCCCCAACCTGGCTGAGGCTCTGGTCGTGAAATGGCTTCTCTGACAGTGTTTGGAGGGAGGGAGATGAGGGACAGTGGGGTCCAGCAGAGGCTTCAGGGGGACCTGCGGGCCATACTGGCGTTGGGACTGTCCTGGGAACCTCTCCCTCCCAATCACCATTCAGGTCTTCCGCGTAACAATAGACATCGTAGAGGTCAGCTGGGTCCACCACACCATAGTTCCGGACCCCGGGGAAGCCGTCCATGTCCCCATAACAGGCCTCTCGTGGGGTCTGGATGGGATACCTGGGGCAAAGACAGAGGCTCAGCACAGAGGCCCTCACCAAGGAGCTGGCACACCCTGACCCCACAGAGTCACCCTGCCCTCTAGCCAAAGCTCATTGAGCCGGCTGTCCACCCTCTGCAGGGACGACACCCTCACGACGGTCCTCACCTCCCTCAGACCAGCCTCATTCCTGAGGCAACAGTAGCCCCTGGCCCACTGCCCCAGCCCACCTCACAGTTTGGTCAGACAGCCAGCCTGCGTCACACTGCTCGTAGCCCCCCAGGTAGGCGGCATACAGCTGTTCGGGGGTGGCGATGCGGGCTCCAATGCGGGCACAGGCCTCCTGGGCCCTGGCAAAGGAGAATGCGTAGCGGGCAGAGCCCTCTCGGTAGAGAAACACGACCCCTGAGAAGCAGAGAGGGTTCCTGAGCCCGTTGGTCACACCACACTCTGACCTCCTCTCACCCTCCTTCTCGATCCCCTATGCACAGAGGGTAAAGTCCAAATTGCGCTCACTCTACAGCATGAGAGACTTAGGTTAGACTGTGGGTAGAACTTTCTCCACCTGAAGAAAGAAAGGAGGGAACAAAGACCTATGTCCTCTCACTCCTTTCCAACTTAGTCTGTGCCTTCCAGATGCATCTGCCTCTCCCTCAGTCTTGTGCGCTCCCAGAGTGCAAGAGCTCTTCCCTCCCTCCCAAGTCTTTTTCCATCCCACCCTCTCACCCTTGACCTTGACCTCCACAGCGTCACTGCTGTCGTCGATGCCCTGCTGAACCTCACAGCGGTAGATGCCGGAGTCGTTGGGCCGCAGCTCGCTCAGTGCCAGGGAGACATCGGTGAGCGAGGCGGGGTAGGCGGGCAGGGCCACGCGGAAGCGGTAGGCCTCGCTCACCTTGACACGCACCCCCCGCGCCACCAGCACCTCGGCCTCCCGGCCCCCGGACAGGAAGGTCCACTTGACCCGCGGAGAGCCCAGCACGGCCCGGCGGCTCGGCGGAGGCCGCAGATGCTGGACGTGGCACGGGATGGTGAGGGCGCCGCCCAGCACGCCCTGCAGGGGCGCATCGCTGGCGATGCGCACACGGAAGGCGCGGTCCTCTGTGGACGGGGAGCCGTCTGGAGCTTCTCGTGGTCACCCCGCGGGGTCCCACTCCGCGGTCTCCAAGCCCTATCCCTTGATTCCTCCTCCCTGACCCAGAACCCTCCAGACCTGCCCGAGGTTCCCCGTCCCCCAGGACTCTGTCCTGTCCTCCGGGCCCATCCCACAGCCTCCGGACACAACCCCCCAAAGGCTCCCAGGCCGTTCGGCCTCCGGGACTCCCTTGCCCTGCTCCCAGCCCCGCCTGGTCCTACCTGGGATCCCGGCCCTGCCCAGGGTCCCCCCGCTGGGCCCCTCGGCTTCCAGCCATGTCCCAGTCCGTTCCTGCAGAGTCTCCAGGGCCTCTCCCAACTCCGTGGCTTTCCCACACCCCGGCCCCCTTCACCCCAGGCCCAGGGGCCCCCATCTTCCACCCTAGGGACTCAGGCCTTGCACCTGGTCACCCTTCCCAGCCCTATCCACAAGACAGCACCACCCTGCCAGCGGCCTCCGACCCGATCCTTCCCGACAGCTCTCCCAATTCTTTTCCTGGGGTCTCCTCAGGCTGCAGGCTGCAGGCTGAACAAGACAAAGACGGTGGGGGTTGCTTACCTGAGCTGTCTCCTTCCAGAACGTCAGCTAAGGCCATGGGGACCTGGGCCAGGCCCAGGACTGCCAGCAGGGGCAGCAGCAGTGGGGCCATGCTGCAGACTGATGGAAGGACTTGAGGAGGAAAGATGTGGTTAGACTTCAGGTTGGACTTCCCTTGGCTCCTAACACACCCACGTGGAATCACACATATCCTGGCCCCAGAAGCTCACTACCCCCGTCTCTGTTTCTGATCCCCGTCTCCCTGACATGGGATTCCTCCCCAGAGGGCCTAGTCAACTCACTGTGTGACCTAAGCCAAGTTCCCTACCCTCTCTGGGCTTTTGTTTTCTTACTTGTAAAAGAGCACCATCTTACCACCTCACAAGTTGGGATGAGACAGCTTTGACAGCGCTTTATATCCTAAAAACCCCTGTACAAATGTACAGCGCCAGACACACAGTAGGAGCTCAATAAATACTTCGAGCATGAATGGTGTGTGCTGTTATACTTAGAATTCCACTTGCCCTCCCAGTGCCAGATCCTTCCTTGAACCCAGAGCCCCTTTTCCCATAGTTCCCTTCCAACTTTCCCTGCCTGTCCCTTCTTCTCTGGGCACTATACTCATCTGGCCTCCTCCAGGAGGGCCTCCTAGACTGAAGCCAGGCAATGCACAACTGCTTGCAAGCCTGTCCTCTCCTCTAGGTCCTCTGCTGTTACTTATAAGGAGACTCTTCGGCTCCCCAGCAGCCCCGGTCCCCCTCCTAGGCTGCCTCCCGCCTTCTCCCTCCCAGCCTTTCCTTTCTGCCTGGCACAGGCTTTCCCACCGGATCTCCTGGCTCGGAAACCAGCTGGGACAAAGCCCCTGTCTCTGCCAGTCTGGCCTCTATCCAGCCTCTCCCTTCCCCCATCCCACCTTCTGTGAAAACCCTGGGCTGGGGGGGGCTAAGAGGGGAGTGAGAATACACGGAAGGGGCCGCTCCCTCTTGCCCCTGCTTAGCAGAATCTCTAGAACCCAGAATATTCCTCTGAAGATCTCAAAGCACTCACACTCTCATAAAAGGAGTGGGCTGTCACATTGAGGAATGGAGATAGAGGCCCAGAGAGGGACAGGGCTGACCCTGGATCCCCAGCAAAGCCAAGTCAGGCACAAGGCCAATGTGCCCCAGGAGAGAAGGCCATAGACCCAGTGTCCAACAGCATCTTTAGGACTGGACTAGACCTAGAAGAACATGGGGACCTAGATCTGCCATGGAATAGACCGATGATGCAACAGAATCAACGGTTAGACTGCAAGGAGGACTTGCTTTTTTTTTTTTTTTTGAGTCGGAGTCTCACTCTGTCGCCCAGACTGGAGTGCCGTGGCTGCTCCCGGCCACCGCAGCCTCGACCCGCTGGGCTCCGGTGATCCTTCCGCCTCAGCCTTCTGAGTAGCCGGAATTACAGGCATGCGCTACCACGCCCGACTGATTTTTTGATTTATTGTAGAGATGAGGTCTCGCCGAGTTGCCCAGGCGGGCCTCGAACCCGTGGGCTCAGGCAATCCACTCACCTCAGCCTCCCAAGGCGCGGGATTACAGGCTGAGCCACCGAGCCCGGCTACAAGTAGGACTTTCTACAGATCAGGCTTATTCCCACTAACTACGCACTCCAGTTCAGGCCCATTGTTGAGTCTCCATCTTCCCTGCCCTCTCAGGCTATGTCTTCATACCTGTCCCCCTTTCCTAAGCCTGCACTGATGGGAAATTTCCCTCTTCTCTCAGATCCTTCCAGGCTGGGCCCCCCACCATGGTAGCCTCCATTCCCCCACTGTGCCCAGGCAGCGTTTCCTCAGGGTCAGAGCTGGGGAGTAGTGGCAGAGCCAGACGCTTAGGGCATCTCTCCGACCTTGGAGGAAGTTCCTGATGGGACCAGACCAGAGGGTGTTGAGCCCAGGTCCAGGCATGGGGATGCCTGGAGGATGGTGTCCTGGGGCTGGAGTGGGGACATGCTACTTGAGCGGCCAGTGTCCACCGGGGCGGGGAAGCTTGTCTGTCATGCCTCTGAACGGTGCCAGGGCCCAGTCTGGCCCCTCCTGTGCCCTCCCTCCCGCTCTCAGGGCTGGAGCTGCGCGCAGACCTGGCTCCTGCCTCTGACAGGCGGCCCAGAAACCCATATAGTTGGAGTCACTTGGGGGCCAACATCCTGGACCACCCTTCACCTCTGTTCTGACAGTGGGAGAGTGAGGCCAGGGAGGACCTGACGGGATGACCCTGGAAAATGAGGGTCATCCCGTCCCCACACCCGAGAATGGGAGTCACCGACCAGAGAGGCCCAGAGGGTAGCCTGGGAGAGCTCTGTCTCTCCTCTCCCCAAGCTGGCATCAGGCTTAAGCTTCAGCCCTTTCCAGGGCCACCAGGAGCCCGCAGGAAACTCAGCCATCCCCGAGTTCTGGGGACGTCTCTGCTCCATCCACCACTCACCTCCATCGCCTTCTCCAGAGCAGGACACACCACCCACCTCTGATCCCGAGAACCTGGCAGTCACCCTGCCTCCTCCCCTGATGGCACCCCACCCCTCTCTTTCCACTCTGTTTCCTGCTCCAGCCTCTGGGTTTCTGCCCTTGTTCTAAATTTCTTAAGCTGTTCAGGAAACTTCCTTCTTGTTACATCATCATTTCTGTCTGACCATGGATGGCTATCTTCCTCGATCCCTTCATGGACCTAGCCCACAGAGAATTAAGATCAGGCTCTGCGGTGTGTGTGTGTGTGAGCGCGCGCGTGCACACACGGGCACACACCTAACACCCACTACCTCCAAGTCAAATGCCCACCAACTGGCAGCCAAGGTCCTCCATAGGAACTGAGCTCCAGCACTCAGCAGGGAGGCCAGGAGGCCAGAGCTCGGGTCCCAGCAGGTGGGAATCCGCCCTCCCTTAGTGGCTGTGCCAGGAACCACAGGAGCCCATGCCGTACCTGCGAGGCCTTGGGGCCTGTAGGAGTAACTGCAGCAATCGTATAAATAGTCCTATGTATTGGAAGTACAACTATTAGCAACCTCACCAGCCGAGCTATGGCAGGTTCTCCCAGCACAGAATCTGAAGTGTGGCTGCTGCTGTTATAAATAGCAAAGTTAGCTGGGCCAGCACAAGCACTGTGTACTGTGGGCAGGTCATCGTAACACCGATCTCCTGTGACCGATCCCCTGTGCTTACCGTGTCACCTGCAATCTGGTACTGCAGGTAATACCGGTGCCCAAAAATGGATGCCAGTCTCTTGGTCTTGCTCCAACCAGGTGGGCAGAGCCACCCTGACTGGTGGGGAAGTGGCAGTGGGGAGTTCAGCCGCCTGGCAGTGCTGGGAGGGAAGGAGCTCCTGTCCTGTTTCTGACCCGCTACCCAAGTCTTCTACTAAAGGCTTCCCAGGGTGATCACCACTGAGAGTAAGAAACTATGTTTTTCCCTTATTACACCAAGAAGGAGCCCGAGTTCAGAGAGGCCAACTAGCTATCCCAAGGTCACACAGCAAGTAGGTGGCAGAGTCGGGATTCCAGCTCCAGGTCGCAGCCGCCCGCCCCTCGCTTCAGTTCCGTCGAGGCGTCCTGCAGGCCGCAGAGAGGCCGTCCCGCCGGCCGTCCCGCACAGAGTCAGGCCTGGCCCGGCTGCCCCCGCCCTGCCCGGGACAAGGTCGGGAAGCCGGGCGGCCGCGCCGGGACCGGAGCGCGCCGCCGGGCGGACCGCACGGGCCGAGGGGGCGTTCCCGCGGCCCGCGGGCGAGGGCGGCCACCCGCAGGGCGCGAGCCGGCCGGCCGCAGACCCCGGCGAGGCGTCAGGGGTCGCCGGCGAGGCGGGCGCCCCACGGCGCGGGCCGAGGCGCGGCGGGCGGGGGCGCGGGCCTCGGGCCGCCGGCGGGCGCTCCCTCCTCGCTCCCCGCCCAGGGCCGGCTCCGGGACACTCACCTGCCCCGGGCGGCGGCGGGGGCGGCGCCGCCTCCGGGTCCACGGCGCGGTCGTGCGGCTGCGGCCGAGACTGCGGCGGGCGCTGCGCGGGCGCGGGGCGAGGAGGCCCGCGCTCGGGGCGTTCGGGAGGGGGCGCCGGCCCTCCCGGCGCGGCACAAAAGCCGCCTGCTTGCCCCCGCCCCGCCCCGCCCTCCCCCGGGCGGCCCCCGCCCCCTGGCCGGGAACGTGGGGGGCTCGGCCCGGTCACGCGACCCGCTGCCTTCCCCGCGTCGGTTCCAGGCGGCAGCGGCGACAGCAAGGACGCGCGAAGTAGGACATCGTTCCTGGATGAGAAGCCCAGGACGTGGGGCGGGGAGGGAGGGCAGGAGGGGCGGGGAGGGAGCGCCCGCCGAGCTGGAGGAGGTTGGGGCTGCAGCTGGAGGGACTGGAGTTAGACAGCCGGAGAGACTTCCGGGTGGCCAAAGGGGGAGGAGGAGAGGCTCAGACTTAGGCTGTAGGAAAGGGGATGAAGGGAGAGTAAGAACTTCTCTCCTCAGATGGAGACTCCTCCCCCGTAAAAAGGGGAAGCTCTTTTCTGGAGGCAGAGATGAGGTGCAAATGAACACAGTCACCTCCCTGCAGGAAGCTCTGATTGGGTTTTGTCTCCCCTGGTGCTCCCACTCCCTGCACAGAGGAGGAGCTGACTTTGCAGCTGGAGGGATGGAGGTTAGACTGCAGAATCATGGGTTAAGCTGAGCGAGCCAGGAAATCTCTAGACCTGGGGTGGGGAAGTGGGGGACGCACCGTGAATGGACATTACCGGCTGTGCACACCAATGTGCAAAGTGCAGGCGTTGCCGGGAGCTCGGAGGGCCTCCTGCAGCTGCTGAATGTGCAGCCTGGTGCCAGGGGGTGGGCCTGAGAGCTGCCTGCCA
Source organism: Cephalopachus bancanus (assembly GCA_027257055.1). Taxonomy (NCBI): domain Eukaryota; kingdom Metazoa; phylum Chordata; class Mammalia; order Primates; family Tarsiidae; genus Cephalopachus; species Cephalopachus bancanus. The sequence goes on from JAPVLO010000633.1 coordinate 609,815, forward strand.
GGACTACTTGGTGCCCAGAATACCAATGGCCCCTCCCCGGCTCCAGGTTCCACTTCCCTCTGCTTTCCCAGGCTCTTTCCTTTTCCCTCCTCTCTTGCCTCCCCCTCCTGGGACTCTGGGCACAGCCCCTGGCATGGCCAGTGAGCAGGACAGCCAGATGCCAGATCCTCTCCCTTGGATACCAACGTTGGCACCAAGGGCAGCCCGCGGGGGGGGGCGTTGAGGCCCTTGATCTCAGCCGCACCTTCAAAACATCCCAAAGGAACGGGTGCCCTCAGTGCAAATGCAGCCTCAGGGCAAGTCCCAGCTTCCCCAGGGACAGCTCCCTAAGTCCCTCCTGGGAACTCTGGACTGCCCCCTACTGACTGCCCCGTGCCCCACCCACCTCTGTCTGGCTCCCACCTCCAGCACTGTGGACTTGGCTCTCAAAGGCTGTGAGAAGCTCAAAGCACCCACCCCCCATCCTGGAGTCCTGAAGGGAAGATTCTGGCTCCTCCTCAAGAGCTATCCACTGTAGGGACAAGACAAAAGACCTGGGGGTGGTAAGTGCAAGCTCCTCCGCAAGAAAAATGACCCAGGCTGGGACATGAGGCTGAGCGGGATGGAGCAGGGTGCTTGGGAGTCTGGGAAGGAAGGGACTTGGCTTATGTATTTTATGAAACCAATACTGGGTCCCAACTGTGGACCAGGCACTGCTTGGAAACGCTGTCTCAAGTCCTCTAGTAGAAATGGGGGGAATCTGGTCAGGCACAGTGGCTCGTGCCTGTAATCCCAGCACTTTGGGAGGCCAAGGCAGGAGGATTGCTTGGGTCCAGGAGTTCGAGACCAGCCTGGGCAACATAGCGAGACTTTGTCTCTGATTTAAAAATAAAATAAAATAAAGAAAGGAGGGGGGATCTGAGAAGGCCTTTGGGGACAGGTCTGGGTAGGGGTGGCCCCTCTGTCTGCTCCCCTCAGACCTTGCACGTCAGAGATGAAAGAGAACCCCCTCCCCCAGGACAATCTTGCACAGGTGCGTGTGTCTGTCTAGCCTGCCTCCACATGGGCTCTACAGGGCTTGAGGCTAGCTAGGCTGAGCCAGGCCACCAAATGGCTGAAATTCAATCCCAGTGGTGGCTCAGATTTGACCACAGATCTTGCCTGAGGGAAACCTGGCTGTGATCAGAGAAGGCAGAGAAGGTGACCTTCCTAGCCACCTCCCCTCGACACTTCATGACCAGAAGTGTTGGCACACATTCTGGTGCCCTGGGGGAACCCAGCCTTGGCTGAGGCCAGCAGCACCTGGGTCTGGTTGAGGGCTGGTACCAGACGGTCTGTTCCAAGAGCCAGACCCTGGTGGGAACTCAGACACAGTGAGAGGACAGACAGCTGCTATTTGAAGACGGGGGACCCTGGAGCCACAGACGCTGAGGCACACGCCTATTCTGCCATCTGCAGTGGAAGACCTCAGAAAGGTCTTAGTTTCTCTGAAACAGTCTCCTCTTCTGTGCAACGGGCTGAATACTCACTGCACCTGGGCTGGGTACAGGAAGCCCTGGGCCCATGGCTTGGGCTCAGCGAAGTCTAGTCATTTTCTTTGTCGGTGGCACACATGTGCACACACACATGCACCCCTAATCTGCACCAGCTCTCCTGGCCAGGAGGGCCACTCCCCTGTGAACGGGATGGAGACTCACTATGTGGGAGTGGAATTCTTTCCAGAACATTTCTCAGGAAGGAAATGGCACCTCCTTCATACTTCTGCAACATTCCTAGCTGGGAACATTTATACTGACATCTAACCTGCACTTTGAACTGGCAATTGCTGATCAGGGACTCTCTTGAAATGATGGAGCCTTGCACCTTGACCTTCTGCCTTGTGTGTCTCTCCCCCCTCCATTTCTTTTTCTTTTCTTTTTTTTTTGAGTTGGAGTCTCACTCTGACGCTCAGACTGTAGTGCAGTGGCCGCTCCCGGCCACCGCAGCCTCGACCTGCTGGGCTCTAGCAATCCTTCTGCCTCAGCCTTCTGGGTAGCTGGAACTACAGGCGCGTGCTACCACGCCTGGCTGATTTTTGATTTATTGTAGAGATGAGGTCTCGCCAAGTTGCCCAGGCAGGTCTCGAACCCGTGGGCTCAGGCAATTCACTCACCTCAGCCTCCCAAAGCGTGGCATTACAGGCTGAGCCACTGAGCCCGGCTCCCCTCACCCCTTTTCTATTCTTTTTCTTTCTTTTTGAGTCTTACTCTGTCGCCCAGGCTAGAGTGCAGTGGCACCATCACAGCTACCACGGCCTTGACTTCCTAGGCTCAGGCCCTCACCTCAGCCCCCTCACACCCCACCCCCCCATAGCTGGGGCTACAGGCATACCCCACCGCAATTGGCTAATTTTTTGGCTTTTTGTAGAGACAAGGTCTAACTCTGCTGCCCAGGCTGGTCTTGAACTCCTCCTGCCTCGGCATCCCCCAGTGCTGGGATTCAGGCATGAGCCACTGTGCCTGGCACCTCTGTTCGCTTTCTGGGAGGGAGCAAGAACCAAGACCTCCTTCTGCCTGGTCGTCTTCTGCCTCCAGATCTCAGTCCTCGGGGACTGGCTGAAAGCAAACAGAATCAATGGAAGCAGGAAGAATGAAAGTCAGATTTCAAGTAAAACCTCATGTGTTGGTAACAGGAGAATAATGTCTCGGGTAACCTTAAGGATCTTCTGGACAAGGAAACTGAGACCCAAAGGGGTGAGGTCACAGTCCAGGATCACACGGCATGTAACTGGCTGGACCGTAACCAAAACCCAAGCCTCCTGACTCCCAGGCCAGGGCTCTTGCCAGGGCCCCCAGCTGCCTCTCTCAGGAGGGAGAGAAGGAGGGAGTGGAGAGAAGAAAGGGAGAGGAGGGACAGTGTGGGCAGCTGGCCTCCCCCTTCCACGTGCAGACCGGCTGGCTGCCTCCCAGGCTCCGGGCCCTGGGGAGCTTTCCAGCCTCTCTGGATGAGAACAATCAATCTCCTACTTCCACCCACCCCCAGCATCCCCCGCCCAGGCCAAAGCCGAGGCCGTGACCCAAGCTGAGGAAACAGAGTCTCCCTTCCAAGTTCCTGCATCCCGAGCTCAGCATCGCCAGTGTCAGCCCTGGGCCGTCCTCGCTGGCTTCCCATCCACAGTGGCCACTGGGGGAGCCTGTCCTTCCAGCTCCTTGAACACCTGGCCTCACTCTCCCAGACAGGGAGGCGGGGGCCTGGGCAGCTGAGTTCCTCTCGGAGGTCCCTGGGTCCTGTGCCACAGGCACGTGGGAGTGGGGCTGAAAGGGGGATGTGGCGCTGGACTCTGGCACAGCTGTGTCCAGAGAATGGGGGCTTTGATAGCTTCTGAAAGGGGCCAGGAAGCACGGGACCCGGTCCGAGTGAGGAAGGGGCCAGAGATGTCTGGGTGTAGCTCTGAGGGCTCCTGTAGCCAACAGGGGTGGGAGGGGAAGTAAGACAGGAGGGTGACAGCAGTGGGACCTGCGGACTGAAAACATCCTCGGAGAGTTCCTGCCGCACGAGCAGGAGCCAGCTCTCTCTTGAACTAGTCAGGCTCTCGCTTCGAGGGCTGCACATTCATGTGTTCAGGGAAACCACCAGGCTGTGTCACAGAGTGGCCAAAGGCACTGGAGGGATGAACCCTGAGGACATCTGAATCTCAGTCTCCCTCCTGTGGTCCCACCTGAAGGCCCCTGCAACTCCTCTCCCAGACTTGGGGTGGGGTGAGACCTCTCACAGCTTTGTGACCCCAGGGCAGGGGCTAATCTCTCTGTGTGGTAGGCTCTTCACCCGCATAATGGTAATAACACATCGTTGTATGGTTTTGATGTTGGAACCATGCCAATGGGTTTCTTTCTTTCTTTTTTGTTGAGTTGGTGTCTCACTCTGTTGCCCAGGCTGGAGTGCAGTGGCACACTCACAGCTACTGCAGCCTTGACCTGCTGAGCTCAGACGATCCTTCTACCTCAGTCTTCCAAGTATCTGGAACTGCAGACACGTGACACCATGCCCGGTTAATTTTGTGATTTATTGTAGAGATGAGGTCTCGCCCAGGCTGGTCTTGAACCCCTGGACTAAGGCAATCCTCTCGCCTCAGCCTCCCAAAGTGCTAAGGTTACAGCGGTACACCACCACGCCCAGCTAGTACTACAATGGTGAGGTGGATTGCTTGAGACAGGTGGATTGCTTGAGGCTAGAAGTTCGAGACCAGCCTAAGCAACATAGTAAAACCTCATCTCTACAAAAAAATTAAAAATTAGCTGAGCATGGTGGTGTGCATCTGTAGTCCCAGCTACTTAGGAGGCTGAGGTAGAAGGATTGCCTGAGCCCAGGAGGTTGAGGCTGCGGTTAGCCATGAGCATGCCCCTGCACTCCAGCCTGGACAACAGAGTGAGATTCCAACTAAAAAAAAAATAAGAAAGAAAGGACATATGGATAAATGTTAATGTTGGCATTATTTCAGCATTATTACAAAGCACTATATATTGTGATAAATCAGCACAGTAAATTATCATAATGATGTTAGAAACTAAGATTTTCGCGTAAAAGAAGGAAAGTTGAGCAAGAACTCCTGACCTTTCATCTGAATTGGAACCCTGAAAGGGCTCAGGAGCAGTGACAACGCAGTGCCAGTGAATACCCTTTGTGTCTCAGCTGTGATCTCTACATGAGACTTCCCACTAAAAGAAACAGGGACTCTCTGTAGAAATTCTCTGTAGAAACAGGGACTCTCTGGGGCAGGATGGCTTGTCATACTTGAGAATAAGGAAGTTACAAAACTCAGGTCAGGGTCATGTTAAAAGGACCCAGTAGCCAATCTGAGAAGACTCCCACCGGCCAAAGATGAAACGATTTCAATTAAATTGGATTGAAATGTTAATTTCAATTCAGATGAACAATGACTATTAGAGATTGAAACATATCAAATATATAAACGGTCCATGAGTTCACAATGGTGTTAAAAAACAAATCGCAGGTCACGTTTGGACATTGATGGGCACCAACTCAAGGTTTAGAAAATTAGTAGGGTAGAGCAGTGCTTGTTGGTGCCCCACCCATGTCCCTTACACTCACCTTGACAAGCCAAAGGTTGCCTATGGCTTGGAGATGTCTGTCTATCTTGGAGCTGTGCTTGGCCCAGATGCACAGCAGGACAGAGGCACCAGGGTCGATGCCCCTGGAAACAGCCCTCAACCAGCGTCCAGTGGGGAGCTGGTAAATGAAAATCCTGCCTTAGGTTGGGCGCAGTAGCCCATGCCTATAATCCCAGCACTTTGGGAGGCTGAGGTGAAAGAATTGCCCGAGTCCACAGGTTCGAGACCAGCCTGGGCAACTTGGGAAGACTTCATCTCTACAATAAATTTAAAAAATAAGCTAGTCATGGTGGCACATGCCTGTGGTTTCAGCTACTTGGAAGGCTGAGAGGGAAGGATCACCTGAACCCAGCAAGTCGAGGCTGCGGTAGCCGGGAGTGTGCCACTGCACTCCAACCTGAGCGACAGAGTGAGACTCCAACTCAAAAAAAAAAAAAAAAAAAATCCTGCCTCAACTTGGCATGGCAGCTCACACCTGTCATCCCAGCACTTTGGGAGATGCAGGCAAGAGGGTTGCTTGAGGCCAGGGGTTCAAGACCAGCCTGGGCAACATGAATAGACCTATAAAAATAAAAAAATTAGCCAGGCGTTTTTGCACACCAGTAGTCTCAGCCACTTGGGCGGCTGAGGTAGAAGGGTAGCCTGAGTCCAGGAAGTGGAGGCTGCAGTGAGCTGTGATTGTGTCATTGCACTCCAACTTGGGTGACAGAGTGAGACTTGACTCAAAAATAATAATAAGCCGGGCTCGGTGGCTCAGCCTGTAATCCCACGCTTTGGGAGGCTGAGGTGAGTGGATTGCCTGAGCCCGCGGGTTCGAGACCTGCCTGGGTAACTTGGCGAGACCTCATCTCTACAACAAATTTTTAAAAAATCAGCCGGGCATGGTAGTGCGTGCCTGTAGTTCCAGCTACTTGGAAGGCTGAGGCGGAAGGATCGCCGGAGCCCAGCAGGTCGAGGCTGCGGTGGCCAGGAGCGGCCACTGCACTCCAGTCTGGGAGACAGAGTGAGACTCCAACTCAGAAAAATAATAATAATAATAATAATGAAACCCTGCCTCATCGTCTCTCAGGTGGGAAAACTGAGGCCAGTTCCACACTGCCTCCCAGAGTGCACCATCTGGCACGTGCTGGCCCGTGACCATGGCCTATTCAATTACACATTCCATTCAATCCCTTCCCCACCTCCATGTCTCATGCGCCCACTAAGACCTGGGAATGTCCAGACCCACCATGTCATGGGTACACAGGGGTACAGCAGCAACCCCAAATGGTCTGCTTGTGACTGGGTATGAGCATGTTCAGAGGGCCTGAATGAGCCCCGTGAGCACGTGGCCCGGATCCCACGTGACCTCTCTCACTGCTTCATAGCCTATAGCCTCGTGGGGATTTCTTAATGGCCACATTTTGGAGGAGGAAACACCCAGGCCCAGCTCGTGGAGAGGATGAGTCTGTCTGATAGATTGAAGTGAGTTAAACATAAAAGTCATCACTCTAAATCCCACCCAGGAGTGGCCTTAAGAGACAGTGTACGGGGACATCTAGGAGGTGTTGAGCAGTGCCCTGGTTGTCCACTGTGCCGTGAGAGGGGTGACGGTGACTTGAGGTAAAGATGTGTACATGGATTCCAGGCTCAGCTTGTTGGTCGGGGGCCAGGAAAGGGCAGGGTTGGAAGTTGGGGTTAAGGAGGTCTGGGAAGAGGCTTCTGGATGGATTCACAGGAATGGGCCCAAAGGGACAGACTTTTGTGTCCTCTGTCAGCACCACTGAAGAACATTCACTGCAGAGAAGGCATGGAGCAGCCAGGAGGACAGAAGGACTAAACCAGGCTTTGTCTTGCCAGGGCTTGCACGGGGACCCATGAATGGAGTAGTTGTGGCAGTGGACACGAAGGCCATGCAAGGGATCACCATCATGGGCTGCCTCTCCTCAAGGCTCATTTAACTACTGTTCCTGCTGAATGTTTGGCCTGTCAGAAGCAGAGATAGATGCTGAACCCTCAGCAGGGTACCAGCCTCAAAGAGACCAACCAGCCACTTGGTGGTGGAATGTTGAGTACAATGTACCTCTTTTGCAGGGCATGGTTGCTCATGTAATCCCAGCACTTAGGCTGAGGTGGGAGGATGACTTGAGGCCAAGAGTTTGAGACCAGTCTGGGCAACATAGAGAGACTTCATCTCTTCAAAAAATCAAAAAATTAGCCAGGCATGGTGGTGCATGCCTGTAGTCCCAGTTACTCAGGAGACTGAAGGAGAAGGATCTCTTGAGCCCAGGAGGTCAAGGCTGCAGTGAGCCATGATCATGTCACTGCACTCCAGCCTGGGTGACAGAATGAGAGCCCAACTCAAAACAAAAAACAAAAGCAAAAAACAATGAATCCCTTACAACCTGGAGGGAGGAGCAGTATGTCCTTACTGGGATTCGAGCACTTTCTGGATATAAATTTGCCTTCCCTGACCAAATGCCTTGACCAGCACCAATACCCAAGGGCCCAGAGTAAACGACTTATCCTTAGGAGACCCTCTAATCAGTCTCACCTCTAACCAGTGGGACCCACTTTATTGTGGTGGAAATGTGATGGGCACAAGACCACAGGATCCACTGGCCCCACTAGGCACGTATCGCTGCGGAACTGCCAGTTGGCTCATGCATCAGCATGGCCTCTTTACACGTCCAACCCACTTGGAGAAACGAGCCTCTGGGACTGGGAGCTGTCCTCCAAAATGTAGTATATCCCAGGTAGCTAGAAATCACGGGTACAGGAACCAAGGTGTGGAAGAAGGAACACCCTTCCCACCATCAGTCTGAGTGACCTATTTGGGGAATTGGTGACCTGTTCCTATATATTTGGAGTCTGCAGAATTAGAAGCCCTGGTTCCTGGGGGTGGTGGCAGGGGGTAGAGCGGGGAGGGTGCATCTACCAGAGGTCACAGTGAAGGTATCACTAACCTAAGGCTATAGCAGCCACTGGGTCATTCTGGGCACCTCATATCAATTGGCCAACAGGCAAAGAAAGGAATTATACTGGCAGGAAAGTTGGATCTCAGTTATTCCATGAATAGGCTGGTGTAGCAGTGCTGGCCTGGCAACAATCTGGTCAGGAAAGGATGGGCCCTCGGGATTTTCCATCGGTAAGATCCTACAGACCAACAATGAAGCGCGGAGGGGAGAAGTGGTGACCGTTGACTACTGCCTTGGAACCAATCGCAGCAACGACTCCTGTGGTTTGTCCCACTAAATTCCTGTAAGACTTGCTTTTTTTTTTTTTTTTTTTTTGAGTTGGAGTCTCACTAATCATCCAGGCTGGAGTGCAGTGGCACGCTCGTGGTCATCCCAGTGTTGATCTGCTGAATTCAGGCCATCCTTCCGCCTCAGCCTTCTAAGTAGCCAGAACTACAGGTGTGCCCTACCACACCTGGTTAATTTTTATTTATTTATTTATTGTAGAGATGAGGTCTCACCAAGTTGCCCAGGCTGTTCTCGAACCCGTGGCCTCAGGCAATCCCCTCACCTCGGCCTCCCAAAGTGCTGGTATTGCAGACTTGAGCCACCATGCCTGGACAAGACTTTCTTTTAAAAGAGTTAAGAAAGGCCGGGCTCAGTGACTCAGCCTGTAATCCCAGCACTTTGGGAGGCTGAGGCGAGTGAATTGCCTAACCCGTGGGTTCAAGACCTGCCTGGGCAAGTTGGCGAGACCTGTCTCTACAATAGATCAAAACTTAGCTGGGCGTGGTAGCGCGCACCTGTAGTTCCGGTTACTTGGAAGGCTGAGGTGGAAGGATCACTGGAGTCCAGCAGGTCGAGACTGCAGTGGCCGGGAGCAGCCACTGCACTCCAGTCTGGGTGACAGAGACTCCAACTCAAAAAAAAAAAAATAAAATAAAAATAAATAAATAAATAAATAAAAGAGTTAGAAATTGTGGCTGGGTGTGGTGGCTCACACCTGTAATTGCAAGCCGTGATCGTACCACTGCACTCTAGCCTGGGTGAGAGAGTGAGACCCTGACGCAAATAAATAAATAAATAAATAAATAAATAACTTGCAACTAGCCCCCACCTTGAAGCATCAGTGACAGTGACAGGACAGAGTGAACCTAACAAGAGGCACAAATGGATCTTTGCAGTGTAAGGGTTGGACCTTTCAGCCCTGTCCTCCACAGGGAGAAGGCTGCTGGGTAAACATACGTGATTCTGCCCAAGAGTGCTTTTCTGGGGCTGAGGGAGCATGTTTGTGCTCAGGGTAAGCCAGAATGCTAGCAAGTTTATGCTCTCAGGGGAGCCCTTAACCCAGCAGGGAGTTGGCAATCATACCCTAGCTTCTTTGGCGCTCCAGTGGCATTCTCTGGGGCAGGGTTTACACTGCCCTTCCAGAGTTCCCCAGTGGGACAGAGCCTAGTTGCCCACCCACTCTGTTGCACACCTTAATTCTCTTTCTTTCCTTTCCTGTCTCACTTCTCATACTCCTAACTCAGGATCTGTTTCTGGAAAACCTCATCTAAGGCAGAAGGGGGGGTCAAGCATTAATTCTACCTTTTCTTTTTTGTTTGTTTGGTTTTTTTGGGTTTGTTTTTTTTTTTTTTTTTTTTTTGAGCTGGAGTCTCATTCTGTCGCCCAGACTGGCGTGCAGTGGCCACTCCTGGCCACCGCAGCCTTGACCTACTGGGCTCCCACGATCCTTCCGCCTCAGCCTCCCAAGTAGTTGGAACTACAGGCGTGCGCTACCATGCCTGGCTAACTTTTTGATTTATTGTAGAGATGAGGTCTCGCCAAGTTGCCCAGGCAGGTCTTGAACCCACGGGCTCAGGCAATTCGCTCACCTCAGCCTCCCAAGGTGCGGGATTACAGGCTGAGCCACTGAGCCCCGCTAATTCTACTCTTTCTGAATGGGTGAAATCTCAGGGTAACAAAATAGTTGCTGAGGGAAATTTTTTTTTTTTTTGAGTTGGAGTCTCACTCTGTCACCCAGACTGGAATGCAGTGCTCCCCACCCCCGGCCACTGCAGCCTTGACCTGCTGGGCTCCGGCGATCCTTCCGCCTCAGCCTCCCAAGTAGTTGGAACTACAGGCGGACGCTACCACGCCCAGCTAATTTTTTTGATTTATTGTAGAGATGAGGTCTCACCAAGTTGCCCAGGTGGGTCTCAAACCCGCGGGCTCAGGCAATCCACTCACTTCAGCCTCCCAAAGGGTGGGATTACAGGCTGAGCCACCCAGCCCGGCTTGGAAATTTTTGATCAATGATGATTCACAGCTAATAAATGAAGAAGTAATGACAAAATTAGAACATCTCCACTTTGCGACTCCTAATGTAATAATGAACCTAGACAGTGATCATTGGTAGCCATTGGATAATAAGGTGGCAGGTACAGACAGCTGAATGGTGGCCACAAAAAGATATGGCCAAGTCCTGACCCCTCGAACCTGTTCGGGAAAAGGACCTTGCAGATGTAATTTGCTATATGAACTCATTCCTTAACTTCAGTTAAAGATCTTGAAGTAAGGCCAGGCATGGTGGTTCAAGCCTGTATTCCCAGCACTTTGGGAGGCTGAGGGGAGAGGATTGCCTGAGCCCAGGAGTTCAAGACCAGCCCAGGCAGCTTGGCGAGACTGCGTCTCTACAATAAATCAAAAAATCAGCCAAGGTGTGGTAGTTCATGCCTGTAGTTCTGGCTACTTGGAAGGCTAAGGCGGAAGGATCGCCTGAGTCCAGCAGGTCGACGCTGGGGTGGCCATGAGCGTGTCACTGCCCTCCAGCCTAGGTAACAGAGTGAGACTCTGACTCAAAAAATAAAAAATAAAAAAAGGCCAGGCTCAGTGGCTCAGCCTGTAATCCCGCGCCTTTGGGAGGCTGAGGTGAGTGGATTACCTGAGCCCGTGGGTTCGAGACCTGCCTGGGCAGCGAGACTTCATCTCTACAATAAATCAAAAAATCAGCCGGGCGTGGTAGCGCGTGCCTGTAGTTCTGGCTATTTGGAAAGCTGAGGTAGAAGGATCGCCGGAGCCCAGCGGGTGGAGGCTGCGGTGGCTGGGAGCGGTCACCGCACTCCAGTCTGGGCGACAGAATGAGACTCCAACTCAAAAAAAAAAAAAAAAAAAAAATCTTGAAATGAGATCATCCTGTATTATCCAGGTGGGGTCAATGACAAGTGTCCTTATGAAAGACAGAAGATAGCCGGGCGTGGTAGCGTGTGCCTGTAGTTCCAGCTACTTGGAAGGCTGAGGCGGAAGGATCGCCGGAGCCCAGCAAGTCGAGGTTGTGGTGGCCAGGAGCGGCCACTGCACTCCAGTCTGGGTGACAGAGTGAGACTCCAACGCAAAAAAAAAAAAAAAGAAGAGAAGACACAGACATATGAAGTAGGCAGCGTGACCACAGAGTAGAGGCCGGAGTAATGCAGCTAAGGAAGGCAAAGAACACCAACAGCCACCAGAAACTGGAAGGGCAAGGAAAGGTTCTTCCTAGAGTCCCCAGAGGGAGTGCTGCCCTGCTGACATCTTGATTTGGGACTTCCGTCCTCCAGAACTATAAGAGAATAAATGTCTGCTGTCTTAAGCCACCAAATTAGCAGTGATTTGTTATAGCAGCCACAGGAAACTCATACAATGGACAACTTGATAATGAGTAGACCAGACTGGCACTGCCTGAATCAACTGATCAATCTCAATGTCACTGAAAGTAGAACAGCCAGTCACCATGTGCCTCCCAAGGTAATGGAAGAGGTGACAGAAGTATACAGTACCACATACGGAATATTCCTAGAAAAGGTGAATGTGAATTTAACCAAATTTCTAATTATAAGCACAGGGTACAAAGGAATGTGTTATGTGACCTTTGCAAGGATCTAGTCAGCCAAATCCAGAATGTGGGAAACTTGACAGGAAAAATGACCCAGTTTTTTAAACAAACAAACAAAATGGCATAGATAAAGCGAAGGGGGCAGAAGTTTTCTAGCTTAAATGTACTACTAGGGAAGCTGAGGCAGGAGGATTTCTTGAGCCTAGTTCAAGTCCAACCTGGGCAACATAATGAGACCCTGTCTCTATTTTAAAACAATTAATTAACTACCTCCTCAAATTAACCAATTGCAATGTGTAGCCTTAGTAGGATCCTGGTTTGAGCAAATCAACTGCAAAATTATATTTTTTAGACATTCTGGAGAAATTGATCATGGACTAAATATTAGATGACATTCATTTAATTTTGTTGGGGAGCATGGAATGGAATTAAGGTTCTTTTAAAAGTCATTATGTGTTAGAAATGCATGTTGAGTGTTTACAGGTGAAACGATAGGATGTCTGGGATTTACTTTCAAATACTCAGGCAAAAACAAGCCCAAGTGGAAGGATTCAGGAATTGAGAAGGGCAGAACTGTGATAAGGGTCAGGCTAGATGATGGAGTGGGTCACTATTCTTTCTATTTTGTGTATGTTCCAAGTTCTCTATAATAAAAAATATAATGGTAATGGTAATATGCAGAGTAGTTGTAAAAATTGGTGGTATTGTGTTCTTTTTTTGTTTTGTTTTTTTTTTAGTTGGAGTCATTCTGTTGCCCAGACTGGAGCAGTGGCCACTCCCGGCCATTGCAGCCTCGACCTGCCGGGCTCCGGCGATCCTTCCAACTCAGCCTTCCGAATAGCTGGAATTACAGGCGTGTGCTACCACGCCCGGCTGATTTTTTGATTTATTGTAGAGATGAGGTCTCGCTGCCCAGGCGGGTCTCGAACCCGCGGGCTCAGGCAATCCACTCACCTCAGCCTCCCAAAGGGGCGGGATTACAGCCTGAGCCACCGAGCCCGGCTTGGTATTGTATTTTTATGAGTGAAGAAACAGAGCTTTATGGCAAACGGAAAGCTTCTCCCAGGTCACTTCTCGTATGGCCTCTTGCCCAAGGCACTATACTGAGGAAAAGCCATCTTCTGACCCACTGAGCTCCTGGGATCCAGAAGCCTGGCTTTCTGGGACTCTGACTTCATCACGGGCCCGAGCTTAGAAAGCCCAAAAGAGGAGTAGAAGGATGGATGACTACCAAAACGTCTTGGAATCCTCCTTGGTGTTTATGGTGGAGGTCAGTACTGTTCAAATATTTCCAGTTCTCCTGTCTCCAGGCTGAAGAATTGCTCTTTCCTGCTCCCTTGTGGTCGACTGGGACCATGAGATTCGTTCTGGTGAATGAGCTGTGAACCGAAGGGACTGCTGGGAGCTATTAATTAATTGCCTGTGTAAGACTCTGAGAGCTCTTTTTTATTTTTTCCTGCAGGCATAATGACATTTGAGATGGTGGCTTTCTCTATCAGCCTGTGTCCCTGAATGACCAAAAATGAGAAGAGACCCTTTATTGACCACCATGTACACACAGCCTGCCTGAAAAATAAAGCTTTGTTGTTTTAAGCCATTGAGATTTGAGAGTTATCACAACGTAATCTAGCTGCTTCTGACTAATACAATGCCATTCAGCAACCAATCCTACAGACCACCTGGTAAGAACCTGAATAATAATAATAATTATTGTTATAATAATTATTGATTATTAGGGCAGGGGCAGTGGCTCATGCCTGTAATCCCAGCACTTTGGGAGACCGAGGCAAGAGGATCGCCTAAGCCCAGTAGGTCAAGGCTGCGGTGGCCGGGAGTGTGCCACTGCACTCCAGCCTAGGCGACAGAGTGAGACTCCAACTCAAAGAAAAATTAGTTATTATAGGTATCACTTATTGAGTGTCTATTATGTATACCAGGCATGTACCGCTCTGAGTACATGCAACATCTCAACTCATTCTCACAACAAACCCAGAAGGCAGACATTATTATCCCATAATCAAGATGAGAAAACCAAGGTTTAGGAATCGGCACAAAAATTTCATTTGTTGTATGGTAGTTACTGAAGATGCTGTTCACCCTGTCTTTCCTTGCCCCTTGTATGATGTCCATAGGATGAATAATCTGACACAGCAAGAACCCTCTCGGAAAGTAAATTTACAGCAGGCATCAAGCCTCGTTAGAAAGTTCATGCCCAGCCGGGCTCGGTGGCTCAGCCTGTAATCCCGCCCCTTTGGGAGGCTGAGGTGAGTGGATTGCCTGAGCCCGCGGGTTCGAGACCCGCCTGGGCAACAAGACCTCATCTCTACAATAAATCAAAAAATCAGCCGGGCATGGTAGTGCATGCCTGTAATTCCGGCTACTTGGAAGGCTGAGGCGGAAGGATCGCCGGAGCCCAGCAAGTCGAGGCTGCGGTGGCCGGGAGCGGCCACTGCACTTTAGTGTGGGCGACAGAGTGAGACTCCAACTCAAAAAAGAAAAGAAAAGAAAAGAAAGTTCACGCCCTTTCCTCATTCATTCTTATTCTCTAGCCCAGGCTTGATAACTGCAGCGTTTGTCTCTTATATTACTACTGTGTTTCCTTCAGCCATAGTTGAGGATGCCACGGGGCCGGTCTCCCCTTTGGCCCTGGTGGCCATGGTGTTTGCCTCCTTCTCTTTCCGCAGGGTTAATTTCCTCTCAATTGTCACAACGCTATGACTCTCCCCTCTTTCACTGTAGTCCCCGCAAACCCTTCTGGGAGACCGGCAGGATACAAACGCGTTTCGAAGCATGTTTACGTCCATCTTATATCTGCTCTCTGGGGCCCGTAGGGCAGGTGTGCAGCTCCTGGCAGATTTGCGCGGGAGTAATCTCGGCGAGTGTGCGCGCCCCCGCGTGGCGCGTGGCGCCGAGCGCAACGACAGCCTGCGATCTCCGCCGGCGCCCCGACCAGGCCGCCCGCCACGTTTCGGACTCTCCCTCGGCCTGTGGGTGACCTCTAGTCGCGGTCCTCCCTTTCCTGTTACCCTGTCTCCAAAGGCGCGCTGTTGGCACGCTGGGACCAGGGTCAGCTCCGGCACACACACATACACACCCTCACGCCTCGCAGCGCTGACAGCACCGCCCAACAAGGAAGGTCCCCAGGTTATTTTATTTCTGTACTCAGAGGTCAGTTAAAGCTCCCTGGCGACGCTCCTGCCCCCCAGCGGGGGCTGCGCCCTCGGTTGGGAGCGCGGGACCCTCCGCGGGTGGTGTCCGCACCCTGCAGCGGCGGGCGCCACGGCTTCCCCTCCCGACGCCGGACCAGCCGGGGTCGGTGGTCCGCAGGCCCCAGCCGCGAGGGCAGGACGGGAGGGACGGCTCCGCGCCCGGCGGGAGGGGAGGTTCGCGGGAAAGGGGGCGGAGAGAACCCCGAGCCCTGCCGCGCGTCCCGGAGGGGCTGCGGCGGACGCCTACTTCTCGGCGTAGCAGTAGGTCCCGTACGCCGCCTGCTGGGGTCTGGGGAAGCCGAAGCTGCGCACCCCGGGGTCGGGGAGGCCCCCGCAGCGCGGCCGCGGCGTGGTGATGGGGAAGCGCACGCTGCCGTCCGCCAGCCAGCCGCCGTCGCACTGGTCCAGCCCCGAGAACTTCCAGGCGGCGTACAGGTGCCCGACCTTGGCCACCGCGGCCCCGCGCCGCCGGCACGCCGCCTGGGCTTCCGACAGCGTCAGCCGCCCGGGCACGAAGAACACGTGGCCTGGGGACCGGAGCGGGTCACCGCCCGCCCGGGGGCAGGAGGACGGGGCGCGGCGGGGACCCAGACCCCCGGGCGGCGGGGTGGAGGTGGGGGGCAGGGCCGTGCAGGGCGGGACCGAGCCCGGTGGGGGGCGGAGTGGGAGCACCGAGGCCGTGGGCTGCGGGTGGGGCTTCCAGAGGCGGCGCGAGGCCGGGCGGGCTGAGGGCCCGGCGGCGTCGTGGCGCCTGGGAGCCCCGCCCCCGAGCCCTCGCCGGGAGGCCCACGTGGCCCCGCCCCGTCCCTCAGGCCCCGCCCAGGCCCGCCCGCGGGCCCCGCCCCTCACCGTCCAGCGCCGAGGTGAAGCAGAAGGCGTCGTAGCGGTCGCGCTTTCGGTCGCGGGGGCCGTAGCTGCGGATCCCGGGCCGGCCTCGGCCGCCGCACGGGGCGCGCGCGGTGAGCACCGGGTAGCGCACGGAGCCCTCCAGCAGCCAGCCCGCGTTGCACCAGTCCAGACCCTCGGTCCACGCTGGCGGGAGGAGGCGGGAGGATGAGGCCCGGAGCTCGCCCGGCTGCCCCGTCGGGGCCCTGGGACAGCACGGAGGGGGCTGCCCGCGTCGGCCGCTCACCCTGGTACAGCTGGGCGTGGGTGGCCAGGCGTCCGTCCTGCTCCTCGCACGCCTGCTTCGCCTCGTAGTAGTTGAACTGGTACCGGCCCCGGCTGGGTTGGTACGGAAACACCACACCTGGGGGGAGAGAGCCTGGGGAGGGCCGGCCCACGGGGCTGGGGGGCGAGGAAGGGCCGCACCAACTAGGGGCGGGGCGGGAGGTACTGGGGGGCGCCCTGGGGGACCCTGGGCGAGCGGCCCCACTCTGCAGAGCGGCGGGCGGAAGCGGAGGGCTCACCCTCCAGGCGCAGGGTCAGCGCCACGCTCTCGTCCTCGATGCCGTTGATGAGCTCGCAGCGGTACCGGCCCTCGTCCTCCAGGCGGACGCCCGCGATGACCAGGGAGGCGTCTAGCCGATGCCCCCTCCGCATCCTGGCGCGCCCGCCCAGGGGCCCGTAGCCCCGGGCCAGCAGTCCGTTGGTGACGAGGATCGGCGACTCCCGGAGCTCCCCGGGCTCCACCTTGCTCCAGCGCACCTTGTAGCTGGGAGGCGAGGTGCCCAGGACGCAGGGCAGCGTGGCCGTGGCCCCACGGCGAGAGTGAATGACCTCGTGGATGGGGGGCAGGAGGTAGTGGGGGCCCGGGTGGGATGCTGAGCAGAGGGGGCCACAGTGGCAGGAACCCCCGATCCTCACTGCCCCAAGCGCCCGTCCAGACCCTGCCCCCCAGGCGCTTTCCCCAGACTCCCCACCCTCACCTCCGTAGCCCCCCCAGCAGTGACCCTCACTCCCTGGGTACCCCATCAGCTGCCCTTCGCACTCCCCCCCCCCCGAGTCTGGCCTGGGTGGGGTCTTACCTGTATCTCCCTGGGCTTTGTGGAAAATGATGAAGGCCCAAGGGAGAAGGAAGCGGCAGAGTGTGGGGAGGGTGAGGCCGCCTGGCATGGTGGATTCAGTCCAGCACTGTCTTCAGGGTAGGAGTATGTGCAGTTCTTAGGAAGGAGGGAGGGGAAGGGCTGGGGATGAGCTCCCTTCAGGGGAGTCCCTGCAGGGGACTGTCCAGCTGGAAGCCATGGGGGCAGAGAAGAGGGCTGGTGACAAAAGGCAGGTAATGGGGAGGCAGTAACAGGCCCCCTTCCTATCCCCTTCCTCTCTCACCTCTCTGTCAGGCCCTGACAACATCTCCTCTCCCTGCCCCTCTTGTCACAGGGGCTGCTTCTCAAGCCTGCCATCTGACTGCTAGCTCCATTCCATACCCCTGCCAGTGCCCTCCTCCATCCTGAAGTCATGATGACCTTGTCACTCTCCTGCTTGAAACTGACTCCCCGGTGCCCTGAGGATGACGTCCAATCTCCCAACCACAGTGTCCAAGGCTGTGTCATCCAGCTGCTCCCTGCTCCAGCGAGGCCCCCACCCTGCCCCTCAGCACCCTTGCACTCTGCTCCAGACACGCCGGACTTCTGGCAGTTTCCAAGCGGTACTAGTTCACACATCCTTTGCACAGGTCTGGGTTTGGATCTCACCTCCTCTGGGAAACTTTCCTCATCCCCCAGTTTGCCACCTTATAGTGCACTGTGATCTACTAGATTCAACTGCGGACAGTTTTTCTTAGAAATACTTTTATTAGCACCTAAACTAACAGTGTGGGCTGGAGAGTAATACATACACATATGTAGACTATATCAATGCGGTTTTCCAGAAACTATATAAAGTTAAAACTCTACAGTTATAAAGTCAAAAAATTATTTCAAATGTAATTGTCTAGTTCAGAACAGTAGTTGATTTTTCCCCTTTCTTTTCTTTTTTCTTTGAGTTGGGGTTTTTGTGCCAGGAGGATGAGGGCCGGTACTGCTGCTCTGTCACCCAGTCTGGAGTGTAGTGGCATGATCATGACTCACCGCAGCCTTGACCTTCTAGGTTCAGGCAACCCTTCTGCTTCAGCCTGCTGAGTAGCTGGGACTACAGGCATGCATCACCACACCTGGCTTATATTTTGATTTTTTGTAGAGATGAGGTTCTTTTGTTTTTGTTTTTTGAGTTGGAGTCTCACTCTGTCACCCACGTCAGCCTTCCAAGTAGCTGGAACTACAGGTCTGTGCCACCATGCCCAGCTAATTTTTTGACTTATTGTTGAGATGAGGTCTCGCCAAGTTGTCTGGGCTGGTCTCGAACCCATGAGCTCAGGCAGTCCTCTCACCTCAGTCTCCAAAAGTGCTGGGGTCACCGCACCCGGCCTGGGATCGATTTTTTAAGAAAAAGATCGAGGTGATAAGAACAGTATGATAACCTGGCATGATGGCGCTTACCTGTATTTCCAGCTACTTGGGAGGCTGAGGCAGAAAGATCACTTGAGCCCAGAAGTCCCAGACCACCCAGGGGAATACAGCAAGATCCCATCTTAATATATTTTTTAAAAGAATGATACATTAAAGAAAGGGTAGTTCCAGCTAATTGGAAGACTGAGGCGGAAGGATTGCCTGAGCCCAGCAGGTCGAGGCTGTGGTGGCCGTGAGTGTGCCACTGCACTCCAACCTGGGTGGCAGAGTGAGACTCCGACTCAAAAAAAAAAAAAAAATTGATCTGAGGACCCCTTGACTTGGTTTTATTCATTTTCCAAACCTGGCTCCTCTACTTCCTGGTTACATGAGTTTAAACAAGCTACTTAACCTCTCTCTGCCTCAGTGTCTTCAGTAAAATGTGAAGAACAGGAAATAGTGCACCTACCTCACTGAGTAGTTGTGAGAATTAGATGAATTAGTATATACAAAATACCTGAAATCATTCCTGATATGTAACAAGTGCTGTGTGTGAGTTAGCTATCATCTTCAGTCTCCAGCACAGATTCTGGCACAGAGGTGCTAAATCAATATGTGCATTTTAATGAATGAGCTCATATTAATTAAGGACTCCTGGGAAGAAGAGATAGGGTCTGGGGAGAAGAGGAAACCTTGAAGAGTAGCCAGAAATCTAAAGAATTGAGCTCTGTCTTCCTGCAGATTAGGACCAATGACCAGCTTGCAGCAGGAGAAACAGAGGTTAGGCACAGAAAAAACTTCCCAATGATTAACAGCGAAAGTATCTGGGACTGGGACATTAGTGAGAGAACCACTTCTTTAAAGGAGAATCTGGTAAGTAAGAAAGATCACGGAAGCCAGGTGTGGTGGTTAATGCCTGTAATCCCAGTGCTTTGGAAGGTTGAGGCAAGAGGATTGCCTGAGCCCTAGAGTTCGAGGCCATTCTGGGCAACATGGCAAGACCTCATCTCTATAAGAAGTCAAAAAATTAGCTGGGCATGATGGTGTGTACCTGTAGTTCCAGCTACTTGGAAGGCTGGGGTGGAAGGATCGCCGGAGCCCAGCAGGTCAAGGCTGGGGTGGCCATGAGTGTGCCACTGCACTCCAGCCTGGGTGACAGAGTGAGACTCCAACTCAAAAAATAAAAGATCCTGGGGACTGAGGTTGACTCAAGTACCAACAAGCATGACAGCTCGCATGAATATATTTCAGGTTCAGTGTGCTGACACCGCTTCAAGTGCTTCACATGTGCACATTGTGTATTACTCCTGGCAATCCTGGTAGAAATGACTATAAATCCCATTTTGTACATGCTGAAACAACAGCCCACACATTTTAGGAAACTTGAGTGAGGTCACGCAGCTAGGAAGAGGAGGGCTTTCTGGGATTTGAATCCAGATCTGACAGTGAGGCTCAAGCTCATCATCACTGATCTAAATTTCTGTATTTAGAGAGAGATGCCTACCCTCTTCAAACCTCTTAAGAAAATGAGCATATGGTGGGCAGCTCCATGCCTACCTGTTAAAAGCTGGTCTCCTCACACAGACAGAGGGAGCAGTGCCTCACAGCTTGCGGTCCTGCTTGAGGAAGAGGTTCCAGATGAAGGTGTGGCCAGGCTCCTGGGAGTTCCAAGTACCTTAAAACCCTGGGACAGTTGCTCCTTTTGCGTCTTTGAGGAAAGGCTCTGCCCTGTGCTCCACGAGAAGCCAAGGTGCCAAGAATGCCACCCCTCCCCCACTCATCAGTCAACTAAACCAGGCTGGGTGACCAGTGTTCAGCCCTGTGACTGTCTGTGGAGCTCGCTGTTCTGGGACCAGGGATAGTTGCTGGGCTCGGAGTGAGGGCTGAGAACCCACGCAGAGGGATGGAGTAAAGGTGCAACCCCTGGATGATCACCACCTAGAAGAGCGCAGAAGGTGGGGTACCCAGTTGCTTCTTGATGTCCTTGGGCCGGAGAAGGGTGGATTGATGAGGGGGACCGGGGTGTGAGGGTGTTGACCGAGAGGATGGACTCCAAATGTGGCTCAAAGATCCATAACTGTCAAGCTCTGGCTGCTGTTGCACATCCATATGGGTCTTGTCTAAGCAACACTCCCACCCCCCATCCCCACCCCAACAAAGTACTCACCTTTGCCCTCCAGTTCCTGGGTGTGCATTGCCTTTGGGAAGAGGCTCTCAAGGTGGGAGCCGGCCTTCCAGCTGCTTCAAGAAACCTGACCCCTTCTGTGCAGCCCCCTGTCTGTCTGTCTGTCCTTTCCTTCTCTATCCCCACCCCATCGGAAACACAATTTCCCATTGTCTCTGTCTTTCCCCTATTGTTGGATAACAAGGGCCCTTTCTTTATCCTGTGGGTAATGGCACCGAAATGTCAACAGCTGGGGATGTGGGATGCAGGACCGGCTGGCACATACCACCGGAAAGAGGGCCTGGGTGGGAGGCTCGGAGCAGGAATTGACATTCCCGATAAAAGGAGAATAGGGGAAGGGGAGCAAAGGGTGGGAGACAGTTGAAAGGGCGTCTCTCCCAATAATCCAAACACAGGATCTAAGAAGATTTTGTCCGAGGCCAGGGGGATGGTGGGCTCCGTGGAGGGCAGAGGGGTGGCCAGCATTACCATAGGAGAGAATAGCTATGGGCAGTAAGGAGGTTCTTTCTGTCCCTGGGAAGAAACATGGGGCTTACTGAGGATGGATGGACTTTGGAAGACTCCCTGAAAGAGAAGTCGCCTTGTTTGTTTCCTAATTTTCCACCACTTCTGTCTGCAAAGATGGGTGATCTCCCTAAAGTTCTCAGGAGAAGGAGATCCTTAATCTTCTTGGAGAAATTCACTTCTCTAAAGTCTCCCCTGTTGGGAATTTGTGGGATTTAAGTCCTTTCTTCTCTCTCCTTCCCTCCCTCCTTCCCTCCTTCCCTTCTTTCTTCCCTTCTTTCTTTCTTTCCTTCCTTCCTTCCTTCCTTCCTTCCTTCCTTCCTTCCTTCCTTCCTTCCTTCTTCTTCTTCTTTCTTTCTTTCTGTCTGTCTGTCTCACTCTGTTGCCTAGGCTGGAGTGCAGTGGCATGCTCAAAGCTATCACAGCCTTGACCTGCTGGGCTCAGACTATCCTTCCACCTCAGCCTTCCGAGTAGCTGGAACCATAGGTGCATGCCACCGTGTCTGACTAAATTTTTTATTTGTTGTAGAGATGAGGTCTCACCAAGTTGCCCAGGCTTGTCTTAAACTCCTGGGCTCAGGCAATCCTCTTGCCTCTGCCTCCCAAAGTGCTGGGATTACAGGAGTGAGCCACCGTGCCTGGCCTTAAGTTCATTTCTAAAATCTTTCTACTGAGGTTGAGTTTACATACAAAAAAAGTGCACAGAGCTTAAGTGTATTGCTCAATGAATTTTTACCTGTACACAGGTGAAAAATCCCATTTCAAGGTATATAGAACGGTTCCAGCAATCCAGAATAGGCCCAATTCTTTTTTGTTTGCTATCAAAGAAGAGGCAGGACTCCCCGCCTGCCCCTGTGAATAGCCATTTAGCAATGTTGAGAGCTTTAAATTGCTTTCCAGCCTTCTCCTGTGTGCTGAGCAGCCCCCGGCACCAGCTCAACTTATCAAAACCACACACTTGCAGAGCTGGAGAACCTCAGACACTGAGCATCTGTCAGATACAGAGGAGATGGAGAGGAAGGGGACTTTCCCCAAATCACACACAACGCCATGTTGAGACAAGCCTAGAACTCTGTCTTTTCCTCTGACCCTCTTCTGCTCCTCCCCTTGCTCTTTTTTTTTTTGAGTTGGAGTCTCACTCTGTCGCCCAGACTGGAGGGCAGTGGCCGCTCCCGGCCACGGCAGCCTCGACCTGCTGGGCTCTGGGGATCCTTCCGCCTCAGCCTTCCGAGTAGCGGAACTACAGGCAAGCGCTACCACGCCCGGCTGATTTTTTGATTTGTTGTAGAGATGAGGTCTCACCAAGTTGCCCAGGCAGGTCTCGAACCCACGGGCTCAGGCAATCCACTCACCTCAGCCTCCCAAAGGCACAGGATTACAGGCTGAGCCACCGAGCCTGGCTACCCCTCGCTCTTCAAATCAGACAAGCTCTGGGTTTTCTCCTGGACCACGTAGACTAATATGGGGAGCCCACCCTGACTGCACTCCTGAGGGATCGATGGATTATCTCTCCCTGTCCACCCCATTGCTGTTCCTAAGCCCTTCTCTCCTCCTAGGACTATCTGTCTCATGAGAGAAGACAAATAGCCCCCTGTCTCCTCGGATGGGACACCCTGATCCAGTGCATCTGATTGGCTTCCTCCCAACTCGAACAAACAGCCTCCCAGCAGAGGGAGGGGTGGGTATAAACACCCAAGGCCAGGACCGCTACTTCCTTCCAGCTCGCTCTCCCATGCCTTCCTCCCAGGTCACTTCTGAACTGGTCTGGAAGTCTCTGAGGTGTCGATCCATAAGAGGAGTTTGGCAGGGAGGAAAGCCTGGAACGATTAGATAGATGCAAGGAAACCCTCCGAGGATAGAATGAGAAAGGAACAGAAGGGATGTCTAATGAACAGCTGAGCTGGGTTTAGTCAAGGTCACTCTCGTTCTTGGTTTTCCCCAAGACACCGTGAAACAGAAGTGGGGCAAGACGGCCAAGACTTGAGTTGGCATCTTCTCACCGACCAAGCAGCTTCCGAGGAGAAAGAGGCCTCTGACCCTCCTGCTACCTGCTGGCCAGGTAGGGTAGGATGATCCAGGACAACCACAGAGCCCTGCATCTCTTTCTCTAACACTCCAGACTCAGTGTCCAGCCGCCGAGCAGATTTAGCTGGCTGGTTTTCTTGACCCTGGCGATAGTGAGCAAGGTCCCAGTTTACTACGTTTACTACCAGGATTGTTGTAAGTGGCTGGAAGGGCTGGCAAGATGGCGCTTCAGGGACTCTCCTTTGGGTAGAATTGGCATTCACACACAGCTGCTTCTGCTGCCTCCCTGCCTCAGGCTTCTCACTCCTCAGGCTCCCACCTTCCTCTTCCTCCCTGGGGACCCCGTTCGGCCGCTGTGTGCCTGGGTATGGCTGGACTGCAGATGGTGCAGGGGCTGAGCCTGGAGAATCAGCCTGGAGGCCTCACTTACTGAACAGCCTTTGTACTGTGGACAGAGTCAAAAATGGGAAAGCGGTGGGGGGTGGGGTGGGTGAATGTAATCCCTGGTTCAGGCTGCCAATCTGGTGGGGACATGAGGCCACCTGGGCTAATGGAAGGAACATGGACTGGACCACGAATCAGGAGTCCTGCCCTAGCGAGATCCTGACTTTCTGTGACTTGCTGTGCCAACTCCTGGAGCATCAGTCTTTCTGATTACCAAGCGGGTTTCATACCTGCCCAGCAGGACTGGTCAGCATGGAGGCAGTGGAACAGCATTCTACAAGTGAAGAACACGCTGTGGATTGGGCTCACTGTTGTATGATTCATAGTGGGAAAGGGTTAGGAAGGAGGAGGCCACTGTGGGAAGACGGTGAGAACTGTGAGACCCACTCCCAAAGTGCTGCAATTTCAGGCGTGAACTACTGAGCCCAGCCTAGTTATACTTCTGCCACTAACGTGTCGCCTCATGTAAGACCACAGTGCCGGGCCTGTTTCCTCACCTGAATAATGGGAGTACAATTCAATTTAAATAATTTTCGGAAGTGCCTCAGTGTGCAGAGGGCTATATGAAAGGCAGAAACTCCTGACTTTATGAAGTTCTCGATCTAGGGGGATCAGGCCTGCTCTACCCCTCTCAGAGGTAGACGAGGGTGAAGGAAACAATGGAGAGTGAACGGAACAGTACAAGACAGATGTCAGAGCTGTTTCCATGGTTACTGAGATGTAACCGTTAGATTTTACTTATTAATTACCATGTTACCTGTCATTTCTGTTTATATATTTGATCTGCTGCCACAGTCAGGTGGACTATACAAACTGTATTTTTGGCCAGGCATGATGGCTTATGGCTACAATCCTAGCACTTTGAGAGACCGAGGTGGCAGGATCACTTGAGGCTAGGAGTTAGAGACCAGCCTGGGCAACATAGTGAGACACTATCTCTATAAAAAACTTTTTTTTTTTTTTGAGCTGGAGTCTCACTCTGTCACCCAGACTGGAGTGCAATGGCCGCTCCCGGCCACCGCAGCCTCGACCTGCTGGGCTCTGGCGATGCTTCTGCCTCAGCCTTCCAAGTAGCTGGAACTACAGCACACGCTACCACACCTGGCTAATTTTTTGATTTATTGTAGAGAGGAGGTCTCACCAAGTTGCCCAGGAGGGTCTCGAACCCATGGGCTCAGGCAATCCACTCACCTCAGCCTCCCAAGGTGTGGGACTACAGGCTGAGCCACCGAGCCCGGCTCTATAAAAAACTTTAAGAATTAGTTGGGTGTGGTGGTGATGTACCTGTAGTCCCAGCACTTTGGGAAACTGAGGCTGGAGGATTGCTTGAGCCCAAGAGTTCGAGACTGCTGTGAGCTCTGATCACACCACTGCACTCCAGCCTGAGCAAGATCCCATCTCTAAAAAATAATAAATAAATAAATGTGGCCTGGTGTGGTGGCTTTTGTCTGTAATCCCAGCAATTTGGGAGGCAGAGGTGAGAGGATTGCTTGAGTCTGGAAGTTTGAGATCAGCCTGGGCGACATAATGAGACCTTGGCTCTATTATACTATAATAAATGTGTATATAAGTTATTTTTTAAAATAATAAATACATAAATGTATTAAACTATATTTTTGCCCACCTACCCTAAAAATACCTAGAGATCTCAACTCTGTATTTTCTCAGCCCACCTTAATCTCCCGGCCTCAAAGCTTGCTGTCTCAAATCCTTATTCATCTTCTCATTCTGGCCAGTCTAGGCAGGTCTGACTTTAGTTTGTACAGACTGTCACTCCCAATTTCATATTGGTCAAATTTCACCCGAAAGTAAGAAGACCTGAAAGTATTAGTCAGCCATTCTCAGATCAGGATTTGAATAATTTAAAGAAGCGAGTCCCATTCTTCTAGCTCTACACTCTTTCACATGGGAGAAATAAATTCTATCACAGTAGAATTAGTCTCACTTTATGGACTAGGAAACTGATGGTCACAAAGGGTTTGTAACTTGTTCAAGGCCACATCGTGACTTAGTAACCCAGGAAGTCTTCCCTGCTGTGAAAACTAATTCCTCCAAACTTGGACAGAGGTAAAATGAGGATTGTCTGGTTTCTTGGTTTTGTTTCTTTGTATGACACTAGAGAATTTTCTTGTTTTTCTTTTTCTTTTTTCTTTTTGAGTTGGAGTCTCATTCCATCACCCAGGCTGGAGTGCAGTGACATGCTCATGGCCACCACAGCGTCGACCTGCTGGGCTCAGGCAATCCTTCTGCCTCAGCCTTCCAAGTAGCTGGAACCACAGGCATGTATCATCACGCCCGGCTAATTTTTTAAATTTATTGTAGAGACGAGGTCTCACCATATTGCTCAGGCTGGTCTCAGGCAATTCTCTTGCCTTGGTCTCCTAAAGTGCTGGGATAATAGGCTTGAGCCACCAAGCTTGGCCAACATTTGGGCATTTTCTATTAAGCTTGCTTGATTCTCATCTGAGTATCCCAGGGAATGTAACTTTGTTATACAGTATATATATATTTTTTGAGTTGGAGTCTCACTCTGTTGCCCAGGCTGGAATGCAGCGGCATGCTCACAGCCACTGCAGCCTCTACCTGCTGGGCTCAGGTGATTCTTCTGTCTCAGCCTTCCAAGTAGCTGGAATTACAGGTGCGCTCCACCAGTACAGCTAGTTTTTTTATTTATTGTAGAGATGATGTCTCACCAAGTTGCCCAGGCTGGTCTGGGACCCGTGGGCTCAGGCAATCCTCTCATCTTGTCTTCCCAAAGTGCTGGGATTATAGGTGTAAGCCACTGTGCCTGGCCAAGACCTTTTCTTTAAAAACAGTTAGTCAGGGTGTAGGGTGTAGTGGCTCAAGTCTGTAATCCCAGCACCTTGGGAGGCTAGGGCAAGAGGACTGCCTGAACCCAGGAGTTGGAAAACAGTCTGGGCATAAAAAAATTAGCTGGGTGTGGTGGCACACGCCTGTTGTCCCAGCTATTTGAGAGGCTGAGGTGGAAGAATGGTCTGAGCCCAGCAGTTCGAGGCTGTGGTAGCCATGAACTTGCCACTGCACTCCAGCTTGAGTGACAGAGTGAGACTCCAACTCAAAAAAAAGAAGAAGAAGAAGAAGAAAATGAAAACCAAGAAAGAATCCAAACAATAGCAAGAAGAAATTTTTTTTTTGAGTTGGAGTCTCACTCTGTCGCCCAGACTGGAGTGCAGTGGCCACTCCCGGCCACCACAGCCTCCACCTGCTGGGCTCCGGCAATCCTTCTGCCTCAGCCTTCCGAGTAGCCGGAATTACAGGCGCGCGCTACCATGCCCGGCTAATTTTTTAATTTTATTGTAGAGATGAGGTCTCGCCTGCCCAGGCGGGTCTCAAACCCACGCACTCAGGCAATCCACTCACCTCAGCCTCCCAAAGGCGTGGGATTACAGGCTGAGCCACTGAGCCCGGCTAGCAAGAAGAAATTTGATTGCTTTTTTCACCTGGGTATACCAGGCATTCAGAAACATCTACTAAGCCGGGCTCGGTGGCTCAGCCTGTAATCCCGTGCCTTGGGAGGCTGAGGTGAGTGGATTGCCTGAGCCCGCGAGTTCGAGACATGCCTGGGCAACTTGGTGAGACCTCATCTCTACAATAAATCAAAAAATTAGCCGGGCGTGGTAGCGCGCGCCTGTAGTTCCAGCTACTTGGAAGGCTGAGGTGGAAGGATCGCCAGAACCCAGCAGGTTGAGGCTGCGGTGGCCAGGAGCGGCCACTGCACTCCAGTCTGGGCAACAGAGTGAGACATCAACTTAAAAAAAAAAAAAAAAGAAAGAAACATCTACTGGGCCGGGTTTGGTGCTCACACCTGTAATCCCAGCACTTTGGGAAGCTGAAGTGAGAGGATTGCCTGAGCCCAGAAGTTCAAGACCAGCCTAGGCAACATAGTGAGGTCTGTGGCTACAAAAACTAAGAAATTTTAAAAAGTTAGCTTGACTTGGTGGCACACACCTGTAGTCTCAGATACTCAAGTGGCTGAGATGGAAGGATTGCCTGAGCCCAGGAGGTTGAGGCTACAGTGAGCAGCGATTATGCTACTTCAGCCTGGGACCCCTACTCAAGCAATTTTTAAAAATAAAACATTTACTGAATAAAAAACTAAAATTGAAATTTTCTTCTGGTTTCTGCAAGCTTAACAAAAGGCAGTATGGCATAGTGGTTAAGTGCCACAGGCTCTGGAATTTGAGTGCCTGGTCATAAATATCAGCCCTGCTACCTACTAGTTGATCAACATTAGACCACTTACCTACCTTGTCTTTCTTGACAGTTTTCATCTGAAAATGAGGATGACCATAGCAGCAACAATAGTTAGAACAGTTCTTATCTCACAGACAGCCCTCAGTCCATTTTAGGCATGACTACTGGAGAGGGGAAATGTCAAAAAGAACAGAATCAATCCAAACACAGATACTGACTGAATTTAAGAGATCACCTGGTTTTTGTTTTGTTTTGCCTTTTTTGAGGCAGGGTCTGCTACCCAGGGTGATGTGCAGTGGTATAATCACAGCTCACCACAGCCTTGACCTCCTGGGCTCAGGTGATCCTTCCGCCTCAGACTTCTGAGTAGCTGGGACTACAGGCATGTGTCACCACGCTAATTTTTTTAGAGACCAGGTCTTGTTATATTGCCCAGTCTGGTCTGGAATTCCTGGACTCATGCAATCCTCCCACCTCTGCCTCCCAAAATACTGGGATTACAGTTGTGAGCCACTGCACCCAGTGGGATAACCTGCTGTTTAACAGAATATAAGGCTGGGCTCTGTGGCTCAACCTGTAATTCCAGCACTTTGGGAGGTCGAAGCGAGTGAATTGCCTGAGCCCGCGGGTTTGAGACCCACCTGGGCAACTTGTTGAGACCTCATCTCTACAATAAGTCAAAAATTAACTGGGCGTGGTAGCACGTGCCTGTAGTTCCAGCTACTTGGAAGGCTGAGGCGGAAGGATTGCCAGAGGCCAGCGGGTCGAGGCTGTAATGGCCGGGAGTGCGCCACTGCACTCTCCAGTCTGGGTGACAAAGTGAGATTCCAACTCAAAAAAACAAAAAAAAGAGAGAGAATATAAAAGCCACCCACACATAAAAGTCATGTTCCACTTAATGATTCTTCTTGATTATAAAACAAAAGTGATAGAGGCACATAATGAGAAATAATTCAACCACTATCAAGGATAAAATGAAAAGTAACATCCTTCCTTTCTTCCTTTTTTTTTTTTTTAAATGATATAGGTGTCGGGTACAATTCAGGGTAAGGTATACAAACGTTGATTATGTAGGTACCCTTGTTGATGAGGTATGCCCCTCCCTCCTCTAGCAGTTTCCCTTAACTGCCAATTTCACCCCCTCCCCTGACAGTTTCCCACTACTGCCAATCCCTTTCGTATAGTATTATAATTATTCAAGGTCTGCTTATGAGTGAGAGCATATGGTACTCTGTTCTTTGTTTCTGTGATAGATCACTGAGTATGATCAACTCCAAATCTATCCAAGTTGCTGCGACGTCCATATGTTTGTCTTTCTTTATAGCTTTATAATATTCCATTGTGTATATGTATTATATATACATATATATATTATAGCTTTATAATATTCCATTGTGTAAATGTGTGTATATGCACCACATTTTTTTTACCCAGTCCAGCTTTGATGGGCAACATGGTTGGTTCCATGTTTTTGTATTGTGAATAGAGCTGCAACAAACATACGTGTGCATGTATCTTTTTTGTAGAATGATTTGAGTTCCTCCGGGTATATTCCCAATAGGGGAATTGCTGGGTCATATGCTAGGTCAATTTCTAGTTCTTTCAGAAATCGCCACACTGTCTTCCAGAGAGGTTGCACTAGTTTGCATTCCTACCGGCAGTGTAGAAGCGTTCCTTTTTCTCCGCATCCTCGCCAGCACCTGTTGTTGTTTGTTTTATTAATGATGGCCATTCTTACTGGGGTTAGGTGGTATCTCATTGTGGTTTTGATTTGCATTTCTCAGATGATGAGTGAGGCTGAGCACTTTTTCATGTGTCTGTTGGCTGCCCGTATATCTTCTTTTGAGAAGTGTCTATTTATATCTTTTGCTCATTTTTAATGGGGCTGTTTTTTTCCTTTCAGTGTGTTTGAGTTCCCTTTCTTCCTTCTTTCTTCTCACCTCCCACAGAAACAACTGAACTATTATTAAGCTTCTTCTGTATCTGCACAGGAAGTATTTAAGAATCTACAAGAAGCTGGGCTCGGTGGCTCAGCCTGTAATCCCGCGCCTTTGGGAGGCTGAGGTGAGTGAATTGCCTGAGCCCGCGGGTTCGAGACCTGCCTGGGCAGCAAGACTTCATCTCTACAATAAATAAAAAAATCAGAAAAATCAGCCGGGCGTGGTAGCGCATGCCTGTAATTCCGGCTACTTGGAAGGCTGAGGCGGAAGGGTCGCCAGAGCCCAGCAGGTCGAGGCTGTGGTGGCCGGGAGCGGCCACTGCACTCCAGTCTGGGCAACAGAGTGAGACTCCAACTCAAAAAAAAATAAAGAATCTACAAGAATTCAGATAAATAGGATCATACATCATACATATATTCTGACCTACTTGAGTCCATAATATACAAGCTGTTCCCTACCTTGCTTTTTCACCTAATAATATATTGTGAGCATCTGTCTTATCAGCACATGACATAAAACTCTGTCATTCTTTTTCATGTCTGCATAGTGTTCCAGTGAATGGCTGTAGTGTAATTTATTTAATGAGCTGCCCACTAATGGGCATTTAGATGGCTAAAGGTTGGGATAACTAGCCATCTGGGGGGGAAAAAACAGATCTATAACTCATTCCTTAAACTAAAATACATCCAGAAAGCTCAAAGATGTAAATGTAAAAATAAAGCCATCAATTTGTCACAAGAAATCACAGAACAATTGTTTTAAATTGGAAAGCAACTTGTGTTGCTTTTGAACTAATTACACAATGACCCACTTAATTGTAGGCAATTTAACAAGCACAGCAACATTTTTTTTTGAGTTGGAGTCTCACTCTGTTGCCCAGACTGGAGTGCAGTGGCCGCTCTGGCCACCGCAGCCTCGACCTGCTGGGCTCCGGCGATCCTTCGGCCTCAGCCTTCCAAGTAGCCGAAATTACAGGCATGCACTACCACACCCGGCTGATTGCACAACAACATTTAAAAAATGAAAATCCATCCGGGCTCGGTGGCTCAGCCTCTAATCCCAGCACTTTGGGAGGCGGAGGTGAGTGGATTGCCTGAGCCCGCGGGTTCGAAACCAGCCTGGGCAACTTGGCGAGACCTCGTGTCTACAATAAAATAAAAATAGCCGGACGTGGTAGCGCGCGTCTGTAGTTCCGGCTACTCGGAAGGCTGAGGTGGAAGGATCGCTGGAGACCAGAAGGTCGATGCTGGGGGGCCGTGAGCGTGCGTGCCACTGCCCTCCAGCCTGGGCGAAGGAGTGAGACTCCAACTCAAAAAAAAAAAGAAAAAGAAAATCCTCCTTAATCCTGCCACACAGAGAAACGTTCACATTGTGTTGTTTATCTTGCCGATCTTTTCAAGGCATGTATGTGCATTTGTATATTGTGTGTATGGACATGCTTAGCAATGATTTAAACCCTAACATGCAATGAGGTAGAGAGCCAGCAGGTGGCACGAGAAGGCTGCGTCCCAGCGCTGACCGGCTTCTGCGGGGTTCCGGGCGCCGCTCCCAGCTCGGGTCCTGCGCCCTTCGGGGATCCACAGACATCAACAGCGGAGGGTGCTCAAAGAGGGGTCTGCTGCAGCGAAGACACCTCCAAGCCCCAGGACGTCTTTCAGATTCAAGAGCCCGGCAGACCCCTGGTTTTCCTGGGCTTAGCTAAGTTCTCATTTGGAGAAAGGGAGGCCCAATTATTTATCAACCAAGTTTTCTTCATGTTTGTAGCAGCAGTGCCCAGAGGAAGAATGAGGCTGTGATTCCTAGATATT
The DNA here is from genome assembly GCA_027257055.1 of Cephalopachus bancanus. NCBI lineage: Eukaryota > Metazoa > Chordata > Mammalia > Primates > Tarsiidae > Cephalopachus > Cephalopachus bancanus. The sequence continues at coordinate 641,386 of JAPVLO010000633.1, forward strand.
TTCTTACCGTCATGATCCTCTTTCCCACCTCTACTCCCACTGGGGTTGATGTCTTTTACACTGCCCCCTTCAGACGTTTGTTCCACAGCATTTTTACATATGTATCGGGAAATATGTCACGTAAAATATTAAAAGGCAACCCAGGTGGATGTGTCTGCACCATTTGCAACCTGCGCTCTCTGGGACGGCTGACTCTGGAAGTGCAGTGAGTATTACACACGAAAGAGGGTGCTGTTACGCCCGCCTCTTTTCCCACCATCCTTTCACCCACACCATGACCAACAGTTACACACACGGGGGATTCAAGCCCCTTCAAAGGAGACCGTGCGGCTAGGGAAAGGCAGAAACAAGAACTAGAGGGACAGGGACGCATGGCCGATGAGAACCATGGCACCAAGGGGCAAAGGACAACCAACCCTTCTTCGAAGAGAAACAGATGTTTGTGAAGCGGAACCCTCGCTAGATGGCATCAGGGAGCAGCAGTCGCCGAGCCGATACCGCGTCTTCAGAGCAAGACCACGTTCCCTTTCTTTTCTCTATGTTCTGTCTGGCTGCTCTGCCTGGACCTCGGGTTACTTACCTACAAATACGGGCAATATTATGGGAAGAACCAAATATGGTCATGTTTGTGAAAATGATATTTTAAACTGTCAACCACTTTGTGAAATGGATTGTGATATATTTATTATCATGAACTTGAATAGCTAACGAAGTCGGAAATTAGAACCTGTCTAGGTTAGGATTAGGAACTGATACAAATATCTGAAAAATCCTGTGAGACACAGCCACACCTTATTTTTTCTCAACAGAAAGACAATGTTATTCTATTAGGTAAATGTCGCCAGTATTTTTTTTGTTTTGTTTTGCGTGGGAATCTCACTCTGTTGCCCAGGCTGGAGTGCAGTGGCACACTCACAGCCACCGCAGCCTCGACCTGCTGGGCTCAGGCAACCCTTCCACTTCAGCCTTCCAAGTAGCAGAACTACAGGCATGCACCACCACGCCCAGCTAATTTTTTTATTTATTGTAGAAATGAAGTCTTACCAGGTTCTCAGGCTGATTTTTTTTTTTTGAGTTGGAGTCTCACTCAGTCGCCTAGACTGAAGGGCAGTGGCCGCTCCCAGCCACCGCAGCCTCGACCTGCTGGGCTCCAGCGATCCTTCCGCCTCAGGCTTCCGAGTAGCCGGAATTACAGGTGCACGCTACCACGCCCAGCTGATTTTTTGATTTATTGTAGAGATGAGGTCTCGCTGCCCAGGCGGGTCTCGAACCCACGGGCTCAGGCAATCCACTCACCTCAGCCTCCCAAAGGCGCGGGATTACAAGCTGAGCCACCGAGCCCTGCTCTCAGGCTCATCTTGAACCCTGGGGGCTTTAGGCAATCCTCTTGCTGCTGCCTCTCAAAGTGCTGGGATTACAGGCGTGAGCCACTGCGCCCGGCTCATTGCCAGTGTTTGTTACATAGGCTCTTAAAAACCCCACACTGAGCCGAACTCGGTGGCTCAGCCTGTAATCCCACGCTTTGGGAGGCTGAGATGAGTGGATTGTCTGAGCCTGTGGGTTCGAGATTCGCCTGGGCAACTTGGCGAGACCTCATCTCTACAATAAATAAAAAAAATTAGCCGGGCATGGTAGCGCATGCCTGTAGTTCCAGCTACTTGGAAGGCTGAGGTGGAAGGATTGCCGGAGCCCAGCAGGTCGAGGCTGCAGTGGCCGGGAGCGGCTACTGTACTCCAGTCTGGGCGCTGAGTAAGACTCCAACTAAAATAAAATAAAATAAAATAAAAAAGTAGTTTTCCTTACCATTAACGTGGCTTTTAAAGAAAAAAATATTCAATGGCATTTGTCAGAGCATGGTAAGGCAGACCTTTTTTATTATTATTATTATTATTTAATTAATTAATTTATTTTTTTTGAGTTGGAGTCTCACTCGGTCGCCCAGACTGGAGTGCAGTGGCCGCTTCCGGCCACCGCAGCCTCGACCTGCTGGGCTCCGGCGATCCTTCCGCCTCAGCCTTCCAAGTAGCCGGAATTACAGGCATGCACTACCATGCCTGGCTGATTTTTTGATTTATTGTAGAGATGAGGTCTCGCTGCCCAGGCGGGTCTCAAACCCGTGGGCTCAGGCAATCTACTCACCTCAGCCTCCCAAAGGCGCGGGATTACAGGCTGAGCCACAGAGCCCGGCTCAGACCTTTTTTTTTTTAAAGACAGGTTATCACTCTGTTGTCCAGGCTGGAGTGCAGTGGTGCAATCATAGCTCACTACAGTCTCAAATTCCTGCTCAAGCAATCGTCCTACCTCAGCCTCTCAAGTAGCTGAGAGTACAGAAACGTGCCACTATACCTGGCTAGTTTTAAAAGTTTTTTGTAAAGATGAGGGGAGTCTAACTATGTTGCCCAGGCTGATCTAGAACTCCTGGTGTCAACTGATCCTCCCACCTTTGCCTCTCAAAGTGCTGGGATTACAGGTGTGAGCCACCGCACTGAGCCAACAAGGCCAACTTTGTTCAGGACCATTGTAGCAGGAACACAGCATGGGATTTTGCAGTGGGGGAAGAGATTGGGCTCCATTCCCAATACAACATAGGAAAATGGAATTTATAGCCAAGGCACAGGGTGGAGATCAGGGGTAAGAGGGATGGAAAATTACTCACAGGAAACATCCGGGGTCAGGGAGATTTTTGCTAAACCGACTTAAAAGAATTCTTGCTGGAGACAGCCCAGAGTGATCAGATAGTCCTTGGGGGATGGTGGATGAGAACGCTAATCAAATAAAAAAGGGTGATCAGATGTCACTACAGGGGGTTCTTGCAAAACTGACTTTGTGGTCCACAGATGGGCCTAAGAGAAGGCTGGAGCCTAACTAAAGTTTGGCCAAGCAAAAAACCTTGGTCAGTATAAAGAACGGGAAACACCCATAATCCCTTCACCTAGGAATGACTATAACATCTTCCCTTGTTATTTTAGTATACCTATGGATATTTTGCAGACAAAATTCACATACCATAAAATCAACTCTTTTAAAATGTACAATTCAGCCGGGCTCGGTGACTGAGGTGAGAGGATTGCCTGAGCCCGTGGGTTCGAGACCCACCTGGGCAACTTGGTGAGACCTCATCTCTACAATAAATAAAAAATTAGCCGGGTGTGGTAGCGCGCATCTGTAGTTCCAGCTACTTGGAAGGCTGAGGTGGAAGGATCGCCGGAGCCCAGCAGGTCGTGGCTGTGGTGGCCGGGAGCGGCCACTGCACTCCAATCTGGGTGACAGAGTGAGACTCCAACTCAAAAAAAAAAAAAAAAGTACAATTCAGTGATTTTTTTTTAGTATATTCACAAGACTATGCAACCATTACCAATCCCAGAATATTTCATCACCCCAGAAAGAAACTCTGAACCAATAGCAGTCGCTTTCTGTTTCTCTCTCCCCATAGCCCCCAGCAACCGGCTTCTGTGCCAGTGGGTCTGCCCATTCTGGACATTGCTTATAAGTGGAATCCTGCAAAATCCGGCCTTTTATGTCTGACTTCTTTCATTAAACATAATGGCTTTCAGGTTTGTCCATGTTGTGGCATGTATCAATGTTTTATCCCTTTTGATGGCTGAATAATATTAAATTGTGTGGATCTACCACGTTTGTTTATTCCTTCATCTGTTAATGGATATTGTTTTTCCCCCACTCCTTTTCCTATTCCATAGCAGCATTATTCATAACATTCATGTGCAAGCTTTTGTGTAGAGATGTGTTTTCTTTTTTTCTGAGTCAGAGTCTCAGTATCACCCAGGCTGGAGTGCAGAGGCATGCTCATAGCTACCGCAGCCTTGACCTGCTAGGCTCAGATGATCCTTCCACCTCAGTCTTCCAAGCAGCTGGAACTACAGACGTGTGCCACCATGCCTGGCTAATTTTTAAAAAAATTTTATTGTAAGAGACAAGGTCTTGTCAAGTTGCCCAGGCTGGTCTTGAACTCTTGGACTCAGGCAATCCATTTGCCTCAGCCTCCCTATAATGCTGGGATTATAGGCTGAGCCACTGAGCCTGGCCAATTTTTTATTTATTGTAGAGGTGAGGTCTTACCATGCTGCCCAGTCTGATCTCGAACCCTGGGCTTAGACAATCCTTTCACCTCCGTCTTCCAATGCTGGGATTACAGGCGTGAGCCACTGTGCCCAGCCCGAGATGTGTTTTCAGTTTTCTTGGGTGTACATCCAGGAGGGAGATTGCTGGGTTATATATAAATCCTGCATGTAACTTTTTGAGGAACTGCCAAACTGATTTCCAAGGCAGCAGCACCGTTTGACATTCCCACCAGCAACATATCGTCGTCTCGTATTATCATATGGGGATTCTAACACCCCTACATCCTCATCAACGCTTGTTATTGCCCATCTTTTTTTCCCACAGTTATCCTAGTGGGTGTGGAGTGGTACCTCACTGTGGTTTTCATTTGCATTTCTCTGATGACAAATGATATTGAGCATCTCTTCATGTGCTTATTAGTCATTTATAATCTTTTTTGGAGGAATGTCTACTCAAATGCCTTTGAGCATTTTTTTTTTTTTAATTGGAGTCTCATTCTGTTGCCCATGCTGGAGTGCAGTAGCACACTCACTGCTACCGCAGTCTCAACCTGCTGGGCTTAGGCGATTCTTCTGCCTCAGCCTTCCAAGTAGCTGGAACTACAGGCGTGCGCTACCACTCCCGGCTTATTTTTTTGATTTATTGTAGAGACGAGGTCTTGCCAAGTTGCCCAGGCTGGTCTACAACCCCGGGCTCAGGCAATCCTCTCGCCTCGGCCTCCCAAAGTGCTGGGATTACAGGCTGAGCCACCGCATTTTAAAATTGTGAAATTAGTCTTTTTATTGCTGAGCTGTAAGGCTTCTTTACATATTCTGGATACTAGAACCTTATCAGATATATGACTTTCAAATATCTTCTCCCATTCTATGGATTATCTTTTTACTTTCTTTTCTTTTTTTTTTTTTTTTTTAGTTGGAGTCTCACTTTGTCCCTCAGGCTGCAGTATAGTGGTTCACTCACAGCTACCCCAGCGTCAACCTGCTGGGCTCCAGTGATCCTTCTACCCTCAGCCTTCCAAGTAGCCAAAAATACAGGCGCATGCTACCATGCCTGGCTGATTTTTTATTTATTGTAGAGATGAGGTCTCGCCAAGTTGCCCAGGCAGGTCTCGAACCCGCACGCTCAGGCAATCCACTCATCTTGGCCTCCCAAAGTGCTGGGATTATAGGCTGAGCCACCAAGTCCAGCCTTTTTACTTTCTTTCTCTTTTTTTTTTTGCTGAGTTGGAGTCTCACTCTGTCCCAGGCTGGAGTGCAGTGGCACGCTCCCAGCCACTGCAGCCTCGACCTGCTGGGCTCAGGTGATTCTTGAGCCTTTGCCTTCCAAGTAGCTGTAACTACAGGCACGTGCTACCACGCCTGGCTCATTTTTTGATTTATTGTAGAGATGAGGTTTCACCATGTTGTCCAGACTGGTCTCGAACCCGTGGGCTCAGGCAATCCTCTTGCCTGGCCTCCCAAAGTGCTGGGATTATAGGCTTGAGGCACCGCGCCCGGCGCCTTTTTTGATGGTGTCTTTTGAAGCACAAAAGTTTGAATTTTGATGAAGTTCAATTTATCAATTTTTTTCCCTGATTGCATGTACATTTGGAGTCATATCTAAAAAACTATTACTTAATCCAAGGTCATGAAAATTTAAATTTATGTTTTCTTTTTTTTGAGATGAAGTCTCACTCTGTCGCCTAGACTGGAGTGCAGTGGCTGCTCCCGGCCACCGCAGCCTCGACCTACTGGGCTCCGGCAATCCTTCCACCTCAGCCTTCCAAGTAGCTGGAACTACAGGTGCATGCTACCACGCCCAGCTCATTTTTGATTTATTGTAAAGATGAAGTCTCACCAAGTTGCTCAGGTGGGTTTCGAACCCGCGGGCTCAGGCAATCCTCTCACGTCCGCCTCCCAAGGCGCGGGATTACAGGCTGAGCCACCAAGCCCAGCTCTAAGTTTATGTTTTCTTTTCAGAACTTTATAGCTTTAGCTCTTACAGTTCTTGATCCATTTTGAGTTAATTTTTGCATGAAATATGAGATAGTGGTTCAATTTCTTTCTTTCTTTCTTTCCTTCTTTCTTTTTTGGTACTAGTATTATTGTTATTATTATTTGAGTCAGGGTGGGTCTCACTCTGTTGCCCAGGCTGGAGTGCAGTGACATAATCACTCTCACTGCAGGCATGGCCTCCTGGGCTTAGGGATTCTCTCATCTCAGTCTCCCAAGTAGCTGGGACTATAGGTATGTGCCACCACACCTGGATAATTTTTTTTTATTTTTAGAGATGAGGTCTCACTATGTTGCCCCAAGCTGGTCTTAAACTCCTGGGCTCAAGCAGTCCTTCCACCTCACCCTCCCAAAGTGCTGGGGATTACAGACATGAGTCACTGTGCCCAGCCCAATTTCATTTGGGCACTCTTGTTCAAAATTGGTTGCCCATAAATGTAGGGTTTATTTCTGGACTCTCAATTCCATTCCATCGATCACATGCCTATCCACTTTCAGAACCACACAGTCTGTAGCTTTGTAGCAAGTTTTGAAATCAAGGAGTGTTAGTTCTCCAATTTTGTTCTTTTTCAAGATTTTTTGGGCTATTCTGGGCCCTTTGCATTTCCATATGAATTTTAAGATCAGCTTGCTATGCCAAAAAAAAGCCAGCTGGGATTTTGAGAGAGATTGTGTTTAAATTTGTAGATCAATTTGGAGAGTATTGTCATCATAACAATATTGTCTTCCAATCCATGAACACAGGGTATCGTTCCATTTATTTAGCTTTTCTTTAATTTCTTTTCATGGGGCTTTGTAGTTTCAGTGTACAAGTCTTGCACGTCTTTTATTAAATTTATTCCTGGCCAGGCGCGGGAGGACGAGGCGAGAGGATTGCCTAAGCCTGTAGGTTCGAGACCAGCCTGGGCAACTTGGTGAGACCTCATCTCTACAATAAATCACAAAAACTAGCTGGACGTGGTGACGTGCATCTGTAGTTCCAGCTACTTGGAAGGCTGAGGTGGAAGGAGCGCCTAAGTCTAACAGATGGAGTCTGCGGTGGCCGTGAGCATGCTGTTGCACTCCAGCCTGAGCAACAAGAGTGAGACTCCAATTTAAAAAAAATTATTCCTAAGTATTTTATTCCTTTTGATGCTATTGCCTATGGATTTTATTTTACTTTTTTTTTTTTTGAGTCGGAGTCTCACTCTGTCACCGAGGCTGGAGTGCTATGGCATGCTTATGGTCATCGCAGCCTCGACCTGCTAGGTTCAGGCAATCCTTCCGCCTCAGCCTTCCAAGCAGCTGGAACTACATGCACACACAACCACGCCCGGCTTATTTTTTGATTTATTGTAGAGATGAGGTCTCACCAAGTTGCCCGGGCTGGTCTCGAACCCCTGAGCTCAGCAATCCTCTTGCCTCAGCCTCCCAAAGTGCTGGGATTACAGGCTTGAGCCACTGCGCCTGGCCTGCCTATGGATTTTAAACACAGATAGGCTCTTATTGTAGAAACCATTTTGTATTTATATTTTTTCATTTCAATTATATCAGACATTTCCCCAAGTTATTAAGAGTTCTAGCTGGGCTCGGTGGCTCAGCCTGTAATCCTGCGCCTTTGGGAGGCTGAGGTGAGTGGATTGCCTGAGCCCGCAGGTTCGAGACTCGCCTGGGCAGCGAGACCTCATCTCTACAATAAATCAAAAAATCAGCCGGGCATGGTAGTGCATGCCTGTAATTCCGGCTACTTGGAAGGCTGAGGCGGAAGGATCGCCGGAGCTCAGCAGGTCGAGGTTGCGGTGGCTGGGAGTGGCCACTGCACTCCAGTCTGGGCAACAGAGTGAGACTCCAACTCAAAAAAAAAAAAAAATTCTTCTTTGAGCATGGTAGCTCATGCCTGTAATCCCAGAACTTTGGGGAGGTTGAGGATAGAGGACTGCTTGAGGCCAGGAGTTCAAGACCAGCCTAGGTAACACAACAAGACCTCCCATCTGTTAAAAAAAAAAAAAGAAAAAAGAAAAGAAAAAGAAAAAGGATTCTTCTTCAACATTTTTTTTTTTTTTGAGTTGGAGTCTCACTCTGTTATCCAGACTGGAGTGCAGTGGCATGTTCCCGGCCACCGCAGCCTCGACCTGCTGGGCTCCAGCAATCCTTCTGCCTCAGCCTTCCAAGTAGCCAGAACTAAAGGTGCACGCTACCATGCCCGGCTAATTTTTGATTTATTGTAGAGACAGGTCTCGCCAAGTTGCCCGGGTGGGTCTCGAACCGCGGGCTCAGGCAATCTACTCTCCTCTGCTTCCCAAAGTGCTAGGATTACAGGCTGAGCCACCGAGCTCCACCTTCAACAACATTTTTATAAGGCTACATATTAGTCCATTGTATGGTTACACTAAAATTTATTTAGCCTCTCTGCTGTTGGGGGATATTTAGATTCTTTCCAATGTTTCCATTTGATAAATATTACTGTAATAAACATTTCTGTGCATCTGACTCTCTGCATTTCGGGTCATTTCCTTAGACATATTCATGTATTCTTGTTCTCTTATAGTGTGAGATTCCATTAAACAGCAAACTCCTTGAAGCTCATTTCTCTTCTTTTGCAATGCTACATAGTCCCCAGGACTGGGTCTGCAGCCTCGGTGGCTCCTTCAGGAAGCTCCTAGGAGTCCTAGATTCTTCTCATCTTACCTCTATGTTGGACCTTACCATAGCTCTCATAATTCAGTGATATAGCTGTCTGGTAACTTGCTTAAACTCTCACCATTTGGTGAGGGCTGGACCTTTTAATACCTCTAGCACTTGGTCTAAATAAATACGTATTGATTGAGTCAGACAGAACAGGGAGCCAAGGACTTAGTTAGGCCAGACTAGGAATCTTGAGTAAAAGATTTATGGCCATTCAGTTTTAGGAGGGGCTGGCAAAATGTGTCACACAAATTCTGGGTTGTGAGGGCCCTTGAGGGTCACCTCTTTCTGGAGTTTTCAAACCTCTTATATATACACATGGTATTTTATATAATATACAGTGCTATATATAATATTACACACCTGTATTTATCAGGTTCTACAAGAGATGGATGTGGGGATGGTGGAAATTCAAGCCCTGTCTATGGAGTGTTTCCCTGAGACATTCAGTAAAACTCATGTTTGTGAAACTAAATTAACCCATACTCTAATTTTGCAGACCAGCGAAGGGTGCTCTTAATCTTGAGAAGTGACTTGTTCGAGGTCACACAACGAGTGGCGGATTGGGAAAAGGGCTCAGACTTGACTCCCACTCACACAACATTCCCCTGTTGACCCCAGCTCCTGAGGAATGCTCTTGAGGCATCCCACATCCCTTCTGCAAGGGACTAAAATTCCAGTAACCTAGATCCATCGTTTAAAGTATTTTCCCCAGCTGGGCTCGGTGGCTCAGCCTGTAATCCTGCGCCTTTGGGAGGCTGAGGTGAGTGGATTGCCTGAGCCCGCGGGTTCAAGACCCGCCTGGGCAGCGAGACCTCATCTCTACAATAAACCAAAAAAATCAGCCGGGCATGGTAGCGCATGCCTGTAATTCCGACTACTTGGAAGGCTGAGGCGGAAGGATCGCCGGAGCCCAGCAGGTGAGGCTGCAGTGGCCGGAAGCGGCACTGCACTCCAGTCTGGGCAACCGAGTGAGACTCCAACTCAAAAACAAACAAACAAACAAACAAAAAAACAAATAAAGTATTTTCCCCATGTAGCATATTTTAAAAGCAAAATTAGCCGGGCTCGGTGGCTCAGCCTGTAATCCCGCGCTGTGGGAGGCTGAGGTGAGTGGATTGCCTGAGCCCGCGGGTTCGAGACCCACCTGGGCCACTTGGCGAAACCTCATCTCTACAATAAGTCAAAAACTAGTCGGGTGTGGTAGCGCCCGCCTGTAGTTCCAGCTACTTGGAAGGCTGAGGCGGAAGGCTCGCCGGAGCCCAGCAGTGGCCGGGAGTGGCCACTGCACTGATTGAGACTCCAACTCAAAAAAAAGCAAAATTAATTTTATGGCAACAACTTTATAGGGATGAACAGGTATGAGACAGAGCAATTGGGACAAGACCTTATGGTGAAATGGCAATTTTTCTTTCTGGAAGTTTCTAGGGGGCGCTAAGCGAACGGAAATGGCGAAGCAGGATGAGGGATCCTCTTCAGGTTTTAGTTCTTGGGTGCTCGGTTAAGCTTTGAGGCAGTTATGGATGTGGGGGCATGCGCAACTTCCCTTGCTGACTTCTTTGCAATATCTTCTTTCCTTCCCCTGCTCAATAGATCCTCATACTCGCCAGGTAAATCCAAACCCTCAGCCTGGCAGGCATTCTAGAATCCTGCATCTCCTCCAGTCCCAGCAGGTCCCAACTTTCCCGTGCTAGACTCCCCGAAACCAGGGCTCAGGCTTTATGCCTCCTTTTATCTCCAGTACCAAAGGGACAGGTCCCAGCCCAGAGTGATGAGTCAAAAAGTCCTTGATGAACCTACTGAAATCTCTAGGCTTTACAGATAACTGTTCCCGAAAGCTGAGTATTCATTCCTGCAAAAACACGGTAGAGGCATCACCCTTTCTGCCTCCACGAATCTCTTGGGCCACTCTCGATACTTCCCTAGAGTTTTCCTTCCTCGACTTTGTGCCCAGGACTAGCTCCGTGGGGAACCCCAAACTGTTCTTCGCATCCCGAGTGGGTCAGTTAGGACTGAAGTCCCCTAACTGCTCAAGGATCGCAGGGAGGAAGCACGTGGAAGACGATCGGAATCTCTGAAAGGAGAGTGTGCCAAGGTCCAGTTTCCAGGGCAACCATATCAGCAAGTTGCCTCCGCGGTAGCTTCGGGGATCCCTGGATGACCGCGGTTTTGGTTCCCGCGGGCGTCTCTATGGTTTCGACAGCCTAGAAGGACCGAAACGGCATTTCCGGAAAGATGGCGGCGCACAGGTCAGGCTTGGCACGTGTTTCCGTGGAGAGAATGCGGCAATGACGGTAAGGGGCCCCTTTCCCTGGAATGGTGGCAATCGGAGCCCAGGCTCAGAAGCCACATGAGAGCAGCGGAGTATTTCCACCCAAGTGACACTGCAGCGGGGTCCTGGGATTTAGACCCTTACAGGAAGGAGGTCTAGGGAAAGGGGAGCCGGCTCTTCAGGGCGCTGTAGGACCAGTGACCCTGGGCCACTTTTGAAAACTCAGATTGACTGGAGAGGATACAGTATTTCCAAAGTGTGCTCGCAGCCTTCACAGAGACTGCCGCGCACAGCTTTCGCCCAGTTACCCACTGAAAGAAAGTTAAAGCGATTCCCACCCGTGTCATTCACGTCATGAAATAATGGCTGAACGTATTCTTGATATCTAGCTCTGCGTTAAGTGCTCTGGGGTTAGGAAATCACGCCTGTCTCTTCCAGGGCGTGTAGTTTGGAATTAATGCGACAAGTGTTCGGTTGTGGTCTTGCAGCAGAAAGCACAGAGAGCTATAAGCGACTGAAGAGTGTAGTCATGAAGAACACTAGTTCTGGAATGCCTGAATACCAATTCTGGATCCACTAATTGTTAGGTATTTGATTTGGGTAAGTAACTAAACCTCTTCAGTGTGTTTTCTCGTTTGTAAACTACAGATACTAACACTTCCAGTAGGGTTGTTGGCAGGATTAATTATCCATGTGAAGCAATTAACAACAGACTGGCATTGAGTAAATATGCAGCAAGTGTTAGTAAATTTAGTGTATAAGTTGGATAATGCCATTCTGGATCCAAAAAGACGAATATATAAATTATTGTAAAGAAACAACACCTGCCAGGCATAGGGACTCACACTTTAAAACCAGCCTTTGGAGCCGGGCTTGGTGGCTCAGCCTGTAATCCCGCGCCTTTGGGAGGCTGAGGTGAGTGGATTGCCTGAGCCCGTGGGTTCGAGACTCGCCCCGGCAACTTGGTTAGACCACATCTCTACAATAAATCAAAAATTAGCCGGGCATGGTAGCACGCCCCTGTAGTTCCAGCTACTTGGAAGGCTGAGGCAGAAGGATCACTGGAGCCCAGCAGGTCGAGGCTGCAGTGACCGGGAGCGGCCACTGCACTCCAGTCTGGGCAACAGAGTGAGACTCCAACTCAAAAAAAAAAATAATAATAATAGTGTAAAGTCTTAGCATAGCCAGGCATGTGGTGAGCTCTCCATAAATTAGGTGTCAGTAAACACCAGTCCTCCTTCACTTCTTGACGTGTTGATGTTGGTCTCTCTAGCCACACAGAGAGCTCTCCAAAGGCCAGGTCTCCTTCCCAGGACTCAGGAAACAGAATGTTTTATTTCTTTATTATGAGACAGGATCTTGCTATGATATCCAGGCTGGACTTGAACTCCTGGACTTAAGCAGTCCTCTCAACTCAGTCTCCCAAGTAGCCAGGACATGCTACTGTGCCTGGCTAGGAAAAGGAATTCTTATACAGGCAGTCAGGATGGAGCTGATGGCTGTTCTGGGCGCTTTCTCCTTTCCTCTTAAAAGGATGATATCACCTCCTCATCCCTAGTGAGAGTCTGCGGACAGAGACTTTTTTCTCACCATGAGTATCACTCCGGAGGTCAAGAGTCGTGGGATGAAGTTTGCTGAAGAGCAGCTGCTAAAGCATGGATGGACTCAAGGTGACCCTGACCCCCTTGGGCCTTCTTCTACATCCCCCAACTCCCTATCTTTCCTCTGCCTGTAGAGAGGCTCATCTTGGACTATTTCCCATGTAGTCCTTCAGTTGAAGGAGGAAAAGCTACGTTAAGGAGAAATTTGCAGATATTTTCTGGCTTTTCCAGAAAAGGGAAGAGTGGAAGAAATTTGACAATGGATAATGAGGAAGAAATGAGTGGGAGCATGAGAGGAGGGAAGAAGAGAAATGGCCTCTGTCCCAAAAGAGTTATGAAGGAAGAAACAGTTCAGGCTCAGACAGAGACAGGGGACTGCATGGGGAGGTACTAGAATGAGAGGCACTGGGAGGGCTTCCGAGAGGGTTGAGGATGCCTTAGTGCTAGTGTGTACGAATGGCAAGGAGCAGCACGGGGGGGGGGAAAGGGGTGCCTTGTGAGGGTTCAGAACAGGCAGCAGAATAAGCCACGTCACTGTCCTCTGCAGGCAAAGGCCTGGGCCGGAAGGAGAATGGCATCACTCAGGCCCTCAGGGTGACGCTGAAGCAGGACACTCACGGGGTAAGACTGGGCAGGCTGAGGGATGTCAGCATGGAAGAAAGAGGGGTACCCTGAGGGCAGGCGAGGCAGATACTCAGAGCTTGTATTTATTCCCCTGGCAGGTGGGACACGACCCTGCCAAGGAGTTCACAAACCACTGGTGGAATGAGCTCTTCAACAAGACTGCAGCCAACTTGGTGGTGGAAACTGGGCAGGGTATGAGCTGTAATCGTTGGACACATGAAACACAGCCTGGGACGTGTGGGGTGGGGACACATGGCATGTCACTGACTCACTGGCACTGATAATTCCTTACAGGATGGAGTACAAATAAAACACCGTTCTAAGAAGACCACCCGTCATAACCATCCCAAGCCCAACTTGCTATATCAGAAGTTTGTGAAGGTATTAGAGGCTGGGGGCAGTAAGGGAATCCATCCTGTTTTCCTTGGGGCCTGAACAATTGCCTTTATGCCTTACCAGTTCTCAGGACTGTCCTAACATAGTGGGATACTGTGACCAATCTTGCTGTTGCTCACTTAGATTGCCCAGCCCTCAGCAAGAGTTGGGACCTTCAGGTTCCATAGATCCTGCGATCTGTTGAGGGAGTAGGAGTCAGGGCACAGCCCCTCAAGTCAGGGCCTGCTAGGTTGAGTGGGGGAGGGCATCTACTTCAAAGGACTCAGGAGCCACAGGAGACCTGCGAGATGATCTGGTCCATCCTCCTTACTTTGCAGATATAAACAAAGGGTGCAGGTGGCTTGCTGAAGAGCCCACATGTGGCTAGTAATGGCAGACAGGACTAGAACCCAGGTCTTCAGACTCCTGCTTTCTACTATACCAACAGAAGGAAGCTAGTATGTAGTGGTCATTATATATCAAGGGCTTCACACATTATCTGGCAAGTCTTTCCCAGTTCTCTATCTCTTCCCTCTCCTGCCCCACTTTAGGCCATCATCGGCTCTGCCTGATTTCCTTAACAGCTTCTCCACCTCTTGTCTCTCTCCCCTCCTCAGTCAGTCCATCCTCCACAAAACATGAAGAGTGTCCTCTCTAATGCACAGGTGACATCGGGTCACTGGTCCCTCTTTAACCTGGGATAACACAGTCCAGATCTATCAGGCTGGTTCCATGGCCTTGCATGCCTTCCCTGCCTTCTCCAGCCTCTTCTCTTGCCACTTCTCTTGAGGACTGCTACACTTTAGAATCTGGGGTTTTTTTGGGTTGTTTTTTTTTTTTTTGAGTTGGGGTCTCTGTCACCCAGGTTGAAGTGCAATGGCATGATCACAATGATCATGGCTCATGGCTGTCTCAATCTTCCAGGCACAAGCAATCCTTCCAACTCAGCATCCTGAGTAGCTGGGACTACAGGCATGTGCCACCCCATCTGGCTTATTTTTTAATAGAGACAAGGTCTTGCCAAGTTGCCCAGGCTGGTCTTGAACTCCTGGGCTCAAGCAGTCTGCCCACCATGGCCTCCCAAAGTGTTGGTATTATAGGTGTGAGCCGTTGTGCCTGGTGAATGTGTCTTTTTTCTTTTTGAGTAGGAATCTCACTGTCACCCAGGCTGGAGTGCAGTGGGACACTCATGGCCACTGCAGCCTTGACCTGCTGGGCTCAGGCGACCCTTCTGCCTCAGCCTTCCAAGTAGTTGGATCTACAGGTACATACCACCATGCCCAGCTAATTTTTTGATTTATTGTAGATGCAGTCTTGCCAAGTTGCCCAGGCTGGTCTTGAACCCACGGGCTCAGGCAATCCTCTCACCTCCGCCTCCCAAAGTGCTGGGATTACAGGCATGAGCCACCATGCCAGGTGAATGTGTTTCTTTTCTATGAAGTTACCCCATTCTTCCACCTCCAGAATAGCATGTGCAATTCTGTCTGGGACGTTCTTCTCCCTTTCCCCCCCTTTATCTGCTGACTTTCTCTTGTCTTCCACAGCTTGTGTACATATCAGTTACCTCTAGAAACCATTTCTCAAATCCTGAAGTCGAAGGCGGTACCGCTTCTCTAGCACAAGCAACACCTCGGTCGTAACTGCCTATGTTCTGCATGCCCTGTGCCCCACCCCACATGCAGATGCCGTCTGGGCTGGACTCCTTCCATTCTTATCTCACTCTGTCCTCTGAACTCCTTGGCCCATAGTAGAGTCAGTTAATTTGGTTAAATGAAGTTGATGTGAGAGGAGTATTGTAGGGTGGAGGAGGCACCTTTATTGTCAGTTACTGGCACTTGTCCCCGTGAAGCCTGATGAAACAGTATTTCCTCCCTTCTTGTTCTGTCCACCAGCCAGCTGTGGGCCAGGAGGCCAAAGCTGCTCTACCTCCAGCAGCTGCAGCTACCTGTCCACCTTCAAGTATGCAGGATGGCACACTTCCTGGCTCTTCAAGGAGCAATGTTGAGGGCTGGCAGCTGCTGCCTAGGGCTGTGAATTTATAGGGGGCTCCCACAGGGAGTAGGGGTAAACAGTGGTGTTGAAAAGGCCTTGTCTATCCCCATGATCCCTCTAGACGGCCACGCTGACTTCAGGTGAAGAGAAGCCAGAGAGGGACATGGAGAGCTGCAGCGATGACGACAAGCAGGGGCCCTCGCCCCCACAGATGTGAGACTTCCTTTTAGCACTGGGGCTTGTGGGAGGAGATGCCCTCAGACCTAAGAGAAATGACCAAGTCCAAGGCTTGGCTGTGGGCTCCTGGCAGCGGGGTGAAGGTGGAACTTTGTATCCCTAGCACGTCAAAACAAGTGCCAGATCCTGAACAAGAACTCAGTGTTGAAGGCATGTTTTACAGGGAGAAGGCAAGCCCTTCCCCCAGGTCTGGGTGTAACGTCTGATCTCCCCCCAACAGCCTAACTGACGAAATGCTGCTCCAAGCCTGTGAGGGGCGAACGGCACACAAGTAAGTAGTGGTCAGCTCCTCGGGCTCCCTTCTTTTCTATCCACACTTGAGGAGAGCCAGTGCCACCTCTTGACACTTTTTACCCCAAGGAAATGATTCCTACTATCCATCTGCTACCTGAAAATAGTACCCCACTCCCCCATCCCCTATCAACCTTCCCTGTAGGCCCGAGGATTAGGCCCATTTCCACTAATAACCTTCGCTATGACCTGACCCCATCTATTTCAGGGCTGCCCGTCTTGGGATCACAATGAAAGCCAAGCTCGCTCGGCTAGAGGCCCAGGAGCAGGCCTTCCTGGCTCGTCTCAAAGGCCAGGCCCCTGGGGTCCCTCAACTACAACCCCCTCAAAAAAGGAAAAAGAAAAGGAAGCAGAAGGAAGAGGAAGAGCCTACAGTATCTGAAAGGAATGTGGGTGAGAAGCACCAAGAACACACCGACCAGAGCATCAAGACAAGCAAGAAGAAACAGCGACATCAGGAAGGAAAGGTCTCTGATGAGAGAGCGGGAATAGCCACAGGGAACAAGGAGGAGGAGGCGACTGCAGAAGCAAGTGGACTCAGGACAGTGAAGAGCAGAGAACAAACTGGTCAGTCCCCTAGGAAAAAGAAGAAGAAGAGGCAGCACCATGAGGAGAAGCTGCAGGCCTTGGATGAAGAGGAAAGAGGCAAGGAGGCCGCAGGCAGGACCAAGGAGCTGGCAAGCAGAGCATACACAGACCCTGGCAGCAAATGCAGGAAGAGGCGGCAGCATGAGGACTTCAACTTTGAGGATGAAATTGCGGAAACTGTCTTAGATGGTGGTGGCAGGGATGCAGAGAGCAGAGCATGCAGTGATGGGAGAACCAGGAGAAGCAAGAAGAAAAGAAAGCATCAAGGGGAGGAGGACGTCATGCATGTAAGGGGTGAAAGAGGTAAGGACGGCAGGACTGGAGAGGTGGAGAGCAGAGCACATGCTGGCTCTGGCCACCAAGCCAAGAGGAACAGGCAGCAGCACGCAGAGGGGAGAGCTGGAGTCGGCACCAACCAAAAGCGGAAGAAAGACTGACAATCTTTGCTGGTGATGCTCAATCAACTCATTTTGAAGTGCTGAAATCTCAGAGACCTGGCTTGACATACATCTTTGGCACATCCCAAATGAGTCCCTCCTGAGGAAACAGTTCTGGAACATCAGTCTGCTGAGGACAGAGCGGTAGTGCCATGCCTTAGTTGAGGGAATGGGCAGTTCCCTCTGCGACTTCTGACTCAGAGCTCATGAACTCTGTGTCTGTAGAAGACTGGCAGCTCAGGGACCAGGAATGCTGGGGGCTGTGGGCACAGGAACGCAGATGCCCTTTGACAGAGAGAGCATCCCTGTTAGAAAGCAGCTGAAAATGTAGACTTATATGACATGTTCTGATTTCTGTATACTGTAAAGGCTAAGAAAAACAACAAATGTAGGGCTGTGCGCTGGATTTAGTCCACAGGTGGCCAGTCTCTAGCACTTCCAAATGAACGAATAAACACCAGCTTGGGCTCCTAGCCCACTGATAAATCCCGACTAGTATCTCCATTCCCAGACTGGGAAAGTCCTGAATACAGATTAGATTTTCCATGGAGGCCTTTGAAGGAATTCCCTTTGCTCACCTTGTAGTCTTGCTACCCTGGTATGCAGAAGCAGCTCCTTGTCTGTGTGTCAGATGGATAAGGATCACCCATGTATGAAGGATAGCACTCAGCATCTCACAGTCCATTTTTATTGCTTGTAAATACTGTAGCAACCTCTTGCCTGCTTTGCTTCCCCTAGAGATGGTACCACATCCCAGTGTTGCTCCTGCCAGCCACTAACCTTTATTGCTAGAAGAGCTCCCCCAGGACCCCTCAGTTCTGGAGAGAGAGGCACTAAGTCTTTATTGGGAAGAACGTCTACCCACCTTCCCTCACTGCAGACGATAGACACACTCGGTGTCAGGGTAGGATGGCAGGTTCAGCTGGTACTTCTTTTCCAGAGCAGGGGGCACAAAACGACCCCCCAGGTAATGATAGCGACCGGTAAACTGGGTTGCAGACTTTTTGGGTGCCGTCAGCGAAATGAGCAAGTCTGGCTGGATCCCTCCACCTCCAGAGTTTCCTTTTTCCACATCCCATCCTGGAAGAAGAGTAGTGTTCAGGGAGAGTGGAAGAGGCCAGATGTCCAGTCCCTTCCACACCTTGCTTTACCCCAATCCTGAAGGAGTGGGGAGCCCCCTGACCCCAACCAGATGAACTCTCATCCTACAAACTCCACGTACCCTTGGGCTTTGGTCTCCTCATGGAGCCAACGTGTAAAGGGGGCTCCTGAACTCTGCTCCCCAGCCCTGATATGGAGTCCAGAAAGCTGTGTTCTGCCCCTCTAGACGCAAATTATTTTGGACCTGGTCTGAGCCACTGCTCAAGAATCAGTAGGCTGGGTGTGGTGGCTCACACCTGTAATCCCAGCACTTTGGGAGGAGGAAGCGAGAGCATTGTCTGAGCCCAGGAGTTCAAGACCAGCCTGGGTAACATGGCAAGACCTCATCTCCACTGTAAATTAAAAAATTAGCCCGGGCGTGGTGGCTCATGTTGTAATCCCAGCACTTTGGGGAGCTGAGGTGAGAGAATTGCCTGAGCCCAGGGGTTTGACAACAGCCTGGGCAACTTGGTGAGACCTTATCTCTAATAAATCAGAAAATTAGCCAGATGTGGTGGCATGCAGCTGTGGTTCCAACACTTGGGAGGCTGAGGTGGAGGAATGGCCTGAGCCTAGCAGGTCAAAGCTGTGGTGGCCATGATCGTGCCACTGTACTCCAGAGCTTGGGTGACAGAGTGATTCTCTGACTCAAAACAAAATTATCTGGGCATGGTGGCATGTGCCTGTAGTCCCAGCTACTCGGGATACTGAGGTGGAAGGATTGAGCCTAGTGGTTGAGGTTGTGATGGCTGTGATCGTGCTACTGTACTCCAGCCTAGGTGACAGTGAGACTGACTCGAAAAAAAAATCAAGCCAGGCTCGGTGGCTCAGCCTGTAATCCTGTGCTTTGGGAGGCCGAGGTGAGTGGATTGCTTGAGCCCGTGGGTTCGAGACCTGCCTGGGCAACTTGGTGAGACCTCATCTCTACAATAAATCAAAAAATTAGCCGGGCGTGGTAGCTGTGCCCATAGTTCTGGCTACTTGGAAGGCTGAGGCAGAAGGACTGCCAGAGCCCAGCAGGTTGAGGCTGCGATGGCCGGGAGCGGCCACTGCACTCCAGTCTGGGTGACAGAGTGAGACTCCAACTCAAAAACAAAAAAATCGGTACTTCTGAATACCACCTCTGAGACACAGGGTAGGACCCCAGTTCCCCCAATCCTCTGCATCCCAGCACCTGAGGGAATGTCGATGCTGGCAATGGGCACAGTGAGTCCCTTCAGGACACTGAGGATGCTGCGGAATGGCTCTCGAACATCGCCCTTGAAGCTGAAGCCGAAGACGGCGTCCACCACCAGCTCATATAGCTCATCAATCATTGTGGGCTGTGGTGGAGTAGGAAACGGAAAGGATTTGAGAGCCTTAACTGGAGAAAGCTGTCCTCTGCAACCATGACCACTCCCAGAGGCACAACTGTATCTGCATCTCATTCAGAGGGCACCCTGAAGCCTAGAGGGAGTTGGTCACTGATTCAGGCGA
This sequence comes from Cephalopachus bancanus, assembly GCA_027257055.1. Lineage (NCBI taxonomy): Eukaryota > Metazoa > Chordata > Mammalia > Primates > Tarsiidae > Cephalopachus > Cephalopachus bancanus. The sequence goes on from JAPVLO010000633.1 coordinate 661,154, forward strand.
AACTGAGTGCAGACATTTTCTGTTCATAGTGTTGGCCTCCTACTGGGAAGTCCATGGTGTGGGACAGCCTGAGACTGGGAGTCAAGAGGGCCAGATTCTGGCTCAACTCTGCCATGATTCAATTCTGTGGCAAACTCCTTCTCTACGTTAGTATCTTCATTTATAAAGCGGGTTAAGAATATAAATATATAATCTCAAATGTCCCATCTCTGAAGCAATGTGTCTGCAGAAAGGGTTAGGGTGAGGCAGTCACTCCAACTCCTGAGAGGGGCAGACAGCGTGTTTATTACATGCCAGGGGATCTGCTCCAGGGTGTAAGGAGTGACCAAGGAAGGTGAAGAGGAAACAAGCTTTAGAGATGGTGGTGCTGGGGACTCATGGGGCACTTTATAAGGAAGAGAAGGCTTCAACACGCCTTCCACTACAGCATCGTTAAGGTGCCTTCTGTGTCAGGCACCAAGATGGGCTCAGCCTGGAAGCAGGAAGGCAGAGCAGGGCACAGGCAGTGGTCACTGGGGAGATGAGATATTGACTGGGGCCACCTACCTCTGGGGGCATTTCACCAAGGAAAGGGATGTCCATTTTTTGACACTGGGTCACCAATGCAGTGAAGAGTGGCTTGCTAGGTCTTTTGGGGTAATAAATGGTTGGTTCATAGCCCTAAGAAAGAAAAGTGGTAATTCAGTCCCAGAATCCTACCCCCTCCCCCATGGCCCCTCCTGACATACTCACAAAAAGCTTGAGGTGTCGAGCGCAGACCAGGCCATCTCCTCCATTATTCCCCGGACCACAGATGACCAGGACAGTAGGGGGGCTTCTGGACATGGACTTGGGGGGATATGCCTGAAGGCAAAGTCAAGAGGGGTTCAGGGCTGTTTCAGGCAGTAACAGACCAGGCTGGCCCAGGGGTCTCTCCCATCCCTTTGTGCCTAGGCTAGGGGGCTTGGACAGACTGCGCTCCTCTCAAAGGCTGAGGGTTGTGCCACTGACCTTGGCAATGGCTGTGGCACAGCTCAGCCCAGCCAGCTCCATGAGTTGGTCCACGCTGAACCGGTACTCGTTAAACAGCTCTTCGTCCACGGCCTGGGCCTCCTGCTGGCTGAGGGAAACCTGGGCCTGAGTCCCCGCCCCTCAGAGGCGCCGGCGGCGCGGCCGTCCGGTCCCGCCCCGGAGGGAGAGCAGGCCACCTCGCCGACGCGCCCCCCGCGCCCGCCTAGAGCCTCGCCCACCTCAGGTACTTCACCGTCGTGCTCGCCATGACCTCGGAGTGCCCGCGGCCGCCCGAGTTCAGCCGCTGCGGTGCCCACCAGGTGGGTCCCGAACGGCAGGCGCCTGCCGGGCTTCTGATTCGCTGCAGGCGCGAGCCAGCAACCAGCAGCCCGAACCCCAGCAGCGCCCGCAGTCCCGACATCCAGCCCGGAGCGCGACCCCGCCCCCCCACCCGGCGCGGACGGCGCATGCGCGGCGCTCGCCCCGCCCCCGAGGGGCCGGCCTAGAGCGCGCGCGCGCGCCCAGGAAGCGGCCCCGGAACCGGCGGCGGGCGTGGGCTGTGGCCGCTCCTCGGGGTTTGTGCAGCAGGCGCCCGGGTTCAGAGGCTCGTTCCAGGCCGGACCATCTTCCCTTACAGCCGGGATGCCAGCCCTTCTCGAGAGCGTTTGCTGATTGCTACATATTTCCAGGTATACCGAAGTGCTTTGCTCCCAACCGCCCTTTGAGAATGATAATAAATGGTTTTGTAGCACTTTCAGACAACTGTGTAGCATAGCAATTAGTCAAGATTCCTGCCCCACCACTTAGTCGATAAGTTAACGTGGACATTCCTGATTGTCAGTTTCTCGGCTACACAACAGGGATACGAATACACACTTATGAGGAGGCAATGCAAGCAAAGCTTTTGCAGAGGCCTGGTACCTGGTACGTAAATTAAGCCAGTGTTCTTATTTACACTACTGAGCTCTTCATATCACTTAGGGTATCTCTGCACCACAATAGCTTCCCCTACCTCAGTTTTTAGCAGAATATCATGCTGTACATCTCTGATCATACTTAATCCCCCTTTACCAAGACCGTTGCTATGGAAATATAAAATTATAAACTTTAAATAGGTCGGGTAAGCTACGGTTAAAAATGTAATTGAGACCATAGGCTTCCAGCCACAATGTTTCACTAAAAACCTTGAGAGGAGAATAACTTTTTTTTTTTCAACAGTAGCATGTCTGACTATAGGAAGAATACATTTTACCTAAGTTTTGTTGTTGTTGTTGTTTTTTAGTTGGAGTCTCACTCCATGGCCCAGGCTGGAGTGCAGTGGCATACTCACAACCACCCCAGCGTCGACCTGCTGGGCTCCTGCTATCCTTTTGCCTCAGCCTTCCAAGTAGCCAGAACTTCAGACATGTGCTACCACATCCAGTTGGTTTTTTTTTTTTTTTAAATTGTAGAGACGAGGTCTCACCAAGTTTCCCAGGCTGGTCCCGAACCCCCCCAGGTTCTGGCAATCCACTCACCTCGGCCTCCCAAAGTGCTGGGTGAAAGGATGGACTGAGAGCGGGAAGCCATTTTTCATCTTGTTCTTAAACCCTGACACAAGATGAGAAAGTAGAAGCTATGCTTTTGGAGAAATGCACACTTTAGGTATAATTAACTTTACCAACTTTTTCTTTTCAGAAACAGACTTCCAGGTATAAGAGGTATCTCATAGTGGCAATCAAGCGTGCCTAGAGTAAAGGGAATTTACAAGGCCTAAGATATCATACCTGGTCAAGGACTGTAAAAGTCATGAAACTTGTAATTACAAAAGTTATAGCCCGCACAGAGGGGGAGCGGATGGGGACTTAATCTTCCAGTAGAACAAGCCCTATCTACAGGGAAGTCAAGGACCCCCAAAGCTATTGGGAATGCCTAGGAGATCAGGAGGAAGTGCACACCATTAGCTCCAAGGAATGTTGTTCGGGAAGATACAGGAGAATTGGAATTCTTGTCACACCCTTCTCTAGGGTCTATGATAATGTGGGTGAACATTAATGAGTCTCTGTCTCACAGGATTGCCAAGACATCCACAGGTGGTCGATAAGGAGGTCACGGGCAGTCACGTGCAGTCCCAAGCATCTCCAAGAAAAGGATTTAAGCCAAGACTTGGGAGACTACGCGGCCACACTCACCTAGAGTGTAGGCCCACTCCCTGTCTGTGGGGGTTGAACTTTTCTCAGATAAATCTTTTCTTTTCTCACCTATTTGTGTGTCGCAATTCTTTGCATCTACTCAGATCTCTGGGTTGCCAGCGTGCACCTCCGGCTTGCCAGCCCCGGCAGTGCTGCGTGCCTCCCTGTGCCTCTCCACTCTCACCCTGTCCGTCCGTCCCCTAACACTGGGATTACAGGCTGAACCACCAAGCCCAGCCTACCTAAGTAGACACACTCTTGGTTAAATGTTGGGGAAGAACAAACCCTTTACCATCAAGGTACTAAGATAAAGATAATTATCCAGATTGTGATGGTGTGTGTGTGTGTGTGTGTGTGTGTGTGTGTGTGTGTGTGTCTCCTCCCCCAAATTCGCACATTGAAGCACTAACACCCCAGTGTGATGGCATTTGGAGGTGGGGCAGTAACTGAATATTTTAGCCTTAAAATGTATTTTATGCACTCTTCCTTAGCTTTAAAATTGTCCTTTAAACTTTTTTTCCTCTTCTCCCTCTGCGATAATGTCTAATTCTATGCTTCCTTGGAAATTCCAAGGGCTAATCTTAAAGCAAGCCAGACATAAAGGCCTAGCTGTGGAACTCTCTCCAGTTAGGCAGAGCCTTGAGGCAGTTAATCTACAACCCAGCCACAATCTGGATACTGCCGATCAGCGATCAGGCCTCTGAGGTGGTTTATCTTAGAACATACTGGGCCTGAGCCTCATTGAAGGAGCGCTCCCACCTGAGGGGATTCACAGACGACTGATCCACTGCCTGGCCACAGCCAAGATGACACCCGTCAAACCCCCAGATGGACAATTACCTAAGATAGCCATCGGAACAAGGACACGTAGGCTCCACACCCTACCTGCACGTTTTCCTGCACGTTTTCCATACCAGTTTTCACGTTAAAAACCCCTTTGACCTGTCTGAAATCTGACAGCATACTTGAGACATTAGTCTGCCATCTCCTCAGGAAGCTGGCGTCTTCAATAAACCTGTTTTTCCTTCCACCAACTCTCTTCTCTGGAGTTTGGCTTTGAGCAGTGAGCACCCAGACCTGGGTCTGATTACAGGGCCTTTGGGGGATGATTAGATTACGGCTAGTTGAGGTATAAGGGCAAGGCCTTAGCCTGGTGGGACGAGTGTCCTCATGAGAGCATCTTGCCCTCCTCCCTCTCTTCCCCTTCTCTCTCCCTGGGCCTTTCCTCCTTTCAGTCACTAGAACCTCCACCGTGCTGGCACGCAGATCTCACACTTCTAGTCCATCGAACTCTGAGAAAATAAATTTCTATGGCTCAAGCACCTAATCTATGATATTTTGTTATGACAGCCCAAACTAAGATAGGCGAAGTGAAGGCCCTCTTTTTATGCTAGATTAGTTCCTATTCTGTGCCATGAAATGCATTCCTGGCAAGTTCACTGAGAAAGGCAAGAACCCCTCCTGCTTGTAATTAGTATTTGGATATTCTCCTTTTTTTTTTGAGTTGGAGTCTTACTCTGTCACCCAGACTGGAGTGCAGTGGCCGCTCCCGGCCACCATAGCTTCAACCTGCTGGGCTCTAGCAATCCTTCCGCCTCAGCCTTCCGAGTAGCTGGAATTACAGGTGTGGGCTACCATGCCCGGCTAATTTTTTGATTTATTGTAGAGATGAGGTTTCGCCTGCCCAGGTGGGTCTCGAACCCGCAGGCTTAGGCAATCCACTCACTTCAGCATCCCAAAGGCGCGGGATTACACACTGAGCCACCGAGCCCAGCTGATATTCTTTTTAATTACAAAAGGTTTATTATCTCCTATGGGTTGTACCCTTGACCTCCAGCTATACTTGTTTTACATGGTTTTTTTCTTTTTTGGAAAGTTGAATTTGTCAGACTCTGACTATAGTGGGAAATTGAGTTCAGTCCTCTAAATTGTAATGTACACACCAGTGTATATGAGGGGGAATGCAAAAAACCCTGGAATTCATTTATAAAAACTGGTATATTTCCTAATCATCAAAGTAATGCAAATTAAAATCATCCTGACTGGAGATAAGCACCTAACTCCAGCCAGGATAGCCATTATTAATAACACAAAAAACAACAGAGCTGGAGAGGATGCAGGGGAAAAGGGAACACTTATACACTGTTAGTGGGAGTGTAAATTAGTACAACCTCTGTAAAAAACAGTATGGCGATTTCTAAAAGATCTGAAAATTAACCTTCCATAAGACCCAACAATCCCCCTTCTGGGAATATACCCAGAGGCATTCGAATCATTACAAAAAAAATACCTGCACACATATGTTTACTGCAGTACTATACACAATAGCAAAAACATGGAACCAACCGTGCTACCCACTGAAAGTGAACTGGATTTTTTTAAAAATGGTGGCTGGGCATGGTGGCTCACAACTATAATCCCAGCACTCTGGGAGGCCAAGGTGAAAGGATTGCCTGAGCCCATGGGTTCAAGACCAGACTGGGCAACTTGGCGAGACATCATCTCTACAGTAAATAAAAAATTAGCTGGGCGTGGTTGTGTGCACCTGTAGTTCTGCAACTTGGAAGGCTGAGGTGGAAGGATCACCTGAACCCAGCAGGTCGAGGCTGTGGTGGCCCTGAGCAGCATGCCACTGTCAGGGAAGGTGGAGGGCCCCAAACATCATTTGTATGATGACCACTAGCATACCTAATCCTGAATTATACCCCACATCTTTAAAATAACATCAAAATAATTTTTTTTTAATTGTGTGTCTTTTTTTTTTTACATGTTTAAACTTCAGCTGGGCACAGTGGCTCATGCCTCCGTAATTCCAGCACTTGGGGAGGCTGAGGAGAAAGAAATGCCTGAGTGCAGGGATTCAAGACCAACCTGGACAACTTGGCAACACCTCGTCTCTGCAATAAATCAAAAAATTAGCTGGGCATGGTGGCGCCTGCATGTAGTTCCAGCACTTTGAAAGGCAAAAGGGAAAGGACCACCTGAGCCCAGCAAGTAGAAGCTGTGATAGCTGCGAGCATGCCACTGCACCTTCAGCCTGGGCAACTGAGTGAACCTCTGACTAAAAACATAGTAATAATACAAATAAATAAACTTCAGGAACCTTCAAAGTCCTCTCCGTTTGATGCCATATACCTATTGAGACACTTTTTCCACTACTCAAACAGTTTTTGAACTCACAGTTTTGATGCCTTTTACTGCTTCTACGGTTTTTTGTTTCACCTCAACACTGGCAAAATGTTTCCTTTTGAGGACTTTTTTCATCCGAGGAAACAAAAAACAAAAAGGTGAGATCGGGTTAATGGTGGGGGGTGGGGAGGATGGAGGTCATGCCACTTTTGATAAAAAATAGGAAACAAAATTTCATTGCCGTACGTTGTACATTTAAATCACCCATCATGAAATGGGTAAACGTGTTGAAAGAATCCAAAAATAAAATAAAATTAATTGAAGTGGAATGCAGCCTCTCCCAGCACTAGCTGGTACACTGATGTCCGTGGGTTCCTAGAACATTTACCTAGCGAGGAAAGCTTGTACTACAAGGGGCCTGCCCTCCAAACGATGATTCCGGGGTTTTTTGGGGTCCCCCTCGTATTACAATAGGATAATCTTATCCAATATCTCACTCAGTTTTCTTTTCTTTTTTTCTGCAAAAAGCTTTATTTCCATTTGGTCCAGGGCTTGGGAGAGGGCTCCAGGGTGGCTAAAAAGCTGCCTAGTGGCTGGAGGGACAGGCTCGGCAGAAGCCCTGATATTTTGGAGAGGCCCTTGGAGGTTGCTGGGCTCCTAGTCGTGCCTCCAGCCGAGTCTTTTGAGGAGATACTCGACCAGCCCAGCCTGGGGCCCAGCCAGCCTCCGAAGGTTGGTCAGGTGGTCGCCAATCTTCTTTTTTTTTTTTTTTGAGTTGGAGTCTCACTCTGTCATCAGGCTGGAGTCCAGTGGCATACTTCTGGTCACTGTAACCTCGACCTGCTGGGCTCAAGCGATCCTTCCACCTCAGCCTCCAGAGTAGCTGGGACTACAGGCATGTACTACCATGCCCGGCTAATTTTTTTATTAGAGACAAGATCTTGTTATGTTTGCTGAGGCTGGTCTTGAACTCCTGGACTCAAGTAATCCTACCACATTGGTTTCCCAAAGTGCCAGGATTACAGGCATGAGCCACCATGCCCAGCCATGAAGGTTCACTTCTAAAACACGATGTGATGCGTGATTCTTTTCTTTTTATATATATATATATTTTTTTTTTTTTTTGAGTCGGAGTCTTACTCTGTTGCCCAGACTGGAGTGCAGTGGCCGCTCCCGGCCACCGCAGCCTTGACCTGCTGGGCTCCCGCGATCCTTCCACCTCAGCCTTCCAAGTTGCCGGAATTACAGGCATGCGCTACCACGCCTGGCTGATTTTTTGATTTATTGTAGAGATGAGGTCTCGCTGCCCAGGCGGGTCTCGAACCCGTGGGCTCAGGCAATCCACTCACCTCAGCCTCCCAAAGGCGCGGGATTACAGGCTGAGCCACCGAGCCCGGCTCTCTATATGTATTTTTTAAAGTCAGAGTCTCACTCTGTCGCCCAGGCTGGAGTGCAGTGGCACGCTCACGACCACCGTAGCCTCGACCTGCTGGGCTCAGGTGATCCTTCCACTTCAGCTTTCCAAGTAGCTGGAACTACAGACATGCACCACCACATCCGGCTGATTTTTTGCTTTATAGTAGAGGTGGAGATCTTGCCAGTTCTCCCAGGCTGGTCTTGAACCTCTGGGCTCAGACAATCCTCTTGCCTCTGCCTCTCAAAGTGCTGGGATTATATATGTGAGCCACTGCACCCAGCCTGTGACGCATGTCTCTTGACATAGATGATATATGTTTGAATACATAGGTGGTAGGTGTTCACATGAATCATCTCATTTTATTTTCACAGCAACCCTATTATTCCCATTTCACAGATGAGAAAACTGAGGTTCAAAGATGTTGAATGACATGCCCAGTGATAGTGACAGCTGTCGAGATCCAAGCAGCCTGACTTTGAGCCTGCCCACAAGTGTTGTTCTAAACTGAACTGCCTCACCTGATCCAGAAATACGGATGTAAAGGGTTGTCACCGCTGCCTTCATTCTGAAGAGGCATAACTATAAAATAACATCACATAAATATCCTGCTACCCACCCCCAGAATTGATCAAACAACCAAATGGGAAACAAAGCAAACACACTGGGAAGGTGGTACTCAAACTCTAGTCCATCTCGTTCCTGCCATTCAGACTTTTGGAGTTGTCTTTGGGAAGTGCATTCAAAGCCAGGTCAGAAGGGATGTGCCTGCTCAGTTCCAGATGCTTTGCATATATTATCTAACTTAATCCTGTCAATCCCATATGTTTTTGGTTTGTTTGTTTTTGAGTCGGAGTCTCACTATCATCCAGGCTGGAGTGCAGTGGCATGCTCATGACCACTGCAGCCTGGACCTGCTGGGCTCAGGTGATCCTTCCACCTCAGCCTTCCAAGTAGCTGGGACTACAGGTGTGTGCCACCGTGCCCGGCTAATTATTTAATTACTGTAGAGACAGGGTCTCACCAAGTTGCCAGAGCTGGTCTGGAACCCCTGGGTTCAGGCCATCTCAAAAGTGCTGGGACTACAGGCGTGAGCCACTGCACCCAGCCCCTGTGATGTATTCACTTGCCTAAGATATAGCTATTAAATGGTAGAGCTGGTGGTGATGGTTGACGCTGGGCCAGCCTGACCCAATAGCGATACTCACGTGTGGCATCCGCTGCAAACCTGTCCCTTAAAATCCATTCTCCTTCTTCCTTTGGTAGCAGATCACCTGAGTTTTATCTGGTCACAGGGCTGCCTGGCTAAGCACTACATTTTCCAGCCTCCCTTGTGGCAGCTAGGCATAGCCATGTACTGAATTCTGACAGTGTGATACAAACCAAAATGATACATGCAATTCCAAAGTTATACGGGGTCCAACAATTAAGTTAATGAACTCATCCTAGAAAAAGTGCTTCATACATTATTGCTGAATATCACTACAGTCACCTTCAAAGTACTCCCCTTAGGAAGCTATGCACAAACAGCAGCACCTAGCACCTAGTCCACCTGTCAAAACTATCTTGAAAGTCTCTTTCTGGAATGGCCATCAGAGCTGTTATCCCTGATGTCATACTACCCCTGACCGTATTACAACCTCGATGTCCTGAATATCATCATCAAAATGTCTTTCTTTTCATATTTATCTTTGAGTAAAGAAAAGTCATTAGGGGCTTGATCAGGTGAGTAGGGAGGGTGTTTCAATAGTTATTTGTTTACTGGCTAAAAACTCCCTTACAGACAGTGCTGTGTGAGCTGGTGAAATGTCATGATGCAAGAACTCCTTTGGGACCATTTTTGCACATAACTTTCCTCATGCCAAGATTTTCACTTAAGATTTTTCTAACTTTTTCTCTATCAGTGTTTATTTGGTCTGCTGTGCTGCTCCTCACAGCTGACGATTTTGATGCACAATTTGATGAATTCTTGCAGGGTTTGAGTCAGTTCTGCTTGTTACTGGCCATCCTGCCCTCTTTTCATCAGTGATGCCTTCTGTCCCCTCAGAAAAACATTTAATCCTTTTGGACACTGCCGTTTTCTTCATGGCGTTATCCCCATAAAGTTGGACTAACACGTCTCTGGTTTCACTTCCACTCTTGCCAAGTTTAACAAGAAATGTAATGTTTGTTTGTTGCTCTAATTCAAGCTCCGACATTCTCACGACAGCACACAGAAACATACAACAACAATCATGAACTCCACTCAGCAAGACACCGTCACACATCGACACAAACACAGCTGTGAGACATTGGTATACCAAGGTTATGAAACCTTGCAGAGTTGTTGTGAACTTTTTTTTTTTTTTGAGTCGGAGTCTCATTCTGTTGCCCAGTCTGGAGTGCAATGGCATGCTCACTGTCATCACAGCCTAGACCTCCTGGTTTCAGGTGATCCTTCTGCCTCCACCATCCAAGTAGCTGGAACTACAGGCACGCGCCACTACTCCTGGCTAGTTTTTTTATTTATTGTAGGGATGAGATCTTGCCATGTTGCCCAGGCGAGTCTTGAACCCATGGACTCAGGCAATCCTCTCACCTCCATCTCCCAAAGTGCTGGGATCACAGGCTGAGCCACCGAGCCCCACCCAGTCTTTTCTTTGCTTTTTTTTTTTTTGAGTCAGAGTCTCACTCTGTCACCCAGGCTGGAGTGCAGTGGCATGCTCATGGCCACTGCAGCCTTGACCTGCTGGGCTCAGGTGATCCTTCCAGCTCAGCCTTCCTAGTAGCTGCAACTATAGGCACGCACCACTGCTCCCAGCTAATTTTTTGATTTATTGTAGAGATGAGGTCTCACCAAATTGCCCAGGCGGGTCTCGAACCCATGGGATCAGGCAATCCTCTAGCCACCCTCTCCCAAAGTGCTGGGATTACAGGCATGCGCCACTGTGCCTGGCTAAGTTTATGAATTTAACTGTCAGTCCTTGTACTCTTAAAAATATGCATGTGCCCCTCACTTCCTCTATTCCTCCTACTTACTGGAATGAAAGTAATATGTTGGAGCTGAAGCAGCCATTTAAGACCATGAGACAGAAATCCTGTGTTAAGAATGGCAGAGCATCCTGTCTGGGTCCCTAAACTACAGGAAACCACCACACCAGCCCTGGGCTGCTTATAAGAGAAAGTTGTCTCTGCTTAAAGACACAGTTATATTGGCCCTTGTTGTGGCTGGTAAACCTACGTCCTAATTAAGACACCTTGATACCTGTCAAGATAATAAGCTCCATGTATCTGTTTTTATTTTATTTTATTTTATTTTTTGAGTTGGAGTCTCACTCTGTCGCCCAGACTGGAGTGCAGTGGCCGCTCCCGGCCACCACAGCCTCGACCTGCTGGGCTCCGGCGATCCTTCCGCCTCAGCCTTCCAAGCTGGAACTACAGGCGCGCGCTACCACGCCCGGCTAATTTTTTGATTTATTGTAGAGATGAGGTCTCGCCTGCCCAGGCGGGTCTCGAACCCACGGGCTCAGGCAATTCACTCACCTCAGCCTCCCAAAGGCAGGGGATTATAGACTGAGCCACCGAGCCCAGCTGTATCTGTTTTTAAATTATTATTATCATTTTTTAGAGATGAAGTCTCACTATGTTGCCTAGGCAGGTCTCGAATTCCTGGGCTCAAACAATCCTCCTGCTTTGGCCTCCCAAGTGTGAGCCACTGCACCCAGTCACTAAGTCCATTTAGATAAGAAAGGTTATCAGCTGTGTCCCTATGCCTAGCATCCTGCCTAGCACACAGTAGAATACAAATATTTTAGTAATTCCTCAAAATACCCTTGTGCAGTAGTAGGCAGTACAGTAGAAGCCCTTGAAGAGTGGTGGAATGTGCCACCTCAAAATATTTCACTAGGCATAAGGATTATTTTGAGCTAAAGGCACTTGAAAAACAGCAGATACGAGAAGGTAGTCTGACCTCCCCTTTTCTTCCTGAAAGCAGGAAACAAAACTCCCATGTAAAAGATGTCCTCCTTACACCAGGAAGGAAACTTGTCACCAGTTGAGGTCAAGAGCATTCTGTACAGACTTTGTTAAAATAATTCTTGGCTGGGCATGGTGGCTCACGCCTGTAATCCCAACATTTTAGGAGGCCGAGGCTGGAGGATTGCTTGAGTTCAGCAGTTTGAGACCAGCCTAAGGAACATGATGAGATCTTGTCTCTACAAAAAAAAAAAAGTTTGCCAGACTCAGTAGCTCAGTCTGTAATCCCAGCACTTTGGGAGGCCAAGGCAAGTGGATTGCCTGAGTCTGCAAGTTCGAAACCAGCCTGGGCAACTTGGCGAGACCTCGTTTCTACAATAAATAAAAAATTAGCTGGGCGTGGTAGCGCGTGCCTGTAGTTCTGGCAACTTGGAAGGCTGAGACGGAAGTATTGCCAGAGCCCAGAAGGTTAATGCCAGGGTGGCCGTGAGAGTGCCCTCCAGCCTGGGCAACAGAGTGAGACTCCAACTCAAAAAAAAAAAAAAATTAGCTGGGAGTGGTGGCACACACCCGTAGTCCCAGCTACTCAGGAGGCTGAGGCAGAAGGATTGCCTTGAACCCAGGAGGTTGAGGCTGTGGTGAGTTGTGACTGTGCTACTGCTCTCCAGCCTGAGCGACAAAGTGAGACCCTAAGAAAAAAAGAAAGAAAATAATAATACTTCTCTTTCTTTAGCCCCCTCATATATCTTAGTTGTTTTTCCACAATTGCCTCTCTTTGTTCCGCCTCTTAGAAAACATTTAGGCTTTGTCCCTTCCTTGGGTATCATTTCCTCAGGAGGGCTCCCATGTCATGGAAGACTGATATTAAGTAACTCGATTCCATGAGCTCAGGCAATCCTCTCACCTCAACCTCCCAAAGTGCTGGGATTATAGACGTGGGCCACCACGCCTGGTCATGATATTAAGTAACTCTGCATGCTTTTCTCCTGTTAATTGTCTTATGTCAATTTAATTCTCAGGCCCAGCCAGAGACCCTAAGAGGGCAGAGGTAACATTCTGCTTCCCTTACTCTCTCTTATCTGACATGATCGGGAGCGGGTTATTTTATTTAAACTTAAAACAAACAAAAAAATACATTCATTTTCCATCTGTCAAAGAGGGGCCATGGTCCTTCCATTGAGGATGGAGCCAGTGACTGGAGTTCTCCACAATCCAACCTTCTTAAGTGCCCCTCACCAGCTGGTGTCACCTGACATTTCCGGTTTGCCTCCTGAAGGTGAGACAATCAATGGCGTGTGAAGCAATCTGAGGGCAGAATTTATTTAGATTTTTATGATTCTTTCCCAATTTGTAATCATCTCCTTGCTCACATCTAATTCTACAGCAGCTTTTTTTTTTTTTTTTTTTGAGTTGGAGTCTCACTCTGTCGCCCAGACTGGAGTGCAGTGGCCGCTCCCGGTCACCGCAGCCTCGACCTGCTGGGCTCCGGCGATCCTTCCACCTCAGCCTTCTGAGTAGCCAGAATTACAGGCATGCGCTACCACGCCCAGCTAATTTTTTGATTTATTGTAGAGATGAGGTCTCGCTGCCCAGGTGGGTCTGAAACCCACGGGCTCAGGTGATCCACTCACCTCAGCCTCCCAAAGGCACGGGATTACAGGCTGAGCCACCGAGCCCAGCTTACAGCAGCTTTTAAAAGTAACTCATGCTGAGGTGAGTGGATTGCCTGAGCCCGCGGGTTCGAGACCCGCCTAGGCAACAAGACCTCATCTCTACAATAAATCAAAAAACAGCCGGGCGTGGTAGCGCATGCCTGTAATTCCGGCTACTCGGAAGGCTGAGGCGGAAGGATCGCCAGAGCCCAGCAGGCGAGGCTGCGGTGGCCAGGAGCGGCCACTGCACTCCAGTCTGGGCAACAGAGTGAGACTCCAACTCAAAAAAAAAATAATAATAAATAAAAATAAATAAATAAAAGTAACTCACGGCCGGGCGCAGTGGCTCAAGCCTGTAATCCCAGCACTTTAGGAGGCCTAGGTGAGAGAACTGCCTGAGTTCAGGAGTTCGAGACCAGCCTGGGCAACTTGGCGAGACCTCATCTCTATAATAAATCAAAAAATAAGCCAGGCGTGGTAGTGCACACCTGTGGTTCCAGCTACTTGGAAGGCTAAGACAGAAGGATCACGTGGGCCCAGCAAGTGGAGGCTGTGGTGGCCAGTGTCACTGCACTCCAGCTTGGGCGACAGAGTGAGACTACCAACTAGAAAACAAACAAACAAAAGTAACTCACCTTTTTTCTCCATCACTGGAAGAAAATAATAATAATAAAGAAAAAGAATTCGTTACCTGCCTGGGCAGTGAGACCTCATCTCTACAATAAATCAAAAAATCAGCCGGGCGTGATAGTGCGTGCCTGTAATTCCGGCTACTTGGAAGGCTGAGGCGGAAGGATCGCCGGAGCCCACCAGCAGGCGAGGCGACCAGTCTGGGCGACCAAGTGAGACTCCAACTCAAAAAAAAAAAAAAAAAAGGAAAAAGAAAAAGAAAGTCACCTTAGTTGAGTCTCCTAAGGATTCAACCTAGTTTTTGTAGATACAATGCTTGTTTTCACACTCTTAGTTCAACAATTTATGTAATATTTAATTACAAATTGGAATGACACATGCAATTGGCAGAAACACACTTGGTATTAAATCACAACTGACTCAGTAGGCGATGGCTTAGTGCTCATGGCCTGGGACTGAATCCCAATTTCTCCACATACTAGCTGTGTGACCTGGGAATTCAAACTGCTGAAGCTTTGTGCCTTACTTTCCTCATCTGTGAAAGGGAATAATAATAGCAACTCATAAGCGGGTTGGGCAGGGTAAAGGAGAAAACACTCGTGAGGCACTTGGCATAGTGTGAGACATGTGCCAAGTGCCCCGTCAATGTGGCACACAAGGTCTGACAATTAGGTTTGCGAACTCATCCTAGAAAAAATGCTCCACACTCCCTATTGCTGAATGTCACTGTGGTCACCTTCAAAGTACTCTCCTTGGAAGCTATGCACTGACACCAGCACCTACTCCACCTGTCAAAGCAATTTTGAACTCTTTCTCTGGAACGGCCATCAGAGCTGCTGCCGTCGTATTACCCTTGATGTCCTGAATCATCAAATAGCTTCCTTTCAATATTTCCTTTATCTTTGGATAAAGAAAAATGTCACTGGGGGCCAGGTTGGGTGAGTAGGGAGGGTGTTCCAATTCAGTTACTTTTTACTGGCTAAAAACTCCCTCACAGACAGTGCTGTGTGAGCTGGTGCACTGTCGTGATGCAAGAGCTCCTTCAGGACCATTTTTGCACACACCTTTCTCATGCCAAGATTTTCACTCAAGATTTTTCTGTTTATCTATTGATGTTTATTTTGTCTGCTGTGCTTCTTACAGTCAGCCGACAGTTCTGACATACAACTCGACAAATTTTTGGAGTGTTTTGGTCAGTTCTGCTTATTACTGACTGTCTTGACCTGCCTTCATCAGTGATGCTTTCCATCCCTTCAGAAAAACGTTTAATCCGTTTGTACACTGCCATTTCCCCCATGGCATTATCCCCAAAAACTGCGCTAACATGTCCCTGATTTCACATCCATTCTTGCCAAGTTTAACGAGAAATATAATGTTTGTTAGTTGTTCTAATTCAAACGCTGACATTCTCACAACAACAGCTCTGACGGCCATTCCAGAAAAAGAGTTCCAAAATGGCTTTGACGGGTGGACTGGACATAGGCATCAGTGCATAGCTTCCTAAGGGGGGGACTTAGAGGGTGACTGTAGTGATATTCAGCAACAAGGTATGTAGCACTTCTAGGATGAGTTCACAAACTTAATGGTCAGACCTCATAAATCAGTGCTGTTCCGCGGCTGCCCACGTTTGGCATCCCTCCATCCCCCGTATTTCATGGAGGGGATGGAGTGCATCAGTCAGGTAAGACGTACCTTCCATGGTAATATTACCATCTCCCATACGAGAAAATGGAGTGGTCTGGAGAGAGTCAGTGACTCCAAAGCACTTAACCAAGGAGTCAGTTCTGATTTTGATTACTTATTTATTTGTTTAGAGACAGGGCCTCACTCTGTCACCCAGGCTGGAGTGTGGTGGCAGTCAGCTCACTGCAGCCTTGAACTCTTGGACTCAAGTGATCCTCCTGTCTCAGTCTCCCAAGTAGCTGGGACTATAAAAGCACACCACCACCATGCCTGGCTATTTTTTTTTTTGAGAGACAGGCTCTTGCTAGGTCCTCGAACTCCTGCCCTCAAGTGATCCTCCTGCCTTGGCCTCCCAAAGTACGAGGATTACAGGCATGAGCCACCATGCCTGGCCAGAAGTCAGTTTTTAGAACTGCAAAGGTCCTAGCACTTATGAGGTTTGGATCCAGAGAGAAAAAGGAAACCCACCACCATTTTCTTGTTTTCTTTTACCTACGGAGTCCAAAAATCCCAATGCAGAGCTAACAGAACCTCTCGGTGTCCTGCCTCCTCTGGCTGTGCTGTGTTCCAGGTCCCTGTAGGAAGAGGCAGGGTCCCGGAAACCCCTGGAGTGTGTGTGGGGCAGGTGTGGCAGAGGCGAGGGCCGTGGCCACAGGGGGAGGTCACATGATGGTGCAGAAGCCCGATGCAGTGGGCTTCCTCTGAGGGCTCCTGCTGAGGGCTTCCCTGGGCCACGTGGCTGACCTGAGGAGGAGGAGGGAGCTTGGTACTGGAGGCAACTTGGGAAAGAAAGGAAGGCAGCCAGCCTGGCTCCAGCCTCCCGGGCCCTCACCTCTGCTGGTGGCCTCCAGGGCAGAGGGGAGGAGGCTTCACCACCGCCCTCACCCCCTCCCCCATTCTGCAGGACTCTCCCTTCCTCTGAGGCACCGGCAGCCCATGCAAGAGCCAGGGCCCACCATGGGCCTCCGGGGTTGGGGAAAGGTTGTTCAGATTGCTACAGCTACAGGGTAACGACAAAGAGGCTCAGGACCAATATCCCAAGCACTAGATCACAGCTTTCATGCTGGTCCATTAAATCAGGCCCGCCGGGTTCAGTGGCTCAGTCTAATCCCAGCACTTTGGGAGGCGGAGGTGAGTGAATTGCCTGAGCCCGTGGGGTCAAGACCTGCCCAGGCAACTTGGTGAGACCTCATTTCTACAATAAATCAAAAATTAGCCGGGTGTGGTAGCACACGCCTGTAGTTCCGGCTCCTTGGAAGGCTGGGGCGGAAGGATTGGCGGAGCCCAGCGGGTAGAGGCTGTGGTGGCTAGAAGTGTATCACTGCCCTCCAGTTTGGGCAACAGAGTGGGACTCTGACTCAAAAAAAAAAAAAACCATGCCAAGACACATCTTTCACGTGCTTTGCCATTCTCCAGGCCTCCCCTGTCCCAGGGACCCACCTGTTGGCTTGAGGGCCATCGGGTACCAGGGTGCCAGGGTACTCCACTCTGGGAGGGCCTGGACCTCCAAATGGAAGACGGGCCCCCGGTCCTGGACCTGGATGGAGAGAGACAGACATATGCATCACAGACTGCTCTGCACCAGGAAACATTATAGTGGAAAAGAGAAACATTTAGAGAGCCAGGAGGGGCTGGGGGCTGCACTGGTCACTATGCATGGAGGGTGCCAAGGACCGACCTCTCCAGGGCTGGTGCTTGGTACACACGGCCGACCAGAGGGTAGATGGTGGGAATGATTCAGTGTTCCTGGAAGGAAACGCACCGAGAATGACACGGGTTCAAGTCAACTCAAGAAGTAGCAAGGGACCGGGCTCGATGGCTCAGCCTGTAATCCCAGCACTTTGGGAGGCCGAGGCGACTGGATTACCTAGGCCCGCGGGATTGAGTCCAGCCCGGGCGACTGGGCGAGACCTTGTCTCTACAATAAATCAAAAATTAGCCGGGCGTGGTAGCACGCGCCTGCAGTTCCGGCTGCTTGGAAGGCTGAGGCGGGAGGATCGCCAGAGCCCAGCAGGTCGAGGCTGCGGTGGCCGGGAGCGGCCACTGCACTCCAGTCTGGGCGACAGAGTGAGACTCCGACTCAAAAAAAAAAAAAGAAAAAATAAAAAGAAGTAGCAAGGAACTCTGCTTGCGGAGTTGCAAGCTTTTGTGGGAAACAGATTAGTGAACGGCGAGCTGAGGGTTAAAAAAAAAATGCACCCAGGGCGGCCGTGGTCACTAGCAGACTTTCAGCACACCTCGGCACTCTAAGATGCAAACTTCTAGCAGTTGGGGAAGCCTGGGGAGCAGGAGGAAGAGGCAGCTCTGGAAAGGACTGGGAGGAGGGGAGGGCCGGGCCTGGAGAGCCGAGCAGACGAGGGCGGAGGGCTGTCCTGGGGGCCGGGAGCCCCGAGAGCCGCGCCGCGCCGGCGCCACTCGGAGTGAGAGCACGCAGCGG
Organism: Cephalopachus bancanus; assembly: GCA_027257055.1. Lineage (NCBI taxonomy): Eukaryota > Metazoa > Chordata > Mammalia > Primates > Tarsiidae > Cephalopachus > Cephalopachus bancanus. The sequence continues at coordinate 679,214 of JAPVLO010000633.1, forward strand.
GGAGGCCGGCCCCGGGCCGCGAGGGAGGCCGCGGGGGAGGGAGGGGGCGAGGCCAGGCCCGCCCACGTGAACTCACGCGCCAGCCTCCCGGGCCCGGCCGTCGCGGGAACGTCCGCCGACCCCTCCTCTTTCTCCTCCGGGCGGCCCTCCTCGGACGCTGCGTCTTGCCACCCGCCGGGAGACCTGGAGGGCAGGGAGCCAGGGCACGGGCCGGGCCGGGCGCGCCCGGCGCCCTCCCCCCTCCTCCCCGGGGACCCGACGAGGCCCCGCCCCGCGGCGACGGCGCCCCGCCCTCCCGAGGCCCCGCCCACCGGAAGCCCCGCCCCGCCGCACTCACCCGCGCCGGGCACCTGCTCCGCGGGCGCCCGCCAGAGTCGGCGTCCCCGCCGCCCCGCGGGCCCCACCTGGCGCGCGGGGCCTCCTCGGGCCGGAGTCTGGGAAGGAAGGGGTGAATGGAGAAGAAGGGCCGTCCAGCTGTGTGCGCGCGCGGCTACCCGCACGGAGACAGGGTGGCCCCGGAGAGACCGAGCCCCGGGGTGTGCCGCTTACCTCCGGGGAAAAAATTCCGGGGTGAGGCCCTTTGTTCTGCTAAGACTCCCCCTTAACAGGCTTGCGGGCTTAAGCACTATCAGGCCTGGCCAGGGCCTGACGACCACCCATCCTGTCTGGAGCCTCACGGGGCAGTCACAGAAAGTTGGTAGCTGACCTTGGACGGGACCCCCAATTTTCTGACCCCCCAATTCAATCCTCTGCCTGTATGAGGCTGATTTAGTTTTGCTCGCAGATGGCAAATATGGTGTCCTCGTCTTTCAGATGGGAGGACGTAAAAGCAATGAAATACACGTGATAAATATTAAAGTCCAATTTCAGCTCCCGGGGTGGGAAGAGGTTTTCTGAGGGTGTTTCAAAATGCGAGGGAGGAGGCGGTTGGGAAGACGACTGTAGAGAGAGACCCGGAGCTGGAAACAAGTTTGAGAGCACCCACTCGGGTTAAGAGCTACACGCGGGAGATCTGGCGATGGGAGGAAGGGACTTCCTTGGAGCCCTATCGCCATCGTGTGGCCATTTCGGGAACTGCAGCCAAGGACTTGCGACCTTCTGCCTTTGTGTAAATGACTTAGGGCTACTGGGTACCGGGGCCACTTTTTTTTGTTTGTGTCGGAGTCACACCCTGTCGCCCACGCTCGCGGCCACCGCAGCCTCGACCTGCTGGGCTCTGGCCACCTTTCCATGTCAGCCTTCCAAGTAGCTGGAACTACAGGCACGTGCCACCATGCCCTGCCAATTTTTTGATTTGTTGTAGAGATGAGATCTTGCCAAGTTGCCCAGGCTGGTCTAGAACCCCTGGGCTCAGGCAATCCTCTCGCCTCAGCCTCCCAAAGCGCTGGATTACAGGTGTGAGGCACCCCGCCTAGCCTCGTTTAGGATTCTTGATTGTGATTGTGGTGGGGCTCGGTGGCTCAGCCTGTAATCCCGCGCTTTGGGAGGCCGAGGTGAGTGGACTGCCTGAGCCCGCTGGTTTGAGACCCGTCTGGGCAACTTGGCCAGACCTCATCTCTACAATAAATCAAAAATTAACCGGGCGTGATAGCGCGCGCCTGTGGTTCCAGCTACTCGGAAGACTGAGGCGGAAGGATCGCCGGAGCCCAGCAGGTCGAGGCTGCGGTGGCCGGGAGCGGCCACTGCACTCCAGTCTGGGCGACAGAGTGAGATCCAACCCGGGAAAAAAAGAAAACAAAAAGGATTCTTGATTGCACTTCGGGCCTTCACCCAAGGGGCTCGTGACCACGCAGCCTAAAACCCGAAACAGCTCTTGTGTTTGATATGTGCCACCATCCCCCACCCATTTCCCCATGCCCAGAAGGTGATACATATCCCATACGCAGGCTGGGGCAGATGGGCAGTCAAGCACACAGCCTCCCCAGGAAGCTCGACTCCACTCACCACCAAGTCCTCTTGGGGGCATCCTCTCTCCACCCCCATCTCCTGTCTCAGGTGTCAACTCACCAAGGTGTGAGTCGACCAGCCTCACCTGGGCCAAGTGGGTCCTCATGGCGTCAGCTAGCTTGGCCACCAGCCGTTCCCGCACAGAATCTGACTCCTTCTGGGGAGAGGGTGGATAATGGGGTGATGGAAAATGCCTGGACTTTGTGGTCCTCTGGGGGTCGGGGAAGAAGGAAACGGGAAAAGGACAGTGGAGGGGGCTTTGTCTCCCCCCCTTCCACTCCATCCCCTTGTTTTTCCCAGGGTCCTGCCTCCGCCTGCCTGGAACTGTGGACGGAGAATGACTGTCCCTCACAATAGTCTCCCAGGGCTTAGCACACCGTGGGTTCAGTGCACGTTTGATGAATGAAAGAGTGTGGGAAAGTGAAAGCAGGAACGTCAGCCAGAGGAGGGGCAGCAGAGAAGAGCTGGACTCCAGGGAGGAGGTTTCTTACCTGACATTGGGCCAGCGCTTCCTTGTAGTACTTCAAGGCCTGGTCATGCTGTCCCAGTCTGGCCGCAGCAGCCCCCAGCCCCTCACAGGCCTGCCACTGCCCCTTCACGTCCCCTGAGGAAGAGGTCCTCTCATGGCTCCCTACCCCACTGACCAGCCCCTCCAGCGGTATTCCCCCCCTTCCCGTTCCCCTCATCTGCCTCCCAACCAGCCCTGAGGACCCCTTGGGCCTCCTAAGTCACTTGCTAACCCTCTGGCCCTTACCAGCGTCCCGCGCAGCCTGCAGGGCATGCAGGTAGTTGTCTCTGGCGGTTGTGTGGTCCCCCAACTGGCTCAGCGCAAAGGCCAGGCTGCCAAAGCTCCGGCCCTGCTCCCACCGCTGCCCCACGGAGCCTGAGGACAGAGCCCACCCCACCCTAAGCAGGGATTCTGGCAGCTGGGGCATCAGGACCCTGCCCCCCAGCAAACCAGGCAGGGCTCTCAGGAGTCCCAGTGTCCTGGCCCAGCACACCTCCAGATGGCCCACACAGGTCTGAGCTCTCCATGCTGGCCTCTCCTCATCCTGAGTTTGAGTCAGGCAAAGCCTGTGAGATAGGCACGGCTGGTATTAATGGCCCTATTTTATTTATTTTTAGTTTATGTTATTTTTTTGAGTTGGAGCCTCACTCTGCCACCCAGGCTGGAGTGCGGCGTGACGCTCCTGGTCACCACAGCCTGGACCGGCTGGATTCCAGCAATCCTTCCACCTCAGCCTTCCAAGTTGCTGGAACTACAGGGGCACGCCACCACGCCTGGCTAATTTATTAAACAGCCCCATTCTTATGCGTGCAGAAACTAAAGCTCAGGCTTTAGTGATTCGCCAAGCCTCACACCATCAGCAGGGGGCTGAGCTGTTCTCCAGACCTCCCCTCCCAGCAGTGTCCGTCCCCCTGCCACTGCTGCCCTCCCAACCCCAGGCCTCGCCTCTGGGCCCACCACCCTCAGTCCTGTCTAGCTATCCCATCTCCTGCACTGCCAGCCCCCATGCTCTCTGGTTCCGGACTTCCCAGCCTCTTAACTGGTCCTAAAGGTCTACCTACACTTAAGCTTTGGAGCCTCCACTGGCTCCCCCCTTAGTCCTCTGATTCCAGCCTCAGTCCCCAGCCCCTGGCACCCACCATGCAGGTCAGCAGCCTTCTGGTGAAAGTCTCGAGCTTCTGGATAGTTGCCGAGAGCGGTGTGGGCCATCCCAAGGTTTCTCAGCACTGTGGCCTGCTCTCCTGGCGCCCGGCACAGGGGTAAGGCCTGCAGGAAGGCCTCCACGGCTAGTGGGAACAGCTGGAGCTGGGAGTAGCCCAGGCCTAGGTCATTGTAGAGGTGCCCTAGAGGGCACAGCCAGGGTCACAGGCAGCCAGATCAGGGTAACTAAGGCTGTACCGGTACAGCCCCTGTTCCCTCCTCAAACCCCCCCCAGTCCTCAGGGCATCATCAGGCTGTGAGTCTCCCCAGACCCCACACCCTCCCTGTCCAAAGGCCTCACCCAGCAGTCCCTGCTCAGAGCTGCTCTCAGCCAGCCTCCGGCTCTCCTCCAGCACCTGCAGGACTTCACCTACCCCGTGCTGCCCGCTCTTCAGCATACACCCTGCTGCAGCCCCCAGGGCCAGTGCTGCAGCCCGGGGCCGCCTTGTTTGGGCATAGGCCTGACTTGCTTCCTGCAGGCAGCGAGCTGCAAGCTTGGGCTCTCCCAGAGCTTGGTAGCAGGCACCCATTTTTGCCTGGGCTTCCCCCTGGTCGCCCTGTGGCTGGTAGTGGCCCAGGGCCCTGTGGTACCAGGCCAAAGCTTGAGGCAGCTCGCCGAGGGCATGGTAGGCCAAAGCCACATTAAAACACTGGTCACCATGATGCCTGCCCTGTGCCTTCTCCTCAGGTTGGGCTCGCAGGAGCAGCTCGAGGCCTCTAGCGGGGTCTCCCGTCTCCACATAGGCTGCGCCCAGGTTGAACGCACAGGCCCGCAACACAGGGATATCTCTGGTGTGTGAAGCCTTGGAGGCCAGAAGAAAGGCCCTTTGGAAGCTGGTCAAGGCCTCGTGGTTCTGGCCAGCCTGCAGGGCCCCATGTCCAGCCCTGGTGAGGGCTTGAATGCTGGCCTTTTGCTGTGGCCACCTTCTTTTCTTCTTTTTCTTCTTGGAGCTTGACGGCTCCGGCTCACCTTCCTGGGGGACATCCTCAGGGTTGGGGGACGACATAGGGCTGATGCTGGGGAACAGAGGGGTCAGCATGTCAGTCCTGGGCAATCAGGCTCCCTTTTTTTTTTTTGAGTTGGAGTCTCACTCTGCCACCCAGACTGGAGTGCAGTGGCCGACCTGCAGGCCGACCTGCTGGGCTCCAGCGATCCTTCCGCCTCAGCCTTCCAAGTAGCTGGAACTACAGGCCCACGCTACCACGCCCCGCTGATTTTTTGATTTATTGTAGAGATGAGGTCTCGCCAAGTTGCCCAGGCGGGTCTCGAGCCTGCAGGCTCAGGCAATTCACTCACCTGGGCCTCCCAAAGCGCAGGATTACAGGCTGAGCCACGGAGCCAGGCTAATCAGGATCCCTTTAGGGCAATTCAGCTCAACCCTGGCGTGACCCCCAGTGTTCCAAGGATTTCCCTCTGATATCTCACTTTGCTTCAACTGTCCATTGAGCACCTTATTGACTCACTTTAATGTCCTCCTTTTTTTTTTTTTTAAGTTGGAGTCTCACTCTTTCTCCCAGACAGGAGTGCAGTGGCATGCTCCTGGCCACTGCAGCCTCGACCTGCTGGGCTTTGGGGGTCCTTCTACCTCAGCCTTCCAAGTAGCCAGAACTACAGGCGCACGCTACCATGCCCGGCTATCTAAAAAAATTTATTGTAGAGATGAGATCTCGCCAAGTTGCCTGGGCAGCTCTCGAACCCATGGGCTCAGGCAATCCACTTGCCTCGGCCTCCCAAAGTGCTGGGATTACAGGCTGAGCCACCAAACCAGGCCAATATTCTAACTCTTAACCGTCCTTTAAGACTCAGGTCAAGAAACCTCTTCCTTTAGAAAGCCCCTCCTTCTCAGCCAACTGGGCACTTCTGTGGTCACATAGCCCCTTATGCCTATGTCTATTTTTTTTTTTTCTTTTTTGAGTCAGAGTCTCATTCTGTTGCCCAGGCTGGAGTGCAGTGGCTCTATCACAGCTCACTGCTGCCTCAACCTTCTGGGCTCAGGCAATTCTTCTGCTTCAGCCTCCTGAGTAGCTGGGACTACAGTGTGTGCCACCACACCTGGCTAATTGTTTTTTTATTTTTTGTAGAGACTAGGTCTTGCTATGTTGCCCAGGCTGGTCTTGGGTTAGGTTCAGTGGCATTAAGAACACTCACCACCATCACCTCCAGGGCTTTTTCATCTCCTTTGATAAACATTTACTGAGACTCTACTTCATGTCACACCCTTCAAGTTGCTCCACGAGTGGGAAACACAAGAAAGTTGGCAACTGTGACCCAGTGTGATAAATGCCATAAAAAACACAGGCATGGCCAGGCGTGGTGGCTCATGCTTGCAATCCCAGCACTTTGGGAGGCCAAGGCAAGAGGATTGCCTGAGCTCAGGGCTTCAAAACCAGCCTGGGCAATTTGGTGAGACCCTGTCTCTACAATAAATCAAAAAATTAGCTGGGCGTGGTAGCACGTGGTAGCACGTGCCTGTAGTTCCAGCTACTTGGAAGGCTGGCAGAAGGGTTGCCTGAGCCAAGCACATTAAGGTTGTGGTGGCCGTGAGTGTGCCATCGCACTCCAGCCTGGGCGACAGAATGAGACTCCAACTCAAAAAAAAAATGGTTAAAACGATAAATTTTATGCTATACATATTTCACCACAATTTGTGGATGTGGATGAAGGGACAGCATACCCAGGGGCTCTCCCCAACCCTCCCTCACACGGCGCCCCCATGACACCCACCCGCTCACAACCTAGGTTCTCCCACTGTCTCATCTCAAGATGTAGTTCAGGTCAGGTCTACAAACATGCAGTGAGCCCCTGCTGTGTGCCAGGAGCCATAGGAGGCACTGGGGGCCCGGCTGGGGCGGCTATTGCTTTGGCATGGAGCCAGCCTCGGTGCGAGGCCCTCTCTGAAAGGGAGAGCGGTATCTGACTGTAGGGGCTGACTGTAGGGGCGTTCGCTGCCTCTCCCCCCAGCCCAAGGGGGGCTTGGTTTTCTGTCTGGTGGCTGGCTCCAGGCCCAAATTCCTGCTCTGGTCTCCACAGCCTTCTTAAACCCAAGCGTTGTCTCATCAGCGTGTGGGGCCTGTTAGGATCTTTCCCCTTGAAAGGCAAAGGCTTTTCAGGAACTCTTCCCAGGATACGGAAGAGGAGTGTGGAAAAGACCCAGGCACCGGCCCTTCCCATCTTCTTCTTCTTCTTTCTCCCCCTTTTTATGAGGGGCAGGCAGAAAAGATGCATTCTCTTTTCAAGAAATTCCCCTTGCTTCTACGAACATCCAGGCATCCCGCCCCCGGGCTGTTTCTGACTCCCCCCACCCAGTTGGGGGCTCATGCGGCAAGAGTCTTACCTCCTTGGTCTCTGCGGCTGTCTTTCTGGAATGGCCCCTCTGGCTTGGGTTACCTCCCCCAGCTCTTGGCTCAGAGCCCGGGGTTACTAGACAACCAGGTACCAACTCCACTCCTAGGGGATTCTTTAAGCGACAGCTCAGAGGCCCTATCTTAATGCTGACCTTACGGTGCTTGGGCGGGGACACCTGAGCTTTCCGGCCTTTCCATAAAGCTGCAGACAGACACACTTCAGGGAATGAATCAGTGCGCCCTGGGGCTGCTAACTAGTTACGCCCTCGGAAATCATTTGCCCCATCCTCTAACTCCACAGAGGAGGGAACTGAGGCTCGGAAAGCAGCTGTGACTTGCCTAAAGTCACGGTGCAGTCATGTAGCTGGGGTTAGACCCTAGGTATTGCGATACAAAGTAATGATCCACAACACTGTGATCACAAGCTTTAGTATCACTTCGCTATCCCAGAAGCGAACACACACATGCACATGCACACACACTCTCTTACACACTGTGCTTCTGTGTGGTAGTGTTACTTTTGGGAACGGGGCGGGTGGGGGGAAAAGGAAAGGCTTGGGGATCAGAGGAGCCTCTCTGCTGCTGGACTCAGACTCTGCTTCCCAGCTCCACTGATCTGCAATTTACAGGTCCTGCTTAAGTGAGGACGTGAGGACGGCAGGCCCCAGGATAGGACAGCAGGCCCCAGGACAATGGGTCCTAACACCCAACTCACCAAGGGGGGCTGCATCCGAAAGCACACGTCCTCATTTACCTAGGGAAAGGCCTCTCTTAAGTAAAGAGGACTTTGCCAGAAACAAAATGATGAGGACGTGGTTGGGCTGGCCTGCATTGGCCCTGCAGCCTTCACTAAATGCTTGTGGTGTGCAGGCCGGAGCTGGGTGCCACCGACAGCACTGTGAGAGCAGAGGCCTCCCTTTGCCCTTCTGAGTTCTTTGGCTGGCTACAAATTAACTTGACATGAGTCGGATTCATAGAGGAAAAACCATTTTAATCACAATCATGCTTCACTCGGTGTTGGGGATATGTTGAGAAATGCTTTGTTAGGTGATTCTGTCATTGTGCAAATAGCACAGAGTGCACTTACACAAACCAGCTGGCATAACCTACCACACACATCTAGGCAATGTGGTACAGCCTATTACGCCTGGGATCCAAACCTGGATAGCATGCTAGTGTACTTAATACTATAGGCAACCGTAACACAATGGGAAGTGTTTGTGGATCTAAATGTATCTAACCATAGAAAAGATACAGTAACAACAATACTGTAAAAAAATAAAATAAAAAATGTCACAATGTACTGGGCATCTACCGTGAATGGAGCTGGCAGGACCAGAAGTTACTCTGGGTGGGTCCATGGGTGAGTGCTGGGTGGATGTGAAGGCCTAGGACACGACTGAACACTTTTTTTTAAGTCAGGGGTCTCACTCTTTTGCCCAGGCTGGATCGCGGTGGCATGATCATAGTTCACTGAAGCCTGAATCTCCTGGGCTCAGGCGATCCTTTCACCTCATCCTCCCGAGTCGCTGGGTCTACAGATGTGCCACCATGTCTGGCTAATTTTTTTGTTGTTTTTTGGAGAGACAAGGTCTGGCTGTGTTGCCCAGGCTGATCTCGAACTCCTGGGCTCAAGCAATCCTCTTACCTCCACCTCCTAAAGTGCTTGGATTACAGGTGTGAGCCACTGTGCCCAGCTCCACAGAACACTTTTATAGGACTGGCAGTGCAGTAGATTTATTTACATCAGCATCACCACAGATGTGAGAGTGATGCATTGTGCTAAAATATTAGGACGGCTACGACATCACTAGGTGATAGGAATATTTTAGCTCATTATAACCTTATGGGACCACTGTTATAAATGTGGTTTGTTATTGACTGAAGCATAGTGAAGAGATGCATGACTGTATGTGCTCATGCAGAGAGCCCCACAAAACATAAGACTCGAAGTAGGGTCAGATGATTGTTGCTTATATGGCACCCTGGGCTACTGCAAGGGAGGGGGTCCCGGGCACACCTGGGAGGTGGTGCTGGCATAAGTTACTGTGGTTAAGGGGAGGAAGCACATGGTGAACAAAGGCTGTCCTGCTAGAACGATACAGATACTCCACTGATGTAGATTTTTCTTTATAAATATACATTTGCTTTACAAAAGGACAGCTTTTCAGAGCGGCTCCTGTGTCTGCAGTTTCTCAGAATAACTGCTCAAAATATGCCAAAGAAGTATATTTTTGGGTGGCATACAATTCTGTTTTCCTACAGTCATATTTTGGGATGCTATGTCCTGAGCCCCGATGGTGCCCGTGACAGAGGCAGGCTGTCCCAGCTGCCTGCAGCTTCTGCTCACAGCTGGGCCTCTGGATGCCACCACAGCCTGGTCAGGGTCAAATATGCAGCTCTGTCTGTCCTTCCCACACCAGGTTTCCTTTAAGGAGAGAGGGTAGAAGCTAAAACTGCTCTTACTAAGGTCCCAGTAACTACTCAGTGATCCAGTGACCATTCCCGAACCATTTTCATGTTTGATTCCCTACTGTATCCACCACATCCTTGCAACTCTTCTCACCTGGCTTCCATGACGTCTCCTGGCTCTCTCTCCCCTTTTCCTTTTTCATCTCTTTTGCCGGACCCTCTGTCCACCTCTTAAGTGCCAGTGTCCCCCAACACTCTGCTCTTTGCCATTTTCTCTTCATTACATACTTTTCGAAAAACATTTCATCCACACCTCTGAGTTTAATACCAGTCAACAATTTCTAAATACATAGCTGTCGACTTAACTTGTCCAAGTGAAACCTGTATCTCTGTTCTCAGTGTTATTAGTAAGACATCAACCCAGTCTCTGCACTAGAAACCCAGGAGCCATTCTTGATTCCATCTTCTCTGGCTCCCAGGCTCAGCCCATCGATCCTGCCTTTGAAATCCCTCTCAGAGCCGGGCTCGGTGGCTCAGCCTATAATCCCAGGGCTTTGGGAGGCTGAGGTGAGTGGATTGCCTGAGCCTGCGGGTTCGAGACCCGCCTGGGCAACTTGGTGAGACCTCATCTCTACAATAAATCAAAAACTAGCTGGGCGTGGTAGCGCATGCCTGTAGTTCTGGCTACTTGGAAGGTTGAGTTGGAAGGATCTCCAGAGCCCAGCAGGTTGAGGCTGCAGTGGCCGGGAGTGGCCACTGCACTCCAGTCTGAGTGACAGAGTGAGACTCCAACTCAAAAAAAAAAAAAAGCCGGGCTTGGTGGCTCAGCCTGTAATTCCGCGCCTTTGGGAGGCTGAGGTGAGTGGATTGCCTAAGTCCGCGGGTTTGAGACCCGCCTGGGCAGCGAGATCTCATCTCTACAATAAATCAAAAATGAGCCGGGCGTGGTAGCACGCGCCTGTAGTTTCAGCTACTTGGAAGGCTGAGGCGGAAGGATCGCCGGAGCCCAGCAGGTCACTGCACTCCAGTCTGGGCGACAGAGTGAGACTCCAACTCAAAAAACACACACACACACAAAAACAAAAAACAAAAAAACTCAAGCTTGTAGTGGGACTATCTGAATTTAACTCTTGGCTCTACCAGTTACTATCTGTGTGACCTTCTCATTTATATTATGAAGATTAAATAAGATGGTTGTAGTATGATGATGTTAAATACAGTATCCAGAACATAATAAGCACTTGACACACATTGATGTTGCATGTTGGTCCACAACTCTTGGTGTGGGAGAAATATATCTCTACTGGCTTTTGTTCCAAGACCCTGTTCCGCTAGAATGGTGCAGACAGTGTGACTCAGTTTGGGGTTTGCTCCCTCCTTTTCCCAGGGTGAAGTCCAAGTTGGGGGCGATGAGATGCCAAGACTTGAGAGGAGAAGCCCATTGGTCTTTGACCATCTATTACAAAGGTGTCACCTGTTTCTCGTCTGTCTGGCCCTTTCAGGCCCAGGGACAAGGCAGAAGGAGGTAACTCATCCAGGTGCTTCTTTTCTGGCTGGCTCAGGGAATTTCTGCACAGCTGTCTAAGGGTATGTCTTCCTGGCTCATTATACAACTGTTTTTCCCCAGGGTCTGGTGCTCCTAGGGTCCTTCCCAGGAAGCAGGGAATGGGACTCCTATTGCCAGGGCCACCAATATCTAGATTCTCTCTACTTCCTCCATTGGTGAGAGGCAAGAGGAATCCCTCTGGTCTTCAAGGGAACACCCGCTCACCATCTTCAAACCTTACTTTTCCCAAACAGGGTTGTCTCAGGCTGAGTCTCCTCTGTTCCTCTGCAGGCTCTGGGTTTGGATATTTTCTGTCTTCTGCTCCTTCCTTCTGTCTTTCTCCCACCAAAGGCTATACCTAGGCTGCTCAGCTACTTGAATGGAGCGTGGGGGACAGATAAAGAGAGAAATGCCAGATGGGGAAGTCTATCTGATATTTTTTCTGCATAGTTGTTATAATTTTTTTTGTTAGTTCAGGCCCTTATTATCTCTCACATGTGCTACTGCAACAGCCGCACAATTGTTCTTACCTCCACGAGGATGTCTTCCCTGTCTTCCATTATCCCGAGCCTCATCCCCTTTCAAGACCCCACTGAAAGAGGGCTCTTTCTGGAATATAAATCTGGCTCTGACCTATACCTGAAGTGTTCCTTGGCTGGCGACTGCTCACCAGACCCCATCACAGCGCCTAAGCATGGTGGTCAAGGCGTTCAGGACCTGGCCCTGTCCCTCCCTTCCTGACTCTCCCTGGCCAAGTTTTGTTCTCCTCTAAAACCAAGCTGAATTTAGGTCAGATGTGGTGGCTCACACCTACAATCCCAGCACTTTGGGGGGCGATGGTGAGAGGATTGCCTGTGCCCAGGGTTTTGAGATCAGCCTGGGTAACTTGGCCAGACCTTGTTTCTACAATAAATCAAGAAAAATTAGCCAGGCGTGGTGGTGCACTCCTGTAGTTCTAGCTACTAGGAAAGCTGAGGTGGAAAGATCGCCTGAGCCCAGCAGGTAGAGGCCGCAGTGGCCGTGAGTAGCCTCTGCACTCCAGCCTGGGTAACAAAGTGAGACTCTAACTCAGAAAACAACAACAACAAAAAAAACCTGAGTTTAATTTCCCAAACTTAACTCCTTTTTTTTTTTTTTTTGCACATGCTGTTTCCACTAACTGGAATGCCTCCCTCCCACAATCTGATGAATTTTCCTCTACTTTCCAACCCAGATCAGCTCTCACCTCTACTAGGAAGTGTTCCCTGTCTTTTCCTACTCTTTTTTTTTTTTTTTTTTTGAGTTGGAGTCTCACTCTGTCACCCAGACTGGCGCCTCGACCTGCTGGGCTCCAGCGATCCTTCCGCCTCAGCCTTCCAAGTAGCCGGAACTACTGGCGTGTGCTATGACGCCCAGCTAATTTTTTTTTATTTATTGTAGAGATGAGGTCTTGCCAAGTTGTCCGAGTGGATCTCAAACCCACAGGCTCAGGCAATGCACTCACCTGGACATCCCAAAGTGCAGGGATTACAGGCTGAGCCATCGAGCCCGGACTTTCCCTACCCTTAATCAAGCCTGAGACTCCCTCCCTCTGTGCATCCCTGACCTCTAATTTATGTGGCTGCATGTCTATCACTCATGCCAGACAGCAAACTTTCTTAGAGCATTAACTGCGCTTATACGAGGGGGAATTATACCGGAATTCTCTTTTTGGAGGATAGGTCTCCCTTGTAGTGCAGGCTTCTCCTGCTAGGTGAGTGTTCTAGGAACCCATCAGCATCATCGTACCAGCTAGGTTGTTGTGAGAGGCTGCATTTGACTTCAGTTATTTATTTATTTATTTATTTAGATTCTGTCAATGCATTTGCCCATTTCATGATAGGTGATTTAAGAGGGCACCTGCCCACATCTCGCTGAGTGTTCAGCAGTTTTTGACCCAAAATGGCTTGACTCCCGTGCTCCACTCTCCCTATTCACCGGATCTCCCACCGAGAGGTTTTTTTGTTTGTTTCCCTAGTAAAAAAAGTGCTCAAAGGGAAACGTGTGGCAGATGTAGAAGAGGCGAAACAAAAAAACAGCAGAAGCACTAAAAGGCATCAAAATCGATGAGTTCAAAACTGTTTTGAGCAGCAGATAAAGCATCTCGATAGGTGCAATGCATCGCACCAAGAGTACTCTGAAGTCTACTGAAGTTTAAACGTGTAAGAATAAATACACAATTTTTAGTAAATAAATTCCGCGTTTTTTGGGGTCCCCCCCTCATGTGTCTGCATCCACATCACTACATAGCACCAAGTGGGCCACAAGCTAAGTGGACCCAGGAAGGCCCTAAGAAGGGGAGCAGGGGTTAATGGGAAAACCAGGGAAAAACGACAGCGGCTAGGACAGGGGTAGAGGTTACTAGAAATAAAACGGCTTAGTAGCAAAAGGGCCCCTCGGAGGAACCGCAAGCCACGGAACTGCCTGAGGGGAGCTCCCCTACCCTCACCCGGATTGTACTCTCCTCCCAACACGGGCGGCACGCTGCCGCCTGGAACTACAAGTCCCAGGGATCCTTGCGGCGTGAACCGGAAGTGTCCTTTTCCTCGGCGGCGGCGGTGAGGGGCGGTGGCCCACGGCGGGAGATTCAAACCTGGAAGAAGGAGGAACATGGAGGGGAGAGGAGCGGGCCCGGGCAGGGCAGCCTGTGAGTACCGGGAGGGTCAGAGAGGGGTTCAGCAGGGGTGCCGCTGGTTCGGGTCTTGGCCATGCCAGAAAGGTTGGGGCGGGGTTGCGCGCGTAGCTCTCGCCGGGCAGGAATGGTGGGACTGCTCCGCGGGGACCGAGCCCTTGGCCTGGGCGCAGCAGCCGGATGGGGGCTCCGGGGTCGGGAGAACATAGGTGATCTGGATGGCCCCTTAAAATTCAGCAGTTACAGAATTTTACCACACTTGCAAGTTCTGCTACGGGACAGGACGCCTAAAGATACGTGGGGGACTCTTGGACTTTGAGACAATGCCTCTCAAACTCTGACATTACCTGGGAAGTTTGTTTAAAATGCAGATTCCTGAGCCCTATCCCAGAGCTTCAGCCCCAGTAGATCAGGATTGGGGCCCATAATCTGCATTTATAGCAAACACTGCTGTGCCTCTTCCTTCACCCCCAGGTGGTTGTGATATGGGGAGTCCATGTGCGGCACATTTAACAACGCCGCTTTAGAAAGAGGACTGAGGCTGGGCGCGGTGGCTCAAGCCTATAATCCCAGCACTTTGGGCGGGCGAGGTGGGAGGATCACTTGAGGCCAGGAGTTCTAGACTAGCCTGGGCAACAAAGCAATACCTCATCCCAAAAAAAAAAAAAAAAAAAATTAGGTGTAGTGGCACGCGCCTGTAGCCTCAGCTATTCTGGAGACTGAGGTAAAAGGATCAGAAGGGTTGCCTGAGCCCAGAAGGTCAAGGCTGCAATGAGCTGTGATTGTGCCCACTGTACTCTGGCCTGGGGGACATAGTGAGACTCTGACCCCCTCCAAAAAGAAAGAAAAGAAAAATACATACATATAGATAATACATATATATGTATGAAAGAGAGAGACTGGGGTCGGAAAAGTGGGAGGACAGAAAGAGTCTATCCAGTTTTCTGGATGAAAGGCAAAACCTGCTCCTCCTTCCACCCTCTCCTTCTCTGTTAGGATTCAAAAAGCAAATCCACGTCCACCCTTCTGTTAAAGGAAAGCTAGTTCCAGACCTGAGAACAGGAAGACTTTTTTTTTTTTTTTTGAGACAGTGTGTATGTACAAAGTCCCTCCCATCTTTCACAGTCCTCAGTTCATAACTCTGAGTTGATGTCACTCACTTACTGGTTTATTTTCCATGCTTAACAACCAACACTTGTTCCTTGTACACTCCCTTGGAGGAACTGGTGGCTTTCCTGTGGTTGGCCAGTGTTTTCAAATCTGCACTTGGAGATGTGTGTGTATTTTAACTTGCTTAACTGCCAATTCAAATAAGCCCTTCCCTTCCTCAAATAGGATAAAGACTGGGAATGGTATTAAGTGCTGAGTCAAAGACAGATCAACAAAGCTCTGTCTTTTTTCAAGCCCTCTGAGTTTATTTTCTTGGTGTGTGTGTGTGTATATATAGCTTTCTCTTACCCTGTCTGGTTGATGAGTTGTAGTTGGTTCTCTTACCTAGTCTTCGACAGTACCCAAAGAGAATGACACAGGTTCAGTTCTTGGAGAAATCAGTTTAATTAGGGATGGATCAGGAGCTAAGTTCCCAACCAAGGAGGGCTCTGGACATCCCAGGTGGAGGCACAGAGGGAGGGGCCATGGGTAGACTTGAAGAGGAGAAGGACAGGGAAGTGACTGCAGAGGAAGGAGAAGAAATGCCTCCAGCACAGGAGGAGGCCCTGTTAAAGGGTGTCCTGGGAGGAGAGGAGGGACATCTGGGAGATGTTTCAGGTTTCTGAGCAGGGTTTTCTGAGGAAGTAGGTTAAGAAGAAGTTTCATGAGCTAGGAGTTCAAGGCTGCAGTGAGCTATGATTGCACCAGTGCACTCCAGCCTGAGTATCAGGGTGAGAGAGACCCTGTCTTTAAAAAAAAGAAAAAAAAAGCTGGGCTCGGTGGCTCATCCTGTAATCCTGCGCCTTTGGGAGGCTGAGGTGAGTGGATTGCCTGAGCCTGCGGGTTCGAGACCCACCTAGGCAACTTGGTGAGACCTCATCTCTACAATAAATCAAAAATTAGCTGGGTATGGTAGCGTGCGCCTGTAGTTCCAGCTACTTGGAAGGCTGAGGTGGAAGGATCGCCGGAGCCCAGCAGGTTGAGGCTGCGGTAGCTGGGAGCAGCCACTGCACTCCAGTCTGGGTGACAATGTGAGAATCCAACTCAAAAAAAAAAAAAAAGAAGGCCGGGTTCGGTGGCTCAAGCCTGTAATCCCAGCACTTTGGGAGGCTGAGGCGAGAGGATTGCCTAAGCCCAGGGGTTCGAGACCAGCCTGGACAATTTGGCAAGACCTTGTCTCTACAACAAATAAAAAAATTAGCCAGGCGTGATGGCGCATGCCTGTAGTTACAGCTACTTGGAAGGCTGAGGTGGACGGATTACCTGAGCCCAGCAGGTCAAGGCTGCAATGGCTGTGAGCAGTGTGGCTGTACACTCCAGCCTGGGCGACAGAGTGAGACTCTGACTCAAAAAAACAGACAAACAAAAACCAGGTGTGATAGCACATGCCTGTAGTTCCAGCTACTTGGAAGACTGAGGCAGAAGGATCACCTGAGCCGAGCAGGTTGAGGCTGCGGTGACTGTGAGCGTACCATTGCACTCCAGCCTAGGTGATGGAATGAGACTCTGACTCCAAAAATGAAAGCTAAGAGAAGCAGCAACTTTCATGTTTAATGCTAAGGCCCCTCTAATGCTCCCTTCGTTGACCTTATCTCCTCCTCAGATGAACGCCTCACGGCTGAGGAGATGGATGAGCAGCGGCGGCAGAATGTCGCCTATCAGTACCTGTGCCGGCTGGAGGAGGCCAAGCGGTGAGCAGAAACATGGACTCTTGGGTGTCTCCCTTTCATCACCCCCCCACCCCAAAGCAAACTCAACAGGACAAGAGTCCATCTGTGGAAAAGGGCAAACTGAAATCACTTGTTTTGGGGAAGCAAATCCCAATCACATCCTTTCACCCCTACCGCTTCAATAGGTACCTCTAAAGTATGTGGACATTTGCTTACAGAATCATAATGCCATTATGATACTCGGCTAAATTATCCATAAACCCTGGAAGATCAATACCCAGGCCACTTTCAAATTTTCCCGGTCGTCAAAAAAAAAAAATCTGTTTTTAAAGTTAGCTTATTCAAAAAGGATCTCAGAAAATCCACTGTTTACATTTGCTTGTATGTCTCTTACGTCTTTTTAAATTTAGAGCAGCCATCCTCTTCTCAGTTCCTTAGATCATTGCCTTGCTGAAGAAACGGGGTCATTTTTCTGGTAGAACATTGTACATTTTGGCTTGTCTGTTTGCTTTTTTCTTTTTTTTTAGAGGTGAGTGTCTATTTGCTTTCTGTGTCATTCAGCTTGTTCCTTTACCCCATATTTCTTACAAATGGTCATTGTCTCTAAAGGCTTCATTAGATTCAGGTTCAACATTTTTGGCGAGAATTCTTCATGGATGGTGTGTTTGTTTCATGTCACATCTCATAAGAGGAATGCAGTGTCTGCTTGTGCCACTTTTAGTGATGCTGAGTTTAGTCTGGGATTCAGATAACAATCTGATCTCCACATTGTACAGTTTCCCTGTGACTTTTCATCTGATGCCTTCATCTGTTTTTGGTCCTCACCAGAATTGATGATTTTATTAGGGGTGCAAAATGACTATTTTCTAGTTCTGTTATTTCTTTCTTATTTATTGGCTAAGGTTTATTTATTTTATTTTATTTATTTATTTATTTATTTAGAGTTGGAGTCTCACTCGGTCGCCCAGACTGGAGTGCAGTGGCCACTTCTGGCTACCGCAGCCTCGCCTCCTGGGCTCCAGCGATCCCTCTGCCTCAGCCTTCCGAGTAACCAGAATTACAGGCATGTACTACCATGCCCAGCTGATTTTTTTGATTTGTTTTAGAGATGAGGTCTCGCTGCCCAGGTGGGTCTCGAACCCGCGGGCTCAGGCAATCCACTCACTTCAGCCTCCCAAAGGCACGGGATTACAGGCTGAGCCACCGAGCCCGGCTATTTTATTTTTTATTTTTATTTTTTTTGAGTTGGGGTCTCACTCTGTCACCCAGGCTGTAGTGCAGTGGCATATTGCTCATGGCCACTGCAGCCTTGACCTGCTGGGCTCAGTGTTCCAAGTAGCTGGAACTGCAGGCACGCACTACCATGCCACTAATTTTTGATTTTTTATAGAGATGAGGTCTCGTCAAGTTGCCCAGGCTGGTCTCGAACCCCGTGGACTCAGGCAGTCCTCTCGCCTCGGCCTCCCAAAGTGCTGGGATTATAGGCGTGAGCTACTGTGCCTGGCCTATTTTGGCTGAAATTTAAAGAACTTTCTCTCATCATCTTAGGGCTATTTGGTTACCTTAAAATTCAGTCTGTTCAGGACCAGCAGGATAAATTCTCCTTTCCTTTTAATCAACAGCACATGTTTAATGTTCTTAGCGGAAGCAGGTAGGTGGGACAATGAGGAAAAATCAGATGTCTATGACAGGGAGGTCATGAAACAAGGTGTGACTGGCTGTCTCTTTGGAAACAGATTCTTTCCTTTTAGACCCCAGTATGAAGGGAAGTTTGGAGATTCCATCTGAAGAACCCTTCATCTCTCCCTCATACAACCATCAGTGTAATAATACTTTACATTTATATTCAAATTGTTTTCACATTCATCAGCTCGGTTGATCCTGGCAACTGCCCACTGATTATGCAACTGAGGCCCAGAGAGGTGAAGTGGGGGAGAAGGTGTGGAAAGTGGGCCTTCTGATTCCAAGAGGTGTGATCTTTCTGTCCCTTTGTGCTGCTCCCCTTCCACCAACCCAAGGGCTCCCCACTACTCTCATCATCAATCATCAAAGCTGGGCTGTGTCGATCATTCAGGCAGACATGATCTTTCACACTTGGGCTCTCAGAGAACGATGTAGAATGAGAGAAGTAAGCAGACTCAGTCCGGTTCAACGGTCAAATATGTAACTAGACTGAGTGAGAAGTTGTGTTATGTAACAGGGTAGGAGTCTGTTTAGGCCTCACTGAAGATGGGCAGGTTCAGGATCTGTCAGGAAAGATTTTTCTGGGCTGGGTGGGGCTGAGAGTTGGGCAGCCAGGTATTTGGGTCAGCTTGGGAGAAGGTGGGAGTAGCGGGCAACGGGCAGAGGAGAGATGGGGGTAGGGCAAGAACAGGAGGCAGGGGAGGGTCAGGGCCACTTGGGGAAGAGAGACAGGGAAGTTCCTGCAGTTAGAATAGACCACTGTGACCTGTCAGACTGGGTGAGAAGGGACTCTCATGTCTGTAGCTGGATGGAGGCCTGCCTAAAGGAGGAGCTTCCTCCGCCGGTGGAGCTGGAGGAGAGCCTTCGGAACGGAGTGCTGCTGGCCAAGCTGGGCCACTGTTTTGCACCCTCTGTGGTTCCCCTGAAGAAAATCTACGATGTGGAGCAGCTGCGGTACCAGGTGGGAAATAGTGGACTCTGTTTTCTACCTTCTTCCTCCCAAATTATCCCTTCTCAAAACTGTGAGTATAGGGTGGCCTTGTAATTTATTATCCAAATCAGGACACTTTTGAGGATAAAAGGGTGTGCTGTTGATCACTGCGCTAAAACAACAGGTATTAATGGGTATCTCGCAGCCAGGCAGGCGCCTATTATCCTTTGAGATTAGAACTACCAAGCAGACTTTTCTACCCACTGTCTACACTCAGAGGCCTGTGGGCTTTGCGCCCTGCAGGTGTTTCCTGGGCATGCTCCTGTCTCTGTGCTCTCACCCATCTAGCCCTCCTCCCCTTCCGATCCCAGTGCTTGACTCTCCTCTGCCAGAAGCCTTACTAGATAGCTAAGCCCATCCCTCTGCCATTTCCCCCAAATGTCCAGCTGGGCCATCCATTCCCGGTGGTTTCTGTCTGTTGATGTTTCTCTGTTCCGGGAGGGGGGGAAATCTACAGAGTGGAGTCCTCTGCTTCCCCCGCCCCTCCCTCCTGAATCTTTAAGCTGTGGTCTGGGCTCTGCCCCTAGGGAGCACCGAGAACTGCGGAAATAGATTCTCTTCTTTTCCTTCCCTTTCAGGCAACTGGCTTACACTTCCGCCACACAGACAACATCAACTTTTGGCTGTCTGCAATAGCCCATATTGGTCTGCCTTCGGTAATGCTGGGCCTGAAGATTGGCTTTCATCTTTATTCTTTACCAGCCCCCTTCCCACCCTCATGCTTCATCTCCCTAGACCCTTGAGCCCCTCCCCCATGTGTCTTCTAAACTAACTTAAGAGAACAGCTCCTTAGGGCTGAGTGTCTTGGAGCTAGGTTGTTTTTTTCTCTGCCTCCACTTCCCTGAGGATAAAGGAGATGAAGGCTTGACGTCCTTGTCTGGTGTTCAGTTAATCCAGGGCACCTTGTGACTGGGTGTCTGCAACCAAGTCTTGATTTTGTATGTGTTTCCAGTGTATCCCTAGAAACACACTGGGCTGACAGGAAGTGGTTGGGGAGACTGACCCAGAAATCCCAGGCAACAAAACGCTCACACCCCTCAGGTTGGAGAGGAAGACCTAGTACTCGGCCCCCTCTCTCTATATCTGGTGCTGCTTAAAGGTCCCCACTGGCAGTAACTGGCTGGTTTCCCCTCTAGACCTTCTTCCCAGAGACCACTGACATCTATGACAAGAAGAACATGCCCCGGGTGGTCTACTGCATTCATGCTCTCAGGTAAGAAACCTCAAACATTGTCACCCAGGTTCCTCTAGAGGGATGCAACCAACAATCAACAGCAGCAAACTCAGAGGAAAGACAGAGGGTAGACCCTAGGGAGCACTTCTCAGGAGAGTCAGGTTTTAGATTTACATAGTTGTGTTTAAGTGGAGGTGCATGTTTATGGGCATGTCTACGTGTGACCTGTGTGAGTGAAGGGAAAGGGCAGTCAGGGGAGCAGAGGAGGGAAGCTAGCTGGGTAGGGCCTTCAGCTTGTGATGAGGTAGAAAGGGATCAGAACAGGACCCATCGAGATTGTCACACACGAGCTACTTGGTGTGAATGGTGCAGGCGTTTGGGCCTACTCAAAACCAGCCATCAGCCACCCGTTGCCTAAATCACAGGAAGTGGCTGACCTGTTCCTGTGTCCAGCATGTCTTCTGTCCCTGACTTCACATGCTGTGTCCTTTTGTCCTCTGTGCCTAGCTCAGCAGGTATCTGCTTTCTGTGCCCTCCCTACTCTCCATCTCCATTCAGTAACCTGCTTCTGCAATGCGGCCTTCTCTGTGAAGCCTTCCAATCCCCCGATTCCTGGCAGCATCTTACTTACCTTCTGTCGCACTTTCCTCAAGCTGATTTTCAGTGACATTTCTTTTTGTGGATTGTGGCTGGCTTGAGGGCAGGTGCTGAGTGGTCTTCATCTCCGGTGCCCATAGTGTCTCTCAAACCCACTGTGGGCTGTGTTGAAATGAGCAGGTCCAGTGTCTTCCAATGTCTTCCATTCTTTCCCAGTCTCTTCCTCTTCCGGCTGGGACTGGCACCACAGATACATGATCTATATGGGAAAGTCAAGTTCACAGGTAAGCTCCATTCCTTCTCTAACCATCACAGTTGGAACTGGGTCTTGGGAGTTCTGGGCCTGCTGAAGGGCACCTGTGGAATCATTGCAGCCGAGGAACTCAGCAACATGGCCTCTGAACTGGCCAAATATGGCCTCCAGCTGCCTGCCTTCAGCAAGATCGGGGGCATCCTGGCCAATGAGCTCTCAGTGGATGAGGCTGCAGGTAGGGACGACGCTCAGTGGGGATGGGAGGACTCCAAGCCTAACTGCCCTGGGGTGGATTTTGGCTGCCTCTCATCCAAAAGCAGGTTCATCAGGCTATCTGGTTTGCCTAGCTCCCAAGGCTGGAAAGGAGGATGTCAGAGTGGCCTGCAACTGGTATGCTCTGGCTTCCTGACCTTGTTTCCATGCCCCCTTCCAGTCCATGCAGCTGTTCTTGCCATTAACGAGGCAGTGGAGCGAGGGGTGGTGGAGGATACCCTGGCTGCCTTGCAGAATCCCAGTGCTCTCCTGGAGAATCTTCGAGTGCCTCTGGCAGCCATCTACCAGGAGCTGCTGGCCCAGGCCAAAATGGAGAAGGCTGCCAATGCCAGAAACCATGTAAGGAAGAGTCTTGGGCTGAAAAGTTGAGTGACTGGAAAGTCTCAAGGAAAAGCAGAACTCCTGTCGGTCCTGTCTCTTGCTCCTTAGAGAAATATAACTTGTCAGTGATTTTAGAGAAATATGAGAGGAACTTGGGGGCATTATGAGAATCCAGAAGAGAAGATAGAGAAGAGGTTCTTTGGGGATGGATCTTTAGGGAGTCCTGGGAGGGTTCTGGAAGGTAGAACAGGATGACTGGACCACAGGGTCCAAAGGCTGGTTTGGCTTAACTATGTCAGTGCCAGGGGTTTAGACCCCACAATTACCCCAGAGTCCTTCTGAGCAGACTGATCTTTTGCCTTGGAAGGCCCCCAGAAGAAGAAATAGGTATAGCCAGGTAGGGAAGAAGATTGAAGAGGTTTCCCCAGGTTCCCTCTCAATGCAGTTTTCACAGGATGACAGAGAAAGCCTGGACATCTATGACTACTACCTAACGCAGGCTGAAATCCAGGGCCACATCAACCATGTCAATGGTAAGAGGAGTGGGCCAGGAGGAGCTTGGGGTGCTCCCAGGGTAAGCTCCTGCACCGAAAGGTTTAGGGATGGCTCCTCTCAGGCCAGAAAACCCCTGGCTTCTCCTAGGCCAACTCTTACCTCAGGGAAAGAGTAGAGTCCACAGAGTATGCGCTCTGCTTTCTGGCCTTCAGTGTCTGGAGGAGAAGTGGTCCCTGTTGGGGAGGCTTCTGTCTGAGAGGGGAACCATGTGAGACAGGCAAAGGGACAGGCCTCTCAGCCCTTGGTGCTGGGGGCAGTTGGACCAAGTCCTTTGAGGAGGCCATGTGGAGAACACAGGAGGGTGGGGGGCGATCAGGGCAGGAGGAGCTGTGTGAAGGCTCAAGATGGGTGGGCAGCTGCCTATTCAGGTGAGGCGAGGAGGTGTGGAGACCAAGCTGAAGAGTTTGGGCAGAGCCCGATGGGCCCAGAAACCTAGGGGGAAAGGTGGAGGTAACTTGGGCAGGCAAGAAGAGGGCAGATTCCTAGGGTTGTGCTAACGGATGGCGAGAGGTGGGGTGCCCGTTATGGAGTCTTGGTTTTTTTCAGTCCATGGGGCTCTAGAAGTCGTTGATGATGCGCTGGAAAGACAGAGCCCCGAGGCCTTGCTTGAGGCCCTTCAAGACCCTGTCCTGGCCCTAAGGGCTGTGAGGAGAGAATTTGCTGACTGGTACCTGGAACAACTGAGCTCAGACAGAGAGCAGAAAGCACAGGTCAGGCCCTATCATCACCTGCCACCTTCTCTATCTGAGTCTAGGATGGGAGAGGGTCTCTTACTCAGGCATCACTACTGCCAGTTCTTTGTATTCAGTAAGTGCTGACTACACGTTTACATGGTTAAGTCACCCCAAAACCCAATGGACCAGACTGATCAGCTTCTGTCTTCTGAGAGTTCCCCAGACTGACCAGGAGGGACCTAGGGCAGTCCTGTAGCCAGTGATGTACTTCCCCATTGCCGAACTGGGCCCTCCGCTTACCAATCTTGTTTTCAGTGCCATTGACTTTCTCCTTGACACTGTTTTTACTTGTGTTTATGTTGTTATTTTAGACACTTGCTTGGTAAGAAAGGTTAAAGACGAGTTAATAGGGATGGGTGGGCCAGGCTGTTCTGTCTAGAGAGGAGAGGTAGGATTGAGAGTAGGTGGCTGAATGACCTGGGAGCTCGTGCTGGCAGCTCGCAAAGATGGTCAATGGCCCCTGGAGGGCTCTCTTAGTGCGTCTCTTCCTCTCTCAGGAACTGGGCCTGGAGGAGCTTCTGGAAAAGGAGGAGGTCCAGGCTGGTGTGACTGCAGCCAACATGAGGGGTGATCAGGAACAAGCCTGTAAGTCATCTCCAGACCTGAGGCCTGCTCTGGGTGTATCCCTGGCTCTTGGAAGAGCATCACACCTCTTTGCTGGCTTCTGTAGTTGGCAATGCAAATTGCTGCCCAGTTTCCCAGCCTGGGACTTTGACCCTCACATGGCCTACCCTACTTCTGCTGCCTGGAGGGACAAGGCAGATAAGTTTGTTAAGGGCTTAGAGATAGTGACGGCACGGTACTGGCTGTTCTCCTGGGAGGCAGCTCCCTTTCAGGTAGTTCGCCTGTAATTTTGACAGTTGCCACCTGCCTGAGTTCCTTTTGCTTTTGAAATGTGGTGATTTCCCAGACGAGAAGAAACTCATATTCTAACTCCGTTTCCCTTAAAAACATCATGTACAAGTCTAATTCTTGATTGAAAGAATGCGAGTTAGTAATTGTCTCCCTTCAAGAGTCAGTCTGTATTGTGAGAGTAAAGAGAAATAGAGTGCCGAGACACAGTGTGGCAGCCAAGGACACTAGGCCTGTTACAATCTCTTGCCTTCGCTTGGTCTTGGTGTCAGGTTTGAAGGTTGCTCAGGAGCCATTCACAGCTTTCAGTCACAGGCTCTCAGTAGCCCCCAGGCCACTCCTGAATAGCTGCTGGCTTGATCCCTGCAATCCATTTCTAATTGTTTCCAGAGTAAGCTCTGAAGCACAGATCTGATCGCCTCTCCCTTCAACATCTTCAAGCCTCCATGAGTTCTTGCATTATTTAGCCTATATTTTAGTCCTGTCTCCTTGGCCTGGTTGATGAGCCCTTCCCAGCCAGACAACCTGTTCTTCCTTGGTTGCCCCCAGCCGTTCCCATCACCAGGACTCTGGTCCTTGGATCAGATTCCTCCTACATTCTCACCTGTTGGAAGCAGGAGAAAACATCCTCCAGTGCTGTCTCAAAGGCTTTCTCCTCTGAGAAGTCTTCCTGCTCTCCCCCGGGCAGATTCCCTGCTCCCAGCATTGCCATAGCATTTTGTGGGGGTGGGGATGTGGGGTAGACTTGTTACATGGCATTGACAGCAGTGCACTGTGGGTATTTTGGTATCCTTTTTTCTCCCCGGTCACTTGTGCATTCCTTGATAACAATGCCCACATCTGCTTGGTATTTTATAAGCCCCAGAATTTATAAACGCAAACTACGCTGAGGCATCATCGCCCCTTTTCAGCTTGCTCCTGTCTCTTGCAGCACATGGCTCCACCTTGGAGCTTGTTCCTTATCCCTCTGCGCTGTCCTCAAGGCTTGGTCCCTGGAGCCCCTTGACTAACCTCATCTTAGTTACGCTCCATAGCCACCTGTCAATCTTGTGCTCACTACCTTAGGAACTCACCTCTGCCATGACAGCCACTCTGCATTACATGCTGAGCTACTCAACTTCTAGGCCTTGACAAATGGCTTCTTACGGAGCCTCTTCTTAAAGTGACCCAGCCCCTTTTCCTCTTGAACATTAGGAAATGCATTTTGAACCTAGCAGACCGGTTTTCAAGAGCAGTTACGTAGCCATTTCCCCTCTGAGATCCCCAGCAGAACCTGGTTGACCCAGAGAGTGGAGATGGCACTGAATGCCCAGCCTCTGTAGTCTGTTGCTCTCCTCTCTGCAGTGCTCCAGGCTGTGCAGCGGATCAACAAAGCCATCCAGAGGGGAGTGGCAGCTGACACTGTGAAGGAACTGATGTGCCCTGAAGCCCAGCTGCCCCCAGTGTACCCCTTTGCCTCAGCTATGTACCAGCAGGAGCTGGCAGTGCTCCAGCGGCAGCAGCAGGGGGTAAGCCCCAGAAATATGGGCCCAGCTCTGGGGTTCCCAAGGAGCTGGAGGGATCAGGGCAGGTGGTCCAGAGCACCCTCTGAGAGCAATCTGAGATGCTGACAAGAGCTTAGGGTAGGACAGGCTACCATCCTTGCCTTACTGGGTGTACTATTATAACTAGTACTCTTGAGCAAATACTCTTGAGCAAACACTGCTTTGCACACTCACTTAATCCTTACAAGAACTCTGCAAGGGAAGTATTATTATTTCTACTTTAGAAATGAGGAGACTGAGGTACAGAGGTTAAGTCACTTGCCTAATCCAGCAGTGATGGGCGAGAATGCAAAGCTCAATGTCCTCTAAGTCCATGATTTTAACCTCTCCACTGTCCCACTCACCCAGTCCGTACAGCTTCTCTGCACAGCCAGGGCCTCTCATATGTATGGAACAGAGTGGAATTGGCTGCTTAATCTTCATACTTCTATGCCCAGGGCCTAGTGCAGTTCCTTATGTGTAGTAGGGACCAGCAGGGAGCTGGTGGAGCTCACTGCTCAAGTATGCTCTGGAATCAGGTAGCTAGGTTGGTTTGTTTGGTTTTTGAGTTGGCGTCTCACTCTGTTGCCCAGACTGGAGTACAGTGGCACGGTCATGGCTCACTGCAGCCTCCAACTCCTGGACTCAAGCAATACTCCCTCCTTAGCTTCACAAGTAGCTGGGACTACAGATGCATGCCACCACACTTAGTTATTTTATTATTATTATTATTATTATTTTGGTAGAGATGAGGTCTTGCCATGTTGCCCAGGCTCGCAACTCCTGGGCTCAAGTGATTCTCCTGCCTTGGCCTCCCAAAGTGCTGGGATTATAGGCATGAACCACCGTGCCTGGCCAGGCAGCTAGGTTTAACTTACATGATTGGTTATGGGCTCATCCATGAAATGGGCGTATCCAAGTACCTTGGGGACAGCATGGCGGGTAGGCCCTCAGGCCCTCGTCTGCTTGCTTGGAAGTCGACCTTCTCCACTGTTGTAGGAGCTTGGCCAAGAGGAACTCTTTGTGGCAGTGGAGATGCTCTCAGCCGTAGTCCTGATCAACCAGGCCCTGGAGGCTAGGGATGCCAGTGGCTTCTGGAGCAGTCTGGTGAACCCTGCCACAGGCCTGGCGGAGGTGGAAGGTGAAAACGCTCAGCGGTAAGAAAGGTTTAGCTGCAAGTGGGAGTGAGGGGATGGGGGTGTGGCTGAGACTCAAAGTCTTCTGCTTGGAGACTGGCCTTCCGCATGATATCCTGCTCTTGGGCCCAGGCCCATCCTGAGGTCTGTTCACCGTCCTTGGTCTGTGTTTCTTCCTGGGAGTGGATGGGTTCACAGTCAGTCCCCTTCCCTTCGTTGATTCATTCTCTCATAGCAGATGTTTATACCTGCTCCTGTGCCAGATAGAGTTCTAGGTGCTGGGAAACAGCAGTGAACAAGTTTCTCATCTCGTCAGACTTACATGCTAGTAGTGAGAGACAGATGTTTAGAAGAAGAGAAGAGCTATAGAGAAAAGGAAAACAGAGCAAAGGTGACAAAAGGCAGGGACACAGTCGGGACCGTGTTTCTGTTTTACATAGTGTGGGTCATGAAGGCCTCTTTGCTAAGAGGCCATTTGGAGAGAGTTCCAAATGGGGCAGGTGATTACCACGAGGCTCTCTGGGGCAGAGGCCCTGAGAAAGAAACATGCTTGGTGCATTCAGAGAACTCCAGGAAGCCAGCAAAGTGAGTGGAGTGAGGAAGGCAGAGGAGTAGGAGACAGAGTAGCAGAGGCTGGGGCCTGTGGGCCTCTGGCTTTAACTCTGAGTGAGGAAGGAAGTCACAGGAGGGTTTTGAGCCAGGAGGGAGATAATTTGACCTACTTTAGCAGGATCATTCTGGTGCTGAAGATCGACTGCAGGGGTACAAGGGGAAGGGCAGGAGACCTGTTAGGCAGCCGCTGGAATCATCCAGGCGAGAGATAGGGGTGTGGCCTGGAGTGGTAACTGTGGAGGGAGAAAAGGAGTCAGATTTTGGATTTATCCTGAAAGCAGAACTGACAGGATGTGGTCATGTAGCAGATATGGGGTGTGAGAGAACATGGAGTTGGGTATGATACCAAGATTCTTGGTGAGATGTTGAGACCACGGGATACACAGGTTGAATGGGGATCAGGAGGACAGATGTGAGCAGTGGGGTTTGAGGTGCTTCTTGGACATTTGTGTGGATGCCCTGAGGAGACTGCTAGGTAAATGAATGGCTAGAGGTGTCCAGCTTTGGGGAGTCATTAGCATATGGTGTTTAAAGCCATGAGATGAGACCAGATCCCTAGGATGTGAGTGAAGAGAGAGCAGAAGTCTGAAGACTGGGATGCTTTGATGTTTAGAGGCCTGGGAGGAACCAGCAAAGGAGTCTCAGAAAGAACAACCTGTGTGGCTAGAAGAGAACAGAAGAGTGTGGTGTCCTGGAAACCAAGTGAGGGGAGTCATTCAAACATTTCCCCTGCCTTCTGGCTGACAATTCACATTCTCCCTCCTCTCTCTCCCTTGCCCATTGCCAGTTACTTTGATGCCCTTGTGAAGCTGCAACAGGTACGTGGCGTGGACGGGACCTTCCTGAGCTGGAATGATCTACAGGCTGCTGTGAGCCAGGTCAACTCACGGGTCCAGGAAGAGACTGATCGTGAGTGCAGCTTGGAGCTGGGGAAAGACGTCCAGCTACACAGCCCCATCCGTCAGCAGTAAGTTAAGGGGCCCCTGCCCACTTCCATCTCTCTTTCTCAGAGGTCCTCGCGGTCAGCCTCATCAATGAGGCTCTGGACCAAGGCAGCCCTGAGAAGACCCTGTCTGCCCTTCTGCTTCCTGCGGCTGGCCTGAACGATGTCAGCCTCCCTGTCGCCCCTCGCTACCATCTCCTCCTTGTGGCGGCCAAAAGGCAGAAGGCCCAGGTGAGGTCAGGGCTGGTGACGTTGGTCGCAGAGCAGGAGGAATGTCCCTGCAGGTGGAGCTATGCACCCCAGCAGAGCTCCAGTCTGGACACAGTGGCCTCTGGGGGGGAGCAAGTGTTTCCATCTGATGGGGAAGATGGCTCCCTTTGCCAGGGCACTGGACAGAGCATGGGAAAAGCATAGGCCTAGGAGTCTAGAACCTGGACTGGATTTCCTACTCTGACACTTAGTGGCCACATGGCTTGAGCAAATCCCTTGATGTCTCTAAGCTCTATTTGTTCATCTGTGAAGCACTGCATACCCCGGTCCTGCCTGGCTCCCAGAATGAGGGTGAAAATCAAATGAGTTGACAAATGGGACAGGGTTTTAGACCTGAGATGCCCTGAGTATGTGGCAGTCGAGAATGGTTGGGGGCTCGGGGTCGTGAGTCACACGTCAGAGTTTGCCTCCTGGCGGTGTGACCGTGTACATGTTACTTAACCTCTCTGTGTCTCCGTCTCTCCAGCTACAAACTGTGACAACAATGAGCTTATCTCACAGTTGGGGAGTCTAAGTAAGATAAAGTGACACTGGCTAGTGTTTATTGAGTCTCCACTCTGTGCCAAGCATCGTTTCATGTGTGTTGCGAGTGTTAATTCATAAGAAATTGCTTTACAATATGCCTGGCTCATATAAAATGTTAGCCTACAAAGTCTGTTATTAATGAGGAGAGCTGGGAGGGAGGAAGCAAGCCTTTCTCAGTCTGCCACATAGCAGGCACAGGCTTACTTGTTCTGTGGTCTCATGTGATCTTTCCACCCCCTTGTTGGGTTGAGGAGTTGGAGCACAAATAGGAAGGAGAAGGTGTGCAATGAGGTGTAGGAATGGGGAATGGGGGCAGGTGAGTGGAGCCCTCAGTGTGGGCTGTCTCTGGACATGATGGAAGTTCAAGGGCAGGGAATTTTGCTGCTGATAAGGTGGTGAGCGCTGAGGGTTTAAGAAGCTATGAGGAGCCCCTGTGGGTTCTGGAATGCCACGGTCGAGCCAAGTTGATGCTCAGGGCAGCCTGAAGGCAGAGTAGGAAAAGAGAGCCTTCTGAGCTGGCAGCTATCCAAGTGTGCCCAGGCCATGCTCACATAGGCAGGAAGAGGGGCATGGACACTGTGGCCCTGTGGCTCCCAATGTCTGCCTGAGACTGGTTCCCATGGGCAGCATGGCCTGGGAACCTGAAGAGACCAGCCTGGGGTCTCTTCCCTTTCCATCTCTCTTGATCTGCCAGATGACAGGGGATCCTGGAGCTGTGCTGTGGCTGGAGGAGATCCGCCAGGGAGTGGTCAGAGCCAACCAGGACACAAGTGCAGCTCAGAAGAGTGAGTGGGCTGATGAGGACCCCGGCAGGGAGGGAAGGAGATGTGGGTTCAGCGGCAGCTCAGCCAGCCAGGCAGTCCCAGTCACCTCCTCCTCCCTTCAGCCTCCGTGGGAGGCAGGCCAGAGTCAGAACAGGAGGACTGCTGCTTGACCACAGGGTGGATTTCCTGGCAGTCAGCAGGGCAGGAAATCCTTGGGAGCTGAGAACCAGAGTTCACCCCCCTCCTCCTCCCGCGCCTTCCTGTGGGCACCTTCCCTGCTATGTGAGCATGTGAACTCACGTGGTAGCCAGAAACCCATCTCATTTCTGCTGCTAGCTTTTGAGTTTGGGTTCCAACAATCAATCAGCTCTGGCTAGAAAATAATTAGACCGGGGGGTGGGTAGTGGCAGGAGCTTGAAGAAAGTAGGCAGAATCGGTGCCAACAGACACCTGCATGTTCGTATGGGGTGCTCATGGTGTTTGTTCCACGTGTCTAGAGTCCCTCTGTGAGTGACTAGAAGGCAGAGGATGCATCAACCATCCCCGCTTCTTGTCCTCTTCTCCTAAGAAACTATCCTGAGGTCCCCTGCCCAGATCCTGCCTTGAAGCTTCTGTAGGAGATAATTTTCTTTCTTTTTTTTGAGTTGGAGTGTCACTCTGTCGCCCAGACTGGAGTGCAGTGGCATACTCCCGGCCACCACAGCCTCAACCTGCTGAGCTCCAGAGATCCTTCTGCCTCAGCCTTCCAAGTAGCCAGAACTACAGGCGCATACTACCATGCCCTGCTAATTTTTGATTTGTTGTAGAGATGAGGTCTTGCCAAGTTGCCTGGGTGGGTCTCGAACCCATGGGCTCAGGCAATCCACTCGCCTTGACCTCCCAAAGTGCTGGGATTACAGGCTGAGCCACCGAGCCTGGCCAGGAGATGATTTTCTATTTACCAAGCCCCAGTCTAGCCCACACTGCTTCTTTCAGGAACCCTTTCTTGACCACTACCTCTTCCTCCAAGCACAGCTGCACGCTGCTGCTTTTCATGAAAGTCTCTGTCCATCCTGGGATGTTCCCCTTCTTCTCCATCAGACAGGCTGGTTTTGTGTTCTCCTTCACTGAGTCCCTCCCCAGTGGACACAGCAAGGCCCATGGGAGGGACTCAGGGAGGACTGACTGCTCTCTCCTGATGCCTCCGTCAGTGGCTCTTGGTGTGGCTGCCATCAATCAGGCCATCAAGGAGGGCAAGGCAACCCAGACAGAGCGGGTGTTGAGGAACCCTGCCGTGGCCCTGCGAGGGGTTGTTCTGGACTGTGCCGAAGGATACCAGAGAGCTCTGGAAGGTGTCGTGGCAAAGAAACAGCATCCAGGTAATGATGACCCAGTCTGGCCCTCTTCTCTGCCTGCCCCAGCCACCTCCTGCCTGCTCTGAACCTACTCACCTACTTGATTTCTCCTTAGCAGACACAGCTTTCTGGGTTCAACATGATATGAAGGATGGTACTGCCTACTACTTCCATCTGCAGACCTTTCAGGGGACCTGGGAACAACCCCCCACCTGCCGCCTCAATAGCTCTCACCTGACTCGAGAGGAGATCCAGGTTGGCAGGGCTCCCTAGAAGGTGGCGACAGGGAGGAGGACACCCTGCTAAGGAGACTCCTCCCACCAGAG
Source organism: Cephalopachus bancanus (assembly GCA_027257055.1). NCBI lineage: Eukaryota > Metazoa > Chordata > Mammalia > Primates > Tarsiidae > Cephalopachus > Cephalopachus bancanus. The sequence goes on from JAPVLO010000633.1 coordinate 710,507, forward strand.
CTCCACTAGCCCCTTTCTCCTCCCTCCACAGTCGGCTGTCACCAAGGTCACTTCTGCCCATGACCGTCAACAGCTCTGGAAGGCCAATGTCAGCTTTGTCGTCCAGCTCCAGGCCCGCCTCCGAGGCTTCCTCGTCCGGCAGAAGTTTGCTGAGCAATCCCAGTTTCTGAGGACCTGGCTCCCGGCAGTCATCAGCATTCAGGTGGCAGGCTCTGGCTTTCTCAGCTTTCAGGGTCTGGGATCTCTGAGCTTCAGTGTGTCTGCCCTCTTTCCTTTTTTCCTCGGTGGAGACAGGATGCTCTTTTGGCCTCTGAACAATAGTGGTTAAGAGTGAAGGTTCTAGAGCCAGACTGCTAGGTTTGAATCCCAACTCTGTCACCTCTTAGCTGTGTGACCTTGGCAAGTCACTTAATTTCTCTCCCTCAGTTTCCTCACGGGTCCCTCAGGTTTCTCATCAGAAAACTAGAGATAATGATGACCCCTACCTTACAGAGTTGTTATGAGGATCAAGTGAAGTGATATCGAAAGTGTGTACAAGCAGTGCCTGGCAGGTCAGTAAGAGCAGGGCACAAGTACTAGGCACTGTCACCCTCATTGCTGTCCAGAGACGATAACTGCTTTTTTAGCTTCCCCACAAGGAGAGTGAGAAGATTGGTAAGACACCAGGAGGACTTCCTGACTAGAACAGGAGATATGAAAAGGGGTAGACTATCCCTTAGAAAGAGAAGACTCTCCTACCTTTCATTTTTAACCAATCTTTTCCATTTTTATTCTTCCAACCTGTGGATGGTCACTGTGGCCTCTGAGACAGAGGAACTGGGACATGAGGTCAGCTAGGAAGATGCCAGGAACATTGCACAGCCAGGAGGCAGTTGAGCAGAGACCTCCCCAGGCAGGTGTGATCTGGAGGCCCTCGTGGAGTTGCTGGCAGCATAAAGACACTTTATTAATAAAGAAACGTCAGGCCAGGAGCAATGGCTCATACCCGTATTCCCAGCATTTTAGGAGGCCAAGGTGAGAGGATTGCCTGAACCCAGGGGTTCCAGACCAGCCTGGGCAACTTGGTGAGATCTCGACTCTATCATTAAAAAATTAAAAAATTGGCCATGTACAGTGACTCACACCTATAATCCCAGCACTTTGGAAGGCGGAGGTGAGAGGATTGCCTGACCCACGGGTTCCAGATGAGCCTGGGTAACTTGGCGAGACCTCATCTCTACAATAAACCAAAAAATTAGCTGGGCTTGGTGGCGCATGCCTATGGTTTCAGCTACTTGGAAGACTAAGATGGAAGGATCACCTGAGCTCAGCAGGTTGAGGCTGTGGTGGCTGGGAATGTACCACTGTACTCCAAGCCCGGGTGACAGAGTGAACTCCCAACTCAAAAAAAAAAAAAATTAGGCAGGCGTGGTGGTGCGCACCTCTAGTCCCAGCTACTTGAGAGCTGAGGTGGAAGGATGGCCTGAACCCAGCAGACAGAGGCTGCGATAGCTGTGATTGTGCCACTGCTCTCCAGCCTGGAGTGAGACTCTGACTTAAAAAAACAAGAATTGGCCGGGTTTGGTGACTCAGCCTGTAATCCCAGCACTTTGGGAGGCCAAGGAGAGTGGATTGCCTGAGCCCACAGGTTCGAGACCCGCCTGGGCAACTTGGCAAGACCTCGTCTCTACAATAAATAAAAACTTAGCTGGGAATGGTAGCGTGCACCTGTAGTTCCAGCTATTTGGAAGGCTGAGGTGGAAGGATCGCCAGAGCCTAGCAGGTCGAGGCTGCGGTGGCCTGGAGCATGTCACTGCACTCCAGTCTAGGTGACAGAGTAAGACTCCAACTCAATATATATATATATAAAATTAGCTGGGCATGGTAGCCCGTGCCTGTAGTTCCGGCTACTTGGAAGACTGAGGTGGAAGGATTGCCAGAGCCCAGCAGGTTGATGCTGGGGTGGCCCTGAGCGTGCCACTGCACTCCAGCCTGGGCAACAGAGTGAGACTCCAACTAAAAAAAAAAAAAAAAAGTACTATCTTTGAATGCCCAGGATCTGCAGAGTGTGCTTCTTGGCACTGGGCAAGGGTGGTAGAAGGGTGGGAGACCTCCAGGTGAGTGATCATATCACTCCCCTCATAAGAACTGGGGTAGGGACACAAAAGCAACCCATAGGCCCCCAGGGGAGACAGAGGTGCAGACTGAGACCACAGATGGCCCTTGATTATGACCTAGGGCATGTGGAAGGTCACTGAGAGCTGGGGCTTTGGAGTCAGACTGGACTTGGCCTCCTGCTTCCACCACTTCCGGTCATATGACCTTGGTCTCTTACTTAAGCCCCCTCCGGCACTCAGCTTCCTCATTCACAATGATGGTGCTTGTTTCACATGTTGATTGTGTGGATTAAGTAGGAAAATTACATGTAGCATTTAATGTGGTAAGTTCTCCACTGGTGGTGGCCATTATGAGATGTTATTTTCAGGGCATTGGTCCCAGAACTCGATATAGAACTCCAGTAATCTGCATTTAGTGGTCTGAATCATAGGGATTTCTCCCTCCTGCGCCCAGACTGGAATTTCACACTAAGGAGATGAAAAGCTACACCAACAGTGGGAGAAGATGGGGTGGTCGGGGGAGCATTTGCCACTAGTACTAGGACTGCATGGTCCTGGCCTGGGTTCTGGAGACAGAGAGAGAGGTAGCTCAACGCCCCAGCCCACCTGCCCTCAAGGTGTGAGGAAATGAGAATCACAAATGAGACAGTTCACATGTGCTGATTGATTCTCCTGCAAGCTCTAACTGACAGGAATCCCAACCAGGGTCCTGATTTCTGACCAACTCAGCGACTGCAGGGAGCTTGGTGGAGGCTGGGTAGGAGGTGAGAGCAGACCTCCCTATCTTTTCCTGCAGCAGCTTTCCAGGCAGTTCCTGGAGGAGAAGAGAAAGGAGTGCTGGGGGCAGACATGGAAAGGGAGCTTCTTGGCCTCCAGGCTCCTGCATGCACACCTGTGTCATGGACAGGCTGCCTGTTCATAGCCGATCCCAATAGGGACTGTGTAAGTCCCATGGGAAGCCTGGCCAGGACAAATGGCTTTAGGAAGGGCTGTAAGAAACAGGGTGAAAGAAGATGCTCTTAAAACTCACCAACCTATGAGAGTGTCAGTGCAGAGTATCCCCTAGGGCATGTACATTCCAGACATTGGGCACTGGCTCAAAAGACAGGAAGCATTTCAGTGGGTAGAGATAGAGCTGGGGACGAGGGTGGGCATACACACAGGATTGGGGCAGAAAATCATATGGCATGTTTGGGAGAAACTGAAGTGTGTGATGCATCTCGAATCCTTAAGAAGGTAGAGAACCTAGGGAGCATGGGGTCAGATGGATGAGAATTTATGGAATCTCTGGGGCCGGGGCAAGACAATCCAAGTGGTGCTTTAGGAAAATTAATCCCAAACAAGATTGGGGTGAAAGGGAAAAGGAGGGAGACCACAATAGGGGGTAGCCATGAGATGTGTGTTTTAGAGATCCAAGGGGCATGATTTATGGAGGAGGTGGCCAGTTGGACCCTTTGCAGCAGACCACCTGGGAGAGGACTCAGGCTGGCAGCTGACTTTCTGGGGACCTTGGGGGGGAAGTTTGCTGAGCTGGGGTCAGCAGCTGGATGGTGCTGTGAAGTGTTGTATGAGTTAAGAGAGCGTTCCTGACCTGCTATCAGATGACTGCCAGCAGACATGGGAGCACATGGCTCTATGCCCAGGTATATTTCCCACTATGCAACCGCATGGCTCTCCAGGCTGTTCCCTGCCCCCCTTTCCATGCACATGAGGGAGTGTGCAGTGTGTGGTAGGGTATGGGTGTGAGTGTATTCTGGGTTATATGGTACATGTTTGGTGAAGTTGCTAAGTAGGATATGCTTTATTGATACGTTTCAGGCCTGTGTCTTATAGTTGAGTTTCTGCTAGGTGAATGTGTGTGTCTGTATGGTTGTGTGTGTGAGTACGTGTGTATGCTGGGACCAGGGAGTGTGGCGGAGGGCATGGCTGACTATGTGCAGCCATTTGGTCTTCGCCCATGAAGGTAGAAGTTCTTTGAGAACCGGGCCAATGTCTCTTCCCCCTCCTCCTCCCTGCCCCCTTCCTTTCCCTGGAGAGCCCAGGACAAGGCTTTTCCTGAAAGGCTCTCCAGTCAAATGAGAACTGCTAGGGGTATTTCTTTTTCTCCTGATGTGCAGGCTCACTGGCGGGGTTATAGACAGCGGAAGATTTACCTGGAGCGGCTGCAGTATTTTAAAGCAAACCTGGATGCCATAATTAAGGTAGCTACAATGATTTTGGCAGGTTCCCCTCTCTTTAAGGACTCTCTGAAAACAGTCCTTTAATCACTCACCTCCCGGTGACTTCTGGAGTTGCCTTAAGTGGCCTAGAACTGAGGGTGGACCCCAAGCCTGGAACACTGTGGCGGTATGTCTCTTCTCTCAGATCCAGGCCTGGGCCCGGATGTGGGCAGCTCGGAGGCAATACCTGCAGCGCCTGCACTACTTCCGGAAGAATGTGAGTGTCAGTCTGCTCCTCCTGTCCATGTATCCAGCCTTTAGCCATGAGACCAGAGCAAGGTCAGCCGGCAACCCTCTGCTATCTGTGCTCATGGCAGGTTGATTCCATTGTGAAAATCCAGGCATTTTTCCGAGCCAGGAAAGCCCGAGATGATTACAGGATACTAGGTGAGCTGGCTGGTCTGCCCTTCCCCAAGCTTGACGGGAGAGAGAGGAACCCCAGGGAGGCAGGTCTAGATATCCATCTCAGGGCTGCACGCAGTAAGGGGAAGGTAGTCACAAGTTGTCTGTGCAGGAATGTGGTACAGGGTTGTAACAAAAGCCCTGCACCACCAAGTCATGGATAGTCTTGGCACAGGAAAAGTTCCTACCAGGTTCTTTCTGTACCAAGTTTAGCTTATCTGAACTAGTACCTGTTGCTACTACCCAAGCAATCCCCAGGTTCAACCTTCTCCCTATGTGCCCTCTTCCCTGGCCTGTGACTCTTCCACCTCCCAACCTCTGTGGCCCAGCACACATGAGACCTGGCGAGGCGTGCGAGTCTGTTCTGTGGTACTGGGGACTATGGGGGAAAGTGCATGAGGGAGTGCCATCTTCCTGCCCTATACTTCCTTTAGTTGGGTGCATTCAGAGCCTTAAGAGGTCCTTCTGGACTGCTTCTGGCCCTTGTCCTTCAAATCCAGAAGCCCAGCTTGAGGGTCTCCTTTTTTGTGAAGTTGACAAGCAGTTTGTTTCCACTTGACCTCTAACCCCTGGGTTCCTGAAGCAATAGGCCCCTTCCTTCCGGGCCCTGAGGCTACACTCTAGGACTTTATCCTTGGGACAATGGAGAGCCATGACCCATCTTAAGCAGGAGGGTGCTATATGTGGTTCGGGAGTCCTCTCCTTTACCTTCTCAGTCCCTCTACCCCTGTCCTGCCCGCAGGGTCTGTGCTTGCCCCTTCTCTGCTCTTGTACACACAGCCATCTGCTTGTGGGCTTCCTTCCCTCCTCCTTTGGCCTGGCCCTTTCCCTTCTATTTCTTTTTATCCTTTCTATTTTGTCTCTGTGGTTGTCCTAATACCACTGCCCTGGCCATCCTTTAACTTTTCCAATTAATGATGTTTTCTGGAAGAACTAGTTTTTCCTAGTTCTGTCTCCTAGCTTTATTGGCTTCAGACTCTGCTCTGAGCTCTGTCACTTCCTGTGTGGCCCTCAGCAAGTGACTTAACTTCTTTATTGCCCACATTTCTCCTTTATAAAATGGAGATAACGATAACCCTATCTTGGAGTGTTGTTTTGAGGATTAAGGAAGTGAATGTGCTATAATCCATCCAATCTGAGATGTCATGAGTTGTGAGTTGTCTTAGATTCTGCCATTTCTAACTCCTTGAAGATCCATTCTCCCATGGCAGCCAGATTAATTCACTAAACCTGTACATGTGATCTTGTCACTCTCTTACTTAAGATGGGTCAGGACTCCCGATTGCCCTGAGAATAAAGTCCAGTCTTCTACCCACAGCTTCCAAGACTGCCTGTGATCCTGCCTCTCCCTGCGCCTGTCACCTCACTGACCTCCTGTCCCTCACCACCTGCATGCTCTGCACTGGGCTCCAAACACAAAGGTCTTCTGGCACTTCCCCAGCAGCTACGTTCACCCTCTCACTTCCATTACCCTGATATCAAGTGGAGCCTCACCTCCTCCGGGAAGTGGTTCTTTACTCCCATGGTGGGCTTGGGTGGGTTACTTTTGTTTCACAAAGATCTCCGTGTTCACTACTCTCAAAGCACTAACCATGCTGCAGTGGCTCAAGGTGTATTTATCCAGTTCCCCTACTAGAGATTGCCTTTAGAGACAGGGCCTAGTTTTATTCATCTTCCAAATCTGACTCCTTCGTTTGTTACTAGCAAGCTACTTACCCTCTCTGCCTCACTGATCTCATCAGTAAGATGGGATAGTTACCGTGCAGTGAACTCACAGGATTGTTTTAAGTATGCAAAGCACTTATAATAGTTTCTGTCCCGTAGTAAACATTATGTGTATTAGTTGTTGTTTTGTTATTCCTGTAGATTAGCTAAGGGGCTTTTTTTCCCCTCTCAAATGCTAATTGCAAAGGTGGTTCAAGGAGAATCACCAGCTACCTCTGACCTCCCCTATGTTAAAGCCCACTGACCATCCCAGTCTTTCCATGCTGCCCCGGTGCACAGGCACTCTTGACATGGGAGCCATGTGAGGGCAGGCAGGACTGAGTGGAGGCTGTGGGTGGAAGGAGAAGTAGGTTGGCCTAGTAGGAGTGGAGAGAAATGGAGGTAGGCAACAGAAGCCTAGGAGGGTCGTCAGAGGGAGTTGGGGCTCTGGCTTTGGAGTGGGAATTCCCTGAGATAGGCCAAGGCTGGGGGCAAATCCAGAGGCAGGGGACAAACAGCTCTTATGTCATTCTGGGTTATAAGTCGGAACTCAGGGACAGGCCAGGCTAGGATCCTGCCCACTGCCCTCCAAGTGCAGGACCAGCTAGAAGAGGGGTGGGGCTGAGGACCCACTGGCCTCAAGCTGAGTGGGATCTGAGGGTAGGCTCACTCTGGGCTGGGGACTGGCGAGGAGGCCTCTGGGGAGGCGTGCCTAATCCTGATGCCTCTCCCCTTCCTCCCAGTACATGCACCCCACCCTCCTTTCAGTGTGGTACGCAGGTTTGCCCATCTCTTGAATCGAAGTCAGCAGGACTTCTTAGCCGAGGCAGAGCTGCTGAGGCTCCAGGAAGAAGTCGTCAGGAAGATCCGGTCCAACCAGCGCCTAGAGCAGGACCTCAACACCATGGACATCAAGATCGGCCTGCTGGTAAAGAACCGGATCACCTTGCAGGTGAGGGCCTCCAGCCCACCACCTCTCCAGGGCTAGCTGCCTCTAGAGAGATGATGCTGACCATTCTCTAGTCACTTATCAAGTCTTAAGATGGGTTTAATCACCTGACTCAGTTCCTTATTCCAGTGGCCCTCTGCCATTCCAGGATACCATTTGTTGGGGACATATGACATAGTAGAAAGAGCACTGGACATAGACTGGAATGGCTGGCTCTGCTGATTCCTAGTGATGGGGGGCTGTGGGTAGCCATTTAACGTCTAAGTCTGTTTCCTCATTAGCAAACTGGGAAGAATGAGAGTGTCACCAAGCTAAATGTAGAGACAGATATGCAAGCCCTTTATTTATTTATTTTTTTAGATTATAAATATAGTTTATCCTGTGGGTTCGAGACCTGCCTGGGCAACTTGGTGAGACCTCATCTCTACAGTAAATCAAAAATTAGCCGGGTGTGGTAGTGTGCGCCTGTAGTTCCAGCTACTTGGAAGGCTGAGGTGGAAGGATCGCCGGAGCCCAGCAGGTCGAGGCTGCGGTGACCAGGAGCATGCCACTCCACTCCAGTCTGGGTGACAGACTGAGACTCCAACTCAAAAAAAAATATGTATATATATAGTTTATTTAGAAAGTAAATTAGAAAAAGAGGAGATTCACCTTCTCAGGTTAAGGGAGGGGGCCAAAGCCAGGAAGCATGGCCTGGCCATAGCTCAAAGAGCACATGGCCACACCAGAGTCTAGTAAGGCAATGGCCCGAAAGCTCTTTAAACTGTACATTATCATACACATATGCAGCAGCAGGGTAGTAGTGACAGATTGAAATCTCCACCTTGAATGTGTGCAATAGGCTAATAAGGAATAATAGTAAAAAAGAAATAGACACAGTTCTTCAACCTGACAGCCCAGTTCTCTCTGGGGACTGATCCCCCTGAGAACAGAGGTGCCAGATGGAGTCTCAGGCAATAGGAGGGGCCCTTCCCCTGGCTCATGCCTATTTCTTGAACAGCAGAAAGTCCTGGCTCTTCAAGGCGCTGATTCTAGACCATATGTTCTTTGCTCTGTGCCGGCCTGGGCTCCCCACCCTTGCAGGAAGTGGTCTCCCACTGCAAGAAGCTGACCAAGAAGAATAAGGAGCATCTGTCGGATATGATGGTTCTGGACAAGCAGAAGGGATTAAAGTCGCTGAGCAAGGAGAAACGGCAGAAACTAGAAGCGTACCAACACCTCTTATACCTGCTTCAGGTGAGCAGAGGATTTTGGAAGGAGAAGTCTCTACTCTCTCCCAAGGGTCTAGGACCTTGAGACCTTCCTGTCCGTGCCTTTGCCTCCGTGCAAGGTGTCCTTTCCTATATAATCCTAATGCCTTGTCCTCAGGGAAAGAAAAGGCCTTTTCCCATTTTTCTGGAATGTTTCCAGTGCCCTGAGAAAGTGTGACAGTGCTTTCTCCATTCCAAGTTTCTATCAGGAAAGCATTTCCTTATCCGATCACTAATCTGCAAAGTGCATCATCAGCCATTCCTGTCTCCCCATTGCTTTCAGACTCAACCCATCTACCTGGCCAAGCTGATCTTTCAGATGCCACAGAACAAAACCACCAAGTTCATGGAGGCTGTGATTTTCAGTTTGTACAACTATGCCTCCAGCCGCCGAGAGGCCTATCTCCTGCTCCAGCTGTTCAAGACTGCACTCCAAGAGGAGATCAGGTCAGCTCTCAGACACAGGAGTGGGAAGAGAGTGGGTTAAGAGGCCCCTGTTGGTTCCTTCACAAGGTGACAACTTTTTTTTTTTTTTTTGAGTCAGAATCTCACTGTTGCCCCATCTGGAGTGCAGTGGCATACTCATGGCCACCGTAACCTCTACCTGCTAGGCTCAGGCAATCCTTCTGCCTCAGCCTTCCAGGTAGCTGGAACTATAGGCACATGCCATCACACCCAACTTATTTTCTGGTTTATCATAGAGATGAGGTCTCACCAATTCCTAGGCTGGTCTTGAACCCCTGGGCTCAGGCAATCCTCTCGCCTCAGCCTCCCAAAGTGCTGGGATTACAGGCTTGAACCACCACACCCGGCTGGTGACAACTTTTTGAGGTTTAGGATAGAAATGGAGTCAGGAGACTTCTCTGCCTCCTGTGGAGAGTCTGACTATAAGACATCAGGGACAGCACAGTGGGAGGACATGGGTTGACACGTTAGCACAAAGGATGAGAGATCAGCACATTCCTTACAAGGGGGACATCAGGGTAGCCTTTGAGGCACCAGAATCTCAAAAAGGAAGAGCAACTACTTGTCCTACACAGCGGCAGGAGACCAGCTATGATGACCTCTTAAACCATAGGTCAAAGGTGGAACAGCCCCAGGATGTGGTGACAGGCAACCCCATGGTGGTGAGGCTGGTGGTGAGATTCTACCGCAATGGACGGGGACAGAGTGCCCTGCAGGAGATTCTGGGCAAGGTTGTCCAGGACGTACTGGAGGACAAGGTGCTCAGCGTCCACACAGACCCGGTTCACCTCTACAAGAACTGGATCAACCAGACTGAAGCCCAGACAGGGCAGCGCAGGTGAGCAGAACAGCAGAAGGAGAATGCTCTTTGATCAGCTGCATCTTAGACCTCACTGGAGAAGCTTGGGTGTACTTTGAAGGTGGCATATAAATGAATATGCTAATTTATGCAAATATGACACCAGCCCCATAGGAGTGAATAAAGTAGCCTTTTAGATCCCCTCTGGCAATTAACATGGAACTGATATAAATGACTCTAGACCTGGTGGGTTTCACACAAAGTGAACACAGATAAATATGCAAATGTACCTAATTGCTGTGTCAATGCTTGCAGATGATGTGTCACATTTGCTGGGAATTGGGATATGGACTCCTATTGATAGGGGTGTAGACGAATATTCTGTTTGGGGGTTTTTGTTTTGTTTTGTTTTGTTTAAGTTGCAGTCTCACTCTGTCGCCCAGGCTGGAGTGCTGTGGCATCCTCATGGCCACTGCAGTCTTGACCTGCTGGGTTCAGGAGTTCCTTCTGCTTCAGCATTCCAAGTAGCTGGAACTATAGTTGTGCACCACCTTGCCCCGCTAATTTTTTGCATTATTATAGAGACAGAGTCTCGCCATGTTGCCCAGGCTGGTCTTGAACCCATGGGCTAAGGTAATCCACTTGCCTCAGCCTTCCAAAGTGCTGGGATTACAGGCGTGAGCCACTGCACCTGGTGAATATTCAGATTTATAAGTCGATAGGCAAATGAGATAGTGGGAGAAATGGGTCAGCCTTATAGATTGGGGCACTACTCAGGTTCATAGGTACTAGGGAAATCTAGCTACTAAGGAGAGACAGCAATCTTGGTGGTTGCCCTAGAGGGCATAGGAGGCTTTAGGTGAGGAACCATTGACCCTGGCCCAGCCTCCCTGATTGTCCTACCTGTCAAAGACCATTTGCAGGCAGCCCCTCTTAGGTGTCTCCACAGTCTAGGTTCTTTCTCTGTTCCTTCCTACCTTCCTTTTTTTTGAATTAGAGTCTCACCCTGTCACTCACGCTGGAGTGCAGTGGCCACCGCAGCTTTGACCTGCTGGGCTCAGGTGATCCTTCTGCCGCACCCTTCCAAGCAGCTGGAACTACAGGCGTGCGCCCCTATGCCTGGTTAATTTTTTTTTTAATTTGTTGTAGAGATAAGGTTTTGCCAAGTTGCCCAGGCTGGTCTCCAACCCCTGATCAAATCAGGATAATTAGCATATCTGTTACTTCAATTGCTTATTTCTTTGTGGTGGGAAACTTCAGAATCCTCTCCTCTGACTATTCTGAGATAAACAATACATTACTATTAACTATAGTCACCCTCTTTGCCTCCTATCTGACTGTAGCTCTCACCTCCCCTCCCAAAGTGCTGGGATTACAGGCGTGAGCCACCGTGCCTGGCCCTGTCTTCTTCCAACCTCCCCATGGACACTTCAGCTTTTTCTTCATCTCCCATCACTTCTCCAGTCCCTTCTGAGTTTTTTCTCTTGTTCTGACCCTTTCCCCTTAGCATGCTGGGCTGCGCTCAAAGATGTGTATGAAATCTTCTTGTTAGGTGAAGAAGTTAGGCGAAGGCATGGGGTCTCAGGGAAGGAGGTCATGGGAGGGACTCCAGCTAAACCTTGTCTCTCTCTGCCCACAGCCATCTCCCCTATGACGTCACCCCGGAGCAAGCCTTGAGCCACCCTGAGGTCCAGAGACGACTGGACATCTCCCTGCGCAACCTCCTCGCTGTGACTGATAAGTTCCTTGTAGCCATCACCTCATCTGTGGACCAAATTCCGTATGTGCGGCAGCCCCACCCCAGCCTAGGCAGATTTCACAAGGGTCACTCAGTGGAGAGCCGAGCAAGGGGACAGTCCTGAAGGAGGGAGGCAGGAGAGAAATGGAGCAAGGTGCTCAGAGGGGTTCCAGCAGGTGTGGAGGGGATCTTAAAGCCCCCACTAGAGTTGAACTCCAATATCGCATGTAGATCTGGATATGGCCTATCAGGGTGTCACCAGAGCCAGAGGAGAGACCCTAAAATGACACAGGGACATGTTGCTTCTGAGGGCACATGGGGATAGAAAGGACCTTCAGTTCACAGTATCAAAAATAAGAAACACAGCCGGGTTCGGTGGCTCAGCCTTTCCTACTCTCTTTTTAAAAAATTATTATTGGCCGGGCTCGGTGGCTCAGCCTGTAATCCCAGCACTTTGGGAGGCCGAGGTGAGTGGACTGCCTGAGCCCGCGGGTTCGAGACCTACCTGGGCAACTTGGCGAGACCTCATCTCTACAATAAATCAAAAAAATTAGCCGGGTGTGGCAGCACGTGCCTGTAGCTCCAGCTAGTTGGAAGACTGAGGCAGAAGGATTGCCGGAGCCCAGCAGGTCGAGGCTGCAGTGGCCAGGAGTGGCCACTGCACTCCAGTCTGGGTGACAAAGTGAGACTCCAACTCAACAACAAAACAAAACAAAAAAAAGAAAGAAACACTTCAAGCCAATAATGTACTTTACAGTTCTTTCCTTAACATTTAGTCAGTAAGGTTGGGCACAGTGGCTCACACCTGTAAATCCCAGCACTTTGGGAGGTGGAGGCAGGAGGATCGCTTGAGTCCAGGAGTTCAAGACCAGCTTGGGCAACATAGCAAAACCTCATCTCTATAAAAAATAAAAATTTAAAATATATATATTTTTAATTTAAAAAAGTTAGTCAATATATGTGTTTTTAAATTTATTTTTATTTTGCCTTTAATTGACACACAAGTATACATATTTTACAGAGTACAGTGTGATTTTGATACATGTATACATTGTATAATTATCAAATCAGGGTAATTAGCATATCTGTTACTTCAAACACTTATTTCTCTATGGTGGGAATCTTCAGAATCCTCTCCTCTAACTATTCTGAGATAAACAATTCATTAATATTAATTATAGTTACCCTCTCTGCTCCTATCAGATTGTAGCTTGGCATCTGTTGCCCAGCCTCTCCCCATCCCGTCTCCCCCAGCCCCTCCTCAGCCTCTGGTAACCACCATTCTACTCTCTACTTCTACAAAATCAGCTTTTTTAGATTCTACATATGAGTGAGATCATGCAGTATTTGTCCTGTGCTTAGCTTATTTCACCAATGTCCTCTGGGTTCATCCATGTCATCAAAAATGACAGTATTCCATCTTGTGTGTGTGTGTGTGTGTGTGTGTGTGTGTGTGTGTATCTATATATACATCATATTTTAAAAAATCATTCATTAATGGACACTTAAATTGGTGCCTTATATTGGCAATTTCAATACATAGTTTTTAAAAAGGCAAATGAATGAAAATGTTGACAAAGTGGGTGTCACCTAAACCCATCATTCAGCCAGCAGCCTTCTTGGTGCTCAGTGCTGTCCAGGGCAAAGTGACAGGGGTGGAGCGGGGAGCCCACAGAGTTCATAACCCTGCTCCCCAAACCTGGAGAACCAGATTAAGGGTTTACAGTGAGGAGTCATAGATTGTTGTAGGCCTAAGAAGGAAAGTACACAATGAGCTGTAAACTTCTGCCTCTGGTACCCTAGGAGTGGAAATAGCTTTCAAATGAATTTAATTAAATTTGTAGGTGGCACATCCGTAATGAGAATATGACTAATGATACAGTCTAGCACATTTGAGTAGCATTCTACCATTCTACACTTACAGACATAATTTCACTTGATCCTCACAAAACCCTGTGAGATAGAGAGGGCGAGAATGATCATTCCCATTTTCTTTTATTTGAGTTGGAGCTTCACTCTGTTGCCCAGGCTGGAGTGCAAGTGACACAATCACAGTAACTGCAACCTCAACCTGCTGGGCTCAGGCGATCCTACCATCTCAACCTTCCAAGTAGCTGGAATTACAGGCATGCGCTACCACACCTGGCTAATTTTTTGATTTTATTGTAGAGACAAGGCCTTGCCAAGTTGCCCAGGCTGGTGATCATTCCCATTTTCCAGACCAGGGAACAGACTTACAAAGGGGAAGACATAGCCTAGGATGACGTCCCTGGTTGGTGGTGGAGTCAGCGCTGGAGCTTCTCCCAGCTCATTGATCTCCTCAGGCCCCACCTCTAGCCCAGACCAGGTGCCTCACAGGTGCTCTGTGATAATGCTGGCTGCCTTGGCGCTGTTCTGGGACAGGATTTGGGTTGTGCCAGGTACCCAAGGTATAGGCTGAAGGTACCCTTGGAGGTATTAGGGATGGATATTGCGATCTGGGGTGTTTTGCATGGGAGACCAGAAGGTTTCAAAGAAAAGGCTCTCAAGCCAGCTTGGAGACTGTGTGAGAGATTTGTCAGATGACAGGGCCCTGGGCAGGAGAAAGGAACAAGGCCCACACATGTGTGAGGAAGGCAGCAGGGCACTGGCTGTGGGTTGTGGAGGAACTGTGCTCAAGCTCGACTCTGGCGTGGCTGAGCCTGGGGCAGGAGAGGCAGCCGGGCCCTCACAGCCTGAGCCCCGCAGAGGGATGGCAGAGCCACAGCACACCTGCTGCTTTGTCCCCAGGTATGGGATGCGATATGTGGCCAAAGTCCTGAAGACAACTCTGGCAGAGAAGTTCCCCGATGCCACAGAGAGTGAGGTCTATAAGGTAAGTGCTGTTTCCCTCCCCTGCCTCCAGACCCCTCTTGTCCTGCTGGTGCCTGTGGTCCCCCAGACCAAGACAAAAAGATGGAAAATCCTACACCATAAGCATCCAAGGAGAATATACTCCCCCCGCAAATGGAACCTCTCAGCAGTAGGGCTTCAGGTGGCAGCTAGGATGGCACTGGGGCATGAACTAACAGGGGGGACAGCTCTGGGCTTCTGTCAGGATATCTGGGTTCTTGTCCCAGCTCTTGCTCACGTTTGCAGCGTGACATTGAGCAAGTTACCCACCTGCTCTGGGCCTGTTTTGTTTTTTGTTTTTTTTTTTTGAGTTGGAGTCTCACTCTGTCGCCCAGACTGGAGTGCAGTGGCTGCTCCCGGCAACCTCGACTTGCTGGGCTCCAACGATCCTTCCCCCTCAACCTTCCAAGTAGCCGGAATTACAGGCATGCACTACCATGCCCGGCTGATTTTTTGATTTATTGTAGAGATGAGGTCTTGCTGCCCAGGCGGGTCTCGAACCCGCGGGCTCAGGCAATCCACTTACCTCAGCCTCCCAAAGGCCCGGGATTACAGGCTGAGCCACCGAGCCCGGCTGGGCCTGTTTTCTATAAAGTGAGGGAGATGGCCCAGGTGTCCCTTCCACCCAGGGAATGTGGGGCTGCAGCAGTCGAGGCAGTCTCCAGGCCCCTCTGGGTGTCTCCTCTGCCCTCAGGTGGTTGGGAACCTCCTGTACTACCGCTTCCTGAACCCAGCTGTGGTGGCTCCTGACGCCTTCGATATCGTGGCCATGGCAGCTGGTGGCACCCTGGCTGCCCCCCAGCGCCATGCCCTGGGGGCTGTGGCTCAGCTCCTGCAGCACGCAGCGGCTGGCAAGGCCTTCCCTGGGGACAACCAGCACCTGCGGATCCTGAACGACTATCTGGAGGAGACGCACCTCAAGTTCAGGTCTGGGTCCTGGCGTCCCTTTCCACTCTGTCCCCTTATCTTTCATGTCCCACGCCTCTCCTCCCGAATCCACAAGGAAAAAAGGCATAGTGGGAAGAGCCCAGTAAGTGGGATGGGGATAGGCTGTCAGGAGGTCTCCCTAGTAGAGAGAAGAGAGGACTATGAAACATGGTTGGCTTGAGGGGTCATTGGGACAGAGGGCAAGAGCCGAGACTGGAGAGTCACAATTGGCTCGAGTAGTCGCTGGATGGGGCCGGGGAAACATGTAGAGTGCTGACCCTCCCCACTCACACGCCCTTCTCTGGAGACAGGAAGTTCCTCCGCAGAGCCTGGCAGGTGCCAGAGCCAGAGGAGCGCTTTGCAATGGACGAGTACTCAGACATGGTGGCCGTGGCCAAACCCATGGTGTACATCACTGTGGGGGAGCTGGTCAACACGCACAGGGTGAGTGGCTGCAGTCTGGGGGGCGCTAGTGAGGTGGCAGGGATCAGAAGCCCAGGACCGGGTGGTGGGCAGGCCAGCGCGGCCCAGACCAAGCTCCTTTTCTCCCCACATCCTGCAGTTGTTGCTGGAGCACCAGGACTGTATCGCCCCTGACCACCATGACCCCCTGCACGAGCTGCTGGAGGACCTGGGGGAGCTGCCCACCATCCCTGACCTTATTGGTATGTGCCCTCCTTGGCAGCTGGGTGCCTGTGGGGAGGGGCAGACAGGCAGGTTGACAGGGCGTGTGAGAGTGCCTGCTCAGCTGTGTCTTGTGCCAGGTGCTACTCACACACTCTCCCTCCTCTCTTCCTCTGGTCCCGCCATGGACACAGAGACACATTGATATGGAGAGAACAGCAGACAGTGGAGAGACCCAGCACCCTCCTACTGTGGCCAGTTAAATCACGGGAAGGAGATGTGCAGGGATGGGGCCTGTCTGGGGCCTCATGGGGTTTCTCTGACGAGGAGGGATTTCAGGGCCCTGGGGCATAGGAGGAAGCCGGCCTGCTGGGTGGAAGGGCAGAGTGAGAATGGTGATTGGGAAGGGCCAGGAGCTCCAGGCTTGGGAAGGCACAGCTCCCCCACCAGGGCCGAGACAGGTACAGCCAGGAATAAAAGGCCATGCTCGGGCCGGGCTCGGTGGCTCAGCCTGTAGTCCCAGTGCTTTGGGAGGCCGAAGTGAGTGGATTACCTGAACCAGTGGGTTTGAGACCCGCCTGGGCAACTTGGTGAGACCTCATCTCTACTATAAATCAAAAACTAGCTGGGCATGGTAGCGCGTGCCTGTAGTTCCAGCTACTTGGAAGGCTGAGGCGGAAGGATCTCCGGAGCCCAGCAGGTCGAGGCTGCAGTGGCCAGAAGTGGCCACTGCACTCTAGTCTGGGTGACAGAGTGAGACTCCAACTCAAACAAACAAACAAACAAACAAACAAACAAGTGTATGCTCTGTGGGTTACAGCCCTTCTGCTGGTGCTCAGGGTTGAGGGCACAGGGTGGTGTCAGGGGCAGTGTGGGAAAGCTTCCTGGAAGAGGGGCTCATGGGCAGCCTGGTCAGCGTGTGTGTGCCCATCTCCCTCATTCCTCGCTCGTCTCAGGCGAGAGCATGGCTGCAGAGGGGCACGTGGACCGAAGCAAGCTAGAAGTATCCTTGACGCTCACCAACAAGTTTGAAGGGCTAGAGGCAGATGCTGAGGACACCAGTGCCGGGAGCCTGTTTCTGAGGTGGGTGAGGCCGGCCTCTGCCCCCACCTGCCTGAGCGCCCCAGCCCTGAGGCCTATGAAACACCCTGACTCTGAGGAGGCCATTCTACCTTCTTCCTAAGCTCTCTTATCCTTCAGGAAGTTCTCCCTGAACCCCAACTCAAATTCTTCTTGCTACAGTCCACAGCCGACTCCTAGCCATTTCCCCAGAGGCTGGCCTCTGGGGTACTTTCCTGAGGTCTCCCTTTGGGGCTGGTGCCCTGGAGCCTGCCCTATTCCTTCTAGCAACCTCAGCTTTTTGCTCTGTGTTTAGCTGAAGGCAAAGGCATGATTAAGATATGGCAGGTATGGGTGTTTGCATATTGTTGTTCTGCTCACCAAATGCCTGTGTATGTATGAGTTGTCATTTATTCTTAAGAATAAGCTAGCCCAGCACGATGGCTCAAGCTTATAATCCCAGCACTTTGGGAGGCTGAGTCGAGAGGATTGCATGAGCCCATGGGTTTGAGACCAGTCTGGACAACATGATGAAACCTCATCTCTACAATAAATCAAAAAATTAGCTGGGCGTGGTGGCGAAAGCCTGTAGTTCCAGCTACTTAGAAGGCTGAGTTGAAAGGATCACCTGAACCCAGTAGGTTGAGGCTGCAGTGGCCATGAGTGTGCACTCCAGCCTGGGCGACAGAGTGAGACTCTGACTGAAAAAAAATAAAAAAGAATAAGCCATGAGGTAGGAGTGGCCTCCCCTCCTCACAGCTGAGGAAAGACTCCGTAGTTATGTGACTTGTTCAAGGCCCCATAGCTATGGTTGGTGGAGTTTGTATTCTGGTTCCTCATCCTTGCTGAGTGCAATGGTCAGGAGATGAGCTTGCAGCCTTTCTTCCCAGTTCGGCAAAAGTGAGTGGGAGGACCCAGCAGGGCGGGGCCAGGCATCTGGGCAGAAGAGGAGCTGAATTACCAGCTTGAGCTCTCTGCCAACAAGGCACCTCCTTCCACTAATTCATTCACCCAATAAACAAATAAAGCTGGGTGCACTGGCTCATGTCTATAATTCCAGTACTTTGGGAGGCCAAGGTAGGAAGATTATTTCAGCCCAGGAATTTGAGACCAGCCTGGGCAACACAGTGAGACCTCATCTCCACAAAAATATTAAAAAATGAGCCAAGCATGGTGGCGTGTGCCTGTAGTCCCAGCTATTCCAGAGGCTGAGGCAGAAGGATCACTTGAGTCCAGGAGGAAGGATCACCTAAGCCTAGGAGGTCGAGGCTGTGGAATCATGATTGTGCCACTGTACTGCGGCCTGGCGGATAGAGTGAGACCCTGATTTAAAAAAGTAAAAAAAACAACCAAGTTGGCTTGGCATTGTGCTTTGTCCTGCCACCAATGAGCTGCTATCAGGGTGGCAGGGCTGGGTACACACAGGGTACACCCCAGAGGCAGATGGGTATCAGATGCTGAGAGCTCAGGAGAAGGGACAATGGACTCGGAGGAGGATGTGTGCACTTCATCTGAGGGACTCAAAGGAAGGCAGTTTGTGGGAGGGTTTTCTAGGCCATGACACCCCTCGCTCTCCCCACCTCCTGGCTCCTGTGAGGAGAGCAGGGCCCACAGGCTGTCAGGCCTCTGGCAGCCTCACACCCATGCCCTCCCCTCCTCTCCCCTTCCCTGCTCCCCTCATCACTGCTCTCCTCCTGTAGCACCAAGCAGATGCTGGCTGACATCATACAGTTCCACCCTGGGGACTCCCTCCAGGAGATCCTGTCCCTCTCAGCTTCCAGTGAGCAGGTAAGTGACTGGGCCACCCACAGGCTCTGTCTCATTCATACCAACCCCACCTGCCACTGACGTCCTCCCCTGGACCTCTCCCACAGTGCTCACCTGTTGTGAGAACTCTAGAAGGTCAAGGCCTCTCCTGGCCGGGAGGAGCCACAGGCTATAGTCACAGGACTCCACCCTCCTCTCCACTGTGCACACTGAAACAAGAACCCGCTATGTCTGCTAGGGTTGTGGCAGACATGCCAAGAGGCAGTCTGGGAAGGCTTCCCTGAAGAGCATAGGGCCTGTGCTCAGAAAAGGACTGGTCTGCTTGAAGGGAGGCAGGAGGTGGGGGGGTGAGGAGGCAGGCTGGGCCAGCTGGAGGGAGGACTATACCAGGGACTTCCCAGAGGAAAGGTAGTGGTGGCCAGTAACGGCATGTCCTGAAACACAGAACAGGGAGGGCAGTGACCCATACCCTAGTATCATCATAAAGGCGCATTATTGGGAAGTTGCAGCCAGTGTCTGTCCAGAATCCTCTATGCTGTACCTTCTGTCTGGGTCTCCTTTGGGCCACTCCCCAGTGGTAATCCACAAGGCCCTTCCCATGTCACACTGTGTGCTAGGATGTTGAAGTCCCGTGTGGGCTACACCTCCAACTGTACCCCCCAGGGCTGGGCTCTGGGGAACTTTCCTGATGACGTTCGGAAAAGTGCTTAGGTCTCCCTTTGTTGCTGGAGCCCCGGGGCCTGCCCTGGTTTGGGGGCAGAATGGTAGGGCCTGGTAGACCTTCCAGCATTTCTGCATCCCCAGGAAGTGGCCCACAAGCGGCTGATGTGCCGACGCCAGGCCTGTGAGGCCCAGACCCCAGAGCCACTGAGGCGACACCGCTCACTCATGGCTCACTCCCTCCTGCCACTGGCGGAGAAGCAACGGCGTGTCCTGCGGAACCTGCGCCGACTTGAGGGCCTGGGGCTGGTCAGCGCCCACAACGGCTATCAGGGGCTAGTGGACGAGCTGGCCAAGGTGATTCCTGGGCCTGTGCACCTGTGTATGTGTGTCTGTGTATGTTTGCCTGTCCATGTGTGTCTGTGTATGTATGCCCGGGTGTGTATGCCTGTGTGTACCTGTGTTGCCTGTGTGTGTGCTTATGTCGCCTGTGTATGTGCCCATGTGTGTGTGTTCACACATACATGCATGGGGGGGTTGATCCATAGTGCTGGCATTCCAAGGGCTGGCCTCTCCCTGGTGAGCGGCTATCCAAAATTGCTACCAGCCAGAGGAAGGCGAAGAATTCATTCAGAAGGAAAGGGCTTGGAATTAGCCAGGAAAAGGAATGTGTCTGCAGTGCTGTTTTACTAAAAACGAGCGCTGGGCATGATGGCTCACGCCTATAATCCCAGCACTTTGGAAGGCCAAGGTGGGAGGATTGCCTGAGCCCATGAGTTTGAGACCAGCCTGGGCAACTGGGGAAGACTTCATCCCTAAAATAAATCAAAAAATTAGCCGGGTGTGGTAGTGCACGCCTATAGACCCAGCTACTTGGAGGGCTGAGGCAGAAGGATCGCCTGAACCCAGCAGTTCAAGGCTGCGGTGGCTATGAGTGTGCCACTGCACTCCATCCTGGGTGACAGAGTAAGACTCCAACTCAAAGAAAAAAACAATTAAAAAAAAGGAACCTTGAAATCAGTGACTCCTCAGTAGGGAGATGCCTTGGGAGTTGGGCTGGGAGCCTGGAGGTTATCCCCTTTCTGGGAAAAACAGCCTTGAAGTTTTCCTTTTCCTGCAGATCCTCACAAAGTGTAGTTCTGGGGGCTTCAGGCACTGAGGCTCCCCTGCCCAGAAGGGTCACTGATCCCCTCACTTGGTCCCCACCCCAGGACATCTGCAATCAGCACAGGCACCGGCAGCGGCAGAAGGTGGAACTGGTGAAGCTTCAGGCCACATTCCAGGGCCTGAGTGCTAAGACCACCTTCTACGAGGAGCAGGGTGACTACTACAGCCAGTACATTCGGACCTGTCTGGACCACCTGGCCCCTAGCTCCAAGTAGGTGCCACCTTTCCATGCCCAGAATATTTCCCGTGACTTCTCACCCCACCCATGTTGCCCTTTGTCCTCCTGCCTTTCAGCATTTTTTTTTTGAGTTGGGGTTGCTTTCCGTCACCCAGGCTAGAGTGCAGTGGCACAATCAAGCCTCCAGCCACCTGAGTAGCTGGGACTATAAGCGTGCACTACCATGCCTGGCTAATTTTAATTTTTTTAGAGATGAGGCCTGCCCAGACTGGTCCTGGTCTCAAGCAATCCTCTTGCCTCAGCCTCCCAAAGTGCTAGAATTACAGACGTGAGCCACCATGCCTGGCCATCTTTCAACTTTAAAAGGGGACTCTCACCCCAGCACTTTCCCTTCCTGACTCTGGTCTTCAAGCCTCATTCACAAAGCCTGGGCTCACATGCAGCCCCCCTCCTCTGGCTTCCATCCTTGAGAATTCTTCCTCAGGATCTAATTTCCTTCCTTCCAGCCACAGAGAACAAGTGTCTTTGGTGGCAAAGAGTTTGTTGGATGCATTCTCTGGGGCTTTCTTTTAATCAGGAGTTCTGGGAAGGGGAAGAAACAGCCTTCTCTTCATTACACTGCGGCCCAGCTCCTGGAGAAGGGTGTCCTGGTGGAAATTGAAGATCTTCCCGCCTCTCAGTATGTGTCTTTGGAGGGCAAGCTGTCAGGCCCCTCCTCCCCTAACTTGGGGGTGAACCTCTGGACTGGGCACTGGGTGGAAGGAAACAAGGAGCATGGTCTTGGCCTTGAAGAAGCCTCTAGAATTATAGCAGAGATGGCATCCCAGACAGAAAGTGAGGGACAGTGGACATGGGCTAGCATAGTTCTAGATGCCCCAAGGCAGAGGATGCTGGGAAAGCTCCTGGGGGCAAGAACAGCCAGGCCCATCAAAGAGTATATGGTGAAAGAATCGAGAGAAGCCACCCCAGGAATGACAGGAAAGCCTTGCCCTGGGTGACACACTGCTGCCTCGGGTAAGGAGCAATGGGTGGGGCTGGCCCTAGAAAGAGGCATTGGGTACCTGTTTTGAATCCTGTTCCTGACA
The DNA here is from genome assembly GCA_027257055.1 of Cephalopachus bancanus. Lineage (NCBI taxonomy): Eukaryota > Metazoa > Chordata > Mammalia > Primates > Tarsiidae > Cephalopachus > Cephalopachus bancanus. Next base: position 732,467 of record JAPVLO010000633.1, read on the forward strand.
GCTTCAGAAATGTCATCTTCGATATCACTCCTGGAGATGAGGCAGGAAAGTTCGAAGTAAACGCCAAGTTCCTGGGTGTGGACATGGAGAGATTTCAGCTTCACTATCAGGTGATGGGACCCTTCCATGAGCCCTCAAGACACCTGCCAGGCTTTAGGTGCTCGCCTAAAGGGAGTCACTGACCTCGTTTCCCTGAAACCCAGACGGTGCCAGCCAATCAGTATTGTCCATTCAAGAGAAGGGTGGGGGTCCACAAACCAAACCCCTTTTCCCCATGCCCTGACACAGACCCCACTGCCAAGCATCAGGAGAGTGGAGTGGGCTGGTGGTGTCAGAAGCAGGATTCATATTTGAAGCCCTAGCACATTTCAGGAACTTTACTTCACTTAATGTTACTTCACTTAATCCTCTCCCCTGCTCTGAAGTATTATCCCTATTTTACAAGCTCTGAGGCTAAAAGGTTAGGAGGATGACCTAAGTCATAGGCCATGATCAGGAGAGCAGTGATTTTAAACCTAAATCTTTTTGCTCTGCTGTTTTGCCTTTTGTGAGAAAACGGATTTTTAAGCCCTGGGTCTGTCTCAGTTGATGTTTGTCAGGTTGCTGGCACTCTCTTAGCCTCAGTTTCCTCATTTGTGTAGTAGAGTTTCTTTTTTTTTTTTTGAGTTGGAGTCTCACACCATCGCCCAGGCTGGAGTGTAGCGGCATGCTCACAGCCACTCCAGCGTCGACCTACTGGGCTCCGGCGATCCTTCCAACTCAGCCTTCCAAGTAGCTGGATCTACAGGCACACACTATTATGCCTGGTTAACTTATTTATTTATTTATTTATTTATTTATTTATTTTTGAGTGGGAGTTTCACTTTGTCACCCAGACTGGAGTGCAGTGGCTGCTCCCGGCCACCACAGCCTTGACCCGCTGGGCTCCAGCGATCCAAGTAGCTGGAACTACAGGCGCGCGCTACCATGCCTGGCTAATTTTTGATTTATTGTAGAGATGAGGTCTCGCCAAGTTGCCCAGGCGGGTCTCGAACCCACAGGCTCAGGCAATCCACTCACCTCAGCCTCCCAAAGTGCTGGGATCACAGGCTGAGCCACCAAGCCCAGCTCTTTTTGATTTATTGTAGAGACAGGGTCTCACCATGTTGCCCAGGCTGGTCTCAAACCCACAGGCTCAGGCAATCCTCTTGCCTTGGCCTCCCAAAGTACTGGGATTACAGGCTTGAGCCACCGTACTCAGCCATGTGAAGTTTCAATGCCTTGCTTCAGTGGCCTGTGCCACTGGGGACTGCAGAAATCTCCGTGATGTCAGTGTTTTATGGACAGTTTGGCTGGACCAAAGTCAAAAGCCCTTACACTTCCCTCCCTACCCCTTCCCTCCAGGACCTCCTGCAGCTCCAGTATGAGGGTGTGGCTGTCATGAAACTCTTCAACAAGGCCAAAGTCAATGTCAACCTTCTCATCTTCCTCCTCAACAAGAAGTTCTTGCGGAAGTGACAGAGGCAGAGAGAGGGTGCTGCCCAAGCCCCTCCTACTTTGCTGGATGCTTTTCTTCAACACTAACTCCCTACTCTGCTTCCCTGTAGGCACCCAAGCTCAGGACTGGGAAGGCCCAAGGATTTTTTTTTTTCTTTTTGAGTTGGAGTTGCACTCTGTCGCCCAGGCTGGAAAGCAGTGACACACTCACAGCCACCGCAGCCTCGACCTGCTGGGCTCAGGCGATCCTTCCGCCTCAGCCTTACTGGTAGCTGGAACTACAGGCACGTGCCACCATCCCCAGCTAATTTTTTTACTATTGTAGAGATGAGGCTTGCCAAGTTGCCCAGGCTGGTCTCAAACCCCTGGGCTCAGGCAATCCTCTCACCTTTGCCTTCCAAAGTGCTGGGATTATAGGTATGGGCCACTGCACCTGGTGGCCCAAAGATTCCTACCCCTGCCCGGCTGGATGGGGCTTGCCTGCTTGGCCGCAGGCAGTGTCTCTTCTGATGTGCTAAATCGAGCCTTGCTGGGAGTCCGGCCACGTGGCTTTTACCACATGTGACAAACCCCAGGTTTTCCAGCCAGAAGGGGAGACCCAAACCTGGAGCTTGCACTGTGGCCTGGGGGGCTGTTGCTCTTGGGTCTGCTACTGCCCTCCTGTGGTCACCCCCATATTACAAGCACTGCGCCAGCGGCCTGCTTTCCCCTATGCCTTCCTTCTCTGCACTCCCATAAAACCAGGCCAGGCTCCCTGTCCTTACCGCCCACTCCATCATCCCTACCCCCTGCTCCATCAGCTGTGGGTGCTCCTGTCCTGCTGGGGCCCAGACCGCTGGGACGCCATTCACCTTCCAGTCCTCAGGCTCTCACTGGCCAGGGAGTGGGAGGGCAGTGCTTGTGAATGCCTGTGTGGCATGTGGCACTGTTGGCGTCCGTGGCCAGATGACCTCCCGTGAACCTCAAATCTCATTTCTTGTTCGTGGTCTGTTCTATATGTGGGTTACCAGGGTATTTAATCTCTCCCACCTCTGTGCTCTGGATCAATGCAGCCTGATTCATGGCTTTAATTCTTTCATTTTTCTTAGCTCAGAGAAACAGTTCTCATCTCCCATATTCAAGCTAATATCCATGCCAGTCTTTGATACCTTGTATTTAAAGTCACCTGGGGTCAGGGCCATAGGGTTCTCACTGGTGTTTAAGATCTTATTATTTCAGCTTAAAATGATCAGAGAGCCGTCTTTCCCTTTTCTCTTTCACCCGCGGGACTCTCAGGCCTCCGAGCTGCTGCTTCCAGGCAGTTCCACAGACCTGCCGTCCTGCCTCTGCCCCTGCTAGCTCTTGTCCCCCCATCTGCCCAGCTTCCTGTCCTGTTGCCCTTCTGATTTTACTTTAATAAAGGGGCTGTTACTCCCACATCCGTTGTTAACTCCTTATTCTCTTCCTGCGGAGCAGGGCTCCATCTTCGCTGAGAGCCGGGAACCCTTCCTGCGGCCTCCCCCGGCCCACTGCCTGCCTCCAGTGTGGCCCATTCTGCCCATCTGAGCTCATAAAAGCTTAATGAGATGTGGCATTCATCCTCTCTCCTGTCCCCCAAGGGACAGAGAGGAGTAGGGCTGCCTCGGTTTCGAGGCTGTTCTGTCAGCCGCTCTGAAGACTAAAGCTGAGAGGAGAAGCCAGGCTAAGTTCTCCCACCGTTTTGTGACAGGTTCTTTTCCTGAGCCCTAGGTGGTGACACCCCAGGTACTGAGCTGCCACTCCTGCAGGATGGCAGATTCCACCCTGATCCAAATCCCCTTCCATGGGAAAGGCTGCCTCCTTGCCTCTCTGTTTTTAGGAAGTAGGGAGGGAAGTCTGGGGTAGAGGGCAGTACAGGCAGACACCTGCCCTGGCATCTGAACTCCCCAGCAGCTCCTACTGGGTGCCCATGTCTGCCTGGCACAGCCTGCCTCCCTCCACTCCGTCCCATTCTGTCACTCAGGATCTGTCTTGCTGTCACATCCAATCTTAGTCACAGCCTCTCCCCCCACTTAACATGTCACAGCAAAGACTTCAAGTATTGCTTCACTCTGGGTGACAGTGACACCAGTGGATCCACATTTCTACACGTGATCAGTCATCATTAAAAATTTCACACCAAGTGGCCCCGCGACTGTCCCACTGTGATGCACCCCCAATCACATGATCATAGCCACATATGCCACATGGAGAAATGTCACAATAGCTACCATTACTGAGTGCCTGCTGTGGGCTGGGATAGTTGCAAACGTTCACTCCTCACAACCTGACAAAGGTAAGTGGCCACCACCTTGGTCTAACATGGTGAAGCTGAGGTTCAGAGGGCTGGACCTGATCACTACCCATGACTACTCAACTGGTCAGGCCAGAACAGGGCTTTAACCTCAGGCCTGTCCACTCGGAGTGGGTGTATTTATTCCCCTGCATTTTTCTCTTCTCTGAGGGAAACATTTTCACTTCCTCCAACCTACCTTCTCAAGCCCACCCCACGCTCCTCCACCCTGGTAATGGTCCTTGAGAAGCTGGAGTTTATCCGTGTCCTTGCTGACCCTCAAATGCCCGATCCAAGATACAGCCATTTGGCTCTGGTGGGTGGGAGTATATGCTGGTACAAACTCTGGAGGGCCATTTAGCAACATCAAGATCATAAGGTCTTTTTAGATAAGGTGGCATGAAAAAAAACTAGTGCAGGGTGCCAGGACAACTCACTGGGGAAAAATGGTGCTGGACCAACCAGATATCCACATGCAAGAGGAGGAGGTGGGATTCCCACCCCACACCCTATACAAAAAACTCAAACATATCACAGACCTAACTCAAAGAGCGAAAAATATAAAACTTACAAGAAAACAGATATAAATTTTTTTGACTTTGGACCAGGCTCGGTGGCTCAGCCTGTAATCCTAGCACTTTGGGAGGCTGAGGTGAGTGGATTGCCTGAGCCCACAGGTTCAAGACCAGCCCAGGCAACTTGCCAAGACCTCATCTCTACAATAAATAAAAAATAAGCCAGGTGTGGTAGCATGGGCCTGTAGTTCCAGCTACTTGGAAGGCTGAGGCAGAAGGATCACCAGAGCCCAGAAGGTGGACACTGGGGTGGCTGTAAGCGTGTCACTGCACTCCAGCCTGGGCGATGGAGTGAGATTCCAACTCAAAAAAAAAAAAATTCTGACCTTGGATTAGGCAATGGTTTCTAAGGACATCAAAAGCACAAGTGGCAAAAGAAAAAAACAGGTAAATTAAAAACTGGTGCTTGAAAGGACACCCTCAAGAAAATAGAAAGGCAATGTACAGAGTAGGAGAAGATATCTGCAAATCACATATCTGAAAAGGGATTTATATCTGAATATATAAAGAAATCATAGCAATAAAAATACAACCCAATTAAGAAATGGGCAAAGAGCCGGGCTCGGTGGCTCAGCCTGTAATCCCGCACCTTTGGGAGGCTGAGGTGAGTGGATTGCCTGAGCCCGCGGGTTCGAGATCCGCCTGGGCAGCGAGACCTCATCTCTACAATAAATCAAAAAATCAGCCGGGCGTGGTAGCGCACACCTGTAGTTCCAGCTACTCGGAAGGCTGAGGTGGAAGGATTGCCGGAGCCCAGCAGGTCCAGGCTGCGGTGGCCAGGAGCGGCTACTGCACTCCAGTCTGGGCGACAGAGTGAGACTCCAACTCAAAAAAAAAAAAAAAAAAAAAAAGAAATGGGCAAAGGATTTGAACACGCATCTCCAAAGAAGATATACACATGGCCAATAAACATCCGAAAGTATGTTCAATATCACTAGTCATCAGGGAAAAGTGAATCAAAATCACCATGAGGCCTGGCACGGTAGCTCACACCTGTAATCCCAGCACTTTGGAAGGCCAAGAAGAGAGGATTGCCTGCGGCCAAGAGTCGGAGACCAGCCTGGGCAACATGGCAAGACCTTGTCTCTACACTAAATCAAAAAAGCAGCTGGGCGTTGTGGTGCACACATGTAGTGCCAGCTACTTGGAAGGCTGAAGCAAAAGAATCACCTGAGCTCAGCAGGTCGAGGCTGCAGTAGGCATGATCATGCCACTGCACTGCAGCTTGAGCGACAGAGTGAGACTCTGACTCAAAAAAAAAGAAGAAAAGCACTATGAGATACTATTTTAGCTGGGTGCGTGGCTCACGACTATAATCCCAGCACTTTGGGAGGTGGAGGCAAGAGAATTGCCTGAGTCCATGAGTTCAAGACCAGCCTGGACACCATGACGAGATCTTGTCTCTACAATAAATTTTTAAAAAATTAGCCTGGCATGGTGGCACATGCCTGAGGCTGAGGCGGACAGATCGCCTGAGCCCAGCAGGTCGAGGCTGCGGTGGCCATGAGCATACCACTGCACTCCAGCCTGGGCGACAGAGAGAGACTCCGACTCAAAAAAAAAAAAAAAAGAGAGAGATACTATTTTGTTCTCACTAGGATGGCTAAAATAAAGCAGACAGCTGGGCTCGGTGGCTCAGCCTATAATCCCAGCACTTTGGGAGGCCAAGGTGAGTGAATTGCCTGAGCCCGCGGGTTTGAGACCCACCTGGGCAACTTAGCGAGACCTCATCTCTACAATAAATCAAAAAATTAGCCGGGCGTGGTAGCACGCGCCTGTAGTTCCGGCTACTTGGAAGGCTGAGGCGGAAGGGTCACCGGAGCCCAGCGGGTTGAGCGGCCACTGCCCTCCAGTCTGGGTGACTGAGTGAGACTCCAACTCAAAAAAAAAAAAAAAAAAGCAGATAGACAATGACAAGTGTTGGTGAGGATGTGGAGAAGTTTTAACTCATAAAATGCTAGAAGAGTTGTAAAATGGTGGAGCCACTTTGATAAACAATATGGCAATTCCTCAAAATATTAAACACAGTTATCACGTGAAACAACAATTCCGCGCCTAGGTATATACCCAAGAAAACTGAAAGCGTATGTCCACACAAAAATCTCCCCACAAATGTCTATAACAGCATTATTCATAATAGCAAGAAGTGGAAACAATCCAAATGTCCATTAGCTGACGAATGGATAAACAAAAGGTAGTAGAACCACACAATGGAATATTATTCAGCCATCAAAAGGAATGAAGTACCAACATATGCTACAACGTGGATGAATTGGAAAACGTGCTAAGTGAAAGAAACTGACACAAAAGGTCACATAGTGTAGAATTTCATTTCTGTAAAATGTCCAGATAGATCCATAGAAATAGACTGCAGATTCACAATTGCAAGGACCTGGGAAGGGGAGACTGGAGAGTGATACTAATGACTGTGGGATTTCTTTTTGGGGGTGAAAAGCATGTCTGGAATTTGTAGTGGTGGCTGCACAACTCTGGGAATACAGTGAAAACCACTAAATTGTATACTTTATTTATTTATTTAATTATTTATTTTTGAGTTGGAGTATCACTCTGTTGCCCAGACTAAGTGCAGTGTCACGCTCCCGGCCACTGCAGCCTCGACCTGCTAGGTTCTGGCAATCCTTCCACCTCATGACCACTGCAGCCTCGACCTGCTAGGTTCAGGCAAGGCTTCTGCCGTAGACTTCCAAGTAGCTAGAACTACAGGTGTGTACCAACGCACCCAGCTAATTTCTTGATTTTTTTTTTTTTTTTTAGTAGCTTCACTCTGTCACCCATGCTGGAGTGCAGTGGCACACCCACAGCCACCACACCCTAGACCTGCTGGGCTCAGGTGACCCTTCCACCTCAGTCTTCCAAGTAGCTGGAAACACAGGCATGCACCACCACACCCAGCTAATTTTGTTATTTATTGTAGAAACAAGGTCTTGCCAAGTTGCCCAGGCTGGTCTCGAACCCCTGGACTCAGGCAATTCTCTCACCTCTACCTCCCAAAGTGCTGGGATTATAGGTATGAGCCACTGTGCCCAGGAATTTCTTTCTTTCTTTTTTTTTTTTTGAGTTGGAGTCTCACTCTGTCGCACAGACTGGAGTGCAGTGGCCTTTCCCGGCCAGCGCAGCCTCGACCTGCTGGGCTCCAGTGATCCTTCTGCCTCAGCCTTCCAAGTAGCTGGAACTACAGGTGCACGCTACCACTCCCGACTAATTTTTTTATTTATTGTAGAGATGAGGTCTCGCCAAGTTGCCCAGGCGGGTCTTGAACCCGTGGGCTCAGGCAATCCACTCACCTCAGCCTCCCAAAGCGCGGGATTACAGGCTGAGCCACCGAGCCTGGCTGTAAATTTCTTATTTTATAGAGACAAGGTCTCACTATGTTGCCTAGGCTGATCTTCAACTCCTGGGCTCAAGCACTCCTCCTCACCTGAGATTCCCAAAGTGCTGGGATTATAGGACTGAGCCACCATGCCCAGCCAAGACCCTGTAAACTTGACAGTGGTGGTCACCTTTGGAGAGTGGGAATGAGAAGTCTCTTTCTGTGCTGCTATTATAATAAACTCATAGTACTCTTTTAAAAAAAATTAGAAATGAAGTCTTGCTATGTTGATCAGGCTGGAGTGCAGTGGTTGTTCACAGGAGCGATCATAGCTCACCGCAGCCTCTAGCTCCTAGCCTCAAGCGATCCTCCCACCTCAGCCTATCAAGTAGCTGGAACTACAGGTGTGTACCATGTCTGTCCACAGAGAGCTTCTATTACTCTTTTTTTTTTGAGTTGGAATCTCACTCTGTCACCCAGACTGGAGTGCAGTGGCTGCTCCCGGCCACCGCAGCCTCGACCTGCTGGGCTCTGGCGATCCTTCCACCTCAGCCTTCCAAGTAGCTGGAGCTACAGGCGCGCGCTACCACGCCTAGCAAATTTTTTAATTTATTGTAGAGATGAGGCCTGGCCAAGTTGCCCGGGCTGGTCTCGAACCCACAGGCTCAGGTAATCCACTCGTCTCGGCCTCCCAAAGTGCTGGGATTACGGGCTGAGCCACCGTGCCCAGCCAAGCAGAACTTCTTAACGTGGGTTCTACAAGCTATTACTGGTCTGCAGTTAAAAAACGCAGAAACTAGCCGGGCTCGGTGGCTCAGCCTGTAATCCTGCGCCTTTGGGAGGCTGAGGTGAGTGGATTGCCTGAGCCCGCGGGTTCGAGACCCGCCTGGGCAGCGAGACCTCCTCTCTACAATAAATCAAAAAATCAGCCGGGTGTGGTAGCGCATGCCTGTAATCCCGGCTACTCGGAAGGCGGAGGTGGAAGGATCGCCGGAGCCCAGCAGGTCGAGGCTGCGGTGGCCGGGAGCGGCCACTGCACTCCAGTTTGGGCAACAGAGTGAGACTCCAACTCAAAAAAAAAAACAAAAAAAACTGCAGAAACTGACAGCAAGCATTTAGATACTTTTTTGTACCTGAATACAATAAATGGAGGCTTGTATTTTATAGGTCTTTATGTCATTTTTCTAGTAGCTAGTTTTTACTGTGATTTACAAAAATATCACTCCATAACAGATTGGAAATTTAAAAAAATGCATCCTTCACTACAGACCATTTGATGTTCTAGAAGGCATACTTTTTTTTTTTTTGAGTTGGAGTCTCACTCTGTTGCCCAGGCTGAGGTCATTGCAGCCTTGACCTGCTGAGCTCAGGCGATCCTTCTGCCTCAGCCTTCCAAGTAGCTGGAACTACAGGCATGTGCCACCATGCCTGCTAATTTTTTTTATTGTAGAGATGAAATCTCGCCAAGTTGCCCAGGCTGGTCTCGAACCTGTGGGCTCAGGCAATTCTCTCACCTCAGCCTCCCAGAGTGCTAGGATTATAGGTGTGAGCCACCACACCCGACTAGAAGGCATACTTTAATACCGTGACATAAGAATGCATTTGCTCTGTTGAATTAAACTAGGAACACTTATATACAACTATAAGTTGTCAATTTACTATAAAAAATAAACTAGAGAGACTGAGTGGAGAGTAGCTGAGATCATATTGTACATGCAATTTTAAATTCAGCTGTCTTCACTTAGCCATGACAAATGCTTTCCTCTGTCCTTAGAATTTCTTCAAAAATATTATTAATGCCTATTATATAGCCCATATGTTTAATGTATTTAATATTCCTACAAGAGTGAATAGTTAGCTGGGCTCGTGGCTCAGCCTGTAATCCTGCGCCTTTGGGAGGCTGAGGTGAGTGGATTGCCTGAGCCCGCGGGTTCGAGACCCGCTTGGGCAGCAAGACCTCATCTCTACAATAAATTAAAAAGAAAAAAATCAGCTGGGTGTGATAGCACGCGCCTGTAATTCCGGCTACTCGGAAGGCTGAGTGGAAGGATCGCCGGAGCCCAGCAGGTCCAGGCTGCGGTGGCTGGGAGTGGCCACTGCACTCCAGTCTGGGCGACAGAGTGAGACTCCAACTCAAAAAAACAAACAAACAAACAAAAAAGAGTGAATAAGATTTTCATCATTATAAACAACTCTGTGGTGGACATCTTTGTGTACAAGATCTTTATCACATTTCTTTTTTTTTCTTTTGAGTAAGAGTCTCACTGTGTCACCCAGGCTGGAATACAGCAGCATGCTCAAGGTCACTGCAGCCTCGACCTGCTGGGCTCAGGCGATCCTTCTGTCTCAGCTTTCCAAGTAGCTGGAACTACAGGCATGTACCACCACACCTGTCTAATTTATTTTTAATTTTTTTTTATTGTAGAGACAAGGTCTGGTCAAGTTGCTCAGGCTGGTCTCAAACCCCTGGACTCAGGTAATCTTCTTGCTTCTGTCTCCCAAAGTGCTGGGATTATGGGTGTGAGCCACCACGCCTGGCCTTTATCATATTTCTTTTTTGAGTCGGAGTCTCACTCTGTACCCAGGCTGGAGTGCAGTGGCATGCTCACAGCTACTGCAGCCTTGACCTGCTGGGCTCAGGGGATCCTTCTGCCTCAACCTTTCAAGTAGGTGGAACTACAGGCGTGTGCCACCACGCCTGATTAATTTTTTTTTTAATTGGAGAGATGAGGTCTAACCAAGTTGCCCAGGATGGTCTTGAACTCATGGGCTCAGGCAATCCTCTCAACTTGACCTCCCAAAATGCTAGGATTATAGGCATGAGCCACCACACTCAGTCTTACCTTATTTTTTCTTTCTTTTTTTTTGCTGTTTTTTTGTTGTTGCTTTTTTTGAGTTGGAGTCTCACTCTGTCACCCAGGCTGGAGTGCCATGGCACACTCACGGCCATTCCAGCATTGTCTTGCTGGGCTCCAGCGATCCTTCCAAGTAGCTGGAACTACAGGCGTGCGCTACCATGCCCGGCTAATTTTTGATTTATTGTAGAGACAAGGTTGCCCGGGCTGGTCTCAAACCCGTGGGCTCAGGCAGTCTACTCGCCTCAGCCTCCCACAGTGCTGGGATTACAGGTTGGGCCACCAAGCCTGGCCTTTTTTTTTTTTTTTTTTTTCAGTCAGAGTCTCACTCTGTTGCCCAGACTGGAGTGCAGTGGTACACTCACGGCCACCCCAACGTCGACCTGCTTGACTCAGGTGTTCCTTTCGCCTCAGCCTTCCAAGTAGCCGGAACTACAGGCACTTGCTACCAAGCCTGGCTATTTATTTATTTAATGTAGAGACAAGATCTTGCCAAGTTGCCCAGGCTGTTCTCGAACCCACGGGCTCAGGCAATCCACTTGCCTTGGCCTCCCAAAGTGCTGGGATTACAGGATGAGCCGCCGAGCCAGACTACCAAATTTCTATTATCTCCTTAGACTAGATTACTAAAGCAAAAATGAGTAGATCAAAGAGTATAAACTTTTACAAAATTATTATTTTTTTCTTAATTATAATACATATTCACTGTAGGAAATTTATGTATATAAAATAAAAAAGGTAGAAATAACTCATGATACCATAACCAAGTGATAGCCACTGGGAACACCTGGATGTATTTTCTTCCAATCATATTTGAATTAGAATCATGCTATGCATCTTTTTTGTACCCTGCTTTTTCCATTTAACATTGTAAACATTCTCCCACATTAGATGGAATATAGCATAGTCTGCTTAATCCATCTGTTGTAAAATAACCACCTAGATTGTTTAAGTTTTGATGTATAAAATAATGCTATATTGCAAATCCTTTGTGGAGCTCATCTGCTGGGGTGTTCATTCCAGTCCCTTCCTTTAGAGAACAATCTTCTGTCCTCCCATGTGCCTGGGAAGACTGAGGGTTTGCAGGACCTGCCTCCCGCATGGGCTCATAACTCCAGACCAGCCACTCAGACTTTCCTTCCCTCTGCCTTGGGAATCTGAATTCTGAGGGATGGCACCTGGACAGGGCACCCTGAAAAGGCAGCCACCAGTTTTCTGCACTGGGGTCCCCAGAGGGGTTGGTGGCCTTCCTTCCCAGGTCAAATCATCTTACTCCTCTTACAACTCCGAGAGCTGCCCAGCACCCTCCCAGCAAATCCCCCACTCACTGAAGATCCCCAGCACCATGCTTTGCTGTTTACAAAGGTTCCTTCCTGATACATCCCTGCTCATAAATCTTTGCGCCCATGTTTATTTCCTTGGACTACATTTCTAGAAGGAAAGTTGCTGGGTCAAAGCAGATGTATTCTATAAAGGACCTTTTCACATGTAGTCTAATGTGCTCCAGAAAATCTGGGCCAATTAACAGGAAGCAAGGGAGGGAGGGAGGGAAAAAAGAGAAAGGAAAGAAGAAAAGGAGGGAGGAGAGGAGGGAGGGAGGAAAGGAAGGAAGAGAAAGTGAGAGAAAACTGTATATACCACTGGGACTAGAGGTTCAAGGTCCAGAAAGACGCCCAGACGGACTCTGCTGCAAATCAACACAGATGCGTCCTCGCTGGGGCTGTGAAACCTCCCAGCTACCTTTCCACTAGTGCAGCGTAAGAGGGCCCCTTTCCCCACAAGAAGCAGGAGCATTTTACAAATATGTACTGTCAAATGCAAGCTGATATCGTGAAATGGATCCTGGGCACAGAAGAAAGGACATTAATGGGAAAACTGGTAAAATCAAATAAATTCTAGAGTGTTTAGTTCATAGTAATATGTTCATATGGGTTTGCTCATTTTAATAAATATACCACAGCAATGTAAGACAGCAACCTCAGAGTAAACCCAGTGAGGAGTACCCAGGAACTCTCTGTACTATCTTTGTAACTTTTCCATAAATCTAAAATTATTACAAAATTAAAAGTTTATTTTTAAAAATGTGTTACACCAATTTATAGTCCCACTAAGAGGGCATGGAAGTGTTCGTCTAGCCACACCCTTGACAGCAGCCAGTTTTTTTAAAAAATTTAATCCTTCAACAAATATTTATTAAATGCCTTAGGTGCCTTGGGATACGTCACCGAACAAAGCAGACATAGATCAATGCCCTCGTGGGACTGACGCTGCAGCAGAGAAAGACAGATACTCGACTATGTTAGAAGTAATAAGGGCTTTGGGAAAAGGGAAAAACAGGGTGACGGACGCCAGCGTGGAGGAAAAGCATGAGGAATGGGTCGCGATTGTCAAGAGGATGATCACTGAGAAGGCAAAGCCTCAGCAGTGACTGAAGGAGGGGAAGAGGTGAGCTGTGTGACTGTCTGGAACTGAGGTCTGAGAATAAAGGAGAAGGCCACGTATGACCTTTTAGGCCATGATAAGCTGGGGCAGAGACCACCAAATGCTCACCAAAGCCTCTGTTTACTCGGCTCCACCTCCCTCCAGCCCTCCTGCAGTTAGAACTTGATGACTAGTTTGGGCCAATGAACTGTGACTGGAATGTGTCACTTCCATGCTTGGACAATAAAAATCCCAGATGTGATTCTCTGATCTTTCTCTCCCTGATGTGGTATCTGTGTTCCAGATGGCACAGCTACAAGATGGCAGAGCCTCCATCAGCCCGGGTCCCTGAGTGACGATGTGGAGCACAGCCTCCTCCACGAACCTGGGTGTGACATGTGTCACGAGCCGATTCAACAGTCAGTCGCACCTTGGAGAGACAGCCACTGTCTGGCAACCGAGACTGTTCTTATGTTAAGCTGCTGAGACTTGGAGGATGCTTATCAGTGCGGTATAACTTAGCCCATCCAGCCTGACACAGAAGGACCTGGCTTTTACTCTGTGTTCACTGAGTCAATTGCTACGGAGGAAAAGGGAAGTCTCATTAATAGTCTTCTTTCTTTTATAATCAGTGAATGCAGGAGATAGTATTTTCTAAGATGCCATAACAAAATCTCTCCCTCCCCATGCTCTTCGTATAGGTGTACTGGCCCTCCTTCCAGAGGTGGCATCCTTGTTCCCTCCCTTGAATCTGGGCAGGCCTTGAACTACAGTGAAAGTGAAGCCGGGCTCGGTGGCTCAGCCTGTAATCCTGCGCCTTTGGGAGGCTGAGGTGAGTGGATTGCCTGAGCCCGCGGGTTCAAGACCCACCTGGGCAGTGAGACCTCATCTCTGCAATAAATCAAAAAATCAGCCGGGCGTGGTAGCGCCTGCCTGTAATTCCGGCTACTTGGAAGGCTGAGGCGGAAGGATCGCTGGAGCCCAGCAGGTCGAGGCTGCGGTGGCCGGGAGCGGCCTCTGCACTCCAGTCTGGGCGACAGAGTGAGACTCCAACTCAAAAAAAAAAGAAAGTGAGGTTATGTGATTTATGGCTTCCACGTGGTCCCAGTGGGCAACTTGCTCTTGGGCCCCTACCACCATGTTGTGAGGAAGTTTGAGCCATGTGAAATCAAGCATAGGTATTCTTGTTGACCTTCCCAGCTGAGGCCTTCACAGACATCCAGACACGTGAGGAAGCCTTTGAGATAACTCCAGCTGCCACTGTCTACAATTGTACAAGAAACCTTAAGCAAGAACTGCCTAGCCGAGCCAGTAAAGCCCAGGACCACAATCACACTAAAACAATGCTATTTTAAGGTACCAAGCTTGTTTTTTAGTTCTCTGAGTCAGGCTCTCACTCTGTTGCTCAGCCTAGAGTGCAGTGGAATGATCATGGCTCACCGCAGCCTTAGACATCTGGGCTCAGACAATCCCTCTGCCTCAGCCTCCCAAGCAGCTTGGACTACAGGTGTGTACCACCATATCTGGCTAATTTTAAAAAATATTTTGTAGAGACGAGATCTCACTATGTTGCCCATGCTGGTCTCGAACTCCTGGGCTCAAGCAATCTTCCCCCCTTGGCCTCCCAAAGTGCTGGGCTTACAGTCATAAGCCACCATGCCAGGCCCTCAAGCCTAAGTTTTAAGGTGGTTTAAAACATAGCAATAGATAACTGGAAGAGTGGAGCTGAACATTTCCCACTGTTTTAATCTAATATACCGGAATCTTTTTGCGGCAAGATGCCACCTTCTTGACAAACCCGCCTTTTCTCTTTCTAGTTAAAAGTGCTGAACAGTATGAGGAATGCATGAGGCCACTGGAGACATCCCTCTGAGTCCACTCAGATTTGTCAGTGAGGTTTTCTGGGTATAGCTGTTCAATGAACACATAGTAGGCTTTCAATAAATATATATTAAATGCACGAATACTGCCATCCACACCCCCGCATCTTGTCTAAGGGATAAATAACATCATCAATCTAATTAAATGCTTTCACAAAATGCAGATGCGTTATGTAACATTCCTCAGAAATACTGACGTATTATAAAACCTTTTATTACAAAAGGCTTACAGCAAAGTTTTCCTTTTCCTTGTTCTTCTCTTTAGTTTCCTTTTCATTAAACAAATAAAATTATATAGATCCATAATCTCCATTTAAGACTCAAGTCATACATACCAAAGTCAGGTAAAATACGTCTGCATTTTCCCCAAGGGAAGCCGTGTTGGGAGTTTAATATAGACGTTTCCAGGCCTTCTTTCCTTATACTTGTCTTCATGTATAGGCTTCTATTATGGCAGAATAGGTTTCCCAAAGATGGCCATGACAGCATTTCCCCTTCTGCAGGCTCTCGCAAAGCCTTGCTACTCCCCAGGAGGTGGAGCTTCTGTTCTCAGCCCTAGAACCTGGACAGGTCTCAGAGACTACGATGGAGTGATAGTACTTTTAGAGGTCAGAGCCTCCTTGTAAGAAATCTGGTTTCCCTGAAGCACTCACGCTGGACAGACCACAAGGAGAGACCAGAGAGAAAGAGATATCTTCCCCCAAGACAGGAACTAACTTAGAGAACCCCCAGAACACACACATCTGTAGCCAGGATTGACCTCAGATAACCATGACCCACTTTTACCTTCATGATATGCTCATTATAATATCATTAACATTGTGGTTTTATAAAATCCCCACCCACCTGGGTACCATGACAGTTCTGGTATGACCCTCTAAAGCCCGAAACTCCCCCACTGACGGGAGAGAGGAGTAGCAGAGATTCGGCTCTAAGACCATCCATTTCTAAGAAAATCCCACCCCAAACCAACTCCTTAACATCCATAAGAATAAAAATCATAGCTCAACAATTACTTGGGGGGAAGTGTGGTGGCTCACGCCTGTGATCCCAGCACTTTGGGAGGCCGAGGTAGGAGGATTGCTTGAGCTCAGGTGTTCGAGAGCAGCCTGGGTAACATAGTAAGACCCTGTCTCTACAAAAATTAAAAAATTTAACTGGATGTGGTGGCGTGCACCTGTAGTCCTAGTTACTTGAGAGGCTGAGGCAGAAGGATCACCTGAGCCCAGGAGATCAAGGCTGCGGTGAGCCATGATCATATCACTGCACTCCAACATGGGTGACAAAGTGAGACCCCAACTCAGAAACACAGACAATAACTGGGGGCAGAAACAGCGACTTTTTTTTAGATCAGAAAATACAGTTTATTTAAAAACTAAATTAGAAAGAGAGAGAGAGAGAAAGAGGAGATTCAACTTCCCAAGCTTAAGAAAACATGGCCTGGCCATAGCTCAAAGAACACATGCTACCCATAGCATAACAAGGCAATAGCCAACAGCGACTTTTTTTTTTTTTTGAGTTGGAGTCTCACTCTGTCGCCCAAGCTAGAGGGCAGTGGCACGCTCCCAGCCACCACAGCCTCAACCTGCTGGGCTCCGGCGATCCTTTCATCTCAGCCTTCCAAGTTGCCAGAACTACGAGCACACGCTACCATGCCCAGCTAATTTTTGATTTATTGTAGAGATGAGGTCTTGCCAAGTTGCCCAGGTGGGTCTCGAACCCGCGGGCTCAGGCAATCCACTCACCTCAGCCTCCCAAAGTGCTGGGATTACAGGCTGAGCCACCGAGCCCGGCCTACTTTTGTAAGCTATTTCTGCCGGCTCTCTTTTCTTGAGCATGTGCTCTTCTTCCGCTTAATAGAGCTTCTCTATTACCCACTTACTCAGTTCTCTAAGTGCCTGTTTGCAATTTCATTCCAAAGAGGAACACAAGAACTCGACGTTGGTCATCTCACACCAGGAAGAGCCCCCTTTCTCCAGGCCAGAGACTCACCTGCTTGAGTGTCCCAGCCTGGGTGCCAGATGTGTGAAAAAGCCTTTGAGGACCCTCCCGACCCAAACTCTGTCAGATGGCAACAGCACGAGACCTTGTCACCCAGCTGAACCCGGTCACTCCCCAGAATCATACACAGTAATAATTATGGTTGTTGAGATAGCTGATTAACACACACATACCTACACATGCTTATTTACATAAATGGCCTATTATACAGCTTGCACGGAGACTGGCTTTTTTTCATGGAACAATTTGTCTCTGAAACCGTTCTGTGTCAGCGGGACCCGATCCAGCTCGTGCTTTGTAAGGCTGTGCAGCGTTCCACAGCACAGATGTTCCATAACATGGCACAGATGATTTTCAAACATCTTTGGCTGTGGCCTGCTCTTCAAAGGAAAGTTTCCTTGGAAGCCCACTAGTTAAGAAGAGGCAGAACCAGCTCTGCCCAGTGCCCTACCCTTCTCTCCTGGAGGAAGAGGCACTGGAAGGAACTCCTGGCTTTCATGAACCCTTTAAAACCACTCACCTCCAGCCTGAGCAACATAGTGAATCCTTGTCACTACCAAAAAAATAAAAGTAAAAAAAATTAGCCGGGCATGGTGGTGTGTGCCTGTAGTCCCAGGTACTAGGGAGGCTGAGGTGGAAGGATCACCAGGGCCCAGAAGGTCAAGGATGCTGTGAGCTGTGGTCATCATGATCAAGTCACTTCACTTCAGCCTGGGTGACAGAGTGAGACCCTGTCTCAAAATGGACAAACAAAAAATCACTCACCTATTTCCAGGGCCCAGGAATAGGTGACAGCCACACATCTCAGGCTTGAATGTACATTCAAATTATTTTGCTCTTGCTCAAAGGTAAGCTGTGATTTACAGGTACAGAGAGGGGCCGAGGTTGTCTACAGTTCTGACAAGCTCCCAGGTGATGCTCACACTCACTTAGCAGTCGGGGGCTTTTCAGCGAACCCCAACTAGCTCCAGGTGAGCCCTCCTGTCTTCTCTAGTCTTCCAAGACGGTAGTAGAATTAAAGCCTAGACTTTTGAAAATATCTTTCCCCCATCTTAAAGATTGGGACTTCCTATTTCCACCTCTAGTCTCTGGCACCTCTTTTCATCTCCAAAATTCCTCCCACATTGGGGACAATGCCACCACAAGCATCTGGGCAAGTTCCCTCAGCACCTCGGGTGAACTTCCCAGGGTGGAGACAGAAGTCATGAACAAATGGGGCTGGAGAGTTGAGTCACATGTTCAGGAGTCCAGTTCTCTCTCTCTCTTTTTGAGTTGGGGTCCCACTATATTGCTCAGGCTGGAGTGCAGTGGCACGATCATGACTCACCACAGCCTCGACCTCCTGTGATCCTTCCACCTCAGACTTCCAAGTAGCTGGGATCCTTCTGCCTCAGCCTCCTGAGTAGCTGGGAATACAGACACACGTGTGCCACCATGTCTGGCTGATTTTTCGTAGAGATGAGGTCTTACTCGCTATGTTGCCCAGGCTGGTCTTGAACTCCTGGGCTCAAGTAATCCTCCTGCCTTGGCCTCCCAAAATGCTAGGATTATAGGCATGAGCCACTGCACCCAGCCAAGACTCTAGTTATCTTATTTGCACTTTAAATATCTGTCTTCGGGCCTGGTTCAGTGACTCAGCCTGTAATCTCAGCACTTTGGGAGGCCAAGGCGAGTGGATCACCTGAGCCCGCAGGGTCGAGACCCACCCGGGCAACTTGTCGAGACCTCCTCTCTACAATAAATCCAAAATTAGCCGGGCATGGTAGTGCGAGCCTGTAGTTCCAGCTACTTGGAAGGCTGAGGCAGAAGGATCAATGGAGCCCAGCAGGTCAAGGCTGCAGGGAGCATGCCACTGCACTCCAGCCTGGGTGACAGAGTGACTCCAATTCAAAACCAACCAACAAACAAAAGTCTGTCTTTGGGCTGGGTGTGGTGGTTCATGCCTAGGTGGGAGGATTGCTTGAGGCCAGGAGTTCCAGACCAGCCTTGGCAACACAGCAAGAGTCCATCTCGAGTTCACAAGTAAGAATTTAGTTATAAAATATAATAAAATAAAAATTTTAAATGAGGGGGGGAATGGGAAGAGACATGGACTTGGGAGCTGTATTCCTCTGTCATCTGCTGCCATTATGATACCTGCGCCAGCAGGGGTCCCTTTTTTGCCCTTTCTTGATACTCTTGCCCCAAATATGACTCCTCACCTCTCCCCACAACACTCCCCCTTTCAAGGGAGAAAGAGGCAGAGAAGGTCCTTTTGCAGTTTTTTGCATATTCCACAAACCTCTACCAGGCAGTGGGCTTCCCAGTACTACTGGGAAAGTGAGAGGGTTGCTTGAGCCCAGAATTTCAAGACCAGCCTGAGCAACATAGTGAGAACTTGTCTCTACGAAAAATAAAAATAAATAAGCCAGGTGTGACGGTGTGTGCTTGTAGTCCCAGGACCGGCATACTGAAGCCTCCTGAATTTGCCCTTGATTATGGAGCTTCCTCTTTTGTAGTGGATGGAAGGAGAGGTTCGTGGTTGCACAGCAGCAGAGTACCCTGTATGTTGGTTACATTATCTGTTGTAATCTCTGCAGCACTTTATGAATATCACTCACATTGTCACCGGGGAATTGAAGGCTCAGAGAGGGCCAGTGACTCACCCAAAACCACACAGCTAGAATCACCTGGGATTGGATCTTAGGTCTGTTTGCCCCAACCTTCTCTCCTAGCCTTCTCTGAATCTGAGCAATTCAGAGGTTCCAATGTGACCCACTGGATCTTTCAGGGCCCCTTTCCTTCTCATTAGCACCCTCAACCCTGAATCCGTGAGGGTGCTATCCCAACTGTCCTTATGAGGCTCCCCTCCGTGTGGGGTCCTGGGCCCCCAATGTCCCTGTAATGTAATGTAATGTAATGTCCCTGTGAACCTGTAGCCGGGATTCTCTTCCACAAAAGAGTGAGGCGGATGCGGTTTCCTCCCTTGTCCCTTGCTGGGCACAGAGAGTCCTGGGCTGGGATCCCATCGCCACTTCTTGCTGTGTGAACATGAATGTGCTCCTTAACCTCTCTGACTTCAGTGTGGTCGCCTGTAAAATGAGAAGGAAAATTCTTTGTCAGATGGGCTATTGCATGATGATGAAAATAGAGCACATAATGCCTTCCAGAATGCCTGGCATGAAGCAGGAAAGAAAACAAAACAAGCCTGCCCCCTTCACCCCAGCCTCACACCTTTCTCGTGGTCCGGAAGAAGGCGACACGCAGCCCCCTGGGGCCAGGTCTGCGAAGTGTGCGATAGAAGACTTGGAACTCCCCAGCCCTGAGAGCAGGGGTGGGGGTTGGGGGGGTGGAGCACACCCTGTTCCCTGAGGAATTTGGGGACCATGCCAGGATGGACGGCAAGAAGCTATTAGCCAGTATGTGCAACACGTGTGAGGGCAGTGTCTGACAGGAGAGCGAGCGGGAGCCTGCCAAGATACCAGCAAGCAGACTGTCGCCAAGGAGGAGGGGCAGTGTCAGCCACCACAGCACCACTTTCTAAGCACCCTGGCTGGCACGTCATGAATGTCCCATAAATGCATGATAGACAAAGGGGCTCTCTTCCAGGTAGGGGTCGAGCCAATGGAGGAAGTGACAGAAAAAGAGTGGTGATGGCCTGTGTCAACCTTGGGTGAAGGCCTAAGTTGCTCCTTATACTTACAGGCACACAGACCTATTCAAGGGGCAGTCAGGTAGGCGACAGGGCTCACAGGAGAGGGAGTAGTGTCTCGCTCTTTGATGGTTGCCTCTGTCAAACTCCGGGCCACCTATAAACAAAAATAAATAATAAATAAAAGTAAGAGAAGACAGGCTGGATGTACTGGCTCACGCCCACAATCCCAGGGCTTTGGGATGCCGAGGTGAGAGGGTAGCTTGAGCCCAGGAGTTCAAGACCAGCCTGAGCAACATAGTGAGACCTTGTCTCTACTAAATAAATAAATAAATAAATAAATAAATAAGCCAGGTGTGATAGTGTGTGCTTGTAGTCCCAGGTACTCTGGAGGCTGAGGCAGAAGGTTCACCTGAGCCAGGATGCAGTGAACTGTGATTATGCCACTGTACTCCAGCCTGGGTAACAGAGGAAAGAGAGAGAGAGAGAGGGAGGGAGAGAGAGAGAGAGAGAGAGAGAGAGAGAGAGAGAGAGCAAGAGATAGAGATAGAGAGAGAGAGAGATACAGGGAGACAGGGAGACAGAGAGCAAGAAAGAAAAATAGTAACAAACCGTGGAGAACTTCAGTCTTGAAAACACTGAGTGTAGCCTGGCTCATGCCTATAATCCCAGCACTTCGGGAGGCTGAGGTGAGAGGATTGCCTGAGCCCACAGGTTCAAGACCAGCCTGGGCAGCTTGGTGAGACCTCACCTCTATAATAAATTTTTAAAAAATTAGCTGGGCATGGTGGCGCATGCCTGTAGTTCCAGCTACTTGGAAGGCTGAGGCGGAAGGATCGCCTGAGCCCAGTAGGTCGAGGCTGCAGTGGCTGGGAGTGTGCCACTGCCCTCTAGCCTGGGTGACAGAGTGAGACTCCAACTCAAAAAAAAAAAAAAAAAAAAAAAAAAACAACTAAAAAAGAAAGAAAGAAAGAAAGAAAACACTGAATCTTCTAGCAGATGGCTGGGCAGGTGAGGGACCCCTGCCACCATGCTGCCCCTTCTCTGTGGAGCTGCTCTGTAGCTTGGAACTGGGAGGCCAGCACACAGTCCATCCAGCTTCTCCTCCCATTCTGCTGTCTCACCAAGCTTCTACCCTCGGGCCTTTGCATCTCCACAGAGGTTCCTACCTTCTAGAAGACTGGCAAGTCCTCAACCCCTCCTACAGGACCGGGCCTGTGAAAGATGGTTAACGTTGGCTTTCATGCCCTAGCTCCTTGCCCCACCAGCCCTCAGAGAGAGCCTGACGAGCATCACAAGGGTTGGTACACACAAGCACAGCATCCTGGGGAGGACCACACACGAACCCAACAGGCTTCCTGAGCTGCAAGGCACAACCCTCCCCTGTAACTATCATGGGAGGACTGGAGAGGGAGCCTTGAGCTTGTCCGCCCTTTACTGCCTCTCTGGTACAAACGGTGCCAGGGCCCCCTCCTATGCCCTCCAGGTGCACAGCCTCCTGTTGCTTAGCAACGGCGGCCTCCTCCTCATCCCTCAGCAACCTCCCCTTGGAGCTCTAGTAGCGGTCACAGCAGGGCGAGCTGGGCTGGACCTTGCAGGAGCCCCACCTCTGCTGGGGAACATGTGGGGGCAAGCCCCAAAATAGCCTGTGTGTGAAACCCGAGGTGCTCTTTGGACACTCAGGTCCCACACTGACTTTGGAAAGTCTGGCCGCTCCCTGTTCTTGGCTTCTTCCGACTGCTGCTTCTCCCTCCCACACTGGGCAGCTCATCCCCCTTCCGGGCTCTCGGACTCAGCCCCTCTCTCTGCCTTGGGTCACTGGGTCTCTCCTATGGTCTCTCCCTCTCTTGGGGCTCAGGTGTCACTTTTGCTGTCCCTTGTCCTTTTGTCCACCCTGCAACTCCTTGTCTGTGTGTGTGTTGTGTGTGTGTGTGTGTGCGTGCGCGCGCCTGGGTTCTGGCGCCAACTCCCCTTCACTTATGGGATCCTCTCACTCCCTACCTGCAAGGGTTGGTCACTGTGACAACCCCCATGGTCAGGGCAACCGTGACCTCCACCCCTGTTGCCACCTTTCTAGGAAAGGCCTGCAGTGGGAGGGTTCACAGAAGCAGTCTCCCGGGGAATCCTGCTGTTCACACATAGCTTGCTCTGGGCTTCTGCTTCCATGAAAACTGACATCAGACTTTGGGCCAAGGAAGAGGACTAGGCCCAGAAAAGACAGGATGTCCTACCTGCTGCCTTACCTCCATCCCTTCTGCTATAGTGTCAGAGTTCCCAAGAAAAGCTTCTGAAAAGTCACAGCACCTGCAACAGCCAGGAATGGCCCACCCAGGACAGTGCGCTCTACCCCCCGCTGGCCATGAGTGCCACCCAAGGACATGGTGTCCATCTCCCTGTCTCTGTGTCCACCTGTCTTTTCCTCTGCCACCCTACCTCCTTTAGTGGCTGCTGCTTGGGTCTACAATATTGTCTGTGGGTCAAGAAGTCTGAACTGGGGAGCAGGCCAGCCAAGGGCCAGCTGAGAGGAAGCACTTCCAGAGTGAAGAAGACAGGATGGAGGACAGCACATTGGCAGGACAGGGGCTGGAGGGATGCTGAAAAAGGGCACCAGGGAGCTTTAGGGAGGGAGGCCTTGACTCTGCCTCCTAGCTGAGGAAGCGGGCAAACAGCAGAAGGAAATTTCAGGCAGGAGGCCGGACCAGTGACCTCACCCAAACCTTGTGGTCTGCTGCTGTTGCAGCCTGGCAGGCCTCCCAGGTCTCCTGGGTCCCCAAGTAGGAGAGCTTTTTATAGTTCACTCCCCAACTTGGGTTTGAATAATTAAACAAGATGGACAGAAATAGCAGCCGGACAGTGAAGACGGGTTATTTTGGGGTTTTCTGGAACACAGTGCTCCTGGGTGTCACCCTACCCCTGCAGGGGGTGGAGTCAGCATCAAGGCTGATGGGAGATTCCTGTGAGGGAAACCCACCGCAACCCCCCTGGGTTCTTTGTGTTGACAAGGTTGCTCTTAGCCAGAGGAGGGTCTCACTACTTCTTTCTCCTCTTCAAGGAAAAAGAGGGCTCTTGCTGTCTGCCCATCATAGCTACTCCCCTGGGGGGGAGGGAAGTCCCTTCTGTTATCTGTCAGGCTTCTACTTCAGAGATGGTGACAGATTTTGAAAACCAGATCGATAAGCAGCTGCAAGACAGGCTGAACCAGGACGAGATAGCTGCTGCTCCGCTGGCCAAGGAGCTGGAATCAGGTGACAGGAGGTCTTGTCCCTCCTCCACTACAGGGGAAGCTGTGGAGGGAATAAAGGTGGGGTGGGGAGTGGGAGCCAGAGCTAGGGAGAGGAGTTTGTGGGGAAAGGATGAGGCTTCAGAGAATAAAAGGGCCAAGATGGGTTTGTGTCTAGTTAAGATGCTTCCTCTTCCAGCTCCCTCTTAGTGTGTCCTCTGTCCCTGGCAGAAGCCCAGCATAGGTTTCTTGGGACAAGGCTTCAGTAGCTGAGCTGGCGAGGGAAAACATGGGGACACCCGCTCCCCACAGTTCTCCATGCAGGCCAATCATGTGTGACTTGTTTGCATAATAGGGTCCTTCTGGTTCAGCTGCAGAGATTAAACTCAAGTCTGCCTTAAGGTTCCACCACAGAGCTTTAAGACAGAGGGCATAGGAGGCAATAAAGGGGGTATTTGCAATGCTTTCCTCATTAGGATAACAACTTCGGGGTTGGGTTTGGAGGTCAAATTTCAGGAAATACTGAAATTGTTCACTCATTCGTTTTTAAAATAAGACAATTTTAAAAAAAGAGAGCTCATCTTGAACTATTAGCCTTAAGTTATCCTCCTGCCTCAGACTCCCAAAGTGCTAGAATTACAGAAGTAAGCCATTGTACCTGAACTAAAATTTAAATATATATATATATTTAGATAAAGTCTCACTGTGTTGCCCAGGCTGATCTCAAACTCCTGGCTTCAATCGATCCTCCCACCTCAGTCCCCTGAGTAGCAGGGACTACAGATGAGAGCCACTGTACCCGCTACAGTTGAGAGCCACTGTATCCCCTTCACTCATTTATTTTTATTAATTCAACAAACATTGTCAGAGTCTCACTCTGTCGCCCAGACTGGAGTGCAGTGGCCGCTCCCGGCCACTGCAGCCTGGACCTGCTGGGCTCCGACGATCCTTCCGCCTCAGCCTTCCAAGTAGCTGGAACTACAGGCGCGAGCTACCACGCCCGGCTAATTTTTTTGATTTATTGTAGAGATGAGGTCTCGCCAAGTTGCCCAGGCGGGTCTCGAACCCGCGGGCTCAGGCAATCCACTCACCTCAGCCTCCCAAAGGGAGCGGGATTACAGGCTGAGCCACCGAGCCCGGCTTCAACAAACATTTTTAAAGTACCAGTTATAAGCCTCACACTGTGCTGGATGCTGGGAATAAATGAGGATGGCAAGGTCTCTGTTCTCAAAAAGCTCACAGTTCAGTGGGGGAGATGGCCATGCTCAGTCCTGCTCTCCACAACTGAGTGCTTACTATGCAGTAGGTACCACATGAGATAGTCTTCATGGCAAGTCTATGTCTAAGTAGCACTGGCCCCATAGAATGGTTAACAGAACTAAGATGAAGAGACTCGTCCAAGGTCACTCAACTAGTAGACATTATCAATGGAACTGAAACCCAAGGTTATGTAATTCCATGCATACAAGGAGGAAGCAGGTTCATTAAACGCTGCAAGTGCCCAAAGAGAGTGAAACTGTCTCTAGCCGAGCATGGATGTGCAGTGCATGTTGGGTAGGGCAATCAGGGAAAGCCGCCTCATCAAGGTGGCTTTGCACTGGACCCTAGGGATTGATTGGCCTTCTGAATCTGTGGCTTCAACCAACCTCAGTGGGAAACAACTGCATTCTTGACATGATTCCCTAAACAATACCTTATAACATCTATGTACACAGCATTTGCACTACATTAGGTATTCTAAGCGATCTAGAGATGATTTTTTTTTCTTTTTTTTTTGAGTTGGAGTCTCACTCTGTCGCCCAGACTGGAGTGCAGTGGCCACTCCCGGCCACCGCAGCCTCGACCTGCTGGGCTCCGGAGATCCTTCCGCCTCAACCTTCCAAGTAGCCAGAATTACAGGCACGCGCTACCACGCCCGGCTGATTTTTTGATTTATTGTGGAGATGAGGTCTCGCTGTCCAGGCGGGTCTCGAACCCGCGGGCTCAGGCAATCCACTCACCTCAGCCTTCCAAAGGCGCGGGATTACACGCTGAGCCACCGAGCCGGCTTAGAGATGATTTAAGGAGCACGGGAGAAGGCCCGTAGGGTATATGCAAACATTACTGTATATCGGGGGCCTTGAGTGGATTCTGATATGGGGAATGTTCTAGACCCAATGCCCGCAGGTAGGGAAGGCAGGTTGTACTTAAACTGAGTCCCTACTATGTACCCCGTTCTAGGTGCTGGGGATGCAGACGTGGACGAAGTCTCTGCGCTTGTGAACCTGCTGGGCAGGGATAGGGAAAGGCTGAAATTACAACTGGGCGAGGCTGAAATGCCAAACCTCCTTCACACCTCCACAGTTGTTCTGCTTCTCTGGCTCCTGGGTTCTCTCCCAGAGCAATCACCCAAACTTCTGGGAAATCTAAAGGAAAGACCAGGCTCAGAATACAGCCGTCTACTCTGGGAAGTCCCTCCTAACGTCTACCCTGCACTTCGTCCCTCTCGAAGAAATTTATCCACGTCCCATTCCATCCCTCCAAAATCAGTCCCACAACAGAACCCTAGCAGGCCGCGAGCGTCTGGCCCTTTAAGTCTACCTTCTTCCCCCCACGTGCCGTCTGGTTGGGCTGGCGACGCTGACGCACGCGTGACGTCAATGGCAGCTGGTGGAGTCTGGGCACGAGGAGAGAAGTTGGAGTGGGGGTGGGGGGGCGAGAAAGAAGGCGGTTAATTTGCATTTAAAGGGGCCACTCCAGGGTTAGTGATCAAAGCTTTAAAGAAACGTGTATTCGGCAAACTTTCCGTTCTGGGCTGTAGGGCAAGAAAAAGGCGTGGTACGGCTGAAGTCAGTGGTGACTCGAGTTCGCGATGGCAACTATGTCCTTCCGCGGAAAGGGGGAAATAGTCCGTCGGTGCCCGGGCTGGAAGCACGTGACCAGGAGGGGGCGGATGGGGGGGGCGCAACAGAGAAGGAGGGAGGAGCTGGGAGTCGACTGTCAGGCTGTGTTTCAGCTGCCCCCACCCCCACATCCTGCCCACCCTCCTGCAGCTGCCACCACATCCTGCCCAGCCGGGGGCAGGGAGCTTGTGTGGGGGGATGCACTGACCGAGGACCCTTTGGCACCCCCCTCCCTGCCACCTTCAGCTCCTGGGTGGGCCGTCTGCCCTTTGCCCCAGGTCTGGTTCCAGGCATGCTGACACTGGGCTTGGGGCTCAGCTTTGCCAGTATGTCCTGACACCTCTCTACCTGACTCCGCCCTCCCTCCCTCAACTGTGGCCTCAAGTGGAACTTTGAGGCAGGGGCAGACCAGACCCCCATCCCTGGGCCAGCACAATTATCAGTGGACAAATAGATGTGTTCCATAAAAGTTGTCATCTTAACAGAGGTGCACAGCTACAGACACATATAACATATGTGCTGAGCGCATTCCATGCCAGAATCCGCAAAGCCCTGAAGATGCAAAGTTGAGTCAGACTGCCACCCCTCAAGGGGCTCAGGATGAGGAGTGTGTACTGAGGAGTGGTGCACCCAGTGGAGAGCACTATAGAAGCAGGTGCAGGATAGGACACAAGTCCACACAGAGAACGCACACACAGAACTGTACACCTGCCGATGGCTTTTCTGCTCAAAGCAAGGTGGCACGGCACGTGCAGGAGAGATTGCTGGGATCGCTTGAAAACTGGAGGAATAATGATCAACCCAACGGAAGGATAACATGGATGGAAGTAGGAGGTTGGAAACTGTCCAGATGGTTGTGAGAAAGATGAGAGGAGGTCAACCACGTAACCAGACACATTGGAACCTGGACCAGCAGTAATGGCTTCCCAGGGTGGTGGAATAACAGGCAGGCAGAGAAACAGTCCTTGGGGGATGAAGAAGAGGAAGACCTTTTCAAGTTATGTTAGATTCAAGTTGCTTGGAAGGGGTGAATAACAAGTGTTACATCCCTCTGCCATATAAACTTATGGAGACGATACAGTACGGAGGAGTTTACACACATTTATTTATTTAGAGCTGGAGTCTTACTCTGTCACCCAGGGTGGAGTGCAGTGGCACACTCAAGGCCACCGCAGCCTCAACCTGCTGGGCTCAGGTGACCCTTCCACCTCAGCCTTCGAAGTAGCTGGAACTACAGGCGAGTGCCACCATGCCCGGCTAATTTTTTTATTTATTGTAGCAACAAGGTCTCACCAAGTTGTCCGGGCTGGTCTCGAACCCCTGAACTTAGGCAATCCTCTCGCCTCTGCCTTCCAAAGTGCTGGGATTACAGATTGAGCCACCCTGACTGTGAGTTTACACACTTTTAAAGACTTGAATGGGCATCTAAGTGTCTAACCCCTAGAGGATTTTACAGCCGCTTTGGGCTGTTAGTAACTTTTCTCCAGGAAAGATGGGTAGGTAGCCAGAATAATGAGACCCAGGCAACTGTGCCTGTTCAGGCATTTTTCCATCCAGAAGATTCTGGGTTGGCAAGTCCAGGGGTCAGAAGAAAAAGATTTAGTGAGTCACTTTCAGGAAGTCCGTATTTTGAGCTAACTTCCAGCAACATTACTCCTTAGACCCTTTCTTAGCCCTGCATGGAAATCAAGGCCTCATGTTTGTGACTTTTTCTCTCCCATGATGTTTTCTCTGAATTCTGAATTCTATCCCATGTGAAAGTATCCCTCTTTCCTACTGTTTTCTCTGGTGAATTATGTCAGCATCTCCGAGGTCCAGCATCTAAGGGTCCAGCACACTCCATCTCACCCAATGAGCTCTTCCTTCTCCTCCCTTTTCTCGCCTGCTCCTGGCACTTTAAAACACTCCCCAGGTGACTCACCTTCCTTCCTCATTCCTTTGTTAAGGGCCCAACATTCCAAGACTGAGAGGACCAACCAGCCAATCATAGCCCTGGCAAGCCTGCCTGGGGCTGGAGATTGGCTGGAGCTGTGGTTGGCGGGAAGCGCACCATGCTGATGTAGAAGAGGTTGGGGAGGGGGTTTCTGGGAATCGCCCCTGAAAAAGAATTTATTCCGGAGCTGCTTATGTTTTTGGAGCGAATCCTTCAGGTAGAACTGGAGCCAGAGGGTTCTCTGGCTTAGAGAGCCTCAAAACAGGAGACAGACTGAGAGCCCAGCTCTCTTGGTCTTCTGGGGGCTTGGCTGCCCCCTACCCACTTTGAATCTTTTTTTTCTTTCTATGATCTGGTACCCCAAGGTCTGGAGGCTGAGTGCCCAGGCCTGTTCTAAGAAGTCTTTTCCAGCAGCACTGGATCTCTCCAGTCTCAACATTCTGCTTTCCCGACGTCGGAAACAGCCGGAAAATAAACACCCTGATGACTAAACGGTTTCTCCAGCTAGAGCCTAGGGAAGTACTAAAAATAGAGGCCACAAGTGAGGGGAGGTTCCCCACTTGAGGGGGGGGCACTTTCCCATCCTGCTACTGCCACAGCCTCAAGTCTGGCACAAGACTCTGTTCTTCTTCAAGTCCTTGGGTAAGAGGCAGATGGGTTTCCCTGCCCACCCTGAAGTCTTTTGGACAAGCTAGCCCTGCCTGGCAGGGAGAACTGACATCTTCTGGTATTGGGGGACCTGTCTCATCTCCCAGATCCAACAAGGAAATGAGAAGCTACATTTGGGGACAAAGTGGGACACTGTATAAACCAAGTATCCTGAAGGTAGGGCCAGGTAGAAGGGTTGGATACTGAGGTCAAGGAAATAGGATCCGGCTGGCTTCCTGTTTTAGGACATGCAAGATAAGCCCCCAACCTATTTGCAGAGTCATCCTGCCAAACTTGCCTTCTTTGGGGTTTGCATGGGCTATCAGGGGCCCAAAGGTCTGAGTTCTTATAATGCAGCATAAGGCACTGTACTAAGCAATCTACTTAGTTGAACTAATTTAATCTTCACACCAAATTTGTGCGTTAGGTACTATTATCACCGTCTCCATTTTACCCAAGAGAATCATGAGGTAGAGGAAAGTTAAATAATGTGCTTGTGTTCATAGCTAATGAATGGTTGATGGAGTCAGGATTTGAACCAAGGCAGCTTGACTGCAAAGTTGACATTTCTAACCACCATGACATGTTGCCTCTCTCTACATATTGGTCTCTCCAGCACTAACCCAGAATTGAGTCTTTGTCCAGTAAATCAGACCCAGCCAGATAGAAATCAGGGTGTGTGAAGAACTGAGTGCCCTTCTGTTCTGCAAGGTTCTTTGAGATATAAGCCAGATTCGATCACTTCCTCACACTCTAGGTAGAAAGCAGCAGGACTTGGAAGTAACAGGGACGCTAGGAAGCCTGACAGGCCAGTTGTCCGGTAGGCAAGGCAGGGCCCTCCTGTTGTAGGTACTTAAAGACTCACCACGCCCTGGAGCAACCAGGACTTTAAATATATATATATTTGTCAGAACTACTACTGCTTCTTTAATAAGATGCTTCTGGGTGTTTCCTGTGTGGCGGGTGGGGGGGGTGGAGGAGGAATTAGGGTCCCGCCCCTTTAAATTGCCCCCTCGGCAGTAAGTGCCCCGGAGCCGCAGGCACTGGAGATTAGGTCACCCTAGAACTATGAGCTGTCGCTTTAAATTGCTGGGCGTCTGCCGAGCCGGGCCCTGGGAGGGGAGGGGGCCTGTCACAGGTAGAGGGAGCAACTGAGCTCCCTGGGTGCCCCCTTTAAGTGGGGCTTTGTCACACACGAAGTCGGAGAGATGGAATCTTCTCACCACTTACGGTCCCCTCTTCGTGTGTCTACTTAGACGCCCACCTCCCAGCTCTCCCGGGGCTCGGGGCTGGGGGGATGCCGAGGCGGCGCGTGTGAGAGCGTGCGCGCTGCTCGCAGGGCCGCCCCGAAAGGACCTCCCGGAGCGCGTGGTGGCAGCAGCGCTGGGCGGCCGTCCGGCGTGCTCGGAGGGGCACCGTGGGCGCGGACCGATCCCTGTCGAGGCCTCCGGGTCTCGCCTCCCTACTTTGCGTCGCTCCGGCCCTTCCTCCCTCCTTTGCCTCCCTCCCTCCCGGCAGGCGGAGGGATCCGCCGCTCCCGGCGCTGCAGCCTAGCTTGGAGGGCGGAGGGTGGGGGCCGACCCGGCCCGGCCCAGCCGGCCCTGGGAAGCGAGGGGCGGGGCCGCGTCCCCGGGCCCGCCCCCGCCCTGGGCCCGCCCCGCCACCCCCACAGGTTCCTCCCATTGGCCCCCCCGCCTGTCCGTCACCCTCTCTCCCCCACCCCTCAAGCTAGGCTGAGCTGTGCCTACGTCGGCCTCGACTCCCGGGGCTGGAGGAGTTACCTTTGGAGCCCGAAAGGAGGAAGGAAGCAAAATATCAACAACAGCCGAGGCGGCTCGGGCGCTCGGCCCCGGTTCCCCGTCGCCCGCCGCCCGCCTGCCGGCCCCCGCGCCCACGACGGGGGCCCAGGCCCCCCGGCGCCGCCCAGGGCCCCGCGCGGACGCCGGCCTCATTTATTATTCCCCCCGCCCGGAGCTGCGGCTTCCCAGTGTTGAAGATCCCCCGGACGAGGGGCGAGGGCTGCCCCCTCCGTGCCGTGACACCCCCTTTTCCCCGGCGGGGCTGGTGAGTAGAGAAAAATAATGCGCCTGCCACTTTAAGAGCCCCCCTCCCCCACCCGGTCCTGGGGTTGGGGTGGAGGGTGGTCCAGACCGTCCCCCCGAGGGATGGAATGGGGTAGCCCCCTGGGCTGGGAGGAACTCGCGGAACCGGCAGCGTTTGCGCGTGGCGTTGGTGGGGCTTGCACAGGGGACGGTGGTGTTGGGGAATCGACTGTGGGGATAAGTGGAGTGGGCTGTGATTCCCTTGGGTGTTGGGAGCACGGGGTGGGGACGGAAGGATTGGGGGCGCGCCGGCCTGTTAGGGCCCCGGGGTTACGACTGCCAGTGGTCTGGGAAGGGGCGCCATCCTCCGAAGGGGGTCTCCGGTGACAGCCGGGAGCGACTGACATTTTAACAGCCGGCCCTCCCTCCCTCCCCTCGCCGCCTGTTCCCTCCTCCTTGGCCCGAAATGGTGCAGAAGGGGGCCTGGGAGGGCGGCGGGAGGGTGGGGGCGGGGGGAGCCGCAGCTGTTTGGGAAGCGGGGGAGGGACGGGGGATGTTGTTCAGATGACACCGGCGGGGTGGTGGGTTGGGGGTGTGTGTGTGTGTGTGTGCGTGTGTGTGTGTGTGTGTGTGTGTGCGCGTGTGTGTCTGTGTCTGTCTGGGGCCCGTGTTTGCCGGGTGCCTGTGGAGTTGGGACGCGGAGTCACCACGGAGGTGGGCACGCAGGGTCCTTCCTTGGGACCTCCTAGCCCCTCTCCGAGACCCCTGATGTGGTCTGTCAGCAATCCCAGCTGGAGAACTCCTGGCCAGAAGTTTGCAGCTGTTCAGCATCTGGGCGAGAGTTCTCCAGTCCCTCTCTCCACCTCTGCAGGCTGGGAGTGGGAGTCTAGGGGGTGTTGGGGGGCTTTTGGGAGGGCGGGCCAAGGAGACCGAGATGCATTTAGTTCCTACTCCAATGCCAGCCTTTCTCCTATAAGGGCCAGGTCTTGCAGGGATGGGGGGCTCCCTCCCTCTTAGCGAGTCACACTGATCTCAGCAGCCCTCCCAAGACTCCCCAGGAAAGGAGGGCTCCTGGGTATGGGCACACCTGGAGCCGCTGATTGGCTTGTCCCAGGTTTGCCCTTCTGAGTGGGAGGCTCTCTCTGCCTCCCCTTAAGGGTGCATTGTGGGTGGGTTGGGGGAGGGCAGGGTGGGTGGATCCTCCGTCCCCTTTTCCTGTGCCCAACCCCCATTTGAGTTTT
Organism: Cephalopachus bancanus; assembly: GCA_027257055.1. Taxonomy (NCBI): domain Eukaryota; kingdom Metazoa; phylum Chordata; class Mammalia; order Primates; family Tarsiidae; genus Cephalopachus; species Cephalopachus bancanus. The sequence continues at coordinate 764,893 of JAPVLO010000633.1, forward strand.
TCTCAGAGGCCTGGTTTCTCTGGTTTGTGGGGGGGTGGCCCTAATCCTCCCTTCCCCCATCCCTTCAGTGGGTCTCCGTGAGATTCAGGGGCCAGCCTAGACTATGGGAAGTTTGCCGTCTGGGGCGGTGACCTTGGGCTGCTCTGGCCTGGGGATAGAAGGGGAGCCCAGGCTGGCCGGGACTGGGTGTTTTGGAGTTAGGGAGCTGTCCACCTCCTACTCCCCTCCAGACCCCCACCAGGAAGGTCTTGGAAGCCGAGAAGAACATTGGACAGGCACATGTGTCAGTGTTCACAGCTGTTCACCCGCCTGTGGCCACCGGGTCACACCCGCCCCAGGACTTAGCCTGGCTGTCCCAGCTCCCACGGCCCTGCCTGGGAATGAATTTCCTTCCTGTGGTTTCCCAGTGCATTGGGCAGGAGATGGGGGTGGGGTGGGATCATTGTGGGAGTGACTGGGGACCTGTTAATGGGGCGACAGGAACGCTGGAGCTCATGTGCCGGTCCTTCCCCACTTGCCCCAGCATAGGCACTAGGCTTTGGGGCTCAGTGGTCATATCCTCTTTGTTTTAACCTCCTTGTCCACACCACACACCCTGCATGTGTTTGCATGTATGTGTGTATATGGATGTGTAGGTATGTGCATTTTTAAGGGGAGGGGTCTCTGGTTTCTCTGGAGAAGGGAGGAGCTTTCTCTCTCACTCCTGTAGGAACCAGAGAAGTTGAACTTTTTCCCTGAGATCACACAGCAAATCTGTGTCAGAGCTTTAGTCTTTCCACTCTTTTGGACACAGCTTTTTGATAGGGAGAGACTCCAGGAAGGAAGACATACAAGCTTTATTCTTGGCCCAAGGGGAGAAGCAGGACCCAGAGAGCGTTATAACCCTTGTGTTGGGGGTTGGGCACGGGGCTGGGCTAGAGAGTCTGCTGTACCAGACATCTGAAACAGTGGTGGAGGCCTTGGAGGGCGGCAGGTGCTGTCCACTGTCCACCCCACCCTGTGCCTGGTGCCCCAGAGCTGGAGACCCAGGCTCCTGTCTCTTCTCATAGGCTGGGAGATATGATAGTCTTTCTGGCTGTTGTTATATAATCTCTCTCTAGCAGGTTTTTTGTTTTTTTTTTTTTTTTTTTTAAATCTTCCCTGGGTCTTTCCTGGGAGGTGTAAGGGGTGGGATAAGGCAGAGGGAGACTCCCCAGGCTGGGGGCTGGAGGAGCAGCCACAGGAAGGCTGGGGAGGGTGTCAGGGCCCCTGAGAGGCCTTGGGGTTGGTCCTCCTTGTTGCAGCCCAGCCCTTCCTGCCTTCCTCCTCTGACTGCCCTGGGAAGGTCCCTCTGCTGGAGTCATCCCTGGCCTCAGTGCCCCCGAGAGCCTGGATCTCTGCCCACCCTGTCAGCCTTCTCTTCCTGGCCAGCTGGGCCCCCTGCCCTCCCTGGCTGGCACGGGGTCCAGATCCTCAATGCTCACCCTGGCCTAGTATGAGACCTTGCTGAGCGCCTTGCCACCCACCTGTGCCCCTCTATGGGGACCGGAGGAGTCCAGGGACAGGTGGCCGGGGCCCACATTTTGCTTGCTGTGTTTGAACCAGGCCCGCTGCTTCTCTGCCCCTCTCGTTCAGAGAGTGGTGGCCATATTGAGAAAGAGGGGTTGGCAGGGTGTGGGTAGTAGGAGTCTTGACCTCTGGGGCACAGGCCGACCTCTGGGACTCTGAGAGATGGTGCCCCCTCGAGTTCCATCTATGGGTCTGCAGGTCAGATGTGGGCCTGAACCCGTCATAAGGGTCTGAACCTGGGTCTTGTGGCACTGTGCAGGGGAGGTTCTCCCTACCCTTTGGGACCATGACTGGGACTCTCCAGCTCTCTGACACCAACTGGTTTGAGGCAACTCTCTCCCTTTTACAGGGAAGGAGGAGATGACGGCGGGCCAGCACAGTTTCAGCATCCCTATAATCACTGATGGCTTTTATGAGCCAGTCATGGGACTGGAGTCTGGCTAGCCGTCTGTCCTTCCGTCTCAGTTTGGTGCTTTACTCACGGGGAAAGAGGGCGATATTAGGTGCTAGGAGCTCTGTTCTAGATGCTGGACATCTGGCTGTATTGTGGTTGATGTCGCCTTGTCTGTCCCTAATTATAGCAAGAAGGGCGGAGTTTAGACTTCAGGAAGAACTTCCCAGTGGAGCTAGGTGGGGATGGGGGAGAAATGGTTCTAACTTGGTCTGGGAAAGGAGGGGATCTCAAAGCACTTTCTTCCCCGGTGGCTCTACTGAATAGGCCTTGACCTTTGGCCTAGTGAGGTTGATGCTGTTTGGCTACTGGAATATTTATTTTCTTTTCTCTCTCCCTTCCTGGGGCGGAAAGTATTCTGAGGTGTTTGTCCTGGAGCTGTGGGAGAGCTAAGATTTGGGCCCCTTTCCCCCCTCAGAGGGGGCTGGGTGGGGGTCTTGTGTAGATTGGCATGCCCAGATGCATCAGGCATTTAGTGGCACACATGCATGAAGGTGTGCAGTGCGCGCGTGCACATACACTCGGGTGCGTAGACACCCACAGAGCAGCTGCTGCCCTGCGGGAGGTGGGGGTAGTGAATGGCAAAGATGATTAAAGGATTGGAGAGTCAGGATGGGGTTGAGGGGACCGGAGGCAGGGAGGCGAAGGGCACAGCAAGAACTCTGAAGAGAGGAGAGCTGACTGGAGCAGGAGGGGTTGAGGTTAGACCACAGATGGGCAGACAGAGCCCTGTCTGTGCAGTCAAGAGCATGGCTTGTGAGTCAAGGAGCCCTGGCTGACTTCCATCCCTGCCCTTCCCCCTCCCCGTCCATCGGTCTGGTCTCTGTGGTCCTGGCCCCGCCTACCTCTGCCCCTCACACTGACGGCGTGTCCCTGGGTAAGTCACTCTGCTGGGGCCCCAGCTTCCCAGATGCACAGGGGTTTCGCCTTTCGGTGACCAGAACACCTGGGTGTTTTGGTGGTTTGTGGCTGGTCTCTGTGACCCTCGTGCTCACTCCGAGGTGCTGGGGCTGCACTGAAGCCCTCAGGCATTTGAGAGTGGACCCTTGGCCTGGGTGCTCCCCACGGCCCTCCTCATCCGATTGTCCTGTACGAGACTGAGGCCACGAAGTCCCCTTCCTGAAAGCCAAGCCATGCTCTGGCCAGTCCTGGCTGGTACAGAGGCGGGGGGGCTGCTGTCGTGGACTCTGCAAAGACCCTGCAGGGCAGGGACGGATGGGAGGCAGTTGTGCCTGCTGTCTGACTTCTCTCCATTCTGCTGTAGGCTGGGAGGGAAGGACCTTGTCCGAAGCTCTGGTCTGTCGCTGGCCACACCCAGGCGGGACCATATTTACTCATTTAAACTTACCCTCCCGGGAGGCCTTGGGCTCCAGGCCTGGTCACTGACCTTGGCTCTGTGCCTCTGGCTGGTGCCCTGGCCACTCCCCTAGGAGCTGGGCTGACCAGGAAAGCATATGGACGGAGGTTTTTTTTTGCCCCCTGGACAAGGGAGCTTTACCTGTAGCGTGACCCCACTCGCCAGTTTGCCAAGGAAGACTTTGCGATCCCTGGAGGTGGGAGGAAGGAAGCTTCCATTTGTTGTATCCATGGGTGCCAAGCTTTATGCTGAACATGGTAATCTATGAAGACTATTTCTTTCTCCACGACTGGTTTTTCTAATTTGGAAACAGTCTCAGAGATTTAAGGGACTTATTCAAGCTTTCCCAGTTATGAGGTATTCAGAGTTTTTGTCTTGAGGTTAAAGGAGAGATCCCGCCCTGCAGGAGGAGCCCACAGAGACCTGAGAGGAGGAAGAGGAGGAGTTGAAGGAAGAGCAGATCTAGGATTCCTTGGCAGAGGGCAGAGTAAGAGTGTGGTGGCAGGTTGAGGGGACAGAGGGCTTTAATGTGACGGTTGTGGGAAAAAGCCCCCACAACAAGTGCATGAGGGCAGGAACAGATGATGCTCAGACCCTCCTGGGCACCCACTGGCGTCCTCTTGCGCTGCTGCGTAGGATGGATGGGGAAAGAGGCTAGAATGGAAGGCTTGGACCCCAAGAGTCCAGGCTTGTCTGAAGGCAGAGATGAGGCCAGAGCCTCCCAGGCCTAGCGCTGGGGAGTCTGCCCTGGAGGGAATGTTCCTCCCCCCGCACCTGGCACCTGTCTGGGGTAGGGGAAGCGCTGTGCTCAGCAGTCATCCTACCTTGGCCACTTACTTCTGGTGACCTTGGACAAGTCCCTGCCCATCTCCAAGCTGGTCTCCATACCTGTGGAAGGGAGATGGTGCCAGCTGCCTCACACGAAAGGACTGTGGGTTGGTGGAGGAGGTGAGGTGGGCACTTAAATGCGGTTGCATCCTTCCTTCTGGACCTCCAGCCCCAGTCTGGCCAGTACTTGCCTGCTAAGGCAGCTCCCAGAAATTGGGACGGGTCAGGAAGTGCCTTTGGTGTCCATAACGGGGACTGGGAAGCTGAGCCCAACCCTCCTGGTCCACTTTCTCCCTGTCTCAGAACCTGCCCCTCCATGTCTTCTGGTTCCTCCAGCTGCATGCTTACTGCTCCTGTGTGTCCTCGTCCTCAGCCCACCAGCAGATACCTGGGGTCGAGTGTTGGGAGAACAAAGAGTAAGAGAGAGCCCATTCCAAGCCTCAAGTGGAGACTCACGGTCAGGGGAGTGGGCTGCATGGAGGGAGGAGGGTCTAGGCTCTTTTCCTGGGGTCTTCTCATCCAGTCGGATCAAGTCAGGGGGAGACAAGGGCTTGAGGGGTGACCTTGAACTGTCCCCTCCGGAACACGCGTGTGTTATGTGTTTGGTGAGGAAGGATGGTGGGGGGTAGAGGAGGGGGAGCTGATCCTGAGGAGGGTGTGCCAGACCTTGTGTCACCTCTGTCTTTCACCCCTGAGCCCCTTTCCTCCAGCCCTGACAACTGCCAGCTTCTTTGCTGACTCCCCTTATGCATACCTCTTGGCAGGCCCCTGGGGCCCATGCTGGCTGGGTGGGGACAGGTGTCCTGGCCCAGCTGCTCCCTCTTGTCTCCTACACCTGTCAGTCTGGGGGTGGGGAGTGGGTAGGGGAGAGGAACCCCTGGGCCCCTTCACCTGTTCCCAGGGGTGGGGCCCTGGTGTAAAGTATAGCAGAGGGATCAAGAGTAGACAACAGGCAGGACTTCCCCCTCTCAGGAAGGCTAGCTTCAGATCATAGGAATGGCAGGGAAAGCTTGGTAGGCAGAGGTCCTCGCTGGCAAAAATTGGAGGAGTCTTTGCACAGTGTCCCCATGAAAGAGTGAGAAAGCAGGTATTGGCGAGGGGCACAGATGTGGGGACATGTATGTGTGTAGCCTTGTGTGGGTACTGCTCCCCACCCCCTTCCCTCTGGGCCCCCCCTCCATCTGGCTGGGCATCTTAGCCTCACCTGGCACCTTTCCTGAAAGCAGCAAGCTAATCCTGTAAGAGCTGCCTGGCTGGCCGTCTCAGCAGGCCCACACAGCCACGATGCCCGCCCTCCCTCCCCTGCCAGGGGCTTAGAGGACTGTCCTTCGAGTTAGAAGGAGACCCAGCCATTGCCCCAAGCGGCCCCTTTAAATCCTTGGTGGCTTCCCGAGGTCATGATGTCTCTAGGAGGATTTGCTGTCCCTGATTGGATTGGCCTCTTTCGGGTCCCTGTCATAATTGTAGGTGAACCTTTCGTGTCCGACCCTCCACCTCCCTTGCCTCAGAGTCAGTGCTGTGCAGCTGAGGGCCCTGACCTCAGCCTGCTCCCCGCTCTTTGCCTTCAAGTCTCAGCAGTTAGGGCTCAAACCCCTTCATCTGTGTCAGCCAAGGTAGCCTTGCCTCTATTCTGTAGACAGAAGATAGGATCTTGCTGCTTTAAACAAGGGAACAAGCCACTGCCCTGGAAGGGAGTGCTCTTCTGAGACTGTCTGCTGCCTGCCTGACTCCATTTTTTTCTCTTCAGTCTGTTCTTCCTTTGGCCAGGGGCCCATGCTCATCATTACCCCATGCCCTCATTTCCATGGGAAGTCCCTCCCCTGATCTAACCATCAGCCTACCCGCTGCAATGGCAGGTAGCCCAGACCCAACACTGGTGGCATTATGCTCATCCCAACGGCTCTCGGGCTGACCCGCCCCCCAAGGCCCCAGCTGCCACTTTCACTTCTGTCTCCAGAGACCCCAGAGGGAAGTTGGGTGGGGAGGTGGAAGGTGACACACTAACCGTCCCAACCGCCCCCACCTCTCCAGTCAAGGCTTCTGATGGCCAGGGGCCCCTGTCCACCACTCTTGTCTAGATGACCAAAATGGGCTTGGTACAGTGGAAGGCTTGGCTACAGTAGGAGCAATGGTAGTTGATAGGAGGAAGGACTTCCCAGGATGGGAGACCACTGCCAGGCTTCCTTGTTTCAGGGGGCATGGTTGGAAGCATAGATTCTAGGACTGGACAAGTGGAGATCAGGCCTCAAGGTGGGTAGGGGACTGGTAGTCCACAGCTCCCTTTGGGTGGAGTGCAACCCAAGGGCTTCCGTGCCTCCCCAGTGTCAGCAGCTGCCCATGCTTGGCTGGGTGGCTTCTGACAAAGCACGTTTAAGCCCCAGAGACTGCTTGAGTCTAGGGACGCAGCCCTGAGAAGTCCTCCCTGCAGTCTCACCTCTGTCCTGCCTACTGACCTGGGCCATTCTCTTTCATTCTCTGACAGGCGGGTTGTAGAAATGAGGACAGAAGAAGGGACTGCTCACCTCCCTCCCCCTGCTACCGCTCAACCTGGCCCTGGGAGGGGACTGAGATTCTTCTCCTGGGCCCAGGAATCCTACCAATCCTTCTCCTTGCCGCGCTGACCTGTTCCTCGTGATTCCCCCTTCCCCCATGCCTGCCTGGACAGGGCAGACGACCTGACTGAACCAAGAACTCTAGACTGTGTCACTGGGAATGTTTCTAAATTCAGAAATTTTTTCTAGGGACAGAGAAGGACAGAGACAGAGGCCTGAGATACCAAGAACCCCACCTGGGGGCTGTAAGTGCCCAGGGATTCTGGGTGGGGGTGGCCCAGGTCCTGGACTGGAAGTAGAGCCTGAAGGAATAAGGTCAGAGACACTGTGCAAATCCTCATGCAAATGAGTGGTAGTGAGTCACTGCTGCTGGGCCTGCTGGGTGAAGCATGAAGCCAAGTTTAGGCTTGGGTTCTAGAACTAGCCCCACCAGGGACCATGACAGTGACCTTGGGCTAGTCCCTGCTTAGTAACCAGAAGCAGGAGGCCCCAGCCCTAGTCTGGTGGGCATTCGGGTGTGTGAGGGTGTTGGGCTGGCTGCACCCTGGCCAGGAGGGCCTTGTGGGCCCCACCTGGTACTTGCTCTGGATGACCATGAACCTGTCAACCCTTGACCAGCTGTTGGCTACGTTCAGAAGACACCTCTCCCCTGGCCAGCCCCACCCGCCCCTTGTCCAGTGTCCAGTGCCCATACTATCTTTCCTCTCCAGCTGGAGGGTAAGGGACCCAGCCAGGCTATCTCTTTGGGCACCTCTCCATGGAATCACATCAGTTCTGACCTCCCTTCCTGCTGGGCCTGGAGGGCACAGGAGCAGGATGTTTGGGTGGGAAGGGTACCAGGAACCTCATCCACTCCAGTTACCATAATGCTGGCTAGTGGAGTGAAGCCTGCAGGGGGCAGTGACTTCTTTGAGGTTACCCAGTGAGTTAGAGCCAGAGTGAGAACCGGAACCCAGGCATCCTGAGTCCCACCCAGAGGCCCCGTATTCCCCTAAAGCTGTTCATGGCCCTGGCTCACCTACCTCTTTTCTGCTAGGATTCAATCTTCTGTGACCCTTAATTTTTTACTGAGATCAGTCTGGATAACTCTAGGAACTTGCGGGAGGAGGTTACCTGGAAGCCAGTCCAGAGGCCATAGGGGAAGGCTAGAGCTTCGGTGGGAGGTGGTGCACTCCTACGGACCCAGACAGCCTCACAGCTGCTACAGGAAGGATGAGAGCTAGACTACAGGAAGGACAAACTGGTGTGGGGAAGAAGTGGAGGAGGTTCAGGAGACAGACCCTCACTGGAGAGCCATCTCCTGGGCAGGGAACAGGATGACCCCATCCCAGGAGATTTGCCAGGGAGAGGAGGGCGGGAAGCCTAGGGTGGGGAAGGGAGGGTTGTCTAGCGGAAGCTGGGGGGAGGGCTCCCAGCCCCGCTGGCTCCACACTGGGTGCCCTTCTTGGCTAGTCAGTTCCTGCCCCTTAGGCTGAGGCTAGAGTGCCTGGTCTCCCCCCCCCACATTCCTAGGGTGCCTGGGACCTGAGACCACCCCTGTCCCAGGCCCAGCTTTCCTGGACTGCCCCCCCACCCCAGGCCGACTGCCCGCCCCCAGGTCCCCTGTCAGTGAGTTAAAATTAGCTCAGTGCCCAGGCTAAAAATAGCCCCTGCCCAGCCCTGAGGCTGCTGGGCTGGGGGAGGGGAGTCCCTGAGGGAGGGGAAGGTGGTGGGAACCAGGGATTTGGAGAGTGAGCAGCCTGCCAGATAGAACTTTGAAGGCTTGGTGCTGGGACCTTGCCTTTGAGATCAGACTGTAGAAGCACTCTGGGGTGAAAAAAGAGGCTGCCATGGGAGAGGGCAGAGACAGAGAGGGCCCAGAAAGAATGGAGTGTAAGAGGGAGACCAGAATGGGGCCCAGGGGCAGTGGGGTGAGGAGCAGGCCCTGCAAGACAGAGTGTGATCGTTGAGCTGTGTATGGGGTGGGGGCAGGGACGGTGTGAGGCCCTGGGCTCTGCTTGGCTCAGACTTCAGAGGGTAATGACCCCCACTTCCTCTGTGAAGGAAGGGCGCACTGCAGGAACCGCAGGAAAATGCCCCGCAACCCTTTGCCTGGGTATTCCGGGGAGTCACTGGGGTTCCCCTCCTTCCCCTCACCCAGAGCTCTCTCCATGAAGAGGTCCTGGGGCTGAGATTCGAGAGAACGACTAGGAAGGTTGTGAGCTGTGGGCTAGGGTGGTAACGGAGGCGGGACCCAGGACTGAGTTGGGCAGCCTGGTCTTCAGTGACTCTGGCCCTCCCAGGGCCTGCCTGTCCCGGGGAGGCTAGGCAGAGCCCAGGGCCAGAGTCAAGATGCTCCTTTCCAATGGAGTCTGGGTCCTGGCCTCTCCCTGCCCATGCCCTGGGTGGGACCTGCCCCTCCCTCGTCTGGCTCTTGGCTGGACTGCAAGTTCTCAGAGGGCAGGGGTGGTGTCCTGCTGAGTTACTGCCCTGAGCCAGGCTGGGAGTCTGAGTCCTGTACGCAGTTTCCGAGCCACCCCTTGGTGCCTACTCTCCGAAGCTTTGTCTCTGCGGCCCTGCCTCTCCCAGTCTCCTGGCCTTCTGCCTTTCCTGCCTTTCCCCACATACTGCCAGCTGACCTCACCACCCCTCATTTTCTCTGTCTCCTTTCCAGTGTCTGTGTGTCTGTCCCCTCTGCTACCCTCCTCTGTGTCTGCCTCACCCACGCCTCCTCCCTCGTTAGCGAGCAGGCTGCTTGAGGCCGCCTGACTGTGGGGGTGACAGGTGGATTGGATTGTCACCCCCTCCCCCAGCGCCTGCTGCTTATTTCATGCCCTGCAGCCCAGCCACGGGGAAGGGGCGGGAGGAGGGATGACAGCTGTCTCCAGCGCCTCCTGCCTTCCCTTCCAGTCCTCAGCCTGCAGCCCCGAGCAACCTGGGAGGAAAGGATGAAGGGCCTGCCTAATGAGAGCTCTCTTTCTCACCCTGTGGAGGAGCAGGTTGAAGCCCATTGCTCTGTGACGTGAGCTGCTTACTCAGCCTCTCTGGGCATCTGCTCCGTTTTGACCTGGGCTGGTGTAGGAGCTCTGGAAGCAAATGCCCTGTAGTTTCTCAAAGCCTCCGAGCTACTGGGATGGGGGTGGATATGGGTGGAAGGCTATGGGGGAGAAGGAAAGGTAGGTACTCCCCTGCGGTTGGAGGCTGGCCATTGGAAAGGACGTCTGCAGCTCCCGGGAAGGACGGCCCTACTCAGCCGGCTGCAGCTGCAGTCCTAGGGCGGCTGCCCTGACCACCCCCCCACCATCTCCCCACTGGCCCCAGGCTACCCTCACACAGGAACTGAGCATCATTCTGAAACCCAAGAATGGTTTGAATATTGCTCAGGTACCAAGAGGTGTTACACTGGGGGAGCAGGGGCTTGTTTCTTCTCCCATGGCCCCTCCAAACCAGTCCCCTTTTAGGGTACAATTTGCATCTCATTTGTTTCTCATTTTCCTGTAACTACAACCCACAGGTTCCAGTGGGGTCTGTAGCCCAGCTTGGACAGAGGGCTGTCCCTGGGGTCCTTCCGGATCCCTTGCCATCTCCGGGTTCCCTCGGCTCTCCCTCCTTGTCAGAGGCATCATCGGACGGGCCTCCTGCCCTGCATCCTCCCTGCTTCCCTTCAGCTGCCCTTCTCCATCCATGGCAGGTCTGTGTCTGCCTCCCTGGGGTCAGCCCAGCTGTTCTCTGCTCCCCATCTTTGCTTCTGCTGCCTCTGTCTGCCCCACCCCACCACCCCGGATGTCTGCCCTGTCCAGGGAGTCTGGTGAATCAGAATCAAGCAGCCAGAGCCCTCGAAGGGGTACTTTTGGTGACATGGGTGCTGCCAGCCCAAGGAGGCATAACTGTGACCACCCGTCGGGAATGAGCAGGCCCCTGGGGCCATCAGGAGAGGAAGGCCATCCCACCCAACCCCCTGCCCTCCCAAGCCCTGGGCTTCAACTACCAGGCAGGGTGAAGGAGGTTAGAGGAGAAATAGCCAAGGGCCAGAGCATCCGAGAGGGCTTTCTAGAGGAGGAGGCTGGAGAGGAGAATAGGGCCAGGCTGGGGAGATGAGGCTCACATCTGGAGAACAGATGCCCAGGCCTCTGGCTCCTGGCAGTTGGTTAGGTAATTAGGCAGAGGGCTAATTAAGGAGGTCCAGGTGTTCATTAACATCCCCCTAATTGGGTAGGAGGGAAGATTGGACAGGATAGGCCTCCACACCTTGGCTAGGGTCAGTTGAGGGTCCTTTGTGCTCACCTAGGCCCCAGCATCCCCTTCTTCCAAGGTCAGAGTTGAGTGCATGTTCTTGCCCCAGGCCTTTGGAAGACCCTGTGAAAATGTGGAATGAATAGCAGCAGGGAAAGAGGTTAGTATGAACTGAGCCTGTTTTGTAGAAAGGTTTGTGGTTAGATAGGAGGAAGGACTGCCCATGGCAGGGGCATCTCTTTCTCTGGCAGTGTTGGCAGGGAGCTGAGAGCAGCAATGGGGAGAAGGCCCTGGGAAGTGTGGAATTGTAAAAAGTGCTCTGAGAGGTCTTGGTAGGGCGTGGGGATGGATGGGGCCTGGTTTCCTTAACGCTGCCTTCTCTTTATCAGAGGATGCTCCGTGAGTCTCGGTGGCTTCCCTGCCTTCTCAGCCCTGATCCCTCTTGCATCCCAGCTCCCCCAGCATGAGGCGGGGGTGGGGGGGGCGGTGTAGGAGATCAGCCAGGGAGCTGGTTGCCAGGCGACAGTTGCCTAAGCAACCCCATCCTCTCCATCTCCATGTGCTCAGGGCTGCTCCTTAGAAGACTTTTAGAGTCTCACCCTCTGCACCAGCCAGCCCAAGGGTGGGGAGGATTGAGGACTGGGATAACAGGGCGGTGGGAGGGAGGGTGGTGTCCAAATGGACAACCTTCAGGGCAGCTGGTAGAGGAAAGGTTCTAGCTCCATGGAGGATAGTGAGAGGAACTGGTATGCAGCAGGACTTATAGAGGTTAGACTGCAAGAAGGACTTCTCACAGGATCACAACAAGGAAATAATATTTTCTTCCTATCTGCAGACATCTCCTAACTCCTTCTTACGGGAGATAGAATAGTGAAGAAGGTAAATGTGTTTCCTGCCCTCATGGAACTTCAGTCTCATAGGGGATCCAAGCATTCAATAGAAGCACAGAGTTATAATGATTTATAGTTGTGATGAGTGCTGGAAGGATTTTAAGAGTGACTTTGCCGAGGGTCATGAGAACAAAGAAGAGGTTCTCTTCCACCTTGGAGGAAGCGACCATATTGGTCATAAGCAGATAGAGGTTACATCTCAGCAAGAACTTGCTTATGAACAAAAGGTGGTGAGTGGGAGAGGGTGAGATGAGAGAGAGCGGGAAGCAATGCAGGGATGCTGGCAGCCAGTGGAGCGCAGGGGGTGCTGCATCCACCAGTCCACACTGGGTTTCCAAGGCCAGGCCAGGAAATGCCAATTAAACAGCCAACTCTTCAGAGCCCCCTCCCCGTGCCCTCTGTGCCCTCCAACTTCCCAGCCAAAGCCTGACCCACTGTAGCCCTAGAGAGTGCAGTCTGGATTGCACTGGGAAGCAGGGCAGGAAGGCCTTTGCAGGGAGAGTTGGGCAGAAATTGGGGCCGGGGCAAGGAGCAGGGTAGCTGGAGCTGGTTTGGGCCCAGGTGTCTGCTGGGCCACTCATGGGTGGCCGGGCTGGTGTTGGTGTTGTCCCAGGGTGGCTGGGGGGTCAGGGACAGTAGAAGGCCCGGGGCTCATGGGGCACCTTGATGGCAAGGAGGAGAAGAAGAGGGTGGGAGGAGCAAGAGGGATGCAGGGGCTTTGAGGGGTGGGAGCTGTGCTGTCTTCTGTAGATGCTTGGGAAGAGCAGCACTTTCCAGCTGGGCTGGGCGAGCCTGAGGGACAGTCCTGGCAGTGGGAGCTGGGGAGCGGTATTCCTGGCTTGTCCCAGTCCGTGGATTCTGCATCTTCCCTTTCCATGTTCTCTCCATGGCCAAGATGCCAAGGCTGCACTTTGGCATCTAATGTGGTACCTTAGGGGCTCCGGGGAAGCTCAGCAGCTGTTGGCAGTGGGGGCTGGGGACAGACGATGACTGGAGTCCAACTCCTTAGACTCTGCAGTGGGGTATCTGGATAGGGCCTCTGTGGAGGGGAACCCTGGAAGGGAGGATTGGCCTTCTCAGGTCCAGGCCCCTCCCAGGACCCAAAAGAATGGCTGCAGAAAGCACAGGCCCCATGCTCACTGCCCTCCTCCAGCATCTTCCAGAAAACTCCACATTTGATACAGGGACTCCTGGAATCAAAAATCCCCTGATGCCAGGCTCGGTGGCTCAGCCTGTAATCCCGCACCTTGGGAGGCTGAGGTGAGTGGATTGCCTGAGCCTGCGGGTTCGAGACCCGCCTGGGCAACTTGGCGAGACCTCATCTCTATAATAAATCAAAAAATTAGCCGGGCGTGGTAGCGCACGCCTGTAGTTCCAGCTACTTGGAAGGCTGAGGCGGAAGGATTGCTGGAGCCCAGCGGGTCGAGGCTGCGGTGGCCGGGAGTGGCCACTGCACTCCAGTCTGGGCGACAGAGTGAGAGTCCAAGTCAAAAACAACAACAACAACAACAACAAAAATCCCCTGAGGTCACCCTGCCTCCATCCCATCCCCGGCCCTTCCAGTCCCCGAGAGCTCACAGTCTGTGTGGACACTGCCCACACCCAAGAGCCCTCAGGCTCTGCTGCCCTCCCTGTCCCCTCTCCCATCCCCTGAGACCTCTGGAGTTGTGCTGTGCAGGGGCTGTTTCCCTTTTGGCTCTGGAATGGGAACGTTCCACCAGTGGACCTTGGAGGTGCACTAAGGTGGTAAGTTCTCTGCCTGGCGCCTGTGTCCCTCTGGCTGCCAGTGGCCTCACCAGTGTGTGTGTCCTTGGCCCTGCCCTTCCTCTCTGTGCCGCAGGGTGTACAGGGTTGGGGGGCATGACTCGCAGACCAAGCTTGGTGCCTAGAGTCAGCCTGTACCTCTAGAGCAGGAGCCAGCGACATGTGACCACATGTTGTTGTGGGCCACACGTGACCCTTGTCCATTTTTGTAAGTATAGTTTGATTGGATTATAGCCACGCTGATGCTCATTCATGTACATGTTGCTGTCAGCTGCCATCACGCCACAGTGGCAGAGTTGAGTAGTTACAACAGAGACCGTATGGTCTGCAGAGCCTGAAATATTGGCTACCTGGCCCCAAATGTGCCATCCTCTGGTCTAGAGGAGCGGTGGTTTGTGCATTTGCTTTAGGCAGCAGAGCCCTTTCTTCAAATAACACTTTGAGGCCGGAATCCACTGAGCACAGCAGGCTGGTGTGGAGGAGCTGTGGTGGAAGGTGGCTGAGGCTCGGGTTGGGGTTGTGTAGCCACAAGCCTCACTGCGGGACTACAGGCCCCAGGGTTCATGAGTCGGGCATGAGGACCACTTGCTCCAGTGTGTTCTCGGCCGGGGGCCCCAGAGATACCCTGTCCTACCCCTACGTGTACCCTGTGTGGTGCCTACTGACTGGGCGGGGATTCACTCAGCATCTCAAAGCTCCAGAGTGGCAGCTGCCCTTGTAGGCCAGGGGGCAGCTGTGGAGTCCCAGTGTCTCTGCTGTGAGCAGGCACTGGAGAGGAGAAGCGGGTGTGGGCTCCCTCTCCCACTTAGACCCTGAGAAGCCAGGAGCTCCATGTGCTCTGTCTGACCTAAAGCCTGAGGGCAGCAGTGACCAAGGGGAAGAGACCGGACTGGAGTCCTGGGCCCCGTGTGAGTCCCAGTGTGTGCCCAGCTGTGGCACACCATTGGCCCAAGTAGACAGCGGGGCCTCATTTGAGGGTAGGGCTTCAGTGCTGCCAGTCTGTCACAGGGATGCTTGAGCCTGGCCATGTGCCCCAGGAGCAAGGCCGGGGGCTGTGGGGCTGAGTCTTTTCATGCCCTCCCCTTCCAGGGGGGCTGTGCAGAAGGTGTCCTGCAGACCATGAACTGAGCGCTGGTCCCAGACGGTTCATGAGCACAGTGTAAGGCGTGCCGAGACCCACCGCCCAGCGTTCCCCTCCCCTCCCTAGCACTGAAGACCCCCGGAGAAGATGGGGAGGAAAAAGATTCAGATCCAGCGAATCACCGATGAGCGGAACCGACAGGTGAGGCAGTCCTAGAGCCACAAAGAGTGGGTGCGGGCAGGGAACTGGCATCTGCCTCCACTCCTTTCAGGTACTCCAAGAGGGCTTCCTGGAAGAGGGGGCTATCTTAGAAGCAGAAGGGGAAGGGCTGAGGGGGAGAAGAGAAGCTCCCACTTCCTTGCAGATTTTGGAACTCTGCGTCTCAGGACCCTGAGGCTCATCTGCTGTTGCAGCCGGGTGGGCCTGTGCCCCATCCAGGAGGCATCTGCAAGCCTTAAGCATGCCCAGGCACTCCCATCAGGAACCTTTCCCTCCTCTCACCTAGGAAGCCCCCTGTTCTCTCCACTGACCTCCTCACAGCCCCCAGCAGAGAGCTGTGGGGTTCTTCCATCTAAATCCTCTCCCTTCAGTGAGCTGACTCTGGGCTGTGTCTTGGCCTTGTGTTGGCCAACGAGTGCTAGCCTTCCTCCCCCAGACCAGGGGCTCCTGAGGGCAGGGCTCTGTCACCCTGAGCCCGGGGGCTCCTGGTGGGAGGGCTGTGTACAGCTGTCTGTGAGCTGGGACTCCTGGGCAGGCCGTGACTGAGCCAGACCTGGACTCCCTCCCACTCCCATGCCCCATCCTCCTGCAGGTGACGTTCACCAAGCGGAAGTTCGGGCTGATGAAGAAGGCGTACGAGCTGAGCGTGCTGTGCGACTGCGAGATTGCACTCATCATCTTCAATCACTCCAACAAGTTGTTCCAGTATGCCAGCACCGACATGGACAAGGTGCTGCTCAAATACACAGAGTACAACGAGCCGCACGAGAGCCGCACCAACGCCGACATCATTGAGGTGGGCCGCGCGGCCATGGGACACCGCCCTCTACCGGCGTCCATGCACGTGCCCATGCAGCACGCTCACACAGACATGCCCATGCATACCCACCTTTCCCCCGCCCCTTGTAGTCCCCACCTGTGCACACACACGAACCTGCATCCTTTCCCACACCCAGGTCCCAAGGAGGAAGGCGGGGCAGTGCAAGTGACAGGGCCAGCACTGGGGCCACACCCCAGCCCACTCCCGCCCACCGTCTCTGAGTCTGTCTCCATGTGTGTCAGTCATGACACATCTCTTTGCTCTGCCTTCTCCCATTCCGCCTTTCTGTCTCTTTCCCCCTTTCTCCATCTCTTGGCCTGTTCCTGCATCCGCCTCTTCCTTTTTTGGTCTCCCTCCTTGTTTCCATCCCTCCTGCTCCGTCTCTGCCCCTTTGTGGGTCCCTGTGGTTCTATTTTCTCTTTCAAAGAGAGCTGTTGAAGGACACAAGCTTTGGAATTCAGCTCTGGCCTTCACTGGCCACATGGCCTTGGGCAGGTGTGTGGGCCTCCCCGAGTCTTGGTGTCCACTCCACAAAATGGGGCCAGTGCCCGCTTTTAAGAGTACTGTGTGAGTTGAATGTCCCTGTTTCTCATACAGAGGGACATGCTCCTTGGGAGTACGGCACTTGTACTGGTGAAGAGGGCACCCAGGAAGCCACAGGCCTACACAGTGATGTAGAAGAAAGCCCCTTATTTTTACGTTAGAGAAAACAGATTCCCTCTAGACTAGAATGTAAAATTTACATTTGTTTGATGAAAAAGCAAGTATCTGTAAGGAAATTTTGAGCATGGAGGGGAAATTTTGAGCTTTGGGATCTCCTGCAGGTCCATCATGTGTCCCACCAGTCTGGGGTGGTACACGGTGGGAATGCAACAAGTGCTCATCCCCTCTTTGCTTTCCTACATCTTGTTCGTCCCTGTCTCCGTCGCTATTTCCCTCTCCCTGCTCTTTTCCTAAGCAGAGCTCAGGCATTGGGATGGGCAGAGCTGCCCTGACTGCCTCTCCTGGGGAGCGCTCAGTGCCTTCTGGTCAGGGCCCACCACAGAGCGGGCAGGTAGGGGCTGGTCCAAGGCCCCAGCCCCTTAGCCCGTCCCCCGTGGGGCCCCCTCCCCACCTGTCTCCTCTGAAGTACATATCTCTGTGCTAAATGTACCCCCTGGGTTAGGCCCACCTGCCAGATAGTCCTTTTGTGATCTTATCACTCCCCACCAGGCAGCTCTTCACACAGTGCCCCAGGAGACATTGTTACTGGGGAGGGGCCAGTGACACTTGGGTGAGGGGAGGCTGGGGAGATGCTGGGAGCCCTGAGGAAGTTTGGGGAGAAGCAAGGGGATCTTAGGCAAGGGCTGGAGGGAACTCGGGGGCAGGTGGGGAAGGACCCTCACCCTGCTGATGGTAGTGGTGCGGTTACAGACCCTGAGGAAGAAGGGCTTCAACGGCTGCGACAGCCCAGAGCCCGACGGGGAGGACTCGCTGGAACAGAGCCCCCTGCTGGAGGACAAGTACCGGCGCGCCAGCGAGGAGCTCGACGGGCTCTTCCGGCGCTATGGGGTGAGCCCCACTCACGCTGTCTCTGTTGGCCCCCCCTTCCGGCCCCTTCCCCCCAGGCGCTGCACAAGAAGCACAGGGAATGTGAGAGCCCAGAGGTGGACGAGGTGTTTGCCCTGACCCCCCAGACGGAAGAGAAATATAAAAAGATAGACGAGGAGTTTGATAAAATGATGCAGAGTTATAGACTGGCCGTGAGTAGTCGCATGGAGGAGAGCCTCCCGTGCTGCATGGTGTGGCTTCGCGCCCCGCCCCGGCTCTCGCTCTCGGCTGCCTCTGCCGGGTGCTCCGCTCTGAGCCGTGCTGAGGCTGTTAGTGACCCCTGAGGAACCTCTGATCTTGGTCTTGATAAGCCTATGTCCTGTGCTGAGACTTCTTGGATGGAGCATAAGTTGGAGAGGCCTGGAGGGTCCAGAAGCATTTAGGTGACATAAGCGCCTCAGGGGCCAGGAAAGCAGAGAGTGTGCTCTTTGTCCAGCATTTTCTGGGGAGAGGGCCCCTTGGGCCTGCCCTGGCCCCTTCTGAGACACTCAGCCTTGTTTAGTGGAAGCAGAATTGCCACAGGGGAAGGCAGTGGGGCAGCGGGCTCTCTCAGACTGGCTGGGTGTTGGGTGAGACCATGGGCGAGGTGATGTCCCAACCCTTGCCGCAGGCCTTAACAGCTGTGTGTGTGAATTTGAGTCTGTATTCAGGCCTCTAACCTGCTCCTTGTGTGTCCTGCCTGGCTGAGGACTAACCCACCTCCACTAGGGGGTGTCCCTGGTCCTGTCTGCAGCGAGCAGAGCCTTATTCTCATGCTCTGGGCCAGAGCCGGATCCCAAGGCATTCCTTCCAGGTTCTTCTTGGTGGGAGTGGCAGGCAGGACTCCAGGAGGGCCCAGGGCAGAGAGCTTGAGTCACTGGCCCTAGGATGCACAGCCCAGACATGAGAAGAATCCCTGCCTGTCCTCCCAGGCAAAGGGGGCTCAGGATAAGGGTCTGACCTTGGCCTGATCCTGCTCCTCCATCTTTCTGTCTAGTCAGCTGTCCCGGCTCCCAACTTCGCCATGCCTGTCACGGTGCCCGTGTCCAATCAGAGCTCACTGCAGTTCAGCAATCCCAGCGGCTCCCTGGTCACCCCTTCTCTGGTGACGTCATCCCTCACGGACCCGCGGCTCCTGTCCCCCCAGCAGCCAGCACTACAGAGGAACAGTGTGTCTCCCGGCCTGCCTCAGCGGCCAGCTAGTGCAGGTGAGTAGACCAGTGAGGGTGGGTAGGTGAGGCGGAAATGAGGTATGGCAGAGACCTAGGGATGCCATTATTGACAGTGTTTCCCTTCACACACCATAGCATCACCCATCTGTGTGACTTCTAAGGGTAGGAACTGTGACTCCTCCTGGGGACCCTGCTTCCTTTTTTAGTCCCCAAGACTCACTCTGGAAGGGGGAGTCCTGTCAACTCATCCTGGTTCTGTTCTTCCTCCAGGGGCTATGCTGGGGGGAGACCTGAACAGTGCAAACGGAGCCTGCCCCAGCCCTGTTGGTGAGTGCAGCTGTCCTTCTGCCTGGAGGAGGGGAGGTCTGCCCACTCAGTAGCCTCCAGTCCAAGGACCAAGGAGGACCTAGATTAGAGGAGGGGAGGACCCTGGGCCTGAACCAGATAAAGAGTCACATGTTTCAGATGTTTCAGCCCCTGGCTTTTGTTGTCTGAGCAGTGACTGGTGTGGATGATTAGCAGAGGTGGAAGTTCAGGGAATTCTGGGCAAACTGTGGAAATGGACCATCATTTCTAGTTGGCGGGGAAAACCCAGGTTTTTTCAGTTGAGTAGGGGTGTCTGGCTAGGCTCTGGAGGGTGAGCATGCCTGGCATTGCCCAGACAAACAATAGGCACAGACTCTGCAGACACTCACACATGCACACTCTCACTCTTATGGAAGGACGTTATATGTGCCACTTGTAGATGTACACATAGGACATAGAAGAAAGGCTGTTCCCCGTTCCCCCCGCCCCTGGCAGCTGACAGCCCCTCCTGCCCTGTATCGTTGTCCTGCTGGATGACTGTGACTTCGAATGTCACCATTGACGTCACCCTTACATTCCTGCCATTCCCAGGGTGATCCAGGAATTGGAATGGAGGCAGGCACACACTTCTAGGGCAACAGCGTGCTCTTTGGGGACAGAGCAAGGTGGCATTTCTGACTGTGGTCATCCTCACATGCTTGCACCCCAGCTCAGCCTCAGCCACTGTATAATACTTCCCTAGTAATAATTGTGTACTGGGTCAGGAAATTGGAGGAATGGGTGAATACACCTCCCTCTCCAAGGAGAGGGCCAGAAAAATGCTTGCAGACCCTGAGGACTTAGCAATACACCCAGGCCCCCGGGTCCAGCATGTGCAAAGCTGGTGAGAGCCTGGCTTGGCCTCCAGCTGGCCGTATAGCCCTGAACAGGTCCTTACCCCTCTCCCAACCAGGCTCTAGATTCCCCTTCTGTAGACAGGGCTAATGATACATGTCCTGTCCATCTTGCAGGGTTAATGCAGGGCTGAAATGAGATAATGCATATGTAAAAGGCCTGTGAAGATTGTGGAGCGTGGAGCAAACGTAAAAGATAGTTATTATCCTTCCATTACCAGTCTAATTATGGTGGTGGCGTGTGATCGGCCTCCCAGTGCCGGTAACACCATCACCACCAGCAAATAGCTTGTTTTCCCCAAGCTGCAGGCAACTTGTCACAAGCTGATCCAAATCACAGCATCCCAGCTCAAGGCAAAGGGAGCAGCCTGAGTGGTTGGTGGTTTGTCCTGGTGACCAGACTTCTCACTGAGGTCCACATTCCAGGGGGTGTTGCCCCTCCCCCATCCTGGTCATTGTCAGTCCTATCCAGGGCAGATTGTGGGGTCTGAAAGGGCTGGCCTTGCTGCCATGGAAAAAGAGAAAAGGAGAGACTTGACTTCGGAAGAGCCTCCAGGCCGTGGTGGGGCCCAGAGGCAGGGGTCGCGTTCCAGTTCTTCCCACCAGCCTCAGAGTCCCACTGCCCAGCCCCATCACATGTGGCTTGCAGGCAGGAGGACCACCCCAGTAATTTGGGAGTCAGCAGTGCTCTTCTCTTCTTATTCCCAAGACCTGAAGTCTGTAGGGAACATCAAGCCAGCTCAGCACCTGCTCACAGCCTGAGCGTGGCTTCAAGAGGTTCTGGGGTAGGACTGTGGGTGTGCGCAAGTTGACAGGGCCCAGGGGTGGGCCATATTTTTCCCTCTATCCTTGTCATTTCTCCAGGGAACGGCTACGTCAGTGCTCGGGCTTCCCCTGGCCTCCTCCCTGTGGCCAATGGCAACAGCCTAAACAAGGTCATCCCTGCCAAGTCTCCACCCCCGCCCACCCACAGCACCCAGCTTGGAGCCCCCAGCCGTAAACCTGACCTACGAGTCATCACTTCCCAGGGAGGGAAGGGGTTAATGCATCACTTGGTAAGTGAGTGTCTGGGCCAATGGCAGGGACTGGGGAATGGGAGAGAGGAAAGAGCAGACCTCCAGCAGGAGAGATGAAGGTTAGCCAGCAGTGAGAACTTCCCAAGAGAGATCATGGACGCATGACTTTGTATGAGCTCCTTCTTCCCAGAGGACCTTTTAAGAGGTTGGAACACAAGAAGTACCAGCCTAAGGGCAGTAAAAAGGGACAGGAGATGGGAGAGAGGCTTCTGTGGGGGGAAGCAGAGTAGAAGGATTTGCTGTTGCAGCCGGAGCAATGGGGATTCAACTGTGAGGATTTCCTAATTGGGGGAGAGTGGGATGTGGCCTCTTCTGGAAATCAGGGTAATGAAGAGCTCTGTCCTTCCAAGCTGGGGAGAGGCTGTGGGGGCTGAGGTGTGGGAGGGCAGAGTCCCGAGACTGAACATGCCCTTGATTTTATTTCTGCTCTCAGACTGAGGACCATTTAGATTTGGTAAGTGAGGCTGTGAGATGTTTAGTGTGGCTTTGAATTCTGGGTATTGCTCTGCGGGCCACCAGCATGAAGTATGTGTGTGTCTCTGTCCTTGTGCCTGTGCGTGTCCTATGTGTCGTTTGTTTATCTGATATTTGCCAGGAGCTGTGCTCGGTGCCAGGTGGAATTCAGAGGTGAATGGGGTAGGGGTGAGAGGTTAGACATGCATGTGCATGTACCTGTGTGGACGTGGATGTCTTTATGTGATTTTCATTCATTCAGACACTCATTTCTGGTGTGGATGGATGGATGCAAGAGGGAATGGGCCAGGGGGCCAGATCCCACTAGTCCTCTGAGTCCACTCAGGCTCACACAGTACTTTTGGAACCCAGGGCAGGGTCCTCCCTGGGAGGGATGCCAGCTGGACAGTGAAGTTGGTTTTTCAGGGGAAGCTGAGGCGCTGCCAAGGCCAGAGTCATCCTTTGTGGCGAGGGCTTCCTGACCGCCCCTCTGTCTCCTGCGCTCCCTCCGCACTCCACCCATCTCACAGGCACTCAGAGGCACGCACGGCCACTCTTTTTCCCTCTCTCTCACACACACTTACATACTTACCCTCAGCCAGGAGTGGGGCGGGGGCTCCTTCCTCCCCAGCTCCCTGACGGAGGCCAGAGAGGCTGGAAAAGGCAGGCAGGCTTTGGCGGCCAACACGGCGGCAGTTTCGGCCCCAGCATGGAGCTGGAATAAACAAGTGACTCAGCGGCAGATGGAGCCGACAGCCCCACACACGTGTGTGCATACGCGCAGGCACACGCCACGCCAGGCCCCACATTCCCTTCACAGATGCCAGCACACTTCCACCAGTGCGTGTGCTACAGTGTGATGGATCGAGAGGAGACACCAGAGGGCCTAGCCAGGGGAAGGTTGAGGTCTCCCTTCTCTCACTGTGTGCCTAGGGATGGGCCAGTGTTGGTACTGGGCCACAGGGTCAGCGTGCAGGCCTTCCTCTCTGTGTGGGTGTGGGTGTGAATGAAGCTGTGTGTGCATGTTTCCCTCTGCGGAGCCTCGTGTCTCTGTGACAGCACCAGCGTGAGTTTGTGTGTCAATGGGGACCTCCATGCTAAGATATCCAGCTTGGCTTTGGGTTTCAGGCACCCCATCCTGGTCTTGGGATGGAGTGCCCACAGAGGGCTGGCCACCCGTCTGCCACCTCCTGACAAACAGTTTTCTCCTGCAGAACAATGCCCAGCGCCTTGGGGTCTCCCAGTCTACCCACTCGCTCACCACCCCAGTGGTTTCTGTGGCAACGCCGAGTTTACTCAGCCAGGGCCTCCCCTTCTCTTCCATGCCCACTGCCTACAACACAGGTGAGTGTCCGTGTGACGTGTGTGCTGGGGCTTGGGCAGGCCAGTGACCAGAGAAGAAGAACATCAGCCCTCCTCTTGGCAGGCCCCAATCTGAGGAAGACTGTTGATTTGGTGGCATCTCCTCCTAATGACCCTGGTTAGATTTAGCAAATAAAAACAGAGAATAAGCCAGGCTCGGTGGCTCAGCCTGTAATCCCGCGCCTTGGGAAGCTGAGGTGAGTGGATTGCCTGAGCCCGCGGGTTCGAGACCCGCCTGGGCAGCGAGACCTCATCTCTATAATAAATCAAAAAATCAGCCAGGCGTGGTAGCGCGTGCCTGTAATTCCGGCTACTTGGAAGACTGAGGCGGAAGGATCCCCGGAGCCCAGCAGGTAGAAGCTGCGGTGGCCGGGAGCGGCCACTGCACTCCAGTCTGGGCGACGGAGTGAGACTCCAACTCAAAAAAATAAAAAATTAAAAAAATAAATAAATAAAAACAGAGAATGCCCAGTTTTTTTGTTTTTTGGGTTTTTTTTAAATTAATTATTTTTTAAGAGACAGTTTCACTCTGTCATCCAGACTGGAGTGCAGTGGTGTGACCATAGCTCGCTACAGTCTTGCACTTCTGGGTTCAAGCGATCCTCCCTCCTCATCCTCCCAAAGTGCTGGGATTATAGGCATGAGTGACCATGCTCAGCCTAATTAAATTTGAATTTCAGGTAAAATGAGTCACTTAGTATAAGTATATCCCAAAAGATATTGTTCTAGTGTATGTCCCAAATGAGTGCTAAAAAAAGTTTGTGTTGTTTTATCTGAAATTCAGATTCAACTGGGCATCCTTTAATTTTAATATAGGACCTAGTGGAGGAGGGAGGCCCTGTCCTCAGGAAGCCTCCAGTGTGAGAAGGAGACGGGACAGGGTGGACTGAGCAGATGATTCAGGCCGACCAAGCTCTAGACTCTAGGTGTGGGGAGTGGCGAGGCACGCATGGTCAGTTCAGGAAGGCTTCCCAGAGGAAAAGAATGAAGAAAGGGAGAGAAGAGTCAGGGAGGCAGAGGAGGCCAGAGAGGAAGCATGGTCAGGGTCAGTTTGCCAGCTTCTTGGGAAAGTCAAATGGGGGCTCCAGGGCAGGGTGGGATGGGAGCGGAGGAGTCTCTCCCTCTGATTTTGGCGTGGTGGTGGAATGATGGGGAGGAGGCAGGAGGAAGGCTGGTGGAGGCTGAGGAAGGGTATCTGTAGGGAAAGAGTCACTTGAGGACAGGGAGAGGTGTCTAGGTAGAAGAATTCAGACAGGACACCCAGTGTCTGGGCTGTCCTGGGTCCCTAGGGCTGTCCTGGCCTGTGTCACCCACTCACACCTGCCGGGAACAGTTTGTGACACTCTCAGCCATCCTTGCCTGCACTCTAAGCTGCTGTGTCAGGAAGGACTTCCCAGCAAGGAAACACCTTGTCATCTTGTTTCAGAGCATTCGTGTGGTGAGGGGACCGAGCTGCTTCTGGCTGAAGGGATCTCTGCAGCTGATGAGACCTCAGTTCTCTCACGTGGGAATGGCTTGTTAGGACAGTCCTTGAATTGCGATCAGACTAGACCAAAAGACCTACAAACTTCCCCCCCTTCCCCAAGCCCTCACCCCAGAGTCAAACCATCACCAGACCCTAGTGCAAATACCCACAAATTCCACCTCCTCCCTGCAAATAAAAAAAAAAGGGTCCTAATTCAGCCCTGTGCATAGGTAATTCCCCATGGCAGGCAGGAGAGCTGGTGAGGGCCCAGCTGGTGAGAGCTCAGATGCCGGCCTGTGTCCAGGTGTGGCTCCCACCCAGGTGTCTATAAGCCCTTGTCCCTTGCATGTGCATCCACGTGTGTTCCCACTCCCGGGCTATGATGTCCTCGCAGCTTCAGAGAGGATTGCTCAAGAAGTCTTACCCTGTGGTTGGGCTCCCCATCTGTAAGAGGAGTGGGTGGACAGGAGATCCATGAGGCTCTGCCAGCCCTGCCACTGGGGCTCTGGGCCCAACTGGAAAAGCTGTCTCCTGCAGGGTGGCAGCGGGGAGACAGGGATGGCTGGCAAAGGGCAGCTCAAACCTCTTTTCAGGAACTGTTGTTTATTTGGGACTCCCACACCAGTGGTCTTCTGCCATCCTCTCTGTCTTTGTGAAGTAGGAGGGTCGTTAGTTGGTGTCAGTGATCTTGGGACAGGCACTCAGCAGGGCTGGACTTACAGACTGTCATCTGTCACTCTGGTGTGGAAGCCAGAGTGCTGCTGTGGGCATGCCCCTAGAGTCCTGCTGGAAGGTGTGGGATTCCTCATGACCTCTCAGAAGCCAGGGGCTCCTGTCCTCTTGCTGCAGGTGCAGCTAAGCAGGTGTTTTCATGTGACTCTAGGTATATAAACAAAGCCCCAGTGAGCACATTGCTGTTTTGTTGTTTACAGTCCTTGGCCCCAGTTCAAGTTCCTGCTGGGGGTGATCTGGCTGTGGTAATGCCTCGCGTGAGGTACTGCCCTCTTGTTGACACTGGTTGCAGGTTCTGTTGGTGGTGGCTCTGGAAGCAAGCCAAGTGGGCTGCCAAGTGGCCCAGGGGCCCTGCTCCTCCTGGCCCCAGGGAGCTAAGCCTCCCAGTAGATAGGACTGGAGTCCGGTGGGACCTTGCACTTCTGAGATTTGTGTCTTTACCATCCACCTGCTGAGAGACCACTGGCAAGGCACCACACTCTTCTGGGCATTGCTCTCTAGTTTACCAGTGAGTGTTGGAAATAGCTGATCCTGGGCCTGTTTCTGTCTTTGCTCTGCTTTTTAAATATGAACATCTCAAAACTCCTGGCCAGCATTAGGAGACCAGAAGCCAGTGTAGATCACTTCTAGAGTGAGATTTAAAGGTAGTAAAGAGTCCCGGGGTCTTGGGTCAGCTCTGTGTGACCTGAACGTGTTCCTCAGACTTGAGGCTGCAGTTGCCCCCTTAATAATGGCTACACCTTTTGAATATTTTCTGTGGACTAGACACTGTTCCACATGCTTTCTGTGTGTTGACTCACTCCATCCTTACAACAGTTGTGTAATTCAGGTAGATTATTGTCTCCAGTTTACAGGAAGAGTAAATAACTTGTCCAGGTCACCCAGCCTAGGTGAGGTAGCCGGAAGCTTGGCCATATTACAGAAATAATCTGTCTTCCCTGTATAAAACAGAGAGTTGGAGCGATTGGCTTCCCGAGTGATGTTGGAATAATTGAGGCTGTGCTCCCCACTACAGCATGCCCTCCCACTGCCACAGTGCAGCCTCTCTGTGGTCCTCAGGGGGCACATTTTCTAACCCGTCCCAAACAGGATACAGCATGACACATAACAGTAACAGTGCTGTGTAAATTGGGAAACATTTCATGGTTCTGTTTATTCTGTGACAGTGCAAACATCAGTTTCTTCTTTAAGGTAGACATTTCAGAAAATAGTGCGCACCCCTTCATGGGAGGTCTGCCAGCACCTGGCCAGCTGTGCTTTCCTCTGGCATGGTGCCCTTGCTGCCCCTCTGCCCCAGGGGCATGAGGCCTGGGAGGCAGACATGCATTCTCTGTGTCGATGTGCATGGGCACAGCAGCGCAAACCCTGCTGCTCCTTATTTATGTGTTGACAGTGTGGAGGAGACTTGGGGACAGGGCGGGAAGTGGGGTGGTATTTAGCATGTGATCTGCGGCCTCTTTTGTGGAGTGTTTACTGGGGTTCCCCACTGTCTCCGGTGTGGGAACCCAACGGGTGGAGAGATGGCAGTTAGACCTTTTCTGCTTACCTTTGTCCTCTTTCTTTTTTTTAATTGTCATCATGAAAGTGATACCTACATGTGATGTTTTGTTTTGTTTTTTTTGAGTGGAGGTCTCACTCTGTCACCCAGACTGGAGGGCAGTGGCACGCTCCTGGCCACTGCAGCTTCTACCTGCTGGGCTCAAGTGATCTGTCTCAGTCTTCCAAGTAACCAGAACTACAGATGCGCTACCACGCCCAGCTAATTTTTTGATTTATGGTAGAGACGAGGTCTCGCCAAGTTGCCCGGGTGGGTCTCAAACCCACGGGCTCAGGCAATCCTCTCACCTCGAGTCCAGCCATGATTTTGTTTTAAAGTTTAACACTATTTTAAAAAACCACCTGTTTTCAATCCTATAAAAACCAGCACCTCCTGGTTATTATGACTTGCTTTTCTTCAATTCTGAGTACCAACATCACTGAATTTTTATGATTTTCTCAATTCTTCACATCCGTCATTAAACACTGCGCATCCCTATCCCTGTGGTCCCCCCAGAGGCGGCCCCCCACGGTGCCTGCATGCCTCCCCACCCCAGGCTCACCCTCACCTCTCCCCCGGCAGATTACCAGTTGACCAGTGCAGAGCTCTCCTCCCTCCCAGCCTTCAGCTCGCCTGGGGGGCTGTCGCTAGGCAACGTCACCGCCTGGCAACAGCCGCAGCAGCCCCAGCAGCCGCAGCCACAGCCTCCGCAGCAGCCGCCTCAGCCGCAGCAGCCCCAGCCCCAGCAGCCTCAGCAGCCCCCGCCGCCACAGCCGCAGTCCCACCTGGTCCCCGTCTCGCTCAGCAGTCTCCTGTGAGTGCCGGGGACACCTCCCGTGTGGCTGTGGGAAGGGCGAGTTGAGGCGTGGGGAGGGGAGGGTCATCTCAGTCCTGGTCCCCTGCGGGTGATCATCCTGGGAGGGTGGCCATCCTGGGAAGACGTGCCCATCCTGGACCGCTTCCCCCAGCCTGCCTGGGGGGCGGGAGCCCTAGGCAGTGGTAGGCAACGTGGGCTAGAGAGACAACTAATATTTCTCCTTTCCCTTCTCCTCCCTTCGTTTGACCCTCTCTCTCCTGGTCTCTCTCCATCTACTTCTCTCTCCCTCACCACACCCCATCTCCCATATCCTCCTTCTCTGTTCTCGTCTCTGTCTTGTGACCTCTGGTCACTTTTCCTGTCATCTGCCCCTCTGTTCCTGCGCCCTTTGCCTCATCCCCGTTGCCTGCCCCCAGCCCGGGCAGCCCCCTGCCCCATGTAGGTGCTGCCCTCACGGTCACCACCCACCCCCACATCAGCATCAAGTCGGAACCGGTGTCCCCTAGCCGTGAGCGCAGCCCTGCACCTCCCCCTCCAGCTGTGTTCCCGGCTGCCCGCCCTGAGCCTGGCGATGGTCTCAGCAGCCCGGCTGGGGGATCGTATGAGACGGGGGACCGGGATGATGGACGGGGGGACTTCGGGCCCACACTGGGCCTGCTGCGCCCGGCCCCAGAGCCTGAGGCTGAGGGCTCAGCTGTGAAGAGGATGCGGCTCGATACCTGGGTACTGTAGCATCACCCCCGATGTCCGCCAGTGGCTGCTGCACCCAGGGCTGGCCCGTGCGCCCCCAGCCTGTGTTCTCTCCCACCCGGGAGGCCTTGCGGCCGGCTTGCCCTTCCGCCAGCCCTTCTTGGGCAGCAACCAACACCCCTTGGTTTCTGCCAAAAGCCCGTGCCCGCCCCCTCAGCACCAGTCCTTCTGCTCAACGACTTTCTCCCTCACAGCTGGCCCTGCCACTAGAGTCCTGGTCCTATGGGGAGATGGGCGTGGGGGGTGCATGCCCGCAGCCCGGGCCCCCCCTCACACTCCCCTCTCCATCTCCTCTCTTCACAGACATTAAAGTGACGATTCCCACTCCCCTCCTCTCAGCCTCCCCGATGAAGAGTTGACAATCTCACCGCCCACCCCTCCCTGTCCTGGGCTCCTCCCGCTCGACCCCACTTCCTTTCTTGTGCTCCGTGTCCTGTTGACGGTTACATTTGTGTATAATTATTATTATATTATTATTATTATTATATTTTTTTTAATTTGAATTCTCGCTTTGGAGAAGGAGATGCTCTCATCTCCCTTTTTGCACCCTGCCATTTTCACTGGCTGGGGGCTCTCTTTTTTGTGGGAAGGGGGGACACTTTGCACGTTGTACACATATGCTGCAGGAAGGGGGTGGGGGCCCAGTAGGCCTTTGGGAAAGGACAGGTGCCGAGCCCTGCATGTGGAGCCCCCACCCCATCCCCCAGATAGAGGGAAATAACCAAAAAAACTACCAAACAACAAAACCCATGCAATAGACTGAAACCCCAAAGTTGGCTTGATGGGTGGGCTTGTGTTTCAAGGGGACAGTGAGACAGAGGTTCTAAAAAGGGTATCTGCTTCTGGTTGTTCAAGTGGCACTGCCACATGGGGCAGAATACCCAAGCCTGGCCTCCAGACACCCCTGCACACACCCGCGACACATTCTTGCAATACTCACGGGTGTGGCACCCCCAAGGCATGTGGGTGCTGGCCAAGCTTTGGACTGGGAAGGCCGCCTGGGACTCCGAGGCTGGGGACAGGGGCTTGAGGTGGAGGCCTCTCGGGAAGCACATTTGGAGAGAAAGACAGAGCCATGAGGAGAGGCTGAGGAGGGCAGAAGGGCTGGGCCAGGGGTGCAGCGGGCCCCTCCCTCCCCCAGCTTTTCTCTAAGATATACAGTGCAATAGCTGCCCACCCCTCAGTTGGCGCCAGCGCCAGCCCATGGAGCTGGCCACAGCATGCAGGGAGGGTGGGGAGAGGGACTTTCGTGGGGAGGCTGGGCCAAGAGTCGGTCTAGGGTGTCCCAGGACCCCGTCATCCAGGGCGAGTGTGGCGAGGGGACGTCCTATGCCTGGCACACACACTACCCGGGGGCGTGGACACTGGGGTGGTCTGTGCGGGTGGTAGGCATAGGGAGGCCCGCCCCCCTCACTCCCCCTCAGCCCCTCTCCTAGCCTCCCCTTAGCTCCTCCTGCACCTGACTCCCTCTCCCTGCTCTTGGCACCCCCATTGTCTCTCGCTACCTCCTTGTCCCACCACCTCCAGGCCGATCCCACCTTCCCTCTTGGCTACTGTAATTGTAAATAGCGACCTTTGGAAAACGTTAGCGGTGTAACAGTCCAGGAAACTGTTTTTTTGTTGTTGTTGTATTGATATGAAATGAGATTCTATTTTTGTCAAAGTATATTGTAATAATAATGACTCAAACGGCCCGTACTGTACAGACGAGATGCTTCTGCTGTTGTTCTTGCCCCTCCCCTCCCCCGAGTCTGCCCCTTTCTGCTGCCTCCTCAGTGGGTGTAGCAGGCAAGGAGCAGCTGGAAAATGGGGTCCTGAGACCTCAGGCTGGATCAGAGATCAAACTGGAGGGGCAGGCCCCCAGCCTGCTCTCCACCTCCCGCCCGCCCCCATCCTCATGGCCTGGCCTGGGGTGACGGGGCAGGCGGATAGGTCTGCCCTGCTCCTTCCACAAGCCCAGCTCCTCTGCCCAAGGGGTGCAGTGCTCCCTTGGGGCTTCTTCCCGGTTGGAGAGTAGAGTTAGACAGGCCCAGTTCTGTGGTAGGTGACTGCCTTTGCCCACCTCTGTGACCCAGCCTCTTGCGGTATTCCAACACCTGACCCAGGGGAGGAACCAGAGCAGGGGGGCATGTGTGACTCACATGTACTGAGTGTGTTCATAAGGGTATCTGATATTTATGTGTTTGAGTGTACCTTTGTATTTATGTGTGTGCACGGTTGCATGGGTGCGCTTTTGTGTGTCTCTGAGCCTGGCTGGATATGTATGTGCATCTGTGTGATTTGGGCTTTGGGGCATCTCTGTGGCTGGTGTGTGTTTACAAAGGGAAAGGTGGCCACTTCAGCTCCACAGCCCTGGCTTCCAGTTTTTTTTTTTTTTTTGTTTGTTTGTTTTTTGAGTGGGGTCTCATCTGATTATCGCCCAGACTTGAGTGCAGTGGCACGATCACAGCTCACCACAGCCTCCTGAATAGTTGGGACTACAGACTTGTGCCACCATGCCTGTCTAATTTTCTTATGTTTATTTTTTGTAAAAATAAGGTCTCACTATGTTGCCCAGGCTGGTCTCGAACTCCTGGGCTCAAGCAGTCCTCCCACCTCAGCCTCCCAAAGTGCTGGGATTCCAGGCGTGAGGCACGGTGCCTGGCGGCTTCCAGCTCTTTGACCTCCACTCTCCTTCCCTGCTCCATCACCTGCTGTCACCCTCAGCTCTGACACGTTTGGACTGCAGCTGGGGGCGTGGTGGTTGGTCCTCCCCACTTGTCCGCACAGCCCCACCTCTGCCAGGGCATCTCTCCAGGAAACTTCACCTCCACTCACGGTTGTCACTTTGTCCTCCCACACCTTGGCACACAGTTCCTGGAGTCCCCCCCCCCAGTTCTGCTTTCAGAGTGAAACTCAAGTCCTTCTTCCTCCCTGAAGCTTTTTCTTCAACTGGGCAGTGACCCTTCCCTACATCTTAACCCCAGCCTGCTGACCCAGTGGGGACACAGCATGTTCAGCCTCCCCACCTCTCCTGCAGGTCCCTAGGGGGAGTTTCAAGAACTGATGAGCCTTGATCAGGGCCTTGAAAGAAGTCAGGGCATAGTTTTGTGCATGCATGCATCCCCAGAGCCCTGCCCAGTGCCTGGCACGCAGTAGGCACTCAATAAATGCTGAATGGGTGAATGGTTGGATGATTGGTACTCAACAAACATTGAATGACTGGCCTTCTCTTCTCAGGCTATTCCCACCATTAGTCTGCCCACCTTTCTAGGCTGGGCTTGGCCACCATTAAACATGGGGTGGAGGTGAGGGCCCCTGCAGTTCACGGTGCAATATTCACCAGTTTTGCCCTCTGCCTCGTAATGGCAAACCTGGGTTTTGATTACCATGTGTGGATGTGTCTATGTCCTTTCTTCTCTGTCCCTGGGGGCAGGCGGTGGTCTGTGAATGAATATGTGACATTTCTGCAATGCAGTATCCCAAGGTTTCTCTTGGGGTTAGGGGCTCCTGGCAGGCCAGATGAATGGGTCCCTGGGAACCTAGACCTCAGATGGGGACTGACTTAATTTCTTCTTCCTTTCACAAGCCAAATTTGCCTCCACCTACTCCCTCTGAAGAACTGGGCATTTGCCAAAGTAACCACTGGAGTCACCCAATGCCCCTCCCCTCCCAAGGTTTCCCACAGCTTTCAGGGACAGTGGACAAGAGGGCCCTCCCGCCTCAATGGAACACACCATCCTCCCCACCCCAGCAGTGCACTCAGTGCGGCAAGACTGACCCCTGACCCCCCCACCCAACCCTCCCCACCTCGGACAGGAAGGAAGTAATGCACCTTCTCTTGCTGATTATTTATTTGGAGAGACAGAAATGTAAAAGTGTATCTAGAAATATCTATATCTCTATATATTTTTAACTGACTCTTTGGAACCCCCTGGGGTGGGGTGAGGGGTAAGTTTAGGCTTTCGTGGGGGAGAGAGACACGGAGCCTGGGAACTCATTCTCCCCCTCTACTGCCTCTCCCCACCCCCATGCCCTTCGTGGAAGGGTGGGATTTGGATGGGGGAGGGGGGCTGGAATGTTACTTGGAGAATCTGGATTCTCTCCTCTTCCCCATTTGAGTCCTAGAGGGAGGGGCAGTGAGGAAGAGGAAGAGGGGCGGGCCAGGCCATGGAGGTGCCCCACCCCCAAACCCGACAATCACCCACACTCCTGGGGCTCCTCCTGGGTCCTGGGGCAGGGCGAGTACAAGTGTGTGGCTGTTGGTTTGTTTTCAATATTTCTTTTCGTGCTGTATGGTGATGCTTTCTTAGTACTCTACACAATAAGAAAAGACAAAAGTCCTCGAGATTCTTATGAGTTTTGTTTGAAAACTCTTTCACTATATTTGTTGTAAAGAGGTTTACTATTAAAAGAAAAAGAATACACGTTTCTGATACTTCGGCTTGGGTTTTGGTTTCTTTGGTGCGGCCGAGGCGGGGCAGGAAGGACTGGTGTGGCCTTGCTTGGGCGAGAGCCAGCAGGTCACCTTAGCAGGGAGAATGGTCATCAGCCAGTGGTGCGGGCGCTTCCAGGTGTCTCAGGTGAGAATTTCTTCCAGGTGCAATGTCAGAAGGAGTAGCCCCAGGACTAAGGCGGGGGGGCGGGTGTCCACTTAGAAGCGTCTGGAGGGATTCTGGGACACAAGAAAAACAGAAACTCCACCCAAGGTCCGATGGGAAAGAGGACAGCATTCATGTGGGGGGGCCCGCGGTAGACATCACTGGAAGGCTTTCTGCAACAGAACCTTGCCCAGGTGCTCTGTTAGTCATGGATGGGTCCCATCTTTGTAGCCCTCACAGCATGGTTCCCTCCAGAAGGGAAGTTGCCCTTGCCCTGCCTTTCCAAGTGCTTTGACAAGGCCAGGGAGTACCTCCCTGCCCTCACACATCCCAAGGGGCTCTAACTCCTGCCTTCTCACACCTGGCACTTGCAGGGTTGTGGAGGAAGTGTCAGACTTGGCTCACTCCTAACATGTGGCCACTCCTCTGCTTTGAGCTGAGTTGGGCCCTGCAGAGGCAAATGTGGAGGGTGAGGGGTCCACATAGGTCTGCAGGTGCCTCAAACCACACAGCATGCTTAAGGCTGTGTTTGCACACGCACGCTGCCGCAAGAGCACATGGGAGGCACGTCACAGAGTCATGCCTTGGGTGTCCTCATCTGCAAAACGTAACCATCTGTACTGACCCTGCTTTCCCAAGAGGTCATTACAGACCTCATCTCACTCCTCCCTCAGCAGGGCAGAGAGGTGTGATGAGCTGGGCAGGAACGGGTTAGGAAGACACTGTCCTCCAGGTAAGGTTCCTTGTTGGCTATCTGCTCTCCTGTGGCAGCTTCCAAGATGACCTCCAATTATCCCTGCCTGGTATTCATGCCATGGTGTGGTCCCCTCCCACAGTGAATCATGATTGGTGTGTGTGAACAATACAAGGCAGAGTGATGTCATGTGACTTAGAAGGTTCAGTCGTGGCTTCTTCCTCTCATCGTTTGCCCTGGGGAAGGCCAGATGCCATGTGGTGGGACACTTAAGCAGCCCTATGGAGAGGCCCACATGGCAGAAGTGGGGGCTCTTGCCAGCAGCCATGCGAGTGAGGTCATCCTCTGTCCCATATTCCCCAAATTCTGCAGAGGTTGCTACAGGTGAGAACGTGCAGCCCAGCTCGCCTATGCCCATGGGAGAGGACCTTTCTCCAAGGCGACCTGAACAGCCCAGACCCTGAGTGAAACCTCTCTCTCCTGTACATCTCCTTGTCTATCCCTCACACCACCTGCCTGCCTGCCCCTCCTTCACTACAGACATCATCCAATGATGTCTTGGGTCGGCGTGGCTATTGCCCACACATATTTTCTGATCTCTTCCTTTCCCGGACTCACAAAAGTTGTGCATCCCAGTCCCTGTGTAGTCAGCTGGGTTCCCTGGACTAGTTCGGCCGATAGATGGTAATGTAATGGGAAGTAAATGTGTCCCTTCTGAAATGCGGCTGGTGCCTGACTGTCCAAGTGCTGTCTCCCTTTGGTGGGAATTGCAGAGGAAGCACACGTGGAGGTGGAGTGTGAGCCGTTTGAAGCAGCCTGGATTGCTAAATCACTTTAAGGTTTTGTCCAGCACAAGTAGACTCTGTGAATAGAAAATAAGTGTTGAAGCACAACGGTTTGAGTGCTGTACTGCGTCTGCAGTATCACTTAAGGATCCATCTCACACTTGGGCAGCCGGAAAGCCCCGTCACTGTGTACTCCTTGTAGGGTGGTACAGAGATCTTGGACTTGGCACAGTCCAGAACTAACTAATTCAACTCCATGGTCTGCCGCTTACTGGCTGTGTGGCCTTGGGTAGTCACAGTCTCTCTACACCTCTGTTTACTGTAAAATGGAGCTAACAGCTGCCTGTTATCTCTAACGTTCCCTCCATTTTCTCCATCCTCTCCACTTCTTTTTTTTTTTTTTGAGTAGTAGTTCTACTTTGTCGCCCAGGCTGGAACAGCAAGGCACCACAGCCTCCACCTGCTGGGCTCAGGCGATCCTTCTGCCTCAGCCTTCCAAGTAACTGGAACCACAGGCATGTACCACCACATCCAGCTATTTTTTTTTTTTTTTTGTAGAGATGAGGTCTCACCAAGTTGCCCAGGCTGGTCTTGAACCCCTGCAATCAGGGAATCCTCTTGCCTCCGCCTCCCAAAGTGCTGGGATTACAAGCGTGAACCACTGTGCCCAGCTTTCTTTACCTTTTGTTTTTGTATTGAGTCAATGTCTCCACTCTGTTACCCAAGCTTTAATGCAGTGGCATGGCTCACAAATCACTAGAGCCTTGACCTCCTGGGCACAAGCGATCCTTCTGCCTCAGCATCCCAAATATCTGAGACTACAGGCGTGTGCCACCACACTTGGCTAATTATTTTATTTTGATTTTTTTGTAGAGATGAGATCTTACTATGTTGCCCAGGTCTCAAACTCCTGGGCTCAAACAGTCCTCCTGTTTCGGCCTCCCAAAGTGCTGGGATTACAGGTGTGAGCCACTGTGGCCAGCTCTCCTCTCTATCTTTGGCCCAGCTCTGATGATCCAACACCTCATGGTTCTCCACTGCCCACCATATAAACTCCATACTCCTTGGCTGGCTCCCAAGACCTGCAGAGAGCCAACACAACTCCCTGTCCAGGTTTAGTCCATCCTACTCCTGGCACACCTCCTGGCCTCTCAGCAGACCCAACAGCCCTCTCCATTCCGTGACAGATCCTCTGTGGTTTTGCTCATGCCTTCCGTCTGAAATGCAACATGTACTAAGCATCTACACCAAGTGAAGCCCTGTGTTAGGCACTGGAGAGACAGGAACAGGACGGCTCCTACCTCCAGGCAACTCACAGTCTTGTGGGGACAAGAGACAAGTGAATCAACAGTTAACACTTGAGTCTGCATTAAATGTCACATAGGAAGAATGTAAGTGGGCTTTTGGGATTACAGGCTCCAATCCAAACTAGTGGGTTCTTTTTTTTTTTTTTTTTTGAGTCATAGTCTCACTCTGTCACCCAGGCTAGAGTGCAGTGGCACGCTCATGGTCACCTCAGCCTTGACCTGCTGTGTTCAGGTAATCCTTCCACCCCAGCCTTCCAAGCAGCTGGAACTACAGGCACATGCCACCAAGTCCAGCTAATTTTTTTTTTTAACTGTAGAGATGAGGTCTCACTGAGTTGCCCAGGCTTGTCTTGAACCCCTGAATTCAGGCAATCCTCTCGCCTCTGCCTCCCAAAGTGCTGGGATTACAGGCATGAGTCATTGCATCTAGCTACTAGTGGGTTCTTTTTTTTTTTTGAGTTGGAGTCTCACTCTGTCACCCAGACTGGAGTGCAGGGGCCGCTCCCGGCCACCGCAGCCTCCACCTGCTGGGCTCCAGCGATCTTTCTGCCTCAGCCTTCCAAGTAGCTGGAACTACAGGCGTGCGCTACCACACCCGGCTAATTTTTTTGATTTATTGTAGAGATGAGGTCTCGCCAAGTTGCCCAGGTAGGTCTCGAACCCGCGGGCTCAGGCAGTCCACTCACCTCGGCCTCCCAAAGTGCTGGGATTATAGGCTGAGCCACCGAGCCCGGCCAATAATAATTTTTTAAAAAGAGAGTAGGAAAGGCATTCCTTATTGCAGGAATTAGCATGTAAGGCATGAGAAACACTGTGGTGCAGACCAAAGAACAGCACACAGAGCTGAAGAGGTGGGCAGAGGCCTCCTTGTGAAGGACCTTGATTGCCAAGACTTGGACTTTATTCTGCAGGAGATGTGTGGTTATCCAAAGATTTCAAGCAGAGGAGGGACTGGATCAGATTTGCATTTTCTGCCAGTCAAAACTCCCCTAGACAGAAATGCTGCAAATCAGGTGGAAGGAATGCAGTGCTGGAGACAAGAGGCCAGTCTGAGCCTTTGGCCAGAAATAGGGAGAGCCCAAAGCCAAGGAAGGCATGGACAGAGGGAGGCAGAAGAGAGGAGGGGATCTGTAGACATTCAAGAGAGAGAATATATACTACTGCTGCTTGTCAAAGACATGGAGATACACGAGCCTGCTTGGGTGAGGAGGTCCATGAAGGCCAGATGTGGTGGCTCATGCCTGTGAGGCAGAGGCAAGAGAATTGCCTGAGACCAGGGATCCGAGACCAGTTTGGGCAACTTGGTGAGACCTCGTCTCTACAATAAATCAAAAAATTAGCTGGGCATGGTGGCACGTGCTTGTAGTTCCAGCTACTTGGAAGGCTGAGGCGGGAGGATCGTCTGAGCCCAGCAGGTTGAGGCTGCAGTGTCCATGATTGCGCCCCTGCACTCCAGCCTGGGGGGCAGAGTGAGAGACTCTGACTTAAAAATAAATAAATAAAAGTGCATGGGCACACACACTGCTCTACTGCCATGTTCCTATCTCTGAAATTCCTGCTGTCACTTACGGTTTCACTTTTACAATTTTCCCTTCATGAAACTTTTGTAGTGTTCTCTCCTTCTCCCACCCTGCCCAGCTGGCTGTCATCCCTCCAGTGAGGTATCTTAGGAATCTGCCCATTCTTGACAGGGCCCACCTCAGTCTACCTGGAGATGTGGGTACTAGTTGGTTGTCTCTGCAACTGGACTGAAAGCTCCTTTTACAAATGCATTGTCTCAGGCATCTTCGTGTCTGGCTCAGTGCCTAGCACACAGTATGTGTTCAGTGAGGCTAAAATGAGGCAGCACATGTGAATGTGCACTTTGTAAACTGTCAAGTGCTACAAACTCCATAGATTTTTTTCATAGTCAAGGGCGTGATAGCGTTTTGCAGCCTCTCCTCTACTTCAACCACAAGATCAGCTCCACAAGGAGCACCAGATCCTGAGGGTCCCAGTTTCCTGGCCGTATTTCGGAGCATGGAAGAATCAGTACCATTAGGTTCCTACCCGCAAAGAGATGGCTCTTGGAGGCAGGAGGGAGAGGGTGGTATCTGTTTGTTCCAGCCAAGGAGGCAGGCCAGTTCTCTGTGGCTCATGTTCTTCTGACTCACACTTCAGTCCCATGGGCTGAGTAACTTCCAGCCTTGTGATTGTGGAAACTTGTTTCAGAAACAGCGGATGTGGAAGGGACACAGGGCAACCCCACCCCAGGCTTCAGAGTGGCTCCTTCTGAAGCCAACAGTCCCTTTCTCCCCATCGGCGGCCCTCCCGGCTGTGACACGGTAAATGAGGCAAAGATATCTGTTTGCAGTCTTTTTTTTTTTTTTTTTTTTGAGTTGGAGTCTCACTCTGTCGCCCAGACTGGAGTGCAGTGGCTGCTCCCGGCCACCGCAGCCTCGACCTGCTGGGCTCCGGTGATCCTTCCGCCTCAGCCTTCCGGGTAGCCGGAATTACAGGCATGCACTACCACGCCGGCTGATTTTTTGATTTATTGTAGAGATGAGGTCTTGCTGCCCAGGCAGGTCTCGAACCCGCGGGCTCAGGCCATCCACTCACCTCAGCCTCCCAAAGGCGCGGGATTACAGGCTGAGCCACTGAGCCCGGCTTGTTTGCAGTCTTAAATCATTGTGTCACTGTCCGGCCAAGGGGCACGGTCCATTCCCTTGCCCTGTTTCAGCTGATAAACCCGAGGCCCAAGAGGAAGCGGTGGCTCTCGGAAGTCACACGCCTCAGCTGGGTCTCGTTCAGATCGGCCTGGGGGCCCAGGACTTAGTGCTTCCAGTCGGACTGAGTGACACGCACTCTCTTTGCTTTGTATTTGCTTCCACGTGTTTACAGCTCCGAGGGCTTCGCTCGGCAGCTTGTTGGGTCTCGTAAAGTGCGGTCCCCGCCTTCGTCGGGCAGAGTCACTCCTGTTAACTGCGCATCAGCCGCCACGTGCCCAGTAAAAGCAGGTGACGCCGCCGCAGCCCGAGGGGGTGGGGGGAAGGACCTCGCCATGGGTCAGTCACGCGCCCGCCAAGCCCCGCCCTCACGTGACCCGCGGCGCCGGCCTCGCCAGTGGCACTACCCTCGGTGGAGAGGGGGAGGTCGGCGCCGGCCGTGGTGCCCAATCCCTGCGCTGCCAGTCAGAGCCGGGCGGGGACGAAGGAGCAGTTCCGGGTTCAGAAGGAGAAAATTTCCATCTAAGGCGAAGAGGCAGAGAGAAGGCAATAAAGTCACTTGTTTAATCTCCTCTACGCCGTAAGCTCCTACGAAGGCAGAGGTCACCGTATTCCGAAGCGCCTCCGGCGGTGTCTGACACACAGGAGGCGCTCAATAAATGGCTGGCTGGCAACAAGCCCAGGGACACTATTCGGAAGCTGCACCGTCCCCGCGCCCCCGACTCCCCCCGCCGCCCTCCCCGCGGTGACACGGTACAGGGCGCAATGGTTCGGCCGCGGGACCAGCCCACGCTTCCAAGCTTGCCGCCCGCGGACGAGGAGGACCCCTTGACCCGCTAGACCACGCCGGCGTGGGTGCGGACAAAGCCCCCACGCCACTCTCAGCATCCCCGGCTGATGGGCGGGA
The DNA here is from genome assembly GCA_027257055.1 of Cephalopachus bancanus. NCBI lineage: Eukaryota > Metazoa > Chordata > Mammalia > Primates > Tarsiidae > Cephalopachus > Cephalopachus bancanus. The sequence goes on from JAPVLO010000633.1 coordinate 803,725, forward strand.
AGCGGGTCCCTGGGCTCACGCCACTGGCTCTTCCGGTGACAGACAGAGTCGCCAGCCAGCTGCAGCCTGGACAAGACGCATGCGTACACAAACGATGGCGCCGCTATATGGGAAAAAACCGCCGAGCGAACCAATTTAGGCTGGGACTCACCGGGTCTTGGAGGGGAAGGTGCGCATGCGTGAAGCCAGCCACCCCCCCCCCGGCTCAGTTTCAGGGGGAGATGGCGCCCTCTGTCCACCCGGCAGTTTCCCCAAACCCCGAACCTCCGTCTGCACTACATCGGGACCTGGCGCTGCCTGGGAGATCCGGAAGAAAGGAAGCATCTCGGTCCCTGTTCCCCGGGGGACACGACTGTCCCCAAACACAGCTAGTGAGTCACCGGCCTGGGTCTTGGTACAGAGGCTCCTCTAAGAGCTGGGGCCCAACAGTGGCATAAACATTGATTCGAGGAGGATGCTCCGCAGTTTACGAAGCGCGTTATATTCTATTATCTCAAGGGTTCCTCACAAAAAATTCTCCAGTTGTCAACTACAGAAGCCGAGGCTCAGGAAAGTGAAGGGGGCGGGTCCAAGGGTACTGCCTGTGGCCCAGAGCCCAGGCGGCCCGACGCCCTGCTCAGTGCTCTTTACCGTAAGACGCAGCCTTGCTGTCCTCCTTGCTTGTGTCTAGTTGGGGTAAAGGAAAAGCGAAGGCACAGTTTCAGTCTTTTTTTAAAGAATAGGCAGTGGATGCTAGAGGCGTTCAGAAGAAAGAAAGATCACTGTGTGCTGTTGTGATATCCTAGAACACTGCAAACGTTTGCAATCTTGTTTGTTTATTATTTGTTTGGAGTCGGGGTCTCACTATGTCTCCCAGACTGGAATGCAGTGGCATGATGGCTCATCTCAGTCTCAACCTTCTGAGCTCAGGTGACCCTTCAGCCTCAGCCTCCTCAGTAGCTTGGACTATAGGCACTTGCCACCCACACCCAGCTATTTTTTTTCTTTTTGTGGAGATGAGGTCTTGCTATATTGCCTAGGCTGATCTCAAACTCCTGGGCTCAAACAGTCCTCTTGCCTCAGTCTCCCAAATTGCTGGGATTACAAATGTGAGCCACTGCACCCAGCCGTGGCTCATTCTTTGGTGTTTTGTAAAGACAAGGTCTTGCTTATGTTCCCCAGTCTGGTCAAGCAATCCTCCTGTCTAGGCTTCCCAAAGTGCTGGAATTACAGCCATGAGCCCATGCGCCCAGCCTGAAAGCATTTTTAGAATCTAAAAACAAACAAAACACTATATTGTTTATGTACATATGATAAAACTTGGGGAAAAAAAACAAAGAATTACAAACACAAAATGTTTTAGTAGTTACCTTAGAGAGGTTGGGATGGAACAAACACGCAGAGGTTCCACTGGTTTTGTTCTAGTTAGGGGTACATGGGTATTCATTTTGTTATGTATATAACACATTCATAAATTATAGTTACTCTTTTGTACATATAAAACATAATTTAAAAGATGATAATGGAGTCATTTCTCCCAATACGTTCCATAGTTAAAGAGAGTTGGAGTTGGAGTCTCACTCTGTCACCCAGACTGGAGTGCAGTGGCCACTCCTGGCCACCGCAGCCTCGACCTGCTGGGGCTCCAGCGAGCCTTCCGCCTCAGCCTTCCAAGTAGCTGGAACTACAGGCGTGCGCTACCACACCTGGCTAATTTTTTGATTTATTGTAGAGATGAGGTCTTGCTAAGTTGCCCAGGCGGGTCTTGAACCCGCGGACTCAGGCAATCCACTCACCTCAGCCTCCCAAGGTGCGGGATTACAGGCTGAGCCACCAAGCCCGGCTCTGGCTAATTTTTTGATTCATGGTAGAGACGGGGTCTCACCAAGTTGCCCAGGTTGGTCTTGAGCCCCTGGACTCAGGCAGTCCTCTTGCCTCTGCCTCCCAAAGTTGAGATTTTAGGTGTGAGCCACCACGCCCAGCCGGGATATTACCACGCCCAGCCGGGATATTATTATCTCCATATTAAAGATGAAAAAACTTAGCTGAAAGTCACTTATGGCCAGCGGGAACTCTGTGCAGCTAAATCTCCAGTGTCCCCAGCTGTGTGTCTGGTATGGTCAGTAAACATGTTGAATGGGTGAGTGACAGGACTTCCTAATTCCCTGGGTGTTTACGAGTGAAATGATCTGCCTTTGAAAGTAGGGAGCCGGGCTTGGTGGCTCAGCCTGTAATCCTGTGCCTTTGGGAGGCTGACGTGAGTGGAATGCCTGAGCCCGCGGGTTCGAGACCCGCCTGGTCAACTTAGCAAGACCTCATCTCTACAATAAATCAAAAAATCAGCCGGGCATGGTAGCGCACGCCTGTAGTTCCAGCTACTTGGAAGGCTGAGGTGGAAGGATCGCCGGAGCCCAGCAGGTTGAGGCTGCGGTGGCTGGGAGCGGCCACTGCACTCCAGTTTGGGTGACAGAGTGAGACTCCAACTCAAAAAAAAAAAAGATACCCTCCTCTCTAGCCAGGCGTGAAGGCACGCATCTGTACTTCCAGCTACTTGAAAGGCTGAAGCGGAAGGATCGCCTAAGCCCAGCAGGTCGAGGCTGTGGTGGCCGTGAGCATGCCATTGCATTCCAGCCACTCCAGGGAGTGAGACTCCAACTCAAAAAAAAAAACAAAAACAAAACTACTCTCCATTAGGGTCGTGGGAGTGGTAGCCAAAGAAAGGCCAGGATAAAAGACATTTGGGCCAGGTGAAGTGCAGTGGTTCACACCTATAATCCCAGCAGTTTGGGAGCAGAGGTGAGAGGATTGCCTGAGCCCAGGAATTTGAGACCAGGCTGGGCAACTTGGTGAGACCTTGTCTCTGCAATAAATCTAGCCTGGTGTGGTGGTGTGCACCTGTAGTTCCAGCTACTTGGAAGGCTGAGGCGGAAGGATCGCCTGAGCCCAGCAGGTTGAGGCTGTGGTGACTATGAGTGTGCCACTGCACTCCAGCCTGGATGACAGAGTGAGACTCCAACTCAAAGACATCTTGAAGGACAAGTTGACAAGACTTATTGCCAAAATTGATATGAGGATAGATATGAGGTATGTTGCTGTGGTTATGTGTTTGTCTGACGTATATGGTTCCAGGATTTTGATCCACTCTAAGTGGAAGAAATGCCTCCCAAGACATGTGGGAGAATGCAGGACAGTGCTCACCAGAGATAAGGGCTGGTGGATCACACTGAGTTACCAGGGAAAGAACACTAGGGTTTGAGTTAGGAGGCCTGTTATCTAGACCTGGCCTTACTTTTAGCTAACAGTGTTGCCTTGGACAAATCCCTTAATCTACATGAGTCTGTTTCCTTATATAGTCAAGATATATCCACATGAGACCTATAAGGAAAGATGTGCCCATCCTCTTCTCAAGATAGTACTCATCTTGTTAAAAGAAAAAAAAATGTTGGAACTTTGCTCCCTCTGTTGTCACATAATATTGTGTTCATTTCTTCATGGTGGGACTTAACATATTTTACTCTGTGCGCATGTCTGTCTTCTCTGGCAGAAGTGGGTTCCTTGAGGGAAGGGATCCTGTCACATTTAAGTGTGTATTCCCCCAACATGGGAGAAAATAGGAGGTTGGGGGATGTATCCTGATTTGCACAGACTCACGTGGTGAAGTAGAGGACTGTTTATCGCTTATGTCTCCACTTCCTTATTTGTAAATGAAGCCTGTTAATTTCTAAACTTATTCTGAGTTATAGAATTCTGTTATCCAACTGTGTTCTACAGATTGAGAAGACTGAATTGTGTGATCTCTAAATTCCCTTCCAACTCCACTATTGAGTGACTTTTTAGTACTGAGTTGCAAGTAATCTACACAGAAGGGACAGTTGAACAAGTTCTCAGAGGAAAAACATGTGGAAGAAGATTGAGAACAGAAGTCATACCCAGTTACCCAACAAAAGAAAGAGAAGCCACTGAGAGCAACAGAAGAAACAGTCTGAGAAGTAGGGGAGGTGAGAATAACAGGAGTGACAAACTCAGATGCCTGAAGGAGTCAGACAGGGAAATGAATGAAGTGGTCCAGTAGTAAGCATTAGGGAATGGTGGAGACTGGAGAGGCCATGGCCCGTCTAAAGAAGTCAGCTGTCAGCTGAGTGCAGTGCTCATGCCTGAAATCCCAGCCCTTTGGGAGGCAGAGGCGAGAGGATTCCCTGAGTCCAGAGGTTCAAGGCCAGCCTGGGCAATTTGGTGACACCTCGTCTCTACAATGAATCAAAAAATTAGCCGGACATGGTGGTGCCTGCCTATGGTTCCTGATACTTGGAAGGCTGAGGTGGAAGGATCACATGAGCCCAGCAGGTTGAGGCTGTGGTGGTTGTGAGTGTGCCACTACACTCCAGCCTGGGTGACAGCATGAGACTCTGACTCAAAAAAAAAAAAAAGAAGAAGAAGGAATCAGTTGTCTCCTACTACCAATGTGAGTGTTGCCACGTCTTATATTATTAAGAAGCTGGAAATTCAGGTTTTTATTTTAGATTTGGCAATAAATTCAGATTATTTTAAAACACCGTGCAGGTTAAACCCATATCTGTAAGCTAGATATTTTTGACCACCTATAACCTCTCTGGTGCCAAAGGAGGAACTTTCCCACCCTCAAATCATACTTGCTTAAGTATGGGTTAGGAAGAGCATCCTCTTTCTGTGCTTACTAGCTCTATGATATCAATCCCAGCCCTTCTTGGTACTTCCAGGACTTTGCCCCTCACTTTTCTCTATTTTCAGCATCCCTCTGTGTACTTGCACCTTCCTTTTAGTTTAAGAACATGCTGAAGTCTCTCCACATCCTAAAAGTACTGCTCCATTGTCCTATAACCCCTTTTAGGTATTTTCTAGAAAGTTCTCTCCTTTTCTCTTCTTCCCCAATTTATTGACAAAATCAATTGCATTTTCTGTTTCCTGTCCCTCTCTTCCCATTATGAGGTCAGCCGCCACCACTAGACCAAAGCCTTTCCCACCAGGACAAAGATCTTTGTTGCCAAATTCACTGACATGGCTCCAACTAGGTTAAACTCCGCAAACTCAGAGACCAACTGTTATGACTTTTTTATTTTAGCACCTAACTAAGAGATGTTCAGTCAATGTTTATTGAACCAAAGGAGAACCAATAAGTGCTTATTGAACCAAAAGGGAACGAGTTTTCCAGAAAGGATAGTCAGCATCATCAATCTTGCAGAAGGATCAAAGACTGTGATGACCAGATGAAACCCACTGGATTTTCTTTTTTTTTTTTGAATCACAATCTCACTCTGTCACATAGGCTGGAGTGCAGTGGCTTGCTGCTCATGGCCACCACGGCCCCGACTTGCTGGACTCAGACGATCCTTCCATCTCAGCCTTCTAAGTAGCTGGAACCACAGGCATGCGCCACCACGCCTGGCTAATTTTTTGATTTATTGTAGAGATGAGGTCCGGCCAAGTTGCCCAGGCTGGTCTCAAACCCCTGAGCTCAGGCAATCCTTTCGCCTCTGCCCCCCCAAAATTGGGATTACAGGCATGGGTCACTGCACCTGGCTGCCCATTGGATTTTAAGAGAAAGAGATTACCGGTAATTTTTGAGGGGGCAGTTTCAGTTTAGGGAGTTGGATAACATTGCTGTGGTTTATGAAGAGAACCGTGGAAGTGACAACAGAGTGCAGATCATGCATTGGAGAAGTTTGGCACTCAAGGGAGGAGACAGCAGCAGGAGATATTGGAGACAATGTGCCAACTGGAATTCCTAAGATTGAGAACATGCTGGGCATCTTTGTAGGTGGTAGAGACAAAGCCACTGGCATAGGAGAGGCAGAAACTGCTTGAGAAGGAGAATGCTTGAGGATTCGTCACCAGCAATGGGAGAGCATGGAGAAATTCGCTGATTGAAGGGACTGGTTGGCCTTTGCAAGGAGGTGAGAAGTCTCCTCTGAAGCAGAACAGAGGTTAAAAACACGAGTCCCATTTGTACCAGACTCTTGAGGGAGGGAGGACAGGGAGGAGAGGAGGGCAAAGAGGTGAGCTCCTCTGCGTCTCATCAACAAGGCAGAAACAAAGTTACCTGTTCCCAGTGACGGGATGGTAGCGGAACTAGCAGCTGCCAGCTAGCTTAGAGACATTATTCTTTGCTGGCTGTGCAGTACTTCTTTTGCTCAGACCCCAGGGAAGGAGGGATCTGTCTTCAGCTGCCTTCTCTTCTTTACTCCCTTTCTGGGCAGTCTTACCTACTCCTGAAGTTTAAGCAACCCCAAAATGTCAGTGATTCCCAACTTATGTCTACAGCCTAAATCTCTTGGCCTTGAGACCCATATCCCCAGGGTATTTCACAGGTTAAACTGAAAAGAACTCAGTGTCGCTGGGCTTGGTGGTTCAGCCTGTAATCCCGCACTTTGGGAGGCTGAGGTGAGAGGATTGCCTGAGCCCGCGGGTTCGAGACCCGCCTGGGCAACTTGGTGAGACCTCATTTCTACAATAAATAAGTTATCTCTACAATAAATAAAAAAAATTAGCCGGGCGTGGTAGCACACGCCTGTAATTCCGGCTACTCAGAAGGCTGAGGCGGAAGGATCGCCGGAGCCCAGCAGGTTGAGGCTGCGGTGGCTGGGAGCAGCGACTGCACTCCAGTCTGGGTGACAGAGTGAGACTCCGACTCAAAAAAAAAAAAAAAGAACTCAGTGTCTTCAGCACTGACACAGTTAATTCCTCCTAAAGGTCTGTCCTAGCTAGTGATCACAATCCTTTCCCAGCTGCTCAAGCCAGATACCTCGCTCTCTCCCCCTCCCTTCCTTTCTCTCCATGCTCTCTCCCTCCTTCCATCTCTCTTTCTCCAAATGTGTATGTGCTGCTGTATACGTAGACAGGTAGGTATTTAAGAGAATAGGGGCTGGGCTTGGTGGCTCATCCTGCAATCCCAGCACTTTGGGAGGCCGAGGCGAGTGGATTGCGTGAGCCTGCAGGTTGGAGACCCGCCCAGGCAACTTGGCGAGACCTTGTCTCTACAATAAATTTTTAAAAAATTAGCTAGGCGCAGTTCTGACTACTTGGAAGGCTGAGGTGGGAGGATTGCCGGAGCCCAGCAAGGTTGAGGCTGCAGTGGCCAGGAGTGGTGGCCAGGAGCGTGCCACTGCACTCCAGTCTGGGTGACAGAGTGAGACTCCAACTCAAAAATAAAAATAAAAGAATAGGAACATACTTATATTTTATGTGTTATATTTTCTTTTTTCACTTACTAATGTCATGATCATTTAATCAAGTCAGTGAATACTTTTTATCCTTTTAGTGGCTGATGGTATCATCAACGTACTGTACTCTACGGCCTTGTTGAAAGCTTGATTCGTTCCCCTCCTTTGTTTGCTATCGTAAATAACCCTGAACATACCTGTACGTATATTTTATTTCCTTAGATTGAATATTTAGCACTGAAAATGGGGACCAAGAGGCGCACACATTTGGAAATATCTTAACACATTTTGCTGATTGACCTTCCAGGACAGTTATGCCAGCAGCACATGGTGGCGCCCACCTGCCTGTCTCCTGCCAACTGTGGGTATTGCCATTTTAAAATCTGGCTGTGGTGATAGATTATGCCTGACACTCCAGCTCTCAGCCCTGGCTTTCCCCTGAGTCCTTTGTTATGCCCTCTGAGGACCCTCACAACTCCCCTGGGGCCCACAGCTTCCCTGAAAGACAGAGAGGGCAGTGACACCAGTGCCCACAGGGGTCATTCTCCATCTCCTCCACTTCCCTAACCCTCCTGCCCACTTCTGCTGCTCTTGTTCACAGTAATTTCTCGGCCACCCTGTGTGAGCTTCCAAAATGATTTTTTGTGACTTTTCTCTTTTAAGTTGGGGTCTTACTCTGTTGCCCAGGCCGGACTGCAGTGGCATGATCATGGCTCAGCGCAGCCTCAACCTCCTGAGCTCAGATGATTCTCTCACCTCAGTCTCCCAAGTAGCTGGGACTACAGGTGCATGCCACCATGCCCAGCTAACTTTTTAATTTTTTTGTAGAGATGAGATCTTGCTATGCTGCCTAGGCTGGTCTCGCACTCCTGAGCTCAAGCAATCCTCCTGCCTGGGTCTCCCAAAGTGCTGAGATTGCAGGCGTGATCCACCACACCCAGCCCCAATTGTGTGTGATTCTTTGTATCTTCCTCTGTCTCCCTCTTTTCCTTTTCTCTGAGAGATTACTCACCGCCCCGCCAAGTGAAGGCTGACCCTCCAGAAGCACACGTCCTCTCCTCCCCTGAAATATTTGTCTTACATCAGTACAATCTTTCATTAATAGAGTATTACCTTCTCCCCTCTACCAACAACATACTTAAATCTCTTTTATATGAGAAAATAGAAAAATAATTTCATGTTCCCTTTTATCCTCTCAAACTACCACTTTCTTCCGGTCTGCCTTTACTGCCAGCTTCTTTAAGGAGTGTCAAGAAGTATCTATTGACTCATTTACCTGTCAGCTCCTTGAATTCTGGGTTCTAGCCCCTTCTCACTCTTGAAATTGCAGTCTTCAAGGTCCAAGCAACTTCAAAGCCCAGGAAAAGCCTCGTTGGTCACCTCGAAGTAGCTGACGACGCAGGGCGCGCCCTCATGGTGAGGCTCTCTCCGTCTGGCTGCTCGCTCCTGCCCCCTGCTGGTGCTCCTCTCTCCGTGGCCCGTGACTCCGCATGACCCTCACACCTCTCCTCTCTCTGGGTTTTCTCTCCCACTTCTGTGGCCTTGATATTCTCCCTTATGTTGACGATTCAAAGCCCAAATTGAACTCCAGACCCGAATTATATAGTTGCCTGCTAGACCGCTCTACCTGACGTGATTCTCAAGTTCCACGCGTCCCAAGCTGAACTTGTTACCCGCTCCCCCGACCCCAGAGAAAAGCCTGCTCCTGCCACCGTGTTTCCCATTTCAGTCAATGTCAGCATCACGCTTGGAGTCATCATGCGCAACTCCATAATAACATAGCTGCCATGTCTTGAGCGCCTGCTGTATGCCAGGTGCTTTGCATATGTAATCGAATTCAGTCCTCCCACGGCAATCGTGTAAGACTGATTTACTATTTCCAATTTTGTAGACAAGGAGACTACCAGAAAGTGGTGCGGTTGAACAAGTCTGGTTAGCGCCCAAGCCTCCGTGTGGTGGGTCACCACCGTCTCTCCCTGCCCCTCAGGACCCCGTCCAGCCTGTTGCAAGACCCCCTGTATTTCTGCATGTCTGCTACGCATCAACCCCCGCTTACCTGTCCACTGCTCACCCCTTAGGTCGGTCTCCGTGCTCTTTTGCCTGGAAATTGACAAATCTTCAGCGATCACAGACAGATTTCATTCTAAAAGTTTTGAATGCTACCCCTGGCAAGTAGAAACCCTCAGTGGCTCTTGTGGCTAAATAGGATCCTGACCCTTTGGCTTGGTGTCCAAGGGCTCTACCCTCTCACGCTCGCCTTATCGCTACCTGGCCCTTGCGGAGTCATATACTCCATCTGGCCGAGAACTTGAGTTTTCTTTTCTTTTCCTTATTCTTTTTTTGGTGAGAAAGTCAGGTATATTGAGAGGACAGAAAAGCTCCCAGAGGGGGAGGGGACCCAAGGGGGTTGCCTGAACTTGAGTTTTCAACACACCCTGCACTGCCCCGGCCACCAGGTCTTTGTTCTTACTATTTCATCCCTCTTTAATCCCCTTTCTTTCCTACCTATCCCCCCACCCCACGTATCTGTTGAAATCCTACCCACACGGAAAGCCCGGTTCAGACGCCACCTCCTCCAGGAAGTCCTTTCAAACCCCCCCAAAACATCATTTAGTTCTGCCTCTTGCAACCCCACTCTCTGTATTTTTTCCTTTTTATTTTTATTGGCTTATTTTGAGTCAGAGTCTCACTCTGTTGCCCAGGCTGGAATGCAGTGGCATGCTCACGGCCACCACAGCCTCAACCTGCTGGTCTCAGGCAGTCTTTCCACCACAGCCCCTAAAGTAGCTGGAACCGCAGGTGTGTGCCACCACACCCAGCTAATTTTTTGACTTATTGTAGAGACGAGGTCTCGCCAAGTTGCCTAGGCTGGTCTTGAACTCCTGGGCTGAGGCAATTCTCTCACCTCCGCTCCCAAAGCGCTGGATTACAGGCGTGAAACACTGCACCTGACTATTTTTTCCTTTTTGAAATCATATTTTTCCTTACCTCAGACATATTTTTGTAAATGCTTGTCTCCCCACCAGTCTTGTGTGTTCTAAATGGACATGAACTTTTCCTTAGCTAACTTTCTATCACCAACATGAGCTCCCCACTGGGCCGGGTCCAGAGTCAGTGTGTATAATGTGTCAATTTTAGTTTGCTTGATTTGAATGAACCAAATCAACATCTGGTCCACTCCTGTTAACCCTTCAATTTCTGTGTTCTGGATTCTTTGATCTGTTGTGTTTCTGAACCAAATTGCCTTGTAAGAGGGAGTCTGTGCTGGAAGCTGGAATAGATCAGGAAAGAGAGACTATTTGGCTGGGCTCGGTGGCTCAGTCTGTAATCCCAGCACTTTGGGAGGACGAGGTGAGTGAATTGCCTAAGGCCACGGGTTCGAGGTCAGTCTGGGCAACTTGGCGAGACCTCATCTCTACAATAAATCAAAAAAATTAGCTGGGTGTGGTAGCATGCATCTGAAGTTCCGGCTACTTGGAAGGCTGAGGCAGAAGGATTGCCGGAGCCCAGCAGGTCAACGCTGTGGTGGCTGTGAACGTGCCACTGCACTCCAGCCAGGGCTACAGAGTGAGACTCTGACTCAAAAAAAAAAAAAAAAAAGAGAGAGAGACTATTTTTTTCCATTGGGTTCTGATGTAAATAAGCTTTGCTGCTTGAACCAAGTCCTGTTCTGGGTGTTGGGAAGAGGAAAGCTGTGTTTCCAGCTGTGAAGTTAGACATGTGGGCTTGAGCCCTGGCTCCATCACTTACTGCTGTGTGACACAGGGCACGCTGCTCACCCCCTCAGAGTCTCATGCGCTCTTCATAGACTCTGAGGATTAAAATACAACGTTGTGAGGATTAAATATAGCACAAGTAAAGCACTTAGAACCGTGCCGCGTAAAGACTAAGAGCTTAACATATGTAGAGTATTGTAGTAATTGCAGGAATAAATAAAATACACTCAAACTAGGCTTTCTCCACCTCAGTCTGAATGTGTTGCCTTTCTGGAAACCCACATCAGTGCAGATTCAATGACGTGACTTCCCGGACTCGCTTGCCAGCCCAGCTCGGACCCTCTCTCCGGCCGTTCCTCTCCCCCACCTCCAGAGCGGAGGAGGACATTGCCATGGCCCGGTGTGGCCACCAGGAGGCGCGTTGGAGCCACAGAAGGAGTCCCAGCTCTCAGCGGGAGAAGGCCCGCCTCTTCCTCCGGGCCTCATTCCCTCCCCTCCCTCCCCGCTGCCGGTGGTGACGCCGCGGCCGGCTGCCTGTCGGCTCCTCGGCGCGGGCCTGGAGCTTCCAGTTCTAGGTTTTCCCTCCCTTCCCCTGGACGGTCCTTCCTCTAAAGGCGCATACCCTGAGCGACAGCCAGGAGACTGGTGCCTCGCTCAGCTTGGCCACGACATCCCTGTCAGTCAACTGCTTGACTTTCTTCAACCTCAGTTTCCTCACACGTGAGAAGGGGATGCGAACACCTGCCCTGGGCGCCTCAGCAGGGGGTTATAAACAATGTCCTGACATATTGAGACTCTTTACCAACGGTCAAGTGCCAAGCAGGTTATACCTTGTTAATCTCACACTGTGTCATTTCCCCCTCCTGCTGTCTCTTCAGTGGACACGCGTGTCAGCCCCACGCCATGGACAGGAAACTCACAGTTGGGAGGGGTTGCAGAGCACCCAGTCTCCACCTCCACTAACAAAAGGGAAAGGGTGTGAACCATAGCAGGCGGGATGGGGATGGCATGTACCTGAAATATTCGGAGGGAAGGCTGACGTCTCTTCACAGAGAGCCCAGGACAGTCCAGGGCAGCCGGGTAGCAGGGATGCCTGGAGACGAGCGGAGGGTTTGGTGACTTGCCTCCATTGTTGGCCAGAGGGAAGGTTTACTATATTTTTGCTGACCGGGTGCTGGATAATCCCAGCACTTTGGGAGGTCGAGGTGAGGATTGCCTGAGCCCACAAGTTCAAGACCAGCCCGGGCAACTTTGCGAGACCTCATCTCAACAATAAAAAAAAATAGCGGCCGGGCTCAGTGGGTCAGCCTGTAATCCCAGCACTTGGGGATGCCGAGGCAAGTGGATTGCCTGAGCCCATGGGTTTGAGACCACCCCGGGCAACTTGGCAAGACCTTGTCTCTACAATAAAATAAAAAACAGCCAGGCGTGGTAGCGCATGCCTGTCGTTCCAGCTACTGGGAAGGCTGAGGCGGAAGGATCACCGGAGCCCAGTAGCAGGTCGACACTGGGGTGGCCATGAGCATGCGTGCCACTGCACTCCACCCTGGGTGAAGGAGTGAGACTCCACCTCAAAGAAAAAAAAAAATAGCTGGGCGTGGTGGCCCGTACCTGTAGTTCCAGCTACTTGGAAGGCTGAGGTGGAAGGATCACTTGAGCCCAAGCAGGTCGAGGCTGTGGTGGCCATGAGTGTGTCACTGCACTCCAGCCTGGGTGACAGAGTGAGATTCGAACTCAAAAGTGTATATGTGTATTTTCGCTGAAAGTTGGAATAAATCAATTAATGAAAGAATGAATGAATAAATGACTCTAAATGAATAAATGAATGCATGAAATGTAGGCATGCTGTTTTTATGGTCTTTGGACACTAGAGGGCAGCACAAAGCAACAAACCAAGAGATGATCTCTTCCCATCTAAAGGCTGCCCTAGGAGAAGGGTCTCCCCACCTGGATTTCTTTTCTGTATCTCTTCTTTCAAATGATGACATTCTCGTCAATGGCAAAGACATAGAAGCAGGCAGGGAGGAGAAAACCGGGGGGGCCAGATACACAGTATTCCGGGTTGCATTTCAGATAACCCCGGGACTGGTGTGCCCGGCTCTGAAAAGGACAGAACAGGAACAGCTGGAGCACTGTATGAGAAACCTGGACTAGGGCGAGGAGGCATTTGAGAGGGGCGTCTAGATGGACTGGGGCGACAGGATTTTTTAAAAATCAAGTAATAATACCCTGGGGAAGTTGACGTCTCACCCACTCCTTCCTTCGGACACCTCTGATGCTTTGCTTCCAATTCCTTTCATACAGAGAAGCAAAGTACAAGTTGGGCTGTGCAGCTCATGGAAACTCTTCCTTTTTTTTTTTTTGAACCAGTCTCCCTCTGTCGCCCAGGCTGGAGTGCAGTGGCAGGCTCACAGTCACCGCAGCCTCGGCCTGCTGGGCTCAGGCGATCCTTCGCCTCAGCCTTCCAAGTAGCTGGAACTACAGGCACGCGCTACCACATCCAGCTAATTTTTTGATTTGTTGTAGAGACAAGGTCTCACCAAGTTGCCAGGCTGGTCTCGAACCCCTAGGCTCTGGCAATCCTCTTGCCTCGGCCTCCCAAAGTGCTGGGATTACAGGCTTGAGCCACCGCACCCAGCAAAACTCTTCCTCTTATACTTCCAGCAAGTATTGGCTCTTTGATATAGGAAAGCCCAAAGCCATGGACCTTTGGGTAAAATCCCTCTCAACCAGTGGACCCCAAGGAGCTACTGTGCAATGGGCAGCCATTGCGAGTGGATCACGCCCCTGCGGCCACCACGATGCAAGCCTTCCATGTCATGAACGTGGTGGTGCCAGTGGAAGACGCCCCCTCCCTGGAGCATCACTCGACTGGGTTCTAGAACTCCAAGATGGAACCCCATTCTTCTCCATTCCTGGTGTTCCGGTCAATGTCCTGCTTAGCCCCATGGTTAACAACTGCCGTATGTTTGAATTTACTTAGTCTTTATTTTTTAGAGACGAGATCTCACTATGTTGCCCAGGCCGCTGTTGAACTCCTGAACATAAGCCACCCTCTTGCCTCAGCTTCCCAAGGCTTACAGGCGTGAGCCACTGTGCCTGGCCCAACGTCCTATCTAGCAGCCGGCCGTGGCTATGTCGCCCAGCAGTGCCTCTCCCAATCTCCTTAGCACAGCAGAACCGAGGCCACCATCTTGCCCTCTGTCCTCTCCTCCGTGGGTTGTGATTCACGGCCCTTTCTTGTTTCCCACAGACCTCGCCTCTTCCCCTGGTGGAGGAGGAGAAGAGTGAGCATTGTGCTTTTCTTTCCACTGAACTCCTGTAACATGTACTGTCTTTACAATAATGCATTCAAAGCATTTGAAACAGAACCATCTTCAGGCTTCTGCAGTTTACAAGGACTTTGACATGCATTGTTTCAGTCCATGCATTCATTCAACAAGCATTTATCCAGTGCTGGAACATGCCCGGCACTCTTCTGGGAATTGATTGAGAAATGAACCACATGGGCATGATCTCTGCCTTCGTGGAACTTTCAAGGAAGCTTATGATCCTTTCATTTAAGTTGACATGTCCACTGCTCTGTGTCAGCATGTTGACAGTGAAAAAATGTTAGGAACCAGTTCGTTCAATCACTTACTCAAAACGTAAAGTCCTTCTGTGTCTTGGTCTATATCACTAAGAATGGGTGGCCATTCCTGACCAAATACTCTCTGTATTTGACTCTAGTCTGTTTCCTTCTCATTTCCACTTACTGATTCTCTTCCTGCACCATTCAATAAGTCTGCCCTCTTCCACGAACATAGCCCATTGAATAGCTGAGACAGATGCCAAGTCTCCAGGATTCTTTTTTCCACAATTCTTCACTTGCAAAGACTTCTTTTCCAAGAATTTCCCATGTGCCAGGCACTTTGGTAGGTATTTTCATCTCATCTCATCTCACTACGAACCCTGTGCAATAAACATCATTCTTTTTTTTTTTTTAAGTTGGAGTCTCACTCTTTCACCCAGACTGGAGTGCAGTGGCCGCTCCCAGCCACCGCAGCCTCGACCTGCTGGGCTCCGGCGATCCTTCCGCCTCAGCCTTCCAAGTAGCTGGAACTACAGGCGCGCGCTACCACGCCTGGCTAATTTTTGATTTATCGTAGAGATGCGGTCTCACCAAGTTGCTCAGGCAGGTCTCGAACCCGCGGGCTCAGGCAATTCACTCACCTCAGCCTCCCAAAGCACGGGATTATAGGCTGAGCCACCGAACCCAGCTCAAACATCATTCTTTTTTTTTTTTGGTCGAGTTGGAGTCTCACTCTGTCACCCAGACCGGAGTGCAGTGGCCGCTCCCGGCCACCACAGCCTCGACCTGCTGGGCTCCAGCAATCCTTCCGCCTCAGCCTTCCAAGTAGCCGGAATTACAGGCATGCACTACCACACCCGGCTGATTTTTTGATTTATTGTAGAGATGAGGTCTCGCTGCCCAGGTGGGTCTCGAATCCGCGGGCTCAGGCAATCCACTCACCTCAGCCTCCCAAAGTGCTGGGATTACAGGCTGAGCCACCGAGCCCAGCTCAAACATCATTCTTATCTCACTGATCAGGAAATTGAAGAGCAGGTGAGGTGACCCGCCCGTGACCACACCCCTTACACATGGCAGAGCCCTCCATCATCCTGGCTAATCCTCTTCTCAGTGCCCTCTTGGTCTTGTCTCACTGCGGATGGAGTCAGTTCGAAGTACAGTCTCATGTCTCTGCTTTCTTGGTCTGAACGCGATTCTTTCCCTCAGACAACAAAGGACCTACATTAGCATGTGGTGGGCACCTCAGGCTATTGGCTCCAGTTGAGCTTATGGTTACCTGAATGTTCAGGCCTCTTTGATACGCGTCATCGCCAGGTATGGCCTCTCACACTCTCTGCTTTCTCCTACACTCTGCACATTCGAGTCCGCGTCATCTTTCTTTCTTTTTTTTTTTTTTTTTTTGAGTTGGAGTCTCACTCTGTCGCCCAGACTGGAGTGCAGTGGCCACTCCCAGCCACCGCAGCCTGGACCTGCTGGGCTCCAGTGATCCTTCTGCCTCAGCCTTCCAAGTAGCCGGAATTAGAGGCGCACACTACCACGCCCAGCTAATTTTTTATTTATTGTAGAGATGAGGGCTCGTCAAGTTGCCCAGGCGGGTCTCGAACCGGTGGGCTCAGGCAATCCACTCACCTCGGCCTCCCAAAGCTCGAGATTACAGGCTGAGTCACCGAGCCGGCCCTCGTCATCTTTCAAAGGCCACCCAGCTCATGCCACCTCTTTAATGAAACCTGTCCTGACCCTGTGTTGGTTTAGTTGGATGTGAGCCCTCTCTCTCCATAGAATTTCGATCTCTATTTTCTGGGTAGTAACCTGTGTCTTTGTCTTTGTTCTTTAATCAGGGCATAAGTCTCATTCCCCTCATGTCCCTTTGTGCCCTGCACATAATGTCGTCCAGCAAATGCTTGTCAAATGGACAAATCTGTAACTGGAAGATTCATATTCTATCTCTGAATGTGGCCCTGGTCAATTTCTTCAGCGTGGTCGCCCTAACTTCTCTCTGCTGTGGGTGCATTCTCTGTTCTCTCACATAGGCCTTGAGCTGAGAACCCACCAGGGACTTTATACTACCTCATTCAATTTCCCCAGCAGTCCTATGAGGTGGGCGTGATGTCTGTTTTACAAACGAGGAAACAGAGAGCCCAGGAGCCATACCCACGGCCACATAGCTCATAAGAGGCAGAGTTGGGCTGATTCTAGCTGAGATCTTCCCGACTCCAATGTCCATGTTCCTTCTGTCACCCTCTGCTGCTTTTGTTCAGTGAAACGTGTCCCTTCTGGAAATCAGTCACGTCTGGAGCAGAGTCACCCCAAACGGGCAGGTGTTGGGCAGAGCGTGGGAGACCTGCAAAGGACAAGGCAATCGCCTTGGCAGAAGCCACTTCAGGCTCTTGAGCAGGTTGGAGAACTGCTAACCATGATGGTCAAAGGACACAGAGGTGTAGGAGTGCCAAGATGGAAGGACACCGTGGACAGACAAGGGCTAGTCCTTGTGTGTGTAACTGTCTTTTCTGATTTTCTCTTGGGGGATGACTCTCTCATCTCCCCCAAGTCTTTGCTCAAATGCCACCTTCTCAAGGAGACCCCACCCCCACCCCTTCTGCTCTTTTACATTTCACTTCTTTTCCAAGCAGTGATCACTTTTTAATGCATCACGTGCCTCACCTGATTCCGGGAACAACTTCCCCGGGAACCTTGAACTAGAAGGTGCCCCCCCCGCCCCCACCAAGTCCCTCTCTTCCCTATTACGAAGCCCCTTTCTGTAACAGGGTACTAACACACAGAAGAATAAATGTAAGAACAAATGACTTTTCTAGAGAATCAAATTAGCGCTTATGTGGATGCTCGTCTTCCTCTTTCCCACAGGTCTGTCAAGGGAGGGATGGAAGTCAGATTTTAATCATTATTTCCCAGTGGTCACAGGTGGAAGAAACTCAGAAAGACCAGAAAGATCCCCAAAGAGGGCCGGGGCTAAGGCAGCCTCCGAGCAGGGACAGCAGGACGGGGCACAGAATGGCCTGTCCCACACCTCCACAGGGGGCTGATCCCGAGAGACCCCAGCGCCCCGGGCCCGCCCCGCTCCCCCATTCCCATCGGCACAGGCTCCCAAGAAGAATGCAGGTCAGGGGCATAAGTGACCTTTCACACCTCAGACAAGCTAAGTTTGTTTTCTCCTTTTCTGTCCAGCCCGCAGCGGGAGGGAGGGGGAATGGGATGGGCCTTGTCGAACTTTCTCCCGCTACAATACCCCAGAGGAGCTGAAGTGGAGGGAGTAAAGGATCTATTTATTTTGGCTCAGGAGGGACAATGTAAGCAGATGGTCTTTGATGGGATTAGCGGCGTAATCTCTAAGACCCTGGTAAATTGGAAAATGATCCATTATATTCCACGAACCTTTGGCGGCTTCAGCTCCTGGGGAGGGAGGGGCAGGGCCCGGGGGCACCTTGTTAGAAAGGACCCCCCTCTGGGAGCAGCCGAATACCGCCCAGAGAAGTTGGGAAAAGGTTCGTTAGCAGCGAGACGCAAGCCCCTCTCCTCTTGAGAGAGCACAGAAATAAGAATTCTCCCCGTGCCTGCGCACAACCTCTTTTCTCCCCTTTCCTCCTCCCCCTCTTTCGGGTCTGCTGGGGTGTCTTCACCACCCCTTCCCCGCCCCAGTCCTTCCTGTTCCCAGAGTGTCCAGGGGGCCCTTCTCTGGGGAGCGAATGATATCGGGTCTCTTGCCAGGGAAGAGCAGAAAATTCTTAGAATCCCAGTGACATCCTTCCCACTGCAACCTCAGTCCATTCCCCAACCCCTCACCTCCAACGCCAGAGCCCAGGAGGACCCCTCCACCGTCTGTGTACTTCGAGGCCAGTTAGAGAAAAGAGGAGGAGGCAAACTGCTGTGGGGGGAAGGAGAAATGCTGTTGGGGCTAGAGAGTGAAAGGGGAGATGAGGTGATAATGAGCCGCTCTGCCCGCCCTCCACACTCGCCACTCACCTCCACCCCCCAGGGCCGAGCACCTGGAGCCCACGATCCCCTCCATCTGGAGATCCCAGGCCGCCGAGTTGGGGGCATATGGGAGCCCCATTCAGCCTGAGGTGTGGTGCGGCAGGACGTGGTGATGCAGGCTGGGTCACACACGTTGTTTGCAGTACATATGGCATTCTTCGAGCACTTGGAGCTTATAAAGAAATGTGGACGTCCAGAACTGCATTTGGAGCGCACCGCCACTTTCCAGCTCAGAAGGTTGGAAAGCTGGTCTGGTGAGGGTCATGACATGCCTAAGATCACACGATTTAGTGAATGACAGACCTGGGATGGAAACTTTACTGCTTTTGACTCTTAGTTTGAGGCTTCTTCCCCTTCTCCAACCTGCCGTCTTATGCTCCCTCCTGCCAAAACTTCCCGTGGTCACACCCCCATTTTCTTTTTTCAACTGTCTCTTTCCCAAATTCACAAACATACCATGAATACTGTATGTCTATTTCATGTGTTTTTAATCTGTATAAATGAGAGAAATAACAGTTTCTCTCATTCAACTTTTAACTTTTTCATCCAACATTTTAGTATGAGGTCTATTCATGTTGATAAATATAAGTCTAAATGTTTCCTTTACTGCACAACATTTTGTTTATTCATTTCAGCATTTAAGTCATTTCCACAAGTTGACTGTTACAACCATTCTTGAACAGGTATCTGAGTGGGAGTGTATTAAATGTAAAGACTTTACTTGGGATATTAAAAATCAAAACAGTCAAAATATGCATTTTTTCCTACAGAGAATTGTTGCAGTTTTCTGAAAATAAATAGATAAATGAGGAAAGTGGAGGGGTGGACGAACAGAAGGCAGCACAAACAAGCTACTCAGTTCCAAATAGAAATCCCAAGACTTTATGTTAACTGTAAGATGCATTTATGTTAACTGTAAAAGATGCAGCAGGTAACTGGTGGGGGTCCAGGAGGAATTTGATGTGTATTATTTTATTGCAGGCTATTTCAATGACTCGAGGATGCTTTATTTTATTTTAGTGTCTTTTTTCTAAGTCTTTCTTTTTATATATTTTTAAAAATTGTTATTGTTTTTGAGTTGGAGTCTCACTCTGTTGCCCAGGCTGGAGTTCAGTGGCACGCTCACGGCCACTGCAGCCTCGACCTGCTGGGCTCAGATGATCCTTCTGCCTCAGCCTTCCAAGTAGCTGGAACTACAGGTGTGTGCCACCACACCCAGTTAATTTTTTGATTTATTGTAGAGACGAGGTCTCACCAAGTTGCCCTGGCTGGTCTCAAACCCCTGGACTCAGGCAATCCTCTCGCCTCAACCTCCCAAAGCTCTGGGATTACAGGCTTGAGCCACTGCGCCCGGCCTATTTTAGTGTCTTTTTTAGAAGAGCAACATCTTATGTTATGTATTTCTTTATTCCAGACGCTATGAGGCTGACACAGCGATTCAGAGACTGGTTAAAACAGGAAGGCGAGAGAGAGGCGGTAAGCTACCGCCATTCCTCACCCCCAACAGGAAAATAAAAAAGCCAACGTGACATTCCTGACTTGGAAGAAAAAGTACTATTTCTTATCTATGAAGAGCCAAGAAGGTACCTTAAGTCACTGAGTTCTTACAACCAAGAGCCAGGGAAGCTGGTTTCCTCTCCTCCATTTTGGTTGTTCAGAAGGAGGATCAGAGAGTTGGGGTAATTGGCTTGCAATCACACAGCCAATCAAGAGGAGGGACTACCATCTCAGACTGCGCCTCTCCTAACCCCTGCACCCTCCCCTGAGCTGCCTGGCATGTGTGCCATCCTCTTCCGTCCGGCACCCTGTTGGGCTATTCACCTCAAGACAAGGACCTCCTCAGAGGCCCACCTGCTCCAGGTCCTCCTGGGCTTCTCCCACAGAAGCAGCCCCTTCCTCACCTTCCACCCCACAGCCGATGGCTTTCTCTCAGGTTGGCCCACACCCAGACACAAGCTGACACATGCATAGTGTGTTCACTGATGAGGCGCTGGACGCCCTGGGATGAGCTGGACTGACTGCCAAATCTGGGTTGGTCTCATTGGGACTGACTCATCAGCCCCCTGAGTCCCCAGCTCTGGCCATCTATCCGCTGGCAGTACTTTGATGGCTCCCAGCGCCTGGCCGTCCTTTAAGCAGGAGGACGGGGTGGAGGAAGTGATCCAGCCACGGCCACGAAGCCGTCATCGCAGCCCTTTCCCCGACTGTCCACGGATGGGGGGGCGGGAGTGGTGTCCGTTCAAGTGTTCTGAGAGCGAAGTGGCCATGACTGGCTTCCCCGCTCCAGGTCGGCGGGGCTCACCTAAGACGGGAGCGCTCGGACCAGGCCGCCCGCCCCCGGGACGTGACCCGGAGACGCCCGGAGGAGCGCTGCTCGCGGGTCCCTGCCCAGGCGCCTTCTCGGTGCCCGCTATGTCCCAGCTTCTTCGCGGTCCTGGGTCTGCATCCCTGGCTTCTGAGAGCCCCCGCCGGCCAGCGCCTCGGGTGCCAACCCTGCCGCTCCTGGGAACGCCGCGTCCAGGGACGGAATCCGCGGCTTGGAAGGAAGGGAGGGGGGCGGGGAGGGAATGGGGCGGGGTGGCAGTGCCCCAGCCACACTCCCGGGGCCTCTGCCCCTCCGCCGTCCGCCCCCGTCTCTTTCCCTTTATTTGTTTCTATTTGTCCTTCTCTTCGGCCTCTCTCTCGCCCGCCTGCCCGGCTCTTAGGCCCCTCTGTCTCCGTCTCTCCGTCTCTCTGGGTCTCTGTGTCTCTGTCTCTCCGTCTCTCCATCTCTTTGTCTCTGCGCCTCTGTCTATCTCTCGCCTCCGTCTCCCTGGCCTCTCTCCGCCGCACCCTCTCCGGGTTATTGCTCGTCCGCCCCCGGCCCCGCACGCCGTCCGGGGCCTGCGGCGCGGGGGCGCACGGGGAGGGCTGCGCGGCCCAGCAGCGGATGGGGGGCGGGCCAGGCGCCGTCCCCGCGCTGCCGCCGCCGTCCGGCCCGAGGCTCAGCGTGACGCCGCGCGCCCAGAGCCCGCGTCGGCAGGACCTCGGGGCCAGACACTGAGCCGAGGGCCCGCGCGGGGGCGGAGGGCCGGGAGCGCTCGCTTCTGCTCCCCGGGGGCGGCTGCGCGGCGGAGGCGGCCCGCGCGCCCCCGGTGCCCGCTGGCGGCGCGCGCGGCGGGCGGGCGGGCCCCTTCGCCCGAGCCGGGTCCGCGCCGGGCCGAGGGGAGCCCGCGCGCGCGCGCCGCGTCGCCCCGTCCAGGCCACCTGCGCGCCTCGGAGCCCTCCTTCCAGTCTGTTTCCTGCCTTTTTATCACTTAGTTTGCGCCTCCCACGCCTCGAGTTTGCCTCCCTTTTTTTTCATTTGGTGTTATGTTGCCCCTTTTGTTTTCACGTTTTATTTCTTTTAAAGAGGGTTTTGTTTTTCCTCCTCGTGCTTCCGATGGAGTCTCTCTCCCCTTTCTCGCCTCCCGCGCCTCCGCTCCCCGCGTCGTCTCTCCCGGTCCGGTCCGGGCCGGGCGGGGCGGGGGCGGCGCCGCCGCGCGCAGCTGGGACTTTGCGGAACGCGGGAGCCCCGCCGCCGCCCCGCCGGCGGCCGTGCAGGGACCCGGCGAGGCAGCAGCGTATTCGCGCCTGGCGCTGGCCCGGCCCGGGGCGGTCAGAAGGCCGGACGGACCCGCGGTTCACACGCAGAAGCCACGGGCCGGCGCACCCCGGGACCCAGGGGCCTGAGGACCGTGAACCACCCAGATCCACACCGAGTCACCCGCCAGCCTCGCCGCCAACTCGAGGGCGCGCGGGCACGCAGCACACGCCGACACACACACAGCCCCAGGACACACACACACAGCACTCGGAGTGTGCACATGTGCGTGATCGCGGGACGCATGCAGCAGCCAGTACACACGTGACTGCACACCGCCGATACGACACGGAGACACACAGACCTTTGGGCGTACTCAGAGACCTGACTCAACGCGTCGCGGCAGGGAATCTCAGTCAGCACCGCCGAGAGACGGGGACCTGGCCGGTCTCACCGCTGGCACAACAGTAGCCTAGCACCCACAGGCACAGTCACCCAGAGTCAGTGCCCCTGCCTGGATGAGGTTGGGGGGCAGCTCCCACACTGGCTGCTTGTTTAGCTCAGGGTCGCAGCCCAAATCCCAGAGCCCCAGAATGAGCATCGGACCTACAGAACCCTATGTGAAGCCGGCAGAAACCAATGATGCACCAAGACAGGGCACCGCGGTATACAGCAGGCATGCCACGCATGTGCCAGGATGTATTCCGTGCCATGCATGCCGTACACAGTGCCAGCGTTTGGCCAGGTGCCCACATAGAGATCATTCTTCATTGGGAAAACAAACAGAAGAGATGTACAAGATCTTAGGAATAAAAGTAACATGAATGTACAAATATAGACACCAATATACACCTCGGGACATGGAAAGTAGAAAACCTCTCTCCAGCTCCTGGGTACTCAACTCAAGCTGGCAAACTAGCCCATTTGCCTGTGAAGTCTAGTCCCCTTTCCAGGGCAGAGGGGATTGTTTGGTGTCTTGGGAGCTCTGTGGCTAGGCTGGATTATGGAAGAACCATATGTATCTGATATATAATCAAGCCATGAACAGGGGGATTTAGGCAACTTTAGGGGAACTCTGGGGTAGAAGTCTGTCTGCAACAAGGCATGGTGGCTCACACCTGTAATACCAGCACTTTGGGAGGCCGAGGCAGGAGAATTACCTGAGCCTAGGAGTTCAAGAACACCCCGGGTATCATGGGGAAAGCTTGTCTCTACAATTAAAAAAAAAAAAAAGCTGGACATGGTGTCACGCCTGTAGTCCCAGCTACTTGGAAGGCTGAGGTGGAAGGTTCGTCTGAGCCCAGCAGGTCAAGGCTGCGGTGATCATGAATGTGCCAGTGCACTCCAGCCTGGGCAACAGAGTGAGATTCCCGCTCAAAAAAAAAAAAAAAAAAAGTCTATCTGGACTGCATCCCCAGAAGGTCTGGAAGGTGCTCTCAGCCACGGCAGGGGTGAAAGTGATGGCCACACCTATCTGGCTGATGATGGAAACTGTCTGCAGGCAGCTATCAATGTGCACACACATACTGGACGGAAACACAGACCTGTTTGTGGCTCACACAGACAGGTCCCGACCACCAAGCCTGGCAAGAGGCAGACAATATGTGGTTACAGATGTCCAATTGGATTGCCAGGGAGATGAATTTCATAGGAGAGAAGATGAGGTTAGGAGCTATTTATGTGCGCACACAGACCTCCATAGGTTTGGAGTTTAATTATTGTAGGAAAGAGCTTAGGTCAAAAGAGAAATGCTGGGTGAGTCCCCATCCTAGAATGCCAGGAGTAGAGATAGGGCTCTCATCCATGTCCAAATGACTCCAGATTATTACACCATCGGTGATATCTGCAGAGAAATGGGCCTGGTGAAGTTGCAAATCTACTCATCAATTTCTAGGCTAAGCCTGCGGGGAGAAACAGGCAGGAGGGAGGGCCCTATCCCAGGTCTCTAATGTGAATGGAAGGCTCAGACCCCGGGGCTAACTGTCAGTCTGCACATCTGCCCGATACTTGATTGGGTTTCTGGTGCCTCCCAGTGCCTTTCTCTTTCACTCTTGCGGATCTTGGTGGCCCCTCTCTCCGTCTCTGCCCCTCTCGGGTTCTCCCTCTGCTCCGTTTGTCTTTCTCTCCCTGCCTTTCCAGCTCTTTTACTATTATGTGCTACACGGCTACACAGAGCAAGAAGTGGCCAGATCCAGGAGCAAATGTAAATACACAAACATATCATAGATGCAGAGATCGTTGGTGACAAAACCCATTCACCTTGCTTATCTGGACACATATACATGACTGCACGTTTTCATTTTTACATAAGTACAACCTTAAAGTTTTGTTTCCTTTTGGTCTTTTGGCTGCGGCCTCTTAGAGCATTTGTCTCTGTAGCCATTTCTTTCAGGGACCCTTCTTCATGATGCCACTCAAGGTCCTCGGACCCTGCCCCAGTTTCCCCAGTCCTACCTCTCCCTGATATTGCCTTCTTTGGCGTTTGCCTCAGGGAGGCAAAGACTTTTTTGAGACAGAGATAGCTGGATAGCCACATGGCAAGCAGGGACTTGGAGACAGACATGAAACAGAGATGCGGGCATTTCTAGAAACATAACAAGGGTTTGTTTTTGAGGTCAAACAGAAGTACTCCCTTGGTCCACCTGCGTGTTAGAAGCCTCTTCTGAGTGGTGTGGAGGGAAGGAGATGGTGAAGCTTTGCAATCCCAGTCCCTGCTCTGTGGGTGCTAGGAGCCGGCAGAGCACACGCAGGTGGCAAAGAGGTATCCGAGCCAGTCGGGCGAGGCCCTGGAGCCATGGGGAGGAAAAAACAACATAAATTGAGGATTCCACTTCCTAACCACGGGTCTGGTATAAATAACCAGTAAGGAGGGGTCGAACGTGAGGGGGGAGGCAGCGAAGAGACTCCTTGGAGACCGAGGCACCCTGTGGAGATCTGGCTGGAGAGCCCTGGACGGAACCTGCCCTGCGGGAGGCAGCACGAGACTGGAGGTTAGAGGAGGGGCTCCTGGCTCGACCCTGGTGGGAGAAGGGTGAGTCCAGAGTTGGACCTTGCCAGCGTGGTCAGTGCCCACCGTGCGTTAGTTGGAATTAATGAATATGGGGTTCCGTGACCATTTACCAGGTGGCGGAAAGAGGGAAGAGGGTTTAATAATGTGGAATGGGCTCTGGATTAAGACCCAGACTGATCAAGACCCAGACTCAGCCTCCAAGCCGCAGGGGGTGGGGAAGGCCTGGGTCCCTGTGCTGTCCCCAAGTCAAGAGAGCCAGGAGAGCCCGTCCCACCCCTTCCAGATAAACGGATCCCTGTTCTCTTGCCATATCGGGATTCTTGGTGCCTCACTCTGTGTGCTTGTGTCTCGGGCTCCCCCACTCTCTGCCACTGCTTCGAAGCTTTTTGGCTTAGGCTGTCTCTGTTTTCAGGTCTCTGTCTCTCCCCTTCTGCCCCCCCCTCCCCGAATTAGTCTTTGTTAATTCAAAGGCTTCTCACTGAGCTCCGCCCCACTCTTCCCAGAATAACATTGAGTAAAATGAGATAAAATCCTCCCGCCCCTGGGTTTTTTCCCTGTCCTCCTCCCTTCAGCCCCCTCCTCGAGGGCTACAACCCCCTCTTATAATGTCAGATAATTGCTGGTGTGCAGCTCTGAGGAACCAGAGCTGATACCAGGGAAGGAGAAAGGGGGAGAGAAATAAATAATAATCTGCTTCCATTCAGCGTATATAGGTTACCTGATTTGCATATATGCTAATAATGCTATAATTACCCTGCTGTTCTGGCCTACGATCAAGTTCTATAAATACGTAGGGCAGCACAGCTAGGCCTAGCAACGCCACCCTCCCAATCACGAAGTATACGTGTGTACATGTGTGCATTTTGTGTGTACTCTGAACCTGGGAGACTCTCTTTGTTTGAACTCACTTCCTTCGGATCCCAGCTCTGCTCCTGTGTTTAGAGGCAACTCCCGGGGAGGAGAGGACTACCTGAACAAGAAAATCGTCGAGGTTTTATTTCATTCTTAGTATTAATTTAATGGTGAATGTGAGGGCTATTTTTAGGAAAATCAGATTTCCCCACATTATTGAACTGGTTATTAGTACCTAAATGCCGTCATCTCCTCTGGGCCCACACTTTGGGGGACAGGACCAGGAAGCCCCCATCTCCTAGGCCTAACGTGGTGTTTCAGAGATGCTGTCTGGGGGAGAGGAAGTGGGGTTCCTGCCCCAAATCTGCCCCCCACGCCTTGGCCTCCAAGCACACTCTCCACTCATGAAGGGAGCCAGGGAGAGATGCACAGGAGGTTGTGCAGATTTTTGGGTGATGGTGGCAGGAGTGGGGAGGAAGCTTGGAGGAACATAAAAGATGCAATCCACAGCTGTCTGCTTTTAATTATAATTATCCCCTTTCGCTTCCTTTCTGGCTAATGAGGGGGGGTTACATTTTTTCTCCCCCTCCCCCCTTTCTCTGGAATTGAGGGGTGGGGTGAGTTCAGGGTCCTCCTCCCCTTCCTCCCATCTCCTGGTAACTGGGAGAAAGGCAGACTCCAGAGGGTAGTGACAGTATGAAGAGATTTGTAGGAACAAAAGAAGGACAGGTTTGGATTGCTGGACACGTCCCAGAGTTGGAGAGACCCCCCCCTCATTCCATGGGCACCCCCTCCCACCAACCCCCCAGCTCCCTAGACAAGGAACTCAATGTCTTCCAGCCGGTGAGAAAGGAGCTAACGGGAGCCCTGGTCTAGGGGAAAGGGGGAGGGAGGGGGTGGGGAGCTGGGGGGTGCAAAATTAGTCTCAAAGGATCTTTATTTCTGAGCTAGTGAAGCAGATGTAATCAAGGGGAGAGCAAAATAATCGTAATGGGAGGAATGGGGGGAGGGGAAGCTGAGGCTGGAATGGGGAGACTGGGCCAGAGCAGGGCTGAGAATTGGGGGGCAGGGAACATTGAGTGGGGTGATCTGAAGCCTCCTCTCGCCCCTCTAAAGTCTCCCTGCTTTGAGGTGGGCGAAGAAGGACCCGGGCCATCGCCCTGACCTTCGCCCTCAGAATCCCTCATTCGGAGCTTAGGGATCGCAGGGCCAGAAGGTGGCTGAGAAGGCACCAGGGAGAAAAGAGCCCCCCACCCTCACCCCCAGTCGAGGGAGGAGGTGAGGAGAAGGGAGACTGAAAGCAGTGGGGGAGGGGGAGAGAGGGGAACCGGCAGACTCAAGTGGCCTCCAGGTCTGTGGGACAAAAGTTGGAGGGAGATTTGTGTATGAGAGAGGAGGGGAGGGGGCTGTGGGGAAGGGGGGGCTTTGACAATGAACTTGAGACAAACTTCATTAGCATGCAGGCCTGCTGTCTGTCACGTCGAGCTCAGACCGAGTTCCCATGCAGGCCAGGAAGAGCGGGAGGGAGAAAAAGGGAGGGGCTGAGGGTGGGGGTGAGAGAGAAAAGAGACCCGACCATTGTACCATTCTGGGCCCCAGCTTCCACCAAATATCGGAACCCGGGCCCTGGAAACCAACCCCCTGAACTGCTCTCCCTCCTCTGAGAAAAAAATAATTCATCTCCCACTTTGACTCTGCGGTCCCACCCCTCCTCTCCGCCTGTCTAGACTGCCAAGGGTGGCCTTCGGCTCCCCCCAATCTGCTCTCCCCTCCAGTGCTGCGTTCATCTTCCAATTGTCACTTTCTCCCTCACAATCGAGAGCCGGATTTGAGATGAGTTTAGCTGGCAGGGATAGGGTGGGGGGAGACCTGGAACACCCCAGCCTTCGAATGGCAAATGGTGAGTGTCCTCTTTCTATGACTCCTTGTCGGCCCTGCTCCTCACCCCAGACACACATCGCTCTCAAGTTCAGAAGTGAATTAAAACTCAGAGACTGGGGACCGGCTATTTCTGCCACACCTTTTCTCTTGCTTCCTTTGGGGACAAGGGTGGCCTGGAGGAACAATAGCTTCCCCTAGCCCCTTCCTCCAGCCTCAGGTTAGAAAAGGCAGCAGGGGAGGTAGGAGACAGGGTGGAGGTGACAAAGACCCTTCCCACACTGACACTAGAAGGAAGAAGGAGGGACTCGTCAGAGCTGTTATTCAGGTGGTGGTGTGTCTCCAGATAGGGGCAGCACCCCCTTTCGCTGCCTTTCCAGGGAGAGCAGCAAGAGAAAGAAAGAGAGAGGCGAGCAAAATTCCTGAATGGATAGACAGATGCTACGTCATCGGAGCCGCATCCTCCACTCCACAAGAGGCCAGGAGCTGGGGGAGAGGCAGTCCAGCCGCAGGGGCCACCGAGCGGTCTCTCCCTCTCACAGAAGCCGGTGAGTGACCATCCGGGTCCAGGGAGGGCCCCAGCCCCCTCTGACATCTGGGCTGGGGGTGGGAAGGGATCCCCTAAATTCAGGCAGGGCGCCCTAACCCTCCTACTTTGCCTACTGGCTAATGGAGGCTGGTGCAATCA
The DNA here is from genome assembly GCA_027257055.1 of Cephalopachus bancanus. Lineage (NCBI taxonomy): Eukaryota > Metazoa > Chordata > Mammalia > Primates > Tarsiidae > Cephalopachus > Cephalopachus bancanus. The sequence goes on from JAPVLO010000633.1 coordinate 832,167, forward strand.
TCACAGAAAGGAAAGGCTGATCAAAGATTCCGAGGGCCCCCAAAATGGAAGAGGCATGTGTGTGGAGGAGGAGGAGGTGGGTGGGCTCGCCCCTCCTGCTTGCAGGGCATCTCTCCCTGAGCTGAAGGCAGTGGCTCTGCCTGGCCGCCTGAGAGTGCCTCCTGGTCCCCCTCCTTCCCCTGGCCCATGCCGGATGGACACAGCTCACTAAGTTTGTCAATGGGATAGGGGGGTGGCTTTAGGGTCACGGTGCTACTGATCCTATTAATCCGCCCCTCCCTTCTCTCCACCAGACATGGCCAACATCTTAATGCTTGCACCAGAGGAGAGGCAGGAAGGGAAATTGTAGCGGAGATGGGAGGGACAGGGAAAATGGTTCTGTGTCTGGACTCCTGACCTATCCTCGCTCTGGCTCTTGCTCCTTTTTGCCCTAGAGACTTCAGGTTTCAGGGGAGGACAAAGTCTGAGGGACTTGGGGGGCTGGGAGAAAGGCGCCAGATTTCCAGAAAGGTGGAGACCAGAATGGGGAAAAACCCAAAACATTTGATAGGATTTCTATTGATTTCATTCCCCACTTCTGGTCCTTTTCCTATGAATCGGCAGGTGGGAACGGGGCTGAGGGGAGCTTAGGACAAGTGAGATGTTGGGGAGGGTGCTGAGATTCCAGAGGGAGAGAACCCTGCTCTAGCCCTCTTCAGACCCAGGGAACAGAGGGAGGGTGTGTGTGTGTGTGTGTGTGTGTGTGTGTGTGTGTGTGTGTGTGTGTGGTGTGTGTGTGTTTTAAGGAGGGCTGGGGACATGGAAAGAAAGCACTATTCCTACCCCAAGTCCCTCGCCTGCACCAAGAGATAGGATAAGACCATGGTGGGTAGTAGAGGCTGAAACAGAGCTGGCTATTCCTGGGACCCCAGAGGCCAGATTCTGGGAGAGGCAGAGGGTACCGGCCATCACACATGCACACACATGTTCCGAGCCTGCTGGGCTGTGTTTCCTCATCACCATATTCTCCTGGGCATTGTGTGTGCCTGGTGGCAGGGCAGAGATCAGTGAGGAGTACAGCCGCCCAGGGACCCCTGTGCTCTCAGAGCGGAAAGAGGAGCCAGAAGCTCCCCACCTGTCCTTGTGCCTATTTTCTGGTGTGTCAGCAAATGGTTGTGGGGTGAGTGTTGCCCCTTGTTTCATATAAAGAGAACAGTTTCAGTGAGCCATACCTTTATGAGATGGCTGGGCTGGCAGAGCTGAGGCCAGGAGGCCAGGAGGCAAGTGAGTATTTGTGATTGCTGAAGCAGGAAGGGGCCTTCAAAGCACTCCTCCCAGAAATCAGGTATGAATGGAAGGCTCATTCCTGCTCCCAGTCCCCTCCTTCTTTCTGATTTCTCCTGCATTTAGGTAGACTGGATTCCTGACTTTTTAAAGAAGAATTAGTTGTGGAATTGAGTTTGAGATAAAAGAATTCACCAACTTACCTCAACTCACACACCACACACACACACACACACACACACACACTCCTCTTAGTATTTCGGGAGCTGGGTCGCCTGTGCTATACATGCCATTCCCTTAAGCCATAATTTAACCTGCAAGCAAAATATTGGGAAGGTAAGACTATGAAGTATTGAGACTGGATTCCATGACCAACATTAAGATAATAATTAAAAATAAGTATTTCACACCTTTTGTGTATGTGAAAAAGAGAAAGAGAAAGCCGGTAGCTGCGGGATATGTCTTTCTGGATCCTGAGAGATACCTGGGAGATGGGTAGATAGGACATGACAGAGATGAGTGGAGACAGCTAAGTGATAGCATGACTGGGAATATAGCTAAATGTGCACAACACTTTGCAGTTTTCAGTTGGACCTAGACAGACAGAACGACACCCCTAACTCTAGCCCCTTCATTCTCTCCTAACCACGAGTAGCAGGAATCTGGGAGAAGGCAGTGTCCACGGGGCAGGGGTGAGGAAGAAGAATGTGAGTTGTGGCAACTGGGAACCTGGGGAGCTTAACTGTGAGTGGGGTGAGAGCCAGGACGGGCAGCTGTTAACCTTAGGAGGTGGCACTGCTGGGAGGATTCATGGATTTGTCAGTGCACTGGTCTGAGTTGAATTTAAAGGAGGGATCTCCAGGCTCACCTCATACCCCCGAGCCCACAGGTTTAGGAGGGAGGTGAGAGAGGCTGTAAGGACAAGGCTGGATTAGAGCCCAGAGGCCATGGAAAGAGCCCTGCCTCCCTCACGGCCAGGCTTTCCTCCGGCCAGTCTTTCTTCCGTCGTCCCTCCCACTGTGCGGACTCAAGCCTGGCGATTGCAGAGGGAGCCCAGCCTGTCTGGGCCTCAGAGGAAAGGGGTTGGTTGGGAGACTGGGGACCAGGAGGGAACGAGGGTGGAAGCCACTCAAGGATCTTAACCTTTGCGTTCTCCTCCCTGACAGGAACCAGGCATCCCAGGAGAAGCAGCCTCGCTTGTTTCTGGCGTCATCGTAGGTGGCCACCTTCGGCTTGTGGGGTATTTATTTGTTATTTGTTTTTTTGGTGGTGGAGGGAGGGGACAGCTGACCCTGCATGGCCTGCATTTCTCCTCTCTCCACCTCTCCATTCCACTTCCCAGCTCCCCAGCTTTCAGTCAGTGAGAATGGGAATGGAGCAAGGAGGTTTGGGAACGAAAAGCCACCTGCTTCCAGTTCTGTGATAGAGGGGAAAGGCATGGGGGATCCAGAAGCTCTTTCCCCTTCTCTCAGGCTTCTGAGGGCAGCGGTGAGGCCAGCTGACCTTGGGGTTAGCGGCTGGTTGGGGAAGGGAACAGAAATGCCTGTACTGAGGTGGCAGAGGTGAGGAAGAAGAGTGTGAGTTGTGGCAACTGGGAACCTGGGGAGCTTAACTGTGAGTGGGGTGAGAGTCAGGACGGGCAGCTGTTAACCTTAGGAGGTGGCACTGCTGGGAGGATTCATGGATTTGTCAGTGCACTGGTCTGAGTTGAGAGGTCTGAGTGTGTGTGTGTGTGTGTGTGTGTGTGTGTGTGTGTGTGCGCGCATGCACGCATGTGCAGCACCCTGGCACATGCATGCTTATGCCCCTGAAGGAGGCCATTTGCTGATGGTCAAGGGTCCTTGGAAAGGGCTAGGTCTGGATGAACCAGCCGATCCTCTACCATCTCTCTGTCACTTTGTTCCCAGCTCCTAACACCCTGGGGCTCTCGGGCCAGGGAGTGGTGTGTGGGCTCCAGGCCAGAACTGGGAGCAGGCACCAGAGGCAGTGCTTAGCCAGGCCTGAGGAATTCTCAAGCTGACCACCATGGGAGGAAAAACCACTCTTGTGGGGAAGAAGGATGTTATCCTTCGGGACAGAATCCTCCAGATAATTTCTCCACACCCTCTGACATTTTCTGCCCAGATGAATATATATATATATATATATATATATATGTATATATATATATATATATATATTTGCACAGCCTCAGCATTTTTTGCAGTAATTCTTGCTTTTTTCACTTTCCTATAGACAACGCAAATATTCTATAGCAAAAAAAGTATGATATGCCCATAATTGTGAAGCTCTTGTAAGTCAGAAATAAAGATCTGAATCCACCCTCCCCCAAATGCAGCTTTTGTCTGTATCTTCAAAGCAAATTAACCTGGTAATTGAAACAAAGAAAAAATTATGCTTTTTATTTAATTTCCTGACTATTTCAAGAGAGTGCTTTACCGCTAAAATGTACTTTGGACCCCAAATTATAAAGATCTATCCAAGAGCTGCCTCCAGAGAGCACCATTCAGGCCATATCTTTCTCTGCATGGGTCTCTTCAGGCACACAGACAATAGGTGGGCATCCAGGCTGTGGAGAGGGGGTGGGGACGGGCACTGGCAAAGAATGCAGGCTCCTAGGCTAACTGGGATACTTGCAGACTGAGATCAGCACCAGGGATTTGTTCTGCTCTCCCTATAGGCTCCCAGAAATTCCCTGGAGGACTCAGGGTGGGGTCTGCACACCTTGGCTCTACAGAACACTCTAGCTGACTGTGCCGTGTGCTGGACTCAGAGGGCTCTGCTCTAGCTGAGACCTTCCTAGGGAGACTGAGGCTGGCGGGCCAAGTTCAAAGGGCACCTTAATGCACCCGTTTTACTCTGGCCATGAGTCTTTCACAGGTCTGCTGTACCCAATTATTAGAAGGGTCTCCTCCAGTCAAAGGAACTGGGGAATAGCCACGAACACACAGCACAATAGACACACCTCCCCCTTCTCCCCTCACATTCACCCAGACACTGATTGCACAGAGCACACAACTTACCAAGACCCTCACTCCACACCCATAATGACCCTCCATCCACAAGCAGACACACTCACAGACCTTTCTTAATTTATCAATGACTGTACCTAAGAGATGTATCTTTTTAGGTCCAATGTTGGTTACCCCGTCAAGAGGAGGTGTGAAATTCCTCATGTGCTACCCTCAGAGTAGTTTATTTTCTGAAACTGGAAAAACTAGGTTTCGTATACAAGTCAATCCCAGTTAACACGATGCTGGGAGTGTTCTGCTTTTTTTCTGTGGCTTCTCGCTCTGTCTCCAAGGGAATCAAGACAAGGCCCTCTCTGCCTTCATCTCTGAGCAGGAGTAGTGGGAGACTGGGTTGTCAAGCACATCCAGACAAAACCAAAGACGACATGACTTCCTCAGGAATGTGGACCGAGGTGGGGAGTCTGTGTGGAGAGTAGCAGGACAATCTAGACTCCTCTCCATTTTCCTTTGTGAAGCATCTCTGCTCCTTACATCTGGACACTCCGCTTAGGCTGTGTGGAACCCAAAGCCACAGTAAGAGGCGTGGGATCTTGCTCCTTATCAAGCCATTTGGGGTCATTTCAATCTATTTTCAGAAGCCATTTAAATGTGCCTATTTCTCTCTCTGATGTGGTTTTTAAGGAAGTTCATCTGAGTCTGAATTTGGCCAATAGGGTTGGGGTGAGGGCATCTCCGCTGGGCAAAGAAACCTTTCTATCCCCTTCCCTCCCCAGCAAAAATACAACCTCTTGCCGCATTGTCTGGACAGGGCAGGCCACGGTAAGGGCTCGTGGTGTTAAGCCTGAGCCCCACTGAAGGTTGGAAGTCGGTGACTGAGAAGAAAGGGGGGAGTTTTAGCCGGCGGGACAGTCCAATCTTTGCCACTGACCCCAGCCTCCCAGGTGCTGGAGGGGAGAGCGGAGGGGGACAAAGTTTTGCTTAAGACGCTTTTAAGGGAAGGCAAATGGGGAGCTGTCTGCGGGGGGAGTTGTGTCTGGAGAAGGGTAGGCCCTCTTTAGAATTGCTGGAACGTCTGGGGAATATTGGGCATCTTATAAAGGGGTGTGAGGTGGTATACTGAGACCTCTTTGAGAGATTTGAGACATGGAGGAAAGACTGGCGGGCCTGTAGCTCTTCCAGAGCCCTATGGGGGATGCATTTAGGAGTGCATTTAGCAGCAAGCCATTAGGTAAGTCTATCTGTGAGAATACCTGAGGAGGGTTTCTTCTGCAACTGACCTGGAGCGACAGGGAGTCCAGCCTGCACTCCCCAGTGTTTCTGAGCTGCAGAACACCCGGGAGGGGGCAGGAGGAAACAAAGTAGGGAGTGGACACTTTGTCTCTGCCTCTTTCCTTCCCTCCTCACCATTGGTTGGTGTGCACCCGATTCTGGGAGGGTGAACAACTGACATTGTAGAAGCTTCTAGAAAGCCTCTCCCTTGAGTAGGGACCTTGAGACCCTGTGGAGACTGACAGAGCAGAGGGAAAAAGCTGTACTAAGTCCAGCCTTGAGAATGCCCTGAGCCCTGGGGAAATTAGGTTGTGCTTCAGCCCTATACTACCATCCTAGTCGGGAAACACAGGGCATGGGTTTGATCCTACTTCAAACTGTCCCCTAGTCAATGGCGGTGAATATTCAGACACTCTCCAATCTTTAAGGGGAGCATCAGATCAAACCCACTGGTTTACATCTAACCAAAGAAATAGCATTCAGGCTTGGCTTTGTCTTAGGCCGTGCAGACAGGCAGATAAAACAATCTGGCAGGGACTGATGGTAAAACTGGTTGTCCTTGGAGCACACTCCTGGTGCCTTGTGTTCAAGGATTCTTGGTTGTGGGAGCTAGCCCATGTTAATCTAACCGATAGGCTCTAGGTGTCTGAGTCTTGGAGTTTTTTTTAGCACAGGGAACGAGAGAGAGTAGGTTGGGTGAAAGGGTGGAGTGGCTTGGGATGGGAAATTAGAGCTCTTCCCTGGCACATTCGCTCAGGAGGGGCTGCACCCTGCTCTGAGAACTCTGCCAGGCAGTGAGATTGGGATCCTGCCTGCCAGCTGGTGTGTACCACCCAAAGTTGGGACCAGGCATTATTTGTCTCTGGTTTCCCCTGCGGAGAGGCCGAACCAGAATGTCATCCAGGCCGCTGGGGAGCCAGGTCAGGAAAGCTCGGGACAGGAGCATTGCTAGAGGATGAGCCTCCTCCTGATGATCCCAGCTCTCCAGACACCCAGGGCTGGACCACGGGCTCACAGGCTCAAGGTTGGAGGCTACAGGAGAGAAGGGCTTGCCGGGGCCTCCGTGGCTGGGTCAAATTCTATGGGTCTTGCCCATGCTGACGCCAGCTGGGATCCTCGTCCCCAACCTCTCTACCTGTAACTTTGCTGCAAACAGGTTCAAGAGATATTCTGGTTCCTGCAAAGCAAAAAAGAACGCTCAGCTCCTCTCAGACCCTGCATCTCTCCGTAGGAGTCCCACACTTCCATAATCTTTCCCTTGCTGTTTTCGGTTGCAAGCCAACAAGAGCGGTTCCTGCCCATCCTAAAAGATTAGGATCACAGTCTGGTAAGGATCAGAACCCAGAAGCACAAAAAAATATTCTGACGGGAGGAGGCAGGTAGGAATAGTCTGCAGTCATCTGGTCCTTTTTTGAGAGAATTTCACCCGGTCTCTTTTCCATCTTTGCGCCCTGGTCTTGGTGCAGCACACCTAGGGCCGAAATCGAAAATGTAGGACCTACCAGAAGAGTAGAGGTTGATGATCGACACCACAAGTGGCAACGGATCGGGAGGAGCAGGCGGGTCTGGGGGTGGGTGAGGCAGCAAGAGGCAGAGAATCGGCACACAGGCGTAGTAGTCCCCTCCCACCCCCATTCTCCGGGGGGAGGGGCGCCCCAATTGCGCTCTCGGGCCCTGCTGGGGATGGGGAAGGAGGCGGGGCCGGGGGAACGAGGCGGTGACGTCAGACGCGGTAGAGCCAATCAGCGGCTGGTCTGGGGGGGAGTGTGAAAGGATGAATGAAAAGTCCGGAGCCGGAGCGCGCCGGGGCCAGAGCGGTCGCGGAGGCTGAGCCGGGAGCTGGGGAGGTGAGACCCGCTCCGCCCGGCTGGCCGAGGCTCGGCGGAGGCTGGGAGCTGGGCGGGCTCTCCGCCCCGGCGCCCGCTGAGCCCTGGCACGGGACCCGGGTCCGCGGCGCCCCACGGGCGGGCGCCGGCCGGGAAGACCGCGCGGGAGAGCACGGACGGGCGCCCTGGGCGCGATGTAAGTGGCCTGGCCAGCGCGGGGCACGAGGCGGGCGAGCGCCTCGGAATCCAGCGTGCCCGCGCGTCGGCCACGAGGGGCCGGCCAGCCCCCTGCCTCTCCCGGACTCCCTAGACCTCCCTTTGGTCGATTCCGGCTACCCATCGCATCCCTGCCAACCCCTGGCCGCCCCTCGCCTGGGACCCCGGCCATTTTCACAACCCTGGATGATTTCTGGTCTTCCTTGTACAAAGCCTTCTCTCTGGGGCTCGGCGGCGCCTGGAACCCGGCTCCCCTCCCCCCCATGCTTCCCTGCCTCTCCCCCATCTCATGGGCGCTCTCCTGGACCTCTTCCCGGGTGGGGTCTCTGCCCTTTCCTTCCGTCCTGGCGAGGCTCGCTTGGGAGTCTCTGGGTCGCCTCTCACCCAGCCCCGCAGCCTTCTTCCTCTCGCTGGGACGCCAGGATTGCCCGTTTCCTACTGGGGCGCCTCAGGGGTTTTCACCCCCGGGGTTCACCGCTGGGATCCAGCTCTTGCCCCTGCGCGGGCTTCGCGTCCGCCGCCCTCGAGCTGAGACGCGGCGGGGCCGGCTCCGCGCCCTCCCACCCCCCGGCCACGCGGAGAACCGGGCTCCGTGGAAGGCCAGGGGCTGGCGCTCGGATTCGCCCTGGATCTTCAGAGGGCAGCGGAGACCCGCCGAGGCTGGGATGCCTCCGCCTCGGTCCCCGCTGTCTTCCCGGGTGGCACGAAAAGCCCGCGAGTCCTTCTACCCGGGGCCAGCGGACCTCCTGCTTCTGACTCGAAGAGGGGAGCGGGAACGGCGGCGTCGCCAGCTCTGGGGGTCCGCGTCCGGGGCCCACCCCTGGCCCTCCCGCCCCCGGCGACGCGCCTGCCCACGCCCTTTTCGGTCTCTGTCGTGGCGGTATCCCCGTGTCCGAGTCTTTCTTGGTCCCGGACTCCATTCCTCTCTTCGCCCCCCACCTCGTGCCTCCCCCTCGACTCCCACCGGCGGGCGGCCGGGAGGCTGCGGAGGTTTCGGCGGCGACGGCGGCGGCGGCCGGGAGGCTTCGCGGAAGAGGCGGCGGCGGCGGCCAGGAGGCGGGGTTGGTTGTTATCTTTGGTTATCTAGCTGTATGAGTGGTGTGGAGTCTTCATAAAGCTAGATAACCGAAAGTAAAAATAACCCCATACACTGCGCAGAGGGTCCGGGGAAGGTGGGCCTCACGGGCGGGCGGGGGAGGCCTGGGCGAGGGGCTGGCGCGGCGACGACTGCCCGGCCTGGGAGGACGCGAGAGGATCCGGCGGCTCACCGGCCTCCGGATCTCACTGGTCCGGGCGACTTCCCACCCCCAGCCCCGTCCACGCAGGGAGGAGTCACCGTCCCATCTCACTTCGGCCAGGTGCACTGTTGTCCTCACCGGCGGAAGCGGGGATCCCGGCGCAGGATGAGGCACTGCCCGGGTCTCTCCAAGGAGAGATCTGTTGAGGTCTCGTGAGGGCTGCTTGCCACGTGCCTGGGAGACCTGCCAGGCCTCTCCCGTGGGTGGGGGCTGGCGAGCTTGCCCCCAGGCCATCCACAGCTACAACTGGGGTGGGAGGCTTTGGAGGAAGTCATCTGAGAACACCAGTCCTTGCTGTGGTCGGCTCTCAGAAGCCATGTGGGGTTCTCCACGCTGGTTGGGAGCTGAACTGTTGAGATGGACAGAGGCGGAGAAAGGACTGAAGACTCGGAGGGGGAGGGTGGCTGGAGACCCTCTTGCCCACCCTGGGTTCTGGGACAATGGCATCCAGTCTCTGCTTCGTGTCCCTGTGGGTTTCTCCTTGGGACCCAGGGTCTGAGTCTGATGTCAAAAAGATTCTCATGCTACTTCGTGGCGACCGACCAAGGGGTTTGAGTTGGGGTCTTTCAAAACATCTTACCTTCCCACCCCATCCTCACTCTTGGAAATCTTCTCCAAGAAAAAGTGACCTCAGGAAGCTCCCAGGAGCTCAAACTCAAAGGAATGTGTAGCTTAGTATCTTTTCTGCCCAGGGGAAGCAAAGAACTAGAGATTAATCAGGGCCTTTCCTAAAAGAGTCCATTTATCTGACTTGACCCAAATATTTTAAGCAAACGAGTGCTGGGCTGCTGTTGAAAGGAGCCCAGCCTAAGGTCACTTGGGAGAATAAAAGCTGGAAGTAGCCCCCTCTGTTTTCATGGCTGCTGCAGCCCACACTCCATGTGACGTTCAGGACTCAGGGCAGCAAGGCATAAAAAGGGACAGGTGGACTGGACAGAGTGACCTTGTACTGACTCCAGTTTCTGTGTCAGTTTAAAATTTCCTCCTAGGACCTGATTTTATAGGTAGAAGATAATGATTCCGTTATATATTATGTGGAAGAAATATTGGAAAGATCCATACTCCAAAAATTGTGCTTGGGGGGAATATGTCTCCTTCCTTTAGAGATTTGGAGGAAGGAGAGATTAGTGGCCTCTTAGGTTCTCAGCCATTTGGAATTTGGGTTTTCTGGGGGAGGGGCAGGTGGAGGCTGGATTAAGGAGAGAGGGAGCAGGTTTGAGGCGAGGACTAGTAATCCCTAACACTACTTCCTGGGCACTCGGCCCACATGCCTTTCTTCGCTCTTCCAACACTGAGGCAGTCGTTATGGACCCCGTTATACAGATGAGGAACCACAGACCCAGATGAGTCGCCAGTGTCACTCAGCGACTTGCCTGTGAGGAGAGCTGGAGAGTGAGCGAGGCGGGGGGGGGGGAAGGGGCTTAGCTGGGAAGGGAGGGGATGGGGTGGAGGACGAAAGGTGCACCAAGAGAAAAGGCAGAGCGAGAGCTGGCCGGGAGATGGAATGACAGGAGGAGGAGCACCTAGAAAAATTGGCTTCCTTCTTTATTTTCAACCTTTCGGTGTAGCTTGTTGGAAATATGTATTTGGGATCCTTGAAACTTGGAACCTCTGTCACTAACCACCGTGGGTTTCTGGTGCCATCGCTGTCTCCCATTCGACCTCCCACGGGTCTCCAAAGGAGAAGGCAGGGTCTGAGGGAACCGGGGGATTGAGTCTTTACACCCCATGAAACCAGCACATCAGTGGAAAGGGGGAGTGGAGGCCAGGAGGGATGTGGGGGGGAGGGTTTGTGTCTGCCTTATGTGAGCATATGGCGTGTGCATGTGGGTGTGTGGGCGGGGTTGTCAGGAGAGGGACGGCGACTCTGTTTGTGAGCTGTGTGTGTTTGCTTGGGAGGGTGAGGAGCTGATTGGTGTGTGACCTGGCGTGAGACTGGATGTGCGGACCTCCATGGTGGGTGGGAGGCTTGGCTGTGAGGTCAGGGATAAATCCGCTCGAGGAACAGACACGCCAGGGTGCGAGGGGTTTTACCAAATGCAGACATTATGGTAACACTGCTGAGTTCTCCCCACCCCATCTGCACCGGATAGCACCTCCCCCAGTCATACCAGTGGGAGTACAGTTGGGACTGAGGTGCAGGGAGGCTGGGCTGAAAGGCTTGGACAGGCTTCCTCAGTTACCAGGGAGGACATCTCCCTGTGTCATCACATCACTGCCTATGTCCAAGAATGTTCCATTCTATTCTTCAGATCTTGCTACACCCGCCTATTTTTACAAGAAACCAAATTCTAAGCTGGTTTCTTTCTCTCCTCAACCCTCATCCTAATACCGTCCTATGGGATTCTAAGTCCAGGAGGCCAAAGGTAATTTTCTCCAAAATATTTGACCCACGTTTTGCAGGATCACCCACACCCTCACCCTGGGACAAATGTTTTGCCCCAATTCCAGGCATGGTAAGGGCCTCTTTGAAAGGTCTTTACAGTCATAAGAATCATCCATCAGCAAACATAAGAAGGGAGAGAAATAGAAAGAGCAAAAATGACGGAACCAAGGTTCATATGTAGGTGTCATCATTGGCCAGCTCTGCAGATCTCTGAGTCTTCGCTAAGATACTCTCCACTCAGACTCCACTCAGGTACTCGAATAATGGGGATAAAATCGATCCCCTCGGGTTGTTACATGCAGCAGAGGAAGAATTCCATGTAAGAGATCTTATCGTATGTTATGACACCCATGGGTAATGGGTAATTCTTAGATCGTAGAACGGTTCAGGCTGCAGTTGGGAGAGACTGATGGTGTGTGGTTGATCTCAGAATGAAAAGGGGGCAGGCTTTGGCATGTTCTTGACTGAGAATCTCAAGACATTTAAACTTGAGGAACTTCTTCCTCCTCTCCAGATTTGGGAGCAGGACTCCAGCGGACATAGATAGGAAGTGTCTACAACCTTGAGAGGAAGGGTACTGTCCTTGGGAGGCCTGTTAAAGGAAGAGGCCAGAGTCCACGTGGTAGAATGGCATTGTAGTCTTTCTCCTTAGGGGATCTTAAGACTTGTTGGTAAGAGTACTTAAGACTGGTAAATGGACTGACTTAGATAGAGAAATATGCCATGTGTATTTGATAATTTCAAGTGTATGCCATTAAACTTTGAGATTCTAGAATTACTAAAAACACAATTTATTAGATTAAAGGACCAGTTAGGTGGTGGGTATAATGAACATACCAGATAGAGGCTGGCCTATCACCATGCAGACTTTTCTTCATCACTGAGTGACTTTAAAAGGGGTGTCTTTTCTCTTTTTGCTTCACAAACCAATGTCCACCAATCCCCAATGTGATTCCTAAGGCCGGAAGCCCCCAGAGAAGCCCAGGCTCCTCTGTATTCTTCTGTGTCTCAAGTCCTTCTTGAAGTCTGCACTTTCAAGGTTTGGGGATTGGAATCTGAAATGTATTTTTCCATCTCCCTCCACCACAATGTTCTGGGGACAGATTGACCTTCCCACCTCCCTTCCTTTCCAGTTGGGACCTCAGGATCTGGGGATTATAGCACTGTCTCATCCAGAGATAGTATGTGCCAACTTCCTTGGGGCATCATGAGTTTAAGCTAATGCTTTAAAATCACTGGAGAGAAGTAGACAAAACTAGAAAAACATTTGTGAGGCTTTGAGGAGAATGAGGAGCAGGGTTATGGGAGAAAGGATGGGTGGGTGCATATTTCGATAGGAGAGAGGGGTGAGAGGAAAGGGGAGCCCCCTTCTTGCCACCCAGGCTCTCCCAGGGCTAGAGTGACACCTCCCTCCTCCTGCCCTAATCCCCCCATTAAGGCAGCTCTGAGTTTGTTATGACAGCGGCTGAAGGCAGCTGAATTGCTGTTTGCTGTGTCTGCTAATTGGACTGAAGGGTTGGAGTCTGGACACTGAAAGGGACCATTGTTGCTGTTTACCTTCCACAGCCACCTCCCAGGGACCCTCTGGGTGAAGGGGAGCAGCACCCCCTCAGGGTCATTGCACCCATTCCCTGTCTCTGCACAAGGGACTGTGGTGAGGAGACCGTTAATTCATTGTCTTGGGGCGGCTTGAGCTCCCACTGCTCAGAAGAGACAAGCCCAACACCTGGGTGGGCCTCACCTCCAGGCTGCTCAGGAAGAGGGGAGAGGGAAGTTAGTGCCTGCCTCTCCTCCCTACTCAGTCCCTTCTTCAGGGATCCTAACTTTGCCTCTTCCTCCAGCCAATCAGGTTTAATCCCCGTACGTTTTCTTACCAGCTTTCTTCTGGGCCAGTGATTCTCAACTTGGTTATGCACTAAATCACCTGGGGAGCTTCTTTTAAAAATGCTGATATTTGAGCCCAGCCCCAAATTGATGAAATCAGGGTGTCTGGGAAGGAGGCTTAGGCATCATTATCATTTAATGTGCAGCCAGGGCTTAGAACCCCTGATGTGGGCTCAGCTGTCTGCCTGGGAAGCACATACACACACACTCATAAACATGTCCTGTCTCTCCCCGCCCTTCATCTCAAGCTCCTGATATCTCTAGTACTATCAGGCACATTGTGTATCTTTCTCATTTTTGTTACTCAACTCCTTGGAGGAGCCTTAGGATTGAGGTCTGTACTTTCTCCCACCTCAATCTGAGCTCTTCCCCAAGGGCAGGGACTGTGATTCCTTCTCCCTGTGGATTTCCAAGTAGGATCCAGAGGAGGACTGAACTCATCTGGAGCACTTCAGCCACTGGGGAGAAGAGGGTGGGAGGTCACAGATTCATTAATGCTTGTGCACTTTCTCCTTCAAAGCACTATTGGCGATTTGGAGGTCTTCAGAGAGGGGAAGCTTTCTTCAGCGATGTCCCTTTCCCTTTCCTTGCTGGTTCCAAATGTTTCTGCTTCTCTTCCCTTCAGCTTCTCACCTGGGGCGGGTGGGTGCCCCACCACCCTCCCGCCCTTTCCTCCTTGTGGACGACAGAGACACGTCCAGCACCACGGACAGCTCCCAGGCGGTGAGTTGGATGGCTGCGTTGACCCCCTTTGGGAGGACGAGGAAGGGTCCTCCTATCTATTCGGTCAGATATCAAAGACTACGTTTTTGAATCTGCAGAAGTTGTTTGTGGTCAGTTGTGGAGTCCCAGTGAGAGGCAAAGGCTGAGGGAAGTGGCATTGCTGGCTCCAGGACATTGGGTTTGTCCTCATGTGGGGGAGTCTGAGCGAGAGGAGCAGTAGGAAGGGTGAAGCTTATATTTCAGGGAGGACGTAACCTAAGGTCATGTAAGATATGGAGTGTACAGATCAGGCTGAGCTAAAGCGAGCCTTACACAGCATCAGCCCTGCACCCCTTGTTGTCCAGGTCCCATGAGAGGAGAAGAGGCGTGACCAGATGGCCCAGCTGGTTAGTGGAAAAGCCAAGGTCCCTGTTCCTGAATTCCAGCCCGACCCTCTCTATCTCCCTGCCTGGATTGGGAGGAGCACACCTGATGCTGGTAGGGAGAGGCTGTAGGTTGCCCCCATGCAAAAACAAAACAAAAAGCAAAAAAAAATCTGGGCACAATGAGGTATCCAGGAAAGCCAGAAAGAGGTGGAACTGACACTGTCTCTGAGCAGGTTTGGAGGGAAGGCCTCAGGGACAGGGAAGGCATACCTAGCAGTAGCTGGCAAGCCCATGGGAGAAAAGGCAAGGGGGCAACCATCTGCCAGGGCACAGAGGCAGGGGATGGCCACAAGGAGTCTCCAGAGGCCAGCGGGAGTCACACAAACTGGAACGGGGCCTGGGAAAGGCCCTTCTGTGTGCCCAGGCCTGCTCCCCGAGCACCGTGAGCCTAGAAACAAAGAGGCCATTCTCTCTAGGATTTGATGCTGCCATCTCCGGCTGGCAGTGCCAGGTGGCGGGGGCATCAGGGGGTGTCAATCCATTATCCCCCCCCAACTCCTAGGTCCTCTGGGGCTAGATGTTGGGGAGGTGGGTGTTCCATGCTATGTTACCATGGCAACCACCTCAACCCCCACCCCCCAAAGCACAAAGAGAGACAGCTTTCACCCCCACCCCCAGGAAGAACCTGGGTCTGGCTGGGAATCTTCCCTTGAGAATCCTCCTTTCTGATGCATGAGCCATGGCATGCATAAGCATCACCCTCTTTTCAGCACCCAGAGCCCAGGGTTCTGCCATCAGCAAGCCACAGAGGCAAGAAGACTGGTGCCCCGGCAGGCGGCTCTGGGCAAGGTTGTGCAAGTAAACAGGGGTCCCTTACACTGATCACCCCCCCAAGTCCCTGCCCCTCACCTATAGCCAAGGCCATCCTAGGCCACCTCCGCGGCAGTGATGGGGCCTTAGAGCTTCCAGTCTTTCCCAGAAATGAGGGACACCCAATTACCCCCAACAAACCTCTAGGCTGTGGGAATGGAGGAGAGGAGGGGGCCATTCCTGCCACCCTCCATCTGCACCCTCCGCCATTACTCATTAGGCATTCTGCCCCCTCCTTCCGCTCGTTAAGCCTGATTTGCATACATTTGCATAATACAGTTCATTTGCATTCCAGGAGGCTCATGGTAGAAG
The DNA here is from genome assembly GCA_027257055.1 of Cephalopachus bancanus. Taxonomy (NCBI): domain Eukaryota; kingdom Metazoa; phylum Chordata; class Mammalia; order Primates; family Tarsiidae; genus Cephalopachus; species Cephalopachus bancanus. The sequence goes on from JAPVLO010000633.1 coordinate 847,551, forward strand.
CCAGGAAAAAAGGGGAGGGGGGCTGGAGAAGAGAGAAAAGGGGAGAGATTTTGTTTTCATCAAAGTGTAGGGGGAGGGGCCAGGGGGAGGTGGCAGGAAGAGGACAGAAATAAAAACTCACACTACTTTCTTTCTTCCCTTCTGCCCTCCCTCCCTGAGCTGGACTCTGATGCCAAAGAGAGATGCCAAGGGGCCAGCTTTGCTGTCCTTTTTTGTCTCTCTTCCTCCGGCCTTGGCTCCCCAGCCTGGCCCCCCACCTTGTTGGGCTCAGGCTTCAGAAGAAAGAGGCAGGGGTAGCAGGCAAGGCTGTGGGAACAGAAGGGAGGGAGGAGGCGGCCGCCATCTTAGTGAGCTGGGCCTGTGAAATGGCCGCCTCTGCCAGGTGTGCAGGGAGCCGGCCTTGGCTGGTGGGTGTGGAGGAGAGGAGGGCCATGAGAAGGACTTTCCGGCTTGCTGGGAATGTTGTTTCAAGTGTCCACTAGTGACATTATGGAGAGAGGATGGGAGAGAAGGGAGGAGGGAGAGACCAGGAATGGCGGCGCCCAGAAGCAACGTGAGGTCACTGCAGGAACAGGGGTGGCAGGGAGGCCTCAGCACTAAGCATAGTTCCAGAGGATTTGGAGGACTGTGGGCAATGTCAAAAGTACTGGGGGATCAGAACCGTGAGTGTCAGCGGGGGAGGGAGAGGTGGGTAGGCAGTGTCAGCGGCCAGTTTGAGGGTCTCTCTGGAGCTTGTGAATGATCACTGTGCACTTGAGGTGGCATCCACCTTCTCTCCTCAGTCATCTGGCTTCCATCTTCATAGCCCTGGTGAACCTGTGCCCCCTTGGGCCACCCACAGCCTCCTCACCAGGGCCCACTGACCCTTCCTCTGGCCTTGTCCTCCTTGACCTCATATCATCTTCTCATCTTCCGCTTTAGCCTTTTGGTACTTTTGTTATGTCTATGACTGTTCATTCTTGGTGTCAGTTGTTCAGTCCTGCGGATCGGCCAGTCCCCAGCTAGAAGTGTTCCCCGAGGTTCTGCCGTAAGTGGTCTTTCCCTCTTCCTCCTCACTCGGCTTTCATCATGTTAACCATCATCTGAAGTTACAAACTCTTGCTCATCCCTTTACTCTTGATTTCTCCTAAACTCCAGATTTGCACCCCAACCACCTTCTACCACCTAGGGTCCTGTCATTCGCTCCCAGATCAAAGACCGGAAGAGAGCGTCTGCTTGGTCAAGCCCGGCTGCTGGCCCAGACCTCGCCGCAAGGTGGTCTGGGGAGGCACCCAAGAGGCGGGCTGCGCCCGGGGGATTCCCAGGCTCCCTCAGGAGTGTGTTTCAAGCCCTGCCCTGTGCTCCTACTTCCTTCACTCCAGCTGTGGCATCCTTTACACCCAGGCTCTCAGGTTCAAGTCCTTAGCATTATCCTGGGCTTGCCCCCACATCCAGGTCAGATCAAATCCATCTCATGGAAACCATCTTAAATCCACGCCCTTCCCTTTCCCCCTCCTCCGGGTCAGTGCATGCACCTAGAAGGCATCCAAGGCCTCCTGTGACCAGGTACACAAGGGATGGCGGGACACAAAGCTGTTGCGGAGGATCCAGGGTCTGGGGGAGGGGGCAGACACAGATCCATTAGAGAATGGCAGGAGGGATCTTGTCCTGAAGGCCTGCGCCAGTGCTGTGGGCGTCTGGAGAAGGGAGCTGGGGGCCACTCAGGGAGCTCGGGAAGGTGTCCCGGAGGCCCCGCAAGATACATGACACAAGACAAGCAGGAGCTTGTCCGTCTAAGGAGACTGGCGAGGGGGGTAGTGGGAAGTCCGCAGCATGTGTGAAGGCAAGGGGGTGCGGAAGAGCAGGGTGTGTTTGGGCACCAGCGTGTGCTGGGAGGAACTGAGAGACAGAGGCTGAAGCCCCACGCAGAGCCACCCGTGCTACGTTGAGGAGTGTGGATTGAATGATGGGGGTGCTAGGGAGGTCAGCAGACTGCCAGGTGGAAGGAGGGGATCCGAGGGGTGGGGGGGCCCCCATCTGCTGCTCACTGAGCCCAACCAGGCATTTCACTGGCTCTCAGCTTGTTCCGAACAAACGAAAGAACTGGAAAAGGCCTAGAAGCCACATGAGGAAGGGACGCGTCGCTGTCGCCCTCCTCCAAGATCTCTTCCCCCTCACACACGGGGGTGGGCAGGTTGGTGAGACCTCTCTGGGGAGAGGTGTGGGGAAGCCGAAGATGGTGTCTTGAGGTCCGGCAGGAAGTAGGTCTCTGGGAATTGGGAGGCAGGGATACTAGCCCTGACTGTGTGGGGCTACGAGTCTCTATTTTTTTTTTTTTTTTTTGAGTTGGAGTCTCACTCTGTCGCCCAGACTGGAGTGCAGTGACCGCTCCTGGCCACCGCAGCCTCGACCTGCTGGGGTCCGGTGATCCTTCCGCCTCCGCCTTCCGAGTAGCCGGAATTACAGACGTGCGCTACCACACCCGGCTAATTTTTTGGTTTATTGTAGAGATGAGGTCTCGCCTGCCCAGGCGGGTCTCGAACCCGTGGGCTCGGGCAAGCCACTCACCTCAGCCTCCCAAAGGCACGGGATTACAGGCTGAGCCACCGAGCCCGGCTGAGTCTCTATTTTTAAAAAAACGCTCAGTAGGTCAGGGCTCCATGACCGATGGGGCTGAAGTAAAGAAGCAGAGAAGGGTTTCAGCTCTAGAAGCTTCCCAGCGGAGGCAGGGAAGGAGGAGTGAGCGGGCAGTCAGGGCCAGGGCTCTGAGGGAATTCTTAATAGAGAAAGGGGTTGAGAGGCTGGAGGGACAGTTGAGGAGATGACAACGAGGCTGCCACTAGTTGCTATAAGTGGGGGTGCCTGCACACCCATCCCCCAGGCCCTCCTGCTCACAAAGGCCTCTCTGTGAGTAGCTATAGAAGTGGCCCTGTCAGGTGAGGGGGCTTAGCTCCGGGGCGGGCGGGGCGGGGGTGGAACGGGGCTGGAGGAAGGGAGGGCTGAGGGTGACCTCAGGCTTTAACCAGGTTCAGGAAGAAGAGAGAGAAGCAGAGGCCAGGCCAGAGTTTCACAGTGAGGCCGACTGTGGTCTAGTCAAGCTGTTTCTAGGACAGGCTCCTCTGCTTCATCCAGGCCGGGCCAGGGCTTCAGCATCAAGGCCCTGATCTGCCCCCTCCCTCCCCATTTCTTTCCCAACTATAACCCCGATCCTGCCAGGCCTTCCTCCCGGACTCATATTCCTCTTTCATGACCCTCCTCTTCGTCCCAGCATGGGCACTGTCAGGGTCTCCCTCCAGTTCCTGCATTGCACCCCCGCTCCAGAGAGATAAGATTGAGCAGAGCCAAAAAGGAGTCTCAAGCCTCCTCAGCCTCCATACCCACTCTTGTCTTCCCCTGGGGAAGACAAGAGTGGGTCTCTCCTGGCTAGCCCTGATTGTCACCAACAGGCAGTGTGGAGACACCTTCTCCCCACCTCTAAGCCCTTGTTGGGCACACCAGCCCTTCTAATAATCGTTTGGATTCAGGGTGCTTGAGGCAGTAGCCTGCCAGCAGACACAACTTCAGCCTGCAGGCCGTTTGCAGATTTTCTTGGTAGAGGGGCTGTGGAAAGACAACAGAAAAAGGAGCTTTGTTTGTTTGTTTTTGAGTCACGGTCTCACTCTGTTGTTCATACTGTAGTGCAGTGGCTCAATCATGGCTCACTGCAGCCTCAACTTGACCTCAGGCAATCCTTCTGCCTCAGCCTCCTAAGTAGCTAGGACTATAGGCATGCACCCAGGTAATTTTTTGGATTTTTTTTTGTAGAGACAAGGTCTTACCATTTTACCCAGGCTGGTCTTGAACTCCTGGGCTCATGCAATCGTCCCGCCTCTGCCTCCCAAAATGCTGAGATTATAGGTATGAGCCACTGCACCTGGCTCACTTTTGTTTTTTGACTCTGGAATTGGACAGGCTGGTCAGGATACTGACTGTGGTGTCCCCTACTTCCTAGCTGGGTGGCCCCAGGTAAGTTGCTTAATGTCTTTGGCCTCTAACTGCCTCCCTTGGTGATCCTGACAATCTAGTGGGTTAGTGAAAAGGAGAGCGTTTTGGGAGGCGGCACAGTGTTTAATACTAAATGCAGTTATAGGGGCCATTGGAGGTGTGTGGGGTCAATCAAGGAAGGCTTCCTGGGTTTGGAAGTGTGTGCCGTGCATTACTAGCGGGGAGAGTAAGGCGCTCTGGGTGCCATTCGTAATGAAGACCCCATTAAGCATCATGACCGAGCTCTGTGGCTAGAGCTCACGGTCTCAAGGAGGTGAGCGTCTTGCTGAGACTGGTCCAAGTGGGCCTGTTGCTAACAATTAGGTGGTGAGCTGCATGACCACAGCTTCTTTCTTCCTTCTTAGGAAGAACTTCGGCTGGCCATGCACACTACTGTCAAGCAGTACCATACCAGGAGGAGAAGGCAGGTGGGGCAGAGCACTGTCTCCCAGGCTGCTCTCATCTCCAGGTCCCTCCAGAGGGAGCACAAGCCAGATGTTGTGCAATCTCCATGGAACGTGTACAACATGGTGTCTCCAAGCCCCGCCACTTGGAGGGACCCTGGCGAGTTCCTGATCCGATGGCCCCTCAGCATCGTCAGGAGTGAGCAGAACTCAGACCTGTTTAGATCCCTCGGCCCACGGGTAAGGGAGACTGAGCAGGAGGGTCTTTTGTCTTCAAGCAGCCGTTCCTTGTCATACAAGCAGGAGTCAGGAGGAGGACTCTGACTTTGGCATCATCCCCCACTGATAGCAATGGGGCCTTTGGGCCTGGAGGGAAGGACCAGGCTGAGGCTGGCATATGGAGGTTGAGCCCTGGGCACGGGGCATGAGCTTCACCCGGCTGGGGCTGCCTTCTGCTGGGTTTGTCCATCTGGCACCAGCTGGCTTCCCAGCGCCGCCCCCACAGCCAACCAGACTCCTTCTTCTGCTGTTGCCATGGCAATTGGCTGCCATCTTGTACTCAGGGCACTACCTCCTATCTGTATTTTCCCATGGGGTTCCCAGAGGGTGGGAGATAGGTCTCCTGGGATTTATCCCTTCCTCCTGATATCCAGCCAATAAAATTTTATATTAATATATGATGTTTTTAAATAGCCAAAATGGAAGTTTACTATGGGTCAGCCTCTGTGCCAAACATTCCCTCTGTGTTACTTAAATATGGCTAAAAAAGAATTAATGAGATAGAATCTGAGAGGTTCCCACCCAGTTCCCGCTTCTATGATAGACCTTTCCTCTGTCCAACCAGGAAATTCCATGATCTTGCTTATTCCTGTCTTGGGAAGTCCTTTCCAACTTCTAACCAAGACATGCTGCGATAGCACCAGCTTTTTGACCCTTGGCTTGACATGGCTGACTTGAGAGGTAACAGAGGAACTGCCCCCACTGTATAGAGATCCCTGGGCTCCGGCCATTGGAAGGGGCAGAACTGGCTCGCTTGGGGAGAGGTCTGCCTGCTCCTTAAAGACCTGAGAATCCTCACCCAAACTGCCTATTTAGAGAAGAGGAGTCAATGCCACAAAATGCTTTGAATTTCCCCCACCTGGCCCCCATCAAAACCAGAAAAGAGCAGGAGCCAGAGACCCTCTGATAGGGACAGTCTCCCAGGCTCTCAGGGGCCTCTTGGGGCCCAGTCTTCCCCCTCCTGCCATTGGGGAAGTTCCAACAGGGTCCCTGAGAGACCCTGGGATGGTGAGAGTTTCCTCTTGCTGGCGCCTAGCCAGAAGGCAGAGAATGGTCACCTTGACCTAGAGGGGCATATGCAAGGGACACTAAACAGAGGCCAGCTTGGCTGAGGGAATCCTGAATGAGGAGCAGGTGGAGGGAAAAAGGAGGCCATTCTCGACAGAGGAAGGGTGGGCTGGAAGGGAGGGACCGGGGATAATTTATGATATAATTGTTCCCCCGCCCCACTTTCCCAGCCACCACCCTCTTCCCAGCCCCCTGCTACTGTACCGTTGCTAGGAGAGCCTCTCCGTCTGGGGCTGGAGGGTCTAACAGGCGGGAAGCTGTTCCATCTGGACTCCTCCTCCCCCGCCTAGGGGAGGGCCGGGCACTGAGCTGCATCCACCACCCCTTCCTGGCCCGACAGACACTAGTGTCTTCTGTTGTCTCCCCAGATCTAGCCAGCTAAGGAAAGTAGGGATCCCAGGCAGACCCCTCGCCCTCACCCCTCCACACTGCAAGGTCAAGGTTGGAGACCTGGCGAGGGCAGGAGAAGAGGATCTGGGGCCAGGAGGAAGGAGGTGAGTCTGGAAAGGCTGCAGAAAGTCTAGGAAGGTAGAGATGGGCAACACGGTTCGTGGCTGAGAACCCCTCCTCTTTCTGAAATTCCCTTCTCAGATCTTAAGGCTCTTAGGGAAGTCAGGTGGGGTGAACTTTGGGGGTTTCCAACGTGGCTGGCTCCAACTCTAGATGGGCAGGAAAGGAACATTGTGCCCACAGCTGCACTTCTGACGCCTGATTTCTGTGCAGCCCACTGATTTTTTTTTTTTTTTTTTTGAGTTGGAGTCTCACTCTGTTGCCCAGACTGGAGTGCAGTGGCCGCTGCTGGCCACTGCAGCCTTGACCCTCTGGGCTCCGGCAATCCTTCTGCCTCAGCCTTCCGAGTAGCCAGAATTACAGGCATGCGCTACCACGCCCAGCTAATTTTTGATTTATTGTAGCGATGAGGTCTTGCCAAGTTGCCCAGGCGGGTCTCAAACCCGCGGACTCAGGTAATCCACTCACCTCAGCCTCCCAAGGTGCGGGATTACAGGTTGAACCACCGAGCCTGGCTTAGCCCACTGATTTTTTAAGAGACAGGGTCTTGCTCTGTTGCCCAGGCTGGAGTGCAGTGGCGTGATCATAGCTCACTGCAGCCTCAAGCTCCTGGGCTCAAGTGATTCTACTGCCTCCCTCCCAAGTAGCTGGGACCACAGGTGTTCACCACTACTCCTGGCTAATTTTTTTTTGTAGAGACGCGGTCTTACCATGTTGCCCAGGATGATCTCAAACTCCTGGCCTCAAGCAATCCTCCCTTCTCAGCCTCCCAAAGTGCTGGGATTACAGGCATGAGACACTGCACCCAGCCAGCCCCCACTGATTTTATTTGACTTTTCTAGGCATGGCTTTCCCCACCTCGGGGAGGAGCTGGCTTTGAGCCGACCCCCATTTGGTTGTGCAAGCCCATTCTTAGCCATTATCTCATTCATCTTCCCAGCAGTCATGAAAACCTGGTGACCTTGTCCCCACTTCATGAAGAAGGAGTCAAAGTCTCAGGAAGTTTATGCCACTTTCCAGAGTCACAGGACTGGTAAGTTGGGCTGGCCTCTGCATGGGGCTTCGTGGACCCAAGCAGTGCCCCGTTCTCCCCTGTGCTGACTTTCAGACACAAACGGAGGCATTGAAAGAAGAGAGGACCAGACCGCCATGTCCTCAGGTGCGGGAGCAAAGTCCGAGGGATGTCCAAAGATAGGACTGGGAAGAGGCTGCAGGAGCTTGGAAGTCACCCAAAGCCTCCCAGGTCAGCCCTTAGCCCATGGGATACATGCTGCCTGCCTCCCTGAGCTCCCTGGGCTCCCTGCCTAATCTCTCCCGTGCTTGGGATCTGAGTTTCTGCACTGGGCATCCCCCCACCCCCACTGCCCTGAGTAGAAGAGATGCCTAGACTCAAACCACTGTCACGGTGGCTCCTTTGTCACAGCATTCTCCCCAGCTCCTTCCTTCCTGCTGGAGAGTAGGCTCTTCCGAGACCACTGGAAGCTTGTCCTCTGCCTCTTCCCAAAGTCTCCATCCCAAGAGTTTTTTTCTTTTTTCACTCTTGATAATTTTTCTTTTCAGACTAAAGAGAAGAACCTACTTCATCTAACTGGCCCAGATTCCTTCTGAGAAGCCTTCCGGGATTGACTGAAAGATGAGGTTAAGCTCTAGCAAGTCGAAGTTGACCAGTAGTTCCAAGAAGCTTTGAGCAGAATGGAAGTGGGGAGGGCCCAGCAGCCAGCCTGGGTAGCCTGTTTCAGCTGGAGCTGTCTGGGACGTGACCCTGACCCATTGCTCCTGTGTTTACGAGCTGTCCCTCCTGGCCCACCCTGGTTTATCTTGTGTCACCTGAGCTGGGATCCCTATGTCCTCTGAGATGGAAGCCCATCTTGAATAAAAACTCTTGAATATTAAATAACAGTAACAGTGGTAGTGGATGTGCCTGGGCAGGGTGGGCAGGGGAGGGACGGGACGAGAGGGAGTGACACTGAACTCCCCCTGATGGAGACCAGCCATGCAGAAACCAGCATTGGAACGAAAGGGGGAAAGCCTCTCTCCAACCGGAACTCCCACCTGGGGGGGTGGTGAGGGAGCATCTCAGCTCTTTCCACCTTTCTCAGCCGCCCCAAGACTCCTAAGAACCCTGTCCGTGATCTGATCAGTCCTGGCTCAGAGCAATGGGCTATTGCTCACAGCCAGGGAAGCACCCAGGTACCATCCCAAGAACCCAGTGAATGGGAGAGGGTGGTGATGCCTTCCCAGAGTGCCTGTGTGAGAGGTCACCAGGTGACCTTCTCCCTCCTCCACAAAAGGATTTTTCCTCAGAAAAGTCCTCGGTTGGAACAGACCACAGAAAGACAGCACCCCTACCACATAAGGCCACTCGGTTGTACTTCCTCTCTGTCCATCCTCAGTGGAAATGAGGAAATGAGTATGACTATTAAGAGGAATACAGGTTAGACAGCAGGTAGGACTGCCCAAAAATAACAAGACCTGAGATGAAACTTGAGGGAACAGAAAAGCCACAGCAAGAAACTGGGACTGTGCTCTTGGCTGCATTTCTCCCATAATACCGCTGCATCCAACACGTTCCCCCAAAGATAGGCCCCTTTTCACTCTAGAGAGCCCTGATGGAGTGCCATACTGGAGTCCCGGACTGCCAGCACCACTTAAACCCTCCATCACCCTCCGGAAAGCCCTTCCTCCCATCTAGCCACAATCCCTCCGTGGAACTATAGTTCGAATCCTAGAATTTTTTTTTTATGACTGTTTTTCTCTCTCTCTCTCTCTCTCTCTCTCTCTCTCTCTCTCTCTCTCTCTCTCTCTCTCTCTCTTTTCGAGTTGGAGTTTCACTCTGCTGCCCAGGCTACAGTGCAGTGGCATGCTCACAGCCATCACAGCCTTGAACTCCTGGGCTTAGACAATCCTGCCTCAGCCTTCCAAGTAGCTGGGACTACAGGCATGCACCACCATGCCCATCTAATTTTTCTATTTTATTATAGAAATATAATGTTGCCCAGACTGGTCTCGAACTCCTGGCCTTAGGCGATCCTCCCACCTCGACCTCCAAAAGTGCTGGGATTACAGGCATGAGCCACTGCACCTGGCCTCAATCCTGGAATCTTTCTTTCTTTCTTTCTTTCTTTTTTTTTGAGTTGGAGTCTCACTCTGTCGCCCAGGCTAGAGGGCAGTGGCACACTCCCGGCCACCGCAGCCTTGACCTGCTGGGCTCCGGCGATCCTTCCGCCTCAGCCTTCCAAGTAGCCGGAACCACAGGCGCACGCTACCACGCCTGGCTAGTTTTTGATTTATTGTAGAGACGAGGTCTCGCCAAGTTGCCCAGGCGGGTCTCGAACCCGCAGGCTCAGGCAATCCACTCACCTCGGACTCCCAAAGTGTCCTGGAATGAGGAGGGACTAGACAAGAGGGAGTGACACTGGACTCCCCTGATGGAGACCAGTCATGCAGAAGCCAGCATTGGAATGGAAGGGGGAAAGCCTCTCTCCAACTGGAATTCCCACCTGGGGATGGTGAGGGAGCATCTCAGCTCTTTCCACCTCTCTCAACCACCACTGCACATGGCTTCAATCCTGGAATAAAAAACTTAAGATAATACACATGGCACAATTCTTTTTTTTTTTTGAGTTGGAGTCTCACTCTGTCACCCAGACTGGAGTGCAGTGGCCGCTCCCGGCCACCGCAGCCTCGACCTGCTGGGCTCCAGTGATCCTTCTGCCTCAACCTTCCAAGTAGCCGGAATTACAGGCATGCGCTACCACGCCGGCTGATTTTTTTGATTTATTGTAGAGATGAGGTCTCGCTGCCCAGGCGGGTCTCGAACCCGCGGGCTCAGGCAATCCACTCACCTCAGCCTCCCCACATGGCACAATTCTAACAGCACACAAGGGAAAGTATATTTCCTTTCCACCCCTGTCCTCAGCCACCCACCTCCTTTCCCAAGAGGCAGCTACTAGCACCTGTGTCCACCTTGGGGCACTCCAAATGTATCCAAGCACATATGTTTCTTCCATCTAAGCTCTGAGCACAGGCTTTCTAGTGCCTCTAGACCAGGACTCCTAGCCTTACGTCAAGCTGGACCATGGGGAACCCTGGCATTTACTAAAACTGCATGCAGAAAGCTGGCTAAGCACTGGGGTGCTATTTCTAGGAAGAAAGCTCACATTCAGAGCCACCTGGTCTAGCCCAGTTCCTCATTTTACAGAGGAAACAGGCCAGAGAGGGTTTCAGGTCCTAAGCATCTCAGGCTCCCCCAACCTGTATCCCCTGGAGCCCCAGTGTCTCCCACAAGAACCAGGACTCAGAGAGATGATTGAGTCCTAGGATGCTACCAGGAGGGGGAGGCAGCTCCGTTTGCATCACAATCTGGCATATATAAGAGGCTCAGAGGCCAGCAGAGTGTTTGGGAGGTTCCAGCCCTCATTTAAGAGCCCTCCCACTGCTTGCCCTTGCCAGGACTCACAGTGGACAACCCCGGGGAGGTAGGGTGAATGGAGGCAGGGTCTGGTTCGGGGTCAGTCTGCATGAAGAAGCTTCTCGGGTCTGCCCACCCCTCCCCTCACTTTTGTTTGGACTCCAGAGTCCGAGCGTCAATCTTCATGGTCCCCTTACCCTCTGGGTGCTGGGGTCCTGGACAGGGAGAGGCAGCCAGTTACTGGGGCCAGCCCTCTCCCTCCACTCATGGCATCCGGCTGGGAGGGAGGCTCCTGTGTGAAAGAGGTGGGGCAGACAGGCAGAGGCAGGAAGAAGGACTCCTCTGAGCGCAGAAGGGAGGCCGGGCAGGGGTGACAGCAGGCGGGAGAGGAGGGACAGAGGGTGGGCTGCCTTTTGGAAACAGAAAGACCCAGACCCAGACAGGGGCAGAAGGGATGGGGAGGGGCCCCGCCCTCAACAGGGATGCCAGGACTGGGGTGGGAGGACCCAGGCCGGACACTTTGGAATGTGCTCTGAGTCCCACTGAGCATATGCAGATGAGGCCTGTCTGTATGCAAATGAGCCCGTCTGTATGCAGATGAGGAGAGAGGGCATTCTCTTCTCAGGGTTACCATAGAGCCCACCTCTCCCCCTACCCTCTGTGTTCCTGGGAAGAGGCCAGGCCTGTGGAGAGGCAACCTGCAATAGAAGGTTAGACTTCAGGAAGAACTTACCAAAGATAAATCCCAAATCAGTTCTAGGAAAGGAACTGGGGATGAAATAGAGAGTAGAAAGGGGCTGCTGGGAGGGCCAGGCAAAAATGACGGGGGTGGACCATGAAAGAGCATCTCAGTCCTAGGAAAACACAGGCCGACTGAAAGAAGCTTTGAGAGGGAGGCTGGGGAAGAGAGGAGGAAAGGAGCCTCGACTGAGCATCTGCTCCTTGCCAGGTCCCACCCTGAATGCCTTCCACGCAGTCTCGTGGATCCTGGGGATAATTCTGTGGAGCCTTTTACAGACAAGGCCTAGATTGCCGAGACACTCCACCACGTCCGGGCCTGTCTGACCTTATTTATGGCAGGCAGCCACAGCTTTGAGACTTCCCGCCAGAGACTGGAATGGATCTTCCTGACCTCAGCAGCCACGAAGGCTTCAGGGGTTGGAGGGCTGAGCCCAGGGGAGGGGCCTAACACACCCTGAGGGAGGTCCCATCGGAGTTCAGGCCCAGAGGGGCCTGCAGAGGCCTGAAGACTGTCAGTGAAGTGTGGGTGCAGCTGGGTGGGCAGAAACCCAGAGGGGACCATCAGGGTTGGGAAAGACGCCAGGGATGACCACATGCTGGGTCAACGAAGTTGGGAAAGTTGGCCCCTCACCCAGCAGATCCAAGTTGAGGTTGGGCCTGAACCTGGGCCCCGGGCCCCCAGCCAGGGCCCCTTCCTAGCAGTACAGAGGCTAGGGGTGGGGGGGTATTTGAGAATAGCCTCTCCTCTTCCTCCGGTGGCCCCGGCCCCCCACGTCCAATGGCGCAGCCAAGGTCTTTGTGGTGAGGCTGTGGGGAAGAGAGGCCCCTTGTTGGTCCATTCATTGTGCCGGAGGCTCGGCTGATGCCAGCCCCCGGCACCGGCTGGGCTCTCCTTCCTGGGGGTGCCAGCCAGCCCCCACCCGCCGCCAGAGCCCGCTCCCCAGCTCTGTCGTTTCCTGGAGCCTCGGGGCTTTGGCCGTGGTCCCGGCTGCAGGATGGCGGGGAGCCCCGGCCCCCGTGCCCCCCACACCTCGCCTTTCACACGCTGGCACCGGAGCCGTGGGAACGCGGGACAGCAGCTGGGCACCGGTGCCCAACTCTGCCCACCCCCAGCCCGGCTGACCTCAGAGGGGAAAAGAACAGACTGCCCCCAAAAGACGCCCCTCCATGATGGGGCCCTAGAAATCCTTAGCACTAATTATGAATCTGGGGACAAACAGGGCATTTGCAAGTCAATTAGTGACAAAACTTTCCCAGGAAAGAGCTTCATCCAGGCTCAGCTTCAGACAGGGCCACATGCTGGGTCATCTTGTCCCTCCTCCTGCCTCTGTTCTGCTCGAAGCTCCAGGGATATAGACTGGTCCAACGTCCCGCCAGCCCCTCGTGGCTGAGGGCACCAGGGCCCTGAGTGGGCATCAGGGGCAGGAGGGCCAGGCTGGGCTCTGCTGAGGTCATGGGAGGTCAATATGGAACTGCCACCAGGAGACATCCTGCCAGGGCTCTGGCCTCAGTTCCACCTACGACAGGACTTGGCAGTTCTGGGAAGGCCATGCCAAGGAAGCAGCTGGCCCAGACAGGCTGGCCTGGGTGGGTAACAGGAAAATAGAAGTCACTATGAAAAAGGGCCAGGGCAGAGGCTTCCCAGAGAACACAGAGAAACCAGGACAGGAGGAGCCCAGGAGGGGAGACAAGGGTCTTCAGGTGCCCCAGTGACTGTACCCAAGCCAGGAGGCATACAGCCCAAAGGCTTTCAGCCCTGCCCGGGGAGCCTCGAGGTGGGCAGCACGGCCCCCAGGGTGCGCTCCCCACAGAGAAGGGGACGGAGCACAGGGTCTTGCTCCTCCCAGGCAGAGGCCTTTGGCTGGGAAAGGGGCTTTCTGCAGAGAGGACCCCTTAATTGGGGGAAGAGTGGGAGGGAAGGGGCCATGCAGGGCAAAGGCCCTGGAGCCAGCCCTGCCATCTGAGGGAGATTAAAGGATTATAATTAAAAGGTGTTTGAGGGGCTCCAAGCAGGTGGGTTGGGGCTGGTGCTAAGATCTAATTGCTGCCTTTAGCCGAGCTCCAGCCAGGACCTGGTGCTGGGGCTCTGTAATGAGTGGGGGTGTTTTTACAAGGGAGGTGGGTGAGAAGAGGCGGAGCGGAGGGGCCAAAAAGGGGAGCCTTTTTCTTTTTCTTTTTTCTTTTGAGTTGGAATCTCACTCTGTCGCCCAGACTGGAGTGCAGTGGCAGGCTCCCGGCCACCGCAGCCTTGACCTGCTGGGCTCCGGTGATCCTTCCGCCTCAGCCTTCCAAGTAGCTGGAACTACAGGCGTGCACTACCACGCCCGGCTAATTTTTTATTTATTGTAGAGACGAGGTCTCACCAAGTTGCCTGGGTGGGTCTCGAACCCTCAGGCTCAGGCAATCCACTCGTCTCGGCCTTCCAAAGTGCTAGGATTACAGGCTGAGCCACCGAGCCCAGCCAGGGGAGGCTTTTTCTTCACTTTGCACCCCAGCTGACATGCTCATTGAAAGGACTGACCAAGAGTGGGAAGCCATTTTTCATCTTGTTCTTAAACCCTGACACAATGATGAGAAAGTAGAAGCCATGCTTTTGGAGAAATGCACACTTTAGGTAAAATTAACTTTACCAACTTTGTCTTTTCAGAAACAGACTTTCAGGTATCAGAGGTATCTCATAGCAGCAATCAAACTTGCCTAGAGCAAAGGGATTTACAAGGCCTAGGACATCATGCATTGGGCAAGGATTGCAAAAGTCTTGAAACTTGTAATTACAAAAGTTATGATCGCTCAGAGGGGGAGCAGGTGGGGATTCGATCTTCCAGCAGAATGGGCCCTATCTACAGGGAAGCCAAGCATCCCCCGAAGCTACCCACTGGGAATGCCTAGGAGATAAGGAGAGATGCACCCATTAGCTCTAAGGAACGTCGTTTGGGAAGGTGCAGGAGAATTAGAATCCTTGTCACGCCCTTCTCTAGGGGCTATGATAATATGGACAGACATTAATGGGTCTCTGTGTCACAGGTTCTCCAAGACATCCACAGGTGGTCGATAAGGAAGTCACGGCAGTCACGTGCAATCTCCAAGGAAAAGAATTTAAGCCAGGACTCTGGGGGGCTACGATGCCACACACACCTAGAGTGTAGGCCCGCTCCCTGTCTGTGGGGGGTGAACTTTTCTTAAATAAATCTTTTCTTCTCTCACCTCTGTGTGTTGCACTTCTTTGCATCTACCCGGATCTCTGGATTGCCAGCGCACACCCCCGGCTTGCCAGCTCCGGCGGTGCTGTGCCTTCCTGCGCCTCTTGACCCTCACCCTGTCCGTACCCTAACACTCATGGCCAGTCCTCACCGTAATGCCCTCTCTGGGAAATCGAGATGAAGGCTGCAGCCTAGTGGAGTTATGGGAGACCTGGGGAAAACATCTGGGAGTCAGGAGCAAGAAGGGAGGGGGCTTAGAGACCCACAGAGAGGGGATATTGAGACAGGGGATAGTTAGAGGAAAAGAAGGATGTCCTTGGAATAATTATAACAGCTGGTATTAATTGAAAATGTACTCTGGGCTGGGTGTGGTGGCTCCACTCGAGCCCAGGAGTTCGAGAACAGCCTAGGCAACATAGCGGGTGTTGACAGTGCATGCCTGTGGTCCAAGCTACTCGGGATGCTGAACCCAGGAGATCAAGGCTTCAGTGAGCAGTGATCACACCACTGTACTCTAATCTTATCAACAGTGAGATCCTAACTCAAAAAAAAAAAAATATGAGACTGGGCTCAGTGGCTCACGCTTATAATTCCAGCACTTTGGAAGGCGGAGGCAAGAGGATTGCCTGAGCTCAGGGGTTCAAGACCAGCCTGGGCAACTTGGTGAGAACTTGTTTCTACAATAACTCAAGAAAAAGTAGCCAGGCGTGGTGGTGCACGCCTTAGTTCCAGCTGCTTGGAAAGCTGAGGTGGAAGGATGGCCTGAGCCCTGCAGTGACTGTGATTGTGCCACTGCACTCCAGCCTGGGTGACAGTGAGATTCTGACTCAAAGAAAGACAAAGAAAAAAGAAAATGTTCTCCGTGTTAAGCATTGTACTGAGCACTTGATAGGCTTACTTAACACTCACAACTGTAAAGACTGAGGAAGGAGGCCTGGCATGTGGCTCATACCTGCAATCAGTCCCAGCTACTCAGGAAGCTGAGGTGCGAGCATCACTTGAGCCCAAGAGTTCAAGGCTGCAGTGAGCCATGATCACTCCACTGTAACAGAGAGAGATCTTGTCTCAAAAAACAAAAGGCAGAGGGGAAGAGCCCCAGCCTGGCCCCCCAGTTAAATAGATGCCAGCAGTCTCACAAACCAGGGGTGGTCCTTTCAGACCCTTCTTTCCTCTTAAGAATGGACAGGTGGGCAAACCCTCTCTAGACTGAGAGCCCTCAGGCTGAGGTCAAGAGCAAGCAGATTGCACCCAAAGAGCTCTGGCTTTGGTGGTCCAACCTCACCCAGTTTGTGTAGCCTGCTCTCTTGCTTGGCATGCAAAAAGCACGCTGTGAACTTGGACATACACTGGTGTCACACCACTAAGGCTTTGCACATGCTGTTCCCTCTCCTTGGAAAGCCATCCCTTCCACCTGTCTTCTGTCCTGTGAACTTGCACTCACATGACCCTACCGGGAGATCTTCCCTTCCCCTGGGTTTATTTGAGAGTTGTGGGTTGGCTCTCTCTGGCCTCCCAGAGCCTGGCTGAGACGGTGCTCACCATGCATTTAGGGAATGAATAAATGACCTGGTGAGGGGCAGGTGTTTACTTTTATAAATGAAAGACCTGAGACAGAGCATTTCTGGGAGAACACACAAGGAACCAGACACATGGGTTGTCACTGAGGGATGCCGGGTGACCTAGCAGAAAGGAGACTTCTCACAATACAGCATACTCTCTACACCTTTAAAACTGTGTTCCTTGGGGAAAAGCTACTTATTCCTAAATTAATTAAAAATATTATACTGGGTATGGTGGCTTACGCCTGTAATCCCAACACTTAGGGAAGCCAAGGCGAGAGAACTGTTTGAGCCCAGGGATTTGAGACCACCCTGGGCAACATAGTGAGACCATGTCTCTACAAAAAATAAAAAAAAAATTCACTGGGTGTGGTGGCGTGTGCCTGTAGCCCTAGATATTCAAGAGGCTGAGGCAGAAGGATCACCTGAGACCAGAGGCTGTGATCATGCCACTGCACTCCAGCCTGGCTGACAGAGTGAGACTCTGATTTTTAAAAAATAATAATAATTATGGCCTTTTTAAGACTGGGAAAGACAGTGTTTGATCCCCAAGGCCAGAGTATAAGAGAACTCCTGACACTCCTTATTCGAGAGGAACCAGTGGAATTTCAGTTCCTTCTCTCTACTTCCCCTTCTGTCACTCTGCTCCTGCCTCCTCCCAGACTAGCTGGACCTGGTCATAGTGTCCCACACTCTGCCCAAAGATGGCTGCTCACCACCTGCCACTTCCCTGTTGGCATCGCCGGCAGAGCACCTGGATTCTCATGGCTGTGAGCACATGGGCAAGTCACCAGAGTCCCAAACCAGCATTTGCTCTCAAAAAGTGGGACGGTGGTGGCCACTCCCACAACAGCAGCCAGGGGAGGGGGCAGCCTGGCCTGGAGAGCTGGGGGCTGCCACTGGCTCTCCTCTGCCCATGGCAAGAGGAAGCTCGATGTCCGGCTGCTGATCAGCTGTGTGCATCTTCCCAGGCCACTTTCCCTCTCTGAACCTTGGGTGTCCCTTCTGGGACATGGTGGCTTTCTGCCCTTCCCCTGCGGGTATAGCTGAGCAGAGGATCAAGGACTCTAGTTATCCAGTCTTAGCTTTCTCATCTGAAAAATGGGGATGCAAACAGCAGCTATGTCCCGGAGCTGTGGAGGGAATTAAATGAGATAATGCATGTAAAGAGTTTCTTGTAGCTCCAGGAACAAAGTGAGGACTCCTAAGTGGTGGCCATTATTATAGTGATTAAATGGGAGGGACCCTACAAAATATGCTAGTCCAGGGTAGGGACTCCTCATGATTGCTCTGGCTGGGAATAATGAGGCCTTGCGGTAATGGCCCCTCGCCCTCCCAGGCCCCTCTGACAAAAGGACGCAGCGGCTGTGGACGCCCCACAAAGTGAGAAGTGAAAGGCTCATAATGGGACACTTAGGGGCTTAACCCAAGCTGGAGCGCTGGAAAGGCCCTCCAGCTGTGGCTCCAGGTGCTGAAGGACCCCACAGGCCAGAAACACAAGCCAACAGGCCACTCTGTCCCTGCTCTAAGGCAGCTCAGCCAAGAGCCTTCAGAAACCGGGTCACCCAGACTTGCATCCACATGTATCGGGGTCCTCAGTGCCAGCGCTGCTCCACTCGGGGGCACTGGCCAGCCAGTCTGCACGGACCCAGGGACCTCTGATCTCATGACCTCTAACCTAGTGAGACAGACTGACAAGAATCCAAACAAATAGGTAAAGTGTGTAGCTGTCAGATGATGTTGGATGATCTGGAGAAAAACAGAGCAGGCTGAGGCGGAAGGATCGCCGGAGCCCAGCAGGTCGAGGCTGTGGTGTGCGGTGGGCGGGAGTGGCCACGGCACTCCAGCCTGGGCGACAGAGTGAGAATCCAACTCAAAAAAAAAAAAAAAAAAAATAGAGCAAGAAAAGGGAACAGGCAAGCCTGGGCTAGGAGGGGTGAATTGCAATGTAAAATAGGGTGCTGCTAGGCATGGTGGCTCACACCTATAATTCCAGCACTTTAGGAGGCAGAGGCGAAAGGGTTGCTTGAGCCCAGGGGTTCGAGATCAGCCTAGGCAACCTGATAAGACCTCGTCTTTACAATGAAATAAAAAAATTAGCTGGGCTTGGTGGTGCCTGCCTGTAGTCCCAGCTACTTGAAAGGCTGGGATGGGGTCGGTGGCTCAGCCTGTAATCCCAGCACTTTGGGAGGCCGAGGCGAGCGGATTGCCTGAGCCTGCGGGTTCAAGACTCACCTGGGCAACTTGGTGAGACCTCGTCTCTACAATAAATCAAAAAATTATCTGGGCATGGTAGTGCATGTCTGTAGTTCTAGCTACTTGGAAGGCTAAGGCGGAAGGATTGCCGGAGCCCAGCAGGTTGAGGCTGCAGTTGCTGGGATCGTGCCACTGCACTCCAGTCTGGGTGACAGAGTGAGACTCCAACTCAAAAAAAAAAAAAAGAAAAGAAAAGAAAAGAAAGGCTGAGGCAGAAGGATTGCCTGAGCCTGAGAGGGAGGTCAAGGCTGCGGAGGCTGTGAGCATGACACTGCACTCTAACCTCAAAAAAAGACTGAGACTCCAACTCAAAAAAGAAGGCTCTTAGGGAAAACTGGGTTTTATTCAACTTTTTCTTGTGGAAATTTAAAAATAGATACAAAATAAACAGAATAGTATCATGAATCCCCACTTATCCCCCGTCTAGCTTCAACAACTGCCAATCTTGTTTCATCTGTACTCCCGCCTACTTTGTCTCACTTCCCATGTTATGTTGAAGCAAATCCCAGACATCTCCTTTCATGGAGGGTGTGATCTGAGCCAAGACCAAAGGAGGCAAGGAAACAGCCATGTGGTCATTTGGGAGGTGAGCGTTTCAGGCAGAAGGACAGCCAGTACAAAGCTCTGTGTCCGGTACAGCGTTTAGAAGATCAAGCTCACCAGGCTCGGTGGCTCAGCCTGAAATCCCGCACTTTGGGAGGCTGAGGTGAGTGAATTGCCTGAGCCCGCGGGTTCGAGACCTGCCTGGACGACTTGGCGAGACCTCATCTCTACTATAAATCAAAAAAATTAGCTGGGCGTGGTAGCACGGGCCTGTAGTTCCAGCTTCTTGGAAGGCTGAGGCGGAAGGATCGCCGGAGCCCAGCAGGTGGAGGCTGCGGTGGCCGGGAGCGGCCACTGCACTCCAGCCTGGGCAACTGAGTGAGACTCCAACTCAAAAAACAAAAACAAAAACAAAAACAACAAAAAAAGAAGATCAAGCTCTAATCTCAGCTCTGTCCCTAATTGGGTGTGTCACTTTAGACACATCTCAGCTTTGTCATCTGGGAAATGGGGCTAATGCCCGCAATCCCACAGGGAGCCTGTAGGAGAATCCCTGTGTTTCATAAAAGCAGATCAGCATGGCAAGGTCAAGGGTCAACGTCTGCCCTTCAGGCAGGTCTGGCCCCAAGGGAACTCAGTGTCTCAGGGGAGGTGAGACAAGGCCCTGGGGTGCCTGAGATTAGGTGGGGAGTGAGGAGGCTTCTGGGGGCAGTTTCCTGGAGATGGCCACCCCTGAATTCAGCCCAGAAGGCCCCAGTGATGGGGAGGGGCCTGAGCCCAGAGCTTGGCCATGGTTGCTGACCCATCCCTCGCCCCACCCCCACGAATGGGCCACTGGATCCCAGGCTGCTGGAGACAAGAGAAGCGACGAAGGGCTGAATGGCCAACTGTTCTCTGGGGAGGCTTGGCCCCCTTGAAAGACCCTCACCACCACCTCCACTTCCCTCCCAGGGTGATTATCACCCAGAGGGGCCTTTCCTGGGGGACACAAAGAGACCCTCGACTGGCATCCTCTAGGCAGGATAATGGGCCATTCACACGGAGGGACCCCAGCCCCACACCTGGCCCTCTCAGGCAGACCCCGACAGCCCCATTGTCCCTGGCCTGCCTTGTACATGGGTGTCAGTGGCGGAGAAGCCCGAGCCCCCAGCTGGAGCACTCCTGGCCCTTCCCCCACCCCTTCAGCCGCCTGGACTCTGGGTCCCTGTGGGGGGAGGCGGGCCTGCCATTCATCCAGCGCCCGCTCACTCGGAATTTCGCTCCTCGAAAGTCCTTACAGAGCGATGGGAAAATGGGAGGGAATAATTAGGAAAATCATTAGCGTCTCAAGGCCCATCTGAGAGGGATTAAGGGATTAAACGCCTTCCAACCAATCTCTCCTACTTTAAGGTTGTTGTCGGGGTTTTGTTTTCAGGACTTTTTTTCTCTTCTTTTTCCCTGGGTTGGGGGAGACTAAAGTCTTGGTGGAGTTTCCCTTCAAAAGCTGCAGGAAAAGGTCAAGACACTGAAGTCGGGGTGGGGAAGAATAGGGAAAAGCAGGTGTAGCGGGAAGGGTCCCTTCCCAAGCTCTCCTGGGCTGCCTCCAGCACTTCTGGGGTGTGAGCCGATGGCAGAAAGGGGTGCAGAGGCCAGGCTGGACCGGAGGGGAAGCCCAGGCAGGCCTGCTAAGAGCAGACAGCGCCTTGAAAGGTCCCCCAAGGGCCAAACCCTGCCTGGCAAGCCATGTCCCACCTCCTCCGAGTCCTGGTTGAGGATAGGCAGGCTCTCCCGCCCTTGATAGGGTCTGAGGGGGGAAAACTGGGCCAAAGGGCTCCTGGCCACCCATACTACTAGTAGCCCGAGGCTGGAGGTCAAGCAGAAGAGAGCACGAAGCAGGGAAAGGACTGGAAGGAAGGTTTGCATCAACAAAGCAGGCGTGGGCTTCTGCAG
This sequence comes from Cephalopachus bancanus, assembly GCA_027257055.1. Taxonomy (NCBI): domain Eukaryota; kingdom Metazoa; phylum Chordata; class Mammalia; order Primates; family Tarsiidae; genus Cephalopachus; species Cephalopachus bancanus. The sequence continues at coordinate 868,453 of JAPVLO010000633.1, forward strand.
CTGGTGGTGACACACAGCCGCTGTCCTCGAGCAAAGCCCAGTCTAGGTGGGGTTATCAGATGAACCAACAGCTCATTACAAGACCATGTGAAGGGGACACCATGTTGGGGCAAGGGATATACGGAGGTCTCAGATCTCACCCAGTCTGAGGAGATTGGGGACAGTTCCTCATCTAGGAGAATCCCTTCTGGCCTGGCACATGATGGGTGCTCAGTCCCTGTGAGGTGAACGTTTCCGTCAACCCATTTTACAGAGTGTCTCACAGAAATGGTTCCTGACCCATGTGGAAACCACTGCAGGAAGTCCACACCCTCTATCACCTGGTTAAGGCAGCAGGTAGATGGGGACCCCGGTGGGCACAAGAGCTGGCTGCTGGGGAGCTGGGCTCACACTAGGGTATGCGTCCACACTCTCTCTAGTCTTCATACATGCCCACCCGGCCCACTCCTGATTGTCTGCGGGAGAAAGATCAGGCGTCGGGTGGACTGGGCTCACTGTTCCTCACACACACACACACACACACACACACACATTGGCTTCCCTGGTTCCAGGTGGTGGCTCCCTGGAGTGCAGGTTACCCTTCCATTTCTCTGGAAGGTTCAGGGAAACCTCCTCCAAGCTTCAGTCTCCCAAGGCAAGTGGGCCTCAGAGAAATGCAGCAGTCTCACCCAAGATGGACGCAGGCAGAAGCCAGCGCAGCCCAGGCCTTGCCAACGGTGCCCGTGATAGATGCCACAGCTGCTGCCTGCTACAGCATTAGTCATCGCGTTTATTAATGGTCTTAATTAGCAACTGCCAACAAGAAGCCCGGTGCTAATTCCACCAATAATCGAGGCTCATGGGGCGTGGACAGGAAGGGCGGGTGAGGGATGGATGGCTGGCAGCACAGGGAATAACACAGCCACCGTGGACTAGCGCTGGAGCAGAGATGGGGAGAAGGAAACCCACCTCCACCAGCTCCCACACCCACACCAGGGTTTCTTGACCTCCCCCACCCCAAGTTCAGCCTCCTCAGATGGTGTTAGGACAAAATGAAATGTGAGGAATTGCAGTGAGGAGGGGGCACTCTGTGGCTTCAGAGCCAGGACCCAGACAGCGGCCCGTGGGACAGAGGCAAGTCGATAACAGCCCGAGTGAAATGAGCTAGAAGGGGATTGGAAACAAGCCCCACAGTGTCCAGGAGCCGCATTCCTTGCTCTGGGGAGACGGAGATGGATGGTGCTGAGCTGGGAAGGAGGGGACCGTGGGGCGGGGCGGGGGCAGCTTCCCAGCTGAGGGCTCTCCTGCCAAGGAGAGCAGGGTGGGAAAGTCCTGCCGATGCCCGGCCACAACAAAGCCCACTTCCTCTCTCAGCCTCACCGCCAAGCTGGGCCTGCTTGGCTCCTGCCTGAGTACCCAAAGACTAGCCCAGAGAGCCCTGGAAACCAGGCCAGAGGGAAAGGGATGCCTCTGGCGCTGGGAGATTGGGGGTGTCCCAAAGGAAGGGTGACCCCCTGCAAACTCCTTGGAGACGGAGGGCCCTCGAAAGGAAGGGTGTGTTCTGGGCCTCAGGTGGGCAGAGGAGGGGGTGAAGGTGCTGGACCAGCTTTTCACAGAGGTGGCTTTAAGTTCTCTGGAGTTTTTATAAAGCTGTGGAGCCCCAGAGCAAGATGCTTTTTAGGGATTCTGGGTTGGACCAGAGACCTGGACAAGGGAGTGGCTGAATGAGAGCTGCAGGGGACCCACTTTCAATATAGGGGTATGGAACACTGGCTGCTTCTTTGGCACCATGAAATGCTTCAGCTCCCAGGCCCGGTCCCCACCCTCAACTTTCCTCTCCTCTGACAGTCCTCCGGGGCCTTCCCAGAGGCCAGGCCCGCTGCCCTGTCCCAGAATGGGGTTGACATGCACTTTGCATGCGGATCTTTATAGAGGCCAGGGGACAGGAGGGAAGAGCTTCATCTTGTGTGGAAGGCTGGGCCAGCACACAAACGAACAGGCCTCTGAGCCCAGTGCTAGGGTCCCCTGCCTCCAGGAAGACTTCCTCCCCTGCTCCCCTTCTCCATCCTCCCCTCATCTAGCCTCTCCTACCTTCCTGCAACTGGAGACCTGGGCTTCCTGGAACAATTCACATTGATTTTGCCCAGAAAAGCATTATGAGGCCTGGAAACATCACAGCTGCAAGGACCCAAGCATCATCTCCAAAAGAGCTTCTCACTTGCGTGGGAGGAACCCTTGCTCATGAGTCTTGGGAGTTTAGAAAAGGTGAACCCAAGGCCTGAGCCTTGTGGAGTCTCCAGCCCTTTTGCTGGGACTCAGCACAAATCTAGGGTGCCGAGTTTCCAGCTGGAATGGCCTCTGCTCCCAGCAGAGAACTCCCTGGCCCATCGTCTGGGCACTTCCCTGCAGTATTTGACCAGTGCTTCAGTCAGATGAACTCAGTCTCCCTAGCTGGGGGAGAAGGATACCCCACTGGTAGGAAAGGATTTTTGTTTGTTTGTTTGTTTTTTAGTTGGAGTCTCACTCTGTCACCTAGGCTGGAGTGCAGTGGCACACTCACGGCCACCCCAGCATCGACCTGCTGGGCCAGGCCATCCTTCCGCCTCAGCCTTCCAAGTAGTAGGAACATGCTACCTCACCCGGCTTATTTTTTTATTTTATTGTAGAGACGAGGTCTCACCAAGTTGCCTGGGCTGGTCTCGAACCCGCGGGCTCAGGCAATCCATTTGCTTCAGCCTCCCAAAGTGCTGGGATGACAAGCTGAGCCACTGAGCCTGGCCAGGAAAGGGTTTTATGTGGCAACCGCCCACCTCACATCACTAGGGAAGCTTATTTTAGTCCTGCCATGGTTGGCCTTTTTCCCAGTGAAAGGTGGATCTCCTTAACTAGTGGTAGACGGCAGAGGAAGGCAGGAAGGAAGGCCTGGACTGGGACTGGGGTTCACAGGTCATCTTGGGGCATCTCTGTCCAGTAACCTACTTTGTTTTGGAGGTACCATGAATATTTCTCTCAGGGCTCTGGAAAAGAATTGGCCTCGGAGACACCTGTCAGAGTCCACTGGATCAATATGTTATTTTATTTTGTTTTTTGAGTTGAGATCTCACTCTGTCACTCAGGCTGGAGTGCAGTGGCACAATCAGGGCGCAACACAGCCTCACCCTTCTGGACTCAGGTGTAAGGATCTGAGCCCAGCCCACTAGATTAATATGATGTGAAAAACACTGATGGAGGTTGGTGGGAAGGGGTTTAACAGGAAGGGAGGGCGGAAAATCACCTACTATGGGCTAGGTTTAAACCCCTGAGAGACAGAGCTCGGAGAAACGAAGTAACTTCTGCAGGCCACCAAGCCAGTGAGTAGGGGTGGCCCAGATGGGGGCCGGCCACCGTCGGACCCCAAAGCCAGGGCTCTTCGGGGACAGGAGTAGGTATGCAGCGAGCAGCTGACCACCTCTTCTCTCCCCAAGGTCTGATTCCGGCCACCCTCCACCTTCCTCCAGGGCTGGCGGACCCACTGGCGATCAGACGGCGGCGGCCCAGACAATGGCGCTCTGTCCCGGGCGCTCGGGACGACAGCTCATCCCTATGCGGCGGCCGCCTCCCCCCCCACGGACCGGCCGCCAGCCCTTTTCAGGCCGTGGAAGCCAGGCGGCGGCGGAGGGGGTTCTCACAGGCCGTTGGGCATTTGCATAGCCGGCTCGCCCCGCCGGAGACATTGGGCCGCATTGTTCCCGCGGCGGCGGGCGCACGGGCCGGGGCGCGCGGGGCGGACCGGCTGGGAGCGGCGGCCCAGACAAAGGAGCCGGGGCAGAGCGCGGAGCCGGGCGGCGGTGGGGGAGACTCCGACGGCGGGAGCGCAATATCGGGGTGAGGTGGGGGGACGCGGCCGCCCAGTGGCCCTGCCCCGACGGCCACCGCCCGGCACTCTGGACACCCACGCCGTGTCTAATTCCTCCCCGAGCCGGGGCCGCCGTGCGCCGTGATGTGAATCCCAATAGGGGGGTCTCGGGCCTTTCCCAGGCTACCCAGGTTCTGAGCGCCGGGTCCTCCAGAGGTCAGAGGAGCAAACCCAGCTCCCGTCCGGGGCTCGGCCGCACAGGCACAGACGAACCGAGACCCCGAGACCTCGGGCCTGCTCTCCAGGCGTCCTTGGGCAGGAAACCCTGGGGCCCCCGGCACCCTCGCACCAAGCCAGCACAGTGGCTGCTTCCAGGGAGCCTTCCCTCACCGCCTCTGGCTCCGAGGCTTTCACCCCAGGCCCGGCCCAGCCTGTCTTCCCCCATCAGTCTTCTCGCGGGGCGAACAGGGGCCGTGTCCCGTCCATCACTGTCCCCAGCGATCAGGCATGAGCTGGACAAAGCTCATGAGCAGGCAAGTGTCCGCCTGTCCTGCATTGAGCGTAATGATGGTGTTGATCAGAGGGGCCGTTCCTGAGGGCAGAGACCTCATTGTCCTGAGGGGGTGAGGAAGGAGCCCCTTGGCCCCTGTCCCTGCCATCTCCTTGACCTGCTCATTGTCACCCTGTTGACCCAGCCTGAAAGGATGGGCCACCCTGTGGCTGACCCATGAGGCGAGTCAGGAGCCAGCGGGGAGAGGAGGGGGACTCGGCCTTCTGTCAGCAGGGAGCGCCAGGGATACCTGCCTTTCCTGCCTTCTGAGCCCCCAGACTGAAAACAGTGATGGGGTGAACACTCCACACCCAGACCCCAGGTCGTGGTGTAGTCCCAGGAAACGGAACGGTGTGTGGAGGGCCCAGCGTGTGCCCAGCCCTAGAGGCATAGTCAGGAGGAGCAGAGACAAGAACCAAGGACCTGGCTCGGGAGAGGGCAGCCCTGAAGGAGGATGGGCCCAGGGTGCAGAGGCTTGGAGCGGAGCTGGCCCTAAGAGGCTTCACTGGGGTGGCGCGGATTGGAGCTATGCGGCTGCTGAGTCACCGCGGGTGGGTCAGCGCTTGTCCTGCCCCTCCTTTCTCAGGGACATCTTGGCAGCCACTGGGGACCGCTAGCCCCTGGTCCCTTGGAAGCTGGCAGGGCAGTTGCCCTCTCCCAAAGAGGACTCAATTCTCCCTTCTCCTGGGTTGAATGACCAGCCTGGGCTGGAGCTGCCCGTTTTTTTCAGGTCTGGAGAAGACTTGGTTATCAAGAAGGAACAGCAGTAGAGGTAGAGGGTGAGGCTGTAAAGGGTTGTAATAAGTGAATACTCAGAATTTCTCCACCCAGCATGAGCTGGGCCAGGGTCTCACCCTACCCTCGAATCACCCCTCTCCTGGATGTCTTCTTTCAGGTTTCTGTGTGAGAACTGCTTGCGAGCTCAGGATGGGGGCAGGTCAGCTGGCTGAATGTGGACCCATGAAGAGCTTGGGAGCCAACAGCCTGGGGGCCTGAGGCCTCTGCTCACAGGCCCTCCCTTCCTCCTAGCAGGGGCAACTGTGGCGGCGCCTTTTTGCAATCCCAGCAGGCATCCTTGGCCTCCACTCAGGACCTCCTCACAACATGCCCACCCCAATAGCAATGGGCAGAAGAGGCTGTGGAGGAAGGAAGGACACTGCAGGGACAGGAGCAGAGTCAGGCAACACAAGCAGGGAGGATGTCATAGGGGATTCGTCCCTCCACCGCTCTTCCTGCCTTCCCCTCGCCTCACCCCTGTGCCTGGCTTCTCCAACCAGCCGAGTACAGCCCCTCCAGTTACAGTTGAGGACGGAGCCTGCAGGGCCATCTTGTCCCAGGGCAAGGCCCCAGGAATCCCCCCACCTTCCTCCTGGGTCTCCTAGGTCTGCATGGTCTTGGTTCGGGGGGACAGAGATGTGTCATCATGCTCCACTGCCAGAAGCCTGGAGGAAGGGCAGAGAGGGCAGGGGGGGTCTCAGTCCTTCAGCGTTGGGAAGGGGGCTCGGGTCTACTGGAGGGATGGAGTCTCTGAAACCCCTGGCATCTGCCGGACATGTAGTTGGGGATTAGAAGCTCAAAAAAGTCTTGTGGCCTGAAAGCACGAGGACCAGAGCTGAAGCAGACAGGAAGGGAGTTAGGTTGTAGGAAGGACTGCCTGTCCTTGGTAGAGGACCAAAGAAGGGCATGAAGGCTGCATCTTCCTCTGCCGGGTCTGGAGCGCCCTCTGGTGGTCAAATGACTTCAGGACAACAGAGGCCCTGGGTGGGCGTCCGCCTGTGCCACAGCCAGAATCCACACAATGCCCTTCACATTCCCTACTCCTCGGTCTCAGCACAGGGACGTAAGTGGCACCTAGGCGACGGCTGCCACCAGCATCTGAGGGTTAAAGGCAAACAAGTCTTATGTCCCTCTTAGGCCCCGTGGAAGCCTTGAGGGTCACGGCAGTGACAGTTCGGGAACAGGAAGAACTCTCCAGCAGCCCAAGCTGTCCCATAGCAACACAGGCTTCCCGGGAGAGGAGGGCTCCCCCTGGAGATGAGCGAGCCCAGGCTGGCCCTCACTTGGCATCCTGGAGTTCCTACTCAGGGAAGTAGGATTTTATCAGCACTAAAGTCCTTTCCTGCCTGGAGTTCTCTTTTTGTCATTTTGTTTTACTTTGCTTTGAGTCAGTGTCTCACTCTGTCAACCAGGCTGGGGTGCAGTGGCAGGACTGTGGCTCCCCGCAGACTCAAACTCCTGGGTCAAGCTATGCTCCCCTCTCGGCATCCCAAGTAGCTGGGACTGCAGGCACATGCCACCGCACTCGGCTAATTTTTGTATGTTTTGTAGAGACAAAGCCTCGCGTGGCTGCCCAGGCTGGTTTTGAACCCCTGGACTCAAGTGATCCTCCCACCTCAGTCTCCCAAAATGCTGGGATTACAGGTGTGAGCTACCACATCTGGCCCCCACCCAGAGTTTCTAACATTGTGAGTTAGAAGGTAAGAGGAACTTCTCATGTTCCCAGGACACAAGAGGAGTCTGAGTTCTTAGTGACAGTGGTTTATCGCCCTCAGAGAGCCAGGTCTGGTTCGGGCTTCACTGTGACAATGTGACGCGGGACCAGTGGATGGACAGTGTCTTGGCCCCTTCAACCCATAATGTAGGCTGGTAGGACAGTGGGGTGGGCAGCCGGGGAGGCTCTCCCCCAACTGCAGCTGGTTACAGCTCACTCCACCCTCCATGTGTCCCCAGCCACCTACCACCCCCCTCCCAGGCAGAGCTAGAAAGGCAGAACTTCCCAGTAGCAGCCAACCACCATCTTCCACAGGGAGCGTGTCCTCTCAGGGGCTGCAGCAGGTCAGGCCTGAGTGTCAGATTCCTCCACCCTCAGGGGTTCCTGGGCTTTATCTTCATGCTCCTGGGGCACCTGGAAGTCAGGAGGGGTGGCGGGGGTAATGGGGAGCTCCAGCTTTGGATTGTACCCAAAGGAAAAGGCAGGCTGGGCCACAGACAGTGGGGCAGGGGAGCTCAGAGGGTACGAGGGCCTTGAGGGCTGGAGCCACAGCAGGGCCTCACCTCCCAGTAAATCTGGTCCTCATAGCACAGGGAGTCTGGGGGGGAATCCAGGCAAGGCAGCTTCAGCAGGAGTCCTGGTGGGGGACGGGCACGTGAGGTTTCCCCTTCACCCCCACGGGGGAGGTTGCCACCCAGTGCCACGGGGTGCACGGGGGCTGGGGGCATGGAGTCAACGTGGCGCCAGGGCAGGCAAACAACAGCTGCATTTGCTGAACACCAACTGTGTTCCTGGCCCTGTACAAAGTGCTTGACTGCATGGCCTTCCCGGGTGATCCCAGCAGCTCTGCAAGGCGAGTGTCATCCCAGGATTAGACAAACCACGACTCAGACTCAGAGACGTTAAACAACGTGCTCAAGTTTAAACCATCAGTCATAGACCAAAACGTGATTCTGTCGTGAACCACAGCTCCGGAGCGTTCTGCGGCCTCCCACACAGGAGGGGCGCAGGGAATGTTGACGGAGAAATCATTAAATGAATGAATGAACTGACCCTGGTCAGAGAACGAAGCTCCCGGGTGAGGGCAGGGGCAGGAAGGGCGGGGTGCTGAATCAGGTTTGCTTTTGAAGGCCAAAAAGACTTCAGAATGAGGAAGGGCTGGCTGACCCAGGGAGCAGGCAAGGTACCTTTCTGTGCTCTGGGCTGTGTGGTCCCTGCCCCGCCTGACACTGCGCAGTGGCTCCTTCTAGGCCTCGGCCTGAGGTTGTGCTGCCCTCTAGTGGGCAGAGGGGGCAGCATGGGGGAAACCGACCAGGCGACAAGGTCCCAGCCTCCAGTCTCCCTTGTCACCAGGAGAGAGCAGCACCCGCTTGCATCGCCTCACCCGAGGAAGTGACCCCTGAACCCACAACCCGACCCTCACCCGGCACAAAGGAGGTGCTCAACAAATATCTGTGAGTGAATGAATCAATGTCAGGACATAGGCTCCAATGACGCTCCTCCCAAGAACCCCCCCCACCCATCTTCCCCCCTACCTGGCGCTCCCATCAGCCCCCGACCCCCCCTCCCCATCAAGGTCACTCACCTCCAAGGCCCCCACCCACAGAGGCAAACATCAGCGTGACAAACAGCCCAAAGAGCTGGTGCATGGCCTGCGATGTGGCACTGCGTTGGCCATTGGCTATGAGCGGAAACACACTCGCCAGGCTGCAGGGAGACCAGATCATGGACAGCAGGGGTGGGGGCTGTGCAAGCCAGGGATGAGAAGGATGAGGTGGGGGAGTGTGACCGGGGGGGTGGGGAAGGGGGGGTGAGGTGGATGGAGCGTGGGCCAGGGCTGGCCATTGCACTGGCACTTGCACCAGTGGGCACGGAGCAGTCAACAAGGCCTCAAGAGAGCCTGCCAGGCTGAGCCTCACCTCCAGACTTTGGCTCAAGCCAGGCCCACAGCCTGGGACACCCTCATACAACCCACACACCTCTCAAGACTCCATTTAAGGGTGTCTATTACCCACCTCTTCCTCTGATTCCTGACATGCAAAACTGGATCCTAAGAGTCATTATCTGTACTATCTCTTACTGGCCCTTTTTTCTTAATTAATGGTGTTTGGCTTGGTTTGGTGTTTTGTTTTGTTTTTGTTTTGAGAGACAGGGTCTCACTTCGCCCCCCAGGCTGGAGTGCAGTGGCATAATCATAGCTCACTGCAACCTTGAACCCCTGGGCTCTGGTGATCTTCCTGCCTCAGCCTCCTGAGTAGCTAAGACTGCAAGTGCAGCCAGGCTCGGTGGCTCAGCCTGTAATCCCGTGCTTTGGGAGGCCGAGGTGAGGGGATTGCCTGAACCCGAGGGTTCGAGACCCGCCTGGGCAACTTGGCGAGACCTCATCTCTACAATAAATCAAAAAATTAGCCAGGCATGATAGTGCGCTCCTGTAGTTCCAGCTACTTGGAAGGCTGAGGCGGAAGGATCGCTGGAGTCCAGCAGGTCGAGGCTGCTGCAGCCGGGAGCGGCCAGTGCACTCCAGTCTGAGCGACAGAGTGAGACTTCAACTCAAAAAAAAAAAGACTGCAGGTGCATACCACCACACTGGGCTAATTTTTTTTTTTTGAGTTGAAGTCTCACTCTGTCACCCAAACTGGAGTGCAGTGGCTGCTTCCGGCCACCGCAGCCTCGACCTGCTGGGCTCCGGCGATCCTTCCGCCTCAGCCTTCCAAGTAGCTGGAACTATAGGCACGCACTATCACACCCAGCTCATTTTGATTTATTGTAGAGATGCGGTCTCGCCAAGTTTTCCAGGCGGGTCTCGAACCTGTGGGCTCAGGCAATCCACTCACCTCAGCCTCCCAAAGGCACGGGATTACAGGCTGAGCCACCGAGCCCGGCCTAATTTTTTTTTTTAAGTTTTTTAGAGACAGATCCTATGTTGCCCAGGCTGGTCTCAAGCTCCTAGGCTCAAGTAATCATCTTGCCTTGGCCACCCAAAGCAATGAGACTGTAGGGACGAGCCACCGTGCTCAGCCTCTTACTGACTCTTCAGTAACACTTAATACTCTTGAAATTATTTGTTCAATGACCTTCTGCTGCACTTGACTGAGGACCAGAAGGGAAGTCACTGGGTTGGTCATGTTCAACTCGTTTCCTTGGCTCCCAGAATATGAAGGGATGGATGAATGGATGAATGAATGAATGAAAATACACATTGCCTTTTTCTGCCCACAAAGGAGGAGAGGGAGGGAGGGTGTTCCAGAGAGATCATGACTGTGTGTGTGTGTTGGAGGAAACTCACCCATCTCCATAAGCTTCGTGGGTGGCCAGCCCAGCCACAAGGACCCCCAGGAGGGCCCCCAGGACGCCGGGCATACCGTGGAGATTGTGGACACCACATGTGTCTTGGACTTTGAATTTTGATTCAAGGGTGGGCTGGAGGACAGAACAGGCCATGAGTCTCCTGTGCCCCCTCCCACCCCCTGGGGCTGTTGGCGGGGAGGGTGGCTGAAGATGCCATGTTCCGCCCGGGCCCCAGAGGCATCTGTACCGTGAAGAACTTATACCCCAGCGTGGAGACAGTCCCAGCCAAGAAGCCAGCTGCCAGGGCCCCAAAGGGCGTCAGCATCATTTCGCTGGATGTTCCCACCACAACCCCTCCTGCCAGTGCTGCGTTCTGGATGTGGACCTAAGGGGACAGGGAAGTGCAAGGCATCATCACACCCACACTTCACCCAACCCCATCCACCACAGTGACACCTACTGCTTCTGGAAGTCCCTCTGCCAGCTAACCTCTAACTCTCCAGCCATCATATCCTCTCCCCTCACTCTGACCCAAAACCATCAGTACAGACAAAGCGCCCCCCGCTTGTGCCCCTGCCCGTTCCTCTGGAGAGTCTTCCCGACGGGGCCACAGGCCTCTCCTCCCCCTCCTAAGTCAGCCCTCCGCCTCTCCCAAGGCCTCCTCCTATACCATGTCCAGTCGACCATCTTCCCCCACAAGGGCTGACAAGGCGAAGGTGCTGAGCGTGCTCGCGGTCAGGGAGTAGTATGTGTTGAGGGCCGTCCGGTGCTGCCCGTCTCCCAGCGTCGTGGGCGCAGAGTTGAAGCTAGGCCAGAAGATCCACAGGAAGATGGTCCCTAAATGTGGGCGGGCAGGCAGTGAGGGGAAGTGGTGGCTCCCCCAAAGGGATGAGTTGTGTAACTACAGGCAAGTCACTTGCTCTCCGCAGCCTGTTTCCTCATCTGCAAAGTGGGTTGGATCACAGTACCACCTCATAAAGAGAGGTTAAACGAGGTGATGTCTCTGGGTGGGGTGGCTCTTGCCTGTAATCCCAGCACTTTAGGAGGCTGAGGTGAGAGCATTGCCTGAGTCCAGGAGTTTGATACCAGCCTGGGAAGTATGGTGAGACTTTGTCACTACAATAGATGAAAAATTAGCCGGGTATGGTGGCAGGCACCTGTAGTCCCAGCTACTCAGGAGGCTGAAGCAGAAAGATCACCTGAGCCCAGCAGGTGGAGGCTGAGGTGACCATAAATGTGCCACTGCACTCCAGCCTGGATGACAGAGTGACTCAAAAAAATAAAATAAATAAAAAACAAATGAGGTGATGCCTACGAATGTACAGCCCATGGTCCAGCCTGGGAAGAGGCCATCCTTCCCAGGCTGGTATCGAACTCCTGGGCTCAGTCCTACTTGCCCAGCAAACAGCAGCTATGAAAGGATGCCGGCACAGAAGGGACTGCTTGACTGAAAACCAGAGCGCCGAGAAAAGGAAAGGAAAAGAGGCCAAGGTCACTGCGTGTCAGGCACTGTGCTGGGTACTGACATACGTATCAGAAAAACAATTTGTTTTATAACCCCAACCGCCTCCTGGAGGGGTGGGCCCAGCAGTGTCTGGGAGAGGCAGTGTCTGCTGAGCACCGGATGGGCTGGGCTTGCCATATGTTGGGGTGAGACCTGGGAGCTCCTTTAGCCTGCCTGCCTACCTGCCTGTGTGAGGCTCCCAAGTCAATCCTGGAGGGCGAGGGGGGAGGAGCCGAAGGACAAGGTAAGGGAGAAGGCAGGGGACCCTGTTGAGCGTGCCAGCAAGCCAGGAGGCTTGGGGACTGCTCCTTAGTCCTGAGTGCTTAGATGGGTGTGGCTTCTCCCTGCAACCCTACAACCACCTTGAGGCAAATCTATGGCACCCACATATGCATCCTGGGGTGGGCCATGTTCCTGTCCAGGTGAAGCACCCACTCAAATCCAGGAGCTGGGAGGCAGGGTATGAGGATGTAAGTCTCCCAAGAATGACTGGAAGTCCTGGGGAAGCCTTTGGACTTGAAGACAAACTTATCTGGGTCTCAAAGAGGCCTCAGTGGACCTAGGGTTCCTCCTGCTCTGTTTCACAATGAACCCAGAGGTGGGTGAGAAATACAAAACCAGCCTCTCTTTTTAATATAAGAATAGGCACTTCCAGGCCAGGCACAGTGTCTCACACCGGTAATCCCAGCACTTTGGGAGGTAGAGGCAAGAGGATTGCCTGAGCCCAGAGGTTCGAGACCAGCCTGGGCAACTTGGCAAGACCTTGTCTCTACAATAAATCAAAAAATTAACCGGCCGTTTTGATGTGTGCCTGTAGTTTCAGCCACTTGGAAGGCTGAGGTGGAAGGACTGCTTGAACCCAGCAGGCTGAAGCTGCAGTGGCTGTGAGTGTTCCACTGCACTCCAGTCTGGGCGACAGGGTGAGACCCTAACTCAAAAAACAACAAAAAAATAGGCACTTCCAGCTGGATTCTAGGATGCATATCTATAATCTCAACACTTTGGGAGGCCGAGGTAGGAGGATCACTTGAGACCAAGCGTTGGAGACCAGCCTGAGACCCCGTGTCAACAAAAAAATAAAATAGCCAGGTATGGTGGCACATGCCAGTAGTCCTAGCTACTCAGAAGGCTCAAAAGAGAAAAGAAAGAAAGGAAGGAAGGAAGAAAGACTAAGCACTTCAGTTCCTACTCAATACCTTCTACAAAAACATCGAATGTAGATTTCCTTTCCTGCCTGCAGTTTGTGAAGATGGAAAGGCCCAGGTGGAAGTGAGAGACCCAAGAAACCAAGAAACTTAAAAAGCCCTACTTGCTGTAAAAGTAGTGTTTAGTTCACTATATTTTATATATCCCTACCTCATGTTCATTGTACTTTATGAAATCTTAGTTACCTCATGTTTACTATATATTTTGTGTATTCCTACCTCATGTTCATTGTACTTTATGAAATCTTAGTACTTTAAATCCTACCTCAGACTCTGTAGAATTAGGCATATGTCAGGTGCCAGGTAGCGACTGATTGTGTAGTTATATGTCTTAAGTAGTGTTTGTATTTAGAACTCTTGGGTTAAGCATTGTTAGTCCCAATTGCCATGCTGACTTCTGCTTTTACAACGGAATGTAAATGTTAAAGCGGTAAGCCCCTTTCAGACATTCCTTTGCAGCAGACTTGGAGGCGCTAGTAACCTCCTGCCTGCTTGCTCAAGTTAATTTATACGCAGTGACTGTATGAACCTAACTTATCTGACATTCCACTCTGCCTGTTAAGTGGGTTTCTGTCAATCATGGGCAGTCAGGTTGAAGCCCACGAAAGGTACCTACCAATACCAAGTGTTCCTGTACCCATTAGGAGAAATTACCCAATCATGTAAAACCAAGTTTAAAGTTCTTTCCCCTCCCTCTGTAATGGTGTATAAAAACTGCTTGCCATACTGTCTTGAGGCTCTCGTCCCTGAAGCCACAGCCGGCTTCATATGTGAGCCCAGACTCGAGCCTGAATAAAGACCCTTGTGTGTTTGCATCAGAGCTGGCTCTTTGGTGGTCTCTCGGATTTTGAATTTTGGATTTAACAGAAGCACACACTTAGAAGAAACAGGTGGTGGTGACAGGCTCCCAGGCCAGATCCTGCCGTTCCCCAGGGTGACCTAAGACCCCTCCTTGCCCCTGCCTGAGAATACAGGGACTTCCCGGGAACTGGGGAGGATGTGTCCTCAGGAGACAGAAGGCGGCAGTAGGGGCAGGCAAAGGTTGCCTGTTCGCAAGGAGCAAACGGGGAAGGCCTGGAGGCCAGGGAGAGGCTGAGAGGATCAGGAGTCCAGGAGGAGAGAGGAGGAGGGGGAGGAGCCGGCCCCAGGGGTGTGCCAGGCTCGGGAAGCTGGTTTCTAACTTGTGGGTGGTGGGGATCCTGGAAGGCTTTAAGCAGGGATTGAGGGGGACTTAGAAAGGTCCCGGGGACTGGATCCAGGGCACACGCATATACCCCAGGCCTGAGTTCTAAGAACCTGACATGAAACGAAGGAGAACAGCAGAGATCCCAAGGCTCCCAGATGGGAAGGGCGCTCCCAGCCAGAACCCAGACGACGGCAGGCCCCGGCCCCGCCCCCGCCCCCCGCCCGGCCTCACCAATCATGGCGAAGAGGTCCGAGTGGTAGACCGAGCCCTGGCGGTGCTTGCTCTTCTCCAGCCGCGGCCGGAAGAGGACCCGCGAGAGGACCAGCCCGAAGTAGGCGCCAAACGTGTGGATCGTCATGGAGCCACCTGCGTCTCTCACCTGGGGAGTGGAGCCCGGTGGGGACGCCGCCCCTCCCCCACGCACCCGCCCTCTCCCAGCTCAGAGCCCGGCCGCGGCCACCCCACCCCTGCCCAGCCTCTCACCGCCAGGAGGCGGAGGAGCACGAACTCGTTGACGCCGAACGCCGCCACCTCCAGCAGCGTCGCGAGCAGCAGCTGGGCGGGCCCGGTCTTGCCCAGCACGGCGCCGAGCGAGATGAGCACGGCCCCGGCGCAGAAGTCGGCGTTGATCATGCTGGGGGGCGGCACGGGGGGGCGACAGGGGTCAAGGGCACCGGCTTCCCAAGCGCGCACTGCCTGACGCGGGGTGGGGCGAGGGGGCTGGGGATCCGAGAGGAGGCCACCAGCTCGAGCTCTCCGCAGGGCCAAGGGACCACCGGGCTCCTTTGTGCAGACGAGGAGACCGAGGCTCAGGGAGGTCCCGAGACTCGGCTGTCGAGCCCACACCGGCGCCAGAACCAGAACGTGGGCCCAGAGCTCCCCCCAGCCCTGCCCTCTGCGGGAAGCCACCCGTCCTCCTCCCAGCTCTCGGGGCCCCAGAATGAGCGCGCGGGGCTGAGAGCGAGGGGTCGAGCACGGGGGAGGAAGTCGGGCGGTGAGGACAGGCCGGGCGCCTGGAGAAATCAGGGGCGTCGGAAGCAGGGCGGGGGGCGGCCCTGGCAGACAGGCTGGGGCCGGACGCCTGGGCACGGGCCTCCCCGGGGGAGCTGGGGGGAGCCGAGCAGGCCGCCGCGGCCCACCTCTCCACGCCGACGTGGACGTGGCCGCCGTGGAAGGAGTGGAGGAAGCCCTGGACCAGCGTGGCCCACTGCAGGGCGAAGGCGGCCAGGAGGAAGGTGAAGCCCAGGCTGCTGAAGCCGTAGCGCTGCAGGAAGACCATGAGGAAGCCGAAGCCCACGAAGACCATGGCGTGCACGTCCTGGAAGCCTGCGGAGGGCGGGGCCGCGGGCACTCGGGGCTGCTCCGGCCACGGCCGGCGACGGCCGGCCGCCCCGCCGGGGCCCCCAGCTCTCGCCAGCCGGGCCCGTAAATCTCCCCAGGCCTGGCGGGACCGTGCAGCCCTGAGCCGCCTGCGCGGAGGCGGCCGGCCCGGAGCCCTGAAACCCGGACCATTCCCGCTGTCTGTCCCCCATCTGAGCAAGGAGTAGAGCCTTCCGCGCCCCACGTGTTCGCTCCTCCTCTGCCCCTACTCACTGGGCCCACCCAACCTGGGCTCTTTCTCGCTGCAGCTCCTGCCCCTCCATGCTCAAACCGCTCAAAAAAACGGGTTTTTTTCAACTTTTCCTCTCTGCTGGAAAAGTCCTTCTTTTTTTTTTTTTTGAGTTGGAGTCTCACTCTGTCGCCCAGACTGGAGTGCCGTGGCACGCTCCCAGCCACCGCAGCCTCGACCTGCTGGGCTCCGGCGATCCTTCCGCCTCAGCCTTCCGAGTAGCTGGAACTACAGGCGCGCGCTACCACGCCCGGCTAATTTTTTTTGTTTTATTGAAGAGATAAGGTCTCACCAAGTTGCCCAGGCGGGTCTCGAACCCTCAGGCTCAGGCATTCCATTTACCTCGGCCTCCCAAAGTGCTGGGATTACAGGCTGAGCCACCGAGCCCGGCCTTGGAAAGTCCTTCTTGATGTCTAACCTCCATCCCTCGTACTTCAGAGTCCATACCTCTTTATTTTGAGGATTTTTAATTTTTAAAATAATTTAGGAAACGGCTTTAAACCGTTGAGTCACTTGAATTTTCAAGAGTCAGTGGGGTTTATGGGCACTTGAATTTTCAAGAGTCAGTGGGGTTTATGGGCAGGAAGACTTGGGGCCTTTTCTGTTCTCTCTCTCGTCGGTACCACTGCATAAAAAGCTGAGCCAGGCTGGGTGCAGTGGCTCACGCCTATAATCCCAGCACTTTAGGAGGCAGAGGTGAGAGGATTGCCTGAGAACGTGGGTTCGAGACCAGCCTGGGCAACTTGGCGAGATCTCATCTCTACAATATATCAAAAAATTAGCCAGGCATGGTGGCGTGTGCTTATAGTTCCAGCTACCCGGAAGTCTGAGGCAGAAGGAGCCCCTGAGCCAAGCAGGTGAGGCTGTGGTGACTGTAAGCATGCCACTGCACTCCAGCCTTGGCAACAGAGTGAGACTCCAACTCAAAAAAAAAAAAAGCTGGGCCAGTGCATTCTGCGAAATTCACAAATAAAACTTTTTAAAAATTATGTCATCCTGTAATCCCAGCACTTTGGGAGGCTGAGGTGAGTGGATTGCCTGAGCCTGTGGGTTCAAGACCAGTTCAGGCAACTTGGTGAGACCCTGTCTCTACAATGAATCAAAAATTAGCTGGGCATGGTAGTGTGCCTGTAGTTCTGGTTACTTGGAAGGCTGAAGTGGAAGGATTGCTGGACCCCAGCAGGTTGACACTGGGGTGACCATGAGTGTGCCACTATACTCCAATCTGGGCGACAGAGACTCCAGCTCAAAAAAAAAAAGTATTATGAAAAAAGCTAGCCCGGCTCGGTGGCTCAGCCTGTAATCCCGTGCTTTGGGAGGCTGAGGTGAGTGGATTGCCTGAGCCCGCGGGTTCGAGACCCGCCTGGGCAACTTGGTGAGACCTTATCTCTACAATAAATCAAAAAATTAGCCGGGCGTGGTAGCGCGCGCCTGTAGTTCTGGCTACTTGGAAAGCTGAGGTGGAAGGATCGCCGGAGTCCAGCGGGTCGAGGCTGCGGTGGCTGGGAGCAGCCACTGCACTCCAGTCTGGGCGACAGAGTGAGACTCCGACTCAAAAAAAAAAAAAAAGAAAAGAAAAGGTCATGAAAAAACTAAGCCAACAAAAGGAAAATATAGTAACATTGAAAGTGAGATCAATACTTGCTTTCGTATTCATTTTCTCTGTAGCCCCCTCCCCCATCTACTTGTAAATAGGGTTTGAATCTGCCTAATCTGGGGCTGGTCTCTTGGGTCTACTCATAGAGTGATGCCGTGTCCATTTTGGCTTGAATGAAGAAACTGCAGAAAGCATGTCATGAGTTCTGTTATTGAATTTGCTGTAAAAATACTATAACAGGTTCCTCCCCCTCCCAGTGCCCCCTTTTATGGCTCCATGTGAGAACCTTCTCATGATCTTACCGCTAGGAAATGTCACTTCCCCAGAACCCGTGTGCTGTCCCACGTTCATGAGATGGATGTGCTGAGCCCTCGTGGATTGGGCACTGGGAAGGTAGCTGTCACGAGGCAGCCACAGTCCCTGCTTTCACAGAGTGTGGGAGACAGAAATCGAAGAATCAAAGAATTGCATGTGTGAAGTTTCCTTGGTTCTGGAGAACATCATCACTGTTCATATTTCCCTTTTTTTCCTTGACTGCCAGGAAACTCAGAGTTACACTGGAATCTCAACTGTAACAACTGTAGGCCCTTACATGGTTCATTATTTGTGTTCTCTGCTTTGCTTTTTTAATTTTTATTTTATTATTATTAGTTTTTTGAGTCAGAGTCTTACTCTGTGGCCCAGGTTGGAGTGCAGTGGCAAAGTCACAGCTCACCAAAGCCTCAAATTCCTGGGCTCAAGGATCCTCCCTCCTCAGCCTCCTGAGTAGTTGGGATGACAGGCAGGCACTACCATACCCAGCTAATTTTTTTATTTTTATTTTTGTAGAGACGAGGTCTTGCTATGTTGGCCAGGCTGGTCTTGAACTGCTGGGCTCAAGCAATCCCCTGCCTTGGCTTCACAAAGTACTAAGATTACAGGCGTAAGCCACCGTGTCCAACCAACCTTTCTTTTCTTATACACGTGTCTTTGTTGTAAATGACCTCAAATCTCTTGTAGAAAAAGGCAGATCATATGTCAGGCGTGGTGGCCCACCACACCTGTAATTACAGCACTTTGGGATGTGGAGGCAAGAGGATTGCCTGAGTCCAGGGGTTCAAAACCAGCCTGGGCAACATGGCGAGACCTTGTCTCTACAATAAATAAAAAAATTAGCTGGGCATTGTGGCGTACGCCTGTAGTTTCAGCTACTTAGAAGGCTGAGGCTAAAGGATTGCCGGAGCCCAGCAGGTCAAGGCTGCGGTGGCCAGGAGCATGCCACTGCACTCCAGCCTGGGTGACAGAGTGAGACTCTGACTCAAAAAAAAGAAAGAGTCAGATAAGAAAAAAAGCCACCTTTTTTGTTTAATCTTTAGAGTCGCCAATTGACAAGTCAGAAAATAATTACTGAACTTTATTTGTTTGTGTATTTTTAGACACAGGGTCTCACTATGTTGCTCAGGCTGGTCTTGAACTCCTGGCCTCAAGCAAACCTTTTGCCTTAGCCTCCCAAGTAGCTAGATTACAGGTGCATGCCACTGCACCTGACTCAATTATTAAACTTTAGAATGTAGTCATTAACTTTGGGGGATGCACAGTTTTAGACTTTTTTGGTGCCACAGACATAGGCAGATAGGAAATGAGTTAGCAAGCCCCTGGCAGAGGCTTGGGTGTGTGTTGAAACCAGAGGTCTGCAATTTAGCTGCCAGCCCCAGTGGCTGAGTGGTGTGAGGGTCTGGAAGCTTGCTGTCCCCAATCCTGCACTGCTTCTTCAGACCTGTCTGTTCCCCAAGTTACTCAGCTCTTAAAACTTCAAAGTAACAGATGATTGGATAAAAGCAATGTGGTATAAATACACAATGAAATACTGAGTAGTATTCAGTCATACATTCAGTACTACTCAGCCATAAAAAATGAAATCTTATGACTCATGGCAACATGGATGGAACTGAAGGGCATTATATTAAGTGAAACAAGCCAGGAATGGAATCACCACACATTCTCACTCATATGGAGAAGCTAAAAAATGTTGATCTCACAGAAATAAAAAGTAGAATAGAGGATTCTAGCAGCTGAGAAGGGCAGGGGAAGGTAGGGTAGAGAGAGATTTGTTAAAGGAAAAAAATTACAGCCAAATAGAAGGAATAACTGTAAGATGACTACAGTTAACATACAGTCTCAAACAGCTAGAGACTATGGAACGTTCCAGCACAAAGAAATTATCAATGTCTGAGATGATGGGGGAAAAAAATAACCAACAGAGAGGGAGAGACATTATCCAGAACTCAGCCCACACTCTACGTTCTTTTTTTCTTTTTCTTTTTGTGAGTCAGGGTCTCACTCTGTCATCCAGGCTGGAGTACAATGGCATGATCATGATGATCACAGCTCACAGCACCCTCGACCTCCTGGGCTCAGGCGATCCTTCCACCTCAGCCTCCCGAGTAGCTGGGATTACAGGTGTGCCACCATGCCCAGCTAATTTTTTGATTTTTTTGTGGAGACAAGGTCTCACTATGTTGCCCAGGCTGGTCTTGAACGCCTGGGTTCAAGCAAGTCTCATGCCTCAGCCTCCCAAAATGCTGGGATTACAGGCATGAGCCACTGTGCCTGGTCCGCATCCTATGTTCTTTTAGTCCTCACTGCCTGACTTCTTTTCTCGTTGTGCAAACAGTCAAGAGAATCCATGTTCATTCTTCTGCTCAAGGACAGCAAGACAACAGAGGGCACTGGATCGAAGGGCCTTTGTCCATTACATGCCCGAATCGCTCGGAACTTGTTGTAATGGCAGTAATGTTTACATCTCCCAGCCCAGGTTTGTTTGACATCAAAACTCAATGGCCTTTCAACTGGAGTCCAAACATCAAGAAATCTTTCCTGGAAACATTCCACACAGAGATTCTCCTTGGGTTATGAAGGGTCAGGGGCCCTTTCAGGCTGAAGGCAGGGAGATGGATAAGACACCCCCTCAACGTTCCTTTTAGAGGGTCCCTATAGGAATGAGATGGAATCTGATGTCCACTCTGCCCCACCAATCCCATTCACCTTGGATTGGAGAGAGGATCAAGCCCTCTAAGGCCACCTGTCACCCTCCCTCCTTCCCTTACTGCCCCTCCCAACCCTGCTAGATGACTCCAGGACAAGACAAGATTAGGGCACAAGATAGCAGTTAAAGCTGAAGCTTTGCGGAGCACGGTGGTTCAAGCCTGTAATCCCAGCACTTTCGGAGGCTGAGGTGAGAGGATTGCCTGAGCCCGGGGGTTCAAGACCAGCCTGGGCAACAGGGCGAGACCTTATCTCTACAATCAATCAAAAAATTAGCCAGGCATGGCAGTATGCTCCTATAGTTCCAGCTAGTTGGAAGGTTGAAGTGGAAGGATTGCCAGAGCACAGCAAGTTGAGGCTATGGTGGCTGTGAGCTTGCCTCTGCACTCCAGCCTGGGTGACAGAGTGAGACTCTGACTCAAAAAAAAAAAAAAAAAAGCTGAAGCTTAGCATTTCACAGAGCTGGATTTAAGTACCACGTCTCCCTGCCCCCTTCTGACTTGATGACATTGTACGTAGCCTCTCTGAGCCTCAGTTTCCTTGCCTGTAGAGTGTGGATATACAATATGAGAAGAAAGGAGAAGGCAGCGGGGAGCCAGAGAAGCTCTCTTCCCCCACTCACCTCTAGCAGGACAGCAGGGCTAGTCTCTCTTAGAAAAGGCCACAAACCACATCCCCCAGTTCTCCCAAGAAGATCCTGATCCCCTGTAGCCTAAATCCTTCTCCCTGCAAGTAAGGTCTCTGAGATGTTTGAAAAGGGAATGTCCATATTTCTTTCTCAGAACACTTTCTCCTGTTTGCTTCTGTGGCTTGTAGCCCTGGCTCTTTTCGCTTCTTCCTTACTTTCTGTCACTTGCCTTATGGTTTAAGAGGTTTGTAAGCCGGGCTCGGTGGCTCAGCCTGTAATCCCGCATCTTTGGGAGGCTGAGGTGAGTGGATTGCCTGAGCCCGTGGGTTCGAAACCCGCCTGGGCAGGCGAGACCTCATCTCTACAATAAAATCAAAAAATTAGCCGGGCATGGTAGCGCGCACCCGTAATTCTGGCTACTCGGAAGGCTGAGGAGGAAGGATTGCCGGAGGCCAGCAGGTCGAGGCTGCGGTGGCCGGGAGCGGCCACTGTACTCCAGTCTGGGTGACAGAGTGAGATTCCAACTCACAAAAAAAAAAAAAAAAAAAAAAAAGAGGCTTGTAAATAAGGCCACAGATGGGACTGAAGAGACCTGGTTCTAGCCTGGCTCCTTCTGTAACTTGCTGTGTGACCTTGGGCAGGTCATATGATCTCTCTGGCTCTCACTCAACATCAGAGAGGGGTGGACCTGATGGGTTCTGAGGGTTCTTCCTGTAGAGAAAACAGACAGACCCTTAGAGCAGCCATGACCTTGTCATTGGCCAGTCCTGGAGTTCAGCAACGGCTGCAGAACTCCCTTTTATCTCCCGAATCAAAGGGCAGTGGCTACACCTCCCTCTGGCCCTGACCTCTTTCCCTGGACATAGGGACAGGTGAGGACCCGGCTCATCAAAGCCCCAGGCTCTAGGGATTTCACACCTCTGTCCTTCCCAACCTTCCCCCACGGCAGGGTCCAAGTCCACAAGGATGGAAACCTAGGGCAGAAAAAGAAGAAGAGGCCAGGCACAGTGGCTCATGCCTGTAATCTCAGCACTTTGGGAGGCTGAGACAAGAGGATTTCCTGAGCCTAGGGGTTCGAGACCAGCCTGAGCAACTTGGTGAGACCTCGACTCTACTTCAAAAAATTAGCTAGGTGTGGTGGTGTGTGCCTGTAGTCCCAGGAGACTACTCAGGAGGCTGAGGCAGAAGGATCACCTGAGCCCAGCAGGTTGTTGCTGCAGTAGCTGTGAGCATGCCACTGCACTCCAGCCTGGACGACAAGAGTGAGACTCCAACTAGGAAGGAAGGAAGGAAGGAAAAAAAAGGAAGGAACCCCACCTCTTACATTCCAATTCAAGGACCAAAAGCTGTCTGGAAGGCCTACCATTGCAGCAGAAGGGCCAGAGACCAGGCTCCAGGCAGAGCATTGTAACAAGCAGGGCTTTGAGGAGAAGTGAGTGTGGCTTCCCAGCAAGGGTCAGACCCTTGGACAAGAGCTGACTTCTCTCAGCATCTGGTCTCTTCCCTCAAGACTCCCTGTATCTCAGGGCAAATAGGTGGCTCCAGGAGCCCGCCATCCCAGTTCTGTGGCACAGATTTTGATCCCAGCTTCTCCCATGGTTTATCTTTTCCAGTCAGGATGGGGATGAAATATGAGGGAGGAGCTGCATCCCCTCCTGACTGGGATGGCTGGGGTTCTGGTGCTTCACGCCCAGGCCAAGTTTCCATCTGGCTGTTTATATCTTCAGCGTGGTGAGATTCATTTTCTTGGGTCTGGGAGACAGGGTGAGGTGGGAACCACCTGTCACCAATGCTGCATACAGAAAGTAGAGTCATAACAGCCTGGGGTTTTTTTGTAGGAGACTCTCACACTTTAGGCCGTGTTTGACCGTCGAACCTTCCAACGGAGGTATCCTTTTGTCCATTACTCAGATGGGAGAAACTGAGGCTCAAAGAAGACTTACCTGAGCACTTTTTTTTTTTTGAGTTGGAGTCTCACTCTGTCACCTAGACTGGAGTGCAGTGGCCACTCCCGGCCACTGCAGCCTTGACCTGCTGGGCACTGGCGATCCTTCTGCCTCAGCCTTCCAAGTAGCTGGAACTACAGGCGCGCGCTACCATGCCCAGCTAATTTTTAAAATTTTATTGTAGAGATGAGGTCTCACCAAGTTGCCCAGGCGGGTCTCGAACCTGTGGGCTCAGGCAATCCACTCACCTCACCCTCCCAAAGTGCTGGTATTACAGGCTGAGCCACCGAGCCCGGCTCACTTTTTTTTTTTTTTTTGAGTTGAAGTCTTACTCTGTCACCCAGGCTGGAGTGCAGTGGCACACTCACAGCCACCGCAGCCTTGACCTGCTGGGCTCAGGCAATCCTTCTGCCTTAACCTTTCAAGTAGTTGAAACTACAGGCACGGGCCACCACGCCTGTCTAATTTTTTTTTATTGTAGAGATGAGGTCTTGCTAATTTGCCCAGGCTGGTCTTGAACCCATGGGCTCGGGCAGTCCTCTTGCCTTGGCCTCCCAAAGTACTGCGGTTAAGCCATGAGACATCATGCCCAGTCCCCGAGCACTTTTGATGAACTCTAGGAGGTCTGGTCTTCTTGGTTCCAGCTGCCTAAGGCCTAAATCACAAGGCAGGGTCCCAACCTTGAAGGAGAGGCTCTGTCCCCCTGGGGAGGGGTAGGGAAGGAGGAAGTTGACTCCCTCTTGAACCTTGTTAGCAAGCTGGTGACCCGTGGTGCAAGAAGCCTAGGATGCCTGCGTCCTAGTTCCAGATCTGCTACTCACATGATGGGTGATCATGAACAAGACAGACCCCCTATGAGACTCAGCTTCCTCCTCTGTAAAATGGGCTAATGACCTTGCCGTGCTTCCTGTCAGGGCTGGGGCTGCCACTTTGTGGTTATCTGGTAGGTGGATACATCATGTTCTCTTTGACTCTGGAAGGGCCAGCTTTGGGGGACTGGGGAAGAGAGGCCTAATTCCGACCAGTCTTGGCTGCCCGTCGATGTGAAGACTTCCAAATAATACCTGTCGTGACTGCCCCTCCCTGCCTTCCCTGCCCAGTGGGATTCTCTCTCCTGAGGTCAGGGTGGAGCCCCTGGAAAAGGCAGTCCCTGAAACAGCCCAGCAAAGCCCACTGAGGGCAACTGGAAGGTGGACCAAGGGAGAGGTTAAAGCTGGGGCTTTAGATCCAGGTTCGAATCCCCAGTCCCCCTCCTGTGTCTGCATGACCCTGAATCAGTCACTTAACCAAGCCTCAGTTTCCCCACTTTTGCTTGTCTCATAGACTAAGTGAGATAATGCATGTGCCGCCCTGAACATGCATTGTCACAGAACCTGGAACATGGCAGACATGGGTGAAAGGGTGGGATTTTAAATCTGGGCCCCTGGCCGGGCTCGGTGGCTCAGCCTGTAATCCCAGCACTTTGGGAGGCCGAGGTGAGTGGATTGCCTGAGCCCGCGGGTTCGAGACCTGCCTGGGCAACTTGATGAGACCTCATTTCTACAATAAATCAAAAATTAGCAGGGCGTGGTAGCGCGCGCCTGTAGTTCCAGCTACTTGGAAGGCTGAGGCAGAAGGATTGCCGGAGCCCAGCGGGTCCAGGCTGTGGTGGTCGGGAGCGGCCACTGCACTCCAGTCTTGGCGACAGAGTGAGACTCCGACTCAAAAATAAATAAATAAATAAACAAATAAATAAATAAATCTGGGCCCCTTCACCTCAGAGTGACAGGGTTGCCCACCTATACCCAGGCAGGTCGGGGCACCCAAGCGCCCCGCCCAAGTCTCCGGAGGGTCTCTGCTTCCCGCGCGCCCTCACCCGCACTTACTTGGGTAGCGAAAGTAAAATTCATTGTCCGCGCTGCTGTGGTTGCCCCGGTGCCAGAGGGCAGCGTCGGTTTCGTGGTTGTAGCGGACGAAGACGGCAAAGAGGATGGCAGTGGAGCCCTGGAGGAGGAGGCACAGCAGGGGCAGCTGCAGTCGCCGGCCCGCGGCGCGGCGGGGAGTCTCGGCCATGAGACAGGGGCTGGAGTGGCCGGGTGGCTGGTGCCCCAGGCTCCTCGGCTGACCACCGCGGGCGGCCGGGTTGGTTTCGCCCGAGCCCGGTCCCGCCCCCCGGAGGCCCCGCCCACACCTGCCCAGGCCAGAGCCGGGGCGTGAGGAAGGGGTGCCTCCAGGGGCTTGGGCCCTCGGCCTGAGGCAGGGCGAGGGCTGCGGGGGGAGACTCGTAGGTCTTGTCTCCCCTGGCCCAGCTGACCCTGGCGCTGTTCTGGTTCTCGGAAGTGACCCTGGAATGGCACCCTGTGTTCTGCCCTGCTGTGGGACCTGGGGGTAGGGGGAACTCGCCGGTCATAGTGATGTTAGTTGAGAGAGTGTTTCCCAAGGAGTAAGCGCCCCTTAAAGGCCTTGGCCTGTTCCCTCCAAGGTTAACACAAGGGAGAGTGAGGGGGTGTTACTCCATCTTTTCCCAACTGAAAATCCAGAGATAGAGAACAGAGATAAACAGCCCTCTCCAGGAACCGGTGATTAACCAGGCTGGGATTTCTGAGCCTCTGCGGTGGAGTCCCTTACCCCATCCAAGCCTCCTCTGCCTTCTGCCCCTAATCTGTACCCCACCACAGTGCAACAGGCTGGGCAGAGGCCACATGGACACCTGGGTTCCTGCACTCTCAGTGTGGATGTGAGGGGGGCTGCCTCTACAGCTGGAGAGAAGGGAGGCTGGATGGAAGGAAGGTCTTCTCAATTAGGAGTAGAAGGTCTTGACACAAGCGAGATCTGCCACCACTGGGTCCTGGGAGGCAGACAGCGAGAAGACAGACATTTATCGAGCACTTACTGTGAACCAAGCTGTGGAAATGAACTAGGTGGCTCCCCTCTCCAGGAGCCGCTGTCTGGTCCAGAGGAAGACACTTAGGAGGGAGTTTGATTGCCAGTGGGGTGAGTGTAGCACTCAGAGAAGCACAAGACTGCAGGGGTCTAGGAGGATGGACTGCCGGACCCCAGGGTGGGAGTCAGGGAGGGAATGGAGATGGAGAGCCATTTCCTGGGAAGGCAGGGTATGAAGGCGGTCCAGGAGGACACCCTAGGAACTGGGCAATGGAGAAGGAAGAGTGGACATTACAGGAAGTGGGACCGGCATCGATGCAGCCTAGCGGTGTAAGCGTCCATTGTGCTCGGAACCGACGCAGAGGTTGGGGGAGTCCGAGAAGGCAATGAGGGTTCTGCTAGGGCACATGGCCTCTGCCCGGTGAGTGCTGGTCCACTGCAGGGCTCTAAACAGGTGGGGGACCCTGGCACTACTGGTTCTGACACTTGGCACCTGCAATCCATGAGGGGCTTCAAAAGCTGAAAGCCAATCTTCAGTGGGACGGGGGGAGGGGCGGCCCTCTGTCTACACTGCTGCCCCCTGTCTGAGGGGGCTGCTTTGGGGAGGAGCTTGTGGGTGTTTGAAGTGATGTCCCAAACCGCAGGCTGAAGGAAGAGCAGCCACTCCCGGGGACATGGCCCAGGTCCAAGCTGCGGCAGGGCAGGGCTCCTCCCAGGGACCGGCTAGCCCCTTCTCAGGGACAAGCAGGGCTGAGGTCAGCAGGGGAGTCCCTGGCCTCCTCCTTTTCTTTCTCCTCCTTCTCCCCAGTTTTCCTCCTCTCCACCTCCCTTCAGGGCTTGAGTCTCTGGCCCAGAGTGGACTCTTGGGATAGTTGGATTCTAGGTCTCCTGTTTTCCTCACCTAAGTGCCCCACCAGGCCACACAGGGGAGCAGGGTCAGCCTCCAGGTGGCCGCACTTCTCCCAGCTGGCTGGGCTGACTCTCTGGCCCTCATAGCCTCTGACCCAGAGACTTTCTGTTACGACTGTGTCAGCAGGAAGGTTGTTTCCTAGCCCCTCTGGGGGGCAAGGGGGCATCTGGTCAGCAGCTTTTGGGCAATGATTCAGCATCCTGAGACTTCGCCCAGGCCCAGCCTTCTGCCGCCGAGACACTTCCTGAGTCCGGTCTGAGAGTGGGTGTTACTTGGGGCAGGGCCTGGAAGGGGCCCTGGGAGAGCCTCTTCCAGGAACCACCCCGCTCATTCCAGTCTCCTCCACCTCCATGTCACCTGTTTCTCCCTTCATCTCTTTGAATTCCTCTGGGTTTCGGATATTCCTTCTCCTCTGTTGCTCTTTTGTTCATTCATTCATTCATCCAAAAAATATTCACGTAGTGCCAACCCTGGGCCAGGTCCTGGGGCTACAACCGCAGGTTTAGTCAAGACATGTAACAGACTGTGTCCTGGAGGCCCCTGCCTGGTAGGCTTAACCCCTTCATTGCTGGATTGTGAGGAAGCCTGAAGGGAGGACCCTGGAAGGGATGGGAGAGCTGAGCCAGTCTTGGAGGGTACACTTAGAGACCTTTGGGCAGCATCTATTTACCAACTGTATGGGTGATGATGACTTTTTTCTTTATCCATCTATATGTATGTATGTATGTATATACTTTTTTTCTTTTTTAAAGAGAGACAGGGCTCACTATGCTGCCCACGCTGGTCTTGAACTCCTGGTCTCAAGCAATCCTCCTGCCTTGGTTTCCCAAAATCCTGGGGTTACAGATATGAGTCATGATACCCAGGCTTTTTTTTCCTTTTCTTTTTTTTTTTTTTTTGAGATAGGGTCTTGCTGTGTCACCCAGTCTGGAGTGCAGTGGCACAATGATAGCTCACTGCAGCCTTGACCTTCTGGGCTTGATCTTGATATTTTAACAACCAGTGAGTACCAGCTGGTATCAGCCCTGGTCCAGCAGAGAGTAAGACCCTGAAGCCCTCCCTCTCTGAGGACTCCATTCCCAGGCTGCCACCTGAGAGGCCAACTGGCCCACCAATCACCAAGCACTTGAAGCAGCTTAGTAGGTGTTTTGTTTTGTCTTTTTTGGCGGTGGGGGCAGGGTGGGGGGTAGAGTTTTGGATTGCCAAGTGATGTCAGTGCTCTTGGTCCCCCTCCTGTCTCTTCTGGCCCTGGCAGCTCTGATGGAACAGTGGGGGGTTCATGTCTCACTACCCCCTCCGCTCCAGGCCTCCTCTGAGGAGCCCCTGACTCCACCTTCAGCTGTCATGCTGCATAGCCTGAGGTCTGCCCAATCTTTGACCTTCCATCTCCAGTTTCCAGCCTTGACTAGCCAAGCGCCTGAAGAGTGGCCAAGGGAACCGGTGTCTGCTGCCTGCCCTGGCCCTGCCTGGCCAGGTTGTCCCTGGGGACCAGATGTCTGAGGTTACTGAGTAACTAGGGGCTGCTCAGAGCTGATCTCCCCCAGGGTCAACTCCTCCCTAGTCCCTGCTCTCTTGGCTCAGGAATCCCCAAAGCCACTTGGCTCCTTTAGTTCCGTGGAACCATCCCCAGTGTCTATGGGAGAAAAATAGCAAGACACCAGAGTCATCAAAGCACTTGTTTATTCATTCATTCATTCCATCTTTTTTGTATGGCCTCAGGCAAGTTATTGAACCCTCTTTGAGCCTCTTTTTTCTTTTCTTTCTTCTTTTTTTTTTGTTTGTTTGAGAAAGAGTCTTACTCTATCACCCAGATTGGAGTGCAGTGACACAATCACAGCTCACAGAAGCCTCAAACTCCTGGGTTCAGGCAATCCTCCTATTTCATTCAACCTCCTGAGTAGCTGGGACTACAGGAATGTGCCACCACACCCGGCTAATTTGTTCTAGTGACAGAATCTCCCTTTGTTGCGCAGGGTGGTCCTGAACTCCTGACCACAAACAATCCTCCCACCTTGGCCTCCCAAAATGCTGGGATTATAACTATGAGCCACTGTGCCGGGTTGAGTCTCAGTTTTGTTTTGTTTTGTTTTCTGAGTAAGAATCTCACTCTGTTACCCAGGCTGGAGTGCAATGGCATGCTCATCGCCACAGCAGCCTCGACCTGTTGGGCTCAGGTGATCCTTCTGCCTCAGCCTCCAAGTAGCTGGAACCACAGGCAATGCACCACCACACCTGACTAATTTTTTGATTTATTGTAGATACAAGGTTTCGTCAAGTTGCCCAGGCTGGTCTCAAACCCCTGGCCTCAGGCAATCCTCTTACCTCTGCCTCTTAAAGTGCTGGGATTACAGGCATGAGCCACCGTACCTGACTGAGACTCAGTTTTCTTATCTGTAAGAGTAATAATATTTCCTTTGTGAAATTGTGATGAGGGTTCCAAATAATTGGTAGAGATCACTGGCATTTTTGTAAGTATTCAACAGATGTGGTGATTACGATTGATCTGACTGGCTGAGCAGGAAGGACAAATGGGTGGCTAGTTCCAACACACTATGGAGTGCATGGTGTCTCTAAGGACAGGCACAGATGGAGAGGGCAGGCACAGGCCTTCTCATGTCATTAGCTAAGAAGAGGATGGCAGCGGGAGCTGAAGGCCCAGGATAGGCACATTCAACAAGGGCTGTCAGTCAGCAGCCCCAGTGACAAAACAGATCTTGAACAAAGGAGATTTGGAAGAAGGCAAAGCTTACCTTCACTCAACAAACATGTTGAGTACCTACTGTGTGCCAGCCACTATGCTAGGCACTGGGGAGCCAATGGAACAAGATATGGCCCCCCGTGTCTCCAGTTCTCCCAGAGATTCTGCCACCACCACCACCAAACCAGCCGAAGCCACAGGCCACCTTGGGCAGGCAGGGAAAGCTGGCTCTCATCTTACCCCTGCCCTCTGCCTGGAGCTGTGGTTCAGGCATCCTGGGTTTGACCCTTGCTCCCTCACCAGGCCAGCCTTGTTCTTCCCTCCCTGTCTTCCCCAAATGTGAGAGGCATTTTGCATGAACATCTCTCTGAGCTGAGTAGAAACGTTCTTCACTTCAGGCAGGCAACAGAAAAGGTATAAAGGTTGGAAAGACGTCTTCTCCACCAGGGCCTGGGAAGGGACCCGGGACAGCAGGGCAAGAGGAGCCAGGATGGAGGTGATGAGATGGCAGGTCTGACAGGAGCTACCGGCTCTGAGCAGCTGGTGGCTGCAGGAGAGGGAGGGACTGGGCTGTGAGCACAGGGGAACTCTGCCCCCTCCAGGGCACACCGAGGTGGGTGCTGCCTGCTCTGGGTCGCCCCTGCAGCCCTGCCAGCACAGCAAGCTCTGAGATGCTGGGGACTGTGAGTTCTACAGTCCTAATGCTGTTGAACGAAACCATCACCCTTCAGCCACTGGCTGTTTATTGAGCCAAATGTGCAAAACCAAGCAGGCTGGCTTGAAGCCCTGAGGACAAAGCAGTGAACAAATAGACACTGCCCTTGCCACATGGAGCTGATATTCTAGTGGCAGAGACACTCAACAAACACACATAAGTAGATATATAAGGCTGGGTGTGGTGGGCGTGTCTCCCAGCACTTTGGGAGGCCGAGGTGGGAGGATCACTTGAGGCCAAGGAGTTCAAGGCTGCAGTGAGCTATGATCATGCCACTGCACTCCAGCCTGGATGACAGAGCCACAGCCTGTCTCTTAAAAAAATAAAATATAGAACCGGGCTCGGTGGCTCAGCCTGTAATCCCGTGCCTTTGGGAGGCTGAGGTGAGTGGATTGCCTGAGCCCGCGGGTTCGAGACCCGCCTGGGCAGTGAAACCTCATCTCTACAATAAATCAAAAAATCAGCCGGGTGTGGCAGCACATGCCTGTAATTCCGGCTACTTGGAAGGCTGAGGTGGAAGGATTGCCGGAGCCCAGCAGGTCGAGGCTGCGGTGGCTGGGAGCGGCCGCTGCACTCCAGTCTGGGCAACAGAGTGAGACTCCAACTCAAAAATAAATAAATAAATAAATAAATAAATAAATAAATAAATAAATAAATAAATAAATAATAAAATAAAATATAGGCCGGGCTCGGTGGCTCAGCCTGTAATCCGGCGCCTTGGGAGGCTGAGGTGAGTGGATTGCCTGAGCCTGAGGGTTCGAGACCAACCTGGGCAATTTGGCGAGACCTCATCTCTACAATAAATCAAAAAATCAGCTGGGCATGGTAGCGCGTGTCTGTAATTCCGGCTACTCGGAAGGCTGAGGTGGAAGGATCGCTGGAGCCCAGCAGGTCGAGGCTGCAGTAGCTAGGAGCGGCCACTGCACTCCAATCTAGGCGACAGAGTGAGACTCCAACTCAAAAAAAAAAAAAAAATTAGCAGGGCATGCTATGTGCGCACCTGTGGGTCTGGCTACTTGGAAGGCTGAAGCAGAGGGATTACTGGAGCCCAGCAGGTCGACATTGGGATGGCCTTGATTGTGTCACTGCACTCCAGCCTGGGCGACGGAGTGAGACTCCAACTCCAATAAATAATAATAATAAAATAAAATTTAAATATATATATATATATAGTATACACATTTGTACATATATATGTATATATCCATATACACGTATATATGATGGAGTAAGAGGTTTGAAGGCAACAAAACTGGGCAGGAGGACAAAAGTGATGGAGTTGCCATTCGGCTGGATTACTAGGGAATCAGGAGAGGTGGGAAAGAAGCAAGGCGAAGAGTCTCACTGACTCGCAGGGAAGAGGGTCCCAGGCAGAGGGCTGGCAATGCATCGCCCCTGAGCTGGGCTGTGCTGGGAGCGCTCAAGGGACGGCAAAGAGGGTGGGCTGGCTGGCGCGCAGCGAGCAGCCTGCAGGGTCGCATTGGGAGATGCGGCCGCGGGGCTCGCCGCTGCCCGCACGGAGCGTGGACTTTACGGAGGGGTCGGGAGCAGAGGACTAACGGGACCCGACCTGTTGTTTTATTTTTTTTTTTTAAGTTGGAGTCTCACTCTGTGGCCCAGGTTAGAGGGCAGTGGCACGCTCACGGCCACCGCAGCCTCGACCGACTGGGCTCCAGTGATCCTTCCGCCTCAGCCTTCCAAGTAGCTAGAGCTACAGGCACGCGCCCCCATGCTCGGCTAATTTTTTGGATCATTGTAGAGATGAGGTCTCGCCACGTTGCCCAGGCTGGTCTCGAACCTATGGGCTCCGGCAGTCCTCTCGTGAGCGCCCGCGCCCAGCCTGAGCTGTTATTTTTAATACTCTTAGCTGCCTGGGGAGCATGGACCGTAGGAGCGAGTGGAAGCAGGGACTAGCCACGAGGCCTTGGTAATAATCTGGGCAAGAGCCCGTCGTGGTGGGAATGTGGCCAAGGTGAGGAGCCATCAGGTCCTGGATGTGTTGGAAGATAGAACCAGCAGGATTTACTGAGGGTTTAGATATGAGAGTGAGAAAGAGAGTGCTGTGTGCCACTGCTCTCCAGCCTGGGTGACAGAGTGAGACGCCAATTCAAAAAAAAAAAAAAAGAAAGAAAGGAAGAAAAGAGTGCTGTGGACTGGAGTGTGTCTCCCCAAAATTCTGTGTTGAAGTTCTAATCCCATTGTGATGGTATTTGGAGATTGGGCCTTTGGAAGGAAATTGGGTTTGGATGAGGTCATGAGGGTGGCCCCTAAAGATGAGATTGGTGCCCTTATGAGAGGAGATGCCAGGCTAGGCGTGGTGGCTCATGCCTGTAGTTCCAGTACTTTGGGAGGGTAAGGTGGGAGGATTACTTGAGGCCAGGAGTTCCAGATCAGCCTGGGCAACATAGCAAGATGCTATCTCTAGTTATTTAAAAAAATTAATATTTTTAAATTTTAAAAAGTAGATATGTAGCCAGGCTCGGTGGCTCAGCCTGTAATCCCGCGCCTTTGGGAGGCTGAGGTGAGTGGATTGCCTGAGCCCGCAGGTTGGAGACCCCCCTGGGCAGCGAGACCTCATCTCTACAATAAATCAAAAAATCAGCCAGGCATGGTAGCGCGTGCCTGTAATTCCAGCTACTTGGAAGGCTGAGGCGGAAGGATCACCGGAGCCCAGCAGGTCGAGGCTGCGGTGGCCGGGAGCGGCCACTGCACTCCAGTCTGGGCGACAGAGTGAGACTCCAACTCAAAAAATAAAATAAAATAAAATAAAGTAAAATAAAATAAATAAAAAGTAGATACATCAGGGAGCTTGGTATCTGTCTTTCTGTCTTTCTTTCTCTCTCTCTGCCATGTGAGGACATAGCAAAAAGGTGACTGTCTAGAAGCCTGGCTGACCATGCCAACTCCCTGATCTTGGAATTCTAGCCTCCAGAACTCAAAAAATTAATTTCTGTTGTTTTAGCCACTCAGTCTACACCATATAATGACATTTCAGTCAGCAACAAACTGCGTGTCCAGTGGTGGGCCCATAAGATTAGTATAATGGAGTTGAAGCAGTCCTATCACCCACTGTTTACTTATACTATCCTTCTTATCCTATTTTACAGTATGTATTCCTTCTACTTATATTTTTTAAAAGTTAACCGTGGCCAGGCTCAGTGACTCAGCTTGTAATCCCAGCACTTTGGGAGGCCGAGGCAAGTGGATTGGGCCTGAGCCTGTGGGTTCGAGACTAGCCTAGGCAACTTGACGAGACCTCGTCTCTACAATAAATAAAAAAATTAGCCAGGTGTGGTAGTGCACACCTGTAGTTTCAGCTACTTGGAAGGCTGAGGCAGAAGGATCACCGGAGCCCAGCAGGCCAACGCTGGGTTGGCTGTGAGTGTGTCACTGCACTCCAGCCTGGGCTGCAGAGTGAGACTCCAACTCAAAAAAAAAAAAAAAAAGTTAACTGTAAAATAGCCTCAGGCAGATCCTTCAGAAAGTATTCCAAAAGAAAGCTTTGTTATCACAGATGACAGCTCCATGTGTGTTACTGTCCCTGAAGACTTTCCAATGGGACAAGATGTGGAGGTGGAAGACAGCGGTAGTGTTGATTCTGATCCTATGTAGGCCTGGGCGCCTGTGGGTGCTTGTGTTTGTTTTTAACAAAGTTTAAAAAGTAAAAAATTTAAAATTTAAAAATATAGAAATACTTACAGAATAAGTATATATAGAAAAAAATATTTTTGTACAGCCACACACTGTATTTGTGCTTTAAGCTAAGTGCTATTACAAAAGTCAAAAAGCTTGAACAATTTAAGTGTATAAAGTAAAAAGTTACAGTAAGCTATGATTACTTTATTATCAAAGAAAGAAACATGTTTAAAATGAATTGAGTTAGCCTAAGTGTACTGTGCTTATAAAGTCTACTGTAGTGGACAGTGAGGTCCCAGATCTTCCCATTCACTCTCCCCTCAATCACTGACCCACCCAGAGCAACGTCCAGTCCTGCAAGCTCCATTCAAGCTTGTGCTAAGTGTCCTATACATATTGGCCATTGTTTATCCTTTGTACCATATTGATGTTACTGTATCTTTCTCTTTTTTTTGAGTTGGAGTCTCATTCTGTCACCAGGCTGGAGTGCAGTGGTACACCCTGCCACCACAGCCTCCACCTGTTGGATTCGGGCAATCCTTCCGCCTCAGCTTTCCAAGTAGCCAGAACTACAGGCATGTGCCACCACACCCAGCTAATTTTTTTTTTTTTTTTTTTTAGTTGGAGTCTCACTGTCACCCAGACTGGAGTGCAGTGGCCGCTCCCGGTCACCGCAGCCTCGACCTGCTGTGCTCCGGCGATCCTTCTGCCTCAGCCTTCCCAGTAGCTGGAACTACAGGTGCGCACTACCACGCCCGGCTAATTTTTTTTTTTTTTTTGATTTATTGTAGAGATGCGGTCTCGCCAAGTTGCTCAGGTGGGTCTCGAACCCGCGGGCTCAGGCGATCCACTCACCTCAGCCTCCCAAAGGTGCGGGATTACAGGCTGAGCCACCGAACCCGGCTTCTAATTTTTTGATTTATTGTAGAAACGAGGTCTCACCAAGTTGCCCAGGCTGATCTCAAACCCTTGGGCTCAGGCAATCTTCAGCCTCCCAAAGTGCTGAGATGAAAGGCTTGAGCCACTGGCGCCCAGCCTGTTACTGTATCTTTTCTGTGTTTAGCTATGTTTAGGTAAATGAGTACTTACCATTGTGTTACAACTGCCTACAGTATTCAGTACAGTAAACATGCTGTTCAGGTTTGTAGCCTGGGAGCCACAAGCTGTACCACATAGCCTAAGTGTGTAGTGGACTGTACTACTACATAAGTATATTTTATGATGTTTACACAACCACAAAGTCACCTAAGCAATGCATTTCTCAGAAAGTATCCCTGTCATTAAGTGATGCGTGGCTGTATTTTGTCATGGCAGCCCGAGCCGACTATTACCAGCGTCAAGGAGGGTATCCGGGTTTTTGGCCTGAGCCATTTGTGAAATGGTGGTGCCACTTGCCAAGCTGGAGAGCACTGAGAGAAGAGTAGGTCTGGGGCCAGGAGGAGTTCTGTTTCAAGTTGTACAGTTTGAGCTGTTCAGTAGATGTGATGTGGATTTTCCAGGCCAGACTGGGCTTCAAGAGTGTCAGCTCAATGATTCGTCCAGCCAAGCCCCAGAGAGGGTCGTCAAGGGGCTGGTAAACCTAGCCCCAGAAGTGTCAGTTCTAATGGGCTGGTAAGCCAAGCCCTGAGAATGTTGCGATTCAGTGGGCTGGCAAGCCTAGCCCCTGGAGTGTTGGCTCTAATGGGTTGGCAAGCCAAGCCCTGAGAGTGCTGCTGGTTTGGTGGGCTGGCAAGCCTAGCCCCTGAGGTGTCTCAGCTTTGGAGTTTCGCTTTCTGGCAGCCCTCTTGGTTCAGCCGGCTCTGGTGATGTCTGCAGCTCTTCAGGTTGCAGCTCTTCAGGGTTGAGGTTGTCTCATGCCCAGGAAGAATGAGGGACACAGACAGTCAGAAAGTGAGAAAGCAGGATTTGTTGAGAGGACAGACAAGCACCCCGGGTGGGAGGAGACCCGAAAGGGTTGCCCATCTGGGGCCAAAAACCTGGTGCTTATATAGCTCTAAGTCCAAGCTGATTGGCTCGCACTAGCTGAGAGCTGTGGCTACTCTTGATTGGTCAGTTTTAAGGTAGGGACCGAATGGTGAGCTGATTGGCTGCTTATTGATCCCAGCAGTGAGTACCTAAACGCTTGCTTGAGAGGCTCACAGGGAGCTTATTTACCAGTGCTGAGAGGCTTGCTGGGAATTCGCTACATTGTTACCAGAGGACCCGCCAGTCTGCCTGCCTAGCCTTTCTCTAGCTATCTCCTGTCTCAGATGTCCACATGGATATGTCCAGAATGCAGTCAGCTACATGAGTCCGGAGTTCAGGAGAGAGGTGTGGGCTGGGGATAGAAATGTGGGAGTCGTCAGAGCAGAGATGGCATTTAGTCATGAGACTGGATGAGATCAGCTTGAAAGCAAGCCAGGAGAGAGAAGGCCAGTGCAGTGGCTCACGCCTGTCATCCCAGCACTTTGGGAGGCTGAGGGGGAGTATTGCTTGATCCCAGAAATTTGAGACCAACCCGGGCCACATAGCAAAGTCTCACCTCTACAAAATGTTTTAAAACAAATGAGCTGGGTGAGGTGGCACATGCCTGCAGTCCCAGTTACTCTGGAAGTTGAGGTAGGATTGCCAGAGCCCAGGAGGTCAAAGCTGCGGTGAGCTGTGATAGTGTCACTGCACTCAGCCTGGGTGATAGAGTGAGACCCTGATTCCAAAAAGAGAGAGAGAGAGGGAGAGAAGAAAATAGGGGGACTCTGACACTTAGCTATTTCTAAGAGAAGTGGACCTAGGAAAGAAGACCTCGAGTTAGGAGGACGACCAGGAGAGGGAGGGGTGGGTCATGGAAGCCCATGTGAGACAAGCATTTTGAGCAAGGAATGATCAGCCACCTAGAGAATGAAGATTGGGAACTGCCTACTGAGTTTGACAAGGTCCTGGGTCTGGATACCTTGACATGAGCTTGGGCTGGTGATGATAAAAGCCCCGTGAAAATGGGTTCAAGAGAGAATCTGAGGAGAAAAGGAGAAACAGCAACCTTAGTCATCTCTTCTGGGTCCAGCACGGTGTCTCATGCAGGAGAATTACTTGAGCTGAGGAGCTCAAGACCAGCCTGGGCAATATAGTGAGATCCTATCTACTTTTTTAGGAAAATAAAGATAAAATCATCTTTTCTGAAGAGTTCTGCTCAGGAATAGAGAAACGGGACAGTAGATGGAAGAGCATGAGAAGTCATGCTCTTTTTTTTGATGGTGGGAGATATTTTAGCAACAAGTTAATAGGCTAAGAGAAATACAACTAGTCCTGAAAGAAATCAGATATGAAAAAAATTGGAATGAAAAATACAACGCAGTCTACTGGTGCCTGTTTATTGCCATCATGTGGAGCATAGCCAAGAAGTGCTTTTTTTTTGAGCTGGGGTCTTACTCTGTTGCACAAGCTGGAGTGCAGAGGCACGATCACGGCTCCTCACAACCTCAACCGCCGAGGCTCAGGTGATCCTTCTGCCTCAGCCTACTGAGTAGCTGGGACTACAGGTGGGTGCCATCACGTCCAGCTAATTTTTTAAAATTTCCTGTAGAGATGAGGTCTTTCTATGTTGCCCAGGCTGGTCTTGACCCCCTAAGCTCAAGTGATCCTCCTGCCTCAGCTGCCCAAAGTGCTGAGATCTAGACATGAGCCACTGCTCTCAACCAAGAAGTACTTTTGAACTGGTAAAATGCTAGAATGTATCAAAAGCACTGTTGGCTCAGCCTGTAATCCCAGCACTTTGGGAGGCCAAGGTGAGTGGATTGCCTGAGCCCGAGGGCTTTAGACCAGCCCGGACAAGTTGGCGAGCCCTTGTCTCTACAACAAATCAAAAATTAGCCAGGCGTGGTAGCGTGCGCCTATAGTTCCAGCTACTTGGAAGGCTAAGAGGGAAGGATCACCAGAGCCCCTCAGGTTGACGCTGGGGAGGCCGTGAGTGTGCCACTGCACTCCAACCTGGGCGACAGAGTGAGACTCCAACTCAAAAACAAAAACAAAACCGTTGTTCATAAACCTACTCACCGAGCAGATAATAGTACTAAAGACCAGTCTGCGGAAGTGTTAGCGGAAACCTTTTCTGACAAATTTACATATGGCAACATGAGTTATGGGCTTAAAGTCTTTAAATCTCGGTGATAATGTTGAGGGTAAAGTAGCAGTGGCTTAAATCTCTCTACAGCTTTCCCAGACCTTAAAGGATCCTTGTAACATACCACGTAGGAAGACACAGTGCAATGAAAAATACTCAGGAAATATTTCTGGGTTTTGAAGCCTATATACCAGCAACTAAAGAGGAAAGTAACTTACAAATAGAAAGACATCGTGACGATAAATGGGCCTCCTGGTGGGAGAACAGTCTGAGCAGAGTGAGCAGTCAGAGCGGAGGAGGCCTGGGAATGGCCAGCTCACCTCTCAGAGAGAAAGATGGGCCGTGCCTCTGCTGCGCCAATTCCAGGAGAAAAGACTTCCAAAGACCGGTTGAGCCGGTTGCCATGGAGACCACTGGGCTGCAGAGCTGAGCATCCAGACAGACCCTGGACAGGTGAGGCTGTTCCCTCTTCCTGAAGCACAGGGCACCAGGCCTCTGATGCCCCTCCCTTGGCCTAGCCTCCCCTTTCTCCTCTGTCCCCAATTATTCTCCAGGTCTCCGCACCCCCTTGGGGAACCTTCCCCTGGTCCCCATTCCTGTACCCTCTCTCCCAGCGCACACCCTTTAGGTAGGAGCTTATAGCGCAGTGGGAAGTGGACAGTTTTGGAGTCAGACAGACCTGGATTTGGTTTTTTGTTTGTTGGTTGGTTGGTTTGGGTTTGTTGTGCTGTTTTGTTTCTTGAGTCAGGGTCTCACTGTCACCCAGGCTGTAATGCATTGGCACAATCACGGCCCACCACAACCTTGACCTCCTGGGCTCAGGTGATCCTTCTGCCTCAGCCTCCCAAGTAGCTAGGATTACAGGTGAGTGCCACAACACCCGGCTAATTTTTTTAATGTTTTGTTTGTCTGTTTGTTTTTTGAGTTGGAGTCTCACTCTGTCACCCAGGCTGGAGTACAATGGCATGCTCACAGCCACCCCAGCGTCAACCTGCTGGGCTCCGGCAATCCTTCTGCCTCAGCCTTCCGATTGTGATGCTTTTGTAGAGATGATGTCTTGCTGTGTTGCTCAGGCTCATCTCGAACTCCTGGGTTCAAGCAATCCTCCCATCTCAGCCTCCTTAAGTGTTGTGATTACAGGCGTGAGCCACTGCACCCAGCCCCAGACCTAGGTTTGAATCCTGGTTCTGCCTGAACAAATTGGATGATCTTGAACTAATTACTACATCTTTCTGAGTCTCAATTTCTCTATGTGTTAAAATGGGGATACCCATACTGGGTTGACCAGGTGGCTGTGATCTGCGTCAGGCACCCAGGACAGAGCGAACAATGAACAGAGCTATTACTACTTTTTTTATTAGGTAGTATTGTAAAGAATTGTTTGTATATCTTTCTGGGTAGACTGTGAACTCCTCAAGGACGGGGGCCCTGTCTCCTTTACTTTTTGCTGGTACCTAGGACAATGCCAGATGGAGGTGTGTGCTCAGTGAATGTCTGTGGAACGAATGAATGGATGGATGGATGGATGGTGGGGGATGAATGAATGGTGGGGATGCAGAATGCACAACCAGGTCCCCTGTTCTTCCATGAGCACTTTGGGTTTTTAATTTTTAAATTTTATTTATTTTTATACTTATTATTTTCTTTAAATCGAGCCAAAGTCTCACTATGTTGTCCAGGCTGGCCTTGAACTCCTGGGCTCAAGCAATCCTCCCACCTTGGCCTCCCAAAGCGCTAGGATTACAGGTGTGAGTCACTGCGCCTGGCTTCCGTGAGCATTTTGGAACGTTCTTTTCACCTCTCATTCCTACAGGAACAGCTGTGAACCCAAATCTGCCTCTACTCCCCTCCGTTGCTGTTCAGACACGTCACACACAATTCCATCACCACCATCATCTCCAGTCACCAGGACTCTCTTGACCACAGCCTGCTGGCAGACTCGTCTCCAACAGGGATCTGAGAATACCTCCCTTCCACACGCAGTCTGTTTCTCCCTCTAGGCAGGTGGAGACTCGCTTTCCAGGCTCTGCATGTCATGCTGTTACCTGCATGAGCTTTCTTCTTCTAAAACTGTGGACGTGGCCTTCAAGGCCCACCTCAAGTGTGATTCCTTTAGGAAACTGTTTCTGCCTTTGGGGTCCTTGCTGTATCTCCCCCGAATTACAGCACAGGACGCCCAGTAGGATTTACACCTCCACCCCTTTGTCCAGACTGGGGCACCTTAAGGGTGATAGCTCCTCTTCCCCTGATACTGGGCATAACCTGGTGTCTGTTCCCAATTCCTGAATGAAATGCTTGGCTGAAAGAGGTTAAAGCCTTAGCTGGGTGGCTTCTGGCTCACACCTGTAATTCCAGCACTTTGGGAGGTTAGGGTGGGAAGAGCGCCTAAAGCCAGAAGTTGGCAGCCGGGCTCAGTGGCTCAGCCTGTAATCCCGCGCCTTGGGAGGCTGAGGTGAGTGGATTGCCTGAGCCCGCGGGTTCGAGACCCGCCTGGGCAACTTGGCGAGACCTCATCTCTGCAATAAATCAAAAAATTAGCCGGGCGTGGTAGCACGCGCCTGTAGTTCCGGCTACTCGGAAGGCTGAGGCGGAAGGATCGCTGGAGCCCAGCAGGTCGAGGCTGCGGTGGCCAGGAGCGGCCACTGCACTCCAGTCTGGGTGACAGAGTGAGACTCCAACTCAAAAAAAAAAACAAGAAACAAACAAACAAAAAAAGCCAGAAGTTGGAAACCAGCCTAGGCAAAAAAGTGAGACCGTGTCTCTACAAGAAAAAAATGTAATATATTAGTGCGCGTGGTGGCGCTCGCCTGTAGCCCCAGCGCTTGGGGAGGCTAAGGCAGAAGCCTCGCCTGAGCCCAGCGGTTTGAGACTGCAGTGAACCGTGAGCATGCCACTGCACTCCAGCCTTGGCGACTCATAAAAAACATAAAAGAGAGCGAGAGAGAGGCTGCAGCCTTGACTCCACCCATGTGGAGTCAGCGCGGATCTCCACGTGGAGAATCCCACCTGCCCCTCCCTGCTAGGCTTTCCCCGAGGGCCCGCCCGCCCCGAGGCAGCCCGCCACCTGGCGGCGGAGCGGAGTCAACACACTGTCTCCGTCCCCCACCCCTCGCAGCTCCGGCCGCCGCCGCTTGGCCACAGCCCGTGACCTGGGGGCGGGGTGGGGGACTGGAAAGGTGTGCTCCTCCCACGTGGCGGGGCTGGGCTCCCTGGCTGGCTCTGTGTTTCATCTTCGCCTCCCTGTCTTCTCAGCCTGATTAATTAGTTATACAGCATTTTCCCTCCCACTGTATCCATTCAACAAATATTTATCTATTTAAAGATTTAATATTAGTTCCTTAAATATGTAGTAGATCGCAGACCGCAGGCACTCTGGCCACTGTCCTGCCTGCTGTGCCCTCTGCAGTGTATGTTCCCTTCAACAAATCCACTTTTCTTCATTAAAAAATTGTAGCAAACATTTATAGAGGCCACAGCTATGTGACAGGCACTGTTCTATGCATTGGTTATACAGCAATGAAAAAAAACTGTTAAGAACAGGAAAAAAAAAACCCTTGGTTTTTCCCTAATGAGAAAATTTTTTTGATTGTATTGTTTTAAAATGTGTCACTTCTCTTTTTTTTTAGTTGGACTCTGTCGCCCAGGCTGGAGGGCAGTGGCACACTCCTGGCCACTGCAGCCTTGACCTGCTGGGCTCCTGCAATCCTTCCACCTCAGCCTTCCAAGTAGCTGGAACTACAGTCGTGCACTACCACGCCTGGCTAGTTTTGATTTGTTGTAGAGATGAGGTCTCGCCAAGTTGCCCAGTGGATCTCAAACCTGTGGACTCAGGCAATCCTCTCACCTTAGCCTCCCAAAGTGCAGGGATTACAGGCTGAGTCACCGAACTCAGCCAAAATGTGTCACTTCTTGAAACTGGTGGTCTGACTTTACACCAAACTCCTACCAAGTGGTTTGCAATCTTTTTTGGTTTTGTTTTGTTTTTTGAGTCAAAGTCTCACTCTGTCGCCCAGGCTGGAATGCAGTGGCAGGATCACACAACTCACCACAGCCTCAACCTCCTGGCCTTAGGTAATCCTTCTGCCTCAGCCTCCCGAGTAGCTGGAACTACAGGCACATGTCCGGCTATTTTATTTTATTATTTTTCTTTTTTGTAGAGACGAGGTCTCCCTGCATTGCCCAGACTGGTCTCAAACTCTGCTCAAGCAATCCTCCCACCTTGGGCTCCCAAAGTACTAGGATTACAGGCGTGAGCCACTGTGCCTGCCTGCAAATGTTAGAAGATGAAAAGCCCAGAAAATTCTGTTTTCAGGAAGGTAGAAGATGGGCTGGGGTTGGGGGTTGGGGCAGCACCCCAGACAGAGTGTTTTGGGGAAGATGCTTACCAGAGCTCCCTTGAGAACCCCGTGGGGCTCTGAACCCCTCCCAAGTTCCACTTCCTCCGAACTGAACACACCCGGAGCCCCGGGTCTGTCAGCAGTGTCACATCTGAGAGGGCGATAGATAAGCAAGAAGGATGCGAGAGGCGTCAAGCTGCTTGCCCTGGAGAAGGAAGACCTGCACGGGAGAGGGGAGCAGTATTGTCCCTGTCTTCACCAGGGAATTGGCTCACGAGGACTTGGAGAAAGCCGGGGGAGTCGGGGCCAGGTACAGGAAGAGCCTTCTCACCTGACTGCTGCCCTAGGAGGGACCAGCCCTCCTGAGGTGACTGGATAACTGCTGGCTGGAGCATCAGGAGGAGGGCTGTAGCACACTCTCCAGATCCCAGGAGGAACACTGGAAACCTCTGCAGATGATTCTGCTTCCCCAAATGACCACGCTGGCCTGGTGGCCTCAGGGTCAGCGTCCTCTACCCTAGCTGTACATTTGAATCACCTGGGTTGGGGGGAAGAACTTTGAGGAAATACCAAGGCTGGCCCATCCCAGTAATTTTAATTGAATAGGTTTGGGTGGAGTCCCAGCACCAGTATTTTTTAAATTTCACCAAACAATCTCCATGTGTAGTCAGCATCGCGGGCTAATAGTCTAGGGTAGCTGCAGAAGCTCCTTTACCTGGGAGCTTGGTAGAAGAGAGTCCTCAGGCCTCACCCCTGTTCTATTGAGTCAGAAATTCAAGCCCAGTGGTCTGCTTTTGAAGAAGCCCTCTGGGTGATTCTGATGCATGTCAAAGTTTGAGAACCACATATTTAGGGGAACTTTGAGAACCTTTTTAGCATTACGAATCTCAGAACCTCTGAAAAACAAAGATCTGTCATCACCTACCCTCTAGGTAAGGATGGGCATGCATGACTCAACCGTCTACAGGACGCACCAGTTGAACCTGAGATCACAGAGTGGCTGCCTTCTTTTTTTTTTTTTTTCAGTTAGAGTCTCACTCTGTCACCCAGACTGGAGGGCAGTGGCCGCTCCCGGCCCCCGCAACCTCGACCTGCTGGGCTCCGGCGATCCTTCTGCCTCAGCCTTCCGAGTAGCTGGAATTACAGGCATGCGCTACCACGCCCGGCTGACTTTTGATTTATTGTAGAGATGAGGTCTCGCTGCCCAGGCGGGTCTCGAACCCGCGGGCTCAGGCAGTCCACTCACCTCAGCCTCCCAAAGGCGCGGGATTACAGGCTGAGCCACCGATCCCGGCTCAGCTAATGTATTTTTTTTTTTGAGTTGGAGTCTCACTGTCACCCAGACTGGAGTGCAGTGGCCGCTCCTGGCCACCGCAGCCTCGACCTACTGGGCTCCGGCGATCCT
Source organism: Cephalopachus bancanus (assembly GCA_027257055.1). Lineage (NCBI taxonomy): Eukaryota > Metazoa > Chordata > Mammalia > Primates > Tarsiidae > Cephalopachus > Cephalopachus bancanus. The sequence goes on from JAPVLO010000633.1 coordinate 911,951, forward strand.
TCCGCCTCAGCCTTCCGAGTAGCCGGAATTACAGGCATGCGCTACCACGCCCGGCTGATTTTTTTGATTTATTGTAGAGATACGGTCTCGCCAAATTGCCCAGGCGGGTCTCGAACCCGCGGGCTCAGGCAATCCACTCACCTCTGCCTCCCAAAGGCGCGGGATTAGAGGCTGAGCCACCGAGCCTGGCTGCTTCCTTCTTTATTACAGTCAGACATCATTCAAAAGCAAAACAAAACACTACCGCCTTCCGACTTTTGGCAGCAAGCAGCGGTCCTCGACTCGAGTTTCCCTCACTTGCCGTCTCGGAAAGTCTGTTGCCTGGGCTTTGGGTACTTCTGCCTGGTTTGTGAGGTCCTCGCTTGTGATAACTCGATATCCCCTTTGTTTTTATCCCATCACCACCAGTCGGGTTTCAATGCAAGGAGGGAAGAGCCTGCCCTAGGGTTCAGGAAGTGGATCCAGAGTTGGCTCAGCTCAGCCAGGAGAGAAAATGGTGGCCAACTGAGCCTGAGCGGCAGACTCCATTCCAGCAAAAAGCCAGTGTGTTGGCCATAGGTGTGAAGGGAAAACTAGAGTCCTGTGCGAGAGAAAGCCCAGGGTAGAAGACTCACTTGAATGGTGGTGGTTGAGGACTTAGCCCTGGAGGCTCAGCTGTGGCTAGCAGGCCGTGAGGATGCCAGAGTTTCCCACCATCGATTCCGCCAGGGGACGCAGTAGAGAGGGAGGGACCCAGGCTCCTCTCAAGAGTTTTCTCTAGGTCTTTCCATCAGCCTCAGAGCTCTTAGAAAGCCCCCAGAACTGGAAAAGGAGGCAGGACCCGCAGAGGAAGAAGTGGCAAAATCTGGAACTTCCTTTGAGTCAGGGTCTCACTCTGTCACCCAGTCTGGCGTGATCACAGCTCACCGCAACCTCAATCTTCTAGGCTCAAGTGATCCTCCCACCTTAGCCCCCTGAGTAGCTGGGACTACAGTGGTGCACCACCACACCCAGTTAAATTTTTTTTTTTTTTTTTTGAGTTGGAGTCTCATTCTGTCGCCCAGGCTGGAGTGCAGTGGCACACTCACAGTCACCCAGCCTCGACCTGCCGACCTCCAGCAATCCTTCCACCTTAGCCTTCCAAGTAGCTGGAACTACAGGCGCGTGCTACCACACCTGGCTAATTTTTGGTTTATTGTAGGGACGAGGTCTTGCCAAGTTGCCCAGGTTGGTCTTGAACTCCTGAGCTCAAGCAATCCTCCTGCCTCAGCCTCCCAAAGTGCTTGGATTATAGACATGAGCCACCGCACCCAGTTGTGGAACTTCTAAGATAACACATTAAGGTAAGAATGAAGAGGAACAATAACAGCTACGCTTCACTAAGGGGAGGCCACTGCCAGGAATTCCATGTGGGCACATCATCATCTTTCCTTCTCCATAACCCTCTTTGCAATTCCCTTTGAGACACTGTCATGAGGATGTCCCAAAGGCACTATCACATATTATAACAGACACCTATTCTGTATGTTCTCTGTAAATTACTTCTTCCTCTAGCCAGTGCTGTGGTGACTATTTCATACAGACAAAAAACCTACTTCATACAGAAAAAAACCTACTTCATACAGAAAACCTACTGCTTGGGCTTTGGGACCTATTGTCTGGTTTATGAGGGCCTCACCTGTGACACCTTGATATCCCCTTGGTTTTCACGCTGGGCTTCAGCACAGAAGGGGAGGACCTGCTCTAGACAAGAGCTGGCTCAGCTCAGCCTAGGAAAAAACCAGTTTAGTTCAGGTTTAACCCCAAGCTGCCTCACCTTGGAATCTATACCATGTACTTCCCAGCTCCTGCCCTGAGGCTTCTTTACAAGAATCGACAAAGACTCATACACATGCAACTTGGAAGCATGTAGGAGTTAGCAATATCGGGGCTGGCCGTGCTCAGTGGTTCATGCCTGTAACTCCAACACTTTGGGAGGCCGAAGTGGGAGAATTGCTTGAGCCCAGGAGTTTGAGACTCCTGGGCAACATAGCAAGACCTCATCTCTATAAAAAAGACAAAAATTAGCCTGCATGGTGGTGCATTTCTATAGCCCCAGCTACTCGAGAGGCTGAGGCAGGAGGATTGCTCAGAGTGGTGATCCCACTATTCTTTTATTTTTCCTATTTATTTCTTTTTGAGACAGGGTCTCACTCTGTCGCCCAGGCTGGAGTGTAGTGGTCGCTCCCGGCCACCGCAGCCTCGACCTGCTGGGCTCTGGCGATCCTTCCGCCTCAGCCTTCCAAGTAGCTGGAACTACAGGCGCGCGCTACCACGCCCGGCTAATTTTTGACTTATTGTAGAGATGAGGTCTCACCAAGTTGCCCAGGCGGGTCTCGAACCCGCGGGCTCAGGCAATCCACTCACCTCAGCCTCCCAAGGCACGGGATTACAGGCTGAGCCACCGAGCCCGGCTGGGATCACCACTCTTGACCAGTGGGGGTCAGAATCCAATAGACAGATTTTCCCCTCATCATTCTCCTTGGCTGATGGCTTCGACGTGCATTTCATCAGCCTCCTCAGAAGGGCCTGTGGGATAGAGAACCAGGCCCACCAATGGTGGTAAACGTCACATCACGTTTCCCTTATTTCCTGTGTCTCTCCCCTTGTTCTGCATCCCTGCTCTCTGAGTCGCGTTCCTAAATAGACTACTACATGCGAATCTTTGACTCAGGCATTGCTTTGGGGAGAATCTGGATAAAACAATGGGTTCCAGACTAGAATGCAGAATGTTGGAATGGAATTGTGAAATTGGACGACTCTTTAATCAGATGGCAAAAAGGGATCCCATTGCTGATAATCCCTGGTATATGACAGTGTCAAATAACTAAGATCCTCACCTGCGGTGGATTAGGATGAGGTAGAAGGTGAGTTTTGGGAAATATGATGGCTATGTCCCTAAATGGTATGAGGGCAATGGTAATTATGAGGATCTGCTGGCTTTTGTTTTCGCTTTGGAAGCCTTGGAATAAAGAAAATTATAGGCTTGGGTCAGCTGACTGTTAACTCATGGCATGCTGCAAAAGCCAGAGAGCCATTATGGCAGTGTTTAAGGAGACTCTTAGCTGGGCTCGGTGGCTCAGCCTGTAATCCAGTGCCTTTGGGAGGCTGAGGTGAGTGAATTGCCTGAGCCCGCGGGTTTGAGACCCGCCTGGGCAACTTGGCGAGACCTCATCCCTGCAATAAATCAAAAAATTAGCCGGGCGTGGTAGCACGCGCCTGTAGTTCCGGCTACTCGGAAGGCTGAGGCGGAAGGATTGCCGGAGCCCAGGAGGTCAAGGCTGTGGTGGCCAGGAGCAGCCACTGCACTCCAGTCTGGGCGACAGAGTGAGACTCCAACTCAAAAAAAAAAAAAAAAGGAGACTCTTGTCTCAGTTGCAAGGCAGACTGCACTAAAAATCAGATGTGGGATCTAATTGATAGGTGGCAGAACTGCAAAAGAGACTGGATGCACAATGTCAGTAAGTCTCCTATATCAAAAGCAGGACCCTGATAGGAAGAGTAAGACCAGAAGACCTGAGAGGAGATATTTGAGTACATGAACCTGAGCATCTCGAACCTCCAGATCCAACCTGACATTCCAGATTAGCAGAAGCAAACCTCTCCCCTTGCTAGAGGAAAGAATGGAGACTGCAAAGACCTCACACGAGAAAGATGCCCCAAACATGTCACTTGTCTTTACAAGTACCACCCCTGCCACCATTTATTTATTCATTCATTTATTTTTAGGCAATGTCTTACTCTGTCGTCTAGGCTGGATTGCAGTGGCAGGATCACAGCTCACCAAAGCCTCGACTTCCTGGGCTCAGGCAACTCTTCCTCTGCCTCCCAAGTAGTTGAGACTACAGGCACACACCACCATGTATCGCTAATTTTTTTCTGGTAGAGTCGAGGTCTTGCTATGTTGTCTAGGCTGATCCAAACTCCTGGGCTCAAGCCCCCCACCTTGACCTCCTGAAGTGCTGGGATTACAGGCGTGAGCCACCACAGCCTGCCTTGGCCACCCTTTTTCTTTTTCTTTTTTTTTTTTTTGAGTTGGAGTCTCACTCTGTCACCCAGTCTGGAGTGCAGTGGCTGCTCCCGGCCTCCACAGCCTCGACCTGCTTGGGCTCCGGTGATCCTTCTGCCTCAGCCTTCCAAGTAGCTGGAAGTACAGGCGCGCACTGCCACACCTGGCTCATTTTTGATTTATTGTAGAGATGAGGTCTCGCCAAGTTGCCCAGGCGGGTCTTGAACCCGCGGGCTCAGGCAATCCACTCGCCTCGGCCTCCCAAAGGCGCCGGATTACAGGCTGAGACACCGAGCCCGGCTCGGCTACCCTTTTTCATCCCCAGGGAGATAACTAAAATAAGCCACACACAACACAAGCAGAGGTATGCAGTTCCAGGAAGAAACAGTTGTATACCAGAAAAAAAATGGCCTATCTTGGCTCACACAAACAAGTTGGAGCTGGGAGAACATGGGAAATGAATCTGTAATGAGGGAGACACTATGAAATATAATTATTATTGTTTTGAGTTGGAGTCTCACTCTGTTGCCCAGGCTGGAGCAAGCATGCACCACCATGTCCAGCTAAGTTTTGTATTTTTTTGTACAGACGATGTCTCACTGTGTTGTTGCCCAGGCAGTCTCAAACTCCTGGACTCAAGCGATACTCACCTTGGCCTCCTACAGTGCTGGGATTACAGGTGTGAGCCATTGTGCCTGGCCACAATTTATTGACATGAAGTACTCAACTATGTTTTGGGATTCTATGTCCTAGTAAGGACATCTGGAGCCAGTGTTAATCAAAGACATGGCTCCTCGAAGCTTAGACTCAATGCTAGACTACAGTAGATGAGGTGGAAATGCCAGAACTGTCAACATAGTATCATAGGGCTGATAAAGTCCAGCAGGGTGGGAGTTTTAAAATGGACTTATGTGAGACCAAGGACCTGCTACCTGACTTATTCTCCTAAAGGGCTCAGAATGCCATTTACTAAGGCAATGAGAAATGTACCAATGGAGACACCATCAGCTGCTTCAAGGTATTTGTTGGTTGCTGTCATCCATACACCAGGGTTGACAGTGGGAGATACCTCCATGGAACTGGGATTTCTAGTGTTAGTTGAGAAGATGAAATTCCAGAAAGTCAGAGCCCTTGACCTTCAGAGGCAAAATAGACAAAGTTATCATAAGGGACAACAAAGTCAGGATAGTAATCAGGGTGGCTGAATGTGCAGGAATCTGTGGTGATGGTTAATAATAAACAAGTTTCAGGGGGCAAGAGAGAAAAACAGGTGTTACTTAGGATTGAAGAAAAGTCATAGGCTATAAACAAAAGTCACCACAATGCAAAATCACAGTCCCTTGCCTTATTTTCAGATCTAAGTCGTTTCACACATCCAGATTCCATCAGTTGAAAGGGAGACCAAGTCTCTCTGAGGAAAGACTCTACAACACCATCACATGTTTTTTTTTTTTAAGTTGGAGTCTCACCTCTGTTGCCTAGGCTGGAGTGCCGCGGCACACTCATGACCACCACAGCCTTGACCTGCTGGGCTCAGGCAATCCTTTCACCTCAGCCTTCCAAGTAGCTGGAACTATAAGCACGCACCACCACACCTAATGTTTTGTTTTATTGTAGAGATGAGGTCTTACTAAGTTGCCCAGGCTGGTCTCAAACCCATGGGCTCAGGCAGTCCTCTCACCTTGGCCTCTCAAATTGCTAGGATTATAGGCATGAGCCACTGTTTCCAGCCCATCACAAGTATTTCTGACAAATTTCCCTGGATCCTTCCCCAAAGGAACCTATATCCATTTGCCAGGATTACTATTCACTTCTGGAAAAGGGGAATGTCTAGACCTTTTGAGATTATATATGACATTTGAGCCAACACTGTTACCAAAGAACCTGAAATGTCATTTCATGGTTGTCTTTAGGATGGGAGCCTGTGGATTCCAGGTGATCAGTGGAATTCTGGTCCAATCTGCCTCTCAGTGTATCCAGTGGGTTCATGGACCCACCCTGTAGTTTTCTCACAGGTTGCTGAGGATATAATTGAGGCAAATATATTTGGTGCTGGATTAATATCCATTGAAGTAGGAAGGGCCAAGAAGTTCCAGAAACTGGCTTCCCAGACATGCCTAGATAAGATAGTAAATCAAAAGCAGTACCAGTCCTGGGGGAAACTGTAGAGATTAACACCACCATCAAATACAGGCTTTGTTTGGAACTTAGTGAGGGATACATAACAGTTTATATACTATTCAACTCACTTGTCTGACCCCTGCAGAAGCCAAAAGATTGGAGTAGATGGTAATGGATTATCACAAATTTAACCACATAAATTATTTATCATAAATTTAACCCAATCATAACTGCCATATTGAATGTGGTATTTTTACTGGGAAGTTTCTGGCAACAAGTGACTTGTCTGTGGTTTTTGGCCTGGTAAATGTATTCTCCATCCCCATTGGTAAGGGTGAATAAGAGCAATTTGCCTTTGCATAGGAAGGACATAGGAAGCATACAATCACTGTCTTGCCACAAGGGCATGTTAGCTCTGTAGTTCTCTAACACAATATAGTCTGCAGGGAATTCAATCCTCTTGACATTCTGTCTAATATCATGCTAGTCCACTATCCTGATGACATCTTACTGATTGGACTTGATGATCAGGAAGTGGCAGGTCTTGTAGTAAAATTAGAAGACTCAGGTTTCTGACACATTGAAGTTGTTTTTAGGGGTCCAATAATCTGAGACACACCAGAACATCCCCTCAAGGTGAAGGACAAATTGTTGCATTTCATATACCCATCACTGAGAAAGAGGAATCATGGTTGGCAGACCTCTTTACATGTTGGAGACAGCAAACACCACATGTGAGAATATGACTCCAACCTATTTATTACACGACCTGGAGGACTAGCAGTTTTTTTTTTGTTGCTGTTGTTTTTTTGAGTTGGAGTCTCACTCTTTCACCCAGACCGGAGTGCAGTGACCACTCCCAGCCACCGCAGCCTCGACCTGCTGGGCTCCGGCGATCCTTCCGCCTCAGCCTTCCAAGTAGCTGAAACTATAGGCGCGCGCTACCACGCCCGGCTAATGTTTTGATTTATTGTAGAGATGAGGTCTCACTGCCCGGGCGGGTCTCGAACCTGCGGGCTCAGGCAATCCACTCACCTCAGCTTCCCAAAGCGCGGGATTACAGGCTGAGCCACTGAACCCAGCTAGGACTAGCGGATTTGACTGAAGCTCAAAGCAAGTAAGAGCTTTGCAACAGCTCCAGGCCATAATTCATCCTACCCTGCCACTAAAGCCACAGGACACAAAAACTACAATGATTCCAGAGGTACCTGTGGTAGATAATGATGCTGTGTAGTCTCCAGAGACCCCCAGTAGGAGAGCTGCTCTTGGAATACTGGAGCAAAACTCTGCAGCAGAGAGTGGCTTGCCTTTTGAAAAATGGCCCATGGGACTTGTGTACAGACTCAGCACCTTACTATGGGACATCAACTAACGATCCATCCAGAGCTGCCCACCTTGACTGGATGTGATCAGAACCATTGAGTCATTAGATTAGGGGGGCACAGCAGTGATACTTTGTACAGTGGAGAAATGGCATATTTGAGATTGGGCCTGAACAGGTCCAGAAGACACATGCTAACTACATAAACGGGTGGTCCAGACATCTTTTGCACCAATAACTAACACCTGTGGTCTCATGGGAAACTTTTCAAGACCAACTGCCAGAAGAAAAATTCAAGCCTGATTCTGAACACTCCTAGATGTGTGTGTCTATATATTATTTTAATATAATATGTATATTTAAAAATTACACATATATACATATTTGAGACTGAGTTCCACTCTGTCTCCCAGGCTGGAGTGCAATGACACAACACTGGCTCACCACAGCCTACTCCTGGGTTCAAGGAATCCTTCTGCCTCAGGCTCCTGAGTAGCTGGGACTACAGGCACACACCACCATGCCTCGCTAATTTTTTGTAATTTTTGTAGAGACGAGGTCTCACTGTGTTGCTCACACTAGTCTCAATCAAACTCCTGGGCTTAAGCGATTCTCTTGCCTCTCCCTCCTAAAGTGCTGAGATTACAAGTGTAAGCCACCATGCCCAGCCCTGAATACTCTCAGATATTTGATACTAAATTATTACTGCTATTTTCAGGTGTAATAAGGATAGGTTTTTTTTTTTTTTTTTTTGAGTCGAGTCTCATTCTGTCACCCAGGATAGAGTGCAGTGGCACAGTCACTGCCACTGCAGCCTTGACCTGCTGGGTTCAGGCAATCCTTTGTCTTCAGATTTCCAAGTAACTGGAACTACAGGCATGCACCACCACACCTGGCTAATTTTTTTATTTATTGTAGAGACAAGGTCTCGCCAAGATGCCCAGGCTGATCTCAGGTAATCCTCTCGCCCTGGCCTCCGAAAGTGCTGGGATTACAGGTGTGAGCCACCGCACCTGGCTAGGATAGTCATTCTTTTTTAAATTATTCTTGTCTTTTAGAGATACACACTAAAATATTTGCAGTGAGCCAGGCTCGGTGGCTCAGCCTGTAATCCCGCGCCTTGGGAGGCTGAGGTGAGTGAATTGCCTGAGCCCGCGGGTTCAAGACCCGCCTGGGCAACTTGGTGAGACCTCATCTCTACAATAAATCAAAAAATTAGCTGGGCGTGGTAGCACACGCTACTCGGAAAGCTGAGGCGGAAGGATTGCTGGAGCCCAGCAGGTTGAGGCTGCGGTGGCCGGGAGCAGCCACTGCACTCCAGTCTGGGCGACAGAGTGAGACTCCAACTCAAAAAAATAAAATAAAATAAAATATTTGCAGTGAAATTATATAGTGTCTGGGACTTGTTTCAAAACAATATGTGAGGGGAAATGTGGGGTTTTTGTTTTTTGTTTTTTAGTTGGAGTCTCACTCTGTCACCCAGGCTGGAGAGCAGTGGCACAATCATGGCCACCGCAGCCAAGGTGGATGAATAAGGCTGAACTCAGGTGATCCTTCAGCCTCAGCCTTCCAAGTAGCTGGAATTACAGGCACACGCCACCACGCCCGGCTAATTTTTTGTTTTATTGTAGAGATGAGGTCTCGCCAAGTTGTCCAGGCTGGTCTGGAACTCGTGGTCTCAGGCAATTCTCTCATCTCAACCTCCCAAAGTGCCGGGATTATAGGCGTGAACCACCGTGCCCAGCCAGGAAGGAAAAAAGAAGGTGACAGAAATGGTCACGGTTCTGTTAAGTCTGAGTATATGGATAGATGGAGATTCATATACTATTCTGTTTACTGAAGTGTGCGTTCTAAATTCTCTGCAAATCAAAGTTAAAAAGCAACAACTTGCCATTGCTTTGCTGGACTCTGGTGTGACCATGTGCTCTTTGAGTTAAGGCTGTCGCCATACTTCCTGTCTTTGGCCTCCTCCTCCACATTGGAGAAGTGAATCTTCTCTCTCTAATTTACTTTTTTTTTTTTTTGAGTTGGAGTCTCACTCTGTCGCCCAGACTGGAGTGCAGTGGTCGCTCCCGGCCACCACAGCCTCGACCTGCTGGGCTCCGGCGATCCTTCCGCCTCAGCCTTCCAAGTAGCTGGAACTACAGGCGCGCGCTACCACGCCCGGCTGATTTTTTGATTTATTGTAGAGATGAGGTCTCACCAAGTTGCCCAGGCAGGTCTCAAACCCACGGGCTCAGGCAATCCACTCACCTCAGCCTCCCAAACGCGCGGGATTACAGGCTGAGCCACCAAGCCCCGGCTCTAATTTACTTTTAAATAAACTATGTTTTCTAATCTAAAACAACAACAACAACTCAGGTTAGGTGCGGTGGCTCATGCCTGTAATCCCAGCACTTTGGGAGGCCGAGCAAGACTTCATCTCTACCAAAAATGAAAACAAAAAATTGCTGGGCATAGTGGTGTGCACCTATAGTCCCATCCCAGCTTCTTGGGAGACTGAGGAGAAAGAATCGCCTAAGCCTAGGAAGTTGAGGCTTCAGTGAGCCACTGTACTCCAGCCTTGGCAACAGAGTGAGACCCCAACTGAAAATAACAACAGCTTAGTCTAGTGCATAGATGGGTCAGCATAATATATGCTATTAACTAAATGGCCTGCTGTGCATTTCAGCCTTACTGGGGATGGCCTGAAAGCATGGGATAAAGTGGGGAGAACTTGCATGTTACACTTGGCCATTCACTCTGTGTGGTGGGAAAAGTGCCCTGAGGTGAGAGTATCCATTGAGATCTGGGCAGTAGTAGTGGATGACCTGGCATCGTCAGGGGCCTAAAAGAAAGACTGAAGCTGGGCGCCGTGGCTCAGCCCGTAATCCCACGCTTTGGGAGGCTGAGGTGAGTGGATGGCCTGAGCCCGCGGGTTTGGGACCTGCCTGGGCAAGCCGGGCGTGGTAGCGTGCACTTGTAGTTCCAGCTATTTGGAAGGCTGAGGTGAAAGGATTGCTGGAGCCCAACAGGTCGAAACTGTGGTGGCCAGGAGCGTGCCACTGCACTCCGGTCTGGGTGACAGAGTGAGACTCCAACTCAAAAAAAAAAAAAAAAGAAAGAAAGACTGAAGACTGAGGCAGGGAAGTATGGGAAAGAAATTACTGGTGGAAATCTTGGGGAAATAATGAAGGTGACATTTTCTTTCAGGAATCAAATTATATTCCTGACAGTGAAAAACAGGATATTTGACCCTCTCATTCATGAACATGTTCTTATCCAACACAACCCTAGTTTTTCCAGTCAAAGCTTGGGAGAGCAGAGCCTGAGGGCCACTCTCTGTCTCGTGAAACTCAGCATTGTGGTGCCCAGAGCTCAGTTCTCTGTTCTCTATCTCCTTATTCCGTAGATGAACTCCTCTGGTTTTGTTACTTTAAAAACCTTTTTTTCCCCCGCTTGGGAGACACAGCGTTTGGTGTAAAATGAAGGTATGTTCCCTAATATCATCAATATACTGATATCTACCAAATTGTTGTCTCCTGCCCAGGCCTCCCCCACTGAATTCATGTCGTGTATCTATTTGCCTGGTGGACATCTCCTCTTAAATATCTCACATCAAAAACAACATGGTTAAAACTCTGTATCTCTATCCTTACCCTCCTCCCCGGGGCTTCTGCATGTCACCAATGAAAACACCATAGTTCCAAGTGTTCAGGTAAAAAATCTTGGAGTCATTTTTTACTTCTCTTTCTCTCCCATATTATATCCATCTATCACCAAATCCTGAGAGCCAGACCTTCAAAATATATTCAAACTCCAAACGTTTTTCATCACTTCTGTGGTTACCACCCTGGTTCAAGACACCATTCTCTTGTCTGAATTGTTTAAGTAACATCCCCACTAGCCTTCTTCTCCTTTCTTTGCCTCTGTTCAACCCATTCTTAAAACAGCAACTACAATCATCCTATTATAAAGTTATTTCTGCCCACACCACTCTTTTTACATTGCTCCAGTGTTTCAATAGCTTTCTATCTCACTCAGAGTAAAAGTCAATGCTCTTAAAATATCCTAAAATAAGCCGGGCTCGGTGGCTCAGCCTGTAATCCTGCGTTTTGGGAGGCCAAGGTGAGTGGACTGCCTGAGCCCACGGGTTCGAGACCCACCTGGGCAACTTGGCGAGACCTCATCTCTACAATAAATCAAAAATTAGCCAGGCATGGTAGCGCGTGCCTGTAGTTCCAGCCACTTGGAAGGCTGAGGTGGAAGGATCGCTGGATTCCAGAAGGTCGAGGCTGTGGTGGCCGGGAGCATGCCACTGTACTCCAGTCTGGGTGACAGAGTGAGACTCCAACTCAAAAAACAAAAAAACAAACAAATAGCCGGGCTCGGTGGCTCAGCCTGTAATCCCGCGCCTTTGGGAGGCTGAGGTGAGTGGATTGCCTGAGCCCGCAGGTTCGAGACCTGCCTGGGCAGCGAGACCTCATCTCTACAATAAATAAAAAAATCAGCCGGGCGTGGTAGCACACACCTGTAATTCCAGCTACTCGGAAGGCTGAGGCGGAAGGATCGCCGGAGCCCAGCAGGTCGAGGCTGCGGTGGCCAGGAGCAGCCACTGCCCTCCAGTCTGGGCGAGAGAGTGAGACTCCAACTCAAAAAAAAAAAAAAAAAATCCTAAAATAGGTCAGACACAGTGCAATCCCAGTACTTTGAGAGGCCAAAGCAGGAGGATCACTTGACTCCAGGAGTTTGAGGTTACAATGAGCTATGATTGTACCACTGCACTCTAGCCTGGGTGACAGAATGAGACCCTGTCTCTAAAAAAGAAAATACTGGATCCTCAATCTGCTTCTGTATTCAGTCTCTTATGATATCACATGTCATGTAGCCTCTGGAAAACTCCACTTTACACTTGAGAGAGAATGAAAGTGAGTGAAAATAATGTTTTGGTATTATTAGAAAAATTTTTTTTTCTGAGTCAGAGTCTCACTTTGCTGCCCAGGCTGGAGTACAGTGGCACACTCACGGCTACCCCAGTGTCGACCTGCTGGGCTTCACCAATCCTTCTACCTCAGCCTTCCAAGTAGTCAGAACTACAGACACACACTAACAAGTCTGGCTAATTTATTTATTTATTTATTGTAGAGACGAGGTCTTGCCAAGATGTATGGGCAGGTCTCAAACCTGTGGGCTCAGGCAATCCACTCACCTCAGTTGCCCAAAGTGCTGGGATTACAGGATGAGCCACCAAGTCCGGCCTATTATTATTATTATTTTTTAAGATAGCAGGATTTTTTAAGAGGACATAAAAGCTCCCAGAGTGGGAGGGGACCCGGGGGGAGTTGCCCAGAAAAATTATTGTGACCTCATGAATCCCCTTAAAAAGTTTTAGAAAGACTCGGGGCAGGGCTCGGTGGCTCAAGCCTACAATCCCAGCACTTTGGAAGGCTGAGGTGAGTGGATTGCCTGAGCCCGTGGGTTTGAGACCAGCCTGGGCAACTTGGCAAGACCTCATCTCTACAATAAATCAAAAATCAGCCGGGTGTGGTAGCGCATGCTTGTAGTTCCAGCTACTTGGAAGGCTGAGGTGAAAGGATCACCTGAGCCCAGCAGGTCAAGGCTGCGGGACCAGGACTACAGGTATGCGCCTCCACGCCCGGCTAGTTTTTGATTTATTGTAGAGACGAGGTCTTGCCAACTAGCCCAGGTGGGTCTTGAACCCGCGGGCTCAGGCAGTCTACTCGCCTCGGCCTCCCAAAGTGTTGGGATTACAGGCTGAGCCACCAAGCCCGGCCTTACTAGTTTTCTTATAGTCAGTCTCCCTGCACTAAAATGAAAACTCAGTGAGACAGGGTTTGTCTATTTTGTCCTCTGCTCCATCCCTAGCTCCAAGATCAGTGCCTGGCACATGAGAGGCACCCAGCAAATGTTAGTTGCATGAATAGAGAAAAAAGGGGACTCTTGTGGAGGCAGCCAGCATGAGGCTGGGGAACATTGAGCTGTGCATTGTGCCCTGAGCTGCCCAGACAAGTGAATAATACAGTCAGGATGGCTGAAGGTGACACTAAGAAACCAAAGGGTGAGATGTCACCTTATGCCTTCTTTGTGCAGATGTGCAGAGAAGAACATAAGAAGAAAAACAATTAGCTGGGCGTGGTGGCACATGCCTGTGATTCTAGCTACTTGGAGTGCTGAGATAGAAGGATCACCTGAGCTCAGCAGGTCAAGACTGTGGTGGCCATAAGCGTGTCACTGCACGCCAGCCTGGGTGACAAAGTGAGACTCCTACTCAAAAAGAAGGAGGAGGAGGAGGAGGAGGAGAAGAACCCAGAGTTCTCTGTTCATTTTGCAGAATTTTCCCAAGAAGTGCTCTAGGAGGTGGAAAATAATGTATGAGAAAAAGAAGTGCAAGTCCGACAAAATGGTAAAAGCAGATAAAGTGCACAATGATCAGGTCATGGATTATGGATCAGCTCAAGAAGGCAAGAAGAAGAAAGACCCTAATGGCCCCCGAAGACCACCGTCTGGAGTCTTTCTGTTCTGTTTAAAATTCTGTCCTACCGGGTGCAGTGGCTTATGCCTGTAATCCCAGCACTTTGGGAGGCCAAGGTGAGAGGATTGCCCGAGTTCACAGGTTCAAGACCAGCCTGATCAACTTGGTGAGACCTCATCTCTACAATAAAATTTTTTTTAAAAATTAGCCAGACATGGTGGTGTGTGCCTGTAGTTCCAGCTACTAGGAAGGCTGAGGCAGAAGGATCACCAGAGCCCAGCAGGTTGAGGTTGCGGCGGTCATGAGCATGCCACTGCACTCCAGCCTGGGTGACAGAGTGAGACTCCGACTCAAAAATAAAATAAAATAATAAAAAGAATTCCGTCCCAAGATCAACTCCACAAACCCTGCCATTTCGATTAGAAATGTGGCCAAAAAAAAAAACCAGATGGGTGAGATATGGAATAACTAAATGACAGTGAAAGGCAGCCTTACATCACTAAGGCAGCAAAGCTGGAGGAGAAGTATGAAAAGGATGTTGTTGACTTTAAGTCTAAAGGAAAGTTTGATGATGCAAAGGGTCTTGCTAAAGTTGCCCAGAAAAAGGTGAGAGAGGGAGACAAGGAGATGAGGAGGAGGGGGAAGATGAATAAAAAACCATTTATCTACCTCCTTGTGAATATCTTAGAATAGGGGAGTGCCGTAATTGACAGATCTCTTATTTGAGACGTGTCTGTTGCCATCATCAGGTTTAATTACAAAATTTGATCACAATCATATTATAGTTTCTCAAAGTGCTCTAGAAATTGTTAGTGGTTTACATTAAGTGCATTGGGTGTTCGGAGCACCCCCGAAACTGTATCAAAGTTGTACATATTTCCAACCATTTTTAAAAGGAGGCCTGGTTCAGTGACTCAGCCTGTAATCCCAATGCTTTGGGAGGCCAAGGTGAGCGGATTGCCTGAGCCCACGGGTTCAAGATCCACCTGGGCAACTTGGCGAGACCTCATCTCTACAATAAATCAAAAAATTAGCTGGGCGTGGTAGCGCATGCCTGTAGTTCCAGCTACTTGGAAGGCTGCGGCGGAAGGATCTCTGGAGCCCAGCAGGTCGAGGCTGCGGTGACCAGGAGCACTCCAGTCTGGGTGACAGAGTGAGACTCCAACTCAAAAAAAAAAAAAATTAAAATTAAATAATAAAATAAAATGAAAAGACACTGAAGTGTTCTCCTCACTCTGTGCACTTTGCTTTTGGTGTGCCAAGACATTTAAAAATGTTTAGAATGCTGTACATCCATGTGTAAGTTGGTGTTAACTATATGATTATCAGCTAGAAATCCTGAAGTATCAACTGCTCATATCTATAGTTTGTAAAAATAACAAAACAATCGAAACAAATTCTTGATACTCTTTGCTTGGTGTTGAGGCTTTGGGGAAAGATGCTTTGTGGAGGGGCCGTAGCTCAGGGCATGTGCTGTGAGGCTGGACCTGTAGACACTGTGGTGGGTATCCGTTCAGCTCCAGGTTGTCTTATTTCTGTATGCAGTGATGCAGAATTCTGCTGCCATTCTTAGCTGTGGGCAAAGTAGGGTCAGCTGGCATGAGAAGTCTTTGCTTTTTTTTAGTTAAGTGCAGTAGTTTTTATTTATATTTATTTATTTGTTTGTTTATTTTGAATTGGAGTCTCACTCTGTCATCCAACTTGGAGTGCAGTGTGGCTCGATCACAGCTTATTGTAGCCTTAACTCTCTGGGCTCAGGTGATCCTTCCACCTCAGCCTCCAGAGTAGTGGGACTACAGGCATGTGCCACTATGCCTGGTTACTTTTTTTATTCTTTGTAGAGACAGTCTTGCTATGTTACCCAGACTGGTCTCAAACTCCTGGGTTCAAGCAGTCTTTTTGCCTCAGCTTCCCAAAGTGCTAGGATTACAGGCATGAGCCACCACACCCAGCTAAGTGCGGCAGTTTTAAAACTGTTTAAATTCTAGAACTCTTTGTTGTCAGCAGAGTGAAGAGCCACCACATCAATCAAAATTCAAGCACCTTCTGTATTTAAACACAATTTGCAATGTTCTGTTATTTATTTTATTTTTTTTGAGTTGGAGTTTCTGTCGCCCAGACTGGAGTGCAGTGGCCGCTCCCGGCCACCGCAGCCTCGCCCTGCTGGGCTCCGGAGATCCTTCCACCTCAGCCTTCCGAGTAGCCGGAATTACAGGCGTGCACTACCAGGCCCAGCTGATTTTTTATTTATTTATTGTAGAGATGAGGTCTCGCCTGTCCAGGCGGGTCTTGAACCCACGAACTCAGGCAATCCACTCACCTCAGCCTCCCAAAGGCGCGGGATTACAGGCTGAGCCACCGAGCCCGGCTTCTGTTATTTTTTGTATGTTTAGAATGCTGTACATCCATGTCTTTTTGTACTTAAAAAATAGAATACTGAAATGTTTTTGAAATTAAACAAATAGCATTACATTAAAAAAAACAAACATTGTCATTTTTAGGATTATCTAATCATAAACAATGCAGGGATGCTTTAAAACATCTTTTTTTTTTCTATTTGAGTCATTGTTCTCTCTCTGTCACTAAGACTGAAGTACAGCGACATGATCACAGCTCACTTCAGCCTCCACCTCCTGGGTTCAGGCAGTCCTCCCACCTCAGTCTCCAGAGTAGCTGGGACTATAGGCACACACCACTCTGCCTGGCTAATTTTTTATCTTTTGTAGAGACAGGATCTTACTATGTTGCCCAGGCTGATCTCAAACTCCTGGGCTCAAACAATCCTCTTACTTTGGTCACCAAAAGTGCTGAGATTACAGGCATGAGTAAAACATCTCATTTTAAAAATAATTCCATTGCTGAATTTATCCTATAGTTATCAGTATTCCTACCTACAAATCAGGGATATCTACTGGGGCATTTTTAGGTAGTAGTGAACAACTGAAGACAATATAAATGTTGATTAATAGCGAACCAGTTAAAAATTCTGTGATGTTATGCAATGAAATATTCTGCAACAGTCTAAAAGAATGTGACAAATATGTGAAATAACTGAAATAGTTATAATAACTTGCCTCCATCTTAGCTGCCTGCCTGACCTAAAAATGGCCCCCCCAACATATATGTGTGATTGTTGTAACGTTCCCATAATCACAAGCCCATAGCTTTGTTCCCCTGAGCCGTTACATTCTCATATTTTGTTCTTATATTTTGTCAGTGACCTAACCAAGGTAACTCCATTATGTAATGGTTCTTCCACCTTGTCTTTATGTAACTGCCTTAAACCATATCTTGCTGGCAAAACTTGAGGAACTTTCGAGTCACTGGCTATGCCTGGGACATAAAGTTAATCAAAACTCCCTAACTATTAAAAATTCCCATATTGGTTACTAAGTTACCAGTTTATGGTTGCTATGGCTAAGCTGCTAGTTTATGGTTACTATAGCTACATTGCTAGTTTATAATTGCTATGGTCGCTAAGTTGCTATGTAGCCCACTTGCAAATTTTGCCTTTATAAGCTTTTTGGTAATTCCACTAAGTGCTGAGAGTTTTTATGGCAAGAGCCTCTTACGGTCGCCAGCTTAAATGAAGGAGTTATAAGCCGGGCTCGGTGTCTCAGTCTGTAATCATGCAGCTGGGAGGCTGAGGTGAGTGGACTGCCTGAGCCCGTGGGTTCGAGACCCGCCTGGGCATCTTGGTGAGACCTCATCTCTACAATAAATCAAAAATCAGCCGGGCGTGGTAGTGTGCGCCTGTAATTCCGGCTACTTGGAAAGACCGCCGGAGCCCAGCAGGTCGAGGCTGCGGTGGCAGGGAGCGTCCACTGCACTCCAGTCTGGGCGACAGAGTGAGACTCTAACTCAAAAAAAAAAAAAAAAAAAGGAGTTATAACTTGGTGTGCTGGCAATTCTCCTTTCTCGAAATCTGGCTATAACATATACATATACAGATTAGTTACGGTTACCAAATTATATTAAATGGAAAAAAGCGAAGGTGCATAATAATGTGTTTAGAATACTACTTGTAGCTGGGCTCGGTGGCTCAGCCTGTAAACCCGCGCCTTTGGGAGGCTGAGGTGAGTGGATTGCCTGAGCCTGCGGGTTTGAGATCCGCCTGGGCAGCGAGACCTCATCTCTACAATAAATCAAAAAATCAGCCGGGTGTGGTAGCGCGTGCCTGTAATTCCGGCTACTTGGAAGGCTGAGGCGGAAGGATCGCTGGAGCCCAGCAGGTGGAGGCTGCGGTAGCCGGAAGCAGCCACTGCACTCCAGTCGGGGTGATAGAGTGAGACTCCAACTCAAAAAAAAAAAAAAAAAAAGCATACTACTTGTAGGCTGAGTGTGGTGGCTCACACCTGTAATTCCAGCTCTTTGGGAGCTGAGGCAGGAAGATTGGTTGAGTTCAAGACCAGCCTGAGCAACATAATGAGACCTTATCTCTAAAATAAAAAATACAAATAACAAAAGAATAGACTACCACTTCTGGTAAGTAATGACCCCCCCCAAAGATATTAATGTTCTAATCTCCAGACTTGTCACTGTGCCTCCTTTGCCATGTTCTTGTCAATTTAAAAGAACATAGCAAGACTGGGCGTGGTGGCTCATGTCTATAATCACAGTACTTTGGGAGGCTGAGGTGAGAGGATTGCCTGAGCCTACGGATTCCAGATCAGCCTGGGCAACTTGGCGAGACTTCATCTCTACAATAAATCAAAAAATTAACTGGGCATGGTGGCACATGCCTGTAGTTCCAGCTACTTGGAAGGCTGAAGCTGAAGGATCACCTGAGCCCAGCAGGTCAAGGCTGCAGTGGCTGTGAGGGTGTCACTGCACTCCAGCCTGGGCAATAGAGTGAGACTCTCCAACTCAAAAAAAAAAGGAGACAGCAAAGGTGGACACAGTGACTGACATCTGTAAGCCCAGCACTTTGGGAAGCTGGGGCAGGAAGATTGCTTAAGCCCAGGAGTTTGAGACCAGACTGGGCAACACAGCAAGACCTTGTCTCTAAAAAAAAAACAAAAAATTAGCCCAGTGTGGTGGCACATGCCTGTAGTCCCAGGTACTCAGGAGGCTGAGGTGATAGAACTGCCTGAGCCCAGGAGTCCAAGGCCGTGGTGAGTCGTAATCATGCCACTGAACTCCAGCCTGGGTGAGAGAGTGAGACTCCAACTCAAAAAAAAAAAAAAAAAAATTAGCTGGGTGTGGTGACATGCACTTGTAGTTCCAGCTATTTGGAAGACTGAGGCGGAAGGATCGCCTAATCCCAGCAGGTCAAGGCTGCAAGGTCAGAAGCATGCCACTGCACTCCAGCATGGGTGATAGAGTGAGACTCTATCAAAAAAAAAAAAAAAAATTACATGGCAAAGGGTAAGTAAAGTTGCAGGCGGAATTAAGGTGGCCAATTGAGTTTTGGTTTTGTTGTTTTTGTTTTTGTTTGATCCAGAGTTTCAGTCTGTTACCCAGACTGGAGTGCAGTGTCATGCTCAAAGCCACCGCAGCCTTGACCTGTTGGGCTCAGGTGATCCTTCCATCTCAGCCTTCCAAGTGGCTGGAACCACAGGCATGCATCATCACACCCAGCTAATTTTTTTTTTTTTTTTAAGTTGGAGTCTCACTCTGTTGCCCAGGCCAGACTGCAGAGGCACACTCATGACCACCTCAGCGTCAACCTGCTGGGTTCAGTGATCCTTCTGCCTCAGCCTTCCAAGTAGCTGGAACTACAGGCGTGCACTACCATGACCAGCTAATTTTTGATTTTTACTGTAGAGATGAATTCTCACCAAGTTGCCAGGGTTGGTCTTGAACCAGTGGGCTCAGGCAATCCACTCGCCTCTGCCTCCCAAAGTGCTGGGATTACAGGTTGAGCCACCAAGCCTGGCTGGCTAATTTTTTTGGTGTATTGTAGAGACAAGGTCTCACCAAGGTGCCCAGGCTGGTCTCAAACCCCTGAGCTCTGACAATTCTCTTGCCTTCACCTACCAAAGTCCTGGGATTACAGGCATGAGCCACCATGCCTGGCCTAATAGGGCAATTTTTAAAAAGAGAGATTATCCTGGATTGGCAGAGTGGGTCCAATATATTCACAAGCATTCTTTTTTTTTTTTTTTTGAGTTGGAGTCTCACTCCTTCATCCAGACTGGAGTGCAGTGGCCGTTCCCGGCCACCGCAACCTCAACCTGCTGGGCTCCGGTGATCCTTCCGCCTCAGCCTTCCGAGTAGCTGGAATTACAGGCATGTGCTACCATGCCCGGCTGATTTTTTGATTTATTGTAGAGATGAGGTCTTGCTGCCCAGGCAGGTCTCAAACCCGCGGGCTCAGGCAATCCACTCACCTCAGCCTCCCAAAGGCGCGGGATTACAGGCTGAGCCACCAAGCCCGGCTTCTCACAAGCATTCTTAAAGTGGAAGAGGAAGATGTGACTTTGAGAAAATGCACAGAAATGCAACGTTGTGGACTTTAAAGATGGAGGAAGGGACCTATGGCAGCTGGACGGGGAAGGAAACAGTTTGTCCGCCTAGAGCGTCCAAAAAGCACATTTGGATTTTAGTCCAGTGACACGTTCAAACTTCCGACCAACCAAATGGTAAGACAATAAAGTTGTGCCCTGACAGTAAGTATGTGGTAATTTGTTACAGCAGCAATAGGAAACTAATATACTACTATGTAAATTAGAAAAAAGAATATAAATAAATATATATTCAGTTCAAATCTAGATGCTGGTATTGCCTTCTGGAATACACAGGAAATGGTCAACAGTGGTTTTCTTTGGGGAGGTGCCTACGGTTTGGGGGAGTCTTTTTCTCTTTTGCTCTTTTTTACCTTTTGCATGGTTTTAAACTTTTTAGATGTCTGTGATTTTCAAACTTTTTATTATGGAAACTTTCAAGCATATACAAAAATAGAGAGAATAGTGTAATGAGACCAATACTTCTATCACCCAGATAGAACAATAAGCCATATCTGGCCAATTTTATTTCATTCGTATCCTAGCCCAGTCCCCTCTACCTGGTTTTTTGTTTTGTTTTGTTTTTTTCTGAGTTGGAGTCTCTCACTCTGTCACCCATGCTGGAGTGCATTGGCACACTCACCGCCATCACAGCCTCAACTTGCTGGGCTCAGGTGATCCTTCTGTCTCAGCCTTCTAAGTTGCTGGAACTACAGGCACATGCCACCACATCCAGCTAATTTTTTGATTTATTGTGGAGATGAGGTCTCATCAAGTTGCCCAGGCTTGTCTGGAACCCGTAAGCTCAGGCAATCCTCTCACCTCGGCTTCCCAAAGTGCTGTGATTATAGGCGTGAGCCACCACAACTGACCTACACGGTTTTTTTTTGTTTTTTGTTTTGAGTTGGAGTCTCACTCTGTCGCCCAGACTGGAGTGCAATGGCCGCTCCCGGCCACCGCAGCCTCGACCTGCTTGGGCTCCGGCGATCCTTCCGCCTCAGCCTTCCAAGTAGCTGGAACTACAGGCATGCGCTACCACGCCCGGCTGATTTTTGATTTATCGTAGAGATGAGGTCTCGCCAAGTTGCCCATGCGGGTCTCGAACCCGCGGGCTTGGGCAATCCACTCACCTCAGCCTCCCAAAGGCACGGGATTACAGGCTGAGCCACCGAGCCCGGCTTGGACCTACAAGTTTTTAAGGTAAGATTTACATCCAGTGAAATGCACAAATCTTTTTTTTTTTTTTTTTTTGAGTTGGAATCTCACTGTCGCCCAGGTTGGAGTGCAGTCTAGGCTTGACCTGCCAGACTCAGGCGATCCATACACCTCAGCCTTCCAGGTAGCTGGAACTATAGGTGTTCATTACCATCCCCAGCTTATTTTTTTATTTATTGTAGAGATAAGGTCTCGCCAAGTTGCCCAGGCTGATCTCGAACCCCTGGGCTCAGGCAGTCCTCTCACCTCTGTCACCCAAAGTGCTGGGATTACATGCTTGAGCCACCATGCCCAGTGATATATATTTTTCCATCCATTTACTTTTACCTAAATGTTCTTATACTTAAATTGTGCTGTGTTCAGATTGACTCTGGAGTATTTTTCCTAGCAAGCTTGGAAAGCTTCTTTCTACCTAACAGAATAAGATTTTCTAGACTCATTTTGTGTTTTCCTGCCTAAGACCCAAGCCCGGCTTTGGATCTCTGCTTTCTTAAAAAAAAAAATGTATTTAGAGACTACAGTCTGGGTGCTAGAGGTTGTCATTGCTACCCAGTTGACCAGTTGACCACTGTTTCAAGACCTTTTCAGTGAGTATGACTTTTTGGGAAAGGTGTAGGGTCAGTATCTAGATTCCTTTTTTGCATGTTCCAACATCATTTGTTGAGAAAACTATCCTTTCTCCTTTGGATTGCCTTTGCTACTTTATCAAAGATCAGTTGACTATTTGTGTGAGTCTTTTTCTGGGCTCTCACTTTTGTTGTATTGATCTAAGTCTATTCCTTTACTAATCCCACACTGTCTTGATTAGTGTCGCTTTATATTAAGTCTTGAAGTTTAGTAGTATCAGTTATCCGACTTTGTTCTTGTTCAATATTGTGTTGGCTAGTTTGGGTCTTTTGCCTTTCCATATAGACTTTAGAACCAGCTTGTCAATATCCACAAAGTAACTTGCTGGAATTTTTACCAGGATTTTGTTGAATCTATAGATCATGTTGGAAAGAATGAACATCTTAACAGTGAGTCTTCCTGTCCATGAATATGGAATATATTTCCATTGAGCATGATTTTAAAAATTTAAGTGTACCGGGCTCGGTGGCTCAGCCTGTAATCCTACGCCTTTGGGAGGCTGAGGTGAGTCAATTGCCTGAGCCCGCGGGTTCGAGACCCGCCTGGGCAACTTGGCGAGACCTCATCTCTACAATAAATCAAAAATTAGCCAGGCGTGGTAGCGCGCGCCTGTAGTTCCAGCTACTTGGAAGGCTGAGGCAGAAGGATCGCCGGAGCCCAGCAGGTCGAGGCTACAGTGGCCGGGAGCAGCCACTGCACTCCAGTCTGGGTGACAGAGTGAGACTCCAACTCAAAAAAAAAAAACAAACAACAAAATTTAAGTGTGAGTGGAGAGGGGAGAGGGGATCTAGTTAAGATTTTACTCAAAAACTGCATTTTAATAAGAATTATGGGATAAGACTGAAAGAAAATTTCAGAGATAATTCACCCTTCCCTTGCATCCAAGTACATGTGGGTCCACACTTACTCACAAATATGTGGGCCTCTTCAATTCTAAAATTATTATTTTTTATTATTTTTGTCTTTTTTTTTTTAATCAAAGGTCCCTTACTGGTGCTGCTTCCATGAATGGCCGTGACCAAGGGAAAAGGGAGAGGAGCCAGGCAGCATGAGGAGTGGTCATCGCCACAACATTCCATTTGTACACAGAACTAAACAGACAAGCACAGAATCACTATGCCGTAAAGTTGGGCTGGGCTTGGCCAGGCTCGGTGGCTCAGCCTGTAATCCCAGCACTTTGGGAGGCCGAGGAGAGTGGACTGCCTGAGCCCACAGGTTCAAGACCCACCTGGGCAACTTGGTGAGACCTCGTCTCTACAACAAATCAAAAATTAGCCAGGCGTGGTAGCACGTACCTGTAGTTCTCACCACTTGGAAGGCTGGGGCAGGATTGCTGGAGCCCAGCAGGTTGAGGGTGAGGTGGCCGGGAGCATGTCACTGCACTCTAGTCTGGGCAACAGAGACTCCAACAAAAGCAAAAGAAGTTGGGCTGGGCTCAGTGGCTCAGCCTGCAATCCCAGCACTTTGGGAGACCAAAGCAAGTGGATTACCTGAGCCCACAGGTTCGAGACCAGCCCGGGCAACTTGGCAAGACCTCATCTCTACAATCAATCAATCATCAATCAATCAATAACAGCCTGAGCAATTTGGCAAGACCTCATCTCTACAATAAATAAATAAATAAATAAATAAATAAATAATAGCCGGGTGTGGTAGCACATGCCTGTAGTTCCGGCTACTTGGAAGGCTGAGGTGGAAGGATCACCAGAGCCCAGCAGGTTGAGACTGAGGTGCCCGTGAGCGTGCCACTGCACTCCAACCCGGGTGACAGAGAGAGACCCAACTCAAAAACAACAACAACAACAAGTTGGCAGCATGGAAAGGGGGAGGAACAGGTGAGGGGTGAAGGTTTTGTTAAAAAAAAATACAGGCTCCCCCAAAACTGGGGTGCCCAGGGGGAACTTGGTCTGCTTCAACCCAAGACAAATCAAGATCAAAAGTGATTTGTCAGGGATGGAGGGAGAAAAATCCAGGGGTGGGGGGACTATTTGGCAACTGGCGTGAAGGGATTGCCTTCTGCCTGCTGGGATTCCCCCAACCCCTCCGGTCTGGCAGGAAGAGGGCAGCCTGCAACTCCTGAGAGCAGGTCTGGGGCTGCCAGGTGCTCCAGGCAGAGGCCAGAAGGGGCTCACAAAGGCTTGCCCTCCAGGGAGATGACAGCACTGCCACCAGCTTCTCTGCCAGGGTGCAGTGGTCCTTGACATCCTCGTAGCAGTTTGCTTGTAATTCACACTTGATCCCTGTCAGTTTCTCCTTGATCGTGTCCTTGGAGCTGGCATGAATCATTTTGCTCTTAAGGGGTACATACTCGGGAGCCCAGAAGATGAACACCAGGTCCTTCTTCTTGCTCTCCTTGGTCTCATAGTTTGCATCATAGAGGGCAAAGAGGCAGTCTTTGTCTGGCAGCAACTTGACAAAGGTGGCATAGGGGTCATTGACAGTCTGGCTCACATCACCTACCAGGATATCCTTGCCCTCCCCCATGATGATGTTCTTTTTGTCCTCACTCAAGCAGAAGAGCACCGCCTTCTTGTGCTCCTTCACCTCCTCTGGTGTGGAAAACTTGTACATGTTCATGTCCTTGAGCACCTTGATGATGCCATCAGAGACAGCCACACCAGAGGCCATGTTTCTGGAAGTGAGGAGGAGAAATGGTGAGAACAGCCAGAGAATAGGACAGTGCTGCAGCTGCTGCTGGGATCCAACTGAACCTCTAAAATTATCTTATAATTTTTTTTTTAGTTAGGCTCTCACTCTGTTACCCAGGTTGGAGTACAGTGGTGCAGTTATGGCTTACTGCAGCCTGGAAATCCTGGGCTGAGTCAATCCTTCCATCTCAGCCTCCTGAATAGCTAGGACCACAGACACATGCCACCATGCCCGGCTAATTTTTTTTATTTTTTGTAGAAATGAGGACTATGCTGCCCAGGCTAGTGTTGAACTCCTGGGCTCAAGTAATCCTCCCACCTCGGCCTCCTAAAGTGCTGGGATTACAGGCATGAGCCACTGTGCCCGAACCCTAAAATTATTTTAATTATCTTTATTAATTTACTTTGACTGATGCAACAACTAACTGCTTACTCCTGGAGTCAATAGAGATATGAGAGGCAGAGAAAAGTTTTGATTCTGAATTCAGAATTCAGGGAGACAGGTATATTTACCAGGACCTGCTCAAAGCAACACAAACTCATTCCAGTATTTATAGCAAAACAGGTACTGTTTTATCTATCCTAACTATTGATTAATAGCAATTGTGTATCTTGTGATCATTATTATTATTATTTTTTGAGTTGGAGTCTCACTCCGTCACCCAGGCTGGAGTGCAGTGACACACTCGCAGTCACTACAGCCTTGACCTGCTGAGCTTAGGTGATCCTTCTGCCTCAGCCTTCCAAGTAACTGGAACTATAGACACACACCACCACGCTCGGCTAGTTTTTTTTGTGTGTGTGTGACCTATTGTAGATACAAGGTCTCATCAAGTTGCCCAGGCTGGTCTCAAACCCCCAGGCTCCTCTCACCTCAGCCTCCCAAAATGCTGGGATTGCAGGCTGAGCCACTACGCCCAGCCACATATTGTGACCATTATTTAGAATCTTTTTAAATCAGAGCTTAGATCCCAAGCAGTTGCTGACTTAAGCCAGTGTTCAGATTATACCAATCAATCAATCATACCATTTTTTTATTTTAAAGATGTGAGGTAGCCGGGCTCGGTGGCTCAGCCTGTAATCCCGCGCCTTTGGGAGGCTGAGGTGAGTGGATTGCCTGAGCCCGCGGGTTCGAGACCCGCCTGGGCAGCGAGACCTCATCTCTACAATAAATCAAAAAATTATTAGCCAGGCGTGGTAGCGTGCACCTGTAGTTCCAGCTACTTGGAAGGCTGAGGCGGAAGGATCACCGGAGCCCAGCAGGTCGAGGCTGCAGTGGCCGGTCTGGGCGACAGAGTGAGACTCTAACTCAAAAAAAAAAAAAAAAAAAAAAAAAGGATGTGGGATACAACTCAGGGCTAGGTATACAAATGTCCATTATGCATGTACCCTTGTTGATGAGGTGTGCCCCCCACCCCCATCTCCCGGGAGATTTCTACTACTGCCAGTCCTTTTCTTATACTATTACAATTGCTCAAGGTCCACTTATAAGTGACAATGTGTGATACTCAGTTCTTTGTTTCTGTGACAGGTCACTCAGTATTACAGATTCTAAGTCCATCCTGGTTGCTGTGAAGTTCATAATTCTATCCTTTTTTTAAGTCAAAAAAACTTTTATTATAATTCACATATTTTATAGAAAAATAAATGTAACAAAGGTGTCAGGATTGTACTAAAAAAACACACATTTAATACAGGTTGCTCCACCTCTACTTGGGAAAAGGGTCTTCTAACATCGGGCTACAGCAGCTGCACTTGTCCCAGGCCTCTTTGCAGATACTGCCCTGGGCACACTTGGCACAGCCCACGGGGCAGTAGAAGCAGCACTTCAGTCTTCTTGCAGGATGGGCATCTGCACTCTTTGCACTTGCAGGAGCCAGCACAGGCACAGGCATCACCAGTGGCACAGGAGCAGTTGGGAGTCCATGTTGATTCAGGCCAGGCTGGAGTTGCAGGAGAAAGGGAAGAGGCAGGGGAGCACATGGAAGGTTTGTCAATTTTGTCCCTTTTTATGGCTGCGTAATATTCCATCATGCACGTACCACTTTTTTTTTTTTTATCAAGTTACAATTGCTTAGAGCAATTTGGGGCTGTGTACTTTCCAACTGGTTACAGATCTTCCCTTATATGGGGAGTTTTGGGTCACGAGACTTAATTACCATTACACGTAAATTTGATTCAAAGGCATATAAGAAAGCAGTTTTAAGAACTAAGGAAACAGAAACATTCTTGGGGCTTTAGGGAGTTTCAACAGAGCCCATTTTTATCTAGGTCTGGCAGAGGTTTCTCCAGGGACATGCAGTTTTTTTGTTGGTCTCCTGCTTATCAGGGGGCTCAATGCAGATGGTTGTGTTTCCTTCAGTACCAGCAACAGTTACTGTATCCAAGGCCAGTAGAGGGGAAGAAGTAAAAAATTTGCATTTTAACATTCCCTGACTCAGCCGGGCTTGGTAACTCAGCCTGTAATCCCGCACCTTTGGGAGGCTGAGGTGAGTGGATTGCCTGAGCCCACAGGTTCGAGACCCGCCTGGGCAGCGAGACCTCATCTCTACAATAAATCAAAAAATCAGCTGGGCGTGGTAGCACATGCCTGTAATTCCGGCTACTGGGAAGGCTGAGGCGGAAGAATCACCGGAGCCCAGCAGGTCGAGGCTGTGGTGGCCGGGAGCAGCCACTGCACTCCAGTCTGGGCGACAGAGTGAGAATACAACTCAAAAAATAAATAAATAAATAAATAAAATTCCCTAACTCAAGTAAAGTTTCTAGACTTACCCTGTAAAATCTAAAATAGGCCGGGCGTGATGGCTCAGTCTGTAATCCCAGCACTTTGGGAGGCCGAAGTGAGAGGACTGCCTGAGCCCAGGGGTTGAGACCAGCCTGGGTAAAGAAAGAGACTAGTCAGGCTTGGTGGTTCAGCCTATAATCCCAGCACTTTGGGAGGCTGAGGTGAGTGGATTGCCTGAGCCCGCAGGTTCGAGACCCACCTGGGTAACTTGGCAAGACCTCATCTCTACAATAAATCAAAAATTAGCTGGGCATGGTAGCACGCGCCTGTAGTTCCAGCTACTTGGAAGGCTGAGGCGAAAGGATCACGGGAGCCCAGGAGGTCGAGGCTGCGGTGGCCGGGAGCGGCCACTGCACTCCAGTCTGGGCGACTAAGCGAGACTCCAACTCAAAAAAAAAAGAAAGAAAAAGAAAATGTATGGCTAGACCACCAAAGAGCCAGCTCTGATGTAAACACACAAGGGTCTTTATTCAGGCTCGAGTCTGGGCTCACGGAAGCCTCAGGAAAATTCAGCTGACTTCTGACTTAGAAACTTCAAGACACTGTCTCTTGGTGTCTCAGGCTCAAAACTAACCCCCCTCTGCAATATAGCTCAGATTTCCCTATTGCCTGTCTTCATTTCTAAACCCTTTATCCAGGCCATAGTAGTTTCACATCAGATTATATTACTACTTTATGCAGGTTGCTCAACATCCATTCTCCCTCCATGCCAAAATGTCTTGTTCATAGTGTTTTTACTAATGCTGCTACCTGAAAGCTGTCAATGGCTTTCCCATTTCTTTTGTTTTTGTTTTTGTTTTTTTGAGTTGGAGTCTCACTCTGTCGCCCAGACGGGAGTGCAGTGGCCGCTCCCAGCCACCGCAGCCTCGACCTGCTGGGCTCTGGCGATCCTTCCACCTCAACCTTCCAAGTAACTGGAACTAGAGGTGCGCGGTACCACGCCTGGCTAATTTTTTTTTATTTATTGTAGAGATGAGGTCTTGCCAAGTTGCCCAGGCGGGTCTCGAACCCGCGGGCTCAGGCAATTCACTCACCTCATCTTCCCAAAGCATGGGATTACAGGCTGAGCCACCGAGCCCGGCCCGGCTTTCCCATTTCTAATTGTTATCAGAATAATTCTGCAGGGAAAGCTGCCTTGTCTGTCCTCACCTCCTTATATTCTACTTCACACCATATATATATATATATATATAAAATTTTTTTTTTTTGAATTGGAGTCTCACTCTGTTGTGTTGTGTTGTGTTGCTGTGACTGGAGTGCACTCCCGGCCACCGCAGCCTCGACCTGCTGGGCTCCAGTGATCCTTCCACCTCTGCCTTCCAAGTAGCTGGAACTACAAGCGCGCGCTACCACGCCTGGCTAATTTTTGATTTATTGTAGAGATGAGGTCTCACCAAGTTGCCCAGGCAGGTCTCGAATCCGCGGGCTCAGTCAATCCACTCACCTCAGCCTCCAAAGTGCGGAATTACAGGCTGAGCCACCGAGCCCGGCTCATACCTTATATCATGGGAGAAAAAACTCTTCTCCTATTTCAGGTGGCTTCTTCTTCTATCTCTAGCCTTTTGTTCAAGTTTCCAGTCGACATGAAACTACCTGACTTCATGGTCTGTGCCATCCAATCCCTCCCCTTCTTCAAGTGCCATCATAAAGTCACTCTTCCAGCAAGATTTCAGATTGGTTCAGTCATATCCTACCCTAGTGACCTCCAGTGCTCTCTCTTCTCCTTCATTCCCTCTCACAGCACCATTACATTTTGCAATGAATTATCTGTCTTACCCTCTACACCGTCTCTTCTGTAATATGTAGCCCCAAGTGCCTTGTACAATGCTTTGTCCTCAGTGAGCACTTATTTTGAACTTGTAAACAAACTAACTATATGTAGAATATATGCCCATTGCCTGAGCCCCCGCGGGTTCGAGACCCGCCTGGGCAACTTGGGAAGACCTCATCGCCACAATAAATCAAAACAAATTAGCTGGGCGTGGTAGCGCATGCCTGTAGTTCCAGCTACTTGGAAGGCTGAGGCGGAAGGATCGTCGGAGCTCAGCAGGTAGAGACTGTGGTGGCTGGGAGTGTGCCACTGCACTCAAGTCTGGGTGACAGAGTGAGACTCCAACTCAAAAAAAAAAAAAAAAAAAGAATATATGCCCAAATTCCAAGGGCTTACTGGGGAGAGAGAGGGAAAAAGTATGCACAGTAATTTTGTTCCACAATTCATTTTCTGATTTGGAGCAGGTGATTTAACAACAGGTTACAAGATAAAGCTGGGAGATAAGGATTTTTGCTTTTCTTCCCAGGAGCCAGTTGTGTCATGGATGCTTGTGAATTTTCCAATAGCCATCTGTCACTGGGCAAGCTGGGTCTGAAGCTGGAGACTGACGTACATACATTCTGGGAGTCCTAGGCATTTTTTGGGCTTGTGCTCAACTCCTGAAGGAAGAGCAACGAGGGTACAAGGGGACAGAAGGGAAAGATTTAGTCATTTTACTGAGATTGGAAGTACACTAACTGATAAAATGAACACTTTCCAGGCACAACCCAACCCAGAAACACCTTTGCTCAGCTGTTGCCTTCTCAGTGAGGCCCACCTGGCTATCCTATTAATTAGAAACAATCACTGGAACACATTACCCTTCTCCTTTGTTTTCCTTATAGTATGTGTGATCATATGGCATATTTTATAATTACTTAATTTTTGTCTAAGTCTCCCTTCTAGAATGCAAGCTCTGGGAAGGCAAGGATCTCTGGCTGATTTGTTCACTGCTTTATCTCCAGCACCTAGACGAATGCCTGCATGTAAGTATTCAACAGATATCTGATGAGTGAATGAACTCATCTGGGAGTAAAGCTCACTTCCCTTTCAAGAATTTAGGAGAGGAGAGGGCAACCCTGTTGGGAGCCGGCTGTGGAGGCCCACCTCAGCATTAGGGATCCAGGCAGGCTGCGGACCCTGAGACCACTAGGATGAGTTCAGGAGCTGAAGGCCCATTCCCTCTTCCCTTCTTTTCTGTTTGGCACATTCCACTAGCAGGGACTTTGATGATCTAAGCATAAAGTTCTGAGAGTACAACAGGCATGGCTTTCTTTAGGAGTCCATTGTTCCCGTTTCTCACAGACTGCGGTTTTGGCTTTAAACTTAAAATTTAAACTCAGGTCAGCCAGGCTCGGTGGCTCAGCCTGTAATCCCATGCTTTTGGGAGGCTGAGGTGAGTGGATTGCCTGAGCCCATGGGTTCAAGACCTGCCTGGGCAGGCGAGACCTCATCTCTACAATAAATCAAAAAAATTAGCCAGGCGTGGTAGTGTGCACCTGTAGTTCCAGCTACTTGGAAGGCTAAGGCGGAAGGATCGCTGGAGCCCAGCAGGTCGAGGGTGCAGTGGCCGGGAGTGGCCACTGCACTCCAATCTGGGCGACAGTGAGATTCCAACTCAAAAACAAACAAACAAACAAAAAACTCAGGTCACATTTGGGAGACTTATATACGATACAAGCTTCTTTATAAGACTTAAAAATATATTTGTAGAATTAGTATATACATACAAAGTGCTGTTTCAACCTTAATAATACGGATAAATATCTAGAGCTACTAGAAACAGCCCAGCACAAACTTTGGGCTGGGCCACATTCCTAAAGGCCCAGCACGAACTTTGGACTAGGCTGTTTTATTTTAAACCTGTTTTTGTTTTTTTTTTTTGAGTTGGAGTCTCACTCTGTCACCCGGACTGGAGTGCAGTGGCCGCTCCTGGCCACCTCAGCCTCAACCTGCTAGGCTCCAGCGATCCTTCCGCCACAGCTTTCCGAGTAGCCGGAATTATAGGCATGCGCTACCACGCCCGGGTGATTTTTTGATTTACTGTAGAGATGAGGTCTCGCTGCCCAGGCAGGTCTCAAACCCGCGGGCTCAGGCAATCCACTCACCTCAGCCTCCCAAAGGCGCGGGATTACAGGCTGAGCCACCGAGTCTGGCTTAAACTTGTTTTTAGCTACAGTTAGTATAGGGTTTTTTCTACTTATTATAGAAATTGAATTTATTTTATTCATAGAAAGTATTGTAGAATAGGTTATGCTACATCAGTGAATTATGTCAGTTCAAGCATGATCAAACATGATATTTTGAGGTTTAATAAGAATATAGCTAACTTTAGAAATTACATTGTTTCCATTTTCTACATTTGCGGTTTTGGCTTTAATACAATTTATAGTTTATATTTGGGTTTTATTTTTTAGAAGCGTTATTGCTGATGATCAGGATTAGGAATTAGAAACTTTTATAAAAGTTAAAATAAGCCGGGCTCGGTGGCTCAGCCTATAATCCCATGCCTTTGGGAGGCTGAGGTGAGTGCACTGCCTGAGCCCGCGGGTTCGAGACCCACCTGGGCAGCGAGACCTCATCTCTACAATAAATCAAAAATCAGCCGGGCGTGGCAGCGCACCTGTAATTCCGGCTACTCAGAAGGCTGAGGCGGAAGGATCGCCGGAGCCCAGCAGGTCGAGGCTGCGGTGGCCGGGAGTGGCCACTGCACTCCAGTCTGGGCGACAGAGTGAAACTCCAACTAAAAAAAAAAAAAAAAGTTAAAATAGATTTATAGGATTTTGAAACAGCCATTTTATTAAGAGATTGTAATCTATTGTTCCCAGAAACGGCCCAACATGATCTTTTGAGTGGGCCACATTCCTTAGGAATTGGTTTGGGCTATAATTAAGAGTTTCTATAGTGTAGGTAAAATTAACGTAAAATAGAGAGGAATTGGGATTTAGGTTGGTTATTAGGTGTTGCGTATGCACAGATTTTAAAAGTTATCGATTATTAGAATATTATAATATTAAAATTGTTGTATTGCTTTTGAAAAATATTAACTAAGCATGAGGAACAGTGAGATCGTTTTGGGATCCTCATTCATCATGCTTGGGAAAACACCTGGTGGGTGAGGGACACCCCCCCCATCCACCTGGCTCTATATTCATGTAAATGTCTTGTGATTTAATTGGGATTGCCCTTCCTCATACTCCAGGAAACACCTGGTGGGTGAGGGATGCCCCTCATTCACCTCGCTTTGTGTTCATATAAAAGTTTTGTGATTTAATTGGGATTGTTCTTCCTCATGCCTGAGGAAACAACTGGTGGGTGGGGGACGCCCCTCCTGCACCTGGCTTTGTGTTCATGTGAAAGACTTGTGAGACCGTCTGTGTAAAATTTGGGGATAAATACCCGCTGTAACTTCCAATAAATGGCTTCTGCTCAATTCATTAAACAGTTGTCCACTTTCTTTCTCTTTATATCTACCCCTCCATCTTTCTTTCTTTTAATATCTATCCTTCCTACAAAATCAGCTTCTACACTAGACAGAGTTCAATCTCTTTCTTTCTCCCCCCCCTTCTTTCTCTTTATTTCTCCAGAATAATCGCCAACACCAACACACCTACGCAGGGATATCCTAAATCTCTCTGCTGGGGCTGGCCTCCCGCACAACCCCCTCGGGTTCCCTCCCACTCTGGGAGGAGCTTTTCTGTCCTCTCAA
The DNA here is from genome assembly GCA_027257055.1 of Cephalopachus bancanus. Taxonomy (NCBI): domain Eukaryota; kingdom Metazoa; phylum Chordata; class Mammalia; order Primates; family Tarsiidae; genus Cephalopachus; species Cephalopachus bancanus. The sequence goes on from JAPVLO010000633.1 coordinate 945,132, forward strand.
TAAATTCTGCTTTCCCACCCTCCCCCCACCATAAAAAAGGAGCTCAGGAGATATGTCAGCCTCCTTCTCTTACTGGACAGTGTCATTAGCAGCAATATGACGTTCTTCCTGTTGTCTAACTTCAACCACTCTTGCGGCATCCGTCCACTCTTTTTCTAATGTTTTAACTATATTGTACATAGCTAACTCTTAATTAACCTCAGTAGTTATATTATCTGTTGTTTGTATATGTATTAGTCCTGACTTCTTTTTTGAACTGTCTAGTGCCCTTTTGGGCTCCCCATAGGTATGCCAAATACTCACTGACCTCCCCAGGGGATAATGAATAATGGAAAACCAAAGAAACTGAAATTTTCCTTCCTGGCCACCTTTTTACTAACATTACTAGCAAGCAATAAGAGTTTCATTTCACTCCTGCCTTGTCTAGCAAAGGTGCTAGTAAGCAGGGAAACAACAGAAATGGGTAGAACTGGGAAGAAAATACAAGCAATAGAACTAAATAATCAACAGCTACCAATGGGACATCTAGAGGTGGCTGACACAGATTTGGCACTAGATCAGTAAGAATAAGCTCAGGCCACTTCCTCCATGCAACTCCTCCCTCTGCTGAGTCAATTTGGGAAACTCTTCCTACATCCTTACCTGAGGGCAGCTTTGCTGTCTGGACGTTAAGAAAAGTGGTTGGTGGGAAGTTTGCTTGAAGATTAATAAAGCTGGGGGAGGGTTTTGCTGTACAAAAAGGCACAGTGTTACCTTCCTTTTTGGCTGGAACTAAATCAGAGCTCATTCCAACAAGGGATGGTCTTTTTTTTTTTTTTTTGAGTCGAAGTTTCACTCTGTTGTCCAAGCTAGAGTGCAGTAACTCACTGCTCACAACCACCACAGCCTCGACCTACAGACATGTGCCACCATGCCCAGCTAATTTTTTTATTTATTGTAGAGACAAGGTCTCGCCATGTTGCTTAGGTTGGTCTCAAACCCGTAGGCTCAGGCAATCCTCTCTCCTCAGCCTCCCAAAGTTCTCAGATTACAGGTATGAGTAACCGCGCCTAGCTGGGATAGCCTTTCCAATGAGATCTCTGTGCCAGTTCTATGAAAGCAGGTGATGAGTCCCTACCCTGAATATTATAAATCAGAAAGATGCATAAGACAGAAAAGAAACCATAATAGGACTAAGGGAAACCAAGCAGGAGTGGGATGATCTAAAATCTAATTTGCTATACATTTTTACAAGTTCTGATACTCACTACATGCTTACTTACCACTGTACTAGGGCATACACAAGACAGGTAAGACATGGTTTCTTAGGTGTTTAATCATCTTGTTAGGGAGACAAATCAGACACAGACAAAACAGTGACATAAGAACATTAAGGGCAAAAACAATGAGGTGATAGCCTGGGGTGAAAATAAGGCCTTTCATCTGTCAGTTATACTAAGTATGTGATTAAATGTAAAAATGAATGTTTTAGAAAAGGGAGACGATATCAATACAATTATAACAGAGAAGGCTCCACACAGGTGGAGGATATTTATTGAACCTCGAAAACATGAGAAGCCAGACCACACTTGTGAGACCACAATCAACCCCTCTCCCCAACAAGGACTGGCCTGTGACCCAATACATGCCAATCATGGTATCTCCCTCCACCCTCCACTTGACAGCTATGACTGATCCATGGAGTCAGCATATGATGTAGGTTGAGCCGGAGTCATTCCCTGGGATTAGTGCATGGATTCTGTGTCAAAGAAATGTCCTTTCTTCTGATTTGCCATGCTGGGATAATGTAAAGTTGGGCCCCATGAAGGCTATTAAATTTGACCAGTGTAACATGAGACGCAGATAAAAGCAAGAGATTAGAGACAAGAGGGAGGGCAGGAGGGAGAGAGATGGTTAGACAGATCCCAACAGGCACTGAGCCTCCGAGGGCCGTGGTTTTTGCAGCTCTTCCAATTATTCTTGGAGCTGCCTCAGTGTCTCTCCCAACTGCACAAGCCCCTGAGTTACCTTTTTTACTTGAGGGAGTTTGAGTTGAGGCTCTGTCACAGTAACAATCACATTCGGACATGTTGGATCTGGGGTGAGAGTAGGAAATCCAAATAGAAATACCCAGAAAAACAGCAAGAGAGATGGCACTGAGCTCAGGGAAAAGGTCAGACTGCCAGGCCAACCACAAAAGGAGGATGGAGAAGCTACAAAAATAAATGAGATCTCCAAGGTAAAAAACTGAAAGAAAAATCTGGAGCTTTGAGGAACTCCTCCTCAGGAGTCTGGAAGATGAAAAGGAATGGTGAAGGAGACAGAAGAGCAGTGGATAGAAAAGCAGACAGCTGAGACTAGGAAAGAATTAAAGGGCTTGGGACAGTGGCAGTTAATAATTCAGTCATCACGAGATGAATAAAGGACAGAAAAATGAAATTCATGTTTATTCACACACATAAGAAATATCTAAGTGCCTACTATACCATAGTGTGCTAAACAGATGTGGTCACTACTGTCCTGGATCTGACAGTCTTGCAACATAGACAGTCATTAAGTGATCAAGCACACACATAATGGCACTTCAGTAAGTGTTGTCAGAGCACTAGGATAACCCCCTCGGGTCCCCTCCCACTGTGGGAGCTTTTTCTGTCCTCTCAATAAATCCTGCTTCCTAAAACAACAACAATAACAAAAAAAACACTTGACCTATCTGTGGCGCTGGGGAATATGTCCATAGGAAGTGATATCTCAGCTGGAATCTGGGGAATATAAAGAAGGGGGTTCTTCATGAAAAACAAGCCTGGGACAGAGGTGTGACAAGCAGGTCTATGAATGAAGATGTCTTATTCTTGTCCTTTACTCAGTAACAGAGGGAGTGGCCTGGGAAGAGGAAGAAGTGCTCACATGGGGGTGCCTGGCTGAGGTGCTTTCTGTCTGGAAGGTCACTGAGCCCAAGAAAACTGACATCTGTTAAGTTCTGTGTCAGTTACTCTTGGTAAGAGAAATCTGGGTTTTATTGCACTAGGTTTGCAGGTTTGTCAGGCTCTTCTATAGGTCTTCCATCTTCTTCTGCCTCCTGCTCCAGAGTCATCAGTCGTCAGACAGCCTATGCAGAGTGTGGTAAGGAGACAGAAGCTGAAACTCGAGTCTAAGATTCTTCTCACCATTTGAAAAATGTGTCAGTTTCCATGCAAATGCACTTCTAAATAATTTGAGCCCACTGGGCAGGGAGGCCCACACCTGAAATCCCAGCACTTTGGGAGGCAGAGGCGAGAGGACTGCCTGAACCCAAGGGTTCGAGACCAGCCCGGGCAACATGGCAAGATCTCATGTCTACAATAAATGAAAAAACTAGCCAGGTATGGTAGCACATGCCGGTGGTTCCAGCCACTTGGAAGACTGAGACAGAAGGATCACCTGAGCCCAGGCTGTGGTGGCCGTGAATATGCCATTGCACTCCAGCCTGGGCGACAGAGTGAGACTATGACTCAAAAAGAAAATAAACAATAATATTAATACTACTACTAATAATAATTTGAGCCCTCCTGGACATATGAGAAGACATTTTCTATTGGTTTATAAGGCTTGAAGAATGCTTTACACACAATCTATACTAAAAAAAAATTTCTGACTAGACAGTGTATAATAGAGAATGAGGTTGGAAAGCAACAAAAAGGAGGCAGAACAGACAAAATAATAATAAAAGGTGCTTTACATACAGTTTCATATATTTCTTACAATGACCCCTGAAGTAGGTAGCTTTATTCATATTTTACTTGAGGAATCTTAAGTTAGGAAATTTTCTCAAGATTCCAGTTAGTATGTGGCACTGCTGGACTTAAATCTAGCCCTCTGAAGTCATGCACTTTACCATTGTGCTATATACTCTGTGAAAAGAGCTAGTTGATTTATGTCCAAGCTATGGTGTGGTAGGTCTCTCAGATGAAGTAATCTACTCCACCTGCAGTTAAGTAGTAGGCTCTAGAGTCATTTCTTTGGCCGCCAGTGGGACTGTCCCACTCAAACTGAGTTGTTCACTCTAGTTAACACCACCTCTTCTGAGATCCCTGTATATATTCTTGTTCAAAGTATTAAGAGGATATACAAAGGAAGAATATTAAACTCATTCATCAAATAATTATTGAGCAGCTACTATTTAACAGATCCAATGTTAGGTACTCACTAGGAATACAATGCTTCCATTTAGTGGGGAATGCAGACCCAGATACTTCCCATTTAATAGGGGGAAAAAAAAACCATACATGCAACTAGAATCATTCTTCCAAACGCTGAGAAGTTAAGGAGGTCTGGGTTTTAAAGGAGGGGAAGCAGGGCCTCTGACACACACGTTTTCTGTTAGGATGACTAGTGTGTTGCTCCATCTGAACACCAACAGGTGTGGTGCCTGGGAAAAAAAATCATAATATCACATGATCAACAACACATGCTAGTATTTTCACTATTGATAATTTCAGAAGTTATCTCCAGCAGATCTCAGGCTGTTCCAATTAATGGAGGCAGAAGTTTGAAAGGGTGTACTCTGTTTCAGGGGTTCCCAACTCTGGGGTGTGGATGGGTACCTATCCCTGGCCTGTTACGAATCAGTAGCACAGCATGAGGTCAGCAGCTGGCAAGTGGAGCTCCGTTTGCTGTCAGAATAGCAGCGGCATTAGATTCTCATATAAGCACGAACTATTGCGAACTGCACTTGTGAGGGATCTAGGTTGCACGCTCCTTATGAGAATCTAATGCCTGATGATGCCCGCCTTCCCTCCCCTCCAACACCCCCAGACGGTGGAAAAATTGTCTTCCACGAAACCGATCCCTGGTGCCAAAAAGGTTGGGAACTGTTGCTCTATTTCATGGCCAAACTTAAGTAACTGTTTTTGAATTGTTCGCGCTCTCTTGGCCAGATCAGAATATAATAGAAACGTATTGCTTCCTCTTTTTTGGGGGGAGATAGGGTCTCACTCTGTATCCCAGGCTGAAGTGCACTGGCGCAATCCTGGTTCACTGCAGTCTCGGCCTCCCAAGTAGTCAAGACTACAGGCGCTTGCCACCACGTCCGGCTAATTTTTAAAAATTTTTTGTAGAGGCGAGGTCTCCCTATGTTGCCCAGGCTGCAAAGTACTAATTTAACCAAGCCCAAACCTTAAGAGTCTCCAACGAACGGGCAATTACTCTCCGTGTTCTCTGTGTAAGGTCCGCAGTATCAGTCCTTTTCCTGTCCTGTATGATAATTTTAAAACTGTGGCTTCCTATCATCTCTAACGGATCAGATGTGAAGAGAGCAGAAGAGGGATGGATGTGGGGAAAGAAAATCTCAAAAGCACTTCGGGGAATACTTAAGAAAATGTTTTAGATAGGACGACTGGGAGGAAACGCAAGCCTTCTCCCTCCAGTCCGGCTCACAGCCTCAGTAGAAATTACTTGCCTAAAAAGGGAAAAGTCCATACACAGTAACTGGCCCAGAGGCGAGAAACCACAACTCCCAGTGTGCTCCGAAAAAGGGACCGCCACCGCCCATCCTGGCCGGAACGGACTACAACTCCCACTTCAACCTACACCGAACCCACCAGGGCTTTCCCCAGCGGCCGGCTGAAGTCCCGCCGCTTCACCTCGTTGCTAAGGCTGGAACAAAGGAGTGGAACTGCCACGCCTTTCTCGACCTTCACGGTCCGACAGCAGCGGAGTCGCAATACGCAATTTAACAATTCTCACCTGCGGTGCCGATGGAATGCCTCAACCCCAGTACCCACCCCTGCAGCTGATACGCATGCGCAGTGGCCTGCTAGCCACGGCCTGAGCCTTGGCGCCTGCGCAGATGTTCTCGTCGCACGCGGCCGGGAGCGGCCACCCTACGGCGCAAGCGCCAGTGCCTTCCTAGCGCCATCTTCGCGTTCTCTCTATCTAGCTTGCTATGCCGTTCTTGCGTAGGGGGCGGGACGAAGGTTGTCAATTGGCCTGTTTTCGTGTCAGTCAATGAGATGGATGCGGTGATTGGCGGCAACCCGGAGGGTAGTAGGTTGAGGTGTAAGCCCTGAGGAGGCAGCGTTTTCTCGGCTTCTGTCTGGTTCTCTCTCTCCAGAAGGTTCTGCCGTTCCTCCAGCTCTGGGTTCTCGGCTTTGCATCGCGCCGCCATGATGGGCCATCGTCCCGTGCTTGTGCTCAGTGAGTTCTGGGAAAGCCGGGGGAGGGACTACCTTTTCGTTCTCTCTCCGCACTTTTCAGTGTTGCCCCAGCCCCGTCCCGCCCTGACCCGGCCACTGAGCCTTCGGCCGTCGTCTTCACTTTGGAAACCCCGTCTCCCACTTTCCTCTTTTCTCTTAACCTATTCTCCTAAGTTCACAAACGCAAACCGACCTTTCCTTCACCGAGCCGCTAGTCTTTCACGTGCTGGTCTTGGGAAGCGCTTCTTCCATGTTCAGTTCTCCTGCCCCCGGCCGTCCACCCCTACGGCTGCACGAATAATGTTTTCTTGGGCCTGGCTTCATATCCTTGCCCCATCGCTAGGTAGCGGTAATTTAAATGTTTCTATCTTGTTAAGGAGTTTGTTAGTGGTTCCTCGTAGAAATGTGAGGGCTAGATAAGTAGGTGAACTATTTAAAAAAGAGTGTCTGGCAAGTAGCAAGTGGTATCCTTGGTCACCTTACCTGACATTTCTTTTCGGTAACGGTCGTTCAGCATTCTCTGTTCCCGAAGGAACCGTACTTGCCTCACTGATCTTCGATGGAACCGTTCCCTCGGTGTCTCCCGCGTTGTAATCTTTGCCACTAACCAGCTGAGGTTCCCCAAATTTCTCATTGGTTATTTTTTCCCTTTGGGAATATCCCTTATTTTTTTCTGACTGATGAGCATCACCTCCATTGTCCCCCTTTGGTATGTGTTCATTCTGTGTATAACTTGTGTCTTACCTGCGGAATCTCCTAGTATGTCTGACCAGCCATTTCTCACTCACCGTCTTCTGTATACTGAATGTTGTTCAGAGTTTTTGTTCATTATCCCTGTACCTTTTTAGGAAAAAAAAAAAAAAAAAAAACTCTGGGACAGACGGACAAAAAAACCTTGTTCTTTTTGATGGAATGTGGGTCTGTGCAGGTTTTTGGCTACCAATGCCTGAGACAAATGTAAATCCTGAGGGTTGTGGGTGTCTAGATTTTATTGGACTGGATTGAAAGATTTACCGAAAACTGTAGGGGAATGTCTGATTTAGAGAAGGGAGAGAAATAAGCATCATGTTGGTTTGGTTCTCACCGCTGGCTTGTCTTGGTTGAGAAGCCCTGGGATAAATGGTACATTTGTAAAACTCTTTTCAGGTCTGCATTAATCTCTGGCCTTAGTGGCTGTAACTGACCAGGCTCCCAGTTAAAAATCATAGGGGCATTCTTACTAGATCCAATTGTGTGTGGCTATAAAATTTATCTTGCAAATTGGGACTCTTTTGAGAGTATGTTCTAATTCCACAGAATACTGTGGGGGCTGTATCAGTAATTACGCTGCAAATGTCAGTATAATTCCCCCTTTCTATGCAGAAAAATGTGAACCCCCAAACTCTCTCCCTGTGTACTCAAAGCAATGATTGGTCATTTCTTAGGGTCACCAACACTTTGGTAGTTATGGATTTTTTCCCCCAGAAAAACATTACAGTATCTTATTTTCTCTCTTTGACATAATCTCACCATGCCCAGCTAATTTTGGGGTTTTTTTTTGAGGTTATGAATCCCAGCTTTAAATACATGAAGAGTTGGTTAGAGGAAAAGTATCGATCAAGATTCCAACATTGAACCATTGCGGGTTGATTCTTACCAGGAGTTGAAATAAAAAATAAATAGCCATAAGTACATATGTTTACTTTTTAATAGTTTTTTTTGGAGTATGGTTGATGTATAATAAACAGTACATATTTAAAGGGTACAGTTTGATAAACTTTGATCTATGGATAAACCATGAAACCTGTTGCTTAATTTTTATTTTCAAAGGCTAAGGAATAAATAGCTTGTATTCAGTGGGACAATTCTGGACTGTTGACTTCTATTTTTATCTATTTTAGGTCAGAACACAAAGCGTGAATCTGGAAGAAAAGTTCAGTCTGGAAACATCAATGCTGCTAAGGTAGGGTTGCATATCTTTTACGTATTTATAGTAGTTTGGTCTTGGTGTTTCTGGACTTCCAAGTGTGTAATTAGGCAGGGGAAAAGTTGGCCTCTTTTCAGGACATTTCCCTGATGATGGTAGAAGAGAAGCCTTCCCCATCAGATTTAGGATTAATAATCTTCTTATATTAATCTACACATAATTCTTTTGCTGTATTTTGTTTTATGATGTTCTATCTTTCTGTCACGCTAGACTGAGTTACTTGAGGGGAAAGACTATTAATTTCCTTTTGTATTGCTTTTGCACACCATAGATCCTGTATCAGTATTCAGTAACTGTCTTTTGTTTTTGTTTTGTTTGTTTGAGTGGGGGTCTCACTCTGTTGCCCAGGATTGAGTGCCATGGCATGATGAAGGCTTACCACAGCCTCGACCTCCTGGGCTCAGGCAATCCTTCTGCCTCATCCTCCTGAGTAACCAGGATTACAGGCTCATGCCACCATGCCCAGCTAAATTTTGGGGTTTTTTTGTAGAGACAAGGCCTTGCTGTGTTGCCCAGCCTGCTCTCAAATTCTTGGACTCAAGCAATCTTCCCGCCTGGCCTCCCAAAGTGCTAAGGATTACAGGTGTGAGCCACTAGCCTGGCCAGTAAATGTCTCTTGAGTGAAATAATGGAAGTAGCCCTATATCTGATGGAGGGTGATGTGGAGGCAGCTGTCATGGAAAGAAATGCCAAGACATGAGTTTCCAGTAATTTGGACTGCTGGGAAACTGAAGCTTTCGGAGGCATTTCCTCTTTTATCTTGTGAAAAGTCATTTTTTTATCTGTCAACCCTGAAAGCATTTGGTGGGGGGACAAAAACAGAAGCTAGCTACATAGCATGCTTTAAAGTGGTTGCTGGCTGGGCACAGTGGCTCACGCCTATAATCCCAGCATCTTGGGTGACTGAGGTGAGAGGATTGCCTGAGCCCAGGGATTGGAGATCAGCCTGGGAGACTTTGCGAGACCTCATCTCTACAAAAAATTAGCTAGTCATGGTGGTGCTCACCTGTGGTTCCAGATACTTGGAAGGGAGGTGGAAGGATCACCTGAGCCCAGCATTTTGAGGCTGTGTAGTCTGTGAGCGTGTTGTTGCACTCCAGTCTGGGTGACAGAGTGAGACTCCAACTTAAAAAAGTAAATAAAGTGGTTGCCAACTCTGCTTTAGGGGTGTCATTGTTAAAACACTGGCTCTGCAGGTTGCTCATGCTCCCCTTCCCTAATATGCCAACATGCTTACAGTGTTCTCTGATTTGTACTTACATGTTTTGTGTTTCCTTTCCATTAGACAATTGCAGATATCATCCGGACTTGTTTGGGACCCAAGTCCATGATGAAGGTGGGCTTATTGATGAGTGAAACACTTGAACTACCATTTTTTTCTTTCTGTTTTCTAGGACACTTTAAATACAACTTTTGCTTTTGTCTTAGATGCTGTTGGACCCAATGGGAGGCATCGTGATGACCAACGATGGCAATGCCATTCTTCGAGAGGTTTGTTATTTTCATTTGCTTTCTAACAGTTTTATAAACATAAAGGACCCTTCGAGGTAGACATTAGATGGTGATTAGTTTCTCAGGGCTGCTATAACAAATTAGCACATTCTGATTGTCTTAAAACCAACAGAAGCTTATTGTCTTATAGCATAAAGCTAGAAGTCTGAACTCAAGGTGTCAGTAGGGCTGTGCTTCTTCTGAAGGCTCTAGGTAAAAATCCTAGAAGCTAGAAGACTTTTTTTTTTTTTTTTTTTTGAGTTGGAGTCTCACTCTGTAGCCCAGGCTGGAGGGCAGTGGCACGCTCCCAGCCACTGTAACCTCGACCTGCTGGGCTCTGGCGATTCTTCCGCCTCAGCCTTCGAGTAGCTGGAACTACAGGTGCACACTACCACGCCTGGCTGATTTTTTGATTTATTGTAGAGATGAGGTCTTGCCAAGTTGCCCAGGCGGGTCTCGAACCCGTGGGCTTAGGTAATCCACTCACCTCAGCCTCCCAAAGGCGCGGGATTGCAGGCTGAGCCACCGAGCCCAGCTCTGCCTCAGTCTTTATATGACTTTCTCTTTGTGTGTCTATAAGGAGATTTGGGGCCCACCCTAATTCAGTATCATCTTATCCTGGCTTGATTGCATTTGCAAAGACCCTACAGTATTTCCAAATAAAGTTAGATTTACTTTTTATTTCCAAATAAAGTTAGATTCTGCTTTTTTTTTTCCCCAAAAGAAAAGGAGTTGTAAAGGTGGTTTACTTAAGATATTTTGGGTGCCATTTTCGATCTTTCAAGGTATTGTAAAGCAATAAAGGGAAAGGAAATATGTATGGAAACAAGGAGCTCAAGTGTTAGAACAAATAAGTTAAGAGTCTATTTTTTTTTTTTTTAGATTCAAGTTCAGCATCCAGCAGCCAAGTCCATGATCGAAATTAGCCGGACCCAGGATGAAGAGGTTGGCGATGGGACCACATCAGTAATTATTCTTGGTAAGAGGAGAGTGGAAGATTGATAAGGAAAATTAAAAATAACATCTGTATCATATTTTAAGAAGAAAATTCTGTTACCAAGCCACTAAATACAAATATTTAAATAGCTTGTTGGTAATTTTCTATATATTATTTCCAACTGGATATAAAACATGAATAGGATGAGCTGTGGTATGTACAGGATCATATGTACAGCTTGAGCTATGCAAATGTGGCTTAAGAAAATGCATTCGATTCTCCTTATTCACTATAAATTGTATTTTTTTCTTTTATTTTAAAGATGTGGGGTACAGGTCCCCTCCCACGGTGGGAGCTTTTCTGTCCTCTCAATAGATCCTGCTTTAAAAAAAAAAGATGGGTACGATTCAGGGTTTGGTATACAAGTGTTTATTATGCCGGTACCCTTGTTGATGAGGTATGCTTCTCCCTCCCCTGGCAGTTTCCCTCAACTCCCAATAAGTTATATTTTATAAACTCTCCACAAACACTGAAGTGGCAAATACTAAAGCATTGCTTCTAGAGGAAACCATTGCCTCGGGGTTAGAGTCAGGTTGCTGTAAGCCTCTGGTTACATTTTCATCAACTGATAAATACATACCTTATTGAATGTGTTTTCTGATTTGAAGAAATCTGTTTAATTCATTAACATTAAACACATGCTCACCTAATACATATTTTCTCAGTAAGGCACATCATGGTCTTCTTCCACTGAGGAACACTAGACAGCACTTGAATACTACAATTGGGAGCCATTTTAAATACTGAAATCAGCCAGGTGCAGTGGCTCATGCCTGTAATCCTAACACTGTTGGAGGCGTCCTTTTGCCTACAGATTCGAGACCCGCCTGGGCAACTTGGTGAGACCTCATCTCTACAATAAATAAAAAATTAGCTGGGCGTGGTAACACGCGCTTGTAATTCCAGCTACTTGGAAGGCTGAGGCGGAAGGATTGCCAGAGCCCCAGCAGGTCGAGGCTGCGGTGGCCGGGAGCATGCCACTGCACTCCAGTCTGGGCGACAGAGTGAGACTCCAACTCAAAAATATCAAAAATAAAAGAAAGTCACAAATACTGATTTTGGCCACAAAGTTTAGCAGATGGGTGACTTCACAAATAAGAAATGACATCTCGAGAATAAGCCTTGACTGTACAAATATACTTTCTATTTTCTGTAGAATCATAAAGTATAATTTCTGAAAACTTGATCTGTTGCCTTTATTGTATAAATTTTAAGTTGAAGGTAAAATTTTTATAATGGAAACATTGATTCCTGCCCCCCAACGTTGATTTTTTTTAAATCTGATTGCACGCCAGGCGCAATGGCTCATGCCTATAATCCCAGCACTTTGGGAGGCAGAGGTGAGAGGATTGCCTGAGCCCATGGGTTCGAGACCAACCCGGGCAACTTGGCGAGACGTCACCTCTACAATAAATCAAAAAATTAACCAGATGTGGTGACATGTGCCTGTAGTTCCATCTGCTTGGAAGGCTGAAGTGGAAGGATCACCTGAGTCCAGCGGGTCGAGGCTGCAGTGGCCGTGAGCATGCCACTGCACTCCAGCCTGGGCAACACAGTGAGACTCTGACTCAAAAATAAATAAATAAATAAATAAAAGCCATGTCTTTCACTGCAAGGAGCAGAAAGCTCAACTCACAATGGCCTGAAAGAGAAAAGAGATTGTTTCATCCTTCAAACAATGGAAGTAGAACAGGGTTTAGAATGGGACAATTTAGGAGTTCAACAATTTGTTCAAAAAGTTCTCTGTTTTTCTTCTCTCTGCCATCCACAGTGAGAGTTTCCACCTAGGACTTGCCCCTGTTTTAGTCTCAGGAGTGGCTTTCCTGTGGGACCACAAATACCTTCCATTCTTATCTAGTAGAGAGGAAGTTTGTGTTTCTGGAAGCAACTAGTAAATTTATGCAAACTGACCTGAATTAGGCCAGCACCCACCACTGGGTTTTGGGGGGTTTTTTTGAGTTGGAGTCTCACTCTGTCACCCAGACTGGAGTGCAGTGACATGCTCCTGGCCATTGCAGCCTCGACCTGCTGGAATCTGTCAATCCTTCCGCCTCAGCCTCCAAGTAACCGGAACTACAGGCGCACGCTACCACGCCTGGCTAATTTTTTATTTATTGTAAAGACGAGGTCTCACCAATTTGCCTTGGTGGGTCTCAAACCCATGGGCTCAGGCAATCCACTCGCCTCGGCCTCCCAAAGTGCTGGGATTACAGGCTGAGCCACTGAGCCCCGCCTGTTTTTTGATTTATTATAGAGATGAGGTCTCACCAAATTGCCCAGGCTGGTTTCAAACCCCTGAGCTCAGGCAGTCCTCTCGCCTTGGCCTCCCAATGTGCTGTGATTACAGGCTTGAGCCACCGCACCCAGCTACATTTGTGTACATTTTAAAAATCATGGCAGTAAATAGATAATACAAACAATTTGTTCAAAAGACTTTTGGCATAAGGCATTTCTCTAAACTTTTTTAAAGATAGGTTGTTGTGTTGGTATCTATGTATGTAGTAATTATTTTGCGTGTATATTAATTAGTAAATATACATTTAAAAAGTAGAAGACTTAGCCGGGCTCGGTGGCTCAGCCTGTAATCCCGCGCCTTTGGGAGCTGAGGTGAGTGGATTGCCTGAGCCCGCGGGTTCGAGACCCGCCTGGGCAGCGAGACCTCATCTCTACAGTAAATCAAAAAATCAGCCAGATGCCTGTAATTCCCGCTACTTGGAAGGCTGAGGCGGAAGGATCGCGGGAGCCCAGCAGGTCGAGGCTGCGGTGACCGGGAGCGGCCACTGCACTCCAGTCTGGGCGACAGAGTGAGACGCCAACTCAAAAAAAAAAAAAAAAAAAAAGGTAGAGGGCTTTTGACATACTTTCTCATTGAGAGGTATGTGTTGGACATTTTTGTGTATAGTATAAGGTATTATGTTCTGTACCTATGTAGTATTAGGTACAAGGTTTGTGTGTTTGTTTTAGTAACAGCAGTTTGACTGTATTCTAAGGTGTTGAGGTTTTAATAAACAAGTCAGTTTTTTTTCCCTTTGTGTATTTTTCTATTTTAGAGTCTTTGGGGAAAATGCTTTTCTTTTTTTTTTTTTTTTTTAAAATTGGAGTCTCACTCTGTCGCCCAGATTGGAGTGCAGTGGCCGCTCCCGGCCACCACAGCCTCCACCTGCTGGGCTCCGGCGATCCTTCCGCCTCAGTCTTCCAGTAGCTGGAGCTACAGGTGTGTGCGACCACGCCCAGCAAATTTTTTATTTATTGTAGAGATGAGGTCTCGCCAAGTTGCCCAGGCAGGTCACGAACCTGCGGGCTCAGGCAGTCCACTCACCGCAGCCTCCCAAAGGTGGGGGATTACAGGCTGAGCCCAGCTTGATTTTTTTGGTTTATTGTAGAGATAAGGTCTCGCTGCCCAGGCGGGTCTTGAACCCACGGGCTCAGGCAGTTCACTCACCTCAGCCTCCCAAAGGCACGGGATTACAGGCTGAGCCACTGAGCCCGGCTGCTTTTCTTTTTGTAAAGGAAACTGATGACAAATATTTAGTTAGGAAGATCAAGAAAATAAGTAAACCCTGGGATCAATCTTTGATCATTTATTTTATTTATTTTTATTGGCTGGGCTCAATGACTCAGCCTGTAATCCCAGCACTTTGGGAGGCCAAGGCGAGTGGATTGCCTGAGCCCACAGGTTCGAGACCAATCCAGAACACTTAGCAAGACCTCTACAATAAATCAAAAATTAACTGAGTGTGGTAGCACACACCTGTAGTTCCGGCTACTTGGAAGACTGAGGTGGGAGGATTGCCAGAACCCAGAAGGTTGACGCTGGGGTGGTGAGCATTTGTGCCACCGCACTCCAGCCTGGGCAATGGAATGAGACTCCAACTCAAAAGAAAAAAAATTATTTTTGTTTTTGGTGCCAGAATTCAGATACAGACCAAGGTTGCCCTGGCCATAACGCAGGGTACTAACCACTAACGATCACGGCCAGGATGAATTTAACAGCCAAATGATAAACCTGTTGGGAGAACCTGTTTTGGGGGGAAAATATGGTATTTTCTAGAAGTATAATAAAGTTATCTTGATAGCCACCTACCTTTTAAAGCATTGCTGTGGTTTTTTTCAGCGGGGGAAATGCTGTCTGTGGCTGAGCACTTCCTAGAGCAGCAGATGCACCCAACAGTGGTGATCAGTGCTTACCGCAAGGCATTGGATGATATGATCAGCACCCTAAAGAAAATCAGGTATTGGGCAGAGGGGCCAGAAATGGATGGTATCACATATGAGAGACCTGGAAAACTGACCGATCTGTTCTTAGGTAGTGAAGAAAGGCCAGGTCCAGCTCTTTAACACACATACACACAATGTTACATGCTATTAGTAAGTTTCCATGTCAGGCACTGCTGTGGAAAATGTATAGGAAGTGAAATAGGCCTACCTTCCAAGTTTTAGATTCTCTAGGGGGAATGTGTTAAGGAGTTAGATAAATGCAATGATTTGGGACTTTGTATTAAGGTGCTAGATAGAAGCCTGGACAACATAGTGAGACCCCCATCTCTACAAAAAAAAAAGCTAGATGTGGTGGCGTGTGCCTGTAGTCCAGTGACTCAGGAGGCTGAGGTGGGAGGATCGCTTGAGCACAGGAGTTCAAGGCTACGGTGAGTTATGATTATACTGCTGTGCTCCAGCCTGGGTGATAGCGAGACCCTGTCTCTGGGGGAAAAAAAGAAAAGATGCTAGATAGAATTTGCTGTTCAAATTGGATGGTACAAACTGGTGATGTAATATCAACAGAAGCTCTTAACAAGCTGAGTGCAGTGGCTCATGACTGTAATACCAGCGCTTTTGAAGGCTGAGTTGGAAGGCTCACTTGAGTCCAGGAATTGAAGACCAGCCTAGGCAACATGCGATCTTGTATCTACAGAAAATCAAGAATTTAGCCAGGCTTGGTGGCACGTGCCTGTAGTTCCAGCTACTTGGGAGACTGAGGTGGAAGAATTACCTGGTCCCAGGAGTTGGTGGTTGTGTTGAGCTATGGTTGTACCACTGTACTCCAGCTTACAGTTGGCAAGTTATGGGAGTTACGGGGATAAGGTTTCACAGAAAAATAATTTGTCTTGATCTGAGTTGTAGAAGTTGAAGAGTGTGTTTGGTTGGAGCAGAAGAAACATTTTCCTGCAAGTTTTGTAAGCTACCAGGCATGGGAACAGATTGCTCAGGGAATTAAAGCGCCTCCCAGGGATAAATTAGTTGTAATCTTGCTGAAAGGCAGAGGATAGACAGAGATTACTTTTTTCTTTTTTTTCTCGGAGTCAGCTCAATCACTCTGTCGCCCAGGCTGGCGTGCAGTGGCATGCTCACAGCCACAGCAGCCTTGACCTGCTGGCCTCAGGAGATCCTTCCACTTCAGCCTTCCAAGTAGCTGGAACTACAGGTGTGTACCACCACGCCCAGCTAATTTTTTGATTTATTGTAGAGATGAGATCTCGTCATGCAGGTCTCAAACCCATGGGCTCAGGCTCACCTCCACCTCCCCAAGTGCTCGATTGCAGGTGTGAGCCATCACCCCTGGCTTTGTTTTTTGTTTTGTTTTGTTTTAATAGGATCTCACTCAGGTTGAAGTGCAGTGGCACAATCATGACTCACTGCATTCTCGACCTCCTAGGCTCAGGCAATCCTTCTGCCTCAGCCTTCCAAGTAGCTGAGACTACAGTGTGTGCTACCATGCCCATCTAATTTTGATTCTTTGTAGAGAAGAGGTCACTGTGTCGTCCAAGCTGGTTTCAGACTCTTGGGCTCAGGCATCCTTATCTCAGCTTCCCAAAGTGCTGGGATTATAGGCATGAGCTGCCTGGTCCAAGATAATCTATTGGTGCTGCTTTTATTTTCCTACAAAGGAACATATCCCTCCATTCTGCCTCTTGGCCCATTATTATATAGTCACCAAGGTACAACTCAGGGGTTGTTGGTAAGTATCCAGGATGCCACTGAGCACATTACCTGGTCTTCTTTTCTTTAGTACCCCTGTTGACGTCAGTAACCGTGATATGATGCTGAACATCATCAACAGCTCCATTACAACGAAAGCAATCAGTCGATGGTCTTCATTGGCTTGCAACATTGCCCTGGATGCTGTCAAGACAGTACAGTTTGAGGAAAATGGTCGGAAGGAGATTGACATTAAAAAATATGCAAGAGTGGAAAAGGTAAACTTTTTCAGTGTGTGCTTTGGGGACAAATTATTTCCTAGCACAAATTTTCCCATTTCTGGAGGAAATAATTTTAAATCAGAGCTACATATCTTTAGTTAAAACTAGGAAGAGCTGCCTGGAAAATAGAAACCTAAAGAGTACCAAAGAGGAGTTCTGAAATAATTTTGTTACCTTCACTGCTATTCCTACACAAAATCTACAAGGGCAAGGAAAAGGTTTATTGGTGTCTCCATGTTCGTGTATTTGCATACATGTCTGTCCCTTGGTTAGAATAAAAACTTAACAAGGGACTCAATTGTATAATGCTAGTAAGCTCCAGAAAACTCTCTCCTGTTTCTCTATTAAAGATCCAAATGTAAGTTATAGTTTATGGCCAGTAGATGGAGCACCAAGCCTAAAATTCTGTGGGAATATCTTAGGGAAGTAGGAGAGGTCTGAGCCCATGTTATTTATTTATTTACTTATTTATTTACTTTTTTTTTTTTCTTTTGTTAGAGGCTGGGCCTCACTATGTTGCTCAGGCTAGCCTCGAACTGGCCTCAAGCGACCCTCCTGGCCTCAGCATCCTGAGTAGCTGGACCTTCAGGGAGAAGCCACTGCACCTGGCTTATAAACTTCTTCAATTCTTTTGTTGTGAGGAGCAGTGGCTCATGCCTCTAATTCCAACCCTTTGGGAGGCCAAGGCAAGAGGATTGCCTGAGTCCGGGGGTTCAAGACCAGCCTGGG
Organism: Cephalopachus bancanus; assembly: GCA_027257055.1. Classification (NCBI taxonomy): domain Eukaryota; kingdom Metazoa; phylum Chordata; class Mammalia; order Primates; family Tarsiidae; genus Cephalopachus; species Cephalopachus bancanus. Next base: position 962,664 of record JAPVLO010000633.1, read on the forward strand.
TAACTTGGCAAGACCTCATCACTGTAATAAATCAAAAAATCAGCCAGGCATTGTGGTGCATGCTTGTAGTTGCAGCTACTTGGAAGGCTGAGGCAGAAGGATCACCTGAGCCCAGCAAATCGATGCTGCAGTGGCCGTGGGCATGCCACTGCACTCTGGCCTGGGTGACAGAGTAATACTCTGACTCAAAAAAGAAAAAATATAGTTTATTTAGAAAGTAAATTAGAGAGAGATTCACCTCACCAAGACAGGAGAGGGGACCAAAGCTTAGAAAACTTGGTAACGGCCATAGCTCAGAGTACATGACCACACCGGAATCTAGTAAGGCAATAGCCAATGGTCCAAGATTGATATATTTCCTAGAGGAGGAAAAAGAAAGTGGTTGCAACCATATATTTAGTTTTGTGGAAGAAAGGTACTTTAAAAACTTGAAATAGTGGTCATTTGGGAAAGATGAACATCTGGGACAGGAGTCGAAAAACCGTCTCCTCTTGGTTGTGGAATAAAATGTGTATTGTCTTTTGCTCAGATACCTGGGGGCATCATTGAAGACTCATGTGTCTTACGTGGGGTCATGATTAACAAAGATGTGACCCATCCACGAATGCGGCGCTATATCAAGAACCCTCGCATTGTACTGCTGGATTCTTCTCTGGAATATAAGAAAGGAGAAAGCCAGGTAAGGTTCCTGACCTTATTTCCTTTTTTTTTTTTTTTTTTGAGTTGAAGTCTCACTCTGTTGCCCAGACTGGAGTGCAGTGGCACGCTCCTGGCCACCGCAACCTCAACCTGCTGGGCTTCGGCCATCCTTCCGCTTCAGCCTTCCAAGTAGCTGGAACTACAGGCGCACACTACCACGCCCGGCTAGTTTTTGATTTTATTGTAGAGACGAAGTCTCGCCAAGTTGCCCGGGCAGGTCTCGAACCCGCGGGCTCAGGCAGTCCTCTTGCCTCGGCCTCCCAAAGTGCTGGAATTATAGGCTGAGCCACCGAGCCCGGCCCTGACCCTATTTCTTAAAGTGGGTGCAAAAATCTAACTGCTAATATTGTCAAGGTAAAATAAAATAAAAAATGAGTTTATTGCATGCCTTCTCTGTGCTAGTTATGTCCAGTAGCTCTTAGAACAGTCCTTTATTTTTTATTTTTGAGTTGGGAGTCTCACCTCTGTCACCCAGACTGGAGGGCAATGGCACACTCCTGGCCACCACAGCCTTGACCTCCTGGGCTCAGGCAATCCTTCCACCTCAGCCTTCCAGGTAGCTGGAACTACAGGCACACACCACTATGCCCGGCTAATTCTTTTTGATTTATTGTAGAGATGAGGTCTCACCAAGTTGCCCAGGCTGGTCTCGAACCTGTGTACTAGGGCAGTCCTCTCACCTCAGCCTCCCAAAGTGCTGGGATTATAGGTGTGAGCCACCGCACCCAGACAGAACAATCCTTGTTGACTCCATTTTACAGGTGAGGGATCTGAGACTGAGAGAGGTTAGGTTAATTGCCTGAGGAACACAGCTGGTAAGTACTGGCCAAATCAAGATTTGAACCCAGTCTTGTCTGGGTCAGTTTTATACTATCATGCCACCTTTTCTAATAGTGGGAGAACATAAAGTAGGAATTAATTTAGTTTTGAAGTACTAATGGAGATTTTCTAGGGAGCAGGAGGCTCACAAACCTCTTAGCATCCTTGGAGAGAATAAGAATCGGCTTAATTAGTGGGAATAATTAAGGCCTAGAATTTCTTTGCATATTGGCAGGACAGGGGTAACACAGCACTGAACGGTCAGAAACCTTAGACCAGACTCACAGCTAATTGCTATGTGACTCTGAGTTCCAGTTGTGTTATAATAAAAGAAATTAAACTAGCTAGAGTTAAACCGAGTATGGCTTTAGCATGATTCTAACTCTGGGATTTGTGAGAGAGCTGGGTGGAGGGAGTATAAGATCCTAAAGAGTTTTACCATTCCATGGACTTTTTTTTCCCCCTGAGTTGGAGTCTCTGTTACCTAGGTTGTAGTGCAGTGGCACAATCACGACTCACCACAGCCTCAATCTTTTGGGTTCAGGAGATCTTTCTGCCTCAGCCTCCCTAGTGGCTAGAACTACAGGTGCGTGCCACCACACCCAGATAATTTGATTTTTTTGTGGAGAGGAGATCTTGCTATGTTTCCTAGGCTGGTCTCAAACTTCTGAATTCAAGTGATCCTCCTCCCTCTGGTTCCCAAAGTGCTGGGATTGTAGGCCTGAGCCACCATGCCTGGCCCTGTCCAGGGATGTTTAAGTCAGAATGACTTTTTATTTACCACACAGACTGACATTGAGATTACGCGAGAGGAAGACTTCACCCGAATCCTCCAAATGGAGGAAGAATACATCCAGCAGCTCTGTGAGGACATTATCCAACTGAAACCTGATGTGGTCATCACAGAAAAGGGCATCTCAGGTGAGACTTAATTTTTCCAGCCTACCTTTGAGATAGACATGACTAGGTAATTTTTTCCTTTCATGTTGGCATACACATAATAAATGCGTGATGGTAATAGTACTTTGAAGATAAAACCAGTTCAGAATCCAGCTTGCCATCTCTATTCTTGGATTTGCAGATTTAGCTCAGCACTACCTCATGCGGGCCAATATCACAGCCATCCGCAGAGTCCGGAAGACAGACAATAATCGCATTGCTAGGTGAGTAGGCCAGGTAAAATAAAATTCTTTTTTCCCATGTGTTTCCTTTTTGTGGCTGTATAATATAGTCTTCGTTGTCCGAAAAGGTTTAATATAGGTTACAGTAACAGGTGGAAATAACCTGCACTTAGAAGCCTGCCCTCTTTAGAAGCTTCTAGTTCAACAGTTATCCACTGCATGGGTCTTTTTTTTTTTTTGAGTTGGAGTCTCACTCTGTTGCCCAGACTGGAGTGCAGTGTCATGCTCCTGGCCACCGCAGCCTCAACTTGCTGGGCTCTGGCGATCCTTCCACCTCAGCCTTCCAAGTAGGTGGAACTATAGGCATGCGCCTGACTATTTTTTAATTTTTATTGTAGAGATGAGGTCTCGCCAAGTTGCCCATGTGGGTCTCGAACCCGTGAGCTCAGGCAATCCCCTTGCCTTGGCCTCCCAAAGTGCTGGGATTACAGGCTGAGCCACTGAGCCTGGCCTTTTTTTTCTTTTTTTTTTTAATAGGATGACACAGTCTATTTTACCAAGACCTGGCCTCAAGCAATCCTCCTGCCTCAGCCTTCTGAGTAGCTGGGACTACAGGCACATACTACCATGCCCAGCAGAGTCAACTTGTTTTTAATACTAATTTATTAAAAAGCTGACAAACCCTCGATGGCTCAGCCTGTAATCCCGCGCCTTAGGAGGCTGAGGAAAGTGGATTGCCTGAGCCCACGGGTTTGAGACCCACCTGGGCAACTTGGTGAGACCTCATCTCTACAATAAATCAAAAATTAGCTGGGCGTGGTAGCACGCGCTTGTAGTTCCAGTTACTTGGAAGGCTGAGGCAGAAGGATCGCTGGAGCCCACTAGGCCAAGGCTGCGGTGGCCAGGAGTGGCCACTGCACTCCAGTCTGGGCGACAGAGTGAGACTCCACCTCAAAACAAAAAAAGCAAACTGACAAATCTACCCCACCATCACATAATATATCATAGATTCAAATCAAATTTTATATTTTTTCTTGCTCTGAAATGACTTTGGGCATACATACCTACACACAGTTGATTCCACATGCTGATTAGTTCCAGTACCTTCCTCTTGGATACCAAAATTCATGAATGCTCAAGTCCCTTATACGTGAAATGGCATGTTTGTGTAGAACCTACGCACATCCTTCTGTATACTGAATTATCTCTAGATTACTTGCAATATTTCTTACAGGGTTAATGCTATATAGTTACTATACTGTTGTTTTCTTATTTGTGTTTTAATGTTGTATTGTTTTTTCCCCCAAAATAGTATTTTTAGTCCATTACTGGTTGAATCTGTGAATGCGAGACCCACGAATATAGCTGGCCAACTGTACTTAATACTTACCTTCCTCCTTGCTTGACTTGAATCTTTGATATAATTCTATTATTGGCCATGAGACTCAAGGGCAGTACAGAATGGGTTATATCCAAAAATGACCATTATGTGGTATGTACATGTTTGTTTGGTTTTTTTTTTTTTTTTTTTTAGTTGGAGTCTCACTTGGTCGCCCAAACTGGAGTGCAGTGGCCGCTTCCGGCCACCGCGCCTCGACCTGCTGGGCTCTGGCGATCCTTCCGCCTCAGCCTTCCAAGTAGCCGGAATTACAGGCATGTGCTACCACGCCCGGCTGATTTTTTGATTTATTGTAGAGATGAGATGAGGTCTCGCTGCCCAGGTGGGTCTCAAACCCTCGGGCTCAGGCAATCCACTCACCTCAGCCTCCCAAAGGCGCGGGATTACAGACTGAGCCACCGAGCCCGGCTGTGGTATGTACATGTAAGGTGTACATGCGAACTTGTCTGTCCAAATTTTAATATGCTTTGAATTTAAGTACCTGAGCCAGCTATGGTGACTCACACCTGTAATCCTAGCACTTTGGGAGGCTGAGGCGAGAGGATTGCCTGAGCCCATGAGTTTGAGACTATCCTGGGTAACCTGGCAAGACCTTGTCTATACAATAAATCAAAAAATTAACTAGGCATGATGGCGCGCACCTGCAGTTCCAGCTACTTGGAAGGCTGAGGAGGAAGGTTTGCCTGAGCCCAGCAGATTGAGGCTGCAGTGGCCATGAGCTTGCCACTGCACTCCAGCCTGGGCGATAGAGTGAGACTCTGACTCAAAATAAAATAAAATTAAATTCAACTGTATCTGGTTAAAATACTGATAATTGGTTGCCTTAGGTATACAGCTGTCCCTTGAACAACATGGGGGGTAGAGGCATCAACCCCCAAGCAGTGGAAAATCCACATGTAAGTTTTGACTTCCCAAAAACTTACAGCTTCCTGTTGATGGAAATCCTTACCAATAACATAATCAATTAACATATTTTATACATCATAAGTATTATATACTGTATTCTTAAAATAAAGGAAGCTAGAGAAAAAAATGTTACTAAGAAAATCATAAGAGAAAATATATTTACTATTCATTAAGTGGGAGAGGGTCACCATAGAGGTCTTCAACTTTACCTTTATGTTGAGTACTCAGTGGAGGAAAAGGAGGGATTGGTCTTGCTGTCTCTGGTGGCAGCGGCGATGGAAAGGGAGGCGGGATAGGCAGGCATACTTGGTGTAACTCATTGGAACTACATCATAATTTTTATCTGACTTGTTTTTCATTTCTCTAAAAGTGTTTCTATCCAGAACCAATCTTTCTTCTACTGTTTGCTTTAGTTTCAGTATTCCTGTCATAGAAGGATTCATGTGGTAAAAGAAGTCAAAAGCAGTCTTGAATAATTGGAACCAGTCGGGCATGGTGGCTCACACCTGTAATCCCAGCACTTTGGGAGAAAGAGCCAAGAGGATTGCCTGAACCAAGGGGTTCGAGACCAGCCTGGGCAACTTGGTGAGCCCTTGTCTGTATTATAAATCAAAACAAAATTAGCCAGGTGTGGTGCATGCCTGTAGTTCCAGCTACTTGGAAGGCTGAGACAGAAGGATTTCCTGAGCCCAGCAGGTCGAGGCTTCAGTGGCGGTGAGAGTGCCATTGCACTTCAGCTTGGGCAACAGAGTGAGACTCTGACCCCCCTAAAAAAGAAGAATCGGAACCTTTCTGCCAGAGTGTATAATACCAATTTGTTTTCTAGCACTGCTTCCTCTATAGCTTCTTTCTCATTGCTGGCATTACTTTGGAAGCACTCATCTCATTCAGGTCATCCTTTTATTCCTCTGGTGTGGTGTCTATTATTTGCTTCCTCCCTTTTTTTGGGGGGGGTGTTGGAGTCTTATTCCTTTGCCCAGACTGGAGTGCACGCTCATGGCCACCCCAGCGTCGACCTGCTGGGCTCCAGTGATCCTTCGCCTCAGCCTTCTAAGTAGCCAGAACTACAGACGTGCTACCATGCCTGGCTATTTTTTATTTTATTGTATAGACAAGGTCTCACCAAGTTTCCTGGGCTGGTCTCGAACCCATGGGCTCAGGCAGTCCACTCGCCTCGGCCTCCCAAAGTGCTGGGATTACAGGCTGAGCCACCGAGCCCAGCTCCCCCTCTTTTTTTTGAGTCAGGGTCTCACTCTGTTACCCAGCCTTGGAGTGTAGTGGCATGATTATGGCTCATCGTAGCCTCAACCTTCTGGGCTCACGTTACCCTTCTGCCTCAGCTTCCTAAGTAATGGGACTATAGACACACACTACCACGCCTGACTAATTTTTTGATTTTTTTGTAGAGATGAGGTCTTGCTGTGTTGCCTAGGATGGTCTCGAACTCCTGGACTCAGACAGTCCTCCTACCTTGGCCTCCCAGAGTATTAGAATTACAGGCATGAGCCATTGCACCTGGCCTCTGTTAGCTCTTTAATTTTTCTTTTTCTTTTCTTTCTTTTCTTTTTTTTTCTTTTTTCCGAGTTGGAGTCTCATTCTGTTGCCCAGGCTGGAGAGCAGTGGCATACTCACGGCCATCCCAGCGTCAACCTGTTGGGCTCTGGCAGTCCTTCCGTCTCAGCCTTCTAAGTAGCCAGAACTACAGGCGTGCGCTACCACATTTGGCTAATATTTGATTTATTGTAGATAGAGACAAGGTCCCGCCAAGTTTCCTGGGCTGGTGTTCAACCCATGGGCTCAGACAGTCCACTCACCTCCACCTCCCAACATGCTGGGATTACAGGCTGAACCACCGAGCCTGACCAGCTCTTTAATTTTTCTAAGATTCATATCTTAAAACCTTTTACCTCCCTACCACCACCACCTTTCTAGCCATATCCAGTGTCTCTTTCATGATTTCCTTGATTAGCACTGTTATAAATCCTTGAAGTCATGCACAGCATCTGGACATAGTTTTCTCCTGCAGGAATTTATTGTTTGGAGCTTGATGGCTTTCATGACTTTCTCTGTAGCAATGATGGCGTATTCAGTGGTGTAATCCTTCCAGACTTTGACATGTTCTCTGTGGGTTCTCTTCCATAACATTGGCAATCTACATAGAGTACCATGTGTTAATGAGCCTTTATTTATTTTATTTTATTTTATTTTTTTGAGTTGGAGTCTCATTCTGTCGCCCAGACTGGAGTGCAGTGCCTGCTCCCGGCCACCATAGCCTCGACCTGCTGGGCTCTGGCGATCCTTCCACCTCAGCCTTCCAAGTAGCTGGAATTATAGGCATGCGCTACCACGCCTGGGTAATTTTTGATTTATTGTAGAGATGAGGTCTCGCCAAGTTGCCCAGGCGGGTCTCAAACCCGCGGGCTCCCAAAGCACGGGATTACAGGCTGAGCCACCAAGCCCGGCCTAATGAGCCTTTACAGGTCCTTATGTGACCCTCTGATCTAGAGACCGACTTACAGACATTATGTTTCGGGGCAAGTAGACCTCTTCACTGTTGGTGTTGAACTTAGAGGGTTCTGGGTGTCCAGGGGCATCATCTAACATCAGAAGAACTTTAGAGGGTAATCCCCTTCTGTCAAGGTACTTCCAGACTTCAGAGACAAAATATCAGTGAAAGTAATACAGAAAAAGTGTTCTCGTTATCCGGGCCTCCTTGTACAACCACTAGACTGGCAGCTGGTGTTTATCTTTTCCCTTCAAGTCTCAGTCAGGGGTTAGCAGCTTTATAGGTAAGGGCAGTCCTGATCATAAATCTGACTGCATTTGCACAAAACAATAGAGCAATAGAGTTAGCCTTATGCCTGCCTTAAATTCTGGTGCTCCTTTGTCTTACTTACTAATAAATGTTCTTCGTGGCACTTTTTTCCAGAATAAAGTACTTTTTTTCTGCATCAAAAACCTGTTCAGGCGATGTCCTTTCTTAGTGATTTTCTTATTGGTGCCTGGGAACTCGTTTGCTGTCTCTTGGTCCACAGAGGAGCATCTCCTGTATCTTGACATTTTTAAACCAGACAGATCTCTTTCTGAAATTATCAAACTATCTGTTGCTGGCATTAAATTCTCCACCTTTAGATCCTTCACCTTCCTTTTGCTTTACATTGTCAGGTGGCTGCTTTTTCTCTAATCTTATTAGAGTCTGTAGGTATGCCTTTGTTACAGCAATCTTGGACCTACATAAAAGCTGCATTTTTGGGCAACCCTCTGGGGACCCTCCCACAGTGGGAGCTTTTCTGTCCTCTCAATAAATTCTGCTTTTTAGCCGGGTGTGGTAGCGTGCACCTGTAGTTACCAGCTACTTGGAAGTCCGAGGTGGAAGGATCGCTGGAGCCCAGCAGGTTGAGGCTGCGGTGGCCAGGAGCATGCCACTGCACTCCAGTCTGGGTGACAGTGAGACTCCAACTCAAAAAAATAAAAATCCTGCTTTTAAAAAAAAACTTCAGCCGGACTCAGTGGCTCAGCCTGTAATCCCGCACCTTTGGGAGGCTGAGGTGAGTGGATTGCCTGAGCCCGCGGGTTCGAGACCCGCCTGGGCAACTTGGTTGAGACCTCATCTCTATAATAAAACAAAAAATTAGCTGGGTGTGGTAGCACACGCCTGTAGTTCCAGCTACTTGGAAGGCTGAGGTGGAAGGATCGCCAGAGCCCAGCAGGTTGAGGCTGTGGTGGCCGGGAGTGGCCATTGCACTCCAGTCTGGGCGACAGAGTGAGACTCCAACTCAAAAAACTAAAAAATAAAAATAAACTGCATTTTCAACATGAGGTAAAAAGATATTTCACAAAATGTACACAAGTTTTGCAACTGCTGTCATAGCACAATGTTTGCACCTGCTATCATAGTGGCAATAACAACTTCATGGATTTCCTTTTGTTTTGTTTTTTTACAATAGTTTATTGCTGGATTCATTTCTCTTGCAATGGTGGGTAACTGCAGACCTTAATCTATGATATACCAAGCAATTCAGCCTTTTATTACAATATCATGACTTTTGACTGCTCCTTGAGAACACTTCCAGCATCACTAGTGGCCCTTCATATGGGTCTTACCGTGTTGTACTAAACAAAAAACCACAAGAGACCCACAGGAGATCACTTTTCTTTTTTCTTTTTTTTCTTTTTTGAGTTGGAGTCTCACTCTGTCGCCCAGGCTGTAGTGAATTGGCACGCTCATGGCTACCACAACCTTGGCCTGAGAGGCTCAGGCGATCCTTCTGCCTCAGCCTTCCAAGTAGCTGGAACTACAGGCACACGCCTGGCTAATTTTTTTTTTTAATTTATTGTAGAGTTGAGGTCTCACCAAGTTGCCCAGGCTGATTTCGAACCTGCGGGCTCAGGCAGTCCTCACCTCAGCCTCCCAAAGTGTTGGGATTATAGGCGTGAGCCACCACGCTTGGCCTGAGATCACTTTTTACTGTGGTATGCAGTTTACTGGAGAGATGAACTTATGCAGAGATGATTAGCATCACATGGTGTTTTAAGCAGATACTGGGAACAGTTGAGCTCACTGCAATAAGTATAAGAGGTAACTGTGAGGTTATTACAGTAATACAGTATGTACTGCACTTAATTTTATGCAGTTATAATATTAATACTGTATATTTGTGTTTGTTTACATTTCCCTTGACTGCAAATGGCGTCATGTATGGTTTGCAAGGGTTTGTGTGCATAAGTTTTGATAAATTCTAACTAATAATAGACTTGTGTATATTTTATGGTAACAAAAGTTAAAACAGTTGTATGCATTCATGACAACTTTTTCTTAATTTTTTGATACTACTAAGCCATATGATTCATCTGCAAGTTTTTTCAAATTGTCACAAATCTCCAAGAACATTTTCAATAGATTGATGAGGGGGAAACCACATATAAGTAGTGGCATACAGTTTAGCCTCTGTTGTTCAAGGGTCAGCAGTACAGTTTTATGAATTAATAAAGCCTAGCTGGGCTTGGTGGCTCAGCCTGTAATCCCATGCCTTGGGAGGCTGAGGTGGGTGGATTGTCTGAGCCTGCGGGTTCGAGACCTGCCTGGGTAACTTGGTGAGACCTCATCTCTACAATAAATAAAGAAAAACTAGCTGGGCGTGGTAGCGCACGCCTGTAGTTTCAGCTACTTGGAAGGCTGAGGCTGAAGGATCGCCAGAGCCCAGCAGGTCGAGGCTGCGGTGGCTGGGAGCAGCCGCTGTACTCCAGTCTGGGCGACAGAGTGAGACTCCAACTCAAAAAAAAAAATTAATAAAACCTTAGTTTAAGGAAGCTTCATTTATATGTGTTTGAAGATCTTTTTCACCAGGCAAGCAAGACCTCCCAAGTGGTTTTTTTTTTTTTTTTTTTTTTGAGTTGGAGTCTCACTCTGTCACCCAGGCTGGAGTGCAATGGCATGCTCACAGCCACCCCAGCGTCGACCTGCTGGGCTCCAGTGATCCTTTCGCCTCAGCCTTCCAAGTAGCCAGAACGACAGGCATGTGCTACCACACCCAGCTAATTATTTATTTATTGTAGAGACGAGGTCTTACCAAGTTCCTGGGCTGGTCTCAAACCTGCGGACTCAGGCAATCCACTCACCTCGGCCTCCCAAAGTGCTGGAAATACAGGCTGAACCACCGAGCCCGACCCGAATTATTATTTTTTTTTTAGCCATTTATTTTTCCCCTTATCCCCAGCTACAGACCCTAGAGACTTAGAGAGATGGGTAAAAGTATCTGAATTCATCTGATTTTCGCCACTTGATAGAGCCTGTGGAGCCCGGATAGTCAGCCGACCAGAGGAACTGAGAGAAGATGATGTTGGAACAGGAGCAGGCCTGTTGGAAATCAAGAAAATTGGAGATGAGTACTTTACATTCATCACTGAGTGCAAGGACCCCAAGGCCTGCACCATTCTTCTCCGGGGGGCTAGCAAAGAGATTCTCTCGGTAAGTCAGCCTTGGAAGTGTGAGCAGACAAAGTAGGTCATTCTGCTTCTTGAGAGTTCCCAGAGGGCTTAAAAGAATCCTATTGCCATTTATAGCTATTTAATTTGAACCTATAGCCATAATTGTCCTTTTTTTAATTAAATAATTTAAAAACAATTGCGATAAAAAACGTAAAATTTATCATCTTAGTCATTTTGTTTGTTTATTTATTTTTTTGTTTTTTTGAGTTGGAGTCTCACTCTGTCACCCAGACTGGAGTGTAGCGGCTAACCCCTGGCCATCGCAGCCTCGACCTGCTGGGTTCTGGCAATCCTTCTGCCTCAACCTTCCAAGTAGCTGGAACTACAGGTGCACGCTACCACGCCCAGCTAATTTTTTTTATTTTATTGTAGAGACGAGGTCTCACCAAGTTGCCCAGGCAGGTCTCGGACCCGCAGGCTCAGGCAATCCACTTACCTCAGCCTCCCAAAATGCTGGGATTACAGACTGAGCCACCCAGCCCGGCTCATCTTAGTCATTTTTGGGTTTTTTTGTTTGTTTGTTTGTTTGTTTGAGTTGGAGTCTCACTCTGTCGCCCAGACTGGAGTCAGTGGCTGCTCCTGGCCACCACAGCCTCGACCTGTTGGGCTCCGGCGATCCTTCCGCCTCAGCCTTCCAAGTAGCTGGAACTACAGGCACATACTACCACGCCTGGCTCATTTTGATTTATTGTAGAGATGAGGTCTCGCCAAGTTGCCCAGGTGGGTCTTGAATCCGCGGGCTCAGGCAATCCACTCACCTCAGCCTCCCAAAGGTGCGGGATTACAGGCTGGGCCACCGAGCCTGGCTATCTTAGTCATTTTAAAGCATACACTTTAGTAACGCTGTCTATATTCACAATCTTGTGCAAAAATCTACAGAACTTTTTGTTGTATAAAACTGAGACTCACCAGATATGGTGGCTTATGCCTGTAATCCTAGCACTTTGGGAGGTGGAGATGAGAGGATTACCTGAGCCAGGGGTTCAAGACCAGCCTGGGCAACTTGGCAAGACCTTGTCTCTACAGTAAATTAAAAAAACTAGTTGGATGTGGTGGCGCTCGCCTGCAGTTCCAGCTACTTGGAAGACTGAGGTGGAAGGATTGCCTGAGCCCAGCAGGTTGAGGCTTCAGTGGCCATGAGCATACCACTGCACTCCAGCCTGGGTGACGGAGCGAGACCTCAACTTGAAAAGAAAACAAAACTGAGACTATACCAATTGAACAAGACCCCTTTTTTCCTCCTCTTTGGCAACCACTGCTTCCTTACTTTTTAACTTGAAATTATATGACTGTTACTTTTTTTTTTCTCATTGAGGCAAGTAACTTTCCCAAAGGCCCAGAGCTAGTAAATCGGGAGAGTTTCCATGACATCATCCAGCCTACTAAAGGACACAACTAGGAAGGAGTGAAATAGGGTATAGCTCTACCTAGTGTAATGGACAAAGACCTAACTTCATGGTTGGGATGATGCTGCCTGCCCTCTTGCAGTTGTGAGTTCTTCCCTGCCCAACAGGGGCTCCAAGGACCTGTCCCCGTTGCCCTTCTTGGTCTCCCAACTTTGATAGCATGTCCTTTTGGTGCCTCTGATTTCCCTATGAATTGTTGAACCTTGGCTTCATACTGTCTGTTTGCTTCTCCAAGGAAGTGGAACGCAACCTCCAGGATGCCATGCAAGTGTGTCGTAATGTTCTCCTGGACCCTCAGCTTGTGCCAGGTGGTGGTGCCTCTGAGATGGCTGTGGCTCACGCCTTGACAGAAAAATCCAAGGCCATGACTGGTGTGGAACAGTGGCCATACAGAGCTGTCGCCCAGGCCCTAGAGGTCATCCCTCGTACCTTGATCCAGAACTGTGGGGCCAGCACCATCCGTCTACTTACCTCCCTTCGGGTAAGTTTCTTTCTATGCTGCTGTCTTGATGGGACAGGGAAAGCTGTGTTGGGATTAAGGAGATGGCTCATATCTGTCTGTTCAAGCTTTCCTTATAGTTTGTTCCCTTAAAGTCATTCTCTTTTAATCTTTTACTTGTCTGCTGTCATTTCCCCTGTCCCTTCCGTACCGGTCCAGTATTTTGGGTTTACTTTTTTTATCTGATGCTCCCTATTAACGTACTTGTTCTCAGTATTTTCCCCCTTTAACTATTTCTGCTTGCTTTAACTGCAGGCCAAGCACACCCAGGAGAACTGTGAGACCTGGGGCGTAAATGGTGAGACGGGTACTTTAGTGGACATGAAGGAACTGGGCATATGGGAGCCACTGGCTGTGAAGCTGCAGACGTATAAGACAGCAGTGGAGGTGAGATATCCTGAGACACGTGCTTGCTGTTTATTTTCAGATAACCAGAAACCACTGTTTGGTTTAGTCTTAAAGGGAGAAAATAAACAAGTAGAAGGCAGAGTATTCCCCTAAGGTCTCTAAGGAATTCCATCCCCAAACTGAGGCATTTTACATTCAAGACTCTGAAAAGGTAGATTTCAGATAAAATGGTAATTCTGTGGGAGGAGCTAGGTGATATGTCTAAAAGAAAACAGTGTCCTTTCCTTCTCTGCTGACCTCTTTGAGTTCTGTGGTCTTTCTCCTAGACGGCTGTTCTGCTGCTGCGGATTGATGACATTGTCTCAGGCCACAAAAAGAAGGGCGATGACCAAAACCGGCAAGGTGGGGCTCCTGATGCTGGCCAGGAGTGAGTGCTGGGCAAGGTGACTTCAACACACAGAACCAGCAAGAGTCTCCCCCTTTCCTGAGCCAGAGTGCCAGGGACACTGTGGACGTCTTTGTTTGGAAGGGATCGGGTTGAGGGGCAGCCCCCAATCCTTTTCTGTCCCAGCTCAGTTTTCCAAAAGGCACTGACATGTAATTCTTCTCTATTGTAAGGTTTCCATTTAGTTTGCTTCCGATGATTAAATCTAAGTCATTTGAGAGAGTTGTTATGTGTTTTTCAACCTTGGGTCATATCTCTATTTCCTGGCAGAGAGGCAGAAAACTTTACTGGGGAGGGAAGAGACTGAAATGAGGTCAGTCTATTTGCCTTCTTGAAAGGGTGTTCTCCAGACTTCTCCGTAGATCTTGGTAAGATGCTTTTGGCATTCAGAGGATAATACTGTAAAGCTTATGAAGCATCACTTTGCGTTCACCACCCAAAGAACAAGAGGAACCTGTCTACACATGGGTGTTTCCCATCTGCGGTTATATGTAGAGCAGCACCCAATCCATCCCAGGGCTCTGGCATTTGTCCTAAAGGACATGTAACATCTCTTGTGTGATTTTCCAGAATTCTCCCTACCTTACCTGGAGCTTTCTGCCCTCTCAAGGTTATTTCTGAAAGTCTATATTTTGGCTTTCTGGCTTGTTCTCATGTCAGTATTGTGTCACGGTCAGATCTCTGCCTTTCCTGCTAACAGAAACAAGATATTTAAATCTCATATTTTTAGCCCGGTGTGGTGGTGCACGCTTATGGCTCCAGCTACTTGGAAGGCTGTGGTAGAAAGATCACCTGAGCCTAGCAGGTCAAGGCTGCAGTGGCTGGGAGTGTGCACTGTGACTCCAAAAAAAACCAACTTTTTTTTTCATTTTTGCCTTGTTTTTAAACAAGGAGGGAATAAGTCTGAGTAGTGGCCCTGAGATGTTAGAGGCGGTTAGCCAGCCTTTGATTTCTTCAGTGTCCTTCCTCTTGGCTACTGGGCCTTCCAGCCTCCCTTTGTACTGTGAGTCATATGTTCATCCTTGTTCATTTCTTCCCTGACAACCCAACTTAGTAAGTTGAATTAACAGATGTGTTCCAGTCATTTTGCTTATGTTCATTAATTGATCCTCACAACGACCCTCTGCAATGTTATTCCCCATTTTGTGAGGAGGAAATCTAATGCATAGATGAAGTAACTTATTCAAGGATCACAGAGCTGGTAAATGGCAGACCTAGAATTCGTAGGTGGGCAGTCTGGCTGTAGAAGGCATGCTTTTACAGCTGGCTTTCCTGAACTGAGGTATGGGTGGAAAACGACTTGTGAGTCTCTAGAGACCCTTTCTGCTCTGTCCGTACCAGGCTTTAGCTTCCTGCTTAGCTCAGTCCAAAGCCCTCAGCTTTTACTTGTCTGCAAGGGGCTTGAAAATAGGCCTGCCTGCCTTTTGCTGAAATGCCTGCCTCATATTTACTTACAGAGTTAATTCCCTTGAGGCTTTAATTCTTCAGACATAAACAATGGGCTATTTTTAAAATAAATTAGGAAGCAAATCAGATCGTTTCAGTATTGCCCATAAGACCTGAGGAATTATGGAGGGCCTAAGAAAAGCTGGTCATCTGTGGGGTCTTCCTCCCACTTGTTCCTTTTCTAGGTCCTATTTGGTTTCTGTTCTTGGATGCTATAGTCTTCCCTGCTATTACTGGTACCTGTAATATCTGCTATTTCTAAACCTACATGAACCTTTCTGGCATGTTAGACCGATCTGGACTCTTCAGTTTAGGTTTCAAAGCCCTATTTGTTCTTTTTTTTTTTTTGAGTCAAAGTATCACTCTGTTGCCCAGACTGGAGTGCAGTGGCATGCACTCATGGCCACTGCAGCCTCGACCTGCTAGGCTCAGGTTATCCTTCTGCCTCAGCCTTCCAAGGAGCTGTAAATACAGGCGTGCACCACCACACCTGGCTAATTTTTTGATTTATTATAGAGACTCTCACCATGTTGCTCAAGCTGGTCTCGAACCCCTGAGCTCAGGCAGTCCTCTCGCCTTGGCTTCCCAAAGTGCTGGGACTATAGGCGTAAGCCACTGTGCCTGACTTGTTCTCTAAAATTTAACATAGTGATTAAATGCTACCATGCCACTTCTGCCCTGCATGAACACTATTCACTGAATAGTGATTCCACAAATGCAGTGTTGCCACCTCTTTGACTTTGCTGATGATCCTTCCCACTGCCAAGCTCCTAGATTTTATCAAGTCCTTGTGTGTGTGCCACTGTTCTCCAGCCTGGGCAACAGTGAGACTCTGAGTAGAAAAAAAGTGATATGGTATTTGCATATAAGTCATGCACATCCTCCATTAGTTTAAAATCATCTCTAGGTTACTTATATAACTTCAAACTATGTAAATAGTTGTACTTTTTTTGTTGTTTTCCTTGAATATTTTCAAGTCCTAGTTAAATCTGTGGATGAGGAACCAGCAGATACAGAGACACAACTGTACTTTTTTCCTCAAGAAAAATAAGTTTTTGAGGAAACAGTTCATTTCCAGAGTAGCCATTTGGAAGAAAGAAATTGAGTCCCTACTGTATTGTATTTTTTTTTTTTTGAGTTGGAGTCTCACTCTCGCCCAGACTGGAGTGCAGTGGCCGCTTCTGGCCACCACAGCCTCAACCTGCTGGGCTCCGGCGATCCTTCCGCCTCAGCCTTCCGAGTAGCCGGAACTACAGGCGTGCGCTACCATGCCCGGCTGATTTTTTGATTTATTGTAGAGATGAGGTCTTGCCGCCCGGGCGGGTCTCAAACCTGCGGGCTCAGGCAGTCCACTCACCTCAGCCTCCCAAAGGCGCGGGATTACAGGCTGAGCCACCGAGCCCGGCTGAGTCCCTACTTTATTAACCAAAGCTAATTCCAGGAAGCTGAAAGATGGAAATAATTACAAGAATACTAGAGGAAAGCATGAATTCTAAAATATGTCAGAGATGGGGGAACTATATACAAAATTTGTATGGCAAAAACAAACAGGAGGGAGGATGTTTGCAACAACACAGGAGTTAATTTCCTTTAAAGAACTTTTGGAACTTGCCACTTAGGAAGAAAAGGCCTGTAGAAAAACAGGCAAAGAGGCTGGGCATGGTGGCTCACACCTGTAATCCCAGTACTTTGGGAGGCTGAGACCGGAGAATGGCTTGAGCCCAGGAGTTGGAGGCTGCAGTGAGCCGTGGTGGTATCACTATACTTCAACATGGGCAAGAGAGTGAAACCCTGACTCAAAAAAAGCAAAGGTTATAAAAAGCTCGAGTGAAGCAAAAATCAATGAGTAAAACATGAGATGCTAAACTTATTCATAGGGAAATATAAACCAGCTTGGTAAACACTTGAAATGAGTGCACCCTCAAGCACGAGGTTGAGTTTCAAATGGTAAACCTCACATAAAGGGCAGTTTGACCTGGCTATTCCACTCCTGGGTGTTTATCCTTTGGAATTGGTTATGAATATGTATGAAATGCTGGCATTTCAGCATTTCTCCTTGGTTGAGGCAAGGATATTCAGCATACATTTGCCACGGTGAAATGTTAGCTACATCAACAAGATTCTGGTTAAATAGACACATGAACCAGGCACAGTGCTTCATGTTGTAATCCCAGCACTATGGGAGGCCGAGATGGAAGGATTGCTTAAGCCCATGAGTTCAAGACTAGCCTGGGCAACACAGTGAAACCTCATCTGTACAAAATATTTTAGTATTTGGTAGTGCATGCCTGTAGTCCCAGCTACCCTGGAGGTTGAGGCTGGAGTTCGAGCCTGTGGTGAGCTATGATGCCACTGCACTGTAGCCTAGGTGACAAAGTGAGATCCAGACTCAAAAATACAATCAATAAGCCCATGGAATATTACCCTGCATGGAGAAAGACAGCTCCAAGGGCATTGATACAAAGTGGTCCTCAACATATGAGTGAAAAAGCCAACTGGAGAACAATGCTTGGGTGTCACTGTGATGTATACTAATTTGTATTTCCATTTTTGAATATACAAAGGATACATAAACTGGTTTCTCAGGAGAGGAGTCAGATTGCTGGGGAATAGGGATGATACCCTTTGGTACCTTGAATTTTGTACTATACGCATTTATTAGTCAAAATCTAAAATTGAGCAAAACTAAAAAGTATGCATTCGACCAGATGTGACTTCCCTCTTTTGATAGATATTTCCATTACTCTCACTTCCTATTTTCTGAAGTATCTTTTTTACAATAAAGTTGTGAACTCTTCCAGGACAAGACCCTGAATAAACTGGGTGTTCGAAAAACATTAGATTGACTAAAAGAATGGGAGTACTATCTCGCGGAATTCTTTCAAATTCCTCTGGACCTTCCTACCACAGAGTTGCATTGTTGGTGTCGTGTATGGATCTTAGCCACGATAGATTACTGTGCAGTGGGACCGCCTGGGAGGAGCGCCTGAGAGTATGACTACATCTGAGCTAGGATGTCTTGCTTGCCAACCCAGTTGGGGATGATATACTTTCAACCATTCCGACTTCTCTCTAACTCATGCTGAAATCTGCGTTAAGGGCAGCTATCTCTTTAAGGGGCCCCGCCCTTGGGCGAGATCAGCTGAGTCGGAGTCACGTGACGCTCCGCCGGCTCTTCCGCGAGCCAAAGTTGCAGCGCATGTGCGGCTGTGCGCCTCGCTGCTGGGGCTGGGGGCTGTCGGCCCCCGGCCCCACGCTCTTCTTGGGTCTGCTGCTGTCTGCCGCCCCATTTGGCCTGCTCGGGGAAGAAACCCGCCAGGTGAGGGCTCTGGGGCTGGAGCCGCAGAGGTTTTAGCAAATGCTCGCCTTGCTGGGTGGCTGGAGTCGGACACTCTGCAAAGGATGGTGGTGGAGGGTGGCTGCCAGGAGGCGGGTTCTTCGGTCTGGCGGGAAGCGGGGTTCGTGGGGCACGGCCACAGGTGAGACGGATTGTGTAGTAGGACAAGTGTGAAGTCTGGACCCAGACTCTGCCCTGGATGATGCAGCTCTAGACAAGTGCTGGATTTTTTTTCTCCTTCCCGGCCCTGTGCCCTGGCTTCCTCCTTACCAACGTGGTGCGGCCCTGGCTCTCCTCCTACCCCCTTCTTCATCTGCAGGATCCTCTTAGCTCCCACATACATTCCTCTTGTTAGACCCCCAGGGTCCCGTTCTTTCCCCGGCTTATCCTAAGCCCCCTCCCCGCAACCTCCCGCTTCTACCTTTCTTGTGCCTCTCCCTGATCCTGTCCCCTCCACCCTCTGCTACTTCGTGTTCCAGGTGTCTCTGGAGGTCATTCCTGACTGGGAGGGCCCCCCTCAGAACCTACTTCATATCC
Source organism: Cephalopachus bancanus (assembly GCA_027257055.1). Lineage (NCBI taxonomy): Eukaryota > Metazoa > Chordata > Mammalia > Primates > Tarsiidae > Cephalopachus > Cephalopachus bancanus. The sequence continues at coordinate 981,614 of JAPVLO010000633.1, forward strand.
GGGCAGTGGGCACCAATTCCACACTGCACTATGTGTGGAGCAGCCTGGGGCCTCCAGCAGTGGTGCTGGTGGCCACCAACAGCCCCTACAGCACCCTGAGCGTCAACTGGAGCCGCCTGCTATCCCCTGAGCCTGACGGGGGCCTGACAGTGCTTCCCGAGGACAGCGTCCAGTTTTCTTCCGCCCTTGTCTTTACCAGGGTGAGGAGGCTGGGGGAGGATCAAGAGGAGCCCAGAGGAGGAGTTCATCCCAATTAAAGGGAAGACGGGGAGTGGGTGGAGTAGACTTAGATATGAGAGCCGGGGGGTGGGAGGCAAATGGGAGGGGTGACTTAGGAGGAAGCAAGCCTAGTTCCACCCCACCCCCACTTCCAGCTGCTTGAGTTTGACAGCACCAACGTGTCTGATCCGGCAGCAGACCCCCCAGGAAAACTGTATCCTCCATACTCCTTGGCTGATTTCTCCTGGAACAATATCACCGACTCATTGGATCCTGTCTCTCTGAGTTCCACATTTCAAGGCCACCTCGTGAATGACCCTACCAGGGCTTTTGCCAATGGCAGCCTGAGCTTCAGGGTAAGGGTTGGGGAATCAGAAGAAACTCCAGAAAGCTGACTTCTGAGGGTGGGGGTTGGTGATGGAGGCGACCCTCAAACACCAGCATCTGACTGCTTCCCACCCCTCCGGGGCTTCCTCCAACCTAGGTCCAGGCCTTTTCCAGATCTGGCCGACCAGCCCAACCCCCTCGCCTCTTGCACACTGCAGACACCTGCCAGCTAGAGGTGGTCCTGGTTGGAGTTTTGCCCCGGGGAAACCGCTCCCTGTTTGGGCTGGAGGTGGCAACCTTGGGCCAGGGCCCTGACTGCCCTTCAATGCAGCAGCAGCACTCCATCGACGATGAATATGCACCTGCCGTCTTCCAGGTCAGGCTTCCAGTGGAGAGGCAGATGAGTGGGGAATGTAGGTGGGACCCTGTTAGGACCTCAGAGAATCATTCAACCATGTACCATTTAGCAATACTCTTTGGCTCCTTGAAGCGCTAGGCATTGTGCTAATGAACCTGACCCAGCCTCTGCCCTCAGTGTTTGACAGACAGAAGACAGTGCGGTGTGACTCATGCTCTGGCAGGTGGGAATCTACAAGGACCTGGGGCCAGAGGAGGGGGCTCAGTGCAGACTTGCAGGGCTGGGAAAGAATTCAGTGCTCATCCAGTCCAACTGCCCTTTTTTACAGAGGAGAAATGGAGGCCCTGTCTGGACTCAGGGCTCCTGCTGCCCTCAGTACACTGCCTGTCACTACTAGTGGCAGGTGGAGCTGGGAGAGGTGGGGAAGAAGAGGTTGGATAGAAGTTGGTCCTCCTCACCCTGCCGGGTTTGGTTTTCTCCCCAGGTGGACCGGCTGCTGTGGGGCTCCCTCCCATCTGGCTTTGTGCAGTGGCGACCAGTGGCTTACTCCCAGAAGCAAGGAGGCCGAGAATCTGCCCTGCCCTGCCAAGCGTCCCCTCTTCATCCCACCTTGGAATACCCTCTTCCGCAGTCACCCATTGTCCGAGCCTTCTTTGGGTCCCAGAACTTCTGCGCCTTCAATCTGACGTTCGGAGCTTCCACAGGCCCTGGCTACTGGGACCAACACTACCTCAGCTGGTGAGAGCCAGGGCCCAGGCCAGGGGATGGGGGGTTGAAGTAGAGAAGCCTGGGTCTCTTCCCTCCTAAGCCTGCTTACCTCTCTCTCTCTGTTTGTTCTAGGTCAATGCTTCTGGGTGTGGGCTCTCCTCCAGTGGATGCCTTGTCCCCGTTAGTCTTGGGCATCATGGCAGTGGCCCTTGGGGCCCCAGGGCTCATGCTGCTGGGTGGAGGCCTGGTTCTGCTGCTGCGCCATAAGCAGTACTCAGAGTACCAGTCCATAAATTGAGGTCCACTCTCGAGGGAGTGGAGAGGGAAGGACTTGACTGGACCTGTGGGGGGGTTGTTGTTTTTTTTTTAGTCAGTCTCACTCTGTCACCTCAGCCTTCCAAGTAGCTGGAACTACAGGCATGCGCCACCACAGCCGGCTAATTTTTTTTTTTTTAACTTACAGTAGAGATGAGGCTGGTCTCTTGCCCAGGCTAGTCTCAAACCCATGGGCTCAGGCAGTCCTTTCACCTCTGCCTCCCAAAGTGCTGTGATTACAGGTGTGATCCATCACACCCAGCTTGAACCTGTCTTGATGTATTTCTAGCCTCTGGAGGTGGGAGGGTCACTGTTCCAGCCAGCCCCTCCCTTCTCCCATCTGACTTTTCTGTGGAACCTCAGAGACCAGTGTCAACTTCCTGGGGATCCTCAGGTGGGGCTTCCTTCATCCCTTGGGGAGTGACCAGGACCAGGGCTCCTGCTAAAGGAAAGGTCCCTGTGGTCTTGCCTTCCTGAATCTCTCTCTGCTTCCCTTGGATGGGACGTACAGACCTAGCTGAGAGTCCTTTTGAATGGCTGGCTGCCCTGGAGGGCAAGAAATAAGACTTATTTTTTTCACAGGGCTTCAGTCTCTTGATTTGTGAGTCTTGTTGGGAGGTTCTGGGTCTGGTTCCAGAGAATCAAAGGGCTAAGAGATGGGCTTGGAAGGCAAGTGTCTGTCTGAGGCTCCATTTCCTCCATGGAACCAAGGTCTCTGCCAGCCACCCTCTACCATGTGGAGCTAGTACATGTTTGAATTGAACAGGAAAGACACACTGGGTAGACAAACAGGAAAAGAGCCAACAAGGGCTGTGGTAGTAATTTATTGTTAGACACACACTCGCACTGCGTTAACATCAGCACTGCCTGCCAGCCACTCACCAGACACCAAATATGTGGGCGTACACACACACACACACACACACACACACCCCAACCCAACCGCCTTCTTGGGAGGCAGATTTCCCTGTCTGCGCCTCCCTATGGGAGAGGAGTGACTTCTGGGCAGTTTAGAGATGGGAAGTTACAGAGGCCTAATAGGTTGAAAGGGAGAAGGCAACCTCTCTAGACTGGGCAGCTGTAATAGTCTTGACTGAGGCTAAAGGGCCCTAAGGCCAGCCACAGAGGGTCCTGAACTCAGACCCCCAGGAAGGTTTTCACCAAACGTGAAAGTCCTATTTGATCTGCTGCCTAGCCTGTGTCTTAGGCCTGCTCGGTATTTCCAGTCTCCGTGAGGCCCTCTGCTTAGACAACCAGCATGAGATTGGTCAGGGTTTTGGCTGTGGCTCTGCCCTGCCTCACAGGAAGCTGGGGAGTGGGGCTGACTCCAGCATGAGTGAGCCCTGGTGGCCATGCAAGGAGGCTGCTCAAGAAGGAACCATACCTCTCCCCTGGTTCTGGCCATACGCTTTCAGCATTCTTAAGGGACACGCCCCTCCCCCTTCTTTCCCTGCAAGTAAACTAAGTCCGTGCCCTATGACTGACCGGGGCCCAGGAAGTGAAGGGCGGCACCGGCCAGAGGAGAGCTCTCTGGTTGGATAGGGCGGCAGCAGGGTTCCTCCCACCGAGGTCCAGGGCTGGGGGCGAAGTCCAGGCCCACACCAGGCTCAGAGCCGAGTCCTGAGCCCACTCCGCTCGCCCGAGGGCAAGAGGGCGGAGCGGCTCAGCCCCAGGGGCGGGGCCTGTAGTCGGAGGCGGAGCGGGCGTGGTCCGGGTAGTCCAGGCGGCTCTCGGAGGCAGTAAGCATGCGCTCGGGCTCCACCACGAACATGTAGTAGAGGTTCCACACCAGCATGGACAGCAGCGGCAGGAACGTCAGGCCGTAGCCGAAGCCTCGGAAGGAGCGGCCCACGGCGAAGGTCAGCCAGTATATTAGCCTGCGGGGCAAAAAAAGAGTCGGGCTACTCTCGAGGAAAGCGGTCACTTGGTTGGCAGTAGGGAGGGCGCGGTGGGGGGGCATAGTGAGCGAGCAAGACGGAGTTGCTGGGTATGGCTGGTACCCACACCCACAGCCAAAGTTTATGCATTCAGTATACGCCTGGCACAGTGCCAACTACTGTAACTGATTAATTTTGACTTCCCCACATCTCTATGAGAATGGATATATTATTCCCCTCCCTCTAAATGTTTAAGTAGGCAATAAGCATTCACATGGTTTAAGATTCAGTGAGCACGCCTTTAATCCTATCACTTTGGAAGGCCCAGGCGAGAGGACTGCCTGAGCTCGAGGGGTTCGAGACCAGCCTGGGCAACTTGGCGAGACCTCATCTCTACAATAAATTAAAAAATTAGCCGGGCTCGGTGGCTCAGCCTGTAGTCCCCCGCCTTTGGGAGGCTGAGGTGAGTGGATTGCCTGAGCCCGCGGGTTCGAGACCCTCCTGGGCAACTTGGCGAGACCTCATCTCTACAATAAATCAAAAAATGAGCCGGGCGTGGTAGCGCGCGCCTGTAATTCCGGCTACTCGGAAGGCTGAGGTGGAAGGATCGCCGGAGCCCAGCAGGTAGAGGCTGCCGTGGCCTTGAGCATGCCACTACACTCCAGCCTGGGTGACAGAGTGAGACTCTGACTCAAAAAAAAAAAAAAAAAAAATGAGTATAGTAAAATGTCTTCCTCCTTTTACTGATTCCCACCCTATTCTCCTCCCCTACACCAGGCATCCAATATTATGGTTTTTTGTGCAGTGCGTGATTTTTTAAATGCATATATCAGTACAAAGTTTTCTTCTCTTTTTCCTCTTATTATATTTTGAGTCAGAGTCTTGCTCTGTTACCCAGGCCAGTGTGCAGCTTCCGAAGAAGCAAGGACAACAGGTGCACATCACAATGCCCAGCTAATTTTTTATATTATTTTGTAAAATTGAGGTCTCGCTATGTTGCCCAGCCTAGTCTCGAACTCCTGGGCTCAAACAGTCCTCTTGCCTCGGCCTTCCAAAGTGCTGGGGTTATAGGCATAAGCCACCGTACCTGGCTTTTTCCCTCTTGTTCTGCATGTTGGTTTTGTTTCCCATTTAATATATCTTGGAGATCATTTTATATCAGCATATAAGCAGTTTCCCAATTCATTTACAGCTGCAGTGTGTTTCATTGTATTTATGCTTTTGCAGATGAAGAAACTAAGATTCTAATGGGGCTAAGTAAAACTGGTCCAAGGTCTCACATTTAGGAAAGCCGGCTGGGCGTGGTGGCTTATGCCTATAATCCTAGCACTTTGGGAGGCTGAGGTAAGAGGATTGCATGAGCCCACGGGTTCGAGACCAGCCTGGGCAACTTGGTGAGGCCTCATCTCTACAATAAATCAAGAAATAAGCCAAGCATGGTGGCGTGTGCCTATAGTTCCAGCTACTTGAAAGGCTGAGGTGGAAGAATCACCTGTGCCCAGCAGGTCGAGGCTGCAGTGGCCGTGAGTGTGCCACTGCACTCCAGCCTGGGCGACAGAGTAAGACTCCAACTCCAAAAAAAAAAAGGAAATAGCAAACAAAGTCATGGTTCAAACCCAAGTCTGTTTGTAACCCCCTCCACTTTCAATGTCAGTCACAAGCATATTTTCCCTCTTGGAATGTCCACTCAAAATGCACACTCCTTAATGAAAGAAGCAAGAAGCAACTTCCTCTTGCTACATGAAGAACCACTTAATACACAACTGACTACTCTTTCCACCTGTGATGGAGAAGGAACCTAAGTAACTGCTGCTTCTCTACTGCAACAGAAAACAGCACAACATCAGAAGAGTGAGCCTTACCAAGTGCCAGGTTGTTGTAGGCATGCTACGTGAATTAACTCATTTAATCCTCACAACAACTCCATATTACAGATGATGAAACCGAGGCACAAACGACTCAAAGAACTTGCCCCTGGTAGAGGAGAGAGGACCCTGGATGGGAGAGGGAAAAGACTGGATTCTAGTCCTGCCACTGTTGCCAATGGACCTGAGCAACTCTTCTCCCCTAATCTGTTGTGATTTCCTCTCTGTAAAATGGGAAGCCTGGACCAGACAATCGCTGAGTCTTCCCTCAGCTCCCCGATGATTCGTACTGCTTAAGCCAACTTCTGTCTGAGCCCAGTATTCCCCAAGAGTCAGAGATGGGAGGTAGAGTTACCTGAACAGGAACATGTTATCTTGGGAAAATCTACTGGGAGGAAATGCAAGGCTGTGTGATGGTCAGGATGCTGGTGGGTCAGCCGATTGCTAGACTACAATCAGAAGTGATAGGAAGACTGATTTTAGCTCAATAGGAAGAATATTCTAGCAATTAAAGCTACCAGGGATCTTGTATCAAAAGTAACAAGAGGAAATGTATTAGAGAAAAATGGAATGACCTGCATTTGGGTTCAGAAATTCAAAAGTACCTTAGCTGTAGTAGTTCATGTGAAAATGCCCTTAAGGATTTTAGGTGATGGCAAATTCTGAATGGAAGGAGAGTAAGGAGGTTGTCAGGAGGCTAAAGTGACCTCAGCTTGTATGAAGAGGACAGCACCCTTGGCCAGCCCCCTGCGCCTCCACTGACAAGCAGGAGAATTTTCTGCCCAGAGGGAAGGAGCCAGGACAGTGAAAGATCCTTACTTAGTAAAGCAGAGACTCAGGGAGCAGGGTGTCAGTGGGGGGAATCGACACTTGTCATCAAATATCTGAATTTGTCATAGGTGATTCTGGAGGTCAGAGTCAGGGCAGAAGTTTTTAACACTATAAATAACTTTCTAGCAATTAGGACCTTTAAAAATGAAAACAGGGCTGGGCATGGTGGCTCATGCCTGAAATCTCAATACTTTGGGAGACTGAGGTGGGAGGACTGCTTGAGTCCAGGGGTTCAAGACCAGCTTGGGAAACATAGCGAGACCTCATCTCTACAAAAAAAAAAAAAAAAATCAAAAATTAGTCAACTGTGGTGGCATGCACCTGTAGTCCCAGCTACTTGGGAGGCTGAGACAGAAGTATCACCTGAGCCCAGAAGATCGAGGGATGCCATTGCATTCCAGCCTGGATGACAGAGAGAGAACCCAATGCAAAAAATAAAAATAAGCCAGGTGCAGTGCCTCAACACCAGTAATCTCAGCACTTTGGGAGACGGAGGTGAGAGGATTGCCTGAGTCCAGGGGTTTGAGACCAGCCTGAGCAATTTGGTGAGATCTCGTCTCGACAATAAATCAAAAAATTAGGCCAGGCCCAGTGACTCACACCTGTATTCCCAACGCTTTGGGAGGCAGAAGCAAAAGGATTGCCTGAACCCACGGATTCAAGACCAGCCAGGGCAACATGGCAAGACCTTGTTACTATAGTAAATTTTTTAAAAATTAGCTGGGCATGGTGGCACACGCCTGTAGTTACAGGTACTTGGAAGGCTGAGGCGGAAGGATCACCTGAAGCCAGCAGGTCAAGGCTGCGGTGGCTGTGAGCATGCCACTACACTCCAGTTTGAGCAATAGAGTGAGACACTGACAAAAATAATAATTAAAAATTTTAAAAAATTAGCTGGGTGTGGTGGTATGCTCCTGTGGTTCCAGCTACTTGGAAGGCTGAAGCGAAAGGATCACCTGAGCCCAGCAGGTCAAGGCTGCAGTGGTGTGAGCATGCCACTGCACTCCAGCCTGGGCAACAGAGTGAGACTTTAACTCAATAATAAATAAATAAATATCAGACACAGACTGCTTTTTATAAAGAATTGAACGTTTGGTCATGGGGGTCTTCAGTTAGAGACTAAAAAAGCCATGTAACCGGAGTGCCACAGAGGGGTGGCTGCAATGTGTACAGTGATCTAGATGACACCTGAAAACCTTCCAGTTCTACATTGGTATGTGCGTCTCTGAAATCCACTTCCTATGGGGAGACATACGAGTGACCAGGTGCAGTAAGGTGCAAGAAAGAAAACGCACTCAGCCAGGCTTGGTGGCTCAGCCTGTAATCCTGCGCCTTGGGAGGCTGAGGTGAGTGGATTGCCTGAGCCTGTGGGTTCGAGACCCGCCTGGGCAACTTGGCGAGACCTCTTCTCTACAATAAATTTAAAAATTAGCCGGGCATGGTAGCGCGCGCCTGTAGTTCCAGCTACTTGGAAGGCTGAGGCGGAAGGATTGCCGGAGCCCAGCAGGTCAACACAGTGAGACGCCAACTTAAAAAAAAAAAAGAAAAGAAAACGCACTCATCTCTTAGGGCACACGTGGGGTGGCTGGGTGGGTGGATGTAAAATCCAGAAAGGCCTTGACCGGGCCCCCCAGACATTCAGATGCCTGGATCTTCTACACCATCACCTTTCCCATGCCCCCACCCAGCCCCAACTCACCGGGAGATGGCAAAGAGACCAGTGAGCAAGGGAAGCAGCTTGAGGGTGTCCTGGGGCAGGTAGGTGGAAAGCACGGCCAGGTTGAAGAAGTAGAGGATGAAGAGCTGGACCGACTGGGCTACGTATCGCCGGTGTATCTCCACCTCCCGCCGTGGCTCCCCAAAGGGTCGGAGGGCAGAAAAGCACAGCAGGCTCAGCCCGTACACCAGGAGCCCTGGGCAAGGTTGGGGGACACGCAAGATCAGAATAGGCATGGGAAGGGCATAGGCGGCGACACGCAGGGGGCAGGTTCAGGTTCACGGTGGACGGGATCCAGGCTGCGGGGGAGGTGGTCCTGGGAGGAGATGGGCGTGCGGGGGAGCGGGGCGTGGGAGGCCCGGAGGGAAACCCTCCTGCTCCCAAGCCCGGCAGGCAGGCCCTGCCCTCCTCGAGTCCGCTTCCCGGACCCCCCCTTTCGTCGCACGGGGTGCAGACTCACCCAGCACAATGGGGAAGGTCGCAAAGACTCCGCAGCGCAGCGTGTAGACCAGGCGGGAGCTCATGGTGGGCAGCCGTGGGGCATCGAAGGGCAGGAAGGCGTATGCCCCATACAGCAGGCAGGGGAAGAGGATGAGCGCAGCTCCCACAGAGGCCACGGCCCTCAGCCCCTCACGGCCTCCACAGCCCCCGCAGCCCCCACAGGACCGGCCAGGCGGCCTCAGCACTGCCTCGGCCCACTTGCGCTCAGGGGGCTCGGGGTGGGTGGTCCGGGCGGGCACGAAGGTCCGGTGTTCACCCCCGCCTGCCTCACAGCGCACAATGAGGTCTTCCTGGGGCCGCCGCTCAATGCATTGTAGGTCGATGGGCACGAAGGCACGGCCCGCCTTCTCAGGCAGCAGGATGGTGTCATCTTCTGGCAGCTCCTCTAGCTTGGTAGGTGGCTCTGACTCTAGGGGTTCAGGCTCAATGTCCCGCCAGCCAGGGGGATCCGGGAAAGGAGCGCTGGGTTGGGGGCCAGTCCCCCAGGGCAAGGTGGCAGCCTCGCTTACTGTGCTGTCTAGACCATCCTCAGCCCCCTCTGTGGCCGTGGGAGACCCAGTTGAAGGCCCCACTCTGAGGGACTCAGCTCCAGGGGACTCAGCCCCACCTTCCCCTTCTGGCTGCCGGCCATTGGGCACCAAGGCCTGGGGTGAGCTCTTCTCTGGAGCCTCAGACCCCTTCACTTCCAGCAGGGCCAGGGTCTCGGGTTCTGTCATCCTGGCTCCTCAGTTCTGGGGTTACCACAAGGTCATGTCATCCTGGAGGCGGCAGAGAAAAACTCTGTTAGAAACCATCTTCTGACCCTTAGGACAGGTCGACAGAACTGGAACTCCCCAGGGCGACTGGCCTCATGGGCTTTAACCCCTTATGAAACCTTAGGGAGAGTCTGGTGCAGAGAAAGATGTTGAAACAGAGGGAGGTGGGAGGGAAGTGAGCAGCTGAAATGGAGGCACCCTTTCGACATCAAATGCCATCCAGCGGGAGAGGGTGAGTCAGGGGGCACAGGCCCTGGCACTGTGGACTTAGTCAGCCCTCACCCACACCTTCTAACCTCCTCCACCAAAACCCCTGGGGTCATGGCCACCCTAATGTAGGAATGGAAGGAAGAGAAGGTGTCTAGAACTTGTGCCAAGAGTTTCTTTCCCACCAAAGATCTTCCTGTGGACAGAGAAGCTGCCTGTTCACCATCCCCTCTCCCCTTCTCCCAGCAAATCCCTGCTTGGAACCCCCCCTGGCTTCCAAGTGACACCACTGAATTGCCTACATGTCTGTCCCAACGAGCTGATAGTTGCAAGGCAACTTGTTCTTTCATCGGTAATTGGAAGTGTCCAAACTCCTCATTAGCCCACCTTATCCATCTCTGCAGCGCCTGGGAATGTTCATCCCAACTTTTAGGTCTAATCATGCCTTCGCGCCTGTCTTTGTCCCCTCTCTGTTGCCCTCCCACTCACTGCTTCTGGATGAGGCTGGTTCCCCTCCTTCATCTCCTCAAGGGCCCTCCTACCCCTGCTGTTTGGACCCGTGACACCCTCTTACTTTCCATCTGGAGAGAGGTGGAGGGTCCCCAGCGTCCGGGAAGGAGCTGCCCAGCTCTCTGCTGGTTCTGCAAGTATTTCTCTTGTCTCCCTCCCTTTACCTGTGTCTCCAAACCTGTCTGACCAGAGCAGGTGGGGCCCAGATTAAAGGGACAGGCCCTGCCCTGCTGAATCTGCCGACAGAAAAAGCATTAGAGGAGAGCGTCATCCTTTCTGAAAGTGGGGGTGCAGCTGGACATAGAGGTAGTAAGTTCATGTTCTAGGTACCGGGAATGTATTAAGAGTTCCCAGCTCCGGAAAGCAGAAGGGGAAGAATGAGTTTCTGTACCAAAAGGTGCTTGGAGGAGGTTGGGATCCTCAGAAAAGAGATGGAATTTGTACACTTATTCATTCAGTAAATATTTATGAAACAGCAATGATTAGCTAAGCACTATTCTAGGCAGACACAGACAAGAACAAGATGACAGTCAAGGTCTCTGCTCTTGAAGAGCTTCTGTTCTACTGGGATACCAGAAAATAAAGAAGCCCAATAACTTAACCAGTTAGCCAATTTCAGTAGGGAAGTCCTCTTTGATGATATTTGAGCTGAGCCCTAATGGGAAATCAGGGGTATGTGTTCCAGGCACAGGAGCAGCAAGTGAAAGGCCAATGAGTGGGAAAGAACTAAGCTGTTTCAGGAACAGAAAGGGTGGGTGGCTGGAGCCAGGAGCATAGAGGTAGAAGGGGAATTTATGTTCCTATTACACTGTGTACATAGGCACGAATATACCCTGTTTTTAGCTTAGGTTTACTGTTAAGAGATAATTAGGAGGCTGGGCTTGGTGGCTCAGCCTGTAATCCCAGCACTTTGGGAGAGCGAGGTGAGGGGATTGCCTGAGCTCACGGATTCGAGACCAGCCCAGGCAACTTGGCGAGACCTCGTCTCTACAATAAATCAAAAATTACCCAGGTGTGGTAGTGTGTGTGTCTACAGTTGCGGCTACTTGGAAGGCTGAGGTGGAAAGATCGCTGGAGCCCAACAGTCGATGCTGGGGTGGCTGCCCTCTAGCCTGAGTGACAGAGTGAGACTCTGACTAAAAAGAAAAAAAAAGAATATATATACATATATATATGTATATATACTCAAATGCTCTCTTTCCTCCACAATTTATACACACACACACACACACACACACATTTTTTTTAGTCGGAGTCTCACTCTCATCATCCAGGCTGGAGTGCAGTGGCACGCTCACGGCCACCGCCGCCTCCACCTGCTGGATTCAGGTGATCCTTCCACCTCAGTCTTCCAAATAGCTGGAACTACAGGCGCGCGCCACCAAGCCCGGCTAATTTTTTGATTTGTTGTAGAGATGAGGTCTCGCCAAGTTGCCCAGGCTGGCCACGAACGCCTGGACTCAGGCATTTCTCTCGCCTCGGCCTCCCAAAGTACTGGGATTACAAGCGTGAGCCATCGCGCCCGGCCGTTGAGTCATTCTGATCGGTAATCAAAAAGAGGCTCGGCTCAAACGTGGTGGGATGGAGGGTAACAGGATGGAGCAGATGAACACTGTAGGACAAAGCAAGGTCCCGCTACTGGTTGTGAGCCCACCTGCCCTGATCCCGTTTCACTCTGGCCGCCCCACCGGGTCTGCTGTTCATCCTCTGACAGCTTTGCCAATAAAGTTTTTCGCAAGGGCTTGGAGAAGCTGGAAAGAGGCCATGCTGCCCAGAGTTAGTTCTGGCAACTTCCCCGGAGGGAAAACGAGTCTCGCGAGATTTGGCAGCAGCCGGCCACTGGCCCGCACCTGTGCGACTGCCATCGCGAGATTTGACAGGCGGAGGAGGAGCTGTCGCAGGCAGCCGCCTCACAGCGATGGCGGCCGAGCAGGGCCGGCGGCAGTGGTTGCTGCTGCTGCTGCGGCCGGAGACGGCAGTGGTGGCGGTAGTGGTGGGTGGCGGGGGTCTGTGACCGGGAGCCGCCCCCGGACCCGGGCACCATGAGCCAAGGCCCCCCCGCAGGGGAGAGCAGCGAGCCAGAAGCAAAGGTCCTCCACACTAAGCGGCTTTACCGGTGAGGGGTCGGGGCGTGCGGGCAGCCGCCGGGGAGGTGGGGGACGGCGGGGGCGGAGCCTCCGCGCGGGCGGGGCCCGGGTGCCGGGCCGGGGTGCGGCGGGGAGGAGGGTGCAGTTTCGGAGGAGGGGCGGGGCCGCGTCACCCGGCTGGGGCTGGAAGGAGGAATTGGGTGGGTGGGAGCCTTGGAGGGAAGCACGTGGGAGAATCCCCTCCGCAGGGAGCTCGGTTGGGGCGAGCACGAGGCTTTGCGGAGATGGGGCGATGGGGTGGGAATTGGGGCTGTAGGGTTGGGTAGGTGAGGGTGGTGTCACAGATGGAGGGAACCCGGAAGGGAACGGTGTTTAGAACCTTGTGGGATTTACCGGGAAGAACCCTGGGCTGAAGTCCCTAGGGCCAAGCTCAGGTCCTATCTTGGCCACTCGCTCACAGTGTGACCTTGGGCCTCAGTTCCCTTACCCTTTAAAGGAGGGATTTGGATTGGACATGCTCTGAAGCCCCGTATTCCTCTCATTTTGGGCAGTCTGAATGAGAAGAAAGAGGCCAGGAGACTAATTGTGTTGGCCTAGTAGAGCCAAAAAGGACTTTTGGGTCCAGAGCTTTCTGAGGACATGGGAGCTCATTTCAGGGCACCTGGGGACTCCTGAGTCCTGCCTTCCTCCCAACCTCATGACTGTTGTCTCTTGCCAGGCAACTTCCGTTCCTGGTTTCTGATTTCCATAGTGCCACCCACACTCCTCGAGTCGGCAGGCCGGCATGAGCTCTTCCCACCCTGCGTGGAGGATTTTTTGTGTGTGTAGGTCAATTAGAACATGGGTCCCATGACTGGATCAAAATAGGCTACAACATGAAGACCAAGTTGAGTTTTGCACTTTCTTGTAGGGAGTAGGGCTTGGGGTTTTCATTTAGCTCAGGCTCAGTAGGACAGGGGGTTTACATGAGAAGACCACCCTCAAACTTTGGGCCCTGTCTTGGCAGTGAGAGTCACGAGCATGCTGTCTCTCCCTCCTTGAGCAGGCATCCTGCCTGCTCTGGCTTTGTGAGCCCGGAGGCGGAGGGGAGTATAGGCTGCTCCAAAAATAGAAGAGTGACCCAACCCTGCAGCCCCTTGGCTCCCACTGTGGGCTGCCCCAAGCAGTCCTCAGGCGGGTTAGAAGTTGGCTGGGGTGGCACGTGTGCCTCGTCATGCTGCCGAGTGTCATTACTGCTTGTCAGACATTGCGTAGGCAGTGTCTGCAGCATTCCATGCTTGTCTCCAGCTTTTGGGAATGGCTCTGGTCATCCTTCTAGTTGTCCTCAGATCTGGTTCTTTCTCAAACCCCTGCATTCACAGAGCTAGCTAACTCCAGTGGGCTTGTTTACATGTAGCTTACCTGTGCCCATGTGGGTCTCTGCCTGTAGTTGTGTGTTGTTGGCTTTTTAGCAGAGTAGAAATTTGAGGAAGTCAGTCTCTGTTTTTATTGTTTATCATAGCAATGGTGATTGATGGAAGAAACTGGGAGGAAAATCTGATTTCTCTGCCCAAAATAAATATGTTGTTAGCCTGTGGACTTGTCATTCTGGGCTTCAGAAATTTGGGAAACTCTCACACCTGTTAGTGGTTATTAAATTCTGAAATGTTTTAAGTCAGAAGAAGAGGCAGCAAGAGAAGGGAGGCTGGAAGGGACATGAGCACCAATTAATTAATTAGTTTTTTGTTTTTAAAGCATTTTTCTCTCTTTTCTTTTTTTTTTTTTTTGAGTCAGAGTCTCACTGTCGCCCAGGCTGGAGTGCAGTAGCATGCTTATGGCCACCGAAGCCTCGACCTGCTGGGTTCAGGCGATCCTTCTGCTTCAGCCTTCCAAGTAGCTGAAACTACAGGCATGTGCCACCATGCCCAGCTAATTTTCTGATTGATTGTAGAGACAAGGTCTCACCATGTTGCTCAGGCTGATCTTGAACCTGTGAGCTCAAGCAATCCTCTCACCTCTGCCTCTCAAAGTGCTGCGATTACAGGCGTGAGCCACTGTGCCCGGCGACATTTTTCTTTTTTTTTTTTTGAGTGGGAGTCTCACTCTGTTGCCCAGACTGGAGTGCAGTGGCTACTCCCGGCCACCACAGCCTCGACCTGCTGGACTCTGGTGATCCTTCCGCCTCAGCCTTCCGAGTAGCTGGAAATACAGGCGCGCGCTACCACGCCCGGCTAATTTTTTATTTATTGTGGAGATGAGATTTTGCCAGGTTGCCCAGGCGGGTCTTGAACCTGCGGGCTCGGGCAATCCACTCACCTCGGCCTCCCAAAGTGCTGGGATTACAGACTGAGCCACCGAGTCCAGCCGACATTTTTCTTTTTTAGCAGTGTGCTAGACCTGGGATGACAGTAGTGTGTGAGACACAAGACTAGGTTTTGTAGTTTTTGTTCTAAGGGAGTTTAGTGGAGGAGTTTATGGTCTGATGGGGAATAGAGAAAAAGTGCTGAGCCCTGTCATATTTAAGCATTTGCAGTGAGACCTTCCTAGAGTCAGGGTTAGAACTTTTTTTTAAAATTGAGAATATAGGGAGAGCTCTGGAGCCTTCATTAAAAAATATACATATATTCCCATTAGATCTGTTCATGGCACTGAAGTTAAAAGCCCTGCCCTGGGAACTAAGTTGGTACAGGGCAAATTACTGATGCTGCCCCTAGCATCGAAGACCAGGCTGGCTAAAAGGGTTTGGCTCCCACCTCTAGGGCACCCAGAAGGTGTTTGGAGAAATGCTGAGCGCTCAGCATGGCCTGTGAGAAGGCCTGTGAGGATTACCAGCTATACTACTGCTCAGCTGGGTTGTGCTGGCAGTCACTTGCCCCATATAAGGCAGTTTACAGTAGTGTATGCCACCTGAGCCACCACCAGCACAGGGTGCCAACCTATTTTGGCCCACTTCCCCTGTCCCAGAGCACATCTTGGTTTATTCTGGAAATCATCATTCCCTGTTTTTGGTTGCTTTTGTGTATACAGCTGTGCCTGGTTCTCCTGCTCTCACAGCTGCTGCCTGGCATCCTCAGGATTTTACTCTTCCAGATATGACACTCACCTCCTCTGGGACCTCTTGGCCATCCATTGTAGTTTCTGTGGCTTTTTCTTTGCTGTGGTGACTAACTTAGTTCTTAGTGCCTGGGGTCTCCCCAGCCTTATAACAAGAAGGATAAAGACTAACACTTGTTGCAGTGCTTACTGTATACCAGGCACTGTCATGGCACTGAAGTGCTTTATGTATTAGATAATTTAATCTTCACAGAGTACATGATTATATTCCCATTTTATGGTTGGGCAAACTGAGACATGTGGAAGTTAGATATTTTGCCCAGGACTACGTAGCTGGTAAGAAGAAGAGCTAAGATTTAAACCCAGGCAGTCTGGTTCCAAGCCTACACTTTTTTTTTTTTGAGTTGGAGTCTCACTCTGTCGCCCAGACTGGAGTGCAGTGCCCGCTTGACCTGCTGGGCTCCGGCGATCCTTCCGCCTCAGCCTTCCAAGTAGCCGGAATTACAGGCATGCACTACCACGCCCGGCTGATTTTTTAATTTATTGTAGAGATGAGGTCTCACTGCCCAGGCGGATCTCGAACCCGTGGGCTCAGGCAATCCACTCACCTCAGCCTCCCAAAGGCGCGGGATTACAGGGTGAGCCACCGAGCCCGGCTGCAAGCCTACACTCTTAACCCCTATCCTTTAGCAGAATTCAGGAGACCTTACAACTAAGCAGTTCAGAGTTCCCTCTACTTTCCCATACCCACAATTCCAAAGCCGAATTTTATACTAGGAATGCCTTTTCTTTGTCAGAGATAATAAGCCCTTACATAACAAGATTCACTTATTCACCACTATTTACTGAATGCTTACCATATACCAACGCTATATTGTAAATTACTTAATATAATCCTCACAACAGTCCTCTGAAGTAGCTGCTATTATTGTTTCCATTTTTATTGATGTAGTAACTAAGACTTTAAAAGGTTAGGTAATTTGTCACAGTTGCAGAGTCAGACACAGCCAAGGTTCAAACCCTAGATTTTCTGCCTGGCATCAGAGCCTGCTCTCTACCTTGACATTTGGGTCAGGGTAATTCTTTATTGTGGTGGGCTGTCCTGTGCATTATATGATGTTTAGCAGCACCCACTAAATGCCAGTAGCAATTCCCCATCCCTGTGTGACAACCAAAAATGTTTCTGTCATCGCCAAGTATCCCCTAGTGGGCAGGGGAGGGCAGGTACCATATCAGAGTGAAGACTGTGTTCATCTTTGTTTTTACAGGGCTCAACCTGCAGCCTTCTCCTTGTCTCCTCGCCCCTGATTCTTTCGCTTTTCCTCTACAGTCTGTGTCGCAGCATCCCCAGTAGACCGTGTGTGTGTCTCAGGGACTGTTTGCCTGTTTTTCCTTATAGGGCTGTGGTGGAGGCTGTGCATCGACTTGACCTCATCCTTTGCAACAAAACTGCTTATCAAGAAGTGTTCAAACCAGAGAACATTAGCCTGAGGAACAAGTAAGCTGGAGACTCGAAGCCCCGTTCTCTGCTTTTGGACCACCCATCTCTACCAGAAACCCTGTCAGATGTGTGAACACACGTTCTCTCCTACCTCCTGGCCTCATGGTACCGTCAAGGACGGTGAAGTCTCTGGCCCTGTGAGAGAGGAGATAGGGATCCCTCACCCCATCTACAGCATCCACATCTAATAGGCTCGTGCATAAGAATGGCATTTGAGTTAAGGGACCTGGCATGCTGCATAATGAAGGAAAAGAAAGAGGAGATAAAAAAGCAGAGAAAGGGGAGTGAAGGGTGCAGGGGAAAAAAGGAAGATTACTAAAACTTTTGCTGCTACTTGCTTCCACCTTTTGGGGCTCCTGCTGCTTTCCCAGAATGCCATTGTGCTGGGTCATACTGACCCTGGATGTGTCTTGGGAAGCACAGAGATTTGTTGGTGGGGGTATTGGCACATGACTTTTTGCCCCAAGGGATGGGCAGTCTTCTCATGTTCCCTACCCACCCCTCACCAGGCTGCGTGAGCTTTGCGTCAAGCTTATGTTCCTGCACCCAGTGGACTATGGGAGGAAGGCTGAGGAGCTGCTGTGGAGAAAAGTATACTATGAGGTTATCCAGCTTATCAAGACTAACAAAAAGGTAAGGGAGGTGCTAGAATTTGGGAAGAAACGTGTCTGAAGAGGGAAAGCTGAGGAAGGGACAGCTGGGAAAGTGGGAGGTAGGGAAGCTTAGGGAAGGATGGCAGAAAGGAGGGAGAGTCTGACATAATTAGGATTGGAGAAGGCGGGGAGCCGGTCCCAGGTGGGTAGACAAGAGAATTGGATCTAGGGGTATGGGGGTAATTTGTGAGAGCAAGGAATTGTCAAGTTCCAAAGCCAAGAAGATAAGTTTATTTCCTCAGTGAGGTGAATGGGGTGGGGGGTTAGGGGATGGGGGATGACCCTGAGCTCATTGCTCAGCAAGTCCCTTCCCTTTCCCCATCTGTAGCACATCCACAGCCGGAGCACTTTGGAATGTGCCTATAGGACACACCTGGTCGCTGGTATTGGCTTCTACCAGCATCTCCTTCTCTATATCCAGTCCCATTACCAGCTTGAACTGCAGTGCTGCATCGACTGGACCCACGTCACCGACCCCCTCATAGGTCAGTGAAACCTGAAGGGCGACTTGAGCAGATTCTCAGGCCTCTACCTCTGGCCTTGTTAACCCTTAAGGTTCATGTAGCTTGTGGCCTAGCCAGGCAGAGAGAGTTCTCCCAAGACCTACAAACGGTTCATGAAGTTTGGATCTGTCCAAATAATCACAGAAGTCAGGGTGAAGGTCTTAAGGAAGGACAGAGGCTGGGATTGTGGACTGAGGCAGAGGGAGGGCCAGAAGGCTCTAGAGTAGGTCTGGCACTGGAAAGTGATATTAATGACATTTCTTTTCTTCTCCCAGTTGAATTTGGCCGGCACTGTTTCTTTTGACTTTAGAGGTTGTTTCCCAATGTTTGATGAAAGTATTGAAATCTTTAAAAACGTTGGGAAAATTGTGGACAATCTTTCAAGATAGTGCAAATTCCTTTTCAGCCAACTGAGGTACTGGCAGCTATAGTTTTACAAGCTTTTCTAGTTGGTAGTTTTCTCTTCTATTCAGCCACCCTTTAGCGCTCCTTCCCCCAACTCTCCTTGCTCTCTTGTCTCCTTTCTTCCCCCATATGCATGTCCTCCTTCACTCACCATTCTGGGTCAGAGAGGGAAGTTGTATCTTTGACATCACATGGTAGCATTCTCTGGTCAGAAGCAGAGCGTCTGTGTTTTATGTAATAAAAAATATTATCTAACTGGGTGCGGTGGTCTGCACCTGTAATCCCAGCACTTTGGAAGACCAAGGTAAGAGGATTGCTTGAGCCCAGGAGTTCAAGACCAGCCTGGGCAACATAGTCATCTCTATAATAATAATAATAATAATAATAAATTATCTAAAAACAAACTGGCCGGACGTGGTAGCTCACACCTATAATCCCAGCACTTTGGAAGGCCAAGGTGAGAGGATTGCCTGAGCTCACAGGTTCGAGACCAGCATGGGCAACTTGGCGAGACCTCATCTCTACAATAAATCAAAAAATTAGCCAGGCGTGGTGGTGTGTGCCTGTAGTTCCAGCTACTTGGAAGGCTGAGGTGGAAGGATCACCTGAGTCCAGCAGATCGAGACTGTGGTGTCTATGAGCAGCATGCCACTGCCCTCCAGCCTGGGCAACAAAGTAAAACTCCAACTCAAAAAAATAAAATAAAAACAAAGAACGTTATTTCTGAGACAGTGTCCATAGTTGTTACCAGACGGCCAGAGTGGTCTGTAGCTCAAAAAAAGATTAAGGGGTCAGTTCCCCAAACCATTTTAGTTTTTCTGTTCATTGATGTTTTTCCATTCAGCCAACTAGGAAGCATAGAAACATAGAAAATATCAGGAAGGGCTTTTCAGAATGGGTGCTACATACCCAGGAGAGAGGCTGTAAGGTGGAGTGGGTCAGAGGATGGTCTCTGGAGCCTTTTGGATCCTGGCTATGCCACTTAGCAGTGGGATGACTTTGATTTCCCTGACTCAAATGGGAGTAACAAGTAACCTCATAGGGTTGCTATGAGAATTCATGGGTTAATATTGTCGAGCACAGCCAGGCTTGGTGGCTCAGCCTGTAATCCCAGTACTTTGGGAGGCTGAGGTGAGTGAATGGTCTGAGCCTGCGAGTTCGAGACCCGCCTGGGCAACTTGGCGAGAACTCATCTCTACAATAAATCAAAAATTAGCCGGGCGTAGTAGCGCGCGCCTGTAGTTCCGGCTATCTGGAAGGCTGAGGCGGAAGGATCGCCGGAGCCCGGCAGGTTGAGGCTGCGGTGGCTGGGAGCGGCCACTGCACTCCAGTCTGGGTCACAGAGTGAGACTCCAACTCAAAAAAAAAAAAATATTGTCAAGCACTTAGACCAATACCTGGCATGTGGAGACACTGCCTCCTTACAAGCTCAGGCTCTCTGGACTGAAGTCACAAGGCAGCTTGAATGAAAGGGAAGATGAGAGTTCTGACATATTAGACTTTGCCATCCCCAGCTTCAGGCCAGGCATGCCCACTTTCCTCTTCCATGGGCAGACTCCCCAAAAGGCCATCTTCTCTGTGGACCTCTTCTACCAGGCAGGAGCTGGAATGTCTACCTTGTTCTCATCCACATTCCACTCTTGGGCAAATTCATTTCCCATCTTTACCCAAACCTTCTACCCTTGTGTAGGTAACTTTAACCCAAGATACTCATGACCTTCTTGACACTTAAGCCTCATCTCTCCCTCCTTTTTGGAAGCCTTCCTGTGATGACCTTCCTGCAGGGTGCTGTCCTAGTTTGAGGGCTCTAGTCCTCCTCTTCCAGTTCCTTCCTGTCCTGTGAATGAATTCGATGTGTGAGTCTCTGTCCCTACCTGTGTCTACTTGTGAGCCTCTGCGTCTCTCCCTATGTCCTGGATGAGTGTCTTCTCTGCCCCAGAAGACAGTGTTCTAAGGCTGGCCCTGGATTCTCAGTCTCCTTTCTTTATATAGGAGAGGTATTTCCCCACAGGTAGGGGGCAGAGGAATGGGCTCATAAATCTTTCTCTCTTTTTCTCTCAGGATGCAAGAAACCAGTATCTGCCTCAGGAAAGGAGATGGACTGGGCACAGATGGCATGCCACCGATGTCTAGTGTACCTGGGGGATTTGTGTAAGAGTCTGCACCTTTCATTTTCTCTGTTTTGGGTTATAGGGCAGACCCAAGCTGTTTCAGTTGTTGCTACCACCATTTATATGATTGGAGAGCAGGAGGAACAGTTTGGCTTTTGCTCGCTTTTCCCTCTAGTCTGCCTCAGTGATCTGCTTCTGCTGCCCTTTTGTGAGTCAGAGAGGATCATTGAATATGGGAAGAAGAGAATGTCTTTGAGCTTTCAGGAAGTCAGGATGATTCCTGTTTCAATGGTGGGTCAGGAAGATTTTCATTTGCTATCTTTCTCCTTCTTGGAATGTTTCCTCTATCTTTATGGACTCTTAGATGAATAGAAACTTCAGCAGAATAGGAATTGAAATTAGACGTCAAAGAGGATTTATCTACCTGGCAAATGTTTTTAAGGATAGATTAGATGTCAAGGAGGACTTGTCTGCCTAGCAAATGTTTCTAAGGAGAGAAATGTACTCTCTTGGCTTATGGCCCCAGGGTCTCCCATCCTGACAGACAATGGTTTCTCACTAGTTTGCTAGAGTGTGCCTGCTGGGTACATTATCTTATATTGACCCAAGGCTCCTTCCCCTAGCCCACTTCTGAAACCGTCATGACCAGTGTGTGCAGAGGCAGCAGTTGCATGTTAGATGGACCAGAGTGTCATTAGTGATGTCTTCTCTCTAGAATCCAGCAGTTGCAGTCTAGAACTGAATATCAGAGAGCTTTGCAAGCAGTTATATATGCTGTGGCTTCCCTTCATTGGCAAGAGATAATCAAGAAGAGTCTGTTCAGGGTAGGCATGGAAGCACACGCATATCATCCCAGCTACTGGGGAGGCTGAGGCAGGAGGATTGTTTTAGCCCAGGAGTTTGAGAGTAGCCTGGGCAACAGGGAGATCCTGTCTCTAAAAAAATTAATTAAAAAGGAAGAAAACAACAGCAAAAAAGAAGCTGTTTACTTTACAAATACTGAATATTTTTTACATGAACCTATCAGTAAGGAAGAGAGAGTTGAACAATTTGCCCATAGTTATGCAGATTTAGGACTGTGCCAGAGACCCCTGCAACCTGTATCCTAGCTCAGGTACCTCCCTTCCAGGCTCTTGTTATAGCTCCTCAGAGTGGACTCCCAGCTGCGGGAGGGTCTTCTGAAGCATGAAATCATCACATTGCCCTTGCTCTTCTCTTTTCTGCAGCACGATACCAGAATGAGTTAGCTGGCGTAGACACCGAGCTGCTAGCCGAAAGATTTTACTACCAAGCGCTGTCAGTAGCTCCCCAGATCGGTAAGTGGTCCCCCACGTGGGCCTCCCAACCCAGTAGAGTTTTCCAAGAGGAAGTCGGTGTTGTTGAAATGGCAGGCAGGTCAAGGTCATTTTCCCTAGTTCCTCATCACTCTCAGCTCTCTCTTACTTTACCTTGGTTATACATTCTTCCCCTTGTAACACACTCAGAAGGTGGTGGAAGGGGGAGAGAAATGGGCGAGTCTTGAATTAAGGAGGAGGGGACAGAACAGAAGGGAGACAATGGCTTCCCTGTCCCTGAGGTGGCTATAGAAAGAAGAGTGGGGTGAGAGAAGGCATAAGATCCCATTGCAGGGAGAGATGGGGATGTGCATGGAGGAAGGAACACTCAGAGGTGAGAAACTGAGCTGGGATACAGAAGAGGGCTTCATGGAGCGCTGTCAACCTTGGAAGAGCTAGAGTGGAAGCCACAGGAAGTGGCACCCCACCAGAGCAAGTAACCCTTGGCAGACCAGGCAGGAACAAGCTGATAGGAACTAAGAAGAGGTCAGTGATCCCCTAGAGGAGCAAGATTAAACTGCTGATCACCTGAGACCCCAGGTCACCTGCAGACCCAGCTGTTCTCTGATGCCTAGCGTTGGTTGCATCTATCAGCTTTAAATGAGTAATGTGAGCTGGGCTTGGTGGCTCAGCCTGTAATCCCGCGCCTTTGGGAGGCTGAGGTGAGTGGATTGCCTGAGCCCGCGGGTTCGAGACCCGCCTGGGCAACTTGGTGAGACCTCATCTCTACAATAAATCAAAAAATTAGCCGGGCATGGTAGCGCGCGCCTGTAGTTCCAGCTACTTGGAAGGCTGAGGCGGAAAGATCACCAGAGCCCAGCAGGTCGAGGCTGCGGTGGCCGGGAGCGGCCACTGCACTCCAGTCTGGGTGACAGAGTGAGACGCCAACTCAAAAATAAATAAATAAATAACAATAAAAATAAATGAGTAATGTGACCTCAGACTATACGAATTCTCTTTCCTTTCAGGAATGCCCTTCAACCAGCTGGGCACCCTGGCAGGCAGCAAGTACTATAATGTGGAAGCCATGTATTGCTACCTGCGCTGGTAAGTATTTGCCAGTGCTTTCCCTAACCCTGCTTTCATGTGTGTATCATTCCTGCTTTGTCTTGTCTCCCCTTCCTCCCTTACTAGCTCCTGGCTGAGAGAGATAGGGGAATGCTAAGATTGAGGGATCAGTCCACTCAGGGGGACCCTGACACGGTCTTGTTGCTTTTCACATAGCCACTGCATCTGTAAGCACTTGGGCAGCTACACAACTATTTACCATCTTATGCGAAAGTCAGGATTACTGTCTTTCTGAAGAAGGAAATCAATTTGACTTAGTTGTAAAATGTTACCAAAGTGGCCTCTACTAAGAACTTCAGAATTTTATTTTATGTTTTTTGAGTTGGAGTCTCTGTTGCCTAGGCTGGAGACCAGTGGCACATTCACAAAGACCCCAGCGTCGACATGCTGGGTTCTGGCGATCCTTCCGCCTCAGCCTTCCAAGTTGTTGGAACTACAGGTGTGTGCTACCATGCCTGGCTATTTTTTTTTTTTTTTTGAGTTGAAGTCTCACTCTGTCACCCAGGCTGGAGGGCTGGAGTGCAGTGGCATGTTTACGGCCACTGCAGCCTCAACCTAATGGGCTCAGGTGATCCTTCCTCCTCAACCTTCCAAGTAACAGGAACTATAGGCATGCACCACCACGCCCAGCTAATTGTAGAGATGAGGTCTCACCAAGTTGCCAAGGCTGATGTGAAACCCGTGGGCTCAGGCAATCCTCTCACCTCAGCCTCCCAAAGTGCTGGGATTATAGGCGTGTGCCACTGTGCCCGGCCACTTTTTTGAATTATTGTAGAGACAAGGTCTCACCAAGTTGCCTGGGCTGGTCTTGAACCCGCAGGCTCATGCAGTTGACTCCCTTTGGCCTCCCAAAGTGCTGAGCCATCGAGCCTGGCCAAACTTCAGAATTTTAGAGCTTCAGTATCTTTTTTTTCTTTTTTTAGTTGGAGTCTTACTCTGTTGCCCAGGCTGGAGTGCAGTGGTATGCTCATGGTCACTGAAACCTCAACCTGCTGGGCTCACGTGATCCTTCTGCATCAGCCTTCCAAGTAGCTAGAATTACAGGCACGCACCACCATGCCTGGGTAGTTTTTCGATTTATTGTAGAGACCTGAACTACTGTGTCTTAATGTGATGACCCAACATGGAGGGATCAGCTTAACAGCAGGGTTGGTCAATGCTTCCCTGAGACTGACCTTTGGCTCTTAGAGTAAAAAATAAACTTTTTGGCTGGACACGGTGGCTCACGCCTGTAATCCTAGCACTTTGGGAGGCCGACGTGAGATAATTGCCTGAGCCCACAGGTTCCAGACCAGCCTGGGCAACTTGGCGAGACCTCATCGCTACAATAAATCAAGGAAAATTAGCTGTGTGTGATGGTGCATGCCTGTGGTTCCAGCTACTTGGAAGACTGAGGCAAAGGATCGCCTGAGCCCAGCAGGTTGAGGCTGTGGTGGCCGTAAGAGTTCCACTGTCCTCTAGCCTGGGCGACAGAGTGAGACTCCAACTCAAAAAAAAAAAAAACCCAAAAAAACTTTTTATGGCACCCAGAATTGATCTGGCTTAGAATACTGAGCCACCATAGTCAAGTACACAGGAAGTTGATAGGTAAAGCAGAATGCTGCACCTAGAGTGCTTTTAAGTTATAGTGAGAAACAAACTGCCAGGAAAACTGGAAAACTTACTGTCATCACCTAATCAAGGCTAAAGTAAAGAAGCCAAAATCGTTCATTCATTCTTTTTTTTTTTTGAGTCAGAGTCTCACTCTGTTGCCCAGGCTGGAGTACAGTAGCACGCTCACGGCTGCTGCAGCCTCGACCTGCTGGGCTCAGGTGATCCTTCTGCCTCAGCCTTCCAGTTAGCTGGAACTACAGGCGAGTGCCTTCACACCCAGCTAACTTTTTGATTTATTGTAGAGATAAGGTCTCACCAAGTTGCCCTCACTGGTCTCAAACCTGTGAACTCAATCTTCTCACGTCGGCTTCCACCATGCCTGGCCAATTACCTGATTTAGAACCTTCTGTTGCATCTTTTCCATTCCTAGAATGCCTTCCCAAGAATGCCCTCCTTATTTGTCCTGGGTCCCTCATCACACTCATAAGCATGATTTAGATGGGTCACTTCAAGAAGAGAGCTAAACCTATCCAAATTTGGGAGGTGTCCACTAAGGGCCTACTCTATTCTGCTAATAATTTGTGGGTTAGGCATTTGGGCAGGGCTCAGTTGGGTAGTCCTTCTCTCCGTGGCATTGTTTAGGGTTAGTCATAGGTATCTGGCTAATCTGGAGGTCTAATACACCTGGAGGGTTGGCTCATTTGGGCTCCCTCCCTCTCCTGTGCTCTTGGGCATCTCTACATCGTGTCTTCCACAGGGTAGAAAGACTTCTTACGTAATAGCTCAGGGTTCCAATGGTGAACAATGACCTGAGAGACTTGCAAGTTGGACCTGGCAGTTTCTTAAGGCTTGGGGTAGAAACTTGGATTCACTTCTACAGTATTCTGTTGGTTAAAGCAGTAGCATGATCCTGTCTCTCCTAATCCCTACAAGATTTTACAGGTGGAAATGTAAGCCACTCTTCTCTTTGGAACTGTGTCAAAGAATTTGTGGCTATCCTTAATTCACCACAAGCATTGATTTCTTCTTGTTTGTTTGTTTGTTTGTTTATTTTTGAGTCAGAGTCTCACTCTATCGCCCAGGCTGGAGTACAATGGCATGCTCAGGGCCACTGTAGCCTCAACCTGCTGGGTTCAGGCAATCCTTCCACTTCAACCTTCCAAGTAGCTGGAATTATAGGCGTGTGCCACTGTGTCCAGGTACATTTTTTTTTTTAATTTAGAGAGAGATGAGGTCTCGCCATATTGCCCAGGCTGGTCTTGAACCCCTAGGCTTAGGCAATCCTTTCACCTCAGCCTCCCAAAGTGCTGGGATTAAAAGGCGTGAGTCACTACGCCTGGCCTTCTTTTTTATTTTATTTTTTTGAGTCAGGGTCTCACTCTGTTGCCCAGGCTGAAGGGCAGGCATGTACCAGCATGCTCAGCTATTTTTTGTAGAGATGAGGTCTCGCTATGTTACTCAGGTTGGTCTCAAACTCCTGATCTCAAGTACTCCTCCCAGAGTACTAGGATTAAAGGCGTGAGCCACTGTGCCCAGCCGGTTTCTTCCTTTTTGTGCCATTCTGGCTCATTGAAGCCTTGATTTCCTGAACTCAAATAATTCTTCCACTTCAGCCTCCTGAGTAGCTGGGACTGCAGTCTTGCATCACCACACCTGGCTAATTTTTGTGTTATTTTGTAGAGATAAGGTCTCACTGTGTTGTACAGGTTGGTCTTGAACTTCTGGGCTCGAGTGATTCTTCTGCCTTGGCCTCCCAAAGTGCCGGGATTACAGGCACAACCACTGTCTGGCCCTTTTTCTTTTTTATACCTTGCTTTTCATAGTTACACACTTGCTTTTATTCTTACTATTGCACTTGACCAGTCTTTTTGTTTTTTGGAGTAGGAGTCTCACTCTGTTGCCCAAGCTGGAGTGCAGTGGCATGCTCACGGCCACTGCAGCCTCTACCTGCTGAACTCAGGCTATCCTTCCGCCTTGGCCTTTTAAGTAGCCAGAACCACAGGTGTGCACCACCATGCTCAGCTAACTTTTTTCTTGAATTGGAGTCTCACTCTGTTGCTCAGATTGAAGTGCAGTGGCACGCTGCTCACTACCACCACAGCCTGGGCTCAGGTGATCCTTCTGCTGAGTAGCTAGAACTACAGGCGTGTACCTCCACACCTGGCTAATTTTTTTTTTGATTTATTGTAGAGATGAGGTCTCACCATGTTATCCAGGCTGGTCTTGAACTCCTGGACTCAGACAATCCTCTTGCCACTGCTCCCAAAGTGCTGGGATTACAGGCTTGAGCCACCACGCCCAACCTTAATTTTTTTATTTATTGTAGAGGCAAGGTCTCGCCAAGTGGTCAGGCTGGTCTTGAACCCCTGGACTCAGACAATCCTCCTGCCTCCGCCTCCCAATGTGCTGGGATTATAGGTGTGAGCCACTATGCCCCACCTTGACTATTCTTTAAAAAAAAATAAAAGGAAAAAACCTTATTTTTATTTTACTTTTTTGTTTGTTTGTTTGTTTGTTTTGAGTTGGAGTCTCACTCTGTCGCCCAGACTGGAGTGCAGTGGCTGCTCCCGGCCACTGCAGCCTCGACCTGCTGGGCTCTGGCGATCCTTCTGCCTCAGCCTTCCGAGTAGCTGGAACTACAGGTGCGCGCTACCACGCCTGGCTAGTTTTTGATTTATTGTAGAGATGAGGTCTTGCCAAGTTGCCCAGGCAGGTCTCGAACCCGCGGGCTCAGGCAATTCACTCACCTCAGCCTCCCAAAGGCGCGGGATTACAGGCTGAGCCACTGAGCCTGGCTTTACTTTTTTGTTTTTGAGTAGGAGTCCCACTCTGTCACCCAGACTGGAGTGCAGTGGCACACTCCAGCCTCCACCTGCTGGACTCAGGCAATTCTTTCACCTCAGCCTTCAAAAGTAGCTGGAATTATAGGCACACACCACCACGTCCAGCTAATTTTTTGATTTATTATAAAGACGAGGTCTCACCAAGTTGCCCAGTCTGGTCTTGAACCCATGGACTCAGGCAGTCCTCACGCCTCTGCTTCCCAAACTACTGGGTTGACAGGCGTGAGCCACCACGCCCGGTAAAACTTGTTTTTAAAAAAGACACATCCACCAGCCTGGGCAACTTGGCAAGACCTCATTTCTACAATAAATCAAGAAAAATGAGCCAAGTGTGGTGGTGCATGCTTGTAGTTCCAGCTACTTGGAAGGCTGAGGCGGAAGAATCTCCTGAGTCCAGAAGGTCGAGGCTGTGATGGCCGTGAGTGTGCCCACTGCACTCCAGCCTGGGTGAGAGTGAGACTCTGACTCAAAGAAAAAAAAAAAAAAGACACATTCAGGCATGGCGGCTTACATCTGTGATCTCAGCACTTTGGGAAGCTGAGGCAGAAGGATCACTTGAGGCCAGGAGTTCAAGACCAGCATGCACAACATAGCAAGACCCCATCTTTATAAAAAATTAGCCGAGAGTCATGGTGCATGCCTATAGTCCCAACTACTCAGGAAACTGAGACTGGAGGATCACTTGAGCCCAGGAGTTTGAGGTTACAGTGAACTATGATCATACCACTCCACTACAGCCTGGGTGACTGGCGAGACCCTATCTCCGAGAGAAAAAAAAAAGGCACAAGGTGTCATGCAGTATTAAGGTCTTTGGTTCTGTGTAGTAAGACAGGGTTGGGTTGGAGACCAATCTCTACTGGGTATCAGCTGTGTGACCTTAGTCAAAATACTTATTCTCTCCCAGGCTCCATTTCTTCTGTGGTGTGGACAGTATCAGGGTGTAGTTCCTGACACGTTGGTTGCTCGGATCATGTTTGTGTTTGAGTGTTAGGAGAATTGAGATAGTGCTTATAAATATCCTTGCGTATAGTTGATGTTTGTTAAATGCCAGCCTATTGTAAAGTACCATATGCTTAAAAGATGACCAATAGTTCATTTCAGGAATTGCAACTAAATTAGGTTTGTAACAGAGTAGGATTGATTGTCTCCTTTCTAGATACAGATGAGAGTTAAGACATCTCTCCTCTGAGTAATCTGAAAGTTGTGTCAGGAGTCTCTACCTGAGTGTGTACATAGAAGGTGAGCTGGGGAAGCCCAGACTATTGGTAACATTGTTCCTAAAGTACCAGCAGAGCGGCCTTTGTCCTTGCCACCTCCTGCCAGTGCCGAGACTCAGCTGCTCTGTGTCTCCTTCAGCATCCAGTCGGAAGTGTCCTTTGAGGGGGCCTATGGGAACCTCAAGCGACTCTATGACAAGGCAGCCAAGATGTACCACCAGCTGAAGAAGTGCGAGACTCGGAAGCTTTCCCCTGGCAAAAAGCGGTGAGTAGGGCCATGGGAGCAGGGCATCTTTCTGCAATTGGTGCAGTAAGACCACAGGAACTCGGAGCTTTTTAGCATTTACTCTGGGCTCTTTTCATTTCAGATGTAAAGACATTAAGAGGCTGCTGGTGAACTTCATGTATCTGCAAAGCCTCCTGCAGCCCAAAAGCAGGTGAGTGGAAGAGAGCAGGAACAGAAACTGGCTGTGAGCCTGGCCATGATGGCGCCTTCACGGGGCCTGGAGCTCTGCCCCCAGCTGGAATTTGTCTGGCTGGTTAATCCGGTATACCTCACTGTTTCGCCCTTGGGTTCTGTGCCCGTCCTTCTCCCAGCGACTCTCCCTCTGGCCCAAAATGGGTGCTTAGGAGACGTTGAAGAGGGGGTGACTAACCAGAAGCCCACCCACCTCTTTTTCTGTGTTGGGCTGTCTACGTGGAGATGAGCCCAGCAATGCCCTCCCTGGCTGTGCTCCATGAGGTCTGCCCACGAGATCCCGTTGTCCGCCCTCTGAAGCTTGTATTCCCCACTATTCTCCTCCAGCCCCGCCACTGACCTTCCGTGTGACTTCTGCCCTTCCACAGCTCCGTGGACTCAGAGCTGACCTCACTTTGCCAGTCAGTCCTGGAGGACTTCAACCTCTGCCTCTTCTACCTGCCCTCATCACCTAACCTCAGCCTGGCCAGTGAGGACGAAGAGGAGTATGAGAGTGGCTATGCTTTCCTCCCGGACCTTCTCGTCTTTCAAATGGTCATCATCTGCCTTATGTGTGTGCACAGCTTGAAGAGAGCAGGTAGCCTTCCCCGTGTTCTTTTCTCCTTCACTGGCTTCGGGAGTCCTCTCTACCCTTTGCTGCTGCTTATTCATAAGTTTCCTTCTATGAGCAGTGTCTTCACTCTCTGCTTGGCCATGGGCAAGTGAGGGCCCAGGACGCTGCCCTGAAGGAACTCCTGGGTGACAGAGCACAGGCAACAGTGTATTCCCTTTCTCTTTCTCACCCTCTCCCACGCATACACCCTCAGCTAGGTCCCTGGCAGAGGCAAGGGTCAGGATACTTGGTGATTGATCCAGACAGGATTCAGCCCTTGCTGTCGGGGGCACTTAGTTCTGGAAACCGTTCTGGCAGAGGTGTGTGTAGAGCAAGACTGAAGGAAAGGGGGAGGGGCAGGGCTGGATGTGAAGGCCCCTGGGGCGTGGGGAGACACCTCGAAGCCAGGAGGGATGAGATGGGTTGAGATGGCATGTTCTAGATTGTAGGAGGGATGTTAGTGCAGAGTCCTGGGAAAGATTTTGTTGGGTTTTTTTGTGTTGGAGTCTCACTCTGTCGCCCAGACTGGAGTGCAGTGGCCGCTACCGGCCACCGCAGCCTCGATCTGCTGGGCGCCGGCGATCCTTCCGCCTCAGCCTTCCAAGTAGCTGGAACTACAGGCGCGCGCTACCATGCCCGGCTAATTTTTGATTTATTGTAGAGATGAGGTCTCGCCAAGTTGCCCGGGCGGGTCTCGAACCCACGGACTCGGGCAATCCACTCACCTCAGCCTCCCAAAGCGCGGGATTACAGGTTGAGCCACCGAGCCCGGCTGTGTTTTTTACTTCGGAAGAAGCTTTGGTGGGTAGTTGGGTCCTTGGGAGAGTTGAGAGCAGAGGAGATAGAGTTGGAAATGGTGGGCCTCTAATGCCTGGCTCTTCTGGCTTCAGGATCCAAGCAGTACAGTGCAGCCATTGCCTTCACCCTGGCCCTCTTCTCCCACCTCGTCAATCATGTCAACATACGGCTGCAGGCTGAGCTGGAGGAGGGCGAGAACCCTGTCCCGTCATTTCAGAGCGATGGCACAGGTGGGAGAACGGGGAGGTTGTGGCTGTGGAAAGGTCGGTGTGGGGTGTGGGGAGCAGGGAAAGGAACACAGACTTGCGGGGGATGTTGGAGAGCACGTTACCACCCTCAGGCTCCAGCTGTTCCCTGGGCTGCCCCTGGCCATCCTCTTTCCACAGATGAACCAGACTCCTCCAAGGAGCCTCTGGAGAAGGAGGAAGAGCCAGATCCCGAGCCTCCCTCTGCAGCACCCCTGGCATGTGAGGGCAGAAAGAGCCGGAAGTTTTCCCGCCTCTCCTGCCTCCGCCGCCGCCGCCACCCGCCCAAAGCTGGAGATGACAGCGACCTAAGTGAAGGTTTTGAATCGGATTCGAGCCATGACTCGGCCCGGGCCAGCGAGGGCTCAGACAGTGGCTCCGACAAGAGTCTTGAAGGTGGGGAAACAGCCTTTGATGCTGAGACGGATTCAGAAATGAACAGCCAGGAATCCCGATCAGACCTGGAAGATATGGAGGAAGATGAGGGGACACGGTCTCCAGCCCTGGAGCACCCTCGGGCAAGATCAGAGGCTCCTGATTCCCTCAATGGGCCACTAGGCCCCAGTGAGGCTAGCATTGCCAGCAATCTACAAGCCATGTCCACTCAGATGTTTCAGACCAAACGCTGCTTCCGACTGGCCCCCACCTTCAGCAACCTGCTCCTTCAGCCTAGCACTGAGGCTCACACCTTACCCTGCCACAGGCCTTGTGTCAATGGGGATGTTGACAAGCCCTCAGAACCAGGTATCCGGGCCTCCGTCATCTGTTCTGTACATTCTTCTGTGTGAGTGATTCTCGTCGCTGCCCTGACTGCCTCCTCCCCAGCCCTCAGCTTGTTGTATAGTCCACACGTTTTTTCCTGATGATCCACTCTCCTCACTTCTTCACTGCCAGCTCTCAACCAACCCACTTCTTGGTCTTATTTCTCTCCCACTCCACCCTACCCTGTGGGTGTGGGGCTTTTCTCTCCACCCTGCAATTGTAGCTGCAGCTCCCTCCCCTGGTGCCATCCCAGGTCCCTCCAGGGCTCCGGGAAGCTAGAAAAACCGGCACCCACCAGGGTAGGTGAATTCTTTCCTTGGGTCTTCCCTGTAGAGGGAGTCCCCATTTAGTAGCAACAGCCATTTGTTAAGCCAACCCTATGCCAGACACTAGGCTGGCCAGTTCTCAGTATCGTCTTATTTAACGTTCTTAGTAGTCTTGTGGTAGAAGAGTTATTCCTACTTTAAATCTTGTCTATTTTGCTTTTTTACCCCAAAACTTTTTGTTGAGTCAGAGTCTCACTCCGTCGCCCAGGCTGGAGTACAGTGGCACACTCACGGCCACCTCAGCATTGACCTGCTGGGCTCCGGCGATCCTTCCGCCTCAGCCTTCCAAGTAGCCGGAACTACAGGTGTGTGCCACCATGCCTGGCTACAGGTGTGCTCCAGCATGCCCAGCTGCTTTTTTGGTTTATTGTAGAGACGAGACACTGTGTTGCTCAGGCTGGTCTTAAACCCCTGGGCTTAGGCAATCCTTGCCTCAGCCTCCCAAAGTGCTGGGATTACAGGCATGAGCCACTGCGCCTGGCTTTACCCCAGAACTTTTGTACATGGCACTCCCTCTGTCTGGAACATGCTTTTCTTCCCTTGCTCTGAGCCTGTCACTGGCTAATTCTTACTTGCCCCCTAGATTTTAGCTTGAAAATCCCTTGGTCTGGGGCTCCTTCAAGGCTAGGTTAGATTTGCTTCATTGTGATTCCTGCAGCTCTGCAGCCTCCAGCTCTTTCCTACTCTGGTGAGGTTGACTGTCGACTCGTCTGTCTTCCCAACTAGACTGTGAGCTTCTTGAGGGCAAGACAAGAATACATCTTGTCTATTGCTGTATCTGTAGTACCCAAAACAGTGCCTAGCACTTGGGTGGGACTTAGTAAATATTAAATGGCTGAATGAGTAAAAGCAGTAAGGAAGCTGATGATCAGAGAGGTGAAGGGACCTGCCTGATATTCTAACTTACAAGGAAGAGCTAGGAGTTGAAAGTAATTCTTTTTGGCCGGGCTCAGCCTATAATCCCAGCACTTTGGGAGGCTGAGGTGAGTGGATTGCCTGAGCCCGTGTGTTCGAGACCAGCCCAGGCACCTTGGCAAGACCTCATCTCTACAATAAAATCAAGAAATTAGCCAGATGTGGTAGCTCACGCCTGTTGTTATGCCTACTTGGAAGGCTGAGGCGGAAGGATCACCGGAGCCCAGCAGGTCGACGCTGGGGTGGCCATGAGTGTGCCACTGCTTTCCAGCCTGGGTGACAAAGTGAAACTCCAACTCACACACATATACACACACACACAAAAAGAAAGTAATTCTTTTTAACTCTGTGTCCTTGCTTTCTCCCTGTCTGCCCTGCCTTCCAGCACAGAGTAAGCATCTCTTAAATACTGGGGTTGGGTGAATAGCTGTAGACCAACCTCACAAATTAGCTTGCGTCTGAAAGTGTCATATTTAAAAAGCACCATGTATAATTTTTTTACTTCAAAATTTATTATAAAGCTACAGTAACCAAATCAACATTGTACTGGTACATAAACAGACACATAGACCAATGGAACAGAACAGCAAGCCCAGAAATAAATTCACACACAGTCACCTGATCTTCAACAAAAGCATAAAAGACACCATATTTTAAAACAACCAGTTAGTGGGTCTGGAAACATTGGAGAAGGACCTGTCAGTGAATTCCCCACCTCTTTCTGATGATCAGAATTCCTCTGGAGCCCGGGTGGGGGGGTGGCACAATCCCCCCATGCAGAGCTGAGGCCTGTTGCCAGGTGCCTATTAGTTGTTTATCCCAGTTCTCTCTCCTTCACTCACCCATTCCAGCCTCTGAGGAGGGCTCTGAGTCAGAGGGAAGCGAATCCAGTGGGCGCTCCTGTCGGAATGAGCGCAGCATCCAAGAGAAGCTGCAGGTCCTAGTGGCCGAAGGCCTGCTTCCTGCGGTGAAAGTCTTCCTGGACTGGCTTCGGACCAACCCTGACCTCATCATCGTGTGTGCTCAGGTATGTTGGTCCTCCCCACTGCTTCTGTCAGGCTGCAGGGTGTTGGAGGAGGGGATGAGCTAGGGGCCTGGGCATCCCCTCAGATGGTCTGATCAAGACAAGAATTGTCACCAAGTCCATCTGCCTGTGCTGGGCATTTACACTTCCTTTTTTTTTGAGTTTGTCTCACTTTCTGTTGCCCAGGCTGGAGTATAGTGGCATGATCACAGCTCACCAAAGCCTCAGCCTCCTGGGCTCAGGCAGTTCTTCTGCCTCATCCTTACAAGTAGTTGGACTATTGACATATGCTACCATGCCCGACTAATTTTTTATTTTTTTTACAGAAATGAGGTCGTACTATGTTGCCCAGACTGGTCTTGAACTCCTGGGCTCAAGTAACCCCCCCTGCCTCGGCCTCACAAAGTGTTGGGATTACAGGCATGAGCACCCTTATGCTTTTTACAGGGAAGGAAGGATTTGGTATGAACTTCGCCCTCAAAGAGCCTATGGCTGTAAAGTGGTGAAAGAGCTGCTTATTCTGCTTTGTATCCTCAATGCCAGGCATAATGCTGACCGTTATGAGTAATGAAACACATGAAAATATGTGTTCGAAAGCTAAACTTAATGGGTAAATACCAGAGAATCCAGAGAAGAGAGAATGAGTTGAGTGGGAACAGTGACAGATGAGATGGTTGTGAAGGTTCTGGGCAGGGGAAATGACTTATGAAGAGTCATACAGCAGGGCAAGCTGTGTCAGGCTGTGTGCCAAGGAGGTGGGGTGGAGCCCTTGAGGTTGTCCCCTCCTTCTCAGGTTCAGAGTCTCAGTCTTGTGCCTCTGGTTCTCTGACGCATTTATGCCGTGTCATTTGCTTCCAGTGGTACACCTGCCTGCCGTGGCAGACCCTCTTCCTCACTGGTCACCCCCTTCCCAGATGAGAGGGTTTGGGTCAGGGTCCGGCACACCCTTCGGTGTGTGCTTGTGTCTGGTGGCAGCTAGTTACTCAATCATTAGTCATTGAGGGTAGTGAAGATGGAGATGCTGGGCCATGTTCCTGGAAAGGTATCCCAGCGTGGGCACATGGGAGGGCTGGAAGGAAAGGTTTCTGCTGGACAAAGCTCCGTGGTCCCCCTTCATTCATTACTGGACCAAGTCCTCCATGAGCCCTGTGTCCTCTTTAAGACGTGTTGTCCAGACTGGAGTGCAGTGGTGCAATCATAGTTCGTTGCAGCCTCAAACTCCTGGACTCAAGGGAGCCTCTTGCCTCAACCTCCTGAGCTGGGACTATAGGCATGTACTACCATGCCTGGCTAATTTTGTTGTTGTTGTTGTTAGCATCTCACTCTTGCCCAGGCTGGAGTGCAGTGGCATGATCATGGCTCAGCAAAACCTCCAACTCCTGGGCTCAAGTGATCCTTCTGGGCTGGGCACGGTGGCTCACTTTGGGAGGCGGAGGCAAGAGGATTGCCTGAGTCCAGAGGTTTGAGACCAGCCTGGGCAACTTGGCGAGAGCTCATCTCTACAGTAAACCAAAAAATTAGCCCAACATGGTGATGTACGCCTATAGTTTCAGCTACTTGAAGGCTGAAATGGAAGGATCACCTGAGCCCAGTAGGTCAAGGTTGCAGTGGCCATGAGCATGTGACTACACTCTAGCCTAGGCAACAGAGTGAGACTCCAACTCAAAAAAAATGTAGCCGGCTCGGTGGCTCAGCCTGTAATCCCTCGCCTTTGGGAGGCTGAGGTGAGTGAATTGCCTGAGCCCGCGGGTTCGAGACCCGCCTGGGCAGCGAGACCTCATCTCTACAATAAATCAAAAAATCAGCCGGGCGTGGTAGCGCATGCCTGTAATTCTGGCTACGTGGAAGGCTGAGGCGGAAGGATTGCCAGAGCCCAGCAGGTCGAGGCTGCAGTGGCTGGGAGCAGCCACTGCACTCCAGTCTGGGCGACCGAGTGAGACTCCAACTCAAAAAAAAAAAAAAGAATTTCATTTAAAAAAAAAAAAAAAAGAAGTCATCCTTCTGCCTCAGCCTCCTAAGTAGCTAGGATTACATGTGCATGCCACCACACCTGCCTTTTTTTTTTTTTTTTTTTGGTGAAGATGAGGTCTTGCTATGTTGCCCAGGCTGATCTTGAACTCCTGAGCTCAAGAATGATCCCCTTGCCTCTACCTCCCAAAGTTCAAGGATTACAGGCTTGAGCCACTGTGACTGGCTTTTTTTTTTTGAGTTGGAGTCTCATTCTGTCGCCCAGACTGGAGTGCAGTGGCCGCTCCCGGCCACCACAGCCTCGACCTGCTGGTCTCCGGCAATCCTTCTGCCTCAGCCTTCCAAGTAGCTGGAACTACAGGCACGCGCTACCACGCCCGGTTGATTTTTTTGTTTATTGTAGAGATGAGGTCTCGCTGCCCAGGCGGGTCTCGAACCCGCGGGCTCGGGCAATCCACTCACCTCAGCCTCCCAAAGGCGTGGGATTACAGGCTGAGCCATCAAACCCAGCTGACTTTTTTTTTTTTTTTTTAATTTTTTGTAAAGGTTGGGTCTTGCTGTTTCTTATGCTGGTCTCAAACTCCTAACATCAAGTGATCCCCCCACCTCAGCTTCTCAGAGTACTGGGATTACAAGGTGTGAGCCACTATGCCTGGCCTGTTGTTTTTTATACCTTGCTTTTTATAATTAAAAACTTATTTTTAGGGCCGGGTGCGGTAGCTCACGCCTATAATCCCAGCACTTTGGGAGGCCGAGGTGAGAGGATTGCCTGAGCCCGCTTGTTCGAAACCAGTCTGGGCAACTTAGCGAGACCTCACCTCTACAATAAATCAAAAAATTAGCTGGGCATGGTGGCATGTGCCTGTAGTTTCAGCTACTTGAAAGGCTGAGGTGGAAGGACCACCTGAGCCCAGCAGGTCGAGGCTGCAGTGGCTGTGAGCATGCCACTGTACTCCATCCTGGGTGACTGAAAAACTCCAACTTAAAAAAAAAACCCCAAAAATGTATTTTTATTTTTGCTATTGCACTTGACTAGTTTAAGAACACCAATAACAACAACAAAAAACCTTGTTTTTAAAAAACAAGACACAGGCTGGGCTTGGTGGCTCAGCCTATAATCCCAGCACTTTGGTAGGTCAAGGTGAGTGAATTGCTTGAACCTGCAAGTTCGAGACCACCCTGGGCAACTTGGCAAAACCTTGTCTCTATAATAAATCAAAAATTAGTCAGGCATGGTAGTGCGCGCCTGTAGTTCTGGCAACTTAGAAGCCTGAGGCAGAAGGATCACCGGAGCCCAGGAGGTCAATGCTGGGGTGGCTGTGAGCATGCAACTGCACTCCAGCCTGGCCAACAGAGTGAGACTCCAACTCAAAAAAACCAAGACACAGCCAGGCATGGTGGCACCTGGCCCTCTGATGGTAATTTTAAACATTTCCCTCGGCCTCTGAACACAGCCCCAGATCCCCCTCATTGCCATCTCCAACACTATCCTAGCTGAAGACCTCCCCTTCCCCCTTTCTCCCCAGAGCTCTCAAAGTCTGTGGAACCGCCTGTCTGTGTTGCTGAATCTGTTGCCGGCTGCTGGGGAGCTGCAGGAGTCTGGTGAGAGGTCCCTGGCACTGCCCTCCCTCTCCCTTGTTGGCCTACTTGTCCCATCCCCCTCCTGGTAACCCAGTCCTTGGGGTAAGGAGGCTAATGGGATTCACTGCCCAGCCTCTCCAGCACACAGCGGTCATTGTGTGGTCCAGGCCTCTCCGATTTCTCACCCCAACACCGCCCCACTGTGGGCAGGTAGTCGGGTCTGCAAGAGAGTGTGCTCCCTGGGGAAGGCAGTGCGTGGGCGCCAGGCCCAGCCGCTGCCATCACACTGGTGCCTGTGGTCACTGAGAATTCACGTTGACCTCCAGAGCTCGTCCGTCTGGCTCATCCCTTCCTGCCACCTTCCCGCTGGAAAACTGCCTGCTCCTGCCTCTTGAGACTCACCAAGGGCTGGTAGCTCCCCCGAGCCCTCTTGTTCCCTTCCAGTGCCACTGTCCCTTCTGTCAGGGAGCCCTTCCCATCCGCTGTCCTTGCTCTGCCACCTCTTGCTCTGCCTTACTGGCTCTGGCGTGTCCGTCTCTCTCTCCTTTGCTCCCTCCCTCACTCCCCACCCTCCCAGGGCTGTGTCCTGTCTCTCAACTTGTCAAATCCTGAAGAGAAAGACTAAGTCCCTCTGACTGGGAACATCCACAGGGCAGATGGTTTGACATGTTCTTTTTCTGCCCAGGCCTGTCCTTGTGTCCTGAGGTCCAGGATCTGCTTGAAGGCTGTGAACTGCCTGACCTCCCCTCCAGCCTGCTGCTCCCAGAGGACATGGCGCTTCGGAACCTGCCTCCCCTCCGGGCTGCCCACAGACGCTTTAACTTTGACACGGACCGGCCTCTGCTCAGCGCCTTAGAGGAGGTGAGAATGTCGGTTCTCATGCCACAAGCTCTCTCTGTTTGTTGGTCATGCACAGCAGAAAAGCAGGGGCTCAGGGCTGGGGAGAGAGAGGCAGGAAAGGCTTGTGGTCTGTGGCGTGGGAGGCCCAGAGCCTCTGGTTGCCCCTCCCAGGCAGACGGGGAAAGCATCCCTGGGGCCACAGGCTGTGTGGCTTTCATTCAGCCAGCCATTTTCGCTTTTCCCCTGCTGTGGCAGGATGCCCTTCTGCAAGTCGGCTGTGGGGAATTTCTTCTGTTAGAGAACATCCCTCTCCCCTTTCTCCACTGGCTGCAGAGGACAGAACAAGTTCATTGTTGGGGCTTGCCGTCTTTATTCGTCGCTTTCTAACTCTGGGCCCACCCTTCTCTGGTCTGAACATTCAACATTTTTA
The DNA here is from genome assembly GCA_027257055.1 of Cephalopachus bancanus. Lineage (NCBI taxonomy): Eukaryota > Metazoa > Chordata > Mammalia > Primates > Tarsiidae > Cephalopachus > Cephalopachus bancanus. The sequence goes on from JAPVLO010000633.1 coordinate 1,020,111, forward strand.
GAAAGTTAGATCTGGAAGGGAATGTCCGGCAACTGTCCCCCATGAATCTGTGTCACTGCTTGGGCCATCTGGGGGCAGCAGAGGGAAGCCAAGCAGACAGTCTGCCCAGTCCCCCGTCCTGACAGACACATACCCCTGGCTGCTCCCCCCCAACCAGAGGAGCTAGGCTGGGGTCTGTTTTCTATTTGGGGGTTCTGGATAAATTTTTATTTGAGGGGAAGAAGGGTTTTATTGCCACAAAAGTGAGTTAGGAGTGTTGCTCTAGCTCAGTCCCCCACCTCACAGTGAGGAGCACTGAGGAGGGTGGCACCAGCACCCAGGTCTCCACACCAGCTCGGCGCCTTCCTGTTTCTTCTCAGCCCAAGGCCTGGTCCTCTGGTCCTCACAGGAGTCGCTTGGCCCTGCTCACTTGCTTCTCTTCTGGAAACCAGAGGCTTTGGGCCTCGGTGTCCCTTTCCCGCTCCTCAGATCACAAGCCTTTCCGAGGAGCCCTTCCCTTGTTGCTCAGGAGGCTGTGCCAGCAGGGGAGTGGGAGGGTGGGAGGGAGTCTTGGTGGGCAGAGGGGCCTGGAGGGCCCCGCTCAGCTGGACTGGCTGCTGTCTCCCCACAGTCAGTGGTGCGCATCTGCTGCATCCGCAGCTTTGGTCACTTCATTGCCCGCCTGCAAGGCAGCATCCTGCAGTTCAACCCAGAGGTTGGCATCTTCGTCAGCATTGCCCAGTCCGAGCAGGAGAGCCTGCTGCAGCAGGCCCAGGCCCAGTTCCGAATGGTGAGTCCACCTCCCTTCCCGGTCAGTTCTGCTTTCGTTGGGCTTGCTGAGATCCCAGGGTAAGAGGCCCAGACACCCTACTGGTCTTCATTGAAGAACATGGTGATTGGGAGGCTTGGCTGGGCTTTCTGACGGAGACGTAGGAGGGACCAAGGGGTGAGGCAGGGAGTGAGAGGTGCTGTGAGCAGAGGCCATGTGGCTTAGGACCTGTGTCCACACTGACTTGGAGTTGAGGGCCATTTCTGTCACCTCCCAGTATGTGAATCAAGCTAGTAGCTTGAACTTTTTAAGGTGATTTCCTTGGGAGTGATGTGGGAATAAATGGAGTAAACGTTACGGGGCTTTTGTGGTGATAGAACGATTGTGCATTTAAGTACCTCACACGTTGTTTTGTGGAACATGCATGTGCTCAGCAAATGTTCCTTTCCTTACCTTCCCTTCAAGAGGGATAAACTGAGGAATCTAGGGGAGTGGAGGGCTCTTGGTATCGGGCATCATGAAGGAATCCTCCTGTCCCAGACATGATCCCATCCCACAGGACCCAGAGGATAGGAAGTGGGCTGTGACACCTCTTTTCCATTCAGTAATTCATTCCAGAAATATTTATTGAGAGTCTGCTTTGTGCCAGACATGTGAGTGTTCTAGGCACTGGGGTTACAGCAGTGAACAAGACAGTCCTTTCTCTTGTAGGGCTAATACTTTGTTGCTGTCCGCCTCCCTCCCCCGCCCCGAGCTAAGTGGCACCAGTGCATTTGGGGTGTCAGTGTCTGGCACGGGAAGTGCAGCCCACGTGTCGCCGCAAGCCCTGGGGTTTCTTCTTCACCCCCAGCCTGTCCCCTCCCTGTGTTCTTCTGTCCCCCACAGCCTCAGGCCAGCAGCTTCCCCCACTGTGAGCCCCCTTTCCTGTGGGCATTCTGCTTGGCTGGGAAGGGGCAAAGCCTCCTCAGAAACTCCCTTCCTTGCTGTCTTAAAAACAATCACATTTTGTTGAAAACAAACCTTTTGTGTTACAGCGTTTATTACTATTTCATGAGGAAAAACATGGGGGGGTTACAAAAATAATTATGGGGAAGTTACACAGCTTCAAAAAATGTAAGCATTTTGGCAGGCGTTTCCTCTCCTCCAGCCTAAAGCTTCTGAGGACTTCTCCTGGGGGGCTGGAGGAATTCAGGCCCCTCTCGTGGCGCCACAGGCCATTGCCTGCTGAGGCTTCTCCTGCTCAGCTGAAGTCACAGGCTTCCCACGAGAGGCTTATCCTGAACAGCAAGAGGTTTGTCGTCATGTTGCCATCTCCTGTTTTTGTCAAGAGCTTTCTACGTGCAAAGCCTGGCTTACATGTGACATCTCATGTAACCCTTGCAGCAGCCGTATGAGGAGGTGCTTGCAAACTAATTTTGTAGATGAGAAAATGGAGAAAGACAAAGGGACATTCCCAAGATCGAAAAGTGTAGTTGCTGGTAGAAGCAGGTCTCTGGAGTTGGACAAACTGAGTTCTCGTCCTGGTTGTCCCGTGCTGCTTTTAGAGACTCAGCTTCTCAGCAGGCTGGGTGGACACCAGGAGCTGCTGCACCCCTACTGTAAGGGTGCCCATGTCTTCCTGGCGTGGAACACCTCCTTTTTCTTTTTATGAGCTAAGAAAGTTAGATTTGTTAAAGGAAAGATACATTGTGAAGGGCACAATGGGCAGGACAACAGTGAGAGTGTCTGTTGTCTGCTGCCAAGCGCCTCTTTTTGAGGGGGCCTCTGAAGGTAGGCTTCCCCTCTGAGGAACCAGTTTGAACTGTTGGACTGGTGACGTCAGAGCCTGTATGAGTGCAGCTCTCCTCCTGGCCCAGGTGGGTCCCACTCACCTCTGCCAGTTTTTGGGTACTTGCACAAGGGCCCCCAACCCCGCTCTTGAACGTGGAGTTTCACGATTACAATTATAGCCTACAAGCATAAGACTTACAGGCTTGATTTGCGCGGTGGGGGGGGGTCACCCTCAGTGCCCCCTTCCTTACCGGCTGACCCACAGGGCCTGTGAGAGCACGGCTTGCTCCTGGCCCCGGTTTTCTGCTGCCACCCTTTCCTCCATCATTGCTTCTCAAAAGGACACTATTCGCAATTGGGGCAGGACAGATCAAAATTAAGTAATTAGGCTATTTGTTGACTGTAGACTTGACTCATATCTCGCTGGTTTTCCCATTGTCTGTTTTCCGTGGTCCAGTGCAGGATCCCACAGCCAGCTGTGAACTTTCTGACCTGGGCAGGTGGTGATTTCTAGAGAGCGAGAGACCACTAGAGGACGAGAAGTGGGTTCTGTGGAACAGATGGGGCTGCTGCACAGGCGGTCGGGTGTGTGGGTCTGGACTGCAGGGCGGTCAGGTCAGGCTGAGTGTGCGGATTTGGAAGATGCTTGCGAGTGGATGTCCCAGAAGGCGAGGGATGCAGAGATAGTACTCCCAGAGGGAAGCCAAATGGAGAAGAGAGAAAAGCAGAGGCTGCACCTGAGGCCCAGCTAGGTGGTGTCCTGTACATGGCAGCACATGGCTGTGCCCTCTCTCCCATGGTGCCCAAACCACGTAACCTGAGTGGTGGTGGACATCGTTCAGGGTGCAGCAGGGGAACAGCTTTTCTTTCCTGTCTCTCCCCCTCATTTAGCAGGAGTTTGGAGAGTGATTTTACATGAGGCCACATCTGTTCCAGACCCTGGGAATTCTTTTTGGTCTTTTTCACTGGAAAAGGGAGTATGCTGCAGTCAGAGCTTGTTTTTTCCCTCATAGGCACAAGAGGAAGCTCGTCGGAACAGGCTAATGAGAGACATGGCTCAGCTGCGACTTCAGGTGGGACAAGGAGCCCAAATGCTGCCTCTGCTCTTGGTCTGGCTTTTGCTTAAATTCCCTGGCAGACTTTTCCTGCTTGACTGCAGCCCACCCGGTCTGTGCCCCTGTTCGCTCAACTTCTGCCCCTGGTCTGTGCCCCTGTTCGCTCAACTTCTGCCCCCGTGCCCTCGGCTTCTGCCCCCGGTCTGTGCCCCTGCACCCTCAGCCCCTGCCAGGTCACGCTCCCATTGCTCATTCTTCACGGAGCCATTACCCCCTTTCTGCCTTAGTTTCTGTCTCTTTCCCTTCTCTCTCTTTCCCTTGGCCTTCTTCCTATCTATTTTCTCACAAGGTCACGGGTAGGAAGGGTCTTCTGTCCCCCTTAGCAAGCAGAAGAACCCATAAGAGGCACCATCCTCCCCATTCAGGCTGCAGGTGCCCCACGCAGCTGCACTCACTCTGTCTCTCTCACCAGCTCGAGGTCTCTCAGCTGGAGGGCAGCCTGCAGCAGCCAAAGGCCCAGTCGGCTATGTCTCCCTACCTTGTCCCTGACACCCAGGCCCTCTGCCACCATCTCCCTGTCATCCGCCAGCTGGCCACCAGTGGCCGCTTCATTGTCATCATCCCAAGGACAGGTAAGCATATTGGGGAGACAGAGGAGAGAGTGGCTACAAGAGTCTCTGGGCTTGGAACTGAGGCGGCCTTAGCGACAGCCCAGTTCACACAGTGACCTTGGGCAGGTCCTGCCACCTCTGAACCCATCACTTCATTTGTGAAATGGGCGTAACAATTCCTGTTAACACCTCACATGACAGGAGAAACATGAGAAAATATAAGTGAAAGCACGGGCAAACTGCAAGTACACTGTTGGCAGAGGTCATGTTTTCAGAGACCCTCGGGAGCCCCGTAGCAGCCCCATGTCACAGCAGTCTGAGCTCCTGGTCTGTCCTTCCCTCCCCCCACCTTGCACTCCAGTGATCGATGGCCTGGATTTGCTAAAGAAGGAGCACCCAGGGGCTCGGGATGGAATTCGGTACCTGGAGGCAGAGTTTAAAAAAGGAAACAGGTAAGCAACAGGCCTGTCTGGAGCTGTGCTGAGCCCAGTCCCTCTTTGGATAGCACGTGCTCCTTGTGGGTGAAATACACACTTCATTCCTGCTCGCGGTCTGCTCACTGCTGGGGAAGGATGCCAGAGAGGGCATCAGAATTCACGGTCCAAGGCGTAGAAATGGAGGGTGGCCAGAGGAGCTGGGAGCCCTGTGGGGAGCTCTGAACTGCTGTCCTTTTGCCTCGGGCAAATCCCCTTCTCCCCAACTTCTGGCTGTGGCTGCCTCACAGGAGTAGTTTCTCCTGCTTCAGGGTTGGAACAAGTTTCCCAAGGGTGCCAGGGGCTTCCCACCTCCCTACTAAATTGAGCTCCCCAGCGAGACTGAAGCCAACCTGGGCTGACATGTGGCAGCATGCGCAGGTGCTCAGCTCGATGCAGGCATTCCCATATGGCCACTGAGGCCAGGGGAGGACTGGGCAGAGGGGATGAGAACACATCCTTCTCCCTGCTAGCTGGCCTGCCCCTGCACTGCATCTGCCCTGCCCGGCCAGGAAGCTGCACAAAGCCTGCTTGTTTGGACCTTGTCTCCAGAAACCCTGACTTGAAAAGCATCTGCAGCTTCTCCCCTCCCAGCCCCTCCCTTGAGAGGAACCAAAGAGTTGATGTTATCAGGAAGAAAAGCGAGCTGGACCCCACGGCCAGGAAGCCACGTCAAATGGCCCCACACAGCAGCAATAGGAGAGCCATGTTCCCCATCCCCTCCCGCAGAACTGGGTCCCCAGAGCCACACTGTCCTGCTTTGTATAAGGTGCCCTCCCTGTTCTCTGCCCGTGACCTTCACTCTCACGTCTCCTTTGCAGGTACATTCGCTGCCAGAAAGAGGTGGGAAAGAGCTTTGAGCGGCACAAGCTAAAGAGGCAGGATGCAGATGCCTGGTAACTCTTCAGCCTTGGCCCCAGGCCTCAGTCAGCCTGCCTGTCTGACTCTTCCACTAGCATGCTGGGAGGGCGGGACAGGGCCAGAGGGCCAGAGCAGCCTGTTGGGGCGCTCCTGCAGGGCTTGCCTGGGGGGGAGTGTAAGGTTGCTGGGCACCCACTCTCTCCCTCTTGGCCCTGAGGTGCTGGCAGGGGCTTGGCGCACCCTCAGCTCCTTTGTGCCTCCCATCCCACATCCTCCAGGGCCATCTTGGGACCCGCTGCCTCTGGCTGCTGGCTTCTCATTCTCCCTCCAGAGACCCCTCCTAGCCCTGGCTTTCCCTGGAGACCAGGCTGTGCTAATGCTGGGCCTTGGCCCATTTCCTCCACCCAGGACTCTCTATAAGATCCTGGACAGCTGCAAACAGCTGACTCTGGCCCAGGGGGCAGGTGAGGAGGACCCGAGTGGCATGGTGACCATCGTCACAGGCCTTCCACTGGACAACCCCAGCGTGCTTTCAGGCCCCATGCAGGTGGGTCATGGGTGAGGCGGGGGCTGGGGGGACAGGGAAGAGGTGCCCCGGTGGCTCCGCCTGCCTCCCTTCCACGTGGCTGCCCTTTCTCTTGCGCCGCTCCTTCCCAGCCCCTCAATGACAGCACCTTGTTCCCCAGCTCAGGAAGTCACCCCCTTCGCATCTCTCCTCCCATTTCGCAGGCAGCCCTGCAGGCCGCTGCCCACGCCAGCGTGGACATCAAGAATGTCCTCGACTTCTACAAGCAGTGGAAGGAGATTGGTTGAGATGAACTGCCAGGCCCTGCAGTGAGGCTGACTCCAGATCTCTCCTGCTCGCCCTGGCAGCCAGGACCACCACCTGTAGTCACCCCACCACACGCAGACTCACGCACGCACGCAGGAAGGAAGCCTAGCTGCGCTGAGGCTGCAGGGAGGGCCCAGGGGCCGCTGGGAGGATGGGGTCCCCTTGCTACCAAGACGACGTTAGGAGAGCTAGGAAGGTGCTTGGAGCAGGAGAGGCCTGTGGGCCCCTAGCCAGCTTTCCTGCCTAGCCCCCTGCTGTCCCCAGGGGCAGGTGGCAGGCATGGGTGTCTGCATTTCATTGGAGTGGTTGGTTCTTGGACCTCTGAGGGGAAGGAGCAGCGGAAGAGGCCCTGCTTCCTCACCCACGTGGCAGGGTGGTAGGGGCCAAGAGGTTGGACCTCGAGGCCCCAGGGGCGAGTTGGGTGACACCAGGTGTCTGGGTGGTTCTCTGCAGACCTTTCCCCTCCTCAAGGACTACCCATCCTCCCCTCATCTCCCTTTGCGGGGTCTGGGCAGTTCTGGAGCCAGCCATGGGGGCTCCTACAGAAGCGAGGCCTGGCGCAGCCCGCGCTGACGAGCAGGGCCAGGGTTTGTGGCTCCTCCTGCCACTGGACTGCACATCCCATGGCCCCACTTCTGCTTTGTGTCTCACTGTCTAGCTTCCAGGGCAGGGAGGGGGCCCCACTTGGGACTGTCGGCAGTCCGGCCTGTGTGCCAGTGCACGTTCCTGGGCCCACCAACCCCGCAGGTGCTGTGTGTGTGCTCTTGGCTGCTGTGCTGGGACAGTGGGAAGCCGAAAAAGAGGAGGGGGCGTAGTCTGAGGCCACCGCCCCTGGCCATCCAGGGAGGCTGGAGATAAGGGGCCAGCACCCAGTGGGACAGCAGCAAGGAGAGCCCCTTGAAGCTGCTTGGCCAGGGGCCCCGTGTCCCTCCTCTTGCCCTCCCCAGGACTAGAGACCTGGCGGGCTGAGCGTAGGGCTGGCTTTTGGAGTGTGAGGTGGTACGTGGGAGCAGAGATCATGAATAGCTCAGGGCAGTGAGTGGCGCACCAAGAGCAGGGCTGTGTGGGAGGCTGTGGCCAGGATTGCCTTGGCCCCTCCCCCTCAGGCTGGAAGTACCGCACAGACTGGGGGCTGGGGGGAGGATCTCGGCTCTGCTGTCCCCACCCCAGCGTAGCCTGGCTTCTCAAGCTGTGGCGAAGAGGAGAGCTGGCCTCCGGCCTCATTCTTCAGAACAGCAAGCCTGGGGAAACCTGGGAGAAGGGTTACCCCATCCCCAGTTCCTGGCAGAGACTGAAACTGAAGCATCACTCAATAAATCCTCCCCTCCCCCCAAGCTGTCTCCTGTGCCTGTCTGTACATAAGTGTTCTCGGGAGAGGTGGGGCATGGAAGATGGCTTGCTGAAGTGCATTCTGGAAAGGCTGCTTGGAAGTGGACGGGACAGAGCAAGGACGGGCTGTCTGAAAGCCCCAGAAATGGCAGGGAAGATTTTTGCAGCAGCAACGCTGCCTGGGCTTGGTTTGCTGTCTGTTGCTGGAGCTTCTAAGTGTGTGTGGGGGGGTGAGCCTCAGAACCAGCTTGGGTCCTCACGTGCCTGTCGTGCATTGGGAGGGTTGGTAAGCTTGGTAAATCCTTGTGGTGGAACCAACATTTACCAAGGCAATTTGCTGAAACTCCTGCCGGGCACCAGGTGCTGACAGGCAGCAAGGCGTGATGAGAGGCTTCTGATGTCTAGTCAACCTGGGGATCCGGACGACTCTGCCCAACAAAGGCAGAGCTGCCCTCAACTGCTGGAGAACCTGGAGCCGGGATGCACCACTCAATGGGCAGGGGTTCCACGACACCCTGGCCACGGCTGCCTGGCCCCCTGGCCTGTTCCGGCCTGAGCACAGGGAGGTGGTGTCATGCTGAAGGGGGCGGCTGTGTGCAGGAGGCCGAGTGAGCTGCCTGCTAATGGGGCTGGGCCACCCCGTGCTGCTCCCTGGAGGCCGGACAAGGCTGGGATTGTTCCCTGGCTCCCCTTTGTCTCCCCACTCCCCGCCCAGGCCTGGCCGGCCTGCCTGGCCACTCTCCCCTCCATCAGCCTGGCTGGCAGGAGCCTGGGACTCCGCCCGAGGAGCCTGGGCCTGCTGACCCCCCAGCCTAGGAGCACTCTTCAAGCTCTGGGTAAGGAGGCTCCCCTGGGGCTCCGACACTGCCTCTTCTCGGGAGACGGAGGGAAAGCACTTGTCCAGCCGTTTCCGGGGCGACCGCACACACCCCACTCCGGGAATCTCCCAGCCCTCCGAAGGGAAGGCACCCCGAGGGGAGCCAGGCCCCTCGCTTCTCCCCCAGTGAGCAGCGCCCGTGAAAGGGAGACGTCCCCATCCCGCTCCCGGCAGGGGGCGAGGGATTCCCTGGGAGTGCCTCATCCGTCTGGGGCCGGGGTGTAGAGACCAGGGGGCCTTGCCTTGTGCCCAGCAGAGTCCCCAGCACCCGGCTCAGGGGCGGAGAGCCCCCAAACTCGAAGGAGCGGGGAGCGACTGGTGGCGCGAGGCCCTTGCGTGTGCGCGGCAGGAATTGGAGGGGCGGGCGGGGCGGTAGCGTCGCCGGAAAGTTTTGGCCCGGGGAGCCGGAGGGCGTGTCCTGCTCGGCTCCCCTGGGGAGGCCCCGCCCACCCGGCGGCCCCGCCCCTCCGCTGGTGCCAAGGAATGTGCCGGGAGAGGCGGCGGAGAGACGGGCGGGGCAGCGGAGCCGCGGCCACCCGGAGGCAGCGCGCAGGTCGGGCTGAGGGGCACGGGGCTCTGGAGGGGCGGGGGCCCGAATGCTCCGGGGGGGTGCAAGCGTAGTCCTCAGAGAGGAGCCAGGCATCCCCCTCATCCCTTGCCCCGTCTGTCGGCATCCGGCTACTCCAGGAATTCTCTCCCAGGGCCAAGAGTTTTCCGTGCGCCCCTCGGGCACTGTGGGCCAAAGCGCCTTCTGGGGGGCGGGGGGCACTTGGGCTCTCGCTGTGCGAGCCTCGGGTGTCAGGGTTCTCCCTGAGACAAAAGTGGGGGTGGATGAAGAACAGAGGCGGCCTCCAGGTGGGGCGGACCCTCTGGTCCCTGCAGTGGGAGGACGATGCCCCAGGGCTCAGATGGGGAGGGGCTGGGCCTCCGACCTGGTGACTGGGCGGCTGGGCCAACCTCCCCGGCCCAAAGGAAGCAGCTGGGTGGCCACTACCTCCCACCCTGTGTGCGAGCGCGTGCAGCCCACCGGGCTCGCGCACCAGGTCCAGCCCGAACCTGTGAAAGGAGGCTGGGGGCAGAAGCCTGACTGCCCACCCACACCCTGTCTCTAGGTCGCCGTGGAGGTGCCGGGCCACCATGCTCAGTCTCAAGCTGCCCCAACTCCTTCGCGTCCACCAGGTCCCCCGGGTGAGGGGCTCCACCCGCCACCCCCCACTCTCCAGAGGACACACTGGGGCAGAGGTTCTTCTCTTTCCGCTATTGGGGAAGCCCCTCCCGCAGGCTAGCTCTTGCCCCTCCCGTCCCACTGCGAGACTCTTCTCTGAGGAGCAAGCGGGACCCTCCCCAGAGCCCGGGACGCCCCTCCAGCCGGCTCCTGCCCCGAGCGCCGCCTCCCCCAGCCCCGCCTCATCCCTTCCTCCGGCTCTCCCGTTTCTCCTCTGTCCCGCGGGGGCTGGGACCCGCGGCACGATGCGGGTCGGACGTGGCTTGGCTTCGGTGCCGCGGGGACCTCCAGCCGTCCGCCTCCGCCCTGCTCCCAGAGGCCTCGCGGGGGGCCCAGGTGCGGGTGCGGTGACGCCCCCTCTCCCGCCCCCGCCAGGTGTTCTGGGAAGACGGCATCGTGTCTGGCTACCGCCGGCCCAGCAGCTCGGCCTTGGACTGTGTGCTCAGCTCCTTCCAGATGACCAACGAGACGGTCAACATCTGGACTCACTTCCTGCCCACTTGGTGAGGGGAGGCCCGGCCCCAGGCCGCAGCCCTGAGCCCGGAGGGGGTGCCCCGGCGGGCAGGGGCCGCCCTGGCCCGCGGGCTGCAGCGGCAGCCGGGGGTCCGCGGCGGCTGAGCCCGTGCCCGCCGCAGGTACTTCCTGTGGCGCCTGCTGGCGCTGGCGGGGGCCCGGGCTTCCGCGCCGAGCCGTACCACTGGCCGCTGCTGGTCTTCCTGCTGCCCGCCTGTCTCTACCCCTTCGCGTCGTGCTGCGCGCACACCTTCAGCTCCATGTCGCCCCGCGCGCGGCACATCTGCTACTTCCTGGACTACGGCGCGCTCAGCCTCTACAGCCTGGGTGAGCCGGCGGCGGGGCGGCGGGGCGGCGGGGCGGCGGGCTGGGGCTCCCGGGGCGGGCCGCCGCGGGGCGGGGCGGGGCGGGACGGGGCGGGGGCGCGCCTCGGGCCTCAGCCCCTCGCCCCACCTCGCCGCAGGCTGCGCCTTCCCCTATGCCGCCTACTCCATGCCGGCCTCCTGGCTGCACGGCCGCCTGCACCAGCTCTTTGTGCCCGCCGCGGCGCTCAACTCCTTCCTGTGCACCGGCCTCTCCTGCTACTCCCGGTGGGTTCCCTGGCCCCTCCCGCGGGGACGGGGAAGGCGGAGGCACAGGAGAGGACACGCCCCCCTAACACTTGACTGTCTCAGTGACAACGGGACCGTTTCTCCTGGCCTTACTCTGGGCGGCCCTGCAGGCCAGCACCGTCTCTGATCTCACAGCCACCTGAGACGCGGTCATTGGCGGGGTCGCGTGCCCTAAGCTGCACTGACTGGCCACCTTGGCTCAAGGTCCCGTGCCCTTCTCTGACTCTCACCCTGAGCACAGGGTGGTGATAGCCTTCCCTCGCGCCCCTAGGTTCCCCGAGCTGGAGAGCCCTGGGCTCAGCAAGGCCCTCCGCACAGCGGCCTTCGCCTATCCCTTCCTGTTTGACAACCTCCCGCTCTTCTATCGGGTAAGGGGGCGGTCCCTGCCCAGGCTCCCGCCTTCCCGTCTGCCCCTCGCCTGTCTGCTTCTGGCCCTGCCCTCGGTCCCCCGGCTGGGCCTGCCCCGGCATCCTCGCCAGACCCCGGCACGGCCCGTTCCCCCCAGCCCTCCCCTGCAGCCATGGCTTTCCTTCGCCAGCTCGGGCTGTGCTGGGGCAGAGGCCACAGCTGTGGGCAGGAGGCGCTGAGTTCCAGCCACGGCTACCACCTCCTCTGTGCGCTGCTCACGGGCTTCCTCTTTGCCTCCCGCCTGCCGGAGCGGCTGGCACCAGGACGCTTTGACTACATCGGTGAGAGCATGCCCCGCCTGGCCCGCGGGAAGGGGCAGAGGGAGACAGGCTCCCAGGGCACAGAGGGAGCTGGGTAAACAGGGGCCGTTGCTGAGGGTGGAAGCAAATTACAGGAAGAACTTCCCTGTCCTGGAACTACAGAGCATCGCCCCAAGGGTACAGCCCGTCCCCCACCCTCGTGCAGGGGCCTTATGCCCATCACCCCATCCACTCCTTCCAACGCTGGGAGTCAGGGCTTCTTACTTCCAATTTATGGGGAGTAGTGGACCCAGAGGCTGGGGTGACTTGCTCTGGGGCTCAGGGTGTCAGGAGGTGCCCGACCTGCCCATCCTCCACACAGGCCACAGCCACCAGCTGTTCCACATCTGTGCAGTGCTGGGCACCCACTTCCAGCTGGAGGCGGTGCTGGCTGACATGGGATCGCGCAGAGCCTGGCTGGCCAGGCAGGAGCCCCCGCTGGGCCTGGCTGGCACGGTGGCCACGCTAGGCTTGGCGGTGGCCGGAAACCTACTCATCATTGCTGCTTTCACAGCCTCCCTGCTTCGAGCCCCTGGCACATGCCCGCTGCTGCAGGGTGGCCCACCGGAGAGGGGCACCCAGGCCAAACGACAGTGAGGCCCCATCCCTGACCCTGCCCTGGAGGGGGCAGAGGCCAGGCCCCAGTGCTGGGGAAGAGCCCAGACCTCGGCCTGATAAGGTGGGGGCACGCCTGAGCCTGGAACCGAGAGGGGCTGAGGAGGGAGGGCAGAGGAGAGGAGGGGTGACCTGGGGGAACTAGCAGAGCGTGAGAAGGCCTGCAAGGGGGCTCTTGATGGGAGGGGGCACGTGCTGAGGGTCTGAGAGGGGAGAGGCATATGTGTCCAGGCACGCTGCGACCATGCCCTGTCAGCAGCTGTGGTGGGAGGTGCTAGGGCCCTTTCATCTGGCCCCGTTTCTGGTGCTCCTGGATGTCTCTGCTCATCCCAGGGAAGAACTAACACAACTAACCTAGGCCTGGCCCGAATGCTTGCTAACCAGGCCAGGAGGCCATATGCTTCCCCCGACCCCCAAACCAGGTGGCTTCGGTCTGCCAGCAGCTGTTTGCCTGCAGAGATTAAGTCTGTCTGTCCTGGTCATAACTGTATACTCCAGGTGTCCAGGCTTCCGGGGGTTGGGTCTCTCCAGGTATGTCACGGATGGTTCAGTGGTTGAGGAGGGGGAGGGGTGCTGGGCTAGAGGGGAAACCCTAGTTAGACTTTAGGAAGCCACTTTCAATGCTTTCTGGAACAAGGCAGGAACAAATAAATCAATAAACAGACTTTGGGATGCAGTTTCTGAACTGAAGAATGTAAAGCCTCTTCTCCCCCCCACCCACCTAATGCCTCTCTCGCACACTCCACAGACAGACAGACTCACAGGCCACCAATTCCTCTTCTGGAGTTTATTTGGGAACAGCTGGGATGAGGAGGACCCTGCACTCACAGGACAGGGACGCCAGGGTGAGGGCAGGAGACGGGAAGGGGGCCTGGAGAGGGCCCGAGCTAGGCTCGCCCACCAGGCCAGCAGGGTAGGTACCCTAGGCCGTGCCGTAGAAGCGCCGATAGGCCTCCTGGAAGCCGATGTGGTCGGCCAGCTCGTCGCAGTCCGGGTTGAGCTCACACACCTCCCTCTTGGGCTCCAGGGGATCTGGGTAGGGGGCTGGGGCCCTGAGATGCCCAACACAGTGACATCAGCCTCCGGGTGAAATGCCCACCCCTCCTCCCACCGCACACTGGGCTCCCGTGTCCCCCCACGGCAGCCCATGGAGGCCACTCCCTGCTGGCCCCGCCCCACCCGTGAGAGGTGACCCGGCCAGCTCCGCCCCACTTACCCCAGCCACTGATGCAGGTAGCGCCGGGGTCTCTTCACCACCTCGCTGCCCTTCTGCCTGGACACAAAGGCTGTGGGCACAGGGGTAGGGAGGGGTCAGGCAGGACGCAGGCAGGCCTTCCTGCCAGCAGGAGGCGGTGGTGGGGAGGTGGGACTAAGGGGACCAGGTTGAGGAGGTGGATAGAATGGAGCCCCCGCCAGGCCCAAACTATCTTCGTACCTGCACCTTTGCCTGACTCTGCGCTGCTGGGCTTCGCATCTGCAAAGGAAAGGAATACAGTTCACCCCTGCTCATCCCAAGGGCCCTCATCTTTCTTCCCATCTCCCTCTACAAGACAGAGTTGGGGACAAATGGGTGGAGCCTGGTTAGACTGCAGAAGGGACTGCCAGTGGGAGGGGTGAGGAGAAGTGGGGCTGTGGCACTTCCTTTCCCCCTCAGTCCCCACTGAAGTACGGCCTGGGTGGAGATGGGGACTCACCTGCCTGGCCAGTGAGGCAGAGCGCAGCCAGGGTCAGCAGGACAAGGACAGTGAGGGCCTTCATGGTGTCTGTCAGCGGCTGTGGTCAGGGCTGCTGCTCAAGACTTGGCTGATCCACCCTTCCAGCCTCTAGTGCTGTTTATACCCTCTGGGCTGTGCCCAGAGGCGAGGAGGAGCGAGCCTGACTGTGGTGCGGGCGGGTCGTGGGGGAACCCGCCAGGGCTATTTGGGGGTCATCCGCCCAGCTCTGCAGGCCAAACCCCAGAGGATATTGCGGTCGGGAGCTGTGGCTGCCGGGCAGTGGGCCGGAGGGGTGGGAGGGCGCGCCGCCATGAGATTGCCAGGCTCTCAGTGCGGCCCCTTCCCGGGGGCGGGCCCGGGTCCCCAGCCCCTGGTCAACCTTCCTTGGATACCCCCCTACAGTGTGAGCACTGGGTGGGCTCTAGGGGTGTCCAGAGAGGAAGGGGGGTTCAGAGGTCTAAGCAGGTTCCAGCAGAACTGGGCTCCAGCTCTTCACAGCCTGTGATTTCTACTGGCGGCTCCACGGGCAGGAGCCAAGCCCCAAGGAGGCAGGGCCTGGCCTGGCCATGCCCTCGTTCACCCGGCAAGACCCTGAGGGCAGCCAGGTATGGGGGCAGGCCCTGTGCAGGACAGAAAGGGTCAGGGCTGCACAGGCCAAGAGCCAAAAGCCAACAGACAAGGGGCCGGACATGAGTATGGACAGCCTGTCCGTCCCTGGGACTGGCAGGTGCACAGGGCACAGGACAGGGAGGCAGGGCACGGGGGTGGGCCCCCTTCCCTGTGCCCCAACGGGTGGGGAGGCAGGACCTGCGAGGAACAGGGAGATGGCGTGCACTCTGGGGCTCTAGGCCTCGGTTCTCCTGCCCTGCAGCCTCCCCGGTGTTAACAACCTTGGGAGAAACCTCTTGCAGTACCCCCAGAAATGACAGAAAGGCCTGTCCTCCACAGGACAGAGCATCCCAGCCTGAAAACTCCATCCCACACCTAAGAGCTGCCACTGCCTCAGGTCAGCCTGGAGGGAAGGGAGGGTGCTGGCACCTTCCCTGTATCTGACCTGTGTCCTCTCCCACCCACCAGGGTTGGAGACTGTCAGCCTAGCCTGACAAACAAACAAAACCCTGGAGGGACAGACTGCCCAGGAGGGGGACTGGATGCTTGAATGCCACAGCCCCTCGGTGAACAGGCATGCTAAGGTACACAGAGCCTGAGCCCAGTTTAAGGGGAGAACGTGGCAAACAGGGGCCACCCTGATGTCTTCCCAGCTGCCCCCAGTGTGCCTCAGACAGACCCAACCAAGCCTTTCTCCAAGGGCTCTGGGTGAGGTCCTCTCCACACCCAGCTCCCTGCCCCCTGGCTCAGAAAGCACCCGTCCCTCCTTGGCCGGCCCTGGCTGGAGAAGCGTGAGGCGGAAGCAGCCAGAAGACGGGGTGCCCAGCTGTTCTGGAGGGCTTGCCGGGCCCTGTGCGCCCCACCCTCTGCAGACCCCGGGAGAGGCCCATCATGAATACTCTCGGGATCAACCCAAGCGACATCAGGAGGGGTAGGCTGGGTTAGACAGAGTGACCCCGCCCCTTGGCAGCTCCTGCTAGCCAGGGGAACCAGGAGTCCTGGTTTCTGTCAGGGGGTGCCCCTTGCCAGCCCACCCCAGCTGGAGGGTCTGAGAGAACCGCGACCAAGGCTTGACCGGAGCCAGCCCTGGGGAATCCTGGAGCAGGGCTTGGCCCAGGAGCAGCCCAGGCAGAGGAAGCATCCTCACAGATTACAGTGTGTAGAGGAAGTTTATTTACAGATGCGGGGAGAACATGGTGAGGGCCCCGGAGCTGGCCAGCAAGGGGGCAATCACCACAGGCTGAAAACAGATCCTCAAGCCAGGTCCCAGGGGTGGGGGCCCGGACGCAGCAGGAAAAGCTGGGGCAGAGCTGGTCTGGCACAGGAGGAAAGCACACTGTCTGGCTCCCAAGGTGGGAGTTGGCCAGGGGTCCTCTAGTCAGAAGGGAACAGAGAGCAATCCAAAGGGTGTACTGTGTGAGACTAATCCCACGGGAGCCCCAAAGGCACAGCGGCAGTGGGGCTTGCTCTGGCCTGGTCCTCCAGCAAACAGCATCACTGCTTAGGGCCTGGGCACCATTTCAGCTGTTCTCAGAGGCAGCTCGCCAGACCCAGCATTCTCGACCACAGGCCTTTGACCTTGTCTGCCCTCTGCTTCTGGGCCCGCCATCTCCTCACTTGGGCTCCCTCAGCACAGCCACCAGCTCCCTCTGTTCTCTGTGTAGAGCCTAAGATCAATGGGAAAGAACAGATACATAGTGATATGTGAAAACCCAGACCCCCTTCCTCCACTGACACTGGCCCCAGGTCCAGGTGTCCCCAGGACAGCATGCATGGGGTCTGTGACTCATGCCACTGGCCCAGCAGGGCACATCAGGATGAAGGCACTTTGGGAAGTCCCCATCACTCGGCAGGCCAGGTTTGTGATGACCTAGGCTGGACCTCACCAGAGCAGGGCTCATCTTCAGCAAGGGCCTCCAGAGGCCCTCTGATCCTATGAGCTCGCCGGAGTTTTCCAACAGAGAAACTTTTCTGAATTGCAGTTGGGCTATACGAATGAAAAGTGTGGAAAGAAATCACTCTCTGAAGCTGTCACACAAGGTTCGCCACTTAACACTCAATCCGGTGGACTACATCAGAGAGTGTGAGGGTCAGCAGCTGGGATGGAGGAGGTGAGGCTACAATAGGGGGGCTCTCTCCCCTCTAAAAATAGAAACACTGGCTGGGTGCGGTGGCTCACGCCTATAATCCCAGCACTTTGGGAGGCCGAGGTGAGAGGATTGCCTGAGTCCATGGGTTTGAGACCAGCCTGGGCAACTTGGCGAGACTCATCTCTACAATAAATAAAAAAATTAGCCGGGTGTGGTGGCGCACACCTGTAGTTCCAGCTACTTAGAAGGCTGAGGCAAAGGATCACCTGAGCCCAGCAGGTCAAAGCTGCAGTGACCATAAGCATGCCGCTGCACTCCAGCCTGGGCAACAGAGTGAGACTCCAACTCAAAAAAAAAAAAAGCAATCTGACAGAACACAGGTAGATGTAAACCCTGGGTAGATATAAACCTTATATGCCTCAGAGAAATTCTAACACTAGTCCCTAAGGGGATGTACAAGAACATTCACCTTGGAATAATTTGGGGATGAGGGAGTTGGAGGCAACCAGGTGTCCATGACAGGAAACGGATGAGTGGTGGATGTATATCAAGCAGCAGTAAGGAGCTATGAACCACACGCACTTATAGAACACAGCTAGATCTTTGAAATGATGAGAGCTTAAAAAAAATATGGTAGTTCTGGCTACTTGGAAGGCTGAGGCGGAAGGATCACCGGAGTCCAGCAGGTTGAGGCTGCGGTGGCCAGAAGCGTGCCTCTGCACTCCAGCCTGGGCAACAGAGAGAGACTCCAACTCAAAAAAAAAAAAAAATGTGGCCGGGTGCAGCGGCTCACACCTATAATTCCAGCACTTCTGGAGGCCGAGGTGAGAGGATTGCCTGAGTCCACGGGTTTGAGACCAGCCTGGGCAACACGGAGAGATCTTATCTCTACAATAAGTCAAGAAATTAGCCGGGCATGGTGGTTCATGCCTGTAGTTCCAGTCACTTGGAAGGCCAAGGCAGATGGATCACCTAAGTCCAGTAGGTCGAGGCTGCAGTAGCCATAAGAGTACCACTGCACTCCAGCCTGGGTGACAGAGTGAGACTCCAACTCAAAAAGAAAAACAACAAAGCTGGAGGCATCACATCACCTGACTTCAAATTGTACTATAGTAAAAGGCTATAATAACCAAAACAGCATGGTATTGGTATACAAATAGACACATAGAGCTGGGCATAGTGGCTCACATCTGTAATCCCAGCACTTGGGAGGCAGAGGCGAGAGGACTCCCTGAATCCAGAGGTTCGAGAGCAGCCTAGGCAACTTGGTGAGAACTCATCTCTACAATAAATCAAAAAATTAGTTGAGCGTGGTGGTGTGCACCTGTGGTTCCAGTCACTTGGAAGATTGAGGCAGAAGGATCACCTAAGCCCAGCAGGTTAAGGTTGTGGTGGCCATGAGTGTGCCACTACACTCCAGTCTGGGTGACAGAGTAAAACTCCAACTCAAAACAAATAAACAAAAAACTATTGCACAGCAAAGGAAACAAAAGAGTGAAGAGACAACTCAATGAATGGGAGAAAATATTTTCAAACTGTTCATCCAACAAGGAACTAATATCCAAAATATACAAGGAACTCAAACAACTTAACACACACACACACACAAATCTCATTAACAAGTGGGCAAAGGAAATGAATAGACATTTTTCAAGAGAAGACATACAACTAGCCAACAGGTATATGAAAAAATGCTCAACATCAGGGAAATGCAAATCAAAACCACAACGAGATACCATTTTACCACAGTTAGAATGGCTATCATTAAAAAGATAAAAACCAGATGCTGGAGAGGATGTGGAAAAAAAGGAACTCTTATACACTGTCGGTAGGAATCTAAATTAGTATATTCTCTATGGAAAACATTATAGAGATTTCTCAAAAAACCAAAAATAGAACTACTGTATAATCTAGCAATCCCACTACCGGGTATTTATCCAAAGGAAAATGAATCAGTATATCAAAAAGATATCAGCATTCACATGTTTACTGCAGCACTATTTACAAAAGCCAAGACACAGCATTAACCCAAGGGTTCTTCAACAGACGACTGGATAGAGAAATATACCTAATAAAATACTATTTGGTCACAAGAAGGAATGAAATCCTGTCACTTACAGCAACATGGATGGAATCATAGGTCATTATGTTGAATGAAGTAAGTCAGACACAGAAAGACAAAGATTACACATTCTCACTCAAATGTGAGAGCTAAAAAAGTTGATCTCATGAAGGTAGAAAGTAGAATGCTAGACACCAGAGGCCGCAGGGGAATGAAGAGAGGTAGGTTAACGAATACAAACATGCAGCTTGATGAAAGGTATAAATTCTACTGTTCATCAGTGAAGTAGGGCAACTATAGTTAAGGTGCAGTAGCTCACGCCTGTAATCCCGGCCAATCCAGAAGTTGAGATGGAGGGATCGCTTGAGACAAGGAGTTTGAGACCAGCATGAGCAACACAGCAAGACACCCATCTCAGAACAAAAACAAAGTAGCTAAAAGAGAGGTCTTGAATTGTTCCCAACACATAGAAATGATAAAGACTCAGAGTGATGGATAGCTCAGATGCCCTGACTCGATCATTCTATGCCTTTAACAAAATTTCACATGTACCTCACAAATATGCAAACTATTCTGTATCAGTAAGAAAAAATAAGCCGGGCTCGGTGGCTCAGTCTGTAATCCCGCGCCTTGGGAGGCTGAGGTGAGTGGATTGCCTGAGCCCGCTGGTTCGAGACCCGCCTGGGCAAGTTGGCAAGACCTCATCTCTACAATAAATCAAAAAAATCAGCTGGACATGGTAGCGTGCGCCTGTAATTCCAGCTACTAGGAAGGCTGAGGTGGAAAGATCACTGGAGCCCAGCAGGTCAAGGCTGCGGTGGCCGGGAGCAGCCACTGCACTCTAGTCTGGGCGACTGAGTGAGACTCCAACTCAAAAAAAATAAATAAATAAATAATCCCAAACCGGGCTCGGTGGCTCAGCCTGTAATCCCGCGCCTTTGGGAGGCTGAGGTGAGTGGATTGCCTGAGCCCGCGGGTTCGAGACCCGCTTGAGCAACTTGGTGAGACCTCATCTGTACAATAAAATCAAAAAATTAGCTGGGTGCAGTAGCACGCACCTGTAATTCCGGCTACTTGGAAAGCTGAGATGGAAGGATCGCCAGAGCCCAGCAGGTCGCGGCTACAGTGGCCAGGAGTGGCCACTGCACTCCAGTCTGGGCGACTGAGTGAGACTCCCAACTCAAAAAAAAAAAAAAAAAATAGCCAGGCATGGTGGCTCACGCTTGTAATCCCAACATTTTGGGAGACCGAGGCAAGAGGATTATCTGAGCACAGGAGTTTGAGACCAGACTGGACAACACAGCAAAATCTCATCTCTACAAAAATTTTAAAAATTAGCTGGATATGGTGGTGCAGCAACTCAGTAGTCCCAGCAACTCAGGAGGCTGAGACAGAAGCACTGCCTGAGCCAAGAGGTCGAGGCTGCAGTGACCGGTGATCATGCCACTGCACTCCAGCCTGGGCAACAGAGTGAAACCCTGACAAAAAAAAGAAAAAAAAAAAGAAAATATTGGGCAACGGTCACATAGAATAGTAAAACGACCATAGGAGACAGGGTTTAACTCCAATTCTGACATGGAGAAGCTATGACCTTGGGCAAGTCACTTGCCTTCTCTGGCTGTGTCCTCGCTTGCTGCAGCAGGTGAACACATACCTGTGCCTGGACTTTAGTAAGAGCAGGCCAGCGCCAGGGTGAGGAGTGGATTTGGGCGAGATTTCCTCCTGACAGGAGAGGCCTGCCTGCTGAGGTCAGGGAAGAGACTACTGCACATATCCAAGGAGAAGCTGTGAGTGACTGCACCAACAGGTCAGACCTAGACCCTACTCCCTATGGGGCCCCTTATGCTGGATGGAGGAAGCTACCCATCTGGGGTCAGAGGGCCTTTGAGAGAAGGAAGAGAGAGCGGGCAGGGCTAGACACTCACCTGCCAGGCCTGCCGCCGGGCCTGGACCTGCTGCTGCAGCTCCTCCACTTGCCTGCGTCCGGCCAGGACAGCATCTGCCAGCTGCTGGTTCTCAGCTTCCTGTTTCCACACACGGTGCCGCAGGCTCTCCCGTTGCTGCAGGAAGTAGGGTGCCACGGCGCTGTGCAGGTCCTTCTCTGGGATCCCGCTGGGGCGCCTGGAGGACCGCAAGGGAGGGAGAGGGACATGAATGGGAGAAGGTTGTGCTTCCAAACCCCTCAGAGACATTCCCATCTCCAGTCCCCAGTCCAGCTGGCTGCCAAGGTTTCTCCTCCGGCTCCCTTCCCTCCCAAGGGCTTCTGCTGTTGGGAAGGCTCACGGCTGCCCCCAGGGATCTGCCTCTCCCCCTTCTCACTTTGGCCCCTGTCTCAGCCTCCAAATCCCACTCCCACTCTCCTCCTCCCTTCCACATATATATATATATATATAATATATATATATATATATATCCCTCCTCTAGAACTGCAAGGGATAGAAGTGATTTTTCAGCCCCTGCCTCTGTCCTCGGAGCCATGTGCCATGACCTGCTGGTGGACCCATCCCATCAGACTGTGAGCTGGAGAGACTGGGGGTAGCTCCTGACAGAGGCCCAGACCCCGGGAGGCCCCAGGAAGTGCTGCCTGATCCGAGAAGATAAGAAAAGTTAGGTCTGAGGAGACAAGTATATATGAGGGGTAGAAGCCACTGGAGGTTCTTCTAAAAAGCATTTTTCAGTTGTAAGGCTTAATTATCTTAAGAATTAAGTTCACAAAACATAAAAACATTAGCAAGTACAGAAAAGGTATCTCCTCTTGCTGGCCTGCAGCCCTGTTGAAGGAGGAAGCTGCGGAAGGCAGGAGCTCGGGCTGCCGTGGCCTTCATGACCACTGCTCTTCACCCCTCATCCCAGCCTCACTTCTCTGCCTTGTGCTTGACATACTAGGCTGCTGGGTCACCCACCGAAACAACAGCCCCAGAAGAGCGGCTATTGCGCCTTTCCTGTTCACCTCTAAGACTCTAGCATCTAAACAGAAGTGAGTATATAATAGTGCTCCTAAACATTTGTTGAATTAACAAATGAATAAAAACCAGTTGCCTAGGTGGACGCTGTGGTTCATGCCTATAATCCCAGCACTTTGGGAGGCCGAGGATCATTTGAGGCGAGGAGATTGAGACCAGCCTGGGCAACATAGCCAGACCTCATCTTTACAAAAACAAAAACAAAACAAAACAAAACAAAACAAAAACAAGAAAACCCAGCTGCCTCCCAGCCAAATCTACACAGTTTTCCAAACCTCATTGTTCCATATCCTCCCACCCCACTTTCCTTTCTTCCACAGGCCCAACAGGTCCTGATGTACAAGTG
The DNA here is from genome assembly GCA_027257055.1 of Cephalopachus bancanus. Lineage (NCBI taxonomy): Eukaryota > Metazoa > Chordata > Mammalia > Primates > Tarsiidae > Cephalopachus > Cephalopachus bancanus. The sequence goes on from JAPVLO010000633.1 coordinate 1,042,123, forward strand.
ATCTCCCGAGGCAGGCTTCCTCGGTCAGCCTCAACCACTTTCCCCCAAGTCCCTGGACCACACACACCTGCCCTGGAGCTCTCCTTCCCTGGAGGGAACTCCAAAGCTCAACTGTTTTTGGTTACTACTCGGTGTCTGTCCTTTCTCAGGGGCCATAAGTCCAGAGTCTCACGTAGGTCTGTCTCTTTTCTTACTTTTTATTTTAGAGACAGGGTCTTGTTGTGTTGCCCAGGCTGTTCTCCAATGCTTGGCCTCAAACGAGCCTCCTACCTTAGCCTCCCGAGTAGCTGAGATTACAAGCACAAGCACAAGTCAAAGCGCCTGGTGTGGGCTGGTCTTAAAAAGCCCTCCTCAATAAGCTGAACTTCAGCCTCTCCGTGCGCCTTCCTCTCCTACCCCGTCTCCCCCCACCCCTGCTCTCACCAGGCTGGCTCTTGCCGGTCTTTGCCTTCTTCCACAATTTCATCCAAGGCATTCAGAACAGCTTCTAAGTTCCCCTCCTCTTTGATTTCAGAGATTTCCTCCTGAACAGAGAGGAGGAGAGAGCTGAAATGGCACTAGCCCAGTCCATAGTAGAAATATGCAAAACTGTTAACACAACTTAATAAGATTTTGGCTAGCTTCTATTCTATGTCTTTAAATTTTTCCAAACATTCCAACTTTTCTACAACACGTGGCTTTATAATTAAGGAAATAAAATATAAAATGGGAAACAAAAAGAGCCTTCAACAAGTCTCTCCCCACCCACCATCTCTGAATGCTACAGCCTCGCTGTCGTTCCCATGCCCAGGGCACGTTCTGCTGATACTGCGCATAGCAGGACCACCCTGGATGTAACAGCATGGAAGCTTAGTGACGTCACAGCCCCTAAAGACACGCATGGAATTGTGTCCTTTTTTGTAACCCTGGTAGTATTCAGTGCCACCGAATTCAGTCAGTTTGTGAAATGCCTTCTCTGTGCCAGGCATCACACCAGGAGCTGGAGTTACAAAAAGACTGAGACCCCTCCCTGCCCTCGCTGCGCCTAGAAGTCTAGTGAGCAGACAACACAGAAGCATGTAACTACATAACCTAGAAACATGTCACCACAATTGCAGACAGTAAGAGAAGGGGGCATCTGAGATCCCCACATCGTCTGGAGGGGAAGGAAGATTGACACTGCAGCCTGCTGGGCACTGAGGATGGTTCTAGGGACTGATGAGACAACAGGCAGTGGGGGAGCTGCTGCCCTCAGGGGAATGATGGCCTCGAGACGGAACCCCAGTCAACTCACCTGGATAGATGTCTGCAGCTGAGTTATAAACTTGTCATAGATCCGCTTTGTCAGCTCAGGCTGCAACTGGTAGAAGCGCTTGTAGCAGTCAGTGAATCTCTGATAGCTGGCAGGAAGAAGAAAGGCAGAGGTGGGCAGTCACACACATAGTCAGCTGCCTGGGCACCTCCACTGCTCAGCACAGAACTCTTAAGCTCTGTTCACGTCACAGTCCTGGTTAAATACAGTGGATGCAAATTTCATCTGCAGTGCGAGTCACTGAGAATGGCTCAGCCCTGCCCGCATCCCATCAGTGTCCCCACTTCCTCTCAGGAGAGCCCCAGTTGAGTCAAGTGTTTACTCATTAGAGATCACTCTCCTCCATACCCCCATGTCTAACAGCTCCCAGGTGAGGCTGATGGTGCCGGCCTGGGGACCACAATTTGAGAAGCTCTGATCATTTTGTCCCCTTGCAGGGCCTGGATTAGGACAGGGCATGGGGCCTCTGGGAATGATGGCCTTACCCACAAAAGAGCTGCACAGGAAGCACCTGGCAGCCCTTTCTGAGGACATGACTATATCCAGGTGACACCTCCAGCTACTACCAAGCGTGGGCACCCCGGCCTGAAGACAGAGCTTACACCAAGCTGCAGCCACCTTACTTTGGGGCTTCCTGTCACATGTGGTAAAACATTTATCTTGCGCCAGGCACAGTGGCTCAAGCCTGTAATCCCAGCACTTTGGGAGGCAGAGGCAAGAGGATTGCCTGAGCTCAGTGGCTCAAGACCAGTCTGAGAGCATCATGGCGAGACCTCGTCTCCTCAATAAATCAAAAAAATTAGCCAGGTGTAGTGGCACATGCCTGTGGTTCCAGCTACTTGAAAGGCTGAGGCAGAAGGATCATCTGAGCCCAGGAAGTCGAGGTTGCGGTGGCCGTGAGCATACCACTGCCTTCCAGCCTTAGTGACAGAGTGAGACTCCAACTCAAAAAAAAAAAAAAAAAAAAAAAAAAAGATGTATCTTACTGTTCAAGCCTGACTTAAAATCAGGTCTCTACTGTTAGCAGCTGAGCGCTCCTCCCTGCAACATCCCTTGTAGCTGGAGGATCAAAGGGACCCAGCACATTCCCAGTGGCTTATTCCTCTTGGACAAAGAAACTCAGAAAACTAAAGGGACTCACTTGGCTGTTTTCTTTCCCTCTCCGGGTTTTCTTGCCTCTCTCTGCCCTCTCTCAGGCCCTTTCCCTTCAACAAATATGCACTGAGTCCCTGCTATATGGTGGCTGCCCACCAGGATCTAGGTATCCAGAAGTGAGACTGACATGGCTCTTCTGGAGCTGCCGGTAGAGAGAGAGATGGCAACAGATGCAGAAACTCACATGAATGTGGCAGTCTTCACTTATAAAGGGTGGTTTATTTTTATGTTTATTTTTTTAGTCCAATTCTCCCTCTGTCCTCCAGGCTGAAGTGCAGTGGCACAATCATGGCTCACTGCAGCCTCAAACTCCTGGGCTCAAGCAATGCCCCCTTCTCAGCCTCCTGAGTAGCTAGGACTACAGGCACTCACCCCTACACCCAACTTTTTTTGTGTGGTAGAGATGAGGCCTCACTATATTGCCCAAGCTGGTCTTGAACTACTGGGCCCAAGCAAGCCTCTCATCTTGGCCTCCCAAAGTATTGGGATTACAGGTGTGAGCCACCACACCCAGCCGAGAGTGGTTTAAAGAAAAGGGCCAAGCCGGGCTCGGTGGCTCAGCCTGTAATCCTGTGCTTTGGGAGGCTGAGGTGAGTGGATTGCCTGAGCTCACGGGTTCAAGACCTGCCTGGACAACTTGGCAAGACCTCATCTCTACAATAAAATAAAAAAATCAGCCGGGCATGGTAGCACGTGCCTGTAATTCTGGCTACTCGGAAGGCTGAGGCTGAAGGATCGCCAGAGCCCAGCAGGTCGAGGCTGCAGTGGCCAGGAGTGGCCACTGCACTCCAGTCTGGGTGACAGAGTGAGACTCCAACTCAAAAAAAATTAAAAATAAAGAAAAAGGCCAGAATTATGGGGCTGATAGAGTGTATCATAGGATTATCTTTAAGTTGGGGTGGGCTGAAGCAATGTGACTTGTGGAAAGTGTCCAACCTCACGTTCATGCTCTGCAATGGTCAGGATGCTCCTCAGCCACGTGGATCAGGCTGGTGGGCCACTGGGTAAACAGGACGGTCGGTACCTGGAGCCCAAAGCAGAGCCCCATCCCAAGCCAGGGAAGCACTGCTGGCTCCTCCCTTCCTCATGGCTTTAAGTCTCCCCTTTGTTTTTGGAAACAGGCAAAGACCACGAACAGTGGTGCACTGGAGCAAGAAGTAGCTGCTAAAACCCTGCAAGCCAGTGTAAAATACTGCCATTATCAGAACCTAAATTATACAAATTTCCAATAAAATGTATTAAAAACACATATACGAATGACTGAAAACTTCCTCATTGTCCTACCACATTTACTCTGCTCTTGATGCAATTTGCATCTCTGTCTCTGCCTGGTGGAAGTACCATTGAGAAGTGAGCTCGGCCCATCTCCTCTTGGCCCTGTACTGGGTGCCGCCATGTTGGGTGCGTGGGAGTCTTCACACCAAGGAGACTGGCAAGCGCTGCTAACCAAGGCTCTATTTTCAGAGAGTCAGTTGCAAGCATCTGCCAGCACACCCTCTGGGTCAGGGTGACACAGTCTCCCACCTTTTCAGTGGCATATATTCCATATTAATATAGCTTGGAGGCTACACCCAGGTGTCCAAAGGACAATTCTGCACAAAGAAAAGATGATGGGTGTCTTTTCAACCCTCAGCAGGGGCCCAGATGTCTTGTTTTGCTGGAGTCCCACAAGCCACGCAGTCTGTGGCTATTGGGAGGAATGTGGCAAAATACATGATGCCTGACCAAGAGACACTGGAATTGAAACCGTGTAATTGTGGCTTGAAACGGGTTTGGCTTGGACACAAGAGATCCTGTTCCTCCTCCCAGCCCACTCGGCAGGCGGGGGGTCTGAGTCGGGTGTACCTCTCCTCTCTGCTCAGGCAGCTGGCAGTGGTAGGGCCCAGGGCAGGGGTGAAACAGCCTCTGACCACCAGTGCTGCTTGTGAACTCTTCTGGAGTCTCCTTTATGGTTTGAGGATTCAATTAAAGTGAGGTAACCCAGAAACAGGCACATTCATACAAACACACAAGATGGAAATGTATGCTGAATAGGACAATGTGGCTTAACCAAGGAGGAAAGGTAGCCAGACCGGGGCCACGGTCAGTGAGTTCAGGAAGAAAGGGATTCCTTCTTTGAGAGCCAATGCAGACCTGGAAGTATTCTGAATGTCCTTAAGAATTCTCTGAAAAATACATTCAGGAAAAAGCAGGAAAGTGATGTATTTTAGAAAATACTCATGCCTACTTGCCCCCCAAGTGTCAATTGTATCTTGTCATGCAAACTACAGTTTCCTTATGAACAGGGATGCCTTCTGCAATGTTGCTGGGATCTCCAGGGTGCCTAGAACAGTGCTGGATGCACAGCAGCCATAAAAGACTCTTGCAGCCTGGGAAAGTGGGGCTGAGATGAGGTGTGGGCTGCCTGGCCCCAGGCCCACCCTGCTTCCAGGACCTCACTCACCTAGACCCCAGGGTCCCAGGGCCTGAACCACCTGGGCAGAAGAGGCTTCCCCCAAAAGCTTCTCCCATGGGCTTTCTGCCAGTGTCCCCTTTCACAGTGGGACTGTCTTCTGACCTTGGTCATCCAAGGGTACACAAGAGGCTATTCAGCTATGAGCTGGGTAACTGTACTGGCTCTGAGGACAGACTGCCTGCCCTTTTGCCTGGGGTCAAATTCTACTTCTATCACTCATCAGCTAAGCAACTTAGGACTTCTTTACCTCCATAAACCTCAGTTTTCTCCTCTGTTAAGTGGGGATAATAACTATCTATACCTCACAAAATTACCGTGAGGATTAAATGAAGTTCCACACATAAAGTGCACAGTATAGTACCCAGCACATTGACGTATTTCATGTTAGCGACAATAACTCTCACCGTTGGTTTTTTTTTTTTTTTTTTTGAGTTGGAGTCTCACTCTGTCGCCCAGACTGGAGTGCAGTGGCCGCTTCCGGCCACCACAGCCTCGATCTGCTGGGCTCCGGTGATCTTTCTGCCTCAGCCTTCCAAGTAGCGGAATTACAGGCATGCGCTACCACGCCTGGCTGATTTTTTTATTTATTGTAGAGATGAGGTCTCGCTGCCCAGGCAATTCTCACTATTCTTAAAAGAATAGTCCTTAAAAGAACAGTCCTCAGAAGTGTATACCAGTAAGTAACTTGGCTCCCCAGAGCTGAGAAGTCTCCTCCCTGTGGAAGGCAGGTATCAGTACATGTGGCTTGTGAGCAGCAGCATGTACAGAAACCAACCTAGCAGATGAAGAACCCCCATTAGGATCTGTTTCCAATAAGGAGAAAAGGCTAAAATTTTTTTTTATGTGATAACCAATTAAGATAATCCCAAAGGGACTAAAATAGATCAAATTTACTTTTTAATAAAAATTTTCAAAAGGCTAAATGTATCATAAATGAAAGTACTTTTTTTCTTGAGTCGGAGTCTCACTCTGTCACCCAGGCTGAAGTGCAATGGCATGCTTACGGCCACCACAGCCTCGACCTGCTGGGCTCAAGTGATCCTTCCATTTCAGCCTTCCAAGTTGCTGGAACTACAGGCACACACCACCATGCCTGGTTAATTTTTAGATTTATTGTAGAGATGAGGACACGCCAAGTTGTTCAGGCTGGTCTCGAACCCATGGGCTCAGGCAATCTTTTCATCTTGGCCTCCCAAAGTGCTGGGATTATAGGCGTGAGCCACAATCCTTGGCTGAAAGTGCTTTTAAAAACCACATTTGGCTGGGCTCGGTGGCTCAGCCTTGTAATCCCATGCTTTGGGAGACCAAGGTGAGTGGATTGCCTGAGTCCATGGGTTCGAGACCCGCCTGGGCAAGTTGGCGAGACCTCATCTCTACAATAAATAAAAAATTAGCCAGGCGTGGTAGCGTACGCCTATAGTTCCAGCCACTTGGAAGGATGAGGCGGAAGGATTGCCGGAGCCCAGTAGGTCGAGGCTGTGGTGGCCGGGAGCGTGCCCTGCCACTGCACTCCAGTCTGGGTGATGGAGTAAGACTACAACTCAAAAAAAAAAAAAAGCCGGGCTCGGTGGCTCAGCCTGTAATCCCGCGCCTTTGGGAGGCTGAGGTGAGTGGATTGCCTGAGCCCGTGGGTTCGAGACCCGCCTGGGTAACTTGACGAGACCTCATCTCTACAATAAATCAAAAATTAGCCGGGTGTGGTAGCGCATGCCTGTAATTCCGGCTACTTGGAAGGCTGAGGCGGAAGGATCGCCGGAGCCCAGCAGGTCGAGGCTGCGGTGGCCGGGAGTGGCCACTACACTCCAGTCTGGGCGACAGAGTGAGACTCCAACTCAAAAAAAAAAAACAAAAAAACCAAACCACATTTACTGGTCTGGCATAGTAGCTCATGCCTGTAATCCTAGCACTTTTGGAAGCTTTGGCGGGAGGATTGCTTGAGCCTACGAGTTAGAAACCAGCCTACCTGTAATCCCGCGCTTCGAGAGGCTGAGGTGAGTGGATTGCCTGAGCCCGTGGGTTCGAGACCCACCTGGGCAAATTGGCGAGACCTCATCTATACAATAAATAAATAAATAAATTAGCTGGATGTGGTAGCGCGCACCTGTAGTTCCAGCTACTTGGAAGGCTGAGGTGGAAGGATCACTGGAGCCCAGCAGGTCTAGGCTGCGGTGCCCAGGAGCGGCCACTGCACTCCAGTCTGGGCGACACAGTGAGACTCCAACTCAAAAAAAAAAAAGAAATGAGCCTAGGCAACAAGATGAGACCTTGTCTCTACAAAAAAACAAAAAGTAGCCAATGTGGTGGATCATGCCTAAAGTCCCAGCTACTCAGGAGGCTGAAAAAGAAGGATCACCTGAGCCCATCAGGTCAAGGATGCAGTAGCCATGATCATGCCACTACACTCTAGCCTGGGCAACAGAGTGAGACTCTGACTCAAAAAACAAAACAAAACAAAAAGGCTAGATGAGATGGCTCATGCCTATAATCCCGTACTTTGGGAGGCCAAGGTGAGAGGATTGCCTGAGCTCACGGGTTCAAGACCACCCTAGACAACTTGGTGAGACCTCATCTTTACAATAAATAAAAAAATTAGACTGGGCCCAGTGGCTCAGCCTGTAATCCCAGCACTTGGGGAGGCCGAGGCAAGAGGACTGCCTGAGCCCAGGGGTTCGAAACTAGCCTGGGCAACCTGCTGAGACCTGATCTCTACAATAAATCAAGAAAAATTAGCCAGGTGTGGTGGCACACGCCTATAGTTCCAGCTACTTGGAAGGCTGAAGTGGAAGGATTACCTGAGCCCAGCAGGTCAAGGCTGCAATAGCCGTGAGCGTGCCATGCCTGGGCAACAGAGTGGGACTCCGACTTAAAACAAAAGCAAAAAACCCCTCACATTTACTGAGTTTCAAAACTGAGATGAATCTATTAACTGATTTTTAACCTAGTATTTTCTTGTAAAGTTTATTAAGCAATATCTGAGAAGCCTTCACTGTTTTTGAGCTCACTGCTTAAAAATTCACTGTAAATGGTCATATAAGTTTGACTTTTTAAAAATTTAACTTTAGGCGGGGCTTGGTGGCTCAGCCTGTAATCCCAAGCTTTGGGAGGTCAAGGTGAGTGGATTGCCTAAGCCAGCGTGTTCGAGACCTGCCTGGGCAACTTGGCAAGACCTCATCTCTACAACAAATCAAAAAATTAGCCGGGCATGGTAGCGCGCGCCTGTAGTTCCAGCTACTTGGAAGGCTGAGGCGGAAGGATCGCTGGAGCCCAGCAGGTTGAGGCTGCGGTGGCCGGGAGCGGCCATTGCACTCCAGTCTGGGCAACAGAGTGAGACTCCAACTCAAAAAAAAAAAAAATTTAACTTCAAATTTATTTAAGCAGAGAATCAAGCTCCAGCGGTTTGCTGATCTGTTGGTTTGCATATGCAGATAAATTATGCAGGGCACCATGGAGAAAAAAAAGAGGTTCAGATGAGATAAACGAGGGCAACATCACAGGTGCATGCTGTACTGAGGAGTGGGGCTGGCCCTACTGGTGACCCGCCAGCTACCCAACTGAAGGCCTGTTCCACAAGTTGTCCACCAGAGGGCAGGCGGGGATAGGCACGATTGTCCCGATGAAGGTGGGGAGAGCTGGGAAGGCCACGAACAGGACAAACAGAAGCTTAGGGATCCATGTGGCAGAAGCTCCCCTCTTCATGCCCTCCCACCAACTACACAACTTGTTCCCTTAAGACATTTCTGGTTGTCTTCTCAATCTCCTTTCTAGTCTTGTGTACACTGGGCAGCTCCAGAACTGAGAAAGGATGAGGAGAAAGGACCAAACAGAGAAACACTGCTTAATGAAAATAAAAGTAAACTCCAGGTTAGTGGTGCAAAAAGAATGATCCTATTGAAGTTATCCTTAGCCGGGCTCGGTGGCTCAGCCTGTAATCCCGCGCCTTTGGGAGGCTGAGGTGAGTGGATTGCCTGAGCCCGCGGGTTCGAGACCCGCCTGGGCAGTGAGACCTCATCTACAATAAATCAAAAATTCAGCCGGGCGTGGTAGCGCATGCCTGTAATTCCAGCTACTTGGAAGGCTGAGGCTGAAAGATTGCCGGAGCCCAGCAGGTCGAAGCTGCGGTGGCCGGGAGCGGCCACTGCACTCCTGTCTGGGCGACAGTGAGACTCCAACTCAAAAAAAAAAAAAGTTATCCTTTAAAAATTAATCTTTCGCTGGGTGCAGCGGCTCACGCCCGTAATCCCAGTACTTTGGGAGGGTAAGGCGAAAGGATTGCTTGAGCTCAGTCAGGGGTTCAAGCCTGGGCAACATAGTGAGACCTTGTTTCTACAAAAAAATCAAAAAATTAGCCAGGCATGGTGGTGCCTGCAGTCCTAGCTACTTGGAACGCTGAGGTAGAAGGATGGCCTGAGCCCAGGAGCTTGAGGATGTGATCATATTATGCACTCCAGCCTGGGCGACAGAGTGAGACTCCAACTCAAATAATAATAATAATAGTTATTATTATTATTAACCTTTCAACCCAGATGCAAAGTTACAGGTTTGGACGAACAAGTTTGGGTGCTCTAATGCACAGCAGAGTGACTATGGTTAACAGTAAACTACTGCATTATTACAAAAAATGAGAGATTTATGAAGGTTTTCACCAAAGAAATGATAAATTCATGAGATGGATACACTAACTACTCTGCCTGGATCATTATGTGACAGATATATACATATATATGTGTGTGTGTGTATATATATGTGTATATATAGTGTATATATATACACACATATATATAATTACAATGTGTCCATTAAGAGTCAAGCAATCAATTTTAAAAATTAATCTTAATTATATCTTTAGGTTATTTGGTCTCGTGGGCTAACTAGCCTTTTATTGTTTAGGTTCTTTCTTTGGAAACTGCTGGAAAACTTAAAAGTAAGAATCTGAAGCCGGACTCGGTGGCAAAGCCTGTAAGTTCCAGCTACTTTGGGAGGCTGAGGTGAGTGGATTGCCTGAGCCCGTGGGTTCAAGACCCACCTGGGCAACTTGGTGAGACCTCATCTCTACAATAAATCAAAAAATTAGCCGGGCGTGGTAGCATGCGCCTGTAGTTCCAGCTACTTGGAAGGCTGAGGCGGAAGGATTGCTGGAGCCCAGCAGGTTGAGGCCGTTCCCGGCCACTGCACTCCAGTCTGGGCGACAGAGTGAGACTCCAACTCAAAAAAAAAAAAAAGGAATCTGAAATTGGGATACTTTTTCTGAAAAAGGGAAAAACTTCTGATTTGATATAGATGAAAATATAGATTAAAAAATTCCACCAGGATAATGGTATTCATTTACTCATTTAATAAACACTTAATGGCCAGGCTTGGTGGCTCAGCCTGTAATCCCAGCACTTTGGGAGGCCGAGGTGAGTGGATTGCCTGAGCCTGCGGGTTCGAGACCTACCTGGGCAACTTGGCGAGACCTTATCTCTACAATAAATCAAAAATTATGCCTGTAATTCCGGCTACTTGGAAGGCTGAGGCGAGAGGATCGCCGGAGCCCAGCAGGTCAAGGCTGCAGTGGCCAGAAGCGGCCACTGCACTCCAGTCTGGGTGACAGAGTGAGACTCCAACTCAAAAAATAAAATAAAATAAAATAAAAATTTAAAAAATAATAATAAATCAAAAATTAGCCGGGCATGGTAGCACGCACCTGTAGTTCCAGCTACTTGGAAGGCTGAGGCAGAAGGATCGCCGGAGCCCAGCAGGTCGAGGCTGCGGTGGCCGAGTGGCCACTGCACTCTAGTCTGGGTGACAGAGTGAGACTGCAATTCAAAAAAAAAACACTTACTGAGCACTGACCATGTGCCAGGCCAAGCTCGCAGGTACAAACCTAAAGATAAGGCCTTATAGAGGTAGAAGTTTTCCTAAGTAAGATACAGATCAGTCTTCAGGAAATGAGTATGGGGCCTAGCAGGGAAGGCTCAGGAAGGAAGCAACATCTGAGAGAGAGAAGCAGGAGTCGGCTAGAGGACAGGAGAAGAGGAGCATGCATATGCTAAGGCCCAGGTAGCACAGCTGAAAGATGACGTGTATGCACACGTGTGTGCGTGTGTGTGAGGATACAATAATAGGAAAGTCTGACTAGTACCACGCCTATTCTTAGCACTATACATGAAGTAATTCACTGAATCCTTACCACAATCCTATGAAGTATGTTTTATTGTCATTACTCCCATTTTTCAGATGAGGAAGTTGAGGCAGATAAAAGCTTGTCCCACACCACTGGGACATCATGAAGCCAGATGGGATCCAACAAGTCATCTGGCCACCTCGGCTTCCACAACACATGACCTACAGGCTGGTGGGGCAGGGACGGCCCAGACACCTACCTACAGAGTCTAGACTTGATTGTCACTGCAGGAGGTCTGAAGGGTGTAATGGGATCAGATCTGCACATTAGGATACTCTCTCGGCTGCTGTGAGATTGGATCCAGGAAGCACAGTTGCAATCACAGCAGTCCTGAGCAGGGCAGAAACAGCGGGGAGAGGGGATAGTCTGGGGACACTGAGGAGAGAGCACTGGCATGCCAGGCTGGAGCTACAAGCCACAGTCTGATGAGTCACACCCATGCCTCAGAAGTGAGTCAGCACAGGCGTATGTGTCACCTGCACATTCAAAGGGGCTGGAGTATTTCCAAAGCACTTTTAGTCAGAAGAGTGTATAGATTAACCTACTCGTTTTCCTGTGAAGAATCACTTCCTATGAACACCAGTGGTCTTTACCACTAGTTAAAAACTACCAGTTAATTACAAATGCAACTAGCTTTCTTTCCTTGATCACTGTCAGACACAGGCATTAAGTCACTTTACACAAATCACATGCTGTGCAGCACATCCTGAGCCAGAAAGACATCTAAGAATGGCAGCTAAGAACCTAAGGACTCTGAGGTGAGTGGATCGCCTGAGCCCACAGGTTTGAGACCCTCCTGGGCAGCGAGACCTCATCTCTACAATGAAAAAAAAAAAATCAGCCGGGCATGGTAGCGCATGCCTGTAATTCCGGCTACTTGGAAGGCTGAGGCTGAAAGATTGCCGGAGCCCAGCAGATCGGGGCTGCGGTGGCCGGGAGCGGCCACTGCACTCCAGTCTGGGTGACAGAGTGAGACTCCAACTCAAAAAAAATAAATAAAGAACCTAAGGACTGTCAGTCACCTCTTGTTCCCTCAGCCCCCATGGCACCAAAACATACTGCACAGCTGCCAGGATGTTGTGGGTACCTGTGGCAGACCCAGTTTTTCTCTCAATAGTACTAACTGGTCTTCAGCCTGGGCCCCACTAATATCAACATACTCTAACCAGCTGCCTTTCTTGGCAGGTCTCGATTTTTAAAAACACAGAAAGTTTGGGTGCAGTGGCTCAAACCTGTAATCCCAGCACTTTGGGAGGCCGAGGTGAGAAGATTGTCTCAGCCCGCGGGTTCGAGACTAGCTCAGGCAACACAAGAACTCGTCTCTACAATTAAAAGAAAAAAATTAGCATGGTAGCTCGCGTCTGTAGTTGCGGCTACTTGGAAGGCTGAAGTAGAAGGATTGCTGGAGCCCAGCAGGTCAATGCTGGGGTGGCTGTAAGAGTGTCACCACACTCCCGCCTGAGAACAGAGTGAGACTCCAACTCAAAAAAAAAAAAAAAAGAAAAGAAAAGAAAAGGAAGCCCCCTTGTCTACAGCTTTAGCTCAACAGGAATTCAGTCATTTGGCTGTTTTCAGATGGTACAGGAGGCCGTGGGGACACAAAAAACCCTTCATTTCCAGAGAGTTCCAGAAGTTGCAAATGGCAGGTCCCACCAGCGCCACATTTTTCTCTTTTTTTTTTTTTTTTGAGTCGCAGCCTCACTCTGTTGCGCAGGCTGGAGTGCAGTGGCATGATCGTGGCTACCACTGGCTCACCTACTGAGCTCAGGCGATCCTGCCACCTCATCCTTCCAAGTAGCAGGAACTACAGATGTGCTCTACCATGCCCAGCTAATTTTTTAACTTATTGCAGAGATGAGGTCTCGCCAAGTTGCCCAGGCTGGCCTTGAACCCCTGGGCTCAGGCAGTCCTCTTGCTTCAGCCTCCCAAAGTGCTGGGATTACGGTGTGAGCCACCTCACCTGGCTCATTTTTGCATTTTGAACCTGACAGGACAGAGTTGGGAGTCTGCCACAACCAAGACCATGAAAAAAAGATGCTGTGACTGTGATCAGAGCTGAGGGGAGGGGTGGATCCACAGGACTTGAGAGCCAGCACAGCCCTTAATCTTCCAGTTACTCTGAGGTGTACTATATACCTTGCCCTCCTACTCAAACTAATACTTACACCAAAAGTATGCAGAGTTGCAGAGAAAATCTATCTGGGATTTAAAATATCCCTTTGGATAACTGACAGGTGAATAAATGAGCATTTACTATGCACGTACACCTGTTCCAGGCAGCAGGGGTGGAGGTAGAGGGGCAGTGCCCGATGTAGAAGAGCTTATGTGCACATGTGTGCCCGTACCGGCATGCAAGTGTGCGTGCAGTTGGGGCTGGAGAGAAGTGGGGATGACCTTGCAGTAGATTCTGGAAACAATTCTGAACCAATAAAATGTTTTAAATAGAAGGACATGATCAAATCTGAGCTGCAGACTGGAGGAAGGGGGCAAGACTGAGGCTGGAGGGCCTGTTTGGAGGCTGGTGAGAGACAGGGAGGGCGGAACTCAGGCAGTGGCACAAGGATGGAGAGGAGAAGTTGAGATGTTAGAGCCAGCTGGGCCAGGCGGCTGACGCAAGTGAAGGAGGTCACTGAGGACTCCCAGATCTCTGGGTAGATGGCGACTCCTTCATCCAAGTTAGGGGTCACAGGAAGAGGAGGAGGAGAAATCCTGTGTCTGCTATGCTGAGTTTGATGGTTCATTTGGTGTGACACCAAGGGGAGACATCTGGTAGCAGACTGTTGGAGATAGAGTCTGAAACTCAGCAGAGATAGCTTGAAACCCCTGTCTATTCCAAAACTATTTACTGAGCATCTCCGTGTGTCAGGCACCATGATAAGCATGAGTAGAGTGATGAACTAAACAGACAGGATCATGCCCTCAAGAACCTACTGCTTTGTGAAGGAAGACAGATCACAAACAAGTAAACAAGCAGACCACAGAACTGCAGGTTGTGAGAAATGCTTTGAAGGAATAAATAGTCAGGGCACATCATGACAAAGAACCAGGGGAGAGGATCAGGAAAGAGACGGAGGAAGACCACCCATGGCAGAGCCAACAGCAAGTGCAGACGCCTTGACACAGGAAAGCATCGGGCAGTACAGGCAATGAGGCACTCGGCATGACGAAGCATGACTGAAGCGGGGCACAAGGCAGGCAGGGGCTAGGACAGACCTGGCCTGGGAGCCACGATCAGGAGCAAGGGACAGTCATGGAAGGACTTGCAGCAGTGGAGAGTCATCAGATGGGATGTGACCTTTCAGCTGTGGGAGTGAAGTAAGGACAATGCCCACAGGAGGAAAAGGAACCCAAGAAGGAGTAGCTAGTGAGATAAAGGGGCAGGGGATGGTGTCGGAAGCCAAAGGAGAAATTTCCACAACAGAGAAATGGTTAACAGTGTCAAATGCTACAAGGAAAGCAAGTGGGTTAAAGATTTTTTTAAAAATGCCCCAGTATTTAGCAACAAAGAGGTAACTAATGACCTTCTAAGGGAATGATGGCGGACTGCCCTGAGCTAAGGAAAAAGACGGACATGGGGACCTAGAGCCTGGGAACGCAGAAACTGGAGGATGCAAAGGGAAGGCAGGTGACAGGGAGGCGCCGGAGGACACAGGACTGGCCATCTCTCAGTTGAATGTATAGATGGAGGAACTCCTGCCTGATAGACTTGCCTTTTTCTATGAACCCGAAATGGGAGGGATCATTTTCACTGAGAGGGGAAGGTGGCAGGGAAAGGCCCAGGGGACACGAAGCTTTCAAACAGCTGCTGTGAAGGAGGATGAGAGCTGGGACACGATGCCTGCAGGCTCTCTGGGCACCCCTCTGGGTCCAAGAGCAGGACTGTGGAGGCCCATCCTCCTTCCTGGGACAGCTCCACAGTGCTGCCCCCCAGGCAGGTGAAGGGGCAGAAGGGTGCAGACAAAACACTTATGCATTCTCTTGGTGTCCCTCTTTCCTCACCTTCCCCTCCTATCCATTCCACCCCTGATCGGCTCAAGTCCACTCATGTTCCCACATGCACTGTCTCAGCCTTCTTGCTTCTGCCCCAGCCTGGCCATGTGGTTGGCAGCCCAGGCACAGGGCTTTGGAGTGACAGGTGTCTCAAGAGCATAAAAATATTTCAGACTTTAAAAAATGGAATGGGGAGACCGAGGTGAGAGGATTGCCTGAGTCCATGGGTTCAAGACCAGCCTGGGCAACTTGGCGAGACCTAATCTCTATAATCAATCAGCCGGGCTCGGTAGCTCAGCCTGTAATCCCGTGCCTTGGGAGGCTGAGGTGAGTGGATTGCCTGAGCCCATGGGTTCGAGACCCGCCTGGGCAACTTGGCGAGACCTCATCTCTACAATGAATCAAAAAAAAAAATTAGCCAGGTGTGGTAGTGCGCGCCCGTAGTTCCAGCTATCTGGAAGACTGAGGCGGAAGGATCGCTGGAGCCCAGCAGGTCGAGGCTGCGGTGGCGGGAACGGCCACTGCACTCCAGTCTGGGCGACAGAATGAGACTGCAACTCAAAAAACAAACAAACAAACATACAATCAATCAAAAAATTAGCCAGGCGTGGTGGTACACATCTGTAGTTTCAAAAAAAAAGAGGAATGACTTCAAATGCAAATGCTCAAAGTTGAATAGTAATTATCTTAAATGACTACAAAATGTAGCATTATGTCAATGAGCTGCAATCTTTTTTTTTTTTTTTGAGTCAGTCTCACTCTGTCACTCAGGCTGAAGTGCAGTGGCACACTTACGACTAACGCAGTCTCAACTTACTGGGCTCAGGTGATCCTTCCACCTCAGCCTTCCAAGTAACTGGAAATACAGGCACGCACCACCATGCCCAACTAATTTTTTTTACTTATTGTAGAGATGAGGTCTTGCCAAGTTGCCCAGGCTGGTCTTGAACCTGTGAGACGTGGATGCTTTTTCCTCTATAACTTGAGTTTTTGTGTGTTTGTTTTTTTTTTTTTTTTTTTTGAGTTGGAGTCTCACTCTGTCGCCCAGACTGGAGTGCAGTGGCCGCTTCCGGCCACCGCAGCCTCAACCTGCTGGGCTCCGGCGATCCTTCCACCTAAGCCTTCCAAGTAGCCGGAATTACAGGCATGCGCTACCACGCCCGGCTGAATTTTTGATTTATTGTAGAGATGAGGTCTTGCTGCCCAGGTGGGTCTCGAACCCGCGGGCTCAGGCAATCTACTCACCTCGGCCTCCCAAAGCACGGGATTACAGGCTGAGCCACCGAGCCTGGCCAATCTGAGTTTTTAATTTGCCATTATGTCATGATCATTGCCACATTATTCAATATTATTCAAAATATAATTTTATTTATTTTTAATTATTTTCATTATTATTTTTTGGAGTCGGGGTCTTACTCTGTGGCCTAGGCTGCAGTGCAGTGGCGCAGTCATGGCTCACACAGCATTGACCTCCTGGTCTCAGTTGATCCTCCCACCTCAGCCTCCCAAGTAGCTGGGTAGCTGGGACTACAGGTGCACACCACCATGCCTGGCTAGTTTTTAATTTTTTTTTGTAGAGATAAGGTCTCATTATGTTGCCTAGGCTGGTCTTGAACTCCTGGGCTAAAGAGATCCCCCTGCCTTGGCCTCCAAAAGTGCTGGGATTACAGGTGTGAACTACCACACCTAGCCCAAAATGCAATTTTAAATACCTGCATAGTATTTATTAAAGCTACTACACTTTTGTAAACATCACTTCAAATGTTGAACATTTTAGGTGGTTTTCAATTATTTTACTGAACATTGTGCTATACACACATACTTTTTTAACTTTTTATTTTGCAATAGTTATAGATTAGCAGGAAGTTGTGAGGAAATGTACCCTTCCCAATGTTAACATCTTAAACAACTATAGCACAGTATAAAAACCAAGAAGTTGACATTGGTACAATCCATAGAGCTCATTCAGATATTCAGATTTTACCAGCTATGTATGTACTCATTTCTGTGTGTGTGTGTGTGTGTGTGTGTGTGTGTGTGTGTGTGTGTGTACATCTTTGCAACTTTATCACATGTAACCTTGCATAACCACCACTTCAGTCAAGATGCTGGATTTTTTTTTTTTTTTTTAGTCAGAATCTCACTGTCACCTAGGCTGGAGTGCAGTGGCACACTCACAGCTACCACAGTCTGGCTCTGCTTGGCTCAGGCGATCTTTCTGCCTCAGCCTTCCAAGTAACCACACCTGGTTCATTTTCTTATTTATTATAGAGACAAGGTCTCGACAAGTTGCCCTGGCTGAATCCATGGACTCAGGCAATCCTCTCATGTCTGCACCCCAAAGTGCTGGGATTACAAGCATGAGCCACCACACCCAACTGGATACTTTTTTAACAGATCTGACATGATGTGGGCTGGGGTCTGAGAAAGCAAATCTAAAGAGTTAATAAAGACAAGGATAGATTCCAAAGACATAGAGACCAACAATCACCTCAAACTGAAATAACGTTTTAGAAAGCTGATTTTCTTAAATAGATTAATAAGACAGAGTCCTCTGGCTAGATTGAGTCTAAAAACGAGAAACGATATATAATGAAACAGGGGAAATTATAACAAATAACTTAAATATTTCAAACTGTTATAAGTTAATAAAGAAAAACAGACAAGTTTTAGGAAGGGAATCTGTAAAATGCAAATCTGTCAAAAGAAGAAATAAAATCTAGACAGACCTGCAGCCATTACAGAGAACTATATACCCAAAACCTTCAACAAACATTATGAAGACACTAGGGAGATGACAAGATGCCTAATAGCATCATGACTGGACGTCCTTAACAATCCCTACCATTTATCTCTAGGTCTAAATGTGCTCTTCCAAACAGTTAAAGAATAGATACCTATCAACATAGATCAGTAACATTAATGAACTAAAGAAAAAATACAAGATAATCTTAATAGTGAAAAGAACATTTGACAAAATTCAACACCAAATTCTGATTTCTTAAAAAAATAAAATAAAAATTTTCAGAAAACTAGAGACAGGGACGTTCTTAATTTGCTAGACGTATGTATCAAAAACCTATAGTAAACATTATGAAGAGATTTAGATTAGGAGGAAGACAAAGAGTATTATATCATTTTTATTGTTCAACATAAATAAGAAGTAAAAGGACTAGAATGGAACACTGCACAGTAATGAGAATTACCAATCTACAACTTCACACAATCATATGGGTGAATCTCACAATGGCCTGTTGAGGAAAAGAAGCCAGACATAGAAGACAATATTCTATGATTTCATTTAATAAAGTTGTTTTTTTGTTTTGTTTTGTTTTGTTTTTTGAGTTGGAGTCTCACTCTGTCGCCCAGACTGGAGTGCAGTGGCCGCTCCCGGCCACCGCAGCCTCAACCTGCTGGGCTCCGGCGATCCTTCCGCCTCAGCCTTCCAAGTAGCCGGAATTACAGGCGCGCGCTACCACGCCCAGTGAATTTTTTTATTTATTGTAGAGATGAGGTCTCGCTGCCCAGGCGGGTCTCGAACCCGCGGGCTCAGGCAATCCACTCACCTCAGCCTCCCAAAGGCGCGGGATTACAGGCTGAGCCACCAAGCCCGGCAATAAAGTTTTTAAAACAAGGCAAAACCCATGGTAACAGGAATCAGGCAAAGTTGCCCTTTGGCTTTAAGGTGAAGACGGGAAGGGGGCTTTGAGGGCCTCTTGGGGTGTCATTTCTTGTTCAGGGGGCTGGTTACATTAGTGTATTCTTTTTATAAAATGTTATCAAGCTGAACACTTCTGATTTGTACACTTTTGTTCTTTTTTTTTTTTTTAGAAAGTTCTATCACAGAAACAAATAACAGAGTACTATATGTTCTCACTCATAAGCAGACCTTAAACAATTATAATACTACAAGAAAGAGATTGGCAGTAGTGGGAAACTGTCAGGGGAATGGGGGTGGCATTGGCAATTGAGGGAAACTGGTAAGGGAAGGAGGGGCATACTTCATCAACAAAGGTACCTGCATAATCAACGTTTGCAGGCCGGGCTTGGTGGCTCAGCCTGTAATCCCAGCGCTTTGGGAGGCTGAGGTGAGTGGATTGACTGAGCCTGTGGGTTCGAGACCCACCTGGGCAACTTGGCCAGACCTCATCTCTACAATAAATAAATTAAAAAATCAACGTTTGGATACCTAACCCTGAACTGTACCCCACATCTTTAAAGTAAAAAACAAAAATAAAGTTAAAAAAAAGAAAGACTTATTAAGAAGACAGAAAAGCCAGGCTCAGTGGCTCAGCCTGTAATCCCAGTGCTTTGGGAGGCTGAGGGGATGGATTGCCTGAGCCCACGGGTTCGAGACCTGCCTGGGCAACTTGGCGAGACCTCGTCTCTACAATAAATCAAAAATTAGCCGGGCGTGGTAGCACGCGCCTGTAGTTCCAGCTACCTGGAAGGCTGAGGTGGAAGGACCGCCAGAGCCCAGAAGGTCGAGGCTGCAGTGGCCAGGAGCGTGCTACTGCACTCCAGTCTGGGTGACAGAGTGAGACTCCAACTCAAAAAAGAAGACAGAAAAGCTGCAGTGGGCTCGGTGGATCAGCCTATAATCCCAGCACTTTGGGAGGGTGAGGTGAGTGGATTGCCTGAGCCCACAGGCTCGAGACCAGTCCGGGCAATTTGGCAAGACCTTGGCTCTACAATAAATCAAAAATTAACTGGGTGTGGTAGCACATGCTTGTAGTTCCAGTTACTTGGAAGGCTGAGGCGGAAGGATCCCTAGAGCCCAGCACACTAACACTGGGGTGGCTGTGATTGTGCCACTGTACTCCAACCCCCAACTCCCAAAAAGAAAACAAAAAACAAGAAAACAGAAAAGCTTCACAGCAGGAGGGAACCTGAAAGAAGGTTGCCCTTTTTTTTTTTTTGGAGTAGGAGTCCCACTCTGTTGCCCAGGCTGGAGTGTGCAGTGGCACACTCAAAGCCAACACAGCCTCAACCTGCTGG
Organism: Cephalopachus bancanus; assembly: GCA_027257055.1. Taxonomy (NCBI): domain Eukaryota; kingdom Metazoa; phylum Chordata; class Mammalia; order Primates; family Tarsiidae; genus Cephalopachus; species Cephalopachus bancanus. The sequence goes on from JAPVLO010000633.1 coordinate 1,062,175, forward strand.
GCTCAGGTGATCCTTCCATCTCAGCCTTTCAAATAGCTGGAACCACAGGCACGAGCCACCATGCCTGCCTAATTTTTTTTCTTTGTAGAGATGCGGTCTTGCCAAGTTGCCCAGGCTGGTCTTGAACCCGAGTTCAGGCAATCCTCTCACCTCTGCCTCTCAAAGTGTTGGGATTACAGGCGTGAACCACCATGCTTGGCTCTTTTTTCTTTTTAATAGAGACAGGGTCTCACTATGTTGCCCAGTCTGATCTCGAATTCCTGGCTTCAAGAAACCCTCCTGCCTCAGTCTCTCAAAATGCTGGGATTACAGTTGTGAGCTACAATGCTCAGCCTGATTTGTGCACTTTTTGAAGGATCTCAACTTCTATAATGTCCAAAAAAGATGTAATCAGCAGAGCAAGATTGCTAAATACAAAATTATTCTGCAAAAATCAAGTTTTTCTAAACCATCAGCAACCAATTGAAAAAGAAAATAAAAAATAATATTCACAATAGTAACAAAAACTATAAAGTATCAGGCAGTAACCTAATAAAGAATGCATAAGTCCTTGACAAAGAATTTAAAACTCTACTAAAAGACAATCTGCGCTGACACAGAGATAGGCAGATCAGCGGGAAAGATTTGAGACCCAGGGACACAGTGGACCAAGGAGCTGGCCATATGATAAGGGGCTCCATTAAGCAATGGGGACAAACTATTTAGTTGATGGCATTTGGAAAAGCTAGAAAAGTAAGACTGGCTCAAGACTACCACTTCACACCTTAATCTAGACAGATTAAAGATTTAAAGCAGAGAAACACTGGGCGCGGTGGCTCATGCCTGTTAATTCCAGTTCTTTGGGAGGCCAAGGTTTGAGCCTGGGAGTTTAAGACCAGCCTAGTTAACATATCGAGACCTCATCTCCACAAAAAATTAGCTGGGCATGGTGGCACATTGACTGTAGTTCCAGCTATTCAGGAGCCTAAACTGGGAGAATCAATCACTTGAGTCCAGGAAGCCGAGGCTGCAGTGAACAATGATTGTGCCACTGCATACCAGGCAGGGAACACAGTGAGACCAAGACCCTTTTTCAAAATAAATAAATAAAACAAAAGTAAAGAGTAAAAAGTGGCCAGACATGGTGGCTCACGCCTATAATTCTAGCACTATGGGAGGCCAAGGTGAGAGGATTGCCTGAACTCATGGGTTTGAGCCCAGCCTGGGCAACTTGGCAAGACCTCATCTCTACAATAAATCAAAAAATTAGCCGGGCATGGTGGCGCATACCAGTTACTTGGAAGGCTGAGGCAAAAGGATCACCTGAGCCCAGCAGGTCAAAGCTGCAGTGGCCGTGAGCAGTGTGCCACTGTACTCTAGCCTGGGCTACAGAGTGAGACTCTTGACTCAAAAAAAAAAGAGTAAAAAGTTAAAACAGCTAAGAAAAGAAAATGCTAAAGATTATCTTTGTGAACTAGGCATAGCCTTTTTAAACAAGACCTCTAAAACATAAACCATAAGGTGAAAAAAATGAATTTTTAATTACATAAAAATTAGAAATTAAGATTGGGCACGATGCCTCATGCCTGTAATCCCAGCACTCTGGAAGGCTGAGGTTGGAGGAATGTTTGAGTCCAAGAGTTCAAGACCTGCCTGGGCAACACAGCGAGACCTCGTCACCACCAAAAAAAAAAAAAATGCCTGTAGTCCCAGCTACTTGGGAGACTGAAGTAGGAACATGACTTGAGCCCAGGAGGTTGAGGTGGCAGTGAGCCATAATCATGCCACTGCACTCCAGCCTGGGTGACAGAGTGAGACTCCAACTCAAAACAAAACAAAAAAATCGATCAGGCACTATCTAGTGTTTTCTTTTTTTCCCCCCAACACCCTAGAAAACACGTGGAATTTATCGAGCATTTTATTATGGCTCTTTGAATTAGTTCAGAGGCTGTGGGGAAAGGAGAGTCAGGAGGATCCACACAGCTTGTGAGGGGTCCTCTGGGATGACTGCATTTCTCTTCTGCTTCATTCTCTTGAAGCGTACACAACTCAAATCTGTGTTGCTTTTTATTTGTCATTTTTTTAGATTGGAAAATGTAGTTTATTTAGAAAGTAAATTAGAGGGAGAGAGAGAGAGAGAATAGAGAGGAGATTCAATGCCCCAAGGTAGAGAAGGGAGCCAAAGATAGAAAACATGGCAACCAAAGACCCATGCGGCCAGACCAGAGTTTAGCAAAGCAATGGCCTTTTTATTTAATCGAAGAGCTCTGGTCCTCAAAGTCCATATCAACAAAGCGAACACCCAATAGACAGAGAAAGATCTTTCCTTCTATACTAGGAACTCTAGCAAATCAACAAGATTAAAAAAAAAAAAAAACAGCCGGGCTCGGTGGCTCAGCCTGTAATCCCGCGCCTTTGGGAGGCTGAGGTGAGTGGATTGCCTGAGCCCGCGGGCACCTTTTTTTTTTGAGTTGGAGTCTCACTCTCTCGCCCAGACTGGAGTACAGTGGCATGCTCCCAGCTACTGCAGACTCGACCTGCTGGGCTCAGGTGATCCTCCCGCCTCAGTCTTCCAAGTAGCTGAAACTACAGGCAAAAAAAAACCATTTAAAAATAAATGGGTGTAAGACAGGCGCCGTGGCTCACACCTGTAATCCCAGCACTTTGGGAGGCAGAGGCAAGAGGACAGCCTGAGCCCACAGGTTTGAAACTAGCCTGGGCAACATGGTGAGACCTCATCTCTACAATAAATAAAAAAATTAGCTGGGTGTGGTGGTACAAACCTATGGTTCTAGCTACTTGGAAGGCTGAGGAGGAAGGATTACCAGAGCCCAGCAGGTCGAGGCTGTGGTAGCCATGAGCGTGCCACTGCACGCTGGTCTGGGAGACAGAGTGAGACTCCAGCTCAAAAAAAAAAAAGCCGGGCACAAGGGCTCACACCTGTAATCCCAGGACTTTGGGAGGCAGAAGTGAGAGGATTGCCTGAGTCCACGGGTTGGAGACTAGCCTGGGCAACTTGCTGGTACCTTGCCTCTACAATAAATCAAAAAAATTAGCCAGGCATGGTGGTATGTGCTTGTGGTTCCAGCTATTTGGAAGACTGAGGCAGAAATACCACCTGAGTCCAGCAGGTCGAGGCTGCGGTGGCATGCCCATAGCCACTGCACTCCACCCTAGGAGACAGAGTGAGACTCCTACTCAAAAAAAAAAAAGGCTAAAGAAAATGATCAGGTAAAGCCAGGCACGATGATGCACACCTACGTTCCCAGCACTTTGGGAGGTTGAGGTGAGAACAGGGCCTGAACCTACGATTTGAAACCAGTTTAGGCAACTTGGCAAGACCTTATCTCTACAAAAAATCAAAAAATTAGCTGGGCGTGGTGGCACATGCCTGTAGTTTCAGTTACTTGGAAGGCTGAGGCAAAGGATCGCCTGAGCCCAGCAGGCAGAGACTGCAGTGGCCATGGGCATGCCACTGCACTCCAACCTGGGTGACAAAGTGAGACTCCGACTCCGACTCAAAAAAAAAGAGAAAATGAGCAGGTAGTTCACAGAAGATTAAGCCAAACTGACTAACAAGCACATAAAGAAATGCCCAGACCTACAGGGAATTAGGGACATGCAAATTAAAAGAATAATGAGGTCGGGCTTGGTGGCTCAGCCTGTAATCCCGCGCTTTGGGAGGCCGAGGTGAGTGGATTGCGTGAGCCCACAGGTTCGAGACCTGCCTGGGCAACTTGGCAAGACCTCATCTCTACAATAAAATAAAATAAAATAAATTAGCTGGGCGTGGTAGCACGCACCTGTACTTCCAGCTACTTGGAAGGTTGAGGCAGAAGGATCGCCGGAGCCCAGCAGGTTGAGGCTGCAGTGGCCGGGAGCGGCCACTGGACTCCAGTCTGGGTGACAGAGTGAGACTCCAACTCAAAAAAAAAAAAAAATGAGATACCCTTTTCACAACTGTCGGAATGGCAAATAGTAGAATGGTAAATGCCCAGTGATGGGAAGAATGCAAGGGGACAGGAATAGCTTTAGGGAGCAATTTGAGGCCAGACGCAGTGGCTCACGCCTATAATATGAGAAGGCCAAGGTGAGAGGTTTCTCTGAGCCCACAAGGTTCAAGACCAGCCTGGGCAACTTGGCGAGACCTCATCTCTACAATAAATCAAAAAATTAGCCAGGTGTGGTAGTGCGTGCCTATAGTTCCAGCTACTTGGAAGGCTGAGGCGGCAGGATCACCAGAGCCCAACAGGCTGAGGCTGCAGTAGCCCTGAGCATGTCACTGTACTCTAGCCTGGGCGACAGAGTGAGACTCCAACTCAAGGGAAAAAAAAAAGAGAGACCTTACCTGGACATATAATACATATAATCCCAAAGTGCTGGGATTATAGGCATGAGCCACCACACCCGGCCTTCCAGATGTATTATTATGGCAAACTAGGCCTTGCATGATAAGGCTGTCACCTGTCTTTCCAGCATCTGCCCATTTTACCCTTCCTCTGATCACTATGCTGTAGCCTGGAAGGCCTCTGCTGGTTCCTAAAATATCTGATCACCTCAGGGCCTTTGTATAAGTTTTCCCCTTTGCATATAAGTTATTTCTCTAGTTCTTGAAAAAGGTGATTCCTTCCTACTCTTCAAGTTTCTGCTCAAAAGTCACCTCTTCAAGCCAGGTATGGTGGCTTATGCCTGTAATCCCAGCACTTTGGGAGGCAAAGGTGAGAGGATTGCCTGGGCAGCTTGGCAAGACCTCATCTCTACAATAAATTTAAAAATTTCAAAAAATTATCTAGGCATGGGGCCACACATCTGTAGTTCCAGCTACTTGGAAGGTTGAGGCAGAAGGATCACCTGAACCCAATAGGTGAAGGCTACAGCAGCCATGATGTGCCACTGCACTCCAGCCTGGGCCACAGAGTGAGACCTCAACTAAAAGAAAAAAGTCAGCCGGGCTTGGTGGCTCAGCCTGTAATCCCGCACTTTGGGAGGCTGAGGTGAGTGGATTGCCTGAGCCTGCGGGTTCGAGACCTGCCTGGGCAACTTGGCGAGACCTCACCTCTACAATAAATCAAAAAATTAGGCGGGCGTGGTAGCGCACACCTGTAGTTCCAGCTACTTGGAAGGAAGGCTGAGGCAGAAGGATCGCTGGAGCCCAGCAGGTTGAGGCTGCAGTGGCCGGGAGCGGCCACTGGACTCCAGTCTGGGTGACAGAGTGAGACTCCAACTCAAAAAAAAAGTCATCTGCGAGGAGGCTTCCCTAAGCATCCTGTCCAGTGTGCTCTAGCCTATCACCTGTTCATTACCTTACCACGCTCTGTACAATTTTGTTGCCGTGTGAATGCAAGCACCATTGAATGCAAGTTCCAAGAAGCCAAAGGTCTTGTCTGCTTGATGGGAGTCCCAGCACCTGACGTAGACATGTGAATATCTGCCAGTAGTGAGTGAAGAGACAGATTATAAGGTCTATGTAGGAAAGGTAAGTAGTGAAGCCAGGAGGGATGGAGATTGGGAGAAGACGGAGTCTTGATGAGCCCAAAGAATTGGGGATGTGGGGATGCTGAGGGCTAGATGGAGGAGAATATATGTCCAAGTATTTCAGTACTGATATGCCGGGGTGGCAGGTTCATAGGCAAAACTCTTCCTTTAAAAACCAACGCATCAGCTGGGCTCGGTGGCTCAGCCTGTAATTCCGCGCCTTTGGGAGGCTGAGGTGAGTGGACTGCCTGAGCCCGCGGGTTCGAGACCCGCCTGGGCAACTTGGCGAGACCTCATCTCTACAATAAATCAAAAAAATTAGCCGGGCATGGTAGCGCGCGCCTGTAGTTCCAGCTACTTTGAAAGCTGAGGCGGAAGGATCGCCGGAGTCCAGCAGGTCGAGGCTGCGGTGGCCGGGAGTGGCCACTGCACTCCAGTCTGGGAGACAGAGTGAGACTCCAACTCAAAAAAAACACAAACACACACACACACACAAACCCAACGCATCAGCTGGGTGGGGTGGCTCACGCCTGTACTCCCAACATTTTGGGAGGCAGAGACAAGAGCACTGCCTGAGTCCAGAGGTTCAAGACCAGCCTGGGCAACTTGGTGAGAGCTCGTCTCTACGATAAATCAAAAAATTAACCAGGCATGGTGGCACGCGCCTGTAGTTCCAGCTACTTTGAAGGCTGAGGTGGAAGGTTCGCCTGAGCCCAGCAGGTCAAGGCTGCGGTGGCCGTAAGTGTGCCACTACACTCCAACCTGGGCGCCGGAATGAGACTTCAACCAAAAATAAATAAATAAAGTCAAGGCAAGAAAATGTTTCTTTTTATGGTAATGGATTTAGTTCACGCGACCTCCCAGGGACGACCACATTATCTCCGTGATAGCTCCCAAAGCTTTCTTTGTGGCAGACCCTGCCCTGGGCGCCTTACGTGTAATTCTCAAAAGGACCCTGTGAGAAAGGTACTACTGCTGCCATTGGACGAAGAGGGGCCACCCAGGCACAGCGCGGTCAATTCTCATATAGTGGCGAGCCAGGATTGACTCCCTAATCTAATTTGCAAAGGCGCTAGCTTTCCTTCCAACAGCTTGAAACGTCAGTCAAAACGAGGCTGCCCGCAGGAAGGAGCAGCTAATTGTCCCGAGTCGGCGACAGGTGATCCGCGTTGGTAAATATCCCCTGGCTTCTCGAAGGTCTGGATTTCACAGCGTTGTCTGAGCAGACTACCACTGACACAACCCCCAAACCGGCAGCGCGGCCCCAAGCAGGCTCCACCCCGAGACTCACGTGACCGCACCGCCTGCCGGAGGCCGTCCCGATCTCGCGGGATCTGAACTTCTCCAGGCGCCAAACCCTCTCTTCGTTCCCTCTCTTCCACCTCATTGTCCTCACTGCCACCTCCACTTACCTCCCGGCGGCGACCAGCTTCTGGAGAAAAGTGTCCACCATGGTGTCGAGGAGCTTCACCCTCGAAATAGCAGTGCCGGGTGGCACAGGTTCTGGAGACAACCCCTTGTGCCCTTTTTCGTCACTGCCGCCGCCTACACTGAAGCTGCTCCCTTCGGCCATGTTGAAGTAGAACCGCCAAATCTAACTGGCTCGGCCGCCCCGCCCCCCGAGGCCCCGGATTGGCCGCTCCCTTATCGGGCGCCTCCGATTGGAACCGGCGGAACGTCCATCACCGAGCCAGATGCGGGAGGGCAGTTGCGGGCGGTGGGGCGAGTAAGGCGATGACGTGTCGCGGCTACGCGGGCAAATACGCAAAACCGAGGCTCGGGGCTCGATAAAAACTTTTAATTACACGTCAGAGACTTCGTACAGCGCCACAGTGACTACTCACTCTTAAAATTCACAAGAGTCCATTTTAATACCCCTTTTCCTCATTTCGCCAGTCGCTTCTCCTGGCTCGACCTGTAAGCTCCTTCCTTCTAGTGGTTACCGACCCACACACCAAAAGTCCCAGCTGCTTTGGCCTCCAGTTTGGGAAAATGGAAGTCCATCCCTTCCAAGGTATGTTTTAATCAAACCCAATCCCAGTCCCTAAAGTTTGAGATGGGAAAGTGCGGGCCAGGGTCCCTTTGATTATACACATCCTTTAAAACTGTGTGTCTGAGAGGGCGAGGTGTGAAGGACTGTGAAATACCGTACAATATAGTAAAACAGGAGGAAAGGCACGGGAGGCAGGGTCCCATCTCCCGTCGGTGATGCTCTCTCCCTCTGCCATAGTGAGGAAGGATTGAAGATGTGTTTCCAGGGAGAGGAAAGGGGGAGCTGAGAAAAGCAACCTCCCAAGGCCTCTCTAGGGTGAACCTGAAGAGACAGGACATGCCCTTCCATCTTATCGGTGGTTCTTAGGGTAGAGAGGTGGGCAGGCAGAGGAAGATTTAGAACGATCTTTGGGCCAAACCCTTTGTGGATAGAACCTAGGACACTCTTAGAAAGTGTAGAAAGGACAAACAAAACTCAGACTGAAGATAAGTGAGAGGGGGAAGAAACCCTCACAGGACTGAGATGGACAGTGGTGGCAGTGAAGGTAGAGAAAGACGGTTTTCAGACTGTATTCTGGCAGGGGTGGAAGAAAGTGTGGCAGCCATAAGAAATTGCAAGGCTTCAGGTAGCTAGCACCTTTCACATTGGCACCATAGCCTCTCCCAGGGGTGGGACCAATAAGAAGGTTCTGAGGCTCATCCAGGCCACATGTCTCAGAAGCACAGGGTCTGATATGCCGCCTTCTCCTTCCATCTGCTGCAGTTTTCTGCTTGCAGCATAGGCTGGGGGGTGGGAGTAGGGAGGACGAGGCAGGGAAGAAGGAGTGTTCATCTCCTAGTTCCTGAGGAGGGCATCAACAAATAGTCTTGGCAGTATCAGGCTGGTGGATCCAGTGGTCCTGGTATTGGGTGACCTCCTGAACTGCTCTATATTTTCTTCCCAGCGTCCCTCCACAAGGTGCCATGACTGGGATGACTTCACATCAAGGGAGAAGAAAAACACAAATAGTTCCACATCTTAGATGCTCCCATTGTGAGACAATACCTGTTGTTGTGAATCTGAGTGATTGGGGTATGCACGTGTGTCATGGCTGCCCAGGGCTGAGAACATCCCCTGTCCTGTCCTAGGCTTGGCTCAGCTAATCTGGGGAGATGAGCTGGGGAACACGCGTCATGTCACCTTCCATATCAACTACTCTCTCAACCTGACTTTTCGGGATGGTGCTCCAAGTCCAATGCCCCTCCCAAACGGCCTGATCTACTTAGAACTGTGCCCACCACAGCCCTCTGGGCTAGGGGAAGCCAATAGCTTATATTGTCCTACGATTACTGGGACTGAAAGGATAGGGAACTGGGGTTGAGGAGAAAGCTACATTTTTGCACCTGTCTGAGGAAAGGGTGGCTCTGACAGCAGGATTGGTGCTTCAGCAGGACTAATAACCTATCTCACAGATGTTAAAAAAAATACACACAAAATAAAGTATCAACATTTCTCCCCAACCTAGTAATTCCTCCAAAGAGGGGGACAAGTGCTCTGGAGAACCAGGGGTTCTGCTGCTCCTGCTCCTTGTGCAGAAGTACCTGGCACCCTAGCCCTAAGTGGCAGGGAAAAGCAGAGTAGTCTGGTGGGCAGCTGAGTCCCAAAATAAAAGTAAGCAAGCCTAAGAGATGAAGAGGGAAAGGGCTAATGGCAGCCGCTTGGAGTCTGGACTGAAAACCCAAGAGGAAGAATCAGCAGTGGAAAGCAAGCCCTATGTACAGCTCTTCTCAGGGACACAGATGGAAAAGGGAAGCCAGAAGAAGGGGTAGCAGACTGGAAGTGGGGTCCTTAGGCCAGTATTGAGTACAGGGATTGGGTGACGGAGTACAGGGACTGGGTGATGGAGCCCAGCTCAGCAAGAAAATTTAAAAAGTGAGGGCAAGGGACTAGGCATGGGGTCTCTTTAGCAAGAGCAGTTTAGAGTCTCTGTCCCTCTCCAGACAGGCCGCATGGCTCAGGGTGGGGCTGGGTACACAGTGGGCACATTTGGACAGGGTGCTATCCTCCCCACTCTGCCCCCAACCCAAAGTAGTGTGGGAAACAGCAGGCTTCTCTCCCTGCCACTGGTTACCAGTGTCTTGAGTCCACCAGCTCAGGTCGGAGGCTGAGTTTCTTGAGACTCTCATAGCCCACCACAATGACAATGGTGGATGGTGTGGCTGAGATGATTCTGGCTGAGAGGCCCTTCATGAGGCCCCATGGCCCTTCTTCTGCCATCAGCTGTCTGAAGGTCAGGATGATGGAGTTCTTGCCCTCGACCTGGAAGAGTCAACACAGAGGAGGACCATTGTTTGTAGTCAAAGCCTCTGCTCAAATCTCCCCCTGCCTAGGCTTAATTGGGGAGAAGTAGACTTGGAAATCAGAAAGGATGGACTCTACTTCTGAGGGACAGTGTAGCACAGTGATTTACTATGAGCTCTGGTGCCAGAATGTCTGGATTTTAATTCTGCTCAACTTACTAACAGTATAACCTTGGGTAATTTACTTTAACTTTCCTTAAATTTGAAACAGTGATACCTGTGCCAAAAGGTTGTTATGAGCAAGAACAAATACTCAAATTTTAACAGTGGTGGTAGATAGTGTTTCATAAATGTTAGCTATTATCATTTATAATATCATTAGATAAGCTACATAGCTGAGTCTTTGTATTAAATCTCCTCTAAGGTCCTCTGCAGCTCTGCCAGTCCCTGATTTTGATTGTGATCATCTCAATCCCTCTGAAGCTCCAGGGCTAGAACCTCCCTTCCATCTGTGTCATCTCATTCTCCTGTAAATGAATAGAGGCATCTTTCCTATCATACTGGAAGCCTGGCCAAGGCAGGAATCTCTTCTCTCTTCCTCCTCTTCTCCACACAGCCCCTCCAAATTATACCTTGAGACCACCCCATTCAGCCCCTCAGCCAATGCAGGAAACACATGTTCCTTGTTTTGGGGGTTTTTTTTGTTTTTGTTGGGGCCTCACTCTGTTCCCCAGGCTGGAGTACAGTGGCACGATCATAAAGATGATTCTTTATGACGGTATCAACCTCCTGGGCTCAGGCAATCCTTTCACCTCAGCATCCTTAATAGCTGGGACTACAGGCACTCACTACCACACCCAGCTAGTTTTGTATTTTCTTTTTTGTAGAGGAGAGATCTCACTATGTTGTCCAAGCTGGTCTCGAACTCCTAGGCTCAAGCAGTCCACCCCCTCAGCCTCCCAAAATGCAGGGATTACAGGCATGAGTCATCGTGCCCAGCAACATATTCCTTGTTTTTACCTCCCCCTGTATGGTAAGACCCTGACAAGGTATCCAGCCATAACTAAGAACTTCTCCCTGGTCTGCCCCATCTCCTTCAGCACCCTACTCCACACTCCCTTCCACAGCCATGTCAAGGGCTTTCTCAGCTATGTCTCTGGCCCTTAGCCTGGAAGGTCCTCGAAGTAGAGACCTATCCTTTTTGGATAAGTCTACCCTTGGATCTCCTCCTAGAATACCCAGGGCAAGGTTCAGGAAAGAATGTGGACTGAACCTGGGCACTGGGCACTGAACCTGAACCTTATCTGCAAACCAACCAGATGCCAAAGTATTCATTTTCAAGTATGGGAGGCATCCTTTCCTAGGGATTAAAATAGCTATATTGATTACCCATCTCCCCCCACTAACATCCTGGTACCAGGGAAGCTGATTTATCCCCAACCTGTTAAGGTTATTTTCCTTTCCTCTTCTCCTCACCGTCACCACTCTCCTTTGATTCTCAAGTAACGTCTCAAGTTACCCAAGTCAGACATTAAAATCCTCCATGCTCTCCATCTAAAACCTCCTCCAGCAGAACCTACCATTTGCATATTATATATCATCCTTACTGATTTTATTTCCTTGGTCTAGCTGCTGTGTAACTGTCTTTAAGCTGATTAAAGATAGGAACTATAATTTCTGGATGGCACCACTGAGGGCTTTGTCACCATTTTTGCTGAGTCCACACAATACAATCTGTGAAACCTATTTAAGAACAGCCACTCTCATAATCTGTTGAGAGCCCATGGCCTAGTGTAGAAACCAGATAGACTTATTAAATTAACTGAAATCAGTATTGTGAATAACCACAAACCTACAAAGGAAAGGAAAGGGCAGTTGACAGACTGCTAATAGGCTGTGGAATAGGACTCCAGTAAAAGCTGGAAGACACCAGTAGGATTTCCTGGAAGCGTGGGCATTGGATGGAGTAAAGGCTGCAATGGAGTAAAGCCGCAGGGTAGCAGACAGTGAGAGAAACATTCCAGATGCTTCCATGTGCTCTTTGGTTTCTGTAATTGTTAAGTACATCGAGGGGCTTGGATCATCACAAAAAGGCTGACTCAACTAGAAGGCATGACACGAGGTCAGGGGAATGCCAGGGGCCTGAAGATCATGCTTCTACTAGCTAATCTGAGGAGGGTGGAGAAGGAAATCAGTCTTACCTGCACACGGGTTCGGATGACATCCATGGGATTGGTGAGGATGGAGGCAGTGGCTGCAGCCAGGGGCCCCGAGATGGCTTGAAAGACAATGTGAGGGCACTCCTTAGGACACAGGTAGGAGAGCTGCTCTGGAATCCAGGGAAAGACAATGCCTCAAGACATGCAGTACCACCCGTCTGCCCTCACTGTGCTTGCTGCCTCCACCAGTTCGCCTTCCTGACATGACAGACCCTCCGTCTTCACCACCTTGGACCTGTATCTCCTATCCTTTCTTTTTTCTGCTTCCATCTGTACCTGACAAAAAATTATAGTATAAATTTCAGGCCCCTAGCTGGGTGCGAAAGCCCACACCTGTAATCCCAGCACTTTGGGAGGCCAAGGCAAGCTCAGGCATTCAAGACCAGTCTGGGCCACTAGGTGGGACCTCGTCTCTACAATAAATTTTTAAAAATTAGCTGTTCATGGTGGCACACACTTGTAGTTCCAGCTACTTAGAAGGCTGAGGCAGAAGGATCACTTGAACCAGCAAGTCGAGGCTGCAGTGGCTGTGAGCACCAGCTTGGGTAACAGAGACTCTGACTCAAAAAAAAAAAAAAAAAAAATAGCCAGGTGTGGTGGCATGTGCCTGTGGCTCCAGCTACTTGGAAGGCTGATTTGGAAGGACTGCCTGAGCCCAGCAGGTTGAGGCTGCAGTGGCCACGAGTATGTCACTGCACTCCAACCTGGGAGACAGAGTGAGACTTATAATCAAAATAAAATAAAAAAATAAATCTCAGGCCCCTTCTAGAAGTCATCTTGGTGACATCACCCACTTAAACAAGAGCTCTCTGGAAAAGGGGATTTCAAAACTGCTTTGCTTGCTGACTCCCTTCATCTGATGGACAGAAAATCCTTCTTGATATAAAAACCTTATGCTTCTTTGTTCTTCCCAACTCACAGACTAAATATTTGCTTATATATACATTAAGTAATTGAAAAACTGGTGACGCTGTCTCTGTAGAAGGGGCCTGGGTCTGTCTGTGGTGAATGAGGAGCATCTTACACATAATGCATGCCCTTTCCTATCAAATTTTGAACCATGTGAATATTTTTTAAAATAGCAATATTGGCCAGGCTCAGTGGCTCAGCCTGTAATCCCAGCACTTTGGGAGGCCAAGGCAAGTAGATTGCCTGAGCCCGCGGGTTCAAGACCAGCCTAGGCAATTTGGTGAGACTTTGTCTCTACAATAAATAAATTAAGCCACGCCTATAATCCCAGCACTTTAAGAGGCTAAAGTGAGAGGATTGCCTGAGCCCATGGGTTTGAGACCAGCCTGGGCAACTTGGCGTGACCTCATCTCTACAATAAATCAGAAAATTGGCCAGGCACGGTAGCACATGCCTGTAGTTCCAGCTACTTGGAAGGCTGAGGCTGAAGGATCACATGAGCCCAGTAGGTCAAGGTTGCAGTGGCCATCAGCGTGCTACTGCACTCCAGCCTGGGCGACAGAGTGAGACTCCATCTCAAAAAAAAAAAAAATTAGCCGGGCATGATAGTGCACGCCTGTAGTCCCAGCTACTTGGAAGGCTGAGGCAGAAGGATCCCCAGAGCCCAGCAGGTCAATGCCAGGGTGGCTGTGAGCATGCCACTGCATTCTAGCTTGGGCGACCAAGTGAGACTCTAACTCAGAAAAAATATATATAAATAGAAAGCCATCCTATGAGAACTCCTCTCCAGCCTGTAGCAAGAAAAACTCATTTTTCCAAATGCTGATGAAGGTGAAAGGGTATCCAAATTCACCCATTCCCTGTGCTACTGGGAAGTCCACCTACACCTGAATTTGTTTGACTGTCTCTGGAGGTAAAAGGCAAGAGTTTGGGGTAACCCCTTCGGGTCCCCTCCCACTATGGGAGCTTTTTTGTCCTCAATAAATCCTGTTTCCTAACTTAAAAAAAAAAAAAGAAAGACAAGAGTTCATTCATTTATTCAACAAAGATTTATTGGGTGACTACCATGAGCTGGTCACCCTGGGTCCTGAGGATTTAACAGTGAATAAAAGAGCCTCACATTTCTGCCCTCAGGAAATTTATATTCTAGTGGGAGAAGACACACAATAGATAAATAAAAAGCAAAATATATAGCTATGTCAGAAGGTGTGCACAACAGACAGAAATAAAGCAGGAAAGGGAGATAGGGAATGCCAAAGGTAGCGGGTGAAAGAGTTGTCATTAACAAACAAATTTTTTGTGTGTGTAGAGATGTAGTCTCACTGTGTGATCTTAAACTCCTGGCCTTAATGATCCTCCTGCCTCGGCGTCCCAAAATGCTGAGATTACAGGCATGAACCATTGTGCCAGCTTGGTTGCCATTTTAAACAAGGTAGTCATGGAAGCCCACTCCAAGAAGTTGTTTTGGGGCAAAGACTTGAAGACAGTGCAAGCCACATGGATCTGTGGGAAGAAGTTTCCAAGCAAGGAACAGCATCCTATGCAAAGGCCCCGAGGCAGGAGCATACAGCAAGTGTTTGGGGGTAGCAAGTCCAATAGTGTGGAGCAGGATGAAAAGGGAAAGAATAGTAGATGAGATCCAGAGGTAAGTCATTTAAGATTTTATCTTTTATAGTTTAGTTGTCATAACTTTAAGAACTTTTTCTCCTGCTCCTAGTGTTGGTAGTTTGTGGCCAGGAAATGGTAGGAAGGTGGAGGTTGGCAGAGCAGAAGTGAGGGTTTCTAAGTCCCAGCTGGCATGGCAGAATTCCTTAAGCCCTCCCAGAACCACCTCTTCCCTAGTTTCTAACCACTCTTCCCCAGAATCAGCATACAAAAGTGAACTGGTGACTCCACCTCTTGGGTATCCTGTTTCTTCTTCTGAGAAGAGGGCATTTTGCAATCATTAACTTGTAGCATCTGGACTGGCACTGCCTGCCTCTTTGGGCCTGTCTATACTGGCCCCCAGGCCTGCAAGCTGCAGCGGGATCCAGATTCCAAATTCCAATCAAGCACATATGCCATTTTCCTGGGGCTTAGGGAGATGATGAAAGCACAAAGGCAAGAGGTAAAAGAAAGAGTCCCATGTCTTTCTTTCTGTATTATTCATTCAACAAACACTTGTAAGAACTTCTTGTCTACAAGGCAGAAGATAAACCCAGGCCAACTTGGTTTAAGTTTCTCTTGGCCAAATGGCTTTGGATAAGTAATATAAATGCCAAATTCGAGGGTGGGGGAAAATATAAATAAATAAATGCCAAGTGCAGTGCTTTGAGAGGCCAAGGTAGGAAGATCACTTGATGCCAGAAGTTTGAGACCACCCTGGGCAACAAAATGAGACCCTGTCTCTACAAAAAATTAAAAGAAGAAAAAATTAGCCAGGTGTAGTGGCACATGCCTGTAGTCCCAGTTACTCAGGAAGTTGAGGTGGGAGGATTGTTTGAGTCCAGGAAGTCAAGGCTGTAGTGAGCCATGATCATTCCACTGCACTCCAGCCTAGGTGACAGAGTGAGCCCCTGTCTAAAAATATAATAATATAAATGAATACTTATTTGATGCTTACTAGATGCCAGGCACTGTGATAAGCATTGGACATAAAACAGAAGTGGACAGGGAAATCCCTTCATGAATCTTTTTTTCTAATTAAGGAGATGGGAGTTGGGGGTAAAACAATTACAAATTATGATAAGTGCTAAGAAAGAAACAAGGTGCTGGAATATAATAAGAAGAGCCTTCTTTCCAATAGTGTAGTTTAAGAAGTCCTCCTTGCAAAGGTGACATATAAGCTGAGGCCAGAAACATAAGAAGGAACCAGTCACACAAAGAACAAGGGACCCTTAACTGTACCCCACAAAACCATAATAAAAAATATTGATTTAAAAAAAAAAAAAAAAGAACAAGGGAAAGGTGTCCCAGGCAGAAAGAATATTACCTGCGAAGGCCTTGAGGCAAGAACAGACCTTGCTTTGTGCCAAGAACTGAGAGAAGAGCCATGAGTATGGACCAGAGTGAGGAAAGGGAAAGGGCCCATGGAGGGGCTGGAGAAACAAGCAGGGGCCAAAGCAACAGAGCTGTGTAGACCTTGGGAAGGAAACTGGATTATATTCTAGATGCCCATAAGGCAGCACTGCTAGATTTTAAGCAAAAGGGAGTGGTAAGGACCAGTGTACTAATTCAATATTTACTGAGCACTTAATATTCACCAGGCCGGGCTCGGTGGCTCAGCCTGTGATCCCGCGCTTTGGGAGGCTGAGGTCAGTGGATCGCCTGAGCCCGCGGGTTCAAGACCTGCCTGGGCAACTTGGCAAGATCTCATCTCTACAATAAAAAAAAAAAAAAAAAAATCAGCCGGGCATGGCAGCGCGCACCTGTAATTTCGGCTACTTGGAAGGCTGAGGCAGAAGGATCACCGGAGCCCGGCAGGTCGAGGCTGCGGTGGCCGGGAGCAGCCACTGCACTCCAGTCTGGGCGACAGAGTGAGACTCCAACTCAAAAAATAAATAAAAAAGATTCACTAGACCCTGAGCCAGGTGTCAGGATGTATGATAGTGAATAAAAGCAGACATGGTCCCTGTTCTTATAGAATATACATAACACAGAGTTGTTGTGAGACAGGAATGGTAAGATATGCAAACTCTCACAGAGCCTGGCACATGTGGGCATTCAATAAATGTTAGTTTCCTCCCTCTGCCAAGAACTTTTCCATGTAGCAGAGACAAGGCACACACAAATAACATCCAGGAAAATGTCACAACTGCCTTAAGAAAGGTTCAAGGGCTGAAAAGAGGGAAAGATCACTTCTGGGTTAAGGGTCACAGGGAGAGGATAAAAGAGGAGGCAATAAGGAGAGCTTAAGGCAGGTCTTGATCTTGCTAGGGGTAAATGAACCTGGAAGCCACCTATCTAGGCAGAGGGATGGCATGAACAAAGTGCAGAGGTAGGAGAGATGATGCATGGTTGAGGAATTGTACACTGTCTGGCCAGGCCCCAACACAGACTGTCTATACTTGGGATAAGCAGATTTTATTGTAAAGGGAGGTTGAAACCAATCTGAAGAGTTTGGATTGTATTCAGTAAGACGTGGAAGCTGCTGAACATCATAACTAGAGTCTAAAAAGTTAATCCATTAGGGATGTGTGCGACAGACAGGAAGAAAACTTGGAGAGACCAGCCAGAAGTCTGATACAGCAGTCTGGAAGGGTGGTGACAGAGACATGGTTTCCAGGGAAGGAATAGGGATGAATAAAAAGTTGGGAGATCATATTGGATTATAGCCATTATGTTTAAAAGAAAAAACATTTTTTTCTTTTTCTTTCTTTTTTTTTTTTTTGAGTTGGAGTCTCACAATGTTGCCCAGGCTGGAGGGCAGTGGCATGCTCCTGGCTACTGCAGCCTCAACCTGCTGAGCTCAGGTGATCCTTCCGCCTTAAACTTCCAAGTAGCTGGAACTACAGGCACTCATCGCCACGCCCGGCTAATTTTTTTTTTTTTTTTTTTTTTTCAATTTATTGTAGAGATGAGGTTTCACCAAGTTGTCCAGGCTGGTCTTGAGCCCATGGGCTTAGGCAATCCTCTCACCTTGGCCTCCCAAAGTGCTGGGATTATAGGTGTGAGCCACTGCACCCGACCTCTTTTGCTTTTAAAAAAATTTTTTTTTTTTTTTAATTGGAGTCTCACTCTGTCACCCAGACTGGAGTGCAGTGGCCACTCCCGGCCACCGCAGCCTCGACCTGCTGGGCTCCGGCGATCCTTCCGCCTCAGCCTTCCGAGTAGCCAGAATTACAGGCACGCGCTACCACGCCCAGCTAATTTTTTGATTTATTGTAGAGATGAGGTCTCGCCTGCCCAGGCGGGTCTCGAACCCACGGGCTCAGGCAATCTACTCCCTCAGTCTCCCAAAGGCGCAGGATTACAGGCTGAGCCACCGAGCCCGGCTAACTTTTTTTTTTGAGTTGGAGTCTCACTCTGTTGCCCAGCTGCTGGGCTCAGGTGATCCTCCAGCCTCAGCCTTCCAGAACCACAGACATGGGCTACCATGCCTGGCTAATTTCTGGATTTTTATTATAGAGACGAGGTCTTGCTGTGTTGCTCAGGCTGGTCTCAAACCCCTAAGCTCAGGCAATCCTCTCCCCTCTGCCTCTCAAAGTGCTAGAATTACAGGTGTAAGCTACCTCACCTGGCCTATAAAAGAAAAAAAATTTTTTTTAAATTTTTTAAGTTGGTAGAGACGTTCTAGAGTCACCAGGACTAAATGTGGGGACAGGGAAGAGGGAGGGGTCAAGCACAATCCCCAAGTCTTCAGTCTCAGTGATCTGGAGAATAAAAAGGCCACTGACAGATGAAAGTAAGTCAGAATGTAGAGTCATCTTGGGATGAAGAATAGTTAATTGAGGCCAGGTGCGGTGGCTCAGCCTGTAATCCCAGCACTCTGGGAGACTGAGGTGAGAGAACTGCCTGAGCTAGGGGGTTCAAGACCAGCCTGGGCAACTTGGTGAGACCTCATTTCTACAATAAATCACAAAAACTACCCGGGCATGGTGGAGTGCATCTATAGTTCCAGCTACTTGGAAGGCTGAGGCAGAAGGATCGCCTGAGCCCAGAAGATCGAAGCCGCGGTGGCTGTGAGTATGCACTGCACTCTAACCTGGGCAACTAGAGTGAGACTCCAACTCAAAAAAAAAAAGTTAATTGAATAAAAGTTCAGACATAAGCTGATTTCTTCTAGATCAAGAGGTCCAGTAGTCAGAATGGCTATCCAGAGCTCTGTACAGGTTACTCTGGGAATGGAAATAAGATGTTGGATATATTAGAAAAATGCAGCTCTAATTGTAAATAAAACAACTGAAGAGAGAAAGCTAAAGAAAGGCTTCAGAGAAAATGTTCACATTTCCTGGGAAGCTTTTTTTTTTTAACATCAAGGGTTCAGGAGTGGAATTCAGGAAGCTGACTTATACCAACTACTCCAGATTGTGCTAAATAGAAGAACAGAGCTAGTAAAAAATGAAGGTGCCGGGTTTGGTGGCTCAGCCTGTAATCCCACGCCTTTGGGAGGCTGAGGTGAGTGGATTGCCTGAGCCTGCAGGTTCAAGACCCGCCTGGGCAGCGAGACCTCATCTCTACAATAAATCAAAAAATTAGCCGGGCGTGATAGCGTGCGCCTGTAGTTCCAGCTATTTGGAAGGCTGAGGTGGAAGGATTGCCAGAGCCCAGCAGGTCGAGGCTGCGGTGGCCGGGAGGGGCCACTGCATTCCAGTCTGGGTGACAGAGTGAGACTCCAACTCAAAAAAAAAAAAAAAAAAAAAGCAAAACTATTATTCATGAATTTCATCTTCAAATCCCAAACATCCCACAGCTTTTGTCCTCCCCCACATTCCAATGTTCTACCAATATTGCTGTAATCTAAGTTGATTCCGGTGCACCCAGGGCATACACTGTACACTGTTTAGTCATCTATTTTACCTGTCTCCTTATCCCAACTATAGAATAAGCTCCTTGAAGGCAAGAACCATGTCTTATACATCTTTGAATTCTCTTGGATTTAAATGTTTGCTGAATGAACAACCCATTCAATCTCACCACCACGCCAATGTGCACAGAGTACCAGTCTCAGCTCCCCCAGTAATCCCACCTTCCTGGCCCCTGCTTACCTGCGTAGAAGTGATAGAAGGGCCACCAGACAGCACTGTTTGGGATATAGGTAAGCAGTGAAGCCACGTAGCCTCGATAGAAGCCTCGAAGCCCATCAGCCCGCAGGATCTGTCTGATGATGTCCTTGGTTTGGCCAAAGGCAACTACCCCTTGTCCCTCCAGGTTTCCCCGCACCTGGAAGCGGCCCATTTTCTCACCCTTGCGCTGCATCATCAGGTGCTGGGAGACTACATCAATGGGCACTGTGATACTCTGGGCCACAAGGGAGGCCGAGCCACCAGCCACCAGTGATTTGACAGTGTTGCTCTGGCTGTAGTCAGCTACAAACTTCCGGGTAAGCTCATAAGTGGTGACATAGCACTGGCCAGAGATGAGAGTAAAAGTGTTGACCAGGAACCCCCGGTAGAGGCCAGTCACACCATCCGCCCGCAAGATCTTGATGAAGGCATCGAATGTCCCATGGTAGAGACTCTTGCCCTTCTGAACCTGCAGCCGGGTGCGGATGAGGGTAAACGGGTAGACACTGACACGAATCATCATTGTCATCGCCACACCAAACACGTAGAACTTCTTCTTGTCCAGATGTTCCCACTCAATGATCTGGATGTTACGTTTGTCCTCCATTGTGCCCAAAAGCCTAGGATTTTAAGCAGGGCAGAGGAATGTGAGGAAGGAGGCCAAAACTTTGTACTTTCCCCTCCTGGCTAGGCTCTGAAGTCCCATTCTGAGGCCTCATCCCCTGGATACTCACCTCCCCAAAGCTTAGACTTTACCCAGCCTGGTTCTGCCAATACCCAAGTCTTTCTTCACAGATCGGGATACTGCCCCTTTCTTTGTCCTTGACCAGACCTTCCCAAGTCAGGTCACCACCTTCAGAAACCATTCCTCATCTCAGTGATTCTCCTTGTTTCACACCCACCTCAGCTTGCTATCCCCAGCTTAACGGATCTTCTATCTTCTGCCTGGGCCCTGGTGTCACCACCCTGGCCAGGTACCATTCTCCTTGTCTGGCCTACCTAGGCAGAACTCAGGATGCTGTGAACAAACCAACCACCTGGCAAGATGCAGGGCCTTTAAGTGGGTAATGGGAAGTCACTAAGTGACACTTGGAGGTTCCAGAAGGCTGAAAGGGAGTGCTCCATTTTTGATGCCCACAGGCCCGCTGAGAAGTACCACCCCTGGTACTCAGCAGGGTGCCTCTTGTCACCATTTACCAAGCTGATTCATTTTATTTTTGGTTTCCTATGCTGGCCCACTGAACTCCTCTGACCCACTCACTACACTTACACATTATTTTCTGCAGTCTTCACTAGAAGAAAGTGTGGGGAAGAGGGCAAGTTGGGCTTGCACACCACAGGGCACAACCCCCCTCCAGTAAAAGGAGTTAGAAAGTCAGGAACAGGCCAAAGGTCAGAGTCCTCTTTGGTTATTAGATAACTCACTCTGAGAAGACAGACAAGACGCACCTGAGAGCTCAGTCATTTCCCTGAACAGTCAGGAGAACTACAAGTAGAGAACATGTTTGACCTTGTGCTTTCAACCCTAAACACATAAACCACAACATCAGAACCTCCGTCCTAGATAATGAAGGGAGAGAAGGAACAGAGAAGATAGACTCTGCCTTTCAGAAGCTCAGTCTGTTCAGGGAGACACAGTAACGCTCTGGGAAACAAATATAAGATACAGAGGGAAGAAACCAGTGCAAGTGAATGTTCCTGTGGGCCTCATGTTAAGTGTATCCAATGCCTAAAATTTCAAACAAGATTAATAAGCCTATATCAAATCAGCATTTGCTTGAGCTTCACATTTAGAAAGACTTAGTAATTATGTGATGTGCTCCAACGTAGCCCACACCTGTTGTATAAGATAATGAAAATTTTCAGCCAAAAAGGGAGAGTGGGCAAATAAATTCCCGGAAGTCAGAAGCAGGGGTTCCCCAGGCTTTAGGAAAAATCCCTAAGGGCTGGGCAAGGAGGTGGCCAGATCACAGGAACGATTCTAGGAAGCTGAAACTTTCTATACAAACAGTTCCGTGGCAAACCTCATACCAAGTGTTTAATCAGAGTCCATCCTCAACCACCTTCCCCAACCAAAAAGCTTCAGGTAGGTTTTGTTCCATGGAAATCAGTGAGGAAGCTAGATTGGTTTTCAGGGACTCCCTGAGCCAGACTGCATCCCTTTCATTCAAGTATGGTCTACCCACATTGCAAACCGAGTACCTGAGGGCTGAAACCTCAGCTTCAAGGTGAGGCATGAGTGAGGTGCACATCACTGGGACAGGTTTCCTGCAGGACAAAGCAGTGTGAATGAGGAGGAATGCATGGAGACAGCGAGAAGAGAGAACAGTGGCTAGGAAATAAGAAGTCAGTTGGGTTGGTCAGACTAGAAAATGAACTGGAAGTGGGGGGTTCTGCAGCCAGGAGATCCCCGGAACACCATGTGCCACTTGCTCCACAGAGTCCACCAGGGCAGCCTTCTCTGAGCCCTTCAAAACTGTCATCCAGTGTCCCAAGATCATGTTTCTTTCTTTTTTTTTTTTTTTTTTTTTGAGTTGGAGTCTCACTCTGTCACCCAGACTGGAGTGCAGTGGCCGCTCCCAGCCACCGCAGCCTCGACCTGCTGGGCCCCGGCGATCCTTCCGCCTCAGCCTTCCAAGTAGCTGGAACTACAGGCGCGCGCTACCACACCCGGCTAATTTTTAATTGTTGTAGAGATGAGGTCTCGTCAAGTTGCCCAGGAGGGTCTCGAACCTGCGGGCTCAGGCAATCCACTCACCTCGGCCTCCCAAAGTGCTGGGATTACAGGCTGAGCCACTGAACCCAGCCAGGAGATCATGTTTCTAATGCCAAGAGGTGAGGTAACAGAGAAACACCAGGATTTACTGACTCCTACCTCATGTACTCCTTACAACTTTTACAACTTAACCTGTGTAGTTAGACTTCTGATAAGTGAGGAAATCGAGGATCAGATAGGTTGAAAGTAACAGGCTCAAGGTCATGCAGCTCAAGGTGAATATGAACCAAGATTTCTCCTCTCCTTCACCATGCCTTCTACCCCATGGGGGCTGATGGATTCTAACAGAAATCACTCTGTTTAAAGCCAAGTCATTCCCACTCCTGGAGGGGCGGGCAGATTTAATGCCCTCATGACCACAGGTCACCCAAGGGTTAAGCATAAGCTTTTGGCCAAGCAGATCCCCAGGGACTTCTCTGGGCTTTGTTCCAGAGAAACCAAGAGCTGCTGCTGGTTCCCCAGTGTGTCTGTGGAGTGACCAAGCTTAGAGGCTGAGTAGTCATGCTGTCAACACAGGAAAAATACAGCAGGGCTCAAACCAGAGGACATTCTGCTGGGCACATGCAGACTGCATACTCTGCAGGGCAGAGGGTAAGAGCAACTGGAAGACAGAGCAATGAAGGATTCTGTTCCAGAACCTGATTTCACTGCATTGTCTCAGCTTGTCAAGCTGGGTTACCAGGTACCAGCATCCCCTGATGAGAAGTCCTAAGGCAGGACTTACCCCCTTGCCTCCATCGCATATACCAGTCTATTTTAAATTCCCAGAAGGCAGTGGGACTCTCTGAGACCAGGAACCCCTATCATTGTCATGGTAACAGAGAAGCCACTAAGGGTTATGCCTCCAAGGGAAAACCTACTACAGTAGAAGAGAGCACTGTGCCCACCGGCTTTCTCCTCCAAGAGGTTGAGGCTGCTTCTAAAAGGCAGGATCTCAACCTGCTTTGTTACATAACTTCCAGACTTCCTGCTGAAATATCAAAACCAGTTCCTCTTGTTTCACCCTCTGAAAAATTCTCTTTGCAGATACCTGCATGCAAAGTCCCTCAGTCTTCCCTCTCCCAGCTCAGCAGCCCAACTTTTTTTTTTTAGTCAGAGTCTCACTCTGTCCCCCAGGCTGGAGTGCAGTGGGATGCTCACAGCCAATGCAGCCTCAACCTGCTGGGCTCAGGTGATCCTTCCACTTCAGCCTTCCAAGTAGCTGGAACTACAGGCGTGTGCCACTACACCAGGCTAATTTTTTGACTTATTCTAGAAATGAGGTCTCGCCAAGTTGCCCAGGCTGGTCTCCAACCCGTGGGCTCAGGCAATTCTCTCACCTCGGCCTCCCAAAGTGCTGGGATTATAGGCATGAGCCACTGCAGCCAGTCCTAATTTTTTTATTTTTTGTAGAGACAAGGTCTAACTATGTTGCTTAGGCTGGTCTGGAACCCCTGAGCTCAGGTACTTCTCTTGCCTCAGCATTCCAAAGTGCTGGGATTACAGGTGTGAGCCACCATGCCCAGCAAAGCCCAACTTCTTTATGGCTCTTTTCCAGACCCTTATTTGTATGCATGGTTCCAATTCTGGATTGACTCCCACCTTTTAACACTGCTCAGGCACAAATATTGAAGTGTTTCCTATGGGGACCCAAAAGGTGACCCAAAATGAGTACTTTGCCCTGAGGTCATCTAGTAAAATATTAGAAGCAGAGCCCCACTACTGGAAAGGGACAGATTTACCCCAGTATATCACCTCTCCACTTTCTCTCTCCTTGCACCAGACTACTCACTAGGTTCTGAAATAAGATTCTGACTCAGGAGAAGACAGTGTCACCTGGATGGCAAGGTTATACGATGGAAAGAATACCAGTAGTCAAGAGGTCTATATTAGCCAGGCAGGCATGGTGGCTCACACCTGTAATCCCAACACTCTGGAAAGCAGAGGCGAGGACTGCCTGACCCAAGGGGTTTAAGACCAGCCTGGGCAACTTGGCCAGACCTCATCTCTACAAAAAATTAGCTGGGGCCAAGCACCATGGCTTAGCCTGTAATCCCAGCACTTTGGGAGGCTGAGGAGAGAGGATTGCCTGAACCTAGGGTTCAGTTCGAGACCAGACTGGGCAATTTGGCGAGACCTCATCTCTACAATAAATCAAAAACATTAGCCAGCCATGGTGGCACGTGCCTGTAGTTCCAGCTACTTGGAAGGCTGCAGTGGCCGTGAATGTGCCACTGCACTCCAGCCGAGGTGACAAGAATGAGACTCCAACTCAAAAAAAATAAAAATAATTGGCTGGGTGTGGTAAGTCTGTCACCTAATAGTTGTGAAAACATTTTGTTAACAGGAAAGCATTTCTATCACTGCAGAAAATTCTACTGGATAGTGATACTTTAAGTCCTTTCCACTCAGTTATCCACATACCAGGAGATGGGCATCACCTTAGTTTGTTAGAAATACAGGATCTGGCTGGGCATGGTGGCTCACACTTATAATCCCAGCACTTTGGGAGGCCAAGGTGAGAGGCTTGACTGATCTCACTGGTTCGAGACCAGCCTGGGCAACTTGGAAAGACATCATCTCTAGAGTAAATCAAAAAATTAGCCAGGCGTGGTAGTACATGCTTGTAGTTCCAGCTACTTGGAAGACTAAGGCAGAAGGATCACCTGAGTCCAGCAGGTCGAGGCTATGGTGGCCGTGAGTGTGCCACTACACTCTAGCCTGGGTGACAGAGTGAGATTCTGACTCAAGGAAAAAAAAAAGAGGTCCATGTTTGAGTTCTACTTCCACTACTTACTACTGTAAGATTGGAACCAAGTTACTTACTGAAAGTCAGTTTCCTCCTGTGTTAAGTGGGGCTAATAAAGCCTGCCAACACTATATAACAGTTATGGTACAAGTCTATCACCTAATAATTGTGAAAACATTTTGTTAACTGTAAAGCATTTCTTTTTTTTTCTTTTGTTGAGTTGGAGTCTCACTCTGTCGCCCAGGCTAGAGTGCCAGTGGCTGCTCCCGGCCACTGCAGCCTCAACCTGCTCACTCCGGTGATCCTTCCACCTCAGCCTTCCAAGTAGCTGGAACTACAGGCGCGTGCTACCACACCCAGCTAATTTTTTGATTCATTGTAGAGATGAGGTCTCACCAAGTTGCCCAGGTGGGTCTCGAACCCACAGGCTCAGGCAATTCACTCACCTCAGCCTCCCAAGGCACGGGATTACAGCCTGAGCCACCGAGCCCGGCATTTTTTTTTTTTTGAGTTGGAGTCTCACTCTGTCGCCCAGACTGGAGTGCAGTGGCCGCTCCTGGCCACCGCAGCCTTGACCTGCTGGGGCTCCAGCGATCCTTCCGCCTCATCCTTCCAAGTACCTGGAACTACAGCCGCACGCTACCACACCCGGCTAATTTTTTTTTTTTTTTTTGAGTTGGAGTCTCACTCTGTCAACCAGACTGGAGTGCAGTGGCCGCTCCCGGCCACCGCAGCCTCGACCTGCTGGGCTCTGGCGATCCTTCTGCCTCAGCCTTCCAAGTAGCTGGAACTACAAGCATGTGCTACCACGCCTGGCTAATTTTTGATTTATTGTAGAGATGAGGTCTCACCAAGTGGCCCAGGCGAGTCTCGAACCTGCGAGCTCAGGCAATCCACTCACCTCAGCCTCCCAAGGTGCAGGATTACAGGCTGAGTCACCTAGCCCGGCTCCAGTAAAGCATTTCTATCACTGCAGAAAGTTCTACTGGATAGTGATACTTTAAGTCCTTTCCACTCAGAGTTATCCACAGACCAGGAGATGGTCATCACCTGGGAGCTTGTTAGAAATACAGGATTTGGCTGGGCATGGTGCTTCACACCTATAATCCCAGCACTTTGGGAGGCCAAGGAGAGAGGATTGACTGATCTCACCGGTTCGAGACCAGCCTGGGCAACTTGGTAAGACATCATCTCTACAATAAATCAAAAAATTAGCCAGGTGTGGTAGCACATGCCTGTAGTTCCAGCTACTTGGAAAGCTGAGGCGGATCACCTGAGCCCGGCAGTGAACGTGCCACTGCACTCCAGCCTGGGCGACAAAGTGAGACTCCTACTCAAAAAAAAACAGGATTTCAGGTTGCACTCCAAACCTGATAAATAAGAACCAACTTTTTGGTTTTGTTTTATTTTATTTATTTTATTATTTATTTATTTATTTATTTATTTATTTTTGAGTTGGAGTCTCACTCTGTCGCCCAGACTGGAGTGCAGTGGCCGCTCCCCGCCATCGCAACTTCAACCTGCTGGGCTCCAGCGATCCTTCCGCCTCAGCATTCCAAGTAGCTGGAACTACAGGTGCGCGCTACCACACCCGGCTAATTTTTTGATTTATTGTAGAGATGAGGTCTCACCAAGTTGCCCCAGGTGGGGTCTTGAACCCACGGGCTCAGGCAGTCCACTCACCTCAGCCTCCCAAGGCACGGGATTATAGGCTGAGCCACCAAGCCCAGCTTGTTTTATTTTATTTTTGAATGGGTGCCTTGTCAGGAGCTATAGAAGGTGATTTGACTTGGTTGAAGTAGTAAACTGAAAATAATGGAATGGACCAAATGGTCATCATTGCACTCAGTTTCAGTGACAAATCAGGATGGAGTCAGAGGGCTGCTAACCAAGATATAATAGTCCTGGACTCCTAGAGTAGTTGCACTAATTCTTTTGTTTGTATGGGTTTTTTTTTTATTTATTGTAGAGACAAGTTCTCACCAAGCTGCCCAGGTTGGTCTCAAACCCCTGAGCTCAAACAATCCTCTCACCTTGGTCTCCCAAAGTGCTGGGATTACAGACTTGAGCCACTATGCTCAGCCTTATTTTGTTTTTTTGAGATGGGGTTCTCACTATGCTGGTCTTGAATTTGTTTGTTCAAGCAGGCCTCCTGCCTGGGCTTCCTAAAGTGCTGGAATTACAGGTCTAAACCACCATACCTGGCCAAACATTTTAACAAAATCTCTAGGTGATTTTTATGTGTATCAGAGTTTGGGAAGCTTTGCTTTAAATATTAAGGATTGCCAGGCTCAGTGGCTCAGCCTGTAATCCTGCTTTGGGAGGCTGAGGTGAGTAGATTGCCTGAGCCCGCGGGTTCGAAACCCACCTGGGCAACTGGGCGAGACTTCATCTCTACAATAAATGAAACAATTACCGGGCCTGGTAGCGCACGCCTGTAGTTCCAGCTACTTGAAAGGCTGAGGTGGAAGGATCGCCGGAGTCCAGCAGGTCGAGGTTGCGGTGGCCGGGAGCAGCCACTGCACTCCAGTCTGGGTGACAGAGTGAGACTCCAACTCAAAAAAAAAAAATAAATATTAAGGATTCAAAAGAAGTATTATAAAAATTATAATAGGCCAGTCTTGGTGGCTCATGCCGTAATCCCAGCACTTTGGGAAGCTAAAGTGGGAGGATAGCTTGAGCTCAGGAATTTGATATCAGCCTGGCCACATAGCAAGACCTCATCTCCACTGGAAAAAAAATTATTTTTCATTTTTTAAGAACTATAGCCACTTGCCAGGCACGGTGGCTCATGGCCTATAATCACAGCACTTTGGGAGGCCAAGGCAGGAGGATCCCTTGAGATTAGGATTTTCAGACCAGTTTGGGCAACATAGTTAGACCTCATCTCTACAAAAAATAAAAATAAATACAAACAAAAAATTAAAGCAACTACTCTAGGAGTCTAGGACTATTATGACTTGGTTAGGAGCCCTCCAACTCCATCTTGACTTGTCACTGAAACTGAGTGCAATGATGACCATTTGGTTCATTCCAGTATTTTCAGTCAATCACTTCCACCAAGTCAAATCACCTTCTATAGCTTCTGACAAGACACCCATGGGTCCCCACTTCTCAGATGGAAACAGAAGAGGCCATCATCCTCCGTTCCTTCCGTTCTGCCTTTTGCATCTCTGCGAGGTAGCTGCCTACCACCCGAACGTGAACATATTAAACGCTTGCCCACTATCTGACTGAACGTGCTTTCCCCGGCGAGGTCCCTGGCAAGGCCTCCAACACCAACCCCCCCTCCTTCCCTCGGACATGAGGAGATCCCACCTAGCCTTCTTTTGGTCTTCCACAGATGTCCACGTGACCCTTCATCACAGACGTCACATGACAATCCTCTCCACATACTCCACGTGACACCCCTTTATGCAGCTTCTATCGTGGCCTCCCGCACAGCCGACTCGAGGTCGTCGAACACGCCCCTCGCCATGCGGCTTTCGCTGTCAGCGAGTCTCACGCCCCTCCGCCAGGAAGAGGTCCCTCGCCGGAGTTGTCCTCCACCCGTAGAACTGCACGGCACCGCGGGCAGCCTTTCCTCCTTGCCAACTCCAGCCCAGGGACCTTGGTCCTCAGACACCACAAGCCGGGGCTCCTTACCTTCCCAGACTCCGGCGCTTCCGCCGCGTCCGAGGCAGACTCCAAGCCCGGAGTTCTAGGCTGCAGCCTCCATTCTGTCCTCCGTCCCCAGCGACTGCAGGCCTCCGGTCGCATCTTCCTCCATCTCTACTCGGTTCCCGGCACTGACGGAACCGGAAATTGGGCAGCTGTCATTACCGCCCCCCCGCGTGGAGCCGTAAAATTACACCAATGGCGTTTGAGCCTTTGCTCCTCCCCCAGGAGCGAGGAGGCGCGGTCTTGGCGGCCATCTTGGGATTGGGCAGTGGCCACGCCTCTCTTGGCTTCACCGCCCCTCGGCTTTTTGGAGCGTGCGCGTTCTGCGTTAGCGCGTTCTAATTCACGGAAATTGAGTCACCTGATGGCTTAAGATCCAGTTGTAAATGGGTCACCTTGTGATTGGGTTCTGTTGGAATCTTTATGTTCAAATCTAATCCGTGATTTGTGTGCAAGCTTTCTCATTATTTATAGGGAGGACTGAGGTTAGAGAACCAATTTTGAGGTTTGGAAACCCAAACCTCAGGCTGGGCGCGGTGGCTCGCCCCTATAATCCCAGCACATTGGGAGGCGAAAGTGAGAGAATTGCCTGAGTCCAGTGGTTCAAGACTGCCTGGGGGGAAAAAAAGTATAGGACAGCAACATCAGTTCCTTTCCTCAGGGCTTCCAGCCTGCAGACCTGCCCTACAGATTTCAGACTTGCCAGATTCAACAGTCATATAATTAAGGCACAGTAGCTAGCACAGTTTAGACGTAGATAAATTTCCCATAGGCAGGTTTTAGGAAATGCTCACACTTTGGGGGGGGGCAGAGTCTCACTCTATCACCCAGGCTGGAGTGCCGTGGCACACTCACGGCTGCGCAGTCTCAACCTGCTGGGCTCAGGCGACCCTTCCGCCTCAGTCTTCCAAGTAGCCGGAACTACGGGCGCAAGCCACCGTGCCCAGCTAATTTTTAAATTTATTGTAGAGACGAGATCTTGCTGAGTTGCCTCTGAGTTCAGGCATTCCTCTCACCTCGGCCTCCCCAAGTTCTGGGATTACAGGCGTGAGCCACCGCGCCCAGCTCACACATGTTTAAAATACATTTTACTGCAGGTCAAAGTGGCAGCCTGCCCCACCCCCTCAGCAAATCAAAAGAAACCCCCATCAGATGTAAGAACAAGACAGCTGAACCTTTCAGCTCATAATCACTAAAAATTCTTCAAAATACGTGTGGAAGGAAACAGACTCAAAGCCACCCCTTAACTGATCAAAACCATAAAAATGAGAATAAGGACTGGGTGTGGTGGCTCATGCCTGTAATTCCAAGGCTTTGGGAGGCAGAGGCCAGAGGGTTGCATGAGCCCAGGGGTTTGAGACCAACCTGGGCAACCTGACAAAACATTCTCTTTACAATAAACCATAAAATTAGCTGAACGTGATGGCGCCAGCCTGTAGTCCAGCTACTTGGAAGGCTGAGGCAGAAGGATCACCTGAGTCCAGTAGCAGGAGGCTGCAGTGGCCGAGAGCCTGAGACTGCACTCCAGCCTGGGTGACAGTTTGAGATGCTGTCTCAAAAAAAAGAAGAAGAAAGAAATGATAAATCCAGCCCTCCTCCCATCAGAGGCGGAGAGGGCAGCAGTTACCTATGCTCCACCCTTACTAGCATATCAGTAACTAGGTAGCTATATCAACTGTGTAGTCAGAAGCAAAAAGTTTTTCTTTGAAAAACTTGCCCATGGCAGGTCTTTCTGCCATGAATCTTCCTTTTTCTTTCTCTTCTTCTTGGTAATAAACTCTGTTTTAAAACTTTGTTCAAGCCGGGCTCAGTGGCTCAGTCTGTAATCCCGCACTTTGGGAGGCCGAGGTGAGTGGATTGCCTGAGCCCTCGGGTTCGAGACCCGCCTGGGCAACTTGGTGAGACCTCATCTCTACAATAAATCAAAAATTAGCCGGGCGTGGTTGCACACACCTATAGTTCCAGCTACTTGGAAGGCTGAGGTGGAAGGATCGCCGGAGCCCAGCAGGTTGAGGCTGCAGTGGCCAGGAGCAGCCACTACACTCCAGTCTGGGTGACAAAGTGAGACTCCAACTCAAAAAAATAAAAATAAAAAAAATAAAATAAAATAAAACTTTGTTCAGCCAGGCATGGTGGCTCACACCTGTAATCCCAGTACTTTGGGAGGCAGAAGTGAGAGGATTACCTGAGTCTGTGGGTTCGAGACCAACCTGGGCACATGGCAAGACTTCGTCTCTACAATAAATCAAAAAAATTATTCCAGCTACTTGGAAGGCTGAGGCGGAAGGATCACCGGAGCCCAGCATGTCAAGGCTGCGGTGACCGGGAGCGTGCCACAGAACTCCAGTCTGGGTGACAGAGTGAGACTCCAACTCAAAAAAAAAAAAAATTAGCCAGGCATGGTGGCACACACCTGTAGTTCTAGCTACTTGGAAGGCTGAGGTGAAAGGATTGCCTGAGCCCAGTAGGTCAAGTCTGTGTTGACTGAACAACGTGCCACTGCACTTCAGCCTGGGCGACATAGTAAGACTCTCACTCAAAAAAAGAAAAAAAACTTTGCTGGCCACTCTGAAAAATTATTTCAAGGGCGAGTCAAATAGCCCATGGGTCTGTGCTGTATCCCACCCAGCATCAGTCCCACCACTTCGAGAGCCAAGAAAGGAGGGTTGCCTGTGGCCAGGAGTTAAGACCAGCCTAGGCATGCTGAGGAGGGAGGATGTCCTGAGCCCAGGAGGTGGAGGCTGTGATGAGCCATGAGCATGCCGCCACTACACTCCAGCCTTAGGAACAGTGTGAGACCCTGACTCAAAAAGCATGTGTTGTGTGTGTGTGTGTGTGTGTGTGTGTGTGTGTGTGTGTGTGTGTGTGTCTGTGTGTATTGATCATTTCCCACCAGTACCATAGTACCATCCTGGTCCTCCCATCATCTCACCATCATTATATATATATATATATATATGTTTGTTTATTGTAGAGACGAGGTCTCAAGTTGCCCAGGCGGGTCTCGAACCTCCGGGCTCACTCAGGCAATCCTCTCACCTCGGCCTCCCGAAGTGCTGGGATTACAGGCTGTGCCCCCATACCCAGCCCACCATCATGATTAAGTGGAAGTGATTTTTCTTTTTTTTTTTTTTTTTTTTGTTGACCCAGGCTTTCACTCTGTCACCCAGGCTGGAGTGCAATGACATGCTCACGCCACCACAGTCTCAACCTGCTGGGCTCAGGCGATCCTTCCGCCTCAGCCTTCCAAGTAGCTGGAACTAAAGACGTATGCCACCACACCCAGCTAATTTTTTTTTTTTAATTGTAAAGATGAGGTCTAGTCAAGATGTCCAGGCTGGTCTTGAACTCTGGGCTCAGGCAATCCTCTTGCTTCCACCTCCCAAAGTGCTTGATTAAAGGCATGAGTCAGCTGGGCTTGGTGGCTCAGCCTATAATCCCGTGCCTTTGGGAGGCTGAGGTGAGTGGATTGCCTGAGCCTGCAGGTTCGTGACCTGCCTGGGCAGCGAGACCTCACCTCTACAATAAATCAAAAAATCAGCCGGGCATGGTAGTGCATGCCTGTAATTCTGGCTACTTGGAAGGCTGAGGCGGAAGGATCACCGGAGCCCAGCAGGGTGAGGCTGCTGTGGCCGGGAGCGGCCACTGCACTCCAGTCTGGGCAACAGAGTGAGACTCCAACTCAAAAAAATAAAAAAATAAAGGCATGAGTCATTATGTTTGGTGCAAGTGATTTTCATATTATTTTTTTCTTTAGCTTACTTTATTGTAAGAATACAGTATACAGCTGGGCACAGTAGCTCATGTCTCTAATCTCAGCACTTTGGGAAGCTGAGGCAAGAGGATTATCTGAGCTCAGGGGTTTGAGACCAGCCTGAGCAACATGGTGAGACCTTGTCTCTACAATAAATAAAAAAAATCAGTCGGGCTCGGTGGCTCAGCCTGTAATCCCGCGCCTTTGGGAGGCTGAGGTGAGTGGATTGCCTGAGCCTGCAGATTCGAGACCCGCCTGGGCAGCGAGACCTCATCTCTACAATAAATGAAAAAAATCAGCCGGGTGTGGTAGCACATGCCTATAATTCCAGCTACTTGGAAGGCTGAGGCGGAAGGATCTCCAGAGCCCAGCAGGTCAAGGCTGCGGTGGCCGGGAGCGGCCACTGCACTCCAGTCTGGGCAACAGAGTGAGACTCCAACTCAAAAAAAAAAAAAAATCAGCCAGGCATGATGGCACATGCCTGTGGTTCCAGCTACTTGGAAGGCTGAGGCAGAAGGGTCACCTGAGCCCAGCAGGTTGAGTCTGTGGTGGCCTTGAACGTGCTTCTGTACTTCCAGCCTGGGCAACAGAGTGAGACTCCAACTTAAAAAAAAAAAAAGAATACAGTATACAATGCACATAACATACAAAATATGTGTTAATTCTGGCGCCTTACACTCTGTCTCTCTGGCCTACTCTGTGGTCTATGGAAGGGTGAATCATGCCACAGCCTGGGCCTCCACAACTGATCTACAGGGGTTATGGGGCCTCCCTTCCCTCACTGCTTGGCATATGCTGGAACCAGATGGGATGGATTGGGCCGGGGATGAGGCTGGGCATTCCCCAGGGGTGAGAAGGCTGGCCGGCGACAGAAAAATATATACGTGTGTGTGTGTGTGTGTGTGTGTGTGTGTGTTAATCAGCTACTTATGTTATCAGTAAGGCTTCCTGTCAACAGTAGACCATATGCAGTTAAGTTTGGGGGTGGTTTGTTTTTTTTTTTTTGAGTTGGGTTCTCATACTGTTGCCCAGGCTGGATGTAGTGGCATGGTCAAGGCTCATCACAGCTTCCACCTCCTGGACTCAGGCTATCCTTATGCCTCAGCCTCCTGAATAGCTGGGACTACAGGCCCATGCCACCACCCCAGCTAATTTTTTTATTTTTTGTAGAGACAAGGTCTCGTACTCCTGGGCTCAAGGGATCCTCCCGCCTTGGCTTCCCAAAGTGCTGGGATTACAGGCATGAGCTACTGTGCCCAGCCAGTAGTTAATGTTTTAAATCTTTAGGAAGTCAAAAGTTATACATGGATTCTCATATTCATACACACATGCACATGAGGGAAGACCAGCTAAACCAGAATTTATTTATAAAAAATTGTGGCCGGGTGTGGTGGTTCATACCTGCTGAGGCGAGAGGATCGCCTGAGCCTAGGGGTTCAACACCAGCCTGGACAACTTGGAGAGACCTCATCTCTATAATAAAACATTAGCCGAACATGGTGGCACATGCCTTTGGTTCCAGCTACTTGAAAGGCTGAGGCAGAAGGATCCCCTGAGTCCAACAGGTCGAGGCTGCGGTGGCCGTGAGCATGCCACTGCACTCCAGCCTGGGTGACAGAGTGAGACTCTGACTCAAAAAAGGAATTAAATCTGTTTTGTTTCCTGATAGGTCCTCAGCATCAACAGTGCCTGTCACATAGTAGGTGTTCAGTAAATATTTATTCAATAAATAAATGGTTTTAGGCCGGGCTCGGTGGCTCAGCCTGTAATCCCAGCGCTTTGGGAGGCCGAGGTTAGTGGATTGCCTAAGTCCGCGGGTTCAAGACCCGCCTGGGCAACTTGGCGAGACCTCGTCTCTACAATAAATCAAAAAATTAGCCGGGTGTGGTAGCGTGCACCTGTAGTTCCAGCTACTTGGAAGGCTGAGGCGGAAGGATCGCCGGAGCCCAGCAGGTTGAGGTTGCGGTGGCCAGGAGCGGCCACTGCACTCTAGTCTGGGTGACAGAGTGAGACTCCAACTCAAAAAATAAATAAATAAATAAATAAATAAATGGTTTTTAGCACCTCAGCTGTCTAGGCCAGATTTTGAAACACAGGAGATACAGAATGTATGCTTGCTGAATGACTGGGAATGTTTGGCTAAGAAGTGGGAGTGGAAAATAGCCATGGAAGATATCGTCCAAGGGGACTTTTTTTTTTTTTTTTTTGAGTTGGAGTCTCACTCTGTCGCCCAGACTGGAGTGCAGTGGCCGCTCCCGGCCACTGCAGCCTCGAACTGCTGGGCTCCAGCGATCCTTCTGCCTCAGCCTTCCGAGTAGCCGGAATTACAGGCACGTGCTACCACGCCCAGCTAATTTTTTGACTTATTGTAGAGATGAGGTCTCGCCTGCCCAGGAGGTTCTCGAACTCGCGGGCTCAGGCAATCCACTCACCTCAGCCTCCCAAAGTCGCCGGATTACAGGTTGAGCCACCGAGCCCGGCCAAGGGGACTTTTTAAAAAAATATTTATTTACCAACCATGTTGCCCATTGAAGCTGAACTGGATTTTTAAAATGTGGTACATATACACAATGGAATATTATGCAGCCATAGAGACGGATAAACATATGGACTTTGCAGCAACTTGGATGGATTTAGAGTCGATCATACTCAGTGATCTATCACAGAAACAAAGATCAGAGTACCGTATGTTCTCACTCATAAGAAGACATTGAACAATTATCATAATACTATAGGAAAGGGATTGGCAGTAGTGAGAAACTGTTGGGAGGGGTGGGATTGGCAGTTGAGGGAAACTACTAGGGGAGGGAGGGGCATACCTCATCAACAAGGGTAACTGCATAATCGACGTTTGTATACCTAACCCTGAATTGTACCCCACATCTTTATAATTTAAAAATTATTTATATCATGACCCACCTGGGCAACTTGGCGAGACCTCAGCTCTACAATAAATCAAAAAATCAGCCGGGCGTGGTAGCGCACCTGTAGTTCCGGCTACTTGGAAGGCTGAGGCGGAAGGATCGCCGGAGCCCAGCAGGCCGAGGCTGCGGTGGCTGGGAGCGGTCACTGCACTCCTGTCTGGGCAACAGAGTGAGACTCCAACTCAAAAAAAAAAGAAAATTATTTATAGCCGGACTCAGTGGCTCAGCCTGTAATCCCGTGCTTTGGGAGGCTGAGAGTGGATTGCCTGAGCCCGCAGGTTCGAGACCCACCTGGGCAACAACTTGGCGAGACCTCATCTCTACAATAAGTCAAAAATTAACCTGGCGTGGTAGCGCGCACCTGTAGTTCCAGCTACTTGGAAGGCTGAGGCAGAAGGATCACCGGAGCCCAGCAGGTTGAGGCTGCAGTGGCCAGGAGCAGCCACTGCACTCCAGTCTGGGTGACAGAGTGAGACTCCAACTCAAAAAAAAATTATTTATTTATTTATTTATTCATTTATTTATTGCATCTGAATCTCACTCTGTCACCTAGGCTGGAGTGCAGTGACACACTCACGGCTACCACAGCCTTGACCTGCCATGCTTAGGGGATCCTTCCGTTTCAGTCCTTCAAGTAGCTGGAACTACAAGCATGTGCCACCATGCCTAGCTAATTTTTTGATTAATTGTAGAGATGAGGTCTCTCCAATCCAAGTTGCCCAGGCTAGTCTCAAACAAGCCCCCCTTCCCCTCCCCAGCTTGACTTCCCAAAGTGCTGGGATTACAGGCGTGAGCCACCATGCAGGACCTCCAAGGGTACTTTTTGTGGTTTTGAGTTGAAGCCTCACTGCCCAGGCTGGAGTGCAGTGGTATGCTCATGGCCACCTCAGCCTCTACCTGCTGGGCTCAGGTGATCCTTCTGTCTCAGCCTTCCAAGTAGCTGGAACCACAGGCGCACACCACCATGCCCAGCTAATTTTATTTATTTATTTATTTTTATTTTATTTTAATTTTTTTTTTGAGTTGGAGTCTCACTCTGTCACCCAGACTGGATCTGCTGGGCTCCGGAGATCCTTCCGCCTCAGCCTTCCGAGTAGCCGGAATTACAGGCATGCGCTACCACGCCCGGCTGATTTTTTTTTTTTTTTAATTTATTGTAGAGATGAGGTCTCGCTGCCCAGGCGGGTCTCGAACCCGCGGACTCAGGCAATCCACTCACCTCAGCCTCCCAAAGGCGCGGGATTACAGGCTGAGCCACCGAGCCCAGCTTTTTTTATTTATTGTGGAGACGAGGTCTCGCCATGTTGCACAAGCTGGTCTCAAACCCCTGAGCTCAGGCAATCCTCTTGTCTCTGCCTCCCAAAGTGCTGGGATTACAGGCTTGAGTCGTTGTGTGCGTCCAAGGGAACTTTTGGAGTCTCACTCTGTCACCCAGGCTGGATTGCAGTGGCACACTCACAGCCACTGCAGCTTCAACCTGCTGGGCTTAGGTGATCCTTCTGCCTCAGCCTTCCAAGTAGCTGGAAGCAAAGGCATGCGCCACCACTCCCAGCTAATTTTTTGATTTATTGTAGAGGTGAGGTCTCACTAAGTTGCCCAGGCTGTTCTCGAATCCCTGAGTTTAGGCAATCCTCTAGACTTGCCTCCCAAAGACCTGGGATCATAGGCTTGAGTCATTGCACCTGGCCAAGCTAAGGGGCGATAAGAGGAGTGCTTGAAGGAAATTGAGAAGCGGTGGCAAGAAACTGCAACCAGAGAACAGGGCACAAGCATAATAAAGAAATGTTATCAGCTGGGCTCGGTGGCTCAGCCTGTAATGCCAGCGCTTTGGGAGGCTGAGGTAAGTGGATTGCTTGAGTCCGCAGGTTCGAGAACTGCCTGGGCAACTTGGCGAGACCTCATCTCTGCAATAAATAAAAAAATTAGTCAGGTGTGGTGGTGTGTGCCTGTAGTTCCAGTTACTTGGAAGGCTGAGGCAGAAGGATCACCTGAGCCCAGGAGGTCATGCTGCAGTGGCCACGAGCGTGCCACTGCACTCCAGCCTGGGCAACAAGGGTGAGACTCCAACTCAAAAGAAAAAAAAAAGAAATTTTAATTTAGGCCGGACGTGGTGGCACACGCCTTTAATCCCAGCACTTTGGGATTGCCTGAGCCCCTGAGTTTGAGACCAGCCTGGGCAACTTGATGAGACCACATCTCTACAATAAATTTTTTTAAAAAGAAATTTTAATTTAATTCATAAAACCCACAAATAAGTTTTGGCAAGGATGTTGAGAAACTTGACATTCACACTGTTGGTGGGAATGTCAAATGGCGCAGCCACTGTGGAAAACATTATGGTAGTTCCTCAAAAAATTAAACAGAATTACCATATGGTCCAGCAATTCTATTTCTCAGTATATACCCAAAATAATTGAAAGCAGGGTCTCAAAGCGATTTATACACCCATATTCATAGCAGCACTATTCACATTAGCTAAAACTTGGAAGCAACCCACGTATCCACTGACGGACGACTAGAAAAGCCAAACGTGGTATAAATATTCCAGAGTGATGCCAGGTGAGGACGGGGGAGGGAGGAAAGGGACATGGTTTGAGGAGCCTCTGGGTCATCCAGATAAAGATGTCTGGCAGGCTTATCCTTGTACTCTGTACTGGCTGGAGCCCAGGGAAAAGCTCAGCTCTGGAGCTGGGTATTTGGCAGTATGAGCAATCCATTGACTCTTTAGAGCAGGAAGATCTTCCTTTCATCCAAGAAGTAAAGAAATTGAGATGCAGGCAGGCAGGGCTGTCCAAATCTACTAACAGCAGATGAAGGCCCCAGGAGCCTCATCCAGCCCAGGTTGCCCCACAGGTCATCAGGAGAGTCTTGGCTTAGACGTCATCAGGGGAGCCGTGAGAGGAAGTATGGAAAGGGTGCTTGGAAAGCTGTGAGCAGGCCTTGGGGTAAAATTGCACTGGGGATGGAGGGAAGAAAAAGAGCCTGCAGGGAAGAAAGAAATTTCTGGAGAAGCCAAATAGCCCCAACAAATAACTATAGTACACAGAATATTTTTAAATGGATTCATTTTGTATTTATTTTTATTTTTTTTGAATGAGAGTCTCACTCTGTCGCCCAAGCTGGAGTACAGTGGCACGCTGCTCACAGCCACCACAGCCTCTACCTGCTGGGCTCAGGTGATTCTTCTACCTCAGTCTTCCAAATAGCTAGAACTAGAGGCATGCACCACCACGCTCAGCTAATTTTTTGATTTATTGTAGGGAGAAGGTCTCGCCATGTTGCCCAGGCAGGTCTCGAACCCGCAGGCTCAGGCCTCCACCTCCCAAAGTGCTGGGATTACAGGTGTGAGCCACTGCAGTTGGCTGAATTAATTTTTTTGAGTTGGAGTCTCACTCTGTCACCCAAGCTGGAGTGCAGTGGCACGCTCACAGCCACCGACCTGCTGGGCTCAGGCAATCCTCCCGCCTCAGTCTTCCAAGTAGCTAGAACTACAGGTACGTGCCACCTGGCTAATTTTTTTATTTATTGTAGAGGTCTCACCAAGTTGCCCAGACTGGTCTTGAACTCGTGGGTTCCAGCAATCCTCTCACCTTGGCCTCCCAAAGTGCTGGGATTATGGGTGTGAGCCACCATGCCTGGCCTTTTTTTTTTTTTTTAGTCAGAGTCTCACTCTGTTGCCCAGGCTGGAGTGCAGTGGCACACTCACGGCCACTGCAGTCTTGACCTGCTGGGCTCAGGCAATCCTGCCTCAGTCTTCAAAGTAACTGGAAACCACAATAGCAAAAACATGGAACCAACTGTGTTGCCCATTGAAGTTGGACTGGATAAAAAAAAATGTGGTACATATACACAATGGAATATTATGCAGCCATAAAGGACAAATATATAGACTTTGCAGCAACTTGGATGGATTTGGAGTCGATCATATTCAGTGATTTATCACAGAAACAAAGAACTGAGTTCCATATGTTCTCACTCATAAGCTGACCTTAAACATTATGCTATAAGAAAGCGATTGGCAGAAAACTGTCAGAGGTGGGGGGCTGGGATTGGCAGTTGAGGGAATCTGCTAGGGGAGGAGGGGCATAGCATATCTCATCAATAAGGGTACCTGCATGATCAATGTTTATATACCTAACCCTGAATTGTACCACACATTTTTATAATATTAAAAAAAGTAGCTGGAACTACAGGTGCACGCCACCATGCCCAGCAGAGATCCCATCTCTTTAAAAATTAATCCAGCCTGCCAGGCATGGTGGCTCACTCCTATAACCCCAGCACTTTGGGAGGCCGAGATGAGAGGACTGCCTGAGCCCGGGGGTTCAAGACTAGCCTGGGCAACTTGGAAAAACCTCGTCTCTACAATAAATCAAAAAAATTAGCCGGGCATGGTGGCACGTACCAGTAGTTCCAGTTACTTGGAAGGCTGAAGCGGAAGGACCACCTGAGCCCAGCAGGTCAAGGCTGCAGTGGCCATAAGCATGCCACTGGACTCCAGCCTGGGCAACAAAGTAAGACTCTGACTCAAAAAAAAAAAAGATGGGGTCTTGCTATGTTGCCTAGGCTGAAGTGTAGTGGCTATTCACAGATGATAATTGCCTACTATAGCCTCAAACTTTTGGGCTTAAGCGATCCTCCCACCTCAGCCTCTGATTAGCTGGGACTTCAGGCACATGCCACCATGTCTGACAGTAGACAAGATCTTGAGAGATACTTGCACACCCATGTTCATTGTAGAATTATTCACAATAACCAAGAGGTAGAAGCAACCCAAATATCCATAAGTAAATAAAATGTGATATATACACAATGGACTTTTTTTTTTTTTTTTTTTTGGATTCTCTGTTGCCCAGTCTGGAGTGCAGTGGCATGTTTACGGCCATGGCAGCCTCAACCTGCTGGGCTCAGGTGATCCCTTCACCTCAGCCTTCCAAATAGCTGGAACTACAAGCGCATGCCACCACACCCGGCTATTTTTAAAATTTATTCATTGTAGAGATGAGGTCTCACGAAGTTGTTCAGGCTCAGGCAATCCTCCTTGCCTCTGCCTCCCAAAGTGCTGGGATTACAGGCGTAAACCACTGTGCCTGGCCTGCAATGGACTATTTCTCAACCTTAAAAGAGAAAGAAATTCTGTCATCTGCTACAACATGAATGAACTGGGAGAACATTATGCTATGTAAAATAAGCCGTTCTCTAAAGGACAAATACAGCGTGATGATTTCACTTATAGAATAGTAAAAAATAATGGAACAGAAAATAGCATGGTAGTTGCCAGGGGCTCTGAAAGGGACAACAGGGAGTTGTTCAGTGGGTTAGAGTTTCAGTTTTGTGAAACATAAAAGTTCTAGAGATCTTTTACACAACAATGTGAATATAATTAACACTACTCGACTGTATACTTACAAGTGGCTAAGAGAATTGATTTTTATAGTGTGATTTTTA
The DNA here is from genome assembly GCA_027257055.1 of Cephalopachus bancanus. Lineage (NCBI taxonomy): Eukaryota > Metazoa > Chordata > Mammalia > Primates > Tarsiidae > Cephalopachus > Cephalopachus bancanus. The sequence continues at coordinate 1,103,023 of JAPVLO010000633.1, forward strand.
CCACAACTTGAACATTTATTAAAAGAACCCATGGCCGGGCGCAGTGGCTCATGTCTATAATCCCAGCACTTTGGGAGGCAGAGGTAATTACCTGAACCCGCAGGTTCGAGACCAGCCTAGGCAACATGGCGAGACCTTGTCTCTACAATAAGTAAAAAAATTAGCTGGGCGTGGTGGCACACGCCTGTAGTTCCAGCTACTTGGAAGGCCGAAGTGGAAGGATTGCCTGAGTCCAGCAGATTGAGGCTTCAGTGGCTGTGAGCACTGTGCCACTGCACTCCAGTCTGGGAGAGAAAATGAGACTCCCACTCAAAAAACCCATAACAGGGCAGGCACAGCAGTTCACACCTACAATTTCAGCACTTTGGGAGGCCAAAGCAAGAGAATCACTTGAGGCCAGGAGTTTGAGACCAACCTGGAGAGCATAGTGAGACCCTGTCCCTTCAAAAAATTAAAAAATTAGTTGGGCATGGTGGCATGCACCTGTAGTCCCCGCTACTCAGGACACTGAGGTGGCAAGTTGCAATGAGCTATGATCATGCCACTGAACTCCAGCCTGGGTGACAGAGACCCTGTCTCTAAAAAATAAATGAAAAATAACCAATAGAAGAGGGCAGTTTTGTTGTTTTTTTTTTAGTTGGAGTCTCATTATGTCGCCCAGGCTGGAGTGCAGTGGCATGCTCATGGCCACCACAGCCTCGACCTGCTGGGCTCAGGTGATCCTTCCACCTCAGCCTTCCAAGTAGCTGGAACTACAGGCACATGCCACCATGCCCAGCTAATTTTTTTTTTTTTTTTTGAGTTGGAGTCTCACTCTGTCACCCAGACTGGAGTGGCCGCTCCCGGTCACCGCAGCCTCGACCTGCTGGGCTCAGGCAATCCTTCCACCTCAGCCTTCCAAGTAGCCTGAATTACAGGTGCGTGCTACCACACCCGGCTAATTTTTTGATTTATTGTAGAGATGAGGTCTCACCAAGTTGCCCAGGCGGGTCTTGAACCTGCGGGCTCAGGCAATCCACTCACCTCAGCCTCCCAAGGCGCGGGATTACAGGCTGAGCCACCAAGCCCGGCCTAATTTTTTGATTTATTGTAGAGATGAGGTCTCACCAAGTTGCCAGAGCTGGTCTTGAACCTGTGAGTTCAGGCAATCCTCTCATCTTAGCCTCTCAAAGTGCTGGGATTATAGGCGTGAGCCACCACACCTGGCTAAGAGGGCAGTTTTGAGAAGAGGGTGGGCAAGATGTGAAGGCGACACAGAGCTCAATGTTGAGCTTGGCAGCTAGGGGCTTATGGGTAATCTTGGAAAGTCATCTGAGCAGACTGGGAAAAGAAGATCCTGAGGGATTAAAGAGAGCTAGGGTGACACTGAAGGGGGGTAGGACAGCCAGAACAGACCCTGTCTGGTGTTTGACAGTAACAGGGTGGAGGGAATGAGTTGCAGGAAAGGTTATTGTTTTGTTTTCACAGAACACCCGAGCACACCTGCAGGCATGAGATGGGGGTTAGTGATGAACGCCCCGTAAAGGCGGGGGTAAAGTGAGGGGCCAGAAGGCTGGAGGTCGGACAACTTACAGAACAGATTCCCCACAGTGACAGAGCCGAAGAGCAAACACACTGGTTAGGCTGGGTTGGAAGAGGCCCGTGTGCCTTCGTGACACAGGGGAAGGCGGTGTGGAGGTGTAGACAGGGTGCCGTTTGTCAGATATTGGGAAAGATGTAGCCAGGACGGGGGAGGATCACTGTCCTTTTAGAAATTCATCTACCAAGCCAACTGCTGCCATAGGGAAGGGGGCTGAGCTGGAGTCACGAGAAGTGTGGGAGGGCTGGGGACAGCAACTGTGGGGGCTGCAGCAGGGAGTCAGTGACAAGATGTGTCACCTGTCTAGGAGACACCAGCTTAGGCTGATCAGCATCACCCTACAGGTGGCCCAAAGGGCAAAGTCTGAAGCTCTCTCTACCAATGCTTGAGTGGGGCTGTGTCTCGGGGTGCTGGCAGGGCAGGGATGTGGCCTAGAGTCAGAGACAACAGTCACTTGCAGACCTAGACCTCCTGCTGATGCTTTTTTTTTTTTTTTTTTTTTGAGTTGGAGTCTCACTCTGTTGCTCAGACTGGAGTGCAGTGGCCGCTCCCGGCCCCGCAGCCTCGCCTGCTGGGCTCCGGCGATCCTTCCACCTCAGCCTTCCAAGTAGCCGGAACTACAGGCGTGTGCTACCACGCCTGCTAATTTTTTTATTTATTGTAGAGATGAGGTCTCACCAAGTTATCCAGGCGGGTCTCGAACCCGCGGGCTGAGGCCATCCGCTCACCTCGGCCTCCCAAAGCGCTGGGATTACAGGCTGAGCCACCGAGTCCGGCCCCTGCTGCTTCTGGTGCTCGCTCCCTTCACACCCCAGCAGTCCTCTGCAGGAGCACTCTGCTCCAAATAGCACAGCACCAGTTGTAAGCTTTGTCTTTTTAATAAAAAATAAACTGTCTGTGACAAGCAGTTTTCTGAATCTCAAAATAAAGGGAAGAGGAAGGGAGAGCAGTCAAGGGGTCAACCAGGGTACAGGAGGGAACAAGGCTCAGATTGCCCCTGCCATTCTAGCCAGAGCAGAAAGGATCACAATCTGCCCCAACTGAAACAAGAAGAAAGGTGGTCAGACTTCAGGAAAAACTTCCTGGGAGCCAGCAGTACATGACTGGTAAGGGGAGCAGGCAGGAATGGACCCCTGTAGAACCCTAGAGACCCCTGGGAGAGGGGAGTGTTGGTATCCGAGGTGGCAGCTTCAGAGTGGAGTTTCCAGGAGCGGCATGTTAGCTTATGGTTGTCTAGCTGTTTGGTGGCATTGGTTACCATAGGGTTCTGGAACAGTCAGGTTTGATAGGGGTTCTTGGAACAGTATGTGTCCAGAGGGTCCCTGGAATGCCCAGAGCTGAAGGGTCCTCTCTAGGCCCTCCTACCACGATGTGGGTGCAGATGGGGCAGCCTCCTGTTGGAGAGCCCATGTGCTTGGTGAAGGGGCTGCCCCAGGGATGCGGGCTGCCATGCATGCCCCCGCGGAGTGCCATCAGTGGTGCAGAGCCCAGGAGATGCTCCTCTCAGGGGCAGAGGTGGTCTTTTGTGCTTCACCCTAGGCAGGGCTGCACTGCTCCGGGACCCTCCAGCCAGCATGGCCAGGTGCCTGTTCTATCCCACAGCCCCAGCTGTGCCCAGAGTTTAAGCCACTTCAGGTCCCAGGCAGTTGTTATCAGCATCCACACCACTGGCAGTGATCCCGTGTTCCTTGGGGGATTGGAGGTGCTGGTCCCTGTTCAGTGGGGCTTTCTCCCCAGGAGGCAGGGTCCCACAGCCCTGGACCTTGCCGCGAGCCCGGAGTGCCCCCAGTGGGGAGGCCAGGAGGATGATGAGGGCTCCCGAAAGCACTAAGGCGAGGAGGACAGTGACAGTGAGGAAGTGCGGCCAGTAGGACCGCTGGGAAGCTAGGGCAGCCCCTCCGCTGACCCTGGTCAGTGGGACCACCACATGCTCCCGGGGAATGCCCGCCAGTTCGGGATCCAGAGCCAGGGGACGGTCCTGGCTGTCCACCCAGTAGGAGACCACAGGGTATGAGAAGTCATTCTCAGTGGCCCAGCACTGGTAGAGACCCCCGACTCCGTCCCGCAGGATCAGCAAGAGGGAGCCATTGTAGACTGTGGAAGAGGTTTCTGGGGCTGCAGTTGAGCCACGACTCCAGTGGTAAGAGGCCAGGGCTGACAGGTGGGGACAGGGGAGCTCCAGGATGGAGTTGGGGACAGCCAGGACTTCTTTAACTGTAGAAGCAAAGGAACAGAGGGTTAAAAAGAGGGGAAGCAAGAAGGTAGGACAGTATCTCTGACCTGCTTTTGGACCTCAGCTCTGTATTTCTTTATTATTTAGTTATTTACTTGCTTTTTGAGTCGGAGTCTCCAACCAGGCTGGAGTGCAGTGGCATGCTCACAGCCACCACAGCCTAGACCTGCTGGGCTCAGGCGATCCTTTCTCCTCAGCCTTCCAAGTAGCTGGAACCACAGGTGTGCACCACCACACCCAACTAATTTTTTGATTTATTGTAGAGATGAGGTCTTGCCAAATTGCCCAGGCTGGTTTCGAACCCCTGAGCTCAGGCAATGCTCTCGCCTCTGCTTTCCAAAGTGCTGAGATTAGAGGCAAGAGCCACTGCGCCCAGCCCTATTTTTATTTATTAGAGATGATATCTTATTTTGTCAACCAGTCTGGAGTGCAGTGGTGTGATCGTAGTTCACTGCAGCCTTGAACTCCTGGGCTCAATCAACCCTCCAACCTCAGCCTCCTGAGTAGCTGGGACTACAGATGCACACCACAGCACTAGGCTAATATTTTATTTTATTTTTTTATTTTTGAGTCAGGGTCTCACTCTGTCACCCAAGTTGGAGCACAGTGGCATGATCCCAGCTCACTGTATTCTCAGTGGGCTCAGGTGATCCTTCCACCTCAGACTCCCAAGTAGCTGGAACTATAAGCACACGCCACTATGCCCAGCTAACTTTAAAAAAATTTTTGTAGAGGCTGGGCACGGTGGCTCCTGCCTATAATCCCAGTACTTTGGGAGGCCGAGGCGAGAGGACTGCCTAAGCCCAGGTGTTCGAGACCAGCCTATGCAACTTGGTGAGACCTCATCTCTACAATATATCAAAAAATTAGCTGGGCATGGTAGCACATGTCTGTAGTTCTAGCTACCTGGAAGGCTGAGATGGAAGGATCTTCTGAGCCCAGCAGGTAGATGCTGGGGTGGCCGTGAGCATGCCACTGCACTGCAGCCTGGGTGACAGAGTGAGACTCTGACTAAAAAAAAAAATTTTTTTTTTTGTGGAGACAAGTCTCGCTATGTTGCCTAGGCTGGTAATTTTTCATTTCTATTTTTTTAGAGATGGCGCCTCACTATGTTGCCCAGGATAGTCTCAAACTCTTGTCCTCAGGTGATCCTCCCATCTCAGCCTCCCAAAGTGCTGGGATTACAGGCATGAGCCACCAGTCCGGACCTGGACCCCAACTCTTTTTTTTTTTGAGTTGGAGTCTCACTCTGTCACCCAGACTGGAGTGTAGTGGCTGCTCCCAGCCACTGCAGCCTCAACCTTCTGGGCTCCAGGGATCCTTCCGCCTCAGCCTTCCAAGTAGCTAGAACTACAGGCGCGCGCTACCATACCCGGCTAACTTTTTATGTATTGTAGAGACGAGGTCTCGCTAAGTTGCCCAGGTGGATCTCGAACCCACGGGCTCAGGCAATCCACTCACCTCGGCCTCCCAAAGTGCTGGGATTACAGGCTGAACCACCGAGCCCAGCTGGACCCCAACTCTTATCTCCAACTTCCATTTCAACTCCCAAACTCAACTCTTACCCCTTCTCAATCTCCAGTCCGGAACCTAAACTAATTTCCAGTACATCTAACTCCAACTCTGACACCAACATCAACTGTAACCTCAATCCTGTATCCCAGCCTGGTTCCCAGTTTACAATTCCCATCCCTCCTTCCTACAGCCAGGACACAAATCTATCCCAACTCCGGTGTTCAGGTCTCAAGTCAGTCAGGGGCTGGGGGAGGAGACTGAAGCAGGAATGCCCGCCCCACCCAGAAGCCCTTCAGGGCCTTTGTGCCTCCCTTGGTCTCACACTCACTGATTTGGGGGCGGCTCCGAGGCCGGTGGCTCCTGCCCATGGGGCCATTGGCACACGCCCACCCTGGGTTTCCTCGCTCCATGTCCTGCTTCCAGGAGTTCCTGAAGGAGCAGAGAAAGCAAAAGTCATCCCTTGAAACAGCCAAAAGTGGAAAGAGAAAGCAGGAAGTGAGGGGAGTGCTGTAGAAAAGAAGGTTGTCGGAGAGAGGAGGGAGAATGGAAACGAGAGAAGGGGAAGAGGGACCCAGGCCGGTGGAGCAGCTTCAAAATCGCCCAACAAACTCCACTCCTAGAGGAACCCACAGGAGTGGTGGCCTCACAGCGTGAACGTGGCAGTGTCCCTCTAGAGAGAGGAAGAATGGAGTAGAAGCTGGGGAAGAATCCTGACCCGCCATTGTCAACCACCCTCCACGACTGGTACTCACAGGTTAGGAGCAGACAGGAGGCGACAGGCTCTGGAGTCAGGGTCCCAGGCGCAGTGGGGGTCCCGGGCAAGGACACAGTCCACACAGCTCTCATAGACACTACAGTTGGCTCGGGGCACCTTCCAGACGCCTCCTGAGAAGCCTACAAATACCGCGCCCTGGAAGAGAAAGGGAGAGCATCAGAGAGCCCCAGCCACACCTAATGAAGTCCCGGCACCCTGGCGCAGACCCAAGAAGCCAGCCCCATCGCTCCTGGAGGTCCCTTCCCACCTGGGTGGGGGCCAGCTGCAGGTTGCGAACAGGTTCGGGGACAGGGAACAGCTGGATCTCTTCCACCAGGTGAGCACTGCTGTCCTCACTAACCACAGCCTTGTGGAGGGCTCCCGTGGCTGTGGGGAGACAGGGAGCAGAAGTTATCTCACCTCATCGCCTCTGACCTCAGATGACCTCCCCAGCTGTCAGAAAGCTCCTTCGGAGGTGCAGTGTGTACAGGGCACACGTTAGTCAGGCCATTTGCTTCCCTCCACGCCACAGCATTCTCTCATAAATGGCTAAATCCCTGCAGCTCCCTGACAAAATTTTGTCCCTAGAGAGACCATTTTCCCCATAGACTTGGGGCAGTGGGCAGCCAAGCACTTCCAGAAAGTCACATCCTGGCCGCCCTCATTCCACCAAGTGTCTACTCAAGGGCACCTCAGTGAGGCCCACCCTGACCACCCCCTTAGTAATTGCAGCCTCTCCGGCTGGCACTCCAGACTCCCCTGAACACTGCTCTCAGGGCTTTCCAATACCATCATGTCCTGTGATTTACTTATTCCGTATGCTTATTGCCCGTCTTCACCCACTAGGACTGAGATTTGTGTCTGCTTTGTTCTCTTCTGTATACCCAGCATATGCAGAGCTGACACAGAGCTAGTCTCACGGCCTGAAAGAATGAATGAACCTGATGGGTTTCTTCCACCAACGCTCAAGGTCATCTACCTCAGCTAGGCCTCAGTATGCTTGGCAGTCCTACTGCATTCCCCCTGACTCTCCCTTTCCACAATGACTGTTTGAATCTACGCCTCTCTTCTCACACCACCCACCTTTCCTGCCCCCTAGCTCCCAGCCCATGGCCTCATGTCCTTCTACCTCAGAGAGAATGCAAAAGCCTGCCGATGAGAGGTCCTATGCCTCCTCACACACCATGTGTCTTAGCCCCTTCTACAGCTATACTCCCAGCCCGGTGGAAATGCTGTCCCTCGCCTAGTCACTCCAGCTGTGTCCTGGACTCAGCTTCCTGCTCCCTCCACACTTGCCCTGCCAATGATTCCCTTCCGGCTCATCTCTTCAACAGCTCCCTGTCTCCTAGATCCTTACAGTCTTTCCCATCCGTAAAAAAAGAACCCAGGCTGGTGCAGTTTGGGAGGCCAAGGCAAAAGGAACGCTTGAGGCCAGGAGTTGGAGACCAGTCTGGGCAACATAACGAGATCTTGTCTCTATTTTAAAAAAGAGCCGGGCGTGGTGGTCCAAGCCTATAATCCCAACAATTTGGGAGGCCAAGGCGAGAGGATTGCCTGAGCCCAGGGGTTCGAGACCAGCCTAGGCAACGTGGTGAGATCTCGTCTCTACAATAAATAAAAAAATTAGCCAGGTGTGGTGGCATGTGCCTGTAGTTCCAGCTACTTGGAAGGCTGAGGTGGAAGGATCGCCTGAGTTCAGCAGGTTGAGGCTGCAGTGGCTGTGAGCATGATACTGCATTCCAGCCTGGGCAACAGTGAGACTCCAACTCAGAAAAAAAATAAAAATAAACAAGCCGGGCTCGGTGGCTCAGCCTGTAATCCCACGCCTTGGGAGGCTGAGGTGAGTGAATTGCCTGAGCCCGCAGGTTCGAGACCCGCCTGGGCAACTTGGTGAGACATCATCTCTACAATAAAAATAAAAAATCAGCCAGGCATGGTAGCGCACACCTGTAGTTCCAGCTACCTGGAAGGCTGAGGCAGAAGGATTGCCAGAGCCCAGCAGGTCGAGGTTGCGGTGACTGAGAGCGGCCACCGCACTCCAATCTGGGTGACAGAGTGAGACTCCAACTCAAAAAATAAATAAATAAATAAACAAAAGAAAACAGAAAAAAACAAGAAGCCTGAGGGAGAGGAGGAGGAAAACAATCAAGAACCCTGACTGGGCCCACACCCCACTCCAGTCACCCCTTCTCCTCTCTCCTCTTCACAGCCAGCTTCCTGAAGGAGTGACATCTACACTTGCTGCTTCCAGCTCCCCTCTGCCCACTCATCCTTCAACTCCTCCAGTATGGATTCCCCATAAGACAAGCAGCTCTCGCTAAGATCACCAAAACCTCTCCCACCAGACAAAGCTCAGATGGACTGGACTGTTTCGCTCCCCTGCTGTATTTTCAGAACCTACCCGGGTGCAAGGCACATAGTAGGTGCTCAGTAAACAGCTACTGAATGAACAAGTGAATGGTGAATGAATAGACGCAAAGGCTTCCCTCCTCCAGCTGGGTACTGCCCCTGCACTCATCCTCTGAAGGATGTCCTGGCTCTTGACTCACTGGTGCCCAGGTACAGGACCACATGGCTGCGCCCATCAAGCCCCTGGGCTGTTTCCACTGCAAGCCGTGAGTACTCCACACCAGACTTCACCAGCACAGGCGACCCCACCGCCTGTTCATCCATCAGGAAGTGCTCCTTCATGAAGGTCAAGGCTTCATCAGAGGAGGGGCCCACCGAGCACTGGAGGGAGGAGGAAGGAGGGAGGAGCAGGTTAGGTTGGCTTGCCCCTTCCCTCCAGCTCATCCGCTGCTGCTTCCCTCCCTCCCTTCCTCCCTTCCCCCCAATCCTTGCCCCTTTGTTCTTCTCTTTTGCCCCCTCCCTCATCTCAGGCCTCATCTCTGGGTGGTAACCTTAAGCTGCCTGGCCTTGAATGCCAGCCCCTGAATGCCTAAGATTCCTCAGTTGTGAAGTGGGCATGTTACCGATAACTTACAGGTTCCCATGAAAATGAAATGCACTGATTCAGGAAAAGCAACCAGACAGCACTTGGCATGACATAAGGAGTCAATAAATGTTAACTGTTATTACCGCCCTCCTCCTCAGCATCTTCCTCAAGGATGCTGAGGCAGGAAGCAGGAAGCAGGGTGAACGTTCCTTGCAGGCAAGGATCAAGCTTTACTCATGTTTGTAGTTCCAAGCATAGCACAGGACCCGGCACACAGCTGGTGCTTATTAAGTGTTTGCTGAGTCAATGACTGAATGAATGTCACAGAAAGGGGTAGGGTAGCACGAGCGTTTCTCATCACAGATTTGCATGAACTTGCTGCATGACTCTGGGCAAGTTCCTTCTCCATGCTGAGCCTCCTTTTTCTCACCCATAAGATGAGGGGGCTGGACCAGCTGTTCTCTAAAGGCCCTGCTAACATAAGCGTGCCATGTCTCTGGGACACCTGTGTCCTGAGCCTCCATCAGGATCTTTGTCCTCCATACCCAAGAGCACTATCTTAAGGCCAGCCTCAACTCCGTCTCACACAAGCTGTGTCCTTAGATGAGTTATTTCACCTCTCTGAGCCTCATCTGTAAAGTGAGGTCTAGCATCTACACCTCACTTCGATTCCAGAATGAGCACAAGCAACTGCTCTCATGTCCTCCGGGGTTTTTTTAAGACACAAGCCTACAGGGAGAGGGAGACAGGAGAGAAATGGAAAGGTGTCCACATTTTGGAAGCTGGAGAGTGAATGAACAAACAGTATAGACTTGGGAAAGGTAGAGAGAAAAATCTCCTTGAGTCAGCCCTGAAGGAAGCCCCAAATCGTCTGATTTGCAAGGCAGAATTCCTCAAGTTCCTGAGCTAGTGGCCCAGATACCTCTGGAAGCAAAGTGAAAGGAAAGGCTGAAAGAGGGTTGTTTGACAGTCTGCATGAGAAGCAGGCAGATCCTCTCCACGCCCCATACAGCCAGGGGACTGCCCTTCCACTGCCTGGTCCAAGTCTGGAGACTTGTGCTTTGGAGAGCATAATAACAGAGGAGTTTTAGATGGAGGACAGCAGGCGCAGTTGAGGGGGACACCATCCAGAAAGAAGGGGGATTAAATACAGGTAGGCACACTACAGGACGAGACTTTTCCCACACCCAGTCCTCCCCTGTGGCTCCCAGACACCAGGAGCCAGACCTCCAAGCAGAAGCCTAGACGAGTCTACTCTGGGAAAACTGAATGGAGTGTCAAGAGGAAAGACCTAAAAATACAGAAAAGACACTGACATGGAAGATATTCAGGCCGGATGCAGTGGTTCACGCTATAATCCCAGCACTATGGGAGGCCAAGGTGAGAGGATTGCCTAAGCCTACATGTTCAAGACCAACATGGGCAACTTGGCAAGAACTAGTCTCTACAATAAATCAGAAATTAGCTGGGCATGGGGGCGCACACCTGTGGTTCCAGCTACTTGGAAGGCTGAGGTGGAAGGGTACCCTGAGCCCGGCAGGTTGAGGCTGCCGTGGCCATCAGCGTGCCACTGCACTCTGGCCTGGGCAACAAAGTGAGACCCTGACTCAAAAAGGAAAAAAAAAGAGGGCAACCCTTCGGGTCCCCTCCCACTGTGGGAGTTTTTCTGTCCTCTCAATAAATCCTGCGTTCAAAAAAGAAAGAGGAAGCCATGAGATGCAAGAAACCAAAGGGACACCCCAAGATGATGAGGAAGGGGGATTCCAGGAAGGCAGCTGTGTTCTGGACACTGAGGACCAGTGCAGCAGATAGGAAGGATTTCCAGGAAGACGAAACTCTTAGAATAGCTGATATCTTCAGAAGATATCTTCAGAAGATAGATAATCAGGAAGAGTTTGGAGTTGAATGAAAGAGCTTAGAAAACAAAGCAAGCAAAAAAATAAGATAATTACTAACCCCAGGGAAAGCAAAAAATTATGCAAAAGGGAAAAGTAATCATTGCTTACTATCTGGCTCAGTTGTGAATAATGAATCATACTATAAATATTGATCTAACCAAAATTACTACAAAAATATGTTGAGAGATTAGGGGTAGGCACGGTTACTGTATGTTGGTAAACCAGCTTGGGGAGCAGGAAAAATTCTTGATTTGCAGTATCTGCTGACTTCTGTGACTACTGCCACCACGGCTAATTTTTTTTTTCTTGAGTTGGAGTCTCACTCTGTCGCCCAGGCTAGAGTCAGTGGCATGCTCACAGCCACTGCAGCTTCAACTGGCTGGGTTCAGGCGATCCTTCCACTTCAGCCTTCTCAGTAGCTGGAACTACAGGCACAGGCCTCCACACCCAGCTAATTTTTTTTTTTTTTTTATTGTAGAGATCAGGTTTCACCAAGTTGCCTGGGCTAGTCAGGCAATCCTCTTGCCTCGGCCTCCCAAAGTGCTGGGATTACAGGCTTGAGCCACCGTGCCCAGAAACCATGTCTAATTTTAAGTTACCAATGTAATGTCACTGAACACAAATTTGGAAAGAGATGTGCAAAAACAGTTCTTGCTATTTGTTGCAAGCTGGCTCCTGCACACCACTGGATGCGGGCAGGGGAACACAGTTTAAATCCTCACCTTCTAGAATGAGAATTCAATAGAAACTATCTGAAACTAAAACATCAAGAAGTAGCAATAAAACCATGGTATTTAGAGATTTTGAGATAAATACAAAAAGAATCAGCTGGCCAGGCACAGTGACTCATGCCTGTAATCCCAGCACTTTGGGAGGCTGAGGAGAGAGGATTGCCTGAGCTCAGGAGTTCAAGACCAGCCTGGGCAACTTGGGGAGACCTCATCTCTAAAATAAATTTTAAAAATTAGCTGGATGCGGTGGCATGAACCTATAGTTCCAGCTATTTGGAAGGCTGAGGTGGAAGGATCACATGAGCCTGGCAGGTTGAGGCCGCAGAGACCATGAAAATGTCACTGCACTCTAATCTGGGCAACAGAGTGAGACTCCAACTCAAAAAAAAAAAAAAAAGAATCAGCTAAAAGAGTTGAAGATGGCTGGGCATGGTTGCTCGTGCCTGTGATCCCAGCACTTTGGGAGGCTAAGGTGGGGGGAGAGGCTTTGAGACCAAGAGTTCAAGACCAGCCTGGGCAACATAGTGAGACCCCATCACCATTTAAAAAAAATTTTATATAAAAATAAAAAGAGTTGAAGGAAGTTGGGGGAAAGTGGAGGATAGGGAATAGGGAAGCTTTTTTGTAACCAGCCCTATAGATTTATTTCATTGTTTAAATCATATATATATGACTTAAATATATATATTGATTTTTTTTTTGGCCTCCCAAAGTGCTAGGATTATAGGCATGAGCCACCATGCCCAGCCAATATACTCTGATTTTTTTTTAAATTAAATTAAGAATGCAAGTGGAGATGCCCAAGACAGTCCTTGGCACACAGCCCAGGATCCCTTGTTCCCTCAGTGGTATATACAGACATCTGGTATGCACTTAGCCTTGTAGGGGATGTGGCTGTAGCAACTGCTCTGTGTATAGGATGGTGTTGGACACCTACGGAGTGTGGGCAGCTGTACCAGGTCCAAGTTATACCTGTCCAAGCAGACAGGACTGGTGGGGTGGACAGCACTAACATTTACTGGACATTTACTATGCCAAATTGCAGCTTTCACATACACATCATGTGTGTAACTGTGTGTGTGGACTTTGCTCAGGGTAGGAGGTGTTACTCACGCTGCCTGGCCGGGGGCTGGTCAGGTAACCCCTATAAGTAGTCCAGCGTGAAGTTTCTTTGTTCAACTCCTTGTACTTCCCCTTAAAGACACGCTCAATGTCCGGGAGGGAGAAGGCACAAACTGCAGAGCTCTTGGTCCCGCCAACCTGCCTGGAGACAGCCAGAAGGGACATTGTCTGTGACCTCCTCTGCCATACCAGGCTGCTATCTCTCCAGCCCTGTTCACCCCAGGAGCAGAAGTGTGAAGGGCTGGGCCAGCCTCCAACTACCTCTCCTTCCTCTTGCAGTGGTGATAAGAGGTAGAAGAGGGCCAGGTGCAGTGGCTCACGCCTGTAATCCCAGCACTTTGGGAGGCAGAGGCAAAGGATTGCCTGAACCCAGGGGTTCGAGACCAGTCTGGGCAACTTGGCGAGACCTTGTCTCTACAATAAATCAAGGCCAGGCGTTGTGGCTCATGCCTAAATCCTAGCACTTTGGGAAGCCGAGGTGAGAGAACTGCCTGAGCCCATGGTTTAAGACCAGCCTGAGCAACTTGGCGAGACCTCATCTCTACAATATATCAAAAAATTAGCCAGACGTGGTGGCATGTGCCTGTAGTTCCAGCTACTTGGAAGCCTAAGGCGAAAGGATCAACTGAGCCTAGCCAATCAAGGCTGTGGTGGCTTGTGAGAGTGCCAGTGCACTCCAGCCTGGGTGACAGAGTGAGACATCAACTCAAAAAAAAAAAAAATTAGCCAGGCGTGGAGGTGCATGCCTGTAGTTCCAGCTACTTGGAAGGCTGAGGCAGAAGGATCACCTGAGCACAGCAGGTGGAGGCTGAGTTGCCTGGGCAACTGCACTCCAGCCTGGGCAACACAGTGAGACTCCAACTCAAAAACAAAAAAAAACCCCACAGAGCTAGGAGAGCCCCATGGAGTTCCCTGATTCTGGCCCAGGGCCTGGCTCTAGGCCCATCTTAGGCTCTGAAGTGTGATTATCCACAATGAGAATTAATTGTGGCTCAGGCCCTGGACTGGCTCCTGCCTGTCCTGCCTGGCTGGGCTGTACCTGTGGGAGGGGCAGTGTAACCCACTCCAGAGTGGTTCCACATGAAGTCCTCCTATTTTGGGTCCCTTGAATTCCTGATCCTTGAGAAACTGACCAGAGTCTGACTACCAGGCTGTTTTTATTCCTTCAGCGCTGGACTGTGGAGACTGAAGGTCTATCTCTTGCTCTTTTTTTATTTCTTTTTTGAGTGAGTCTCACTCTGTCACCCAGGCTGGAGTGCAGTGGCACGCTAACAGCCACCGCAGCCTCAACCTGCTGGGCTCAGGCAATCCTTGCGCCTCAGCCTTCCAAGTAGCTGGAACGACAGGCTCGCTACCATGCCCGGCTAATTTTTACTTATTGTAGAGACGAAGTCTCGCCATGTTGCCCAGGCTGGTCTCGAAACCATGGGCTCAGGCAATCCTCTCACCTCTGCCTCCCAAAGTGCCAGGATTAAAGGCGTGAGCCACTGCGCCCGGCTCTATCTTACTGGTTTTAATGTTTGCCTTCTGTAAGGCAAACATTTCTGGAACCAGGAAGAACATAAACTAGTCAGAACCTCTCTGAGCTTTATTTTTCCCCATCGACACAAAGGGCTAACGTCAGATTCCTGGGCTGCGGTGATAATCAAACTGCCCTCCTATGTAAAAGTGCCAAGCAGGCACTCGGTTCACGCCAGCTGCTGCCTCCCTTCACTAGCCTGGTCCACCCTGGCCTCAGATCCCTGTCCGACCCTCACGTTCCTGCCTGGCTGCTCACCACTGGGAGGTGAAGACTGCATAGATGCGGGCAACTGCGGGAGACTCGGCGGGCAGCAGGACCGCGTGGCGGATGACGTTGAAGGGCAGCTGCCCCGGCTGGGCGCAGAGCAGCTGGGCCTTCAGGAAGGTGGTCCACTTCTTCTGCAGCAGCTTTTCTCCTCCCACGTCATTCTGGGGGCGCAGGCGGAGTCAGGGGGCGCCCCGCGAGTCCCGTCCCACCTCTCCCCGCTCACTGGTGCCCCAGGCATCTAGCCCCGCCCCTGGCGCCTCCCCATTGGCCCCCTTGCGGCCAGCCCCGCCTCCCACCCGCTGCAGACCTTGCAGACTCGAGCCACCCGGGACGTGCGGAGCTTCTCGAAGAAGTCGAACTCGCTGGCCGTCTCCTCGAAGAAGAAGTAGACGACTTGGGTGGAAGGGATGGCTGCCACGAAGGAGGCATCCGCTGCGGGGGCGGGGCAGACGGGCTTAGGGACTGGGCGCCTGGATGGCCTGGGTTGCCTTAGTGGAAACTCCTGGATTGGCTCTGGAAGCCAGGGGGCAGGCTGCCTCGGATCCCACCGCTTGTGGAGGGGTAGTGGTGGGGTTGGGGCGGCTGGTACTTTTAAAATATATTTACGAGCCGGGCTCGGTGGCTCAGCCTGTAATCCCGCGCCTTTGGGAGGCTGAGGTGAGTGGATTGCCTGAGCCCGCGGGTTCGAGACCCGCCTGGGCAGCGAGACCTCATCTCTACAATAAATCAAAAAATCAGCCGGGCGTGGTAGCGCGCGCCCGTAATTCCGGCTACTCGGAAGGCTGAGGCGGAAGGATGGCCGGAGCCCAGCAGGTCGAGGCTGCTGTGGCCGGGAGCGGCCACTGCACTCCAGTCTGGGCGACAGAGTGAGACTCTGACTCAAAAAAAAAAAAAAAAAATATATATATATATATATACACACACACATATATATACACACACATATATATATATATACACACACATATATATACACATATATGTGTATATATATATGTATGTATATATATATATATGTATATATATACATATATATATATATATGTATATATATACATATATATATATATATATATATATATATTTACGGGGCCCGGGGTCAGTGGCTCAGCCTGTAATCCCAGCACTTTGGGAGGCCGAGGCGAGTGGATTGCCTGAGCCCGCGGGTTCGAGACCCGCCTGGGCAACTTGGCGAGACCTCATCTCTACAATAAATCAAAAATTAGCCGGGTGTGGTATAACGCGCCTGTAGTTCCAGCTACTTGAAAGGCTGAGGCGGAAGGATCGCCGGAGCCCAGCAGGTGAGGCTGCGGTGGCCGGGAGCAGCCACTGCACTCCAGTCTAGGTGACAGAGTGAGACTCCAACTCAAAAAAATTAAAAAAGAAAGATATATATATATATATTTACGGAAGGTGAAAGCTTGGTGAAGACCAGAGCTTTGGCTTCTTCCCTGCTCTACCCCCCGGCACCTAACCGTAATGCATGTGGTGTGACCCAACAAGTGAGAATTGAGCACATTAATGGCCATTCACAGCGCCAAGTCTCCAGGACTCAGGAGAGGAGGCCAGACCTGTGCTGAATGGGGGTCAGGTCCTTACGATGCAGCCAGCGGAGAAAGGTGTCCGTCTTGAGGACAGGCTGGGATCCCAGCGTGCGCATCAGGATGGGCTCACTGCCCAGGAAGTTGTTCATGGTGCCAGAATAGAGCATCCCATCTAGGGTGGGAAGAGGATGGAGAGAAGAAATCAGGTGGAGGCAGCATCCATATCCGTGATAGTTCTGCGCCTTCCAGAGGCGCCCCAAAGCCCAGCTTCCCCCTCACCACCCCCAATCCCACCCCTGCCACTGAGCACACTACTTAGGTCCCTCTCTCCACAGGAAATGGCCAACCCAGTAGCCTTCCGTGTTTTGGCACTTCTCCAGCCTTTATCTGGCTACTCCCTCACACACCCAGCCAAGCCGCCTGCCAAGTAGAATCACTCACTGATTCCAGAAGGTGACGGGTTTTCCACTTTCACATCTTGAGTCCTACTCATTTCTCCCTGGAACACCTTCCCTGCCCATCTGTCCTGGAACACCTTCCCTGCCCTATCTTTCAAGGTCCTGCTCAAAAGCCAAAAGCCACCTCCTCCGGAAGCCAGGGTGGGACATCTGTAACGGTTTGTGTGCAGGAGTGCACAGAGCCATGATTTCTTCTTGGCAACTCCTATAGTATGCAGCATAATGCCTAGCTCACCAGTGCGTATTTGTTGAAAATGACTGCATCTCAGGCCTCTTCTTTACCTAATACCCTTCCCAGACCTTCACGCCTCTGAGTTGCTCCAGATCCATCTCTCTCCACCACCTCTGTGGCAATTTCAATAGGAGCTGTTAGTTGGGGTGCCTAATTATCCCTCTGATCTTGTACTCTGCAGTGCCTGGACCCCTGCTCCTCTCTGTCCCCTGCCTCTTTTTTTTTTTTTTACTTTTTTTTTGAGTTGGAGTCTTCCTCTGTCATCCAGGCTGGAGGGCAGTGGCATGCTCATAGCTCACGGCCACCGCAACCTCGACCTCTTGGGCTCAGGCAATCCTTCCACTTCGCCTCAGCCTTCCAAGTAGCTGGAACTACAGACATGTGCCATCACACCCAGCTGATTTTTCTTGCTTTATTGTAGAGATGAGGCCTCACCCAGTTGCTCAGGCTGGTCTTGAACCTGTGGGCTCAGGCAATCCTCTCACCTCAGCCTCCCAAAGTGCTGGGATTATAGGCGTGAGCCACTGCGCCTGGCAATTTTTTTTTTTTTTAAAACGAGGTCTCACTATGTTGCCCAGGCTAGACTCAAACTCCCGGATTCAAGTAAGCCTCCCACTTCAGCCTCTGGAGTAACTGGGACTACAGTCACATACTGCTTGCCCAGCTTCCCCTGCCTTTTAGGCAACTGCAATATTCCATATTTCACAGCATGACTAGAGAAAGCAGATGTTGAGACAGACCAGGAAACTGGATACTCACCCACCAAGACAGCCGTGTGCTTGTGGGTGGGGTCAAAGGGGCTTTGGCCTTTCCCCTCTGTGACCTGGTCCTTGGAGATGGGCAACAGGTAGGAATCTTGAAGTTCCTAGAGGGAGGTAGATGCTGGGGGCCAGAACGCCAGGGTCTCACATCAGCAAATGAGGGTCACAAGGGAGAAAGGGAAAGAGCCTTAGAGGGATCTTGGTCTGGGGCCAGGACGCTCATGAGGGTTCTGAGCCTGGAAGCAAGAGTTTTCCAGAGCTCCTGAGGAAAGGCCAAGACAGGTGTGAGAAGAGACGCTGGAAGCCTGAGAGCTGCCACCAGGTAACTCACAATGAAGGTACAAGCCGGGCTGAAGGCGAAGGTGCCACAGGCGTAGAGGTGGGTGGCGTTGAAAGGGACCAGGACACGAATGAAGTTGAAACACTGCATCTGGGGGAGACACATGGAATTCAGGCCTCCAGGCCACTTGCCTCAAACTCCTGGGTCCCAGGGGATGCCCCCTCAATTCCTAGTGGGGGAAGAGCTGGGGCATGCTGGGACAGTCCCTGTACATCTTTTTTCTTTTTGGGGGTTGGAGTCTCACTCTGTTGCCCAGGCTGGAGTACAGTGGCAAGCTCACAACCACTGCAGCCTTGACCTGCTGGGCTCAGGTGATCCTACAGGCACACACCACCACACCTAGCTAATTTTTCGATTTATTGTAGAGATGAAGTCTCACCAACTTGCCCAGGCTGGTCTCGAACCCATGGGCTCAGGCAGTCCTCTCACCTCAGCCTCCCAAAGTGCTGGAATTATAGGTGTGAACCAGCGTGCCCAGCCTTCCCGGTACTTAATTATACAAAACAATCCAGGTGATCATCACTCAAACAAGTGCCCTCCACTGTTCTGCCCAACTGCCCAACCAAAGGTCATCCAGTGATGGTCTAGAGACAGGGCTCTCTACCCAGAGCCCCCACCCCCGCCTCCACTTACCTCACTGCTCTTCTTAATGGCACATTCACTCTTTTTGCTGTCACTGGCTGGCCAGGGTATCTGCAAGTGGGGAGTTGGGAGTGAGGAAGATGAAAAGAAATGAGGTCTTCCTCTCTAGCTGGGACCTGCCATCCCCTTCTCTGCTGTGGCGTGAAATCACCAGCAGGCATGGTGGCTAGTGACATGCCGATGGGCAGTAAAAATGTCAGTTTGTGACCACAGCTATTCCTCTGATAATACTGATATTCATCATACATAGCTCTATGACTGCACATTGCCTAAGAAACCAGACAGACCCAAGTCTAAATCTAGGCTCAGCCACTTCCTGACTGAGTGATCTTGATCAGTTTCATAGGCAGCTGGCAGACACCACTGGGTAGCATATGTGAAGTACCCAACGCGATGCATGGTATACACAGGAGCAGTTGTCAAACCACACATTTCCTGGAAAAATTGTTAATAATGTTGTTTCCTGGGTCACACCTTAGAGAATCTGCGTTTTTAACCAGCACCCCACATGCACAGGTGGCCAACAGCCCACACAGTGAGAAACACAAAACGTAGAGGTGATCAGTTAAGCTAACCCCCTCTCCGCATCCTTCCTGCTCCCTCTTCCTCTCATCGCCCCTATATGTAGGGTGGCTGTAACACAGAAGCCAGCCTCAGTGATCTCTTCTAGTGGGTGGATGGCAAATTATTGATATAATTTGAGTCAATGTTTATCTCATGTGTCAATGATTTCCATACCCGCCGTTTTTGCAATTAATATTATTCAGCCAGTATTGGTGATACCAAGAATTACTGATTATAGTTAACAGCAATCAGGCGGTAATTTGCCCACAGCAGCCTAGGCATAGGACAGCTGCTAGCCCCCTCCTCATGCCCAGTCCATGCCCTTTCTCCCCGGCCTCCTCACCATGTTCTTCAGCCTTGGGCCACCTGGATCCCGGATATTCAAGGCCAGAATGGCCTCGCGAGCCCCCACGTAGAGAGTGTTCCCATCACCACTCAGCAGCAGAGTGTCAAAATCCTGGAGGCCCTTCTGGTGAAAGAAGCTAAGTGCCCTGCGTCCATCCCCTGTGGGAGGTGATGAGAAGAAGAGAATGATGAGGACTTAATGGGCAGGCAGCTGATTTCCTGAGATCAAAGTGGGGGAAGAGAAGGGTTGGCAGAGTGTGCTCCCCTGGCCTTGGCCTTGGCAGCCAGACTCACTCTTCTCCCAGCAGTTCCCTGCTTCTGGCAGCCACAGGAACTTTTTTTTTTTCTTTTGAGTTGGATTCTCACTCTGTCGCCCAGGCTCGAGTGCAGTGGCACGCTCACAGCCACCCCAGCGTCGATCTGCTGGGCTCCAGCGACCCTTCCGCCTCAGCCTTCCAAGTAGCTGGAACTACAGGTGCGCGCTACCACGCCTGGATAATTTTTGGTTTATTGTAGAGACGAGGTCTCACCAAGTTGCCTGGGCTGGTCTCAAACCCAAGGGCTCAGGCAATCCACTCGCCTCGGCCTCCCAAAGTGCTGGGATTACAGGCTGAGCCACTGAGCCCAGTCAGGAACTTGGTGTGTTGAGTCCAGAGCAGAGAGGAGAGGCAGCCAGGGACAGGGTCATGCCAGCCTGGGCTAGGGAAAAATGGCCTGCACCCATGACAAAGGGATAGGAAATAGGCACAATGGGTGTTCGTTCATGTGGTGGAAGAAGACACCTCGATCCCCACTGGAAGGGGAGCAGCTGACAGACAGACAGGAAGGTGTTGGCAGCCACAAGCGGGAAAGCTAGACGCGCCGGGACTGTGTCAGAGGGTCCCTCTCGCCACCCACCACCACCCCTGCTTCCTTCCCCTTCTGTTACAGGAAATTTCTACCACTAGAATCATCATAAACAGAAAGGAAACATTTTTCTTAGAAGCTCCTTGTGGGCGTGCCTGCATGTCACCTGGACGGGGGAGGAAAGCCTGTTGCAAGAGGCTCACCTGGGCCCTCTCCTTGACCTTGGTGTGGTAGTAGTGGCGAGGGGTGTTCCTGTCCCACTGGCACATCAGCCAGGGGAAAGGAGCTCCCAAGTCCTCTCTTGCTAGTACATTTGCGCTGCCACACTAGTTAGAAGGCTGACTAGCTAATTAGTACCTTGCAGGCTCAAAGAATCTTAGGACTAAGAGGAGGGGTTGGGAACAAGGTGTGGCAAGCTGCTGGAAGGGCCAGCCTCAGAGAGGAGTGTCTCCAGGAGGCCAGGACCCCCAGAGCTGAAGAAATCCCTCAGTTCCTAATCACCCTGTAGTGTGATGGTCTGATTGTCCATCTGCTTCCCCAGTGACACTGTGAACACCTAGAGGGCAGGGGCTGAATCCTGTTCATATTTGTATTCCCAGCTTCCAACACAGAGGAGGCCTCTCCATCAATGGGCGACACACATTTCCTGTAGCAGATTGCCCCAGCAAGATGCTAAAAACAGGCTGTGTGCAGTGGCTGACCCTTGTAATTCCAGCACTGTGGGAGGCCAAGGTGGGCAGATTGCTTGAGCCCAGGAGTTTGAGACTAGCCTGGGCAACATGGCAAGACCTCGTCTCTACAATAAATCAAAAAATTAGCTGGATATGGTGGCACATTCCTGCAGTCCCAGCTACTGGGAGGCTGAGGCAAAAGAATCACCTGAGCCCAAGAGGTCAAAGCTGCAGTGAGCCATATCATGCCTCTGCACTCCAGCCTGGATGACAGAGTGAGACCCCAACTCAAAAAAAAATAAAAAAAGAAAGAAAGATGTTAAAGAGACAGCCACATGCAAGAACCCACACCCCTAATAACTCCTCCAGGGTCCATGTCCTTCCCCAAATCTCCCAGGAGGAGACAGAGTCAGCAGCCCCCACAGCCTCAGTAAGAAACCAGCCAAGGCCGGATGCGGTGGCTCAAGCCTGTAATCCCAGCACTTTGGGAGGGCGAGGTGAGAGGCTTGCAAAAAACCAAAACAGCCGGGCTCAGTGGCTCAGCCTGTAATCCCACACCTTGGGAGGCTGAGGTGAGTGAATTGCCTGAGCCTGTGGGTTCGAGACCCACCTGGGCAACTTGGTGAGACCTCACCTCTACAATAAATCAAAAAATTAGCCGGGCATGGTAGTGCGCGCCTGTAGTTCCAGCTACTTGGAAGGCTGAGGTGGAAGGATCGCCGGAGCCCAGCAGGTAGAGGCTGCGGTGGCTGGGAGCGGCCACTGCACTCCAGTCTGGGTGACAGAGTGACACTCCAACTCAAAAAAATAAAAAAATAAAAAAAATTAAAAATAAAAATAAAAAATAAACCAAAACAAAAACCAGTCAAGCTGTGCTCCCTCTTAGTGGGTTCCACAGCCCATATTCCACTGGTTGTCCCTAGTACTGGACATGATGTGGTCCAGCATGATCTCTGTGGTTGACTGGGCCTGGCGTGTCCTGGGTCACTAGGTCCACAGATAGTCTTCTAGCATGGGCCTTGACTTTGGGACTCTAGGCGTTTGGAGGAAGTTAGGGGTTTGATGTGCCCAGCTTGGTGATAGTGACATTTTTTTTTTGAGTCGGAGTCTCACTTTGTCACCCAGGCTGGAGTGCAGTGGCACATTCACGGCCACCGCAGCCTCGACCTGCTGGACTCAGGTGACCCTTCCACCTCAGTCTTTCAAGTAGCTGGAACTACAGGCACACGCCACCATGCCCGGCTGATTTTTTTATTTATTGTAGAGATGAGGTCTCGCTAAGTTGCCCAGACTGGTCTTGAACATGCGGACTCAGGCAATCCTCTCACTTTGGCCTCCCAATGTGCTGGGATGATAGGCTGAGCCACTGTGCCTGGCCGACAGTGATATTTAAGGAAAGAAAGAAAAATCACCAACTTTGGAGAACTAGAAGGGGCAAGGAGCAGTGTCCTCGGCCCCTGGCCCCAGCTCCGTCTTCCATTTCTTCAGTCTGTACCTCAAGTGGGTTTCCTCTCGGTTTCCGTTTCTATTTCTGGCCTCCCTCTTTCCCCACGGCCCTCTGCTTCTCGCTGGCATGTGTCCCCGTGTCTCTGTTTCTCTGTGTCCATTTCCCTCCCACCCCTGTTCCCTCTCTCTCCTTCCACCCCCTCCAGCTCTCTGTTGCCATCCCCGCACTTCCTGGCCAGCAGACACTTACCTGCAGAGTATGTGACCCTGGGCATGGGCTCCTGCCCACCTCCCTCCGCAGTCGTTGTCGGCGGCAGCAGCTGGAGCAGTTGGAAGAGGAACAGGCCCAGGAGGCTCCAAGGGTCCAGGCCCAGGGCTGGGAGGGCCATGCTCAGCCAAAGGCTGTCACAACACCGCTCTGGGGGAAAAGGCACCCGGGCACTTTCTGGGTGAGCAGTCCTTACCACATCCCCCCTGGGGACCAATCACAGAGCCCTGGGCAGCAGAAGTGTGGGGGGGGAGATGCTGGGGAGGGGACGGTTCCCTATCTGAAGTGCCCTCAGAGAGACTCACTTCCATCCTCCTCCCAGGCCTCGCCCGTTGCCTCACTTTCCCCTCATGCTGGGGTCCAGAAGGTCCGTGTCTGCCTCTTCTCTCTCACCGGCAGATCAGCTCTGCCTCTTCTCACCCTACCCCAGGGAAATCCCTCGTGTCTTTCCTCCTTTGCCTTCCCTCTTCCCAACAGTCCACAGCCCAAATTGCCTGGTCCTGGGCAGAGGACTTTCGGGGCAGCAGTTTCCTGTACGCAAAATATCAACTCCTCGGACCTTACTTCACCACGTTCAGGCCTGTTGACTCCTTGAGCCTCATGGCCTGACCCCCACAGGCAGGCCCGGAGGGAGTCAGTCAGTCTCCCTGTCTCTGCAGCCCCTGCTCCCTCCCAGTCTCTTGCCTCAGCTGTCTGCCTCCCTAGGCCTCTACGTAATCTTCCCCTAAGACCACCAACCTCAAACCACCCCTCTCACCTCACATACCCTTGAACCAGAGAGCGGCGGTGCCATCCAAGAGAAAGAGAAGGGGGGGTGGTCCCTGGCCCCAGAGGCAGGGGACAGAAGGCTCAGCCTGGCTGAAACGGGAGCACGGCCCTCCAGGTGCCCATCGTGCCAAAGCCAGCACTGGAAGCTCTGGGCGAGGGAAACCAGAATTTCCACCTCTCGAGTTGTGACAGATCCCGGCTTAGGCGGAAGTCGGTGGATTGGGAGGGAATATAAAGAGGCTCACCTACCTCTCGGGAGACACACCTCTCTTTTCTCCCGCTCTTGCCCCAGTCCGTCCAGAAAGCTTGGAAGGCCCTTCTAGGTCATTTCAGCAATTCCCCTGCCTCTGTCACGTCGCATCCAGTCCAACCAGCCTAGCAGTGGTTTCTCCTCTTGCTCAAGATTTCCCAGAGAGGGGACATGACACCATCTTTCATATTCCTCTTTTCACTTACCCACAAGGTGGGAATCTCTCCACTTCTACCTACTGGGAAGTCCCTGCAGTGGTCTAACCTTCAAACCTCCCACTCTCAGTTGGGTCATAATCTTCAAAAAACAAAACAATTGTGTTAGGCTCTTATCCATGATTTTTCTGAGGAAGTCCCTCCTATAGTCTAATCTCCATCATTCTCAGGGTGGCATCAGGCCAGTAGGAAGCCCAGAAAATTTCCCATCTGAGCTCATGCTTCAT
The DNA here is from genome assembly GCA_027257055.1 of Cephalopachus bancanus. Classification (NCBI taxonomy): domain Eukaryota; kingdom Metazoa; phylum Chordata; class Mammalia; order Primates; family Tarsiidae; genus Cephalopachus; species Cephalopachus bancanus. The sequence goes on from JAPVLO010000633.1 coordinate 1,127,156, forward strand.
GAACACACTTGTGAGGTACCCAACCCCCTATGGTGGCTGCTCACTCCTCTCCAAAGCCTCTGGGGGAGACTCATAACACAGTTAACGAGGCATCCAGCGCCAAGAACTCCGTGGCCTATAAAGTGGGTAGGTTCCTGCCCCCTCAGTTGGGTCAGCTGACTCAGGTTAAAGAGCACCGACATCCCAGGGCTACCAGCTCTAATAAATAACCCACCTCCATCTTAAAAGCACATTGCTCACCAGCAGGAAGTCCTTCTGGTAGTGGACTTTCCGTCCCACCTGCTGCAGTACCAGCGAACGCAGGCGATGCCACAGCCCGGGCTACACCTTAGAATTTTGTGTCTGGGCTCCTCAGCCTTCTCTGTCTCGCTCAGTTTCCCCAGGGGTTGGTTTCAGATGTACCCCTTCTGGCAATTGTCTCTGTCAGAACTTGCATAAGGCTCCCCCAGACTCTCCCAGAGGCTGGGTGCCAGGTCTCTTTCAGGTTCTTAGAATCAAGAATTCCCATTTACCCAGACCCTACCTTCTGTGTTTCCCCAACCTCCAGCTCAGATTTGGGAAGCCACTCTGCCCCTGGGCCTCTCTGCTTAGACAGATTGGCTTATCTGGGTCACTGGGAGGAGTTCTGATAGGGAGAAGTGGGGGGAGTTCCAGTTCTCTCTCCCAGCCCATTGCCCGATTCTTGCCTCTCTGGAAGTGGTAGACGCAGTGTCCCGCCCCCAGTTCCTCCTCCAGACATCCAGAATTCTCCCAGCCCCAGCTCTCCTCTTCCCCAGCCCCTCCAGCCAATACAAATGGTTTACACTATCAGGCTTTAGTCCTCCCACTCATCTTAGTGGGTAGGTACCACCATAATCCCATTTTACAGAGGAAGGTTACACAGCTGGAAGCCAAGTTGCATTCAGATTTGCCTCATTTAGAAGGAAATCTCAAACCAGCTACGGTGGCTCATGCCTGCAATCCTAAGCACTTTGGGAGGCCAAGGCCGAAGGATTGCTTGAGCCCAAGAGTTCGAGGCTGTGGCAAGCCATGATTGTGCCATTGCACTCCAGCCTGGGCAAGAAGAGTGAGACCCTGACTCAAAAGAAAAAAAAAGAAGGCAAATCGCTTAGCTACACGGACTCTACAGAGTCTTGCTCCCTCAGCCCTGCCTCCTGCTCCAGTCTAAGAAACTCAATTCCTCCGAGCCTCTTGGATGGAGAAGGCGGGGGGGGGGTAGATCAGGCTCTGTTTCTCCCAGCTAAGAAACAGTATCTCTGAGGGGGATTCCTGACTTCAGGGAACAGGAAGCTCCCTGAAGAAAGGCCATCAGTGTCACCCCTGCTTCTGCTCCCCCGGCAGTGCGCCCCTCGCATCTCAGCCTCAAGTTAGAGCCAAAGCCTCACCACTGTCTTCCTACTGCAGCTGGCAGAGCCCACAGCCAGGACCGGCTGCACCGTGCTGACCCGTGCAGTCACACAGGGCGCTGTGCTCACAGGAGCCCACGTTGGCTTAATGCTCTGCTGTTGCCTTCTTGAAAGTCTTCGTGATTCTTAAACAAGGGGCCCTGCATTTTCATTTTGCGCTGGACCCCACAAATTATGGAGCAGGTCCTGCCCACAATGTCAAGGATGCTCAGAGCTGACAGAGTCCCACCCCCTTCCTCACTGTACGAATGAAGAAACTGAGGCCAGGGAGGGAAGTACCTTGCCCAGGGGTAGAGTCGGGCAGCAGGTCAGGAGGGGAGGCAGTGGACAGCAGTCAGATGTGCAGGAACCAGTCCGGATGGGCCATGTCATCTTCATAGCCTCAATCTGGGGGCTCCCCCAGCCCATTCCCCCACAAGCTCTGGATCCTAGCCTGGGGATGCCCGTGGCAACAATGCTGGGTTCCGCCTCTTCCCCTGCGGCTCTTCTCAGGATTCCTTCCCCATAGCCCCTGACCACATGACCCAGTAGCCCTTTACTGCCAGGTATCGTTGCCCGGAGTGGAGGTCTAGGTGTCTGGGTGGAGGTGGGAGAGGAGACGGAGCGCTTGCTTCCCAGCCCACCCTGTGCCACCTCCGGGCATCAGCTAACCCCAGGGCGCAGCCTCCTCCGAGCCCCTGCAGAGCACGGATGCCTCACTGAGTGAGCCAGGATAGAAGCCGCTCCACTTCACCAGTGACCTGGCAGGTCCAGCGTCCCCCGCCTCCTCCCTCAAAAAAGCACATCCCCAGCAGCACCTGCCCCCTAACTCCCCTTCCTCAGCCCACCTGCCCACCCCTCGGCTGCCCTTCCTTATGATCACAAGCGAGTCATGTCAACTTGTGTACGTGTTGAACGCCTGCCGTGTGTAGGCACTGGGGATGTCCCCAAGCCTCTGAGCCCCGGGCGTCCCTCCACCTCTTCTCACCCCCACTGTCTCCCGCCTACTTGTCACCACCCAGTTCCATCTCTAACCCCTTACCCAGGGCCTCCTAGGTTCCCTCCTCCAGTTGGACTTGCCTGGAAGGCTGTGCTGAGCACACAGTGGCTCGACCCCTGGGTCTGCCCCCTCCTCAGGGCAGAGCCAGCCCCAGACAAAGGCCCGCCCCCTCCTTTAGAACTGTCTGCCAGTCCTCCCGCTCCCTACCTGGAGCTCGGGAATCCCGCTGCGTTTTCCTCCCCCTGGAATGCCAGGCGCTCGGTCTCCCAGCTCCTCGTCCCTGCCACACCCCCACCCCCATCCTCAACCCCATCCTGCCTCACTGGTCCTCAGTCACCATGGCGACCGCAACTCTGAGTGGGAGGGACTAGCATCTCCCCATATTCTTCCTCCTCCTACCCGAGTCCTACTGCGCCCCACCTTCTGTAGCTCCTGGATTCACATGTGTGGAAGAGGAGGGGCTCCGGATGTTGGAGGAGGCGGAGGGGGACCACTGGCCCCTGGGGCCCTGCTCAGCTCCCTTGCCCACCTTCAGGCAGGCACTGCCGTGTAGCTGTCCCCAGCTGGGTTCAGGGGGTCAGCTGGGGCCAATCTCCTTTATGGTTTCTTGGGTCTCCTCTTCCCTGGGGATTGTGTGTATGGGGGGGAGACACACCTGGATGCCAGCATGGCCCCAGGCAAATTGAGTTTGCGGCAAATATGCAAACGAACACACAAATATCTATGCAAATAAGCCCAAGGGTCAGGGTCTCTGTCAAACAGTCCGAGAGTCTCTCTTCTATTAATACTCTCCTGACTTCCGAGGGTGAGGTGTTGCTGCCGGGTTCAGGTTCGGCCTTTTCTTCCTAAGCCTTACAATAAAGGCGATTCCTCCAGAAGCCTTCTTGGCTAACACCTCCTGAGACCTATTAGGAGGGAGAGGTTTGTGCTGAAGGAGGAAAGGTGGAGGGCAGACTTCAGAAAGGACTTTCCAAAGGTCTAGACAAGGTGAGGGTAGAAACAGAGAAGACCGAGTCGGATTCTTTCCCATCTGGGAAGCAGAGGCAGGTCCAGGGTGTGAGCAGATACTGGGTGCTGGACCTGTGCCCTCTCCAGACCCTGATCTTAAGCAACCCTATTACCAGAGCCCCCTTTGTCCCAGCTGGGCCATGACTTCTTCACCGGTAAATGAGGAGGTGAAAAAGCCCCTTCCAGGGTGGCTTCTCTCAACTCACAGGTGGCCCAAAAAAGGCACCATGAGGCTGGGACCAACAGCCCTGGGTCCCAGGCTTGGTTTCCTGTAACTTGCTGTGGTGGTCCTGGACAGGACACCTGCCCTCTCTGACCTAAAATAGGTAAAAATCAGGATTTTTCAGTCTACCTGGGAGCAGCTTGGTTCCTCTCCAGACTTAATTGTATTTTTAAGAAGGAGGAAGTGAGTGTGCTGGTGTCAGCCCCAGCTAGAGGATTTCGCAGACCAAGATTGTTCCCTTTTTACTCCGGGTTAAGCATTTCCTTTGGGGTGGGGCAAGGAGGGCATGGCTTGGGCTGAAAGCAGAAGTGGACCCTGAGCAGAGCTGCTGTCCCCTACTGCTTCCTGACACGCCATCCTTGCCGCCCCTCCACATCGGGGCCTTGAGGACTCAGAGAGTGCCTGTCAGTTCAGGCATGTCTCCATCAGGGCTGGGACACATGGTTGCAGGGGAATAAATCACTTGGGAGTAAGATGGCAGGGACCAGAGAAAACTGAACTATCACCGTAACAGGAAGGAAGAAGGGTGACCTCAGAAAGACCTCACGCCCCCTTGGATGTCCTTGGATCTTTGCTCGTTTCTAGCCTCCCCTGGCCTTCGCATATGGAAGTCAAAACTTCCAGAAAGGAGCTAAGTTGTCCTGAAGAGAGCAGGGCCTTAGTCAGGGGTGGCCATGGCCACAGTTAGAGCCTTGCTGGAGTGAGTGGACACCCAGCCCTCCTGTGTCCGGGTCTCTGGGGGAGAAGGAGCAAGAGCTTTGCAGAAGCCTAATCCCCACTTCTCCTGCCATGGCACATGCAATTCTATTTCCTCTGCTTGTCTAGCCTCAATTTCCCCACCTGTGGGAAGAGGGGGTGTGGGGCCCTGTCTTTGGTTGCAGGAGGAGCAGCGAGTCAGATAGAGTTTAGTAAATGAGGGACTTCGAGAAAATGAAGTGGAGGAATGGAGGGCAAGGAAACCCAGGTGTCCTACTCCCTAGAATCTGCCCTGGAGATCCCTGGAGCCACCCTTCCCCAGGCTGAGGCAGTGGGCCACCCCCTACGTTGTCCATCGAAACGGGCGCACTGACACTCGGTGTCTGTAGTCCCAGGATTCCGGCACCCCGCCCCTCCATCCCACCCCAGGGACCATGATCCATGATCCCCCTTCCCCACCACTTGCAAGCCTTACCCCCAGCCCAGCAGTGGAGACCCTAACCCAGGCGTCCAGGACTTCAAGCAGAGTCTGTTCTGGACAGGGGGTGGAGCAGGGGCAGGCATGGCAGGGAGGGAGTGGGGGCCCGGCCAGCCCCCTCCAGTGCCCCAGTTCCCAGGCAGCTCTTAAAGGGACCAGGAAGAATTAGCCAGGGGCAGCTTAAGGGGGTGAGTGTAGCGGAAAGTAGGTGGTGAGGAGGGGATTGGACTCGCCAGGACCAGGGGAGCCAGCGTGGGGGCTGACACCTCCTTGCTCCCCCGGAAGCCCCCGGCTCCTCTGCTGAGCAGTTCCTGCAACCTTCAAGACCCCCACGCTGGCCACCCAGCTTCTGACCACCTCCTCAGATCCTGGCCCCTATTCCTCTTGGGCCCCTGCCCACTTCCTCCCCTCCCCCACATTCGTGCCACCTCAGTCTCCGGTGAGAGCTGCCAGCTGGCACTGGCTGGTACTAGGCACGGAGAGCCGGCCCCAAGAAGTGTGAGGGCCTGAGGCCCGGCCCCAGAGGGGGAGGGAGGCCAGCACCTCCACGTCAATCTGGGGGTGGGGCAGTAGGCACCTTCCCCTCCGAATTGCCCCCCAAGTCTTGTTTCCTCTGCTTCTCTGGGGTAGGACACGGGGCACCGAGGCTCTGGGGAGGCTGCAACCCAGCTCATCCCTCCCTCTCCTACTTCCTGATGGGCTGCTAGGGTTGTGACATGGAAAGGGAAAATGACTTACTGCCGTGGGAGGGCCCGTAGCAGCAGAAAGAAACACACAGGGGGAGAGGGACAGGTCAATGGAAACAAAGACAGCAGACAGACAGGCAGATGGCAGGAAACTTCAAGTCTCCCATCACTCCTCTGCTCAGAATCCTCCCTGACCTCCCAGTGCCCATGGAATTAGCTTCAGACTCTCTGGCCAATATTGTAGGCCCACCCAGCCTTCCAGGGTGGGAAGGTTCTACCCCATCAGCCTAGACTCTCCCTTGCTCCAAGTTTCTGATTCTATTCATAATATATCTTCCACCTGGAATGATATTTCTTTTCTTTTTTCTTGTTTTGAGTCAGGGTCTTGTGCGGTAGCAGAATCAAGGCTCACCACAGCTTCGATCTTCTGGACTCAGGCGATCTCCTGCCTTAGCCTCCTGAGTGGCTGAGACTACAGACATGCGCCACCATGCCCAGCTAATTTTTTTACTTTTTTGTAGAGATGAGGTCTCGCTACATTAGCCGGGCTGATGTCAAACTCCTGGGCTTGCAATCTTCCTGCCTCAGCCTCCCGAAGTCCTGGAATCACAGGTGTGAGCCACTGCGCTCAGTCTCTTCTCTTTTTTTTTTTCCCAAAGTCTTACTCAGTCACCCAGGTTGGAATGCAGTGGCATGCTCATAGCTACCCCAGCCTTGACCTGCTGGACTCAGATGATCCTTCTGCCTCAGCCTTCCAAGTAGCTGGAACCACAAGCGTGTGCCACCACACCCGGCTAATTTTTCTTTATTTATTGTAGAGATGAGGTCTCACCAAGTTGCCCAGGCTGGTATCAAACCCCTGGCCTCAGGCAATCCTCTTGCCTCGGCCCTCCAAAGTGCTGGGATTACAGACTTAAGCCACCGCACCCCGGCCTTCTCATTTTTATTTTTGGAGTTGGAGTCTCGCTCTGTCACCCAGGCTGGAGTGCAATGGCATGCTCACAGCCACCACAGCCCCAACCTGCTGGACTCAAGCAATCCTTCCGCCTCAGCCTTCCAAGTAGCTGGAACCAGAGGCTTGCGCCACCAAGCCTGGCTAATTTTTCTTTTTTTATTGTAGAGACAATGCCTCATCACTTTGCTCAAGCTGGTCTCACACCCCTGAGCTCAGGCAATCCTCTTACCTTCGCCTCCCAAAGTACTCAGATTACGGGAGTGAGCCACTGTGCCTGGCCTCCTTTTCTACTTGACAGAATTCCTTCTGTCCTTTCCCATCCCTAAGGAACCTCTTCCTCTGTCAAGCTTTCTAGGATCCTCCCACAGTATTCTGAGTTGTCACAGTGTCTTCTGAGAATCTGGAGTCCTGGCCTGGGATTTCGGGAAAACCTCTTCCCTCAATGGATCTGTCGCCTCACTGAAACCGGGGATAGTACCAACGTGCCAGCTAGTGGTGAAAGTGTAAATTGGTTCTTTTCTGGACGATGTTTTGGTTATAGGTCTCAGGTTCTGCACAAGTGCTCATATAGCTGAGCATGGTGGAGGCTAGAGGTGTGCACCTGTATTTTCGGGAGGCTGCCGGGGAGCTCAACACTGCAGTGGGCTATGATCATGCTTGTGGTTACTGCACTCCAGCCTGGGCAACATGGCAAAAACCTTGTCTCAAAAAAAATTGTCACACTGAGTGATTCCATTTCTTATTTATTTATTTTGAGTTGGAGTCTTACTCTGTCTCCCAGGCTGAAGTGCAGTAGCACGCTCACAGCCACCGCAGCCTCAACCTGCTGGGCTCAGGCAATCCTTGCACCTCAGCCTTCCCAGGAGCTGGAACTATAGGCATGCGCCACCACACCTGGCTAATTTTTTTGATTTATTGTAGAGACGAGGTCTCACCAAGTTGTCCGGGCTGGTCTGGAACCCGTGGGCTCAGGCAATTCTCTCATCTTGGCCTCCCAATGTGCTGGAATTACAGGCATGAGCCACCACGCCCAGCAAATGATTTCATTTCTGAGACTATGCATTTCCATTACATGGGTATAAAATGTGTAACCATCTGTAAAATGGGAATAATATCTCCTTTGCAAAGATGTTAAGAGATCTGATGATAATGTATGCAACACAACTAACATTCAAGAATAAATAAAAAGCCAGGCTCGGTGCCTCAGCCTGTAATCCTGCGCCTTGCAAGGCTGAGGTGAGTGGATTGCCTGAGCCCTCTGGTTCGAGACCCGCCTGGGCAACTTGGCAAGACCTCATCTCTACAATAAATAAAAAAATCAGCCAGGCATGGTAGCGCACGCCTGTAGTCCCAGCTACTTGGAAGGCTGAGGTGGAAGGATTGCTGTAACCCAGCAAGTTGAGGCTGCGGTGGCTGGGAGCATGCCACTGCACTCCAGTTGGGGCGACAGAGTGAGACTCCAACTCAAAAAAAAAAAAAAAGAAGCCGGGCTCGGTGGCTCAGCCTGTAATCCTGCACCTTTGGGAGGCTGAGGTGAGTGGATTGCCTGAGTCCACGGGTTCGAGACCCGCCTGGGCAACTTGGTGAGACCTCATCTCTACAATAAATCAAAAATTAGCCGGGCGTGGTAGCACGCGCCTGTAGTTCCGGCTACTCAGAAGGCTGAGGTGGAAGGATCGCTGGAGCCCAGCAAGTCGAGGCTGCGATGGCTGGGAGCGGCCACTGCACTCCAGTCTGGGCGACAGAGTGAGACTCCAACTCAAAAAAATATAAAAAATAAATAATAAAAAAAAGATATGTAGTCAGATATTACACAAGGTATTGGGGATTTGGCTTGAATAAGACAAACAAAAACACCTGCCCTCAGATGTGTGTGTTTTGGTGCATGATACAAATACATAAGAGAAATGTCTCCAATGGTGTTAAATGAACTAGAGTAGGGAGGTTGGATCTGAGGGATAAGACTTGGGATGGGGAGGATGTTGCTGGATTTTTTTGCTTGTTTTTGTTTTTGAGTCAGAGTCTCACTCTGTTGCCTGGACTGGAGTGCAGTGGCACGCTCATGGCCACCCCAGTGTCAACCTGCTGGGCTCCAGCGATCCTTCCACCTCAGCCTTCCAAGTAGCTGGGACCACAGGCGTGTGCCACCATGCCCGGCTAGCTTTTTTTTTTTTTTTTTAGTTGGAGTCTCACTCCTTCACCCAGGCTGGAGTGCAGTGGCAGGAACGTTCATGGCCACCACAGCCTTGATCTGCTGGGTTCCAGTGATCCTTTTGCCTCAGCCTTCCGAGTAGCTGAAACTACAGACACGCGCTACCATGCCCGATTATTTTTTATTTTATTGTAGAGATGAGGTCTTGTCAAGTTGCCCAGGCTGGTCTTGAACCCGTGGGCTCAGGCAGTCCTCTCACCTCAGTCTCCCAAAGTGCTGGGATTATAGGTATGAGCCACCGCACCTGGCTCATGCCTATGCAGGCGCACACTACCGTGCCTGTCTAATTTTTGTTTTATTGTAGAGACGAGGTCTTACCAAGTTGCCTGGGCTGGTCTTGAACCCATGGGATCAGGCAATTCACTGGCCTTGGCCTCACAGTGCTGGGATTACAGGCTAAGCCACTGAGCCTGGCCTAAAAACAGCATTTGGCGGGGGGGGAATGGGGTGATATTAGCCAAAGAGTACAGAGATTTAGTTAGGATGAGTAAGCTCTGGGTGGCAGCATGTACAGCATGGTGACTATAATAAATAATGGGACTGGGCTCGGTGGCTCAGCCTGTAATCCCGCACTTTGGGAGGCTGAGATGAGTGGATTGCCTGAGCCTGCAGGTTCGAGACACACCTGGGCAACTTGGCGAGACCTCATCTCTACAATAAATTAAAAAATTAGCAGGGCGTGGTAGTGCGCGCCTGTAGTTCCAGCTACTTGGAAGGCTGAGGCGGAAGGATCGCCGGAGCCCAGCAGGTCGAGGCTGCGATGGCCGGGAGCGGCCACTGCACTCCAGTCTGGGCGACAGAGTGAGACTCCAACTAAAAAAAAAAAAAAAGTAAATAAATAAATAAATAATGGTGTTTTGTAAGGCCAGGCATGGTGGCTCACGCCTATAACCCCAGCATTTTGGGAAGCTGAGGTGAGAGGATTGCCTGGGCCCAGAGGTACGAAACCAGCCTCAGCAACTTGGTGAGGCCTCATCTCTACAATAAATGAAAAAATTAGCCGGACGTGGTGGTGCATGCCGGTGGGTCCAGCTACTTGGAAGGCTGAGACAGAAGGATCACCTGAGCCCAGCAGGTCAAGGTTGCAGTGGCTGTGAGCATGCCATTCCTCTCTAGCCTGTGACAGATTGAGACCCCGACTGGAAAAAAAATTAAAAAAAGAAAGAAAAATACTAAAGAGACAGCCACGCCCAGGAGTCCCTGCCCCTACAACTCATCCAGGGTCCATATCCTTCCCCAAATCTCCCAGGGGGAGACAGAACCAGCAGCACCCTTAGCCTCAGTAAGAAACCAGCCAAGGCCAGGTGCGGTGGCTCCAGCCTATAATCCCAGCACTTTGGGAGGGTGAGGCGAGAGGATTGCCTGAGCTCAGGGATTTGAGACCAGTCTGGGCAACTTGGTGAGACCTAGTCTCTACAGTAAATCAAAAAAAAATTAGCTGGCCATGGTGGCACATGCCTGTAGTTCCAGCTACTTGGAAGGCTAAGACAGAAAGATCGCCTGAGCCCAGCAGGTTGAGGCTGCGGTGACTGTGAGCATGCCACTGCACTCCAGCCTGGGTGACAGAGTAAGTCTCCAACTCAAAAAAACAAACAAACAAAACAGCCGGGCTCCGTGGCTCAGCCTGTAATCCTGCCCTTTGGGATGCCGAGGTGAGTGGATTGCCTGAGTCCACGGGTTCGAGACCCGCCTGGGCAACTTGGCAAGCCCTCATCTCTACAATAAATCAAAAATTAGCTGGGCATGGTAGCGCGTGCCTGTAGTTCCAGCTACTTGGAAGGCTGAGGTGGAAGGATCGCCGGAGCCCAGCAGATTGAGGATGTGGTGGCCGTGAATGTGCCACTGCACTCCAGCCTGGGTGACAGAGTGACACTCTGACTCAAAAAATAAAGTCGCTGTCACCAAGCTGGGCACATCAAACCCCTAACTTCCTCCAAACCCGTAGAGCCCCAAAGTCAAGACCCAGGCTATCATGCTAGAAGACTGTGGATCTAGTGACCCAGGACATGGCAGGCCCAGGACAACCACAGAGATCACGCTGGACCATGCCACATACAGTACCGGGGACAGGCAGTGCCACTGATGATAGGCTGAGCCACTGTGCCCGGCTGACAGTGATATTTAAGGAAAGAAAGAAAAATCACCAACTTTGGAGAACTAGAAGGGGCGAGGAGCAGTGTCCTCGGCCCCCGGCCCCAGCTCCGTCCTCCATTTCTTCATTCTGTACCTCAAGTGGGTTTCCTCTCGATTTCCATTTCTTTTTTTTTCTTTTTTTTTGGAGTTGGAGTCTCACTCTGTCGCCCAGACTGGAGTGCAGTGGCCGCTCCTGGCCACCGCAGCCTCGAACTGCTGGGCTCCGGCGATCCTTCCACCTCAGCCTTCCAAGTAACTGGAACTACAGGCGCGTGCTACCACGCCCGGCTGATTTTTTGATTTATTGTAGAGATGAGGTCTCGCCTGCCCAGGCAGGTCTCGAACCCACGGGCTCAGGCAATCCACTCACCTCAGCCTCCCAAAGGCGCAGGATTACAGGCTGAGCCACCGAGCCCAGCTGGTTTCAATTTCTACTTCTGGCCTCCCTCTTTCCCCGGGGCCCTCTGCTTCTCGCTGGCTTGTGTCCTGTGTCTCTGTTTCTCTGTGTCCGTTTCCCTCCCACCCCTGTTCCCTCTCTCTCCTTCCACCCCCTCCAGCTCTCTGTTGCCATCCCCGCATTTCCTGGCCAGCAGACACTTACCTGCAGAGTATGTGACCCTGGGCATGGACTCCTGCCCACCTCCCTCCATGGTCATTGTCGGCGGCAGCAGCTGGAGCAGTTGGAAGAGGAACAGGCCCCGGAGGCTCCCAGGGTCCAGGCCCGGGCTGAGAGGGCCATGCTCAGCCAAAGGCTGTCACAATTATACTCTAATAAAACTGGGAGGGAAGACTGCTTATATAATAAGCATCCTTTATAAAATATTTGCAAAACATGTGACTGAATCACTGTAGCCAGATAAAATCAAGAGAGAGAAAGTTTTTTCCTCCTTTTTTTTTGAGTCAGAGTCTCACTCTGTTGTCCAGGCTGGAGCGCAGTAGCTCACTCATGGCCACCGCAGCCTCCACCTGCTGGGCTCAGGTGATCCTTCTGTCTCAGTCTTCCAAGTAGCTGGAACCACAGGCATGCGTCCTCACACCTGGCTAATTTTTTATTTACTGTAAAGATGAGGTCTTGCCATGTTGTTCAGGCTGGTCTCGAACCCCTGAGCTCAGGCAATCCTTTCATCTGCACCTCCCAAAGTTCTGGAATTATAGGTATGAGTCACTACGCCCGGCTCAGGACATTCTCTTGCCTCAGTCTTCCAAGTAACTGGAGCCACAGATGCCTCAGTCTTCCGAGTAACTGGAGCCACCACCACATTTGGCTAATTTTTTGAGTTGTTAGAGATGAGGTCTCGCCAAGTTGCCCAGGCTGGTCCCGAACCCCTGGGCTCAGGCAATCCTCTTGCCTCTGCCTCCCAAAGTGCCAGGATTACAGGCCTGAGCCATCGTGTCCAACCCAGCTTCTCTCTTAATCTTTTATTATTATTATTATTATTTTATGTTATTTATTTATTTATTTATTTTTTGAGTTGGAGTCTCACTCTGTTGCCCAGACTGGAGTGCAGTGGCCGCTCCCGGCCACTGCAACCTTGACCTGCTGGGCTTCGGCGATCCTTCCGCCTCAACCTTGCAAGTAGCTGGAACTACAGGCACGCGCTACCATGCCGGGCTGATTTTTTGATTTTATTGTAGAGATGAGGTCTCACCAAGTTGCCCAGGTGGGTCACGAACCCGCGGGCTCAGGCAATCCGCTCACCTCAGCCTCCCAAAGCACGGGATTACAGGCTGAGCCACCGAGCCCGGCTTGTACCACACTTTATTTATCCAGTCCAGTTTCGATGGGCAACACGGTTCCCTGTTTTTGCTATTGTGAATAGTGCTGCAATAAACATGCATGTGGGCAGGGCACAATGGCTCAAGCCTGTAACCCCAGCACTTCAGGAAGCAGAGGCCAGAGGATTGCCTGAGTCCAGGGATTCGAGACCAGCCTGGGCAACTTGGTGAGACTTCATCTCACAATAAATCAAAAAATTAACTGGGCATGGTGGCGCTCATCTGTGTTTCGTGTTTCCATCTACTTGGAAGGCTGAGGCGGAAGGATCGCCGGAGCCCAGCAGGTCGAGGCTGCGGTGGCCGGGAGTGGCCACTGCACTACAGTCTGGGCGACAGAGTGAGACTCCAACTCAAAAAAAAAAAAAAGGAGGCTGGGTGTGGTGATTCACCCTATAATCGCAGCACTTTGGGAGGCTAAGGCAAGCCCATGGGCTCGAGACAAGCCTGGGCAACTTGGTAAGACCTCATCTCTATAATAAATCAAGAAATATTAGCTGGGCATGGTAGTGTGCGCCTGTAGTTCCAGCTACCTGGAATGCTGAGGCAGAAGGATTGCCTGAGCCCAGCAGTTGAAGGCTGCGGTAGCTGTGAATGTGCCACTGCACCCCAGTCTGGGAAACAGATTGAGAATCCAACTCAAAAAAAAAAAAAAAAAAGATAAAAGAAAGATCCAGTTTCTCTGGCAAACAGTTTGGCAGTTTTGTTATTGTTGTTGTTGTTTCTTTCGAGTTGGGATCTCACTCTGTCACCCAGACTGGAGTGCAGTGGCACGATCACGGCTAATTGCATCCTCGGCCTCCTAGGTTCAGGCGATCTTCGGCCTCAGCCTCCTGCATAGCTGGGACCACCGGTATGCACCACTACGCCTGGTTATTTTATTTTATTTTTTATTTTTTTAGAAAGTAGGATTTATTGAGAGGACAGAAAAGCTTGCACTGTGGGAGGGGACCTGAGGGGGTTGCCCTATTTTATTTTTTGTAGAGATGAGATCTCTCTATGTTGTCCAGGCAGGTCTTAAACTCCTGGGCTCAAGCATTCCTCCTGCCTTGGCATTCTAAAGTGCTGGGGCTGGGCTCGGTGGCTCAGCCTGTAATCCCAGCACTTTGAGAGGCCGAGGTGAGTGGATTGCCTGAGCCCGCGGGTTCGAGACCCACCTGGGCAACTTGGCGAGACCTCATCTCTACAATAAATAAAAAATCAGCCAGGCGTGGTAGCGTGCGCCTGTAGTTCCAGCTACTTGGAAGGCTGAGGCGGAAGGATAGTCGGAGCCCAGCAGGTCGAGGCTGCGGTGGCTGGGAGCAGCCACTGCACTCCAGTCTGGGCGACCGAGTGAGACTCCAACTCAAAAAAAATAAATAAATCAATCAAAAAAATAAAAATAAAAAATAAAGTGCTGGGATTACAGGCATGAGCCACCATGCCTGGCTCTGGTAGTATTATCAACAGCCTTTATAATGTGTATACCTTTGACTTAGCTGTTCCTTTTCTTGGAGTTTATTTCATGGAAGTAGCCAGAGATATGTGCAAAGATTTATATTACAGGAAGCACTACTTAATTTTTTTTTTTTTTGAGTCAGAGTCTCACTCTGTTGCCCAGGCTTAGGTGCAGTGGCACACTCATGGTCACCCCAGCGTTGACTCACTTGGTTCCAGCAATCCTTCCTCCTCAGCCTTCCAAGTAGCTGAAACTACAGGCACGCACCACCATGCCTGGCTAAGGAAACACTACTTATAACAGCATAAAATTGTCTGTGTTTAAATATGTATTTGAAAATTGAAAAAAATAAATATAAAATGTTGAAAAGGCTGAGTGTGGTGGCTCAAGCCTGTAATTCCAGTTCTTTGGGAGGCCAAGGCAAGAGGATTGCCTAAGTTCAGGGGTTCGAGACCAGCCCAGGCAACTTGGCTGGACCTCTTCTTTACAATAAATCAAAAAATTAGCCAGGTGTGGTAGTGCATGCCTATAGTTCTGGTTACTTAGAAGGCTGAGGCGGAAGGATCACCGGAGCCCAACAGGCTGATGCTGGAGTGGCTGTAGGTGTGCCACTCACTCCAGCCTGGGTGACAGAGCGAGACTCCGAATCAAAAGAAATTTAAAAATTTTTTTAATGTTAAAAGGTCTCCTATCATTATGTTAATAGTGGTTATTAGCTGAGCTCGGTGGCTCAGCTGTAATCCTGTGCCTTTGGGAGGCTGAGGTGAGTGAATTGCCTGAGCCCGCGGGTTCAAGACCCGCCTGGGCAGGCGAGACCTCATCTCTACAATAAATCAAAAAATCAGCTGGGCGTGGTAGTGTGTACCTGTAATTCCGGCTACTTGGAAGGCTGAGGCAGAAGGATCGCCGGAGCCCAGCAAGTCGAGGCTGCGGTGGCCAGGAGCGGCCACTGCACTCCAGTCTGGGTGACAGTGAGACTCCAACTCAAAAAAAAAAAAAAGTGATTTCAGTTTTTTTTCCTCCTTTTCCATCCTCTCTATAATGGCAAAATATTACATTAACAGATAGAAGAAGAACCAGTGTTATTTATTTATTTATTTATTTATTTTGAGTTGGAGTCTCACTCTGTCGCCCAGACTGGAGTGCAGTGGCCCCTCCCGACCACCGCAGCCCCAACCTGCTGGGCTCCGGCGATCCTTCCGCCTCAGCCTTCCGAATAGCCAGAATTACAGGCATGCGCTACCACGCTCGGCTGATTTTTTTTTTTTTATTATTGTAGAGATGAGGTCTCACCAAGTTGCTCAGGCAGGTCTCGAACCCGCAGCCTCAGGCAATCCACTCACCTCAGCCTCCCAAAGGCACGGGATTATAGGCTGAGCCACCAAGCCCGGCCAGTGTTATTTTATTTATCCATATTTATAGACAGGGTCTCACTATGTTGTACAGGCTGGTCTCAAACTCCTGGCTTCAAGCAATCCTCAGCCTCCCAAAGTGTTGGGATTGTAGGCGTGAACCACTACGCCAAGCCGTCAGTGTTATTTTAAGATAGTTTTTGTTTTGTTTTGTTTGAGTTGGAGTCTTACTCTGTCACCCAGGCTGAATCGCAGTGACATGCTCACGGCCACCCCAGCGTTGAGTCGACCTGCTGGGCTCCAGCGATCCTTTTGCCTCAGTTCTAAGTAACTGGAACTACATGTGTGCACTACCACACCTGGCTAATTTTTTATTTATTGTAGAGATGAGGTCTCGCCAAGTTGCCCCAGCTGGTCTCGAACTTGTGAGCTCAGGCAATCCACTTGCTTCAGCCTTTCAAAGGGCTGAGATTACAGGCTTGAGCCACACTGTGCCCAGCCTTTTTTTTTTTTTTGAGTTGTCTCACTCTGTCACCCAGGTTGGAGTGCAGCGGCACACTCACGGCCACCCCAGAGTTGACCTGCTGGGCTCCTGTAATCCTTCCGCCTCAGCCTTCCAAGTAGCTGGAACTACAGACACACACCACCACGGCTGGCTAGTTGTGTTTTTGTGTGTGTGTGATTAATTGTAGAGAGGAGTTCTCACCAAGTTGCCCAAGTTGGTCTCAAACCCCTGGGCTCAAGCAATCCTCTCGCCTTGGCCTCCCAAAGTGCTGGGATTACAGGCTGAACCCGGCTGACTTTTTTTTCTTATTTGTACTCACCTGTGTTTTCTTTTTTTTTTTTTTGAGTTGGAGTCTCACTCTGTCGCCCAGACTGGAGTGCAGTGGCCACTCCCGGCCACCGCAGCCTCAACCTGCTGGACTCCGGTGATCCTTCCGCCTCAGCCTTCCAAGTAGCTGGAACTACAGCGCCCGCTACCCCTCCCGGCTAATTCTATTTTGCTTTATTGTAGGGACAGGTCTCGCCAAGTTGCCCAGGCGGGTCTCGAACCCGCGGGCTCAGGCAATCCACTCACCTCAGTCTCCCAAAGCGCTGGGATTACAGGCTGAGCCACCGAGCTCGGCTTAGTTTTATTATTTTTCAGAGTCGGGGCTCAGAATTTTGCCCAGCAGGTCTCGAACCCTCGGGTTCATGTGATCCTTCTGCCTCAGGTTTTGGAGTCGCTGGGACTACATGTGCGTGTCACCACATCTGGCCAAGCATGTATTAGATTTTAAACAAAACCAAAAAAAAAATTTTTTTTGTTTCCTTTTTTCTTCTTCTTTTTTCTTTTTTTTTTTTACATAATTGCATGTGGCTTGCCCAGTGGTGAACTGTGTTGAGAGCATCATGTGAACGAACCACGTGTGCAGACGCACCAACCGCAGAGTCCCCAGGGGCGGGTCCCAGCTCCTGGCCCGCTTGCGGCGGTGTCTGCGTCCTTGCCCTACCCTGTCACCCTCCTCCTCGAGGGCGGGGAACCCCGGCCACCGGTCCACCGTGCCCACCGTGCCCCAGAGCCCACCAGGGTTCAATTGAGCTGCCAGGGACCTCTACCCAGGGTGCACGGGCGCCTCGCTGGCCGTGGTGGAGCTCTGGCGCCCCCAGGTGCTCAACTCTAGGAGTGCACGTCGACGTCCCAGTTTTGACACGCGACTCCTTCCCTGACATCTAATACCCCACGCGTGCTGTGGGGCCTCGAGGTCTTCCCGGAGGGCTAGCAGAGGAAGTTTCCTTTTTTGAAACTACCCGTCGGGCGCCGTGGCTCAAGCCTGTCATCCCAGCACTTGGGAGGCCGAGGCAAGAGGATGGCCTGAGCTCAGGGGTTCAAGACCAGCCTGAGCAACATGGGGAGACCTCCTCTCTACAATAAAACAAAAAAAATTCGCCGGGCGTGACGGCGCATGTCTGTGGTTCCCGCTACTTGGAAGGCTGAGGCTGAAGGATCACCTGAGCCCAGTAGGTCGAGGCTGTGGTGGCCGTGAACGTATCCCTGCGCTCCAGCCTGGGCAACAAAGTGAGACTCTTGACTCAGAAAAAAAACCAAAAAACTGCCCAACCCAGGCAGGGACTCCTCCCTTAAACCCTCTTCCTCTTAGCATCCCTTCCCTGGAGGCACCACGTTGGTCTCAAGCCCATGGGAGGATCAGGAGTTTCCAGCATGACTTCAGGGCCTTTCTACTCTCAATAGTTTTGCTTTTTCCAATCTATTTTCCCACAGTCCCAGACATGCCCTTTTTCTTGCTGACTTTTGCCTGCAGGCTCAATTCTTTTTATTTTATTTATTTATTTATTTATTTATTTTTGAGTTGGAGTCTCACTCAGTCGCCCAGACTGGAGTGCAGTGGCCGCTCCCAGCCACCGCAGTCTCGACCCACTGGGCTCCGGGGATCCTTCCGCTCAGCCTTCCGAGTAGCCAGAATTACAGGCATGCGCTACCATGGCCAGCTGATTTTTTGATTTATTGTAGAGATGAGGTCTCGCTGCCCAGGCGGGTCTCGAACCCACGGGCTCAGGCAATCCACTCACCTCAGCCTCCCAAAGGCGCGGGATTACAGGCTGAGCCACCGCCGGCTAGGCTCAACTCGGGCTCTTCGCCACCTGCTGGCTGTGTGTCCTTGGGCATTTAACTCTAAATCCTCTTTCCCAAGGGCAAAGGAGACCGTAACTACCTCTCAAGACAGCCTGAGGGTCAAACGAGAAAGTGCAGAAATGGGTTGGAAACTAAGAGGGCCAGAGAAGGCTGGTTCCTGTAGCCTGCAGTCCCTTCTGGGGGCTCCTGCCCCAGTCTGGGCATCCTGTGCTCTGCGTTACAATCCATCTACCCTCAGAGGCTCCTACTTGGCCTGACATGTCCCTCTGTCTGCAGTGGTGTTTTGTTTCCCACCAGGGTGTAATCTCCCTGAGGACATGGAACATGTTGTCTTGTTCATTCCCCTGTCCCCCAAGCAGAGCACATGTGACACCTGAGGACATGAATTACTCCTTTGCCAAATAAGTCCCACTCCTTCCTGCTGCTCCCTCACCCAGCTTCTGCTCTCTCTCTGCCATCTTGTCCTTGCCCCTAGGTCCTGAGATGTCACCACCCTCAGATGGGAGCTGTACCATGTGTCTTCATGTTTCATGCTTAGCTCAGGACTCAGCACAGAGGAAGTGCTTGACACATGTCAGTGGATGAAGGGAATTAGCAAAGAAATGCTCTCCTTTGGGTTCTGCTTCTCCGAAGGACTTCCAGGGGAAGAAAGCCACAGTGGCCATGCAGCACGTATGTGTGTGTGTGTGTGTGTGTGTGTGTGTGTGTGTGTGTGTGTCGGCACCTCACGACACACGGTGACGCTCCCCAACAAAGACAGACACCAGGGCAGCCAGGGATGGAAACAACTAGTGTATTGATGCGGGGAGGAGAATTGGGGTGCAGATGGGAAGCGAGGAGGCAAGGGGCTCCTTAGTGTTTGCCAAAACCACTGCCACCCCCCTCCTCCCCTTCTCCTCCTGGGTGGGCCCCACCGGCTCCCACCCTTCCAAGTGACCTACCTCTTCCTCCTCCCTGCACTTGACTTTGGCCTTCACTGACTGCACAGAACCCACCCAGGCTCTAGAAGGCAGCTCAAACTCACCCATCTCCCCCTTCTTCCACCTCTCATCTCTTGTCTTAGTAAAATCTAGAAAAAGCAAGCGCAGCTGGTACCTGGGATAGACTCACCCCGGGGCTGGGGTCAGGGACGGGGGCTGGGGTGAGGCAGCCAGAGAAGCCTCAGCCAGGTGTAGTGGAATCTCGGGAGGCCAGGTCTGGGGCCCGGCTCAGCCCGCCTCTCTCTCCCCCTCCCTCTTGGGGGCTGGCCTGGTAGCAGGCCTGCTGTCCGGAGGAGGCTGGCCGAGAAACCTCCTTGCCTGCCTCTCAGGCACCATTTCTCGGGGTCCCCGGGGTGGGGGCAGCAGCCAGGGCAGAGAAGCAGAAACTACGCTCTGTAAAAGCACCCCTTTCCCTCGGCTCCCAGAGGAAGCCGTCTTTGGTTTTAAGGCAGATGTGGAGTTTCTGGGAGCAGGGAAAAGGAAGGAAGGAGAAATTAGGATTGAGATAGATGCTTTTTTTTTTTTTGCTTGCGTTTTTCCTTCAGTATAAAACCACTGTAGAAAATTACTTCTCTTAGAAAAAGGAAATACAGAAGAAAAAAAACCAAAGGGGTATTTTTCTTTGGCTTCAAGCCCCTCCCATGAGGTTCAGGGCAGGGGGTGGCATGAGGTGGGGAGGAAGCAGGAGGCCTCCGACACCACCGCTGCCTGGCAGGTCCCAGATTACATGATGCGGCAGTTCTGGGGGTTCTGAGAGAGAAGAGAGGGGAGAGGGGTGAGCAGTGGCGCCTGGCCCCGGCCGCCCTCCCTTCCCGGCCTCCCACCCCCCACACTCCAGCCCTGTCCCCGCCCTCCCATCTGGGGCTCAGATGGGAGGGGCAGGAGCAGGCTGTGGGGACACGGCTGAGGGGAGGGGGCTCCCACTCCCCCGGGCTGCGGGAGAGCAGGCTCCCCCTCCGGAGGGCCGCCTTGTCCTGAACCTCAGTGACCAGGATGTGGAGACAAAGGGACAACTCACCTGGGTTCGGGGGCCGGAGGTGCCCAGGAGGTAGGAGCGGGTGACCAGGTTGTCCCCGAAGCTGCCACCCCCACTGCCACCCACACTGCGGTAGCTGCGCGTGACTGTGACACTGGAGCCAGAGGAGCCAGAGGAGATGGATCCGCCCACCTGGGCTCCCGAGCTGCTGGCAGAAGCCTTGTCGGCCGGCTGCCCACATGTCCCACACAGCACGGTGCGCGAGCGCAGGTTGTACTCAGCGGGGTCCCCCGAGCTGCTGCAGTGGGAGCCCTGGGGAGGGAGACATGGCTCAGGCGGGACGGCGAGTCTGGGACAGGCTCCCAGCCGCCAGGCAGGAAGGGGGGTTCTGTGCCTGAGGCCCCAGGGACAGGAGGGGCCGGGGAGACCGGGGCTGGGAGGAGGGGGAAGGGAAGACACAGAAGGGGAGGAAGGTCAGTAAGGCTTTTGCGGAGACCGAACAGGAGTGGTGGCTTTGATTCGGCTCTGGCTGCTCTACACTCAAGAGGAAAAGGAGAGAGAAGGGAAACAAGCTTGCAGGACAGCAGGCATGCAGTGCGAACGGGGTGGCAGGAACATGAACATTCTTGCAGGAAAATGAGGGAAGCGAGAGAACGTGCATGTAACAGGGATGCAAGAAGGACAAGAAAGATGCATGCGACAGTGGGGGGAGAGAGGCAGGGCTGGCACGCCCCACATCTGTCCTCCCATCCCCTTCCCCAGAGACACATCCAGACCCTCGTCCACTGCTCCCACAGGAACGCCCCAAGGCATCGGGAAGTTCCCACTCCCTTCCTTGCCCAACTAGGGCACCCAGACACCTGGGTTCCCCGTTCAAGGTACAGGGAGGAGAGAGAAGAAAGGCCAGGGCTGCGAGTGAAGTTCTAAAACATTCTTTAATGAAAAGATTTTTGGCACGCGCAGGTTGGGGGAGGCGGCCCCAGGCCTGGCGGGGTCGCCCCCGGAGGGCTCAGGCTCGGCCTCAGTGGTGGCTGCCACTCACATGGTGGTGATGGAGCAGGTCATCTCCATCCTCATCCTCGTCGTCCTCCACCATGGTCACCGAGCGCACCAGCTTGCGCATGGCCACTTCCTGCCGGGGACACAAGACGGGGCCGAGGGTTAGGGGCCCGGGGCTGAGGACAGGCATGCAGCTTATCTACATGGTGACACCTGCAGCCTCTCTTGTGGACTACCCTTTATCCAGCTGGCTGCTCACTCTGTCCCCTGGTGATGGAGTGAAGGAACTCACTTCCACCCAAGAGGAACGCTGTCAAGCTTTCTGGGTAGGAGTGCGGCTCCACCTTTGACATCCTTGCTGTCTGACTTCCACCCCTCTTGCTGCTGGGGCAGGGTCTTTGGTTTGCCCGCTGGGTGGGGGGCCAGGGTCTGCCTCCCAGAGCTCTGGGAAATGGCTCGGAAGTGGCTCCCTTGGGCTGGGAGCTGGCTCCGATTCTGGCCGCCAGGGGGAGCCTTGTCCAGCAAGAGGCGGCCAGAGGGACACTCACCTCCCCGGTGGAATTGATGAGAGCCGTGCGCAGGCTGTTCCCACAGCCCCAGGTGCTCTGCGCCTTCCACACCAGGTCGGTGGGGGGGCTATGGGTGGCCCCAGCTCCTGAAGCCCAGATCTGGGGAGGACGGATTAGAGAAGGACGCTCATTCCAGCACTCCCACTCCCACCCAGGCCACCCTGGAGTCCCAAGCGCCCTGCCACTCACCGTCACCACCTGCCCAGCCTTCAGGGTGAACTTGGGTGGGAAGCGATAATGCAGCAGGGGATCGTCTCCATTCTGGCGCTTGATCTGCCAGTTGCCCATGGACTGGTCCTGCCAGGGAGATGGGGAAAAGGAAGGCTCATCCAGGTTCTGGGGCTCATCTTGCTCAAGGGCCCAGGCAGGCCCTCGCGGGCGCAGAGTCCTCTCCCTCCATCAACCCCCCACCACTGCCCTTCCCAAGGGGAACAGCTGCCGTCTGCGGACCCTCACGCCATCCCAGACGCGCTGGGCTCACGGACAACTCAAAGCCTTAGGGACGATTATTCGTGCCCATTTTACAGATGAGGAAACAGATGCTTCGAGGTTCAAACAACTCGCCCAAGGTCTCCCAGCTCACGGGTCCAGCCCGCGCCCCCCTCGAGCGGAGGAATAGCCCTCTCTGCAGACTCCACGCCGCGTCCTGGTGCCGCGGGACTCCTACCTCGTTGGACTTGTTGCGCAGCCGCACGAACTTGCCCTCCTCGTCCACCTCCTCCACGGCCACGCGCCCGCTGGTGCGCGCGTGCTGCGAGAAGCTGCTGCGGCTCTCGCCGGCCTCCAGCTTGCGCTTCTTGGTGATGCTGCCTCCAGCCTGCCTCTGGGACGAGTGGGCGGAGGCGCGGCCGCGGCTGCGCTGCGAGGTGGGGCTGGGGGACAGGCGCAGCCTGCAGAGGGCGATATGCACCGGAGACCTGGTCAGGGCCGGTTGCGGCGGGGGTGGGGGTGGGGAGGGTGGGGGAGGCTGGGCGGTGGGAGAGGCTGGGGGCTGGGAAGAGGCTGGGAGGGCGGGGGTGGGAGGATAGGAAGAGGCTGGGGGGGGAAGAGCCTGGGGCCCAGCACCTCCCGCCTCCTCCGAGCCCACCTCTCCTCCTCGCCCTCCAGGAGCTTGCGGTAGGCGTGGATCTCCATGTCCAAGGCCAGCTTGATGTCCAGCAGCTCCTGGTACTCGTCCAGCTGCTGCTGCATCCTGGCCCGCATTTCAGCCATCTCCCGCTCCTTCTCCGCCAGCAGCCGCCGGCTGGTGTCTCGCTCACGGGCCAGCGAATCCTCCAGGTCTCGAAGCTTCGCCTCCTTGGCCGCCAGCTGGGGTGGGGGAGTAGAGGTCTGGTGAGCTCCCAGGGGCCCCAGGAATAGAGAGGAAGGGGACACCCAACTGCCCTCTCCAGATCCTCATTAGAACCCATCACAGGCTCTAAACATAGTGTTGCTGGCGACCAGGAAGTCCTTCCCAATATCTAACTGACATCACTCTTTCTGAGGCTAGACCGTATTTCCTGTCAAAAGTGGCATATTATTCAGCTAGGATAATATTGATGCTGTTAACATCTCACATTGCACAGTATTATAGCAGATCTGTGAGTTAGGGAGGGTAAGGACAACCGCCATTTTCTTTTCTTTTTCTCTCTCTCTCTCTCTCTCTCTCTCTTTTTTTTTTTTTTTTGAGTCAGAGTCTCACTCTGTTGCTCGGGCTGTAGAACAGTGGCTCATGGCCACCATAGCCTCAACCTGCTGGGCTCAGGTGATCCTTCCACCTCAGCCTTTGAAGTGGCTGGAACCATAGGCATAAGCCATCACACCTAGTTAACTTCTTTCCTTTTTTTTTTGTTTGAGTCAGGGTCTTACTCTGTTGCCCAGACTGGAGTGCAGTAGCACAATCATGGCTCACCATAGCCTCCAACTCCCGCGCTGAAGAGATACCCCTCCTCAACCTCCCAAGCAGCTGGAACTCCAGGTGCACGCCATGCCTGGCTAATGTTTTGATGTTTTTTGTAGAGACAAGGTCTCGCTCTGTTGCCGCTGCTGGTCTTGAACTCCTGGGCTCAAGCAATCCCCCGCCTCAGCTTCCCAAAGTGCTGGGATGACAGGCGTGAGCCACTGTGCCCGCCTAATCTCCATTTTCAAAGGGGAAAACCGAAGCTCCGAGGAGTCAAGGTGAGGTAAGAGCGGTCCCGAACAGCAGACAGGCCTCCTGGCTCCAAGTGCCAGGGCCCTCCTCAGTTCGCGGTCCCAGGGGCATGCTCTGTCCCTCCTCTCTCAGGAAGCTCCCCTGGGCTTCTAGCCTGCATCTTGTCGAGACTGCTGACCCTGGGAGAGGGGGTGGGCTGGGGCGTCACCTGCTTCTGGAGCTGGCTGAGCTGGGCAGAGAGGCTGTCGATGCGAATGCGTGACTGCTGCAGCTCCTCATGGGCGGCCCCCACCAGGTTGCTGTTCCTCTCGGCCGACTGCCTGGCATTATCCAGCTGGAGGGGCAGACGCAGGGTTAGGATCTCAAGAACCAGGAGGGACAGTGGGAGGAGTGTGAGGAGGGCATCGCTGCCACTGGGCCACCCTGAGCTCCCTGCCATCATCCACTCAGCCTGCCATGGAATATCCCAGTGTGGGCTGGGCAGGGCAGGACGAGGGGCAGAGGCAGTGAGGGCCCAGGGCTGAGCACACACCTTGGCAGAGTAAGTCTTCTCCAGGTCCTTCTTGTATTGCTCCACCTGGTCCTCATGTTGGGCCCGCAGCTCCTGCAGGGCATCCGCCAGCCGGCTCTCAAACTCACGCTGCTTCCCGTTGTCAATCTCCACCAGCCGCATCTCATGGCGGCTCTTGGTCTCACGCAGCTCCTGGAAGGGTCGGAGCAAGGACACAAAACCAAGCTTAGAATTAGCTGCTCGGAGGCAAGACCCGGATGGCCATGCTCCTGGCCCAGCCCCAGCTCCACAGGCAAGTCAGTCCCACTTTGCCCCGGGAGCCAGGTGCTGGCCACCCCACACCCCCTGTCCTCTAGGACTCGGAACTCGGACAGCTCTGCACAGAGCTGATCATGCAGCCCCAAGATGCTATCTGTCCCCACCCAGCCCTACCCCTGGCCTGCAAAGTCCGGTCCCTACCTCACTGTAGATGTTCTTCTGGAAGTCCAGTTCCTCCTTCAGGGTCTGCAGCCTGTTCTCAGCATCGACCCGCCGCAGCATTTCATCCTGAAGTTGTTTCTTGGCCTCACCCAGGGCTGCCTCGAGCTGAGAGGAAGCAGGCAGAGGGCAGGGAAAGGAGTCAGGACCCAAGAGCCGGGAGGAAGCCTGTTCCCAGCACACCCCTTGGTATGTACAGAACAGGTCCTGGGACAGGGAAGGCCTTGGATGCCCATGAGGTAAGGACATCCTCTCAGTCAAGTAACTGCTCTGTGTAGGTGCTCTGCTAAAACATAAAAGACATACTCCCCCCTCAGTCATAGGACCACCCCCTCCCTGGTACAGCGTAGCAATTGCTGTAAAGGAGGGAACACAAGAGAAGGGACCAAAGAGTGCCTGAGGAGTGGGGGCAGGGTCTGGGAAAGCCTCCAAGAGGCTGAAACCCGAGGGATAGGCCAGCAGAGCCTGGAGAGGGGCACTGTCGCAGCTGTAAGGGCAGAGACAAACACGTGCAAAGGCACGGAGGTCTGAAGGCACACTGTTCTGGGGCCTTGAGGAAGATCAGTCCTGCTAAAGCCTGGAGTGTGAGGAGGGAGGAGTGTGATGGGAGAGGTGTCTGTGTCAGGTGTCTGGGTTACTCTTTTTTTTTTTTTTTTGGCTCAGAGTCTCACTCTGTTGGAGGCTGGAGTGCAGTGGGATCATCACAGCTTACCACAGCCTCTACCTCTTGGGCTCAAGGATTCTTCTGCCTCAGCCTCCTGAGTAGCTGGACTATCACACCTGGCTAATTTTTTTTTTTTTTTTAATAGAGACGAGGTCTCGCTATGTTTTGCAGGCTGGTCTCAAACTCTTGGGTTCAAGCAGTCCTCCCGCCTTGGACTCCCAAAGTGCTGGGATTGCAGGTATGAGCCACCGCACCCAGAGACACCCTCATCTGCCACAAAAAGAACCTCTGAAGATGCCTGAGGTGGGGGGGCACCTTGTTTAGATCTTCATTTTAGAAAGCACAGGCTGGTCTTGCAGCTGGGACAGGCTGGAGGGGAGGGTGGGACTGGAGACCAGGAAGAGAGTGACCCAGCCTTGGCTCAGGCTTCTCTGGGTCTCCCCTGGTGTGTTGTGGTGGCAGGGCCTGGGAGGGGAAAGCCCAGGATGGATGCCTGGCTACTGATGTTAGTCCTGGCCTGCTCTGAGCAGATGAGGCCTGAAACTGGGAATAAGTTTGCTTCTTTGCTTCTGTTCCCTGGCTTTTGACATGAGGAATTGGAGCAAAGTGTTTTGAAGTAAAGACCAAGCTGGGTGCCATGGCTCACACCTGTAACCCCAGTACTTTGAGAGGCAGAGACAAGAGGATTGCCTGAGCCCAGGGGTTCGAGACCAACCTGGGCAACATGGTGAGATTTCGTCTCTACAATAAATTAAAAAATTAGTCAGCCATGGTGACACGTGACTGCAGTTCCAGCTGCTTAGAAGGCTGAGGCAGAAGGATCGCCTGAGCCCAGCAGGTCAGGGCTACAGTGGCCGTGAGCATACCCCTATACTCCAGCCTAGGGGACAAGGACAGAGTGAGACTCTGACTCAAAAATAAAAATAAAAATGAAATCAAGGCCACTGCATACATGCAAAGCATGATTAACACACATGCCATATGTAATTAGCCGTCAACTCTTTTTTTTTTTTTTTTTTAAGTCAGAGTCGCAATCTGTCAGCCAGACTGGAGTGCAGTGGCACACTCACAGTGACCACAGCTTCTACTTGCTGGGGCCAGATGGTCCTTCCACCTCAGCATTCCAAGTAGCTGGAACTACAGGCACATGTCACCATGCCTGGCTAATTCTTTGATTTACTGTAGAGACGAAGTCTCGCCATATTGCTCAGGCTGGTCTCGAACCCATGGTCTCAAGCAATCTTCTAGCCTCCGCCTCCCAAAATGCTGGGATTACAGGCATGAGCCTCTGTGCTGGCTGCCTATGAATTATTTTAAATTCACTGTGCTAGATCCCATGAGTGGCCAAAGAAGGAAGAGATATGGTCTGAATGAGCAAAATGACCCTAAGGCAGATGAATGGTTCTGAGATCAGGTGACAGTCAGACCAGGCACCTCCTAAGGGTGGGCCAGCATAGGAGAGTGACTGGGCATGTGTCAGGCAGGCCGTTGGTACCCCAGAGCGAGGCCTCACCTTGGCCACCTGGCCCCGCAGATCGTGCAGCTCATTCTCCAGCGTGCGCTTCTCACTGAGAGCAGTGCTCAGTGCAGCCTCCTTGGAGTTGAGCATAGCCTCCAGGTCCTTGAGCCGGGCCTGAGCAGCCAACAGGTCACCCTCCTTCTTGGTATTGCTAAAGAAGAGAGAGAAGAGTAGGTTTATTTTATTTATTTATTATTTATTTGAGTTAAGAGTCTCTCTCTGTAGCCCAGGCTGGAGTGCAGTGGTACACTATGGCCACCACAGCCTCGGTCTGCCCAGCTCAGGTGATTCTTCTGCCTCAGCCTTCCAAGTAGCTGGAACTACAGGTGCATACCTCCACGCCCAGCTAATTTTTCTTGATTTATGTACAGATCAGGTCTCACCAAATTGTTCAGGCTGGTCTCAAACCCCTAGGCTCAGGCAAACCTCTCATCTCGGCCTCCCAAAGTTTTGGGATTACAGGCGTAAGACACCATGCCCAGCTAAGAGTAGGTTTAAGAAAAAGAGTATACTGGAGTGGGCCAGATTTTCCAGGGGTCAACTGTGGGGGCTGGCACTGCTGTCCCCCAGCTACCAGGAGAGGGCACCCTTGCTTTAGGTTCGTTTGTATCTGTTTGCCTCTGAGGTTGGGCTCCTACCTCCCCCAAGGTCCCCAAAAACCCCCTTCCTGCTTCTCCACCCTTCCCATGACTCAGGGCTCAGGAACGTGCCTGGGGCCAAGGGCAAAGCTGGGTCCCATGATATGAATGCATTTCCCTCTCTCCCCTCCCATTCCTTCCCAAAAAGACAGGGGCACCTTTGTCTCCTGCCTCTTCCCACACGGGCCTTAACCTTCTCCTCCCTGGACTCCACCCGCCTTCCATTCAGCCAAGCTATCCTCCCTTGAGGAGCCAGGCAACTCGGCTCCAGATCCCGGGGGCCACTAATGCTTCTATGCTTCTCAATTTGAGCCCCAACTGTGTTGGTCACCTCCCTAGTCCCCTTTACGCATGTGGGACTGTGAAGAAGGACAATATGGTTACAGTTCAGGGAGACCTTGAATGAGGACAACCAGGCATGGTGTTGACCCTTCCATCTCCCAAGACCAGAGCAGAGGGGTCCCAGCCTCCCTCCCTCCGCCTGATCAGAACCCTGAGAGAATGCTCTGTACTTCCAATCCGCAAGCCTCAGCTCCCAGGCCTCTAGGTCCATGTG
Source organism: Cephalopachus bancanus (assembly GCA_027257055.1). NCBI lineage: Eukaryota > Metazoa > Chordata > Mammalia > Primates > Tarsiidae > Cephalopachus > Cephalopachus bancanus. The sequence goes on from JAPVLO010000633.1 coordinate 1,155,150, forward strand.
GGCTCCAGCTTGAGCTGCCCTGCTCCTCAAACTAAATGAAGCTTAGTTTGTTTGTTTGTTTTGAGTTGGGGTCTCACTCTGTTGCCCAGGCTGGAGGGCAGTGGCATGCTCCCGGCCACCACAGCCTCAAGATCCTTCTGCCTCAGCCTTCCAAGTAGCTGGAACTACAGGCACACGCTACCACACCTGGCTAATTTTTTGAGTTTTATTGTAGAGATGAGGTCTCGCCAAGTTGCCCAGGTGGGTCTCAAACCCACGGGCTCAGGCAATTCACTCATCTCAGCCTCCCAAAGGCATGGGATTACAAGCTGAGCCACCGAGCCGGGCATGAAGCTTAGTTTTTTTTCTTTTCTGATTAGGGGTCTCACTCTGTCATCTAGAATGAAGTGCAGTGTCACGATCATAGTTCACCTCAGCCTTGAACTACTGGGCTCAAGCAATCCTCCCTCCTCAACTTCCCAAGTAGCTGGGACTATAGGCACGTACCACCATGCCCAGCTAATTTTTTGTGAAAACAAGTTCTTGCCATTTGGCCTCAAGTGATCCTCCTGTTTTGGCCTCCCAAAGTGCTAGGATTACGAGCATGAGCCACCAAGTCCAGCAAGGGTAAAGTTTTGTTTTTTGTTTGTTTGTTTGTTTGTTTATTTTTGAGTTGGAGTCTCACTCTGTCACCCAGACTGGAGTGCAGTGGCCGCTCCCAGCCACCGCAGCCTCGACCTGCTGGGCTCCAGCGATCCTTCCGCCTTAGCCTTCCAAGTAGCGGGAACTACAGGTGCGCACTACCACGCCTGGCTAATTTTTTATTTATTTATTGTAGAGATGAGGTCTCACCAACTTGCCCAGGCAGGTCTCGAACCCGCGGGCTCAGGCAATCCACTCACCTCAGCCTCCCAAGGCACGGGATTACAGGCTGAGGCACCGAGCCCAGCAGTTTTTTTTATTTTTTGAGTTGGAGTCTCACTCTGTCAACCAGGCTTGAGGGCAGTAGCACGCTCCCAGCCACCACAGCCTCCACCTGCAGGGCTCAGGCGGTCCTTCCGCCTCAGCCTTCCAAGTAACCAGAACTACAGGCATGTACCACCATGCCCGGTTAATGTTTTTGATTTATTGTAGAGATGAGGTCTCACCAAGTTGCCCAGGCTGGTTTCGAACCTACAGGCTCAGGCAATCCTCTCACCTCGGCTTCCCAAAGTGCTAGGATTATAGGCATGAGCCACCATACCCAGCCAGGTAAAGCTTTAACTAGAACTAACTGAACAGGGTTGCCTCCATTGCCTCCCTTGTCTTTCTAGGCCCTTGATTTTGCTAGCAAACTGGAGAAGTAGTGGGGTCCTATTTTCTTAAAAATCTCCAGGGAACCCAAGAACTTTCCAGATGTTCCAATCCCTTCACAAATATAGGGTGAGAGAAAGTAGTAGGGAGTGGGGGAAGGATCTGAGCAGCCTGGTCACAGCTACCATCTGCAACTCATCAGACCTTAAGCAAGGGCCCACCCCAGCAGATGGAAAAAAGGAAAACCAAACGTGGGCAGGAAGAAAAATCTAGCCTGGAAGGGGGAACAGCGTCCCCGCCAACATTCTTCTCCTGCCGCAAGAGTCCTAAACTCCAAGAGGCCCAACAATTCACTCTGAAGAGGGACAGAGAAGGCCAGACACGCAGAAGCTCTGGAGGGAGGGGACGAGACCCAGACAGTGCTCTGGGTCCTCTCCAACTGGACTCCACCAGGCTGGGAAGGGGACAGAGTGATATTCAGAGGGGTAGGGAAGGGATGTGAAGATCTGGAGGAAGCTCCGCTGGCCTCCATGCTTGCCTGGGCCAGTCCTCTGGCCACACCTTGAAACAAGCTGTTTTAACGCAACAGTGTCTGTCTCCTGCAAAAAGAGGCCCTTCCAGACCTTGAGGACGGCTCCCCTCCTCCGTCTCAGTCAGAAAAGCTAAAAATAAAGTCAAAACCCAGCTCAGGTTTTGGCTGCCGTCCGGCCCAGGCCCTGGCTGGGAGCACAGCCCCAACTTTCCATGACTTCAGAACTTTTCCGAAGCTGAGGCAGCAGCAGGGGGAGGAGGGAGAATGAAGAAAAACCGCTGGTAAAGTGAAGCGGGCGGCCGACACAGACTCTGAGGCACTTGGGCCAACTCCCAGGCTGGCGGGGCTTCCCAGAGGAGGCCTCTGCACCCTGAAGGCTAGGCTGCAGCTGTGTCCTGGGCGGCTCAACCCTCTCCTTCCACAGATGAGGCAACTGAGGCCCAGAGGAGGAAAGGGAATGGCCCAGTGTCAAGCACTGCAAGTTAGCAGCTGAGATGTTCTCGTGCCTTCTGGCTGCTGACCTCGGATGCCTCCTCCCTCGCCTCACTGCCTTCCCAAGCCACAAAGTCCAGCAAGAATAGAGAAGCAGGGAGGAGGAAAAGACCAGCCACCATGGCACAAGACAATCCCCTGACCCGGGAGGAGAAAGGCAGTGGGATGTCTCAAGGGCCTCCTTTCCCCAGTCCTGCCTCTCCAGCCTCCCAGGTGCCAGCCTTTCTAGCCTCCTTAGATGCCAGAGGAGGAACTCCAGGAGTTTCCCTTGGCAACACCAAGGGCCTGGGCCTGGCGGACACTGACCAAGGAAAACAGGTGTCTGGTCCCTGTTCTCTGGGAGCCTATGACCTGACAAGCACAGAGTTTTTTCTTGGGTCTAACCTCTTCATTTCCTGCTGCTTTCCAAGGTGGTGACAGTGGTGATCATATTAAATAGCAGCACACGCTCATATAGGGCTTATTGTGCACCAGACACCGCTCTGAATATTGTAGTGTTGATTTAGCCTTCACAACCATCCTATGAGATAGGTGCTACTACTATGTGATCGAGGAAACTGAGGCATGGGAAGCTCTGTCCAGGATTCTGAAGCATGCAGGCAGCAGAGCTGGAATTCAGGGCTGTACAGCATCAGAAATGCACAATATATGGCCCCCAGTGGAATTAAGGGAGCTACTTGCCTTTCTCTCCCCAAGTTCTGGGTTCTGACTAGCTCTGAAAGAGGAGTGATCAAGGGCCTCCTTTCCCCAGTCCTGCCGATTAAAGAAACCACAAGCAAAGAGAGGGAAGCGAGGACGAGCCCTTGTGGTTTTCTTAGTCAGGCAGGGGGAGCTCCCATCTGCGGGGAAGAAGCCACTGTCACCCATGGGCTCATGACTCAGACCTCAGAAGCTCTATGGCCAGGGAGCCACACGCACACCCGAGAGATGGCGGGGGACAGCAGAGCCCAGTGCTTCTCCTCTCCTCCCCCAAGTCCTCCAAACACCATTTGGAGAGGTCCTTAGACCTAGCAGGGACCAAAGCAGACCCTGGCCGGGCATTTGGCTCCAGGGTGGTGGTGCTGCCCGGGCCTAGTCCACAGGGGGTTGGCAGCGGGAAAGCTGGGCAGGTGCCGAATAATGTCCCCGTGCCAGGTTGGCAGGGAGGACAGGGTGGGGCAGCCAGAGGAGCTGGGAAGGGTGGGAACCTGGGTCCCTCAGGTGACTCATGTTCAGGCGGACAATACCCGGGCAGGGGTCGGGAAATCCTCTAGTGCTCACAGGGGAGACCCTGGCTTTGCTGTGTCCTGCCCCAGGCCCCTTGCCGTGCCAGTGGAAGGCCAGCTCCCTCCCCTGCATCCTCCAGGCTCCCAAGCACAGGGGCAGCTGCATCCCAATGGCCTTGTGAGGCAAGAAGGGCTGGGCATCCTGTTTCTAACTCTTCCCAGCACTGGCAAATCTGATCTGAGAGAGAGGGCACAGAGGGGGAGGGGCGTGGAAGTGGGGAGGGGAGCGCAGAGAAAAGAAAGGTGGGTAGGAGAGCCGGCGCTGGTGGGCGACCTGAGGCTGGGGGGCGCCGGGCTGTGGCTGGAGGCTAGGGAGGCCAGGGCTCTGGAGAAGAAAGGCATCGGGGCAAAGGGGCTGGGTGGGCACCGGGCCAGGCGCTGACCCGCCCGCTGAGTCACCGTCCTCAGCCCAGCGCCGATGCCAGATATGGAAGCCAGGGCCGCCGCAGGCCTGTTTGGGCCCGGTTGCTGGGAGCAACGTGTTAGGCCCGGCAGGGAGAGGCCTCCGTTTCCTCTCCTGGCCTGCGGGGGGAGGCAAGAGGGACAGACGCTAGACGGGCTAAAAATAAGCAGTGGGAGGGGAGACGGCCGAAGGGGTGGAGAAGCCGGTCCCGCCCCCTTTGCAGCTCCGCCTCACCGGCCCTCGGAGTTCCCCATCTGGGCGGCCGGCCTGGGAGGGAGGCAGCGAGTGGAGGTCTCGCGCCCTGGGCATCTCCTGCCTCACGGGAAGGGAGCCCCCTGTGGCTGGGAAGGGCTGGGCAGGGCGGGGGTGGCAGGGGCTCCCTGCCCTACTGGCCATGGCCCTCCTGTTCCTCCTGGGCGCGTAGAGCTCTGCCCAGGCTGGCTTCCTGCCACACGTGGGGCTTCTCTGCTGCCATCCCAAGCGCCCCGCATGCTCCTGGTACCCCTCCTTTGGTCCCAGCAACTCCTCCTACTGAAACCAATCCTTCCTTTCCTCCCTCCATGATCCCACCCACTTCAGCCCTGCCCCTCGGCTTTCAACCAGTGTTAACCTGTTGTGTCTCTGGGCTTTTTCTACCTGTCCCCAAATGCCCTGAGACACGGTGGTTCATATGCTCAAGACTTCTAGGGAGACCTCTTCCTGGATCAACTCCTGTACTTTTACAGGTGGGGAAACCGAGGCCTGGAGAAGGGCAAGACTGGGGCACTAAAGCCTGCCCACCAGGTCACCTGAGGACACTCACAGCAGACTGGGACAGAACACAGAAATGGCATGATGTATGCAGGCAGTCCAGAGAGTAACACAGGGAGCGCGGCAAGACAGCCTGGGAGATACCCCAGTCAGAGAAAGAGCAAGTGAAACCGCCACTCCCACCTGCCTTCAGTCACACACACCCACAACTGCATGTGCAGCCAGCCATGAGGTTTGACAGCCCACACCCCCAAAAGCAACCACTGCTTGGTTTCTTGGCTGTTCTGTGGGTCTGCGACCACTCTCAGGTAAGGGCAGGATGTGGGCAGACTGGGATGGCTGGCTTCTCTTCCCTGGAATTCAAGGCTCTGTCCCTCTCTGGAACGGAGACTATGAAGAGAGGAACTGAGGGGAGCAGGTGTTAGAAGCCCCCTTCCCCCCATTAAGTTCTGAATTTTTTTTTTTTTTTTTTTTAAAGTTGGAGTCTCACTCCGTCGCACAGACTGGAGTGCAGTGGCCGCTCACGGCCACTGCAGCCTCGACCTGCTGGGCTCCGGCGATCCTTCCACCTCAGTAGCTGGAACTACAGGCGCGCGCTACCACGCCCGGCTAATTTTTTTTTGATTTATTGTAGAGATGAGGTCTCCACCAAGTTGCCCAGGCAGGTCTCGAACCCGTGGGCTCAGGCAATCCACTCACCTCAGCCTCCCAAAGCATGGGATTACAGGCTGAGCCACCGAGCCTGGCTAGTTCTGAATGTCTTTTTTTTTTTTTGAGTTGGAGTCTCACTCTGTCGCCCAGACTGGAGTGCAGTGGCTGCTCCCAGCCACCGCAGCCTCGACCTGCTGGGCTCTGGCGATCCTTCCACCTCAGCCTTCCAAGTAGCTGGAACTACAGGCGTGCATTACCACGCCCGGCTTATTTTTTGATTTATTGTAGAGATGAGGTTGCCTGAGTTTTGTAGAGGTGAGGTTGCCCAAGTTGCCCGGGCGGGTCTCGAACCTGTGGGCTCAGGCAATCCACTCACCTCAGCCTCCCAATGGCGTGGGATTACAGGCTGAGCCACCGAGCCCGGCTAGTTCTAAATGTTTTATACCTAGGAAGCCCATGGTAGGCAGCCTAGTATGGACCACTTGGACCTCCCCCTGCTCCCCCGCATGCAGGACATGTGCCCTCAGCAGACATGGGTATCACAGCAGGCACAGACACCCACAGCAGGCATGGCTCTGCTTCTGTAGGCCTCTCTCGGGCGTGACACCCAACAGCCAAACATGCCCAGAGTGAGGCCCCTCAGATCTCCTTCCAAAGCTGCCAGGCTCCCAGCTGTCCTCCCCTAAGACAAAGCTGGGCCTTAATTCAGGCAGAGGGAGGGGCTGGGGTGCTGAGAGGGGGATAGGCCTGTTGACATGTTCAAACGCAACTCCAGCCCTCCAGCCGAAGCACTGGGCCTGGCAGGGGGCCAGGCCTGAGTCACAGCTGCTGGGTGTATCAACGTGGCATTGTACAGAGGCAGAAGAAGCCTGGGGCCAGAGGCCAGGGCACTGGGGTCCTGGACAATAGGCAACTGGCTTCCTCACCAGCTGCCCCCTGCAAGGTCCCCTGCCAAACTCCACTTTCCTTCTTCCGGGCCTATCTCTCCAGAAGTCATTCCTGTGCTGCTGCAGGGGTAGGGCCTGGGGACAGACAGAAAGAAGTAGGGATGTGATGGGGAGGAATGGCCTAAGAAGGTAGATGTCCTGGGGCAGGGAGAAAGGAGGGAGGCCACCAGTAAAGGGAGGAACCTGCAAGAGATTCCCCACTGGAAGCTAGCTCAGCGGGCCCTCAGCCCTCCATGTGGTGGTGCTTAGTTATTAACCCTGCAACACTGAGACAGAGTGGGAGCCACACCCAAGGTCAGGAAAGGAAGCAGAGGTCCTAGGAGTGCCAGCTCCACTGCATTCCAGCTCTGGCCTCAGAAGATGTAGGGTCGTCTCCCAACCGGCAGAGGGTGGCAGCGTCAGGCTTCTGGAAGAAGGGAGAGCACTGGCCACCCCAAAGAGCCTCCTCTCAGCTGCCCAGAAGCTGGACCCCTTACATGAAGAGTCTCTAGCTCTCCTGAGCCAGCCCTCAAGGGACTTATGTGTCCTGTCTCCTTTCCATTTGTCCCCACCAAATTCAGACCATTGTCCTCCTTGCCACAACTTGAATGTTGTTCTCAAGAAAAGGCCACCCTCAGCCTCTTCTTCCCTGATGTGACAAGTTTAGGGTCTCCTGTCCACTCTCCGCTGGGCCCTCTACCGTGACTCAGCGCCCCTGCCGGGCCTGGGATCCCAGCCAGAATTCTTCCTGGCTTCAGCAGACAGGATTTTGGCTTTCTCTCTGACAACCTGGGGTGGGAGGAGGTCTCCCCTTCCCAAACTCTGTCCCTTTCCTTAAGGGGTTGGTAAGGGCCAAGACTTCCTCACAGCCCAGCCTCAGGTTAGGAGGAGTCAGCATGGGTGCCCGACAGTGGGAAGTGGGCCACTCAAGGTCACCGTGCACCTCCCTCGGCTCCAGGCACAAGCGATATACTCCAGCCAGCTCTGAGGTAACAGTCCCGCCGTTCCCAGGGCCTTCCTCCTACCCCAACACAGGCCAATGGGAGTCACTCCTACTATGACACAGCCTTTCGCACTGTCCTGAAGGGAGAGGCATTGAGGACCGAGCTGTCCTTTCCTGGTAGCAATGAAAACAAAGCACACGCCAAGAGGGTAATGTCATCATAATCCACCATTTCTAACAAACTTTCCTTGGGAAATAGAGAAGCGTGTTAGTATGTTTAACTCCACAGCTTGTGGGAAATGCTTCCACTGAGGGTAGCACTGGCTATTAACCATATTCATATTAATTATGTGTGATTTTACTATGAATAGCCTGGTGTTTTGGAGGACTGTTTTCTCACTTTGTAGGTCACTGTGCTACTTTGGAACCTTGGGATCTCTGGAGACTTTCTGCTCTAACCCCTTTCTTCTATAGTTAGGGAAATCCAGAGAGCGAGGTAATTTGCTCAAGGTCACAGAGCAATTTAGTTGCAGAGCCAAGCCTAGAACTAAGGACTCCAAAGGCCAGGACTGATTCCACCACCTCACACTGCCGGTCACTTTGCTGATGGACCACCTTGCCTCAAATTAAGGGATAAGAGACCCCAAGCTCCCAGGAATATTAGAGCCCACCAGTGTCACCATCAGTATGCTGGGAGCCCATGGAGATGACAATGGGATGAACTCTGTCTTAGCGTCTGGGCCTCTGAGTACTGCTTGGTCTTGGCTGCTGCAGCTGCTAGATGTGGTGGGGGGCTGGGGAGAGGGGAGGCCAGGAGGAGGCAAAGGGGAGGGGGAGGCAAGCTGAGGGCACAGTTGGTAGTTAAGGCATCTACTGCCAGTTGTCTCCCCAGCTGTCCCTGGCTTTAGCCCTGACGCTGAGCTACTGAATCACTGGGGGTGGGACTGGAGTGCCTTGTCCCATCAAGAATGAGTTTTGAACTCCTGGAGGCCAGGAAGTGCCGACCAAGGGCAGCAACAGGGAAGGCAACAGGGTCCTCATGAGGAATTATTCTCTCGTTTGTTTCTCCATTTGTGGGCTCCTTAAGTATTTCTCACCCCCCCCAAGTTTAGCTATACCTTCTTTTATTTTTTTTTAGTTGGAGCCTCCCTCTGCCCACTCTGCTACCCAAGCTAGAGGGCAGTAGCATGCTCACAGCCATTGCAGCCTCAACCTGCTGGGTTCAGGTTATCCTTCTGTCTCAGCCTTCCAAATAGCTGGAACTACAGCCACATGCCACCACACCTGGCTAATTTTTTTATTTATTGTAGAGAAGAGGTCTTGCCAATTTGCCCAGGCTGGTCTCAAACTCATGGTCTCAGGCAATCCTCTTGCCTCGGCTAGAGGGATTACAGGTTTGAGCTACTGCGCCTGGCCAGCTATACCTTCTTCTTTCCCTCTGAATCAGAATGTGAGGCCAGGCTCAAGTCTGTCATCCCATCGCTCTGGGAGGCCGAGGCAGGAGGGTTGCTTATGCCCAGGAGTTTGAGACCAGTCTGAGCAACATAATGAGACCTTGTCTCTACCGCTGGTGTAGCAGTGTGCACCTGTAGTCCCAGCTACTGGAGAGACTGAGGCAGAAGGATCACCTAAGCCCAGGAATTTGAGGCTGTTGAGAGCCATGAGTATGCTACTACACTCCAGCCTGGGCGACAAAGTGAGACTCTGACTCAAACAAACAAACAAACAAACAAACAGAATGTGGACTTGTTGGGAGGGGGTGGAAACACCAGGAGGCACCCTCAGGTAAGGGCTAGAACCCTGGCATCCTCAAAGGCCCCAACTCCATTAACCTAATGGCTCTGCCAGAGGGTATAGCCTCTTTCAGATCCAGATAGACAATTTCCATGACATGAATCACCAGCCTCCCAGAGCTTGATAGCCTCATGATCTATGGTGTGGCAGAGGTCCTGGGTCTTTCCAGGTACAGACTGGGACAAAGGCTGTTGATCATATGTTAACAGGCCCTAGAAGGATAGCAGAACTTTTTTTTTTTTTGTAGAGACAAAATCTCGCTCTGTCACCCAGACTGGAGTGCAGTGAGTGACATCATAGCACACTTCAGCCCCAACCTCAGCTTCTAGGCTCAAGTGATCCTCCTGCCTAAGCCTCCCAAGTAGCTAGAGACCAGGAGTTGCAGACTGGCCTGGCAAATATAGAGAGATCCTGTCTATAAAAAAAATTTTTTTAAAAGAGCCAGGCACTTTTTTATATTTCCTTTTTTTTTTTTGAGTTGGAGTCTCACTCTGTCACCCAGACCGGAGTGCAGTGGCCACTCCCGGCCACCGCAGTCTCGACCTCCTGGGTTCCGGCGATCCTTCCGCCTCAGCCTTCCAAGTAGCTGCGCACTAGCACGCCCTATTAATTTTTGATTTATTATAGAGATGAGGTCTCGCCAAGTTGCCCAGGCGGATCTCGAACCCACAGCCTCAGGCAATCCATTCACTTTAGCCTCCCAAAGCGCTGGGATTATAGGCTGAACCACTGAACCCAGCCTATATTTTCTTTTTTTATTTTTATTATTTATTTATCTATTTATTTATTTATTTATTTATTTTTGAGTTGGAGTCTCACTCTGTTGCCCAGACTGGAGTGCAGTGGCTGCTCCCGGCCACCGCAGCCTCAACCTGCTGGGCTCCAGTGATCCTTCCGCCTCAGCCTTCCGAGTAGCCGGAATTACAGGCGCGCGCTACCACACCTGGCTGATTTTTTGATTTATTGTAGAGATGAGGTCTCGCTGCCCAGGCGGGTCTCGAACCCGCGGGCTAAGGCAATCCACTCACCTCAGCCTCCCAAAGGTGCGGGATTACAGGCTGAGCCACCGAGCCCAGCTTTATTTATTTTTTTTTTTAAGACAAGGTCTATGCTGCCCAGGCTGATCTGCAACTCCTGGTCTCGAATGAGCCTCCCACCTCAGTCTCCCAAAACCTTGGGTTTACAGGTGTGGCACCTGGCCATCAAGCATTAAGGTGTCACTGGCCCCAGAACAGGATCTCCAGGCTACAAGAATGAGCCTTAGCCACCCACTTCACCTCAACCTCTAGATCCTCAGCCTGCTCCCTAAGCTGGAGAAGTGAGTTTAATGGTAAGAGTACCCAATTGGAGCCAGGCTCGGTGGCTCAGCCTGTAATCCCGTGCCTTGGGAGGCTGAGGTGAGTGGATTGCCTGAACCTGAGGGTTCAAGACCCGCCTGGGCAGCTTGGCGAGACCTCATCTCTACAATAAATCAAAAAAATTAGCCGGGCGTGGTAGCACACGCCTGTAGTTCCAGCTACTTGGAAGGCTGAGGCGGAAGGATCGCCGGAGCCCAGCAGGTCGAGGCTGCGGTGGCCGGGAGCGGCCACTGCACTCCAGTCTGGGCGACAGTGAGACTCCAACTCAAAAAAAAAAGAAAAAGAGTACCCAATTGGAAGTCAAGATCTGTACTTGAGTGCTGACCTATCACCCCTTTGCTGTGTGACATGTGACAAGCCTCTGCATCTCCATGGCCTTTGCCATTCGTTTCCTGATCAGAGCCTACAGGAACCTGCCCGTGTCTCCTTGTGGATCCACACTGGGGCTGCCTCAGGTGGCAATTCAGGAAGTTGTCGGGCAGCAGGCTTCTTCCGGGTGGAAGAAGTGCTTCTGCTTTGTGGGCCTGGGATGTCCCCACTTCTGACTCAGCCTTCCTCCATCAGTTTCACATGGGAAGGCACAGACCCAGGCACCGTCCTGCAGCCCAACTCGTAACTCTGACTCAACTCTGGATTCTAATTACTTGTGTAAACTGCAGGTCCAGAGCCCTGGTTCCAGACACCCCCAGAGGTTCTAAGCAAGGAGGCAGGAGAAAGACTCCAGGATACAGTCGGGAGGGAGCAAAAGATATAGACATCTAGGCCTTCCCTTTAAGACATCTACTGTCTCCACCCTGTCTCCTGCTGTCTTGTATAAAGCCACCGGGATGAGGGAGGGGGGCAGCATCTGAGTCATCAACCCATCTCTCTTGCCTGGGCTGGGGACCAGCTTCACACCTGGACGCCAGACGGACCTTCCCTGGTGCTTCCAACACCCCCCCCATTCTGTTTGTTTTATTTTCCTTTTTTTTTTTTTGAATTGGAGTCTCACTCTGTCACCCAGACTGGAGTGCAGTGGCTGCTCCCGGCCACTGCAACCTCGACCTGCTGGGCTTCGGCGATCCTTCCGCCTCAGCCTTCCGAGTAGCCGGAATTACAGGCATGCGCTACCACGCCCGGCTGATTTTTTGATTTATTGTAGAGATGAGGTCTCGCTGCCCAGGCGGGTCTCGAACCTGCGGGCTCAGGCAATCCACTCACCTCAGCCTCCCAAAGGCGCGGGATTACAGGCTGAGCCACCAAGCCTGGCTTACTTTTTTTATTTTAGAGACAGGGTCTTGCTATATTATCCAGGTTGGTCTCAAACTACTGGGTTGGAGTGATCTGCCCACCTTGGCCTCCCAAAGTGCTAAGATGAGCTGAGTGTGGTGTCTCACGCCTATAATCCCAGCACTTTGGGAGGCTGAGGCGAGAGAACTGCCTGAGTCCAGGGGTTCAAGACCAGCCTGAGCAACATGGTGAGACTCTGTCTCTACAATAAATAAAAAAATTAGTCAGGCATGGTGGAATACGCCTACAGTTCCAGCTACTTGGAAGACTGAGGCAGAAGGAAGGATCACCTGAGCCCAGGGAGTAGAGGCTGTGGTGGCCGTGAGTGTGGCACTGCACTCCAGCCTGGGGGACAGAGTGAGACTCAAACACCTTAGAATCCAGAAGAGGGAGGGAGGGAGGGAAGGAGATGTGTGCCTGTGTGTATGTTGGGGGATTTTCTTCTTGGACCCTACAATCCAGCCCAGCAAGAGGGAATCCCAGAATCCGGGGTGTGGTTCAGTTTCCCAGGCTGGGCCAAGGACTGCTGTCACAGAGTCTTATAGACAGCTCTGCATCCCAACTCCAAGTCTGGCCCTGAACTCTGAGCTCTAATTAAACATTAAACCAGACAGCACCTTCTCTCTAGGCTTCCGTGGGAGGGGTTGGACAATACCTCGCCTCCTCTCCCAAACTCTCCACCCGATTTCTTCTCCACCTCACCCTGAGCACAGCAGACACAAAAGGGAGCAACCGATCCTGGCTCGTCCTACTGTGGAGAGAAAGGGACAGACACCCCAGTCTTAGTCCCTTGTCTCCAGCCCACCTCCCATCACCTGGGATCCAGGAGTAAAAGCCCACCTCCCTCTTCCGGAAGCCCAGCCTCCCCAGCCAGGCTCAGTGGGGAAGAACAGAGGCAGGTAGCTAAATATAACAAGCACACACACCACCCCCGCCCCACCCCACGTGTGCACACCCGCCTGGTGTCCCAGGCCTGGACAGCTGCACCAGGAGGCAAAGGAGACAGACTGGCCTGGCTGGTGAGCAAGAGCCTGGAGAACCCACTCATCCTGTCCCCCAGTCAATGTTTTCACCAGATCCGCTGAAAATGTCCGTCACAGGGGATCTGCAAGGGGGGCTTTGGTAGTTGAATGGACTAGATTAGAACACAACTAATTCCCTGGGGCTCCCCTAGTTTGCTTCCTATGTGTCTTATTAAGTTGTTCATAATACTGGTAGAAAAAGACAGGCCGGGCATGGTGGCTTATGCCTGTAATCCCAGCCCTTTGGGAGGCAGAGGCGAGAGGATTGCCTGAGTCCAGGGGTTCGAGACCAGCCTGGGCAACATGGCAAGACCTTGTCACTACAATAAGTAAAAAAATTAGGCGGGTGTTGTGGCGCATGTCTGCAGTTCCAGCTACTTGGAAGGCTGAGGCAGAAGGATAGCCTGAGCCCAGCAGGTCAAAGCTGCAGTGGCCGTGAGCGTGCCACTGCACTACAGCCTGGGTAACAGAGTGAGACTCTGACTCAAAAATAATAATAATAATAATAATAATAATAAGGGCCAGGCATGGTGGCTCAGCCTGTAATCCCAGCCGAGGCCGAGGTAAAAGGATTGACTGAACCTGGGCGTTCAGGAACAGCCTGGGCAACTTGGTGAGACCTCGTCTCCACAGTAAATCAAAAAATAAACTGGACATGGTAGCGCGTGCCTGTAGTTCCAGCTACTTAGAAGGCTAGGCAGAAGGATCACCTAAGCTCAGCAGGTCAAGGCTGCAGTAGCCTTGAGCATGCCACTGCACTCCAGCCTGGGTGATAGAGTGAGACTCTGACTCAAAACAAACAAAAAAGGACAGGCCCGGCCCAGTGGCTCACACCTGTAATCCCAGCACTTTTGAAGGCCAAGGCAGGAGGATCACTCCAGGAGTTGGAGACCAGCCTAGACAATACAGTGAGACCCCGTCTCTACCAAAAAAAAATGGGTTAAAAAATAATAAGGGCAGCCGGGCTCGGTGGCTCAGCCTGTAATCCTGCACCTTTGGGAGGCTGAGGTGAGTGGATTGCCTGAGCCCGCGGGTTCGAGACCCACCTAGGCAACTTGGCAAGAACTCATCTTTACAGTAAATCAAAAAATTAGCCAGGCATGGTAGCGCGTGCCTGTAGTTCCAGCTACTTGGAAGGCTGAGGCAGAAGGATCGCCGGAGCCCAGTAGGTTGAGGCTGTGGTGGCTGGGAGCCTGCCACTGCCCTCCAGCCTGGGCGACAGAGTGAGACTCCAACTCAAAATAATAATAATAATAATAATAATAATAATAATAATGGCTAGGCGCGGTGGCTCAGCCTGTAATCCTGGCACTTTGGGAGGCTGGGGTGAGAGAATTGCCTGAACCCACGGGTTCGAGACCAGCCTGGGCAACTTGGTGAGACCTCATCTCTACAATAAATCAAAAAAGTAGCCAGGCATGGTGGCGCATGCCTGTAGTTCCAGCTACTTGGAAGGCTGAGGTGGAAGGGTCGCCTGAGCCCAGCAGGTGGAGGCTGCGGTGGCCGTGAGTGTGCCACAGCACTCCAGCCTGGGCAACAGAAGGAGAATCCAACTCAAAAAAAGAAGAAGAAAAAAACAGACTTGAGGCCAGGTCCAGTGGCTCATGCCTGCAATCCTAGCACCTTGGGAGGCTAAGGCAGGAAGATCACTTGGGACCAGGAGTTCAGGACCAGCCTGAGCAACATAGCAAGACCCAGTTACACACACACACACACACACACACACACACACACACACACACACACAACTAGCCAGGCGTGGTGGCACATGCCTGTAGTCCTAGCCACTGAGGAGGCTGAAGCAGGAGGATTGCTTGAACCTGGGAGTTTGAGACTGTAATGAACTATGATGGAGCCGCTGCACTCCAGCCTGGGCAGCAGAGCGAAATCCTGTCTCTAAGTAAAGAAAATAAAGAGAGAGGCAGGCATGATCCCTTTCCATGGAATCAAAGTTGAACCCGTCTTCCCGCACAGCCTCTGTCAACTCTTCAGAAGGTGATGGAGCTGCCATCCCCACCCCAGGGCTGGGGACTGGTGAAGGGTAGAACAACCACAAAATGCAGAGAGGGGTTTTGGGAAGAGCCTGAGTTTGAGATGATACAAAAGGAGAGAAGGAGAGAAGTCAAAGCCTGACCATCCCTGGAGGGCTCTTTGGCTGTATCTCCACAGAGGAACGGGGAGCAAGTAGAAGAAAACCAGATTCTTTGGGGCTAGAAGAGTCTAAACTCCCAGGCTCCCAAAGGCTTTTTTAGAAGAGAAGGTGGAGTCAAGTAGGGTGGGGCAGGGTGGGGCAGGGAAGGGGTGGGTTTGTGGGAGTGGCCTCAAGCTTCCAACGGCTGGATTTCAAAAATGTCACTGTATTCCAGCACTTAAATAAGGCCAAGATTGAAACGTCAGCAGCTGAGAGGAAGGGCCAGCGCAAAGACCGCTCTGGCTGGGCTGGGAAATGAAAGTGGCTCACCCCAACCAAGAAGGGCAGGCGGGAGGAAGGACAGAGCCCCCCAGCTCTCGAAGACACCGGGCTGAGGGCCAGGACAGGAGTGCTGCCAGACCTGGGCATAACACAACTTCCGGAGCCGGGAGCCTCTGCCCTCTGTCTCCCTCCCTCCCTTGCATTCCTGGGCCAAGCAGGCCAAGGGCTGTGGGAGCTGCGGGGGAGCCGAGCTCCTGGGGCTGTTCTGGTGGGCCTGTCAGAGCCCAAGGAGGCCCCAGACGCGCAGGGAGTCAGGGAGAGCTTCCCAGCTCTTAGAAACGACCCAGGAAATGGTCACGGTCATGCCAAGGGGCCACTGACGTGCCCCTGGAGGGGGAAACGGGGTCACCCCGCATTCCTGTCCTCTCTCCAGCACCCCTGGACAGATGCCAGCTTGGGAACTCTGTCTTAGTGGGCATCGCGTTTTGAGAGCTAGCGTGGGCAAAGCTGGCACAGTGCCAAGTCTGCCAAGAAAGTTCTAACAGGCTCCTTTCAGGCCCCTTTCACCCACTCCCATGGGGCCCGGGCGCCCAGAGTTCGTAGACCGAGCAGGGCCAGTTCTACTGTGCTCAAGTCCCTCCTCCAGGCCCCACATAGCTAGCAAATCCCACCCTGAGCGAACACGGGCCTGCGGACAGCCCGACAGGACGCAGATGGCCCCACATTCCTCATCTTCCCTGCCCTCTCCCAGAGATCTCTCTCCTCTCCGTCCTGCCCTGACAATTCCCCTTGGCACCGCCAGCCACCCACTGGGGCAGTTCCGGGGAGGGAGGAGACTCCAAGGCAAAGTTACCGGCCGCCGGCCCGCCCGCTCCCCGCCTGCGGCCGGCCGGGGGCGCCGGGTCGCGCCCTCCCAGCGCCGCCACCTGCGCGCACTCACCGCGCCTTGAGCTCCTTAAACTCCTCGCGCACTTTGCTCAGCTCCAGCTGCAGGCGGGCGCGCTCCTTGGCCACCGAGTCGAGGGTCTTGCGGGCATCCCCGAGCTCGGCCTCGTAGGCGGCCTTGATGCCGGACACCTCGCGGCTGACCACCTCTTCCGATTCGGTGATGCGGAGGCGCAGCCCGGCGTTCTCCGTCTCCAGCGAGCGCACGCGGTCGATGTAGACCGCCAGGCGGTCATTGAGCTCCTGCAGGTCCTCCTTCTCCTGCAGCCGGGTGATGCGGGTGGGCGACAGCGGGGTGGAGCTGGTCTGCGCCCCGCTGCGGGTGGCGCGCCGCTGGGACGGGGTCTCCATGGCCGGCAGGGTGGCAGCGCTGCCCGCGGGGCAGGGTCCCGGAGGGGGCGCGGGGCTCGGGCCGAAGGACAGAGGCGGATCGGGGTCGGAGCGCGCCGGCCGGCTGGCTCTCCTGGCAGGCGCTGGGATCGGGGCCGGCGCTGTCGGACCTCGGGATCCGGGTTGGCTGGTGTAGATGCGGCGCTCCCGCGAACACTCTGAGTCACTGGCGCCCGGGCAAAGGCTCTAATAGGGCCTCCTCTAAAGGGGGCGGGGCCACTGCTCTTAAAGGGGCAGTCTCATGTACACGGGTGGGGTTGCGAGTGGAGAGGAGGGCGGTGACCGCCCGGCGAGGACTGCCCACCCTCTTCGGCGCACCCCCATCGGGCTAAGGCTTTGGGGAAGCTTCGTCTTGGTTCCTGCCTGCTCAGCGCTCTCAGCTCTAAGCTTGCCCCCCCACTTCAGGCCTCCTGGAGTAGAGGGCAGAGCCAAGGGGTGCGAGTGGGTGGGCCAAGGGGGGGAGAGGGAAGTGGGTGCAAAGCAAGGGAGGGGGCCAGGCAAGAAGGCTGGGGAGCCAGGAAAGCGGGGAGGGCTAAGGCTGGTGCCCATCAGTGACTCACTCTCCTTCCACCACCAGCTCCCTCTTTCCTCCCAGTAGTAATAGTGAGTCACCCCCTATCCCACTCCACATGTGGGCAGCTCATTCAAAGCTGCATTTCAGCGTGCCAGGGGTGGGGAGGAGAAGGAATGCCTGGGTTCCCTGGGGCTAGCATAGTTCTGGAACATGAGTCCCTTTATGCCCTCAATTTGGGGACAGAGATCAGAGTCTGGGGTCCCTTTTCTCCCCTACCTTCTGCTCCAATTTCTCTCCCTTCAAAAGCAAGCATTGGGTTTTAGAGCCAAGCAACAAGCCACAGTAGCCCAGAGAGGGCCAAGAATAGGACCCGGGCACTGCCCCCTCCCCAAACCTCGCCCCTTCCTTTGGACCCAAGCAGTTGGAAAAACAGGCTGCCTGGGTTCCTCCCCTCCTCAGTCCCTTTCTCCTGCTCACCCCACCCAGTCAACTTTTTTTTTCCAACTGTACTTATTTTAATGGATAATTTAAAACAGATACCAGAGCTGTGCGTGTATTCATCATGTTGCCGGGACACCAGGTCCCAGATTTTTGTGGTTCCCAGAGGGGCCTGAGAGAGGTAGCAGGGCTGGGGGCTGGATGGCCATGCTGGGTCTCCATCCTGGTTTCAACCAGGAAGGAGGTAGTAAAGGCAGGAACAAGCAAAGGTCCATAGCTTGCTGGGTTCGAAGGCCAGCACCAGGCTTATCGACACTTTCCTCTCTGGCCAGGTTGGCTTTACAGCTGGCTCTGGGGAGGGGCCAGAACCCTCCCACAAAACAGGATCACTCAGGTTCCCAGGCCTCCCTGGCACAGGCTCTGGCTTCCATCCTCAGGCCTCACCAGGGACCCCTTTGGTCAGCCTTCCAGTCCCCTCCCCAAACCCAGCCCTGGCTGCACCAGCCGCCTCACCCTCTCTAAGAGGTGATGGTGCTGAAGTCCTGTCCTGCTGCTTCCCATAGCTCATTCTCTGATGAACTGATGTTGCTAACACCTTCAGTGCCAAGTGTCAGGGCTTCTCTTAAACACGAGGAAATCAGGGCTGGACAGATCCTCTGGGTTCTGGAGCCTGGCCTTGTAGTAGACAAGAGGCTGGAGTGGGATTAAGGCAGGAACTTTGGATATTCAGGGAGGGGGACAGGCAGGTTCTCATCTCTGTGATGGTGACTGGGCAGTGAAGTGAGCACCCAGGATGCACCCAGGTAAGGGGACCCAGAATATGGCTTCTCTCCCCCAGGGCATGGCACCCACCCTCAGCGTCCCAGACAAAACAAGAAGTCTTGTTCTGCTTCTCCCCCTTCTGTTCCCCAAACCAGGAGTAGAGGCGGGGTGGGAGAGCCAGTGAAACATGAAGGATAAGGCTCGTGCTATTTGTCTGCCTCAACCCCCCTCCCTGGCACTGACACTCCCCCAGCCCGCCCCACCCAGCTGCCTGGCCTGGCTTCCCCTCCAGGCTGGGGAAGCAAAACCACATTTAACCCTTCCTATCCTAGGCCTCCCCATCTTTGGAGAAAAGATGCAGGAGAAAGGAGGATGGCTTCACCCCAAATTTTACTCTGAGATCTTTCCAAAGTTCTCACAACCACATGGCCTCAATCCTAAATCTGAACTTCAAAGTGGGCCTTTATCCTGAACATTCAGTTCTAACTCTGGACCCCACATGCCACAAGTCTGCTCTCCCAATGCCCAAAGATCGCCAATCCTAGAAGATGCAGGAGAGAGGAGGGGAGGCCAGGTCCAAAGGAGCTGGACTTGCTGGGGTGAAGGTGGTGGGAGTTGTGACTGGTGGGGGGGGCGACGAAGTTCTAATCGTGCCTCTCTTTTGAGTGTGATGCTAGATCTCTGGACCTGTTTCCTCATCTGTAACATGGGCACAGTGGCTACCAAAATGGAAATTGAGCTCCAAGTCACAGGGCAATAGCAATACTACATTTGCTCTCAAGGGAGCCTCCCACTAGTGGAGAAGACAGGGAGAAGCAAAACCAATAAGAACGAGTGGTTAAAACGTAGGTTAGGGCTCGGATGGATCATGAATTCCAAGTGGATCCCAGAAGTCTGGGAACCAGAGCGTTCAGGAGTGAAATCAGCATTTAGTGGTTGAGTCCAAGAGATGGCTGAGGCACTTGTCTGGAAGACCAACGACCTTGAGCGAGTGCTCCTCTGTGTGCTTATAGCATCTTGGGCCTCCCTCTGCAACCCATCCTTCTTAAAGTGCTCTGAGGGACAGGAGGGACCAAGTCTTGGTCATCTCCATCCCTAACACTTGGCCCAGTGCCTGGCATGCAGGAAGTACTTGGTGTTTCTTGGATGAACAAATGCATCTGGCCCTGCCACTTTTCAGGTCAGTGACTCTGGACAAATTATTTCATTTCTTCATCGGTAAAATGAGAATGCTATCATAATTGAACAAGGTAACATGCATTTGAAGGAAGGCTTCTTGGAGAAGGTAGATTTAGAGACTTTTCAGAAGTGCCTTATACATAAAGAATTCACTCATTCAGTAAATATTTACTGAACATCTACTGTGTGCCAGACACTGTCCTAGACACTAGTCATACAGCACTGAATAAAACAAAAATTTCTTCCCTCATGGAGCTGATTCTAGTGGAGGGAAACAGTCAATAAATAATAGACAAAATTATAATGTTAGAAGGTAATGCTACGGGAATACAAATATAAAGCAAAATGATGTTCCAACAGTGAATAACTTACTCTGACACCCAGGCTGGAGTGCAGTGGCACCACCTTGACTCACTGCAGTCACGATCTCCTGGGATCAGGCAATTTTTCTGCCTCAACCCTCCAAGTAGCTAGGGCTATAGGTATGCACCACCAGCCGATTTTCTGTATAAACAAGGTCTTGCTATGTTGCCCAGGCAGATATCAAACTCCTGGGCTCAAGCGATCATACCTCCTCAGCCTCCCACAGTGCTGGGATTACAGGCATGAGCCACCATGCCCAACCTGAACAATTTTATTTTTTTTTTGAGTCGGAGTCTCACTCTGTCACCCAGACTGGAGTGCAGTGGCTGCTCCCGGCCACCGCAGCCTCGACCTGCTGGGCTCCAGCGATCCTGCCACTCAGCCTTCCAAGTAGCTGGAACTACAGGCGCACGCTACCACACCCGGCTAATTTTTGATTTATTGTAGAGATGAGGTCTCGCCAAGTTGCCCAGGCGGGTCTCGAACCTGCGGGCTCAGGCAATCCACTCACCTCAGCCTCCCAAAGGCGCAGGATTACAGGCTGAGCTACCAAGCCCGGCTGAACAATCTTTTCACATACATTCTCAACTTGGTCCACAAAACAACCTCATGGGTTGGAGATTACTTCCCTACTTTAAGGGTGATGCTGACTTTCCCAAGACTAGACAGTAAGTAACAGGCAGAGGACAGAACTGGGAGCAGGCAGCCTGGTCCAAATCCAGGGCTTGTTTCTCTGTCTTCTACCACTTTGGCTGGACATGTGGGAGGTATGAGGGTGGACTGGACCCAGGAGGAAGTCTGTGCAGAGGCGGGGAAGTGGGCAAGAGCTGAGTGTGCAGTCTGATCTGCTGGTAGGCACCAGGAGTCACTAGAGGTGGGGCTGGAGACTGAGACAGGAGGGGAGAAGCAGGAGGGGAGAAGCAGGGGCCTGGAGATGGGATGGGGTCTGAGGGAGAGGCTCCCAGTTGCTTGATAGGACTGAGATCAAGGAGAGAAAGGAAGCAGGGGGACCAGCAAGGAAAGCGTCAGAGGCACTGGCCTTGGCAAGAAGTTGGGGGGCCAGCAGAAGAAAGAAGCCCCAGGGGATTCTGGAGCCATGCTGATGACGTATCATTGATGGAGAGAATAGTTACAAAGTATATGCTTATGAGGTACTAGGTATCTGCATTATCTTGTTACACCCATATGATAGCTCTACAAAGTAGATACTATTAATTAACTCTATATATTTTTGTGTGTGTGTCAAGACAGGATCTATATTGCCATGGTTGGTCTTGAACTCCTGACCTCAAGCATTCCTCCTGCCTCGGTCTCCCAAAGTGCCGGGTTCACAAGTAGGAGCCACCATGTTCAGCCTATTCGTCCTATTTTTACAAAAGAGAAAGTGTAAATTATTCATTTAAGGCAAGATTTCTCAACCTTGGCACTACTGATGTTGTGGGCCAAATAATTATCTGTTGTTCTGGAGGTTCTTTGCACTGTGAGGTATTTTGCAGAATCCCTAGCCTCTGCTGGTTAAATGCCAGTAGCACCTCTGTCCCCAGGTATGACAATAGAAAAATGTCTTCCAGTCGGGCTCAGTGCCTCAGCCTGTAATCCCACCACTTTGGGAGGCTGAGGTGAGTGGATTGTCTGAGCTGGCGAGTTCGAAACAACTTGGCGAGACCTCATCTCTACAATAAATCAAAAAATCAGCCGGGCGTAGTAGCGCGTGCCTGTAGTTCTGGCTACTTGAAAGGGTGAGGCAGAAAGATTGCCGGAGCCCAGCAGGTCGAGGCTGCGGTGGCTGGGAGTGGCCACTGCACTCCAGTCTGGGCGACAGAGTGAGACTCCAACTCAAAAAAAAAAAAAAAAAAAAGAAAAATGTCTTCAGAGGACAGGCGCGGTGGCTCACACCTATAATCCCAGCACTTTAGGAGGTCGAGGTGAGAGGATTGCCTGAGACCGTGGGTTTGAGACCAGCCTGGGCAACTTGTCAAGACTTCATCTCTACAATAAATCAAAAAATTAGCCGGGCATGGTGGCGAGTGCCTGTAGTTCCAGCTGAGGAAGGCTGAGGTGGAAGGATCACCTGAGCCCAGCATGCCACTGCCCTCCAGCCTGGGTGACAACAACAACAAAAGTCTTCAGGCATTTCCAAATGTCCCCTGTGGAGTAAAATCACCCCCAGTTGAAAATCACTTGTCTAAGGTCATAGGGTTCGTAGCAGAACTGAAAATTTAACATGAACCCGCCTGACTTTCAGGCGCACGATCCTATCATCAGGCTACAATCCTGGACAGGTGGGGCAGAGTCAGATGAGATCCTAGGCCATTGGCAAGGCAGTCATGCTCCCTGATGGGGATGGAAAGGGTTGACTCCTTGTTTTTAATTTTTCATTCTTATACCTTGATGTCCAAGGGGTTGGCTCTTTGGAGGAGGGTGTGAGGAGGTGGGGACAATGAGGAGGTCCTAGGACAGGGTTTGGGAATCTCTTTCTAATGAGTTCTTAAGGGAGGGTCCTTGTCTTATTTGATCACAGAGCACTGAGCAACTGAGCTGCTGAGTCAGTCATGCACAGGTGATAGTTATAACCTTGATAGCAGAAGGCCTTGCCCATTCCTTAAGTGGCTGCCATGTGCCAGGCCCCGGGCAAGGGACTGTGTGGGGGTGATCCCATCTGATCTTCACCTCTACCATATGAGATAGGTTTTATTATCTGCCCTTTATATGCCAGGAACCCAAAACTCCAGGAGGCTGAGTAGTACAGCTGAGTAGGCAGTTTTCCTCCCACCTAGAAGCAACAGGAGGATTGAAGCACTCATGGTTGACGTGGAACTGGGGAGGCCCTTAGAAGGAGCTGGTGAATACAGCTATTTGTAAAGCCAGAGAACCTCTTGTTCAAAGGAAATCTCACCCTAAAAACCTCAATATACTAAATGACAGAGGCAGAGCCTCTCCTGCCTGGGATCCCTTGCTCCCCCTCCCAAGAAGCCCCCAGGGCTCCGAGGCATAAGCCTTTCTCTCTCGTTTTTTTTTTTTTTTTTTTTTTTTTGAGTCAGAGTCTCACTGTCACCCAGGCTGGAGTGCAGTGGCATAATCCTGCCCCACAGCCTTGACCTGTTGGGCTCAGGCAATCATTCCACCTCAGCCTCCTGAATAGCTGGGACTGAAGGCATGTACTACCACACCTGGTCTTTTTTTTTTTTTAGTTGTAGAGATGAGGTCTCACTATGTTGCCTAGGCTGGTCTGGAACTCCTGGGCTCAGACAATCCTCTTGGCTCGGCTTCCTGAAGTGACGAGATTACAGGTGTGAGCCACCATGCCCAGCAAGCCCCTCTATTTGTAAGTGAGCTTCTGAAGCCAGAGGAGGAAATATTTGCCCAAGGTCACACAGCCAGACAGGGCCAGAACCCCCAAGATAGTCCTCTGACTCCATGCCATTGCTACCACAGGGGTCAGGGTGGCACCTGGGACACACAGATTTTAAGGAGCTGATCTGCCCTCAGGGACTGGAGTGCTGTTCCTGTGATGTGGGGAAGCGGCAGCTGGGCTCGCTGCTCCAGCCAGGCCAGAAAGAGCAGCTGGAAAGAACCAAGCCCTCATGCCTTACCGCTGGGCAGGTCTCCTGGTGAACCCTTTTTGCAATCAAGATGACCACCTTAACCTGTCCAAGTCTCTTTGAGGTGTACAAGCAAGCACCATTACCTCCATGATACAGATGAGGAGACTGAAGTTTGGGCAACTTCACTGATTGACTGTAAGGGACACACCCCGAGTTTCTGCCTCCAGGTTAACTGTACCCCACCTCTCTTCAGCCCAGACCTAAAGCGCAATCGCAGCGTCTGCACAGGAGACTTCCAATCCACCTTCCCCGCCCACCTGGGCCAAGACAGCCACCCCACTGTGAGTCTCAGGCTCCGTGAACTGCAATGGTACACGCCACAATACACAATACACAGCACACAATACACTGCCACAAGGCACCCCAGACTAGAGCCGGTCAAATAGAAATCAGGCTGCGGGCAGAAAAAATTCAGCAGAGATTCAGCAGTGACATCTCTCTCCCGTCCATCCCGTTTTGGCCTCTTACCACCTGGGGGAGATGTTAGGGTTGGGAAGGGCGGGGCACCAGAGCCGTGGGTGGAGCCAAGGAGACAGGCGGCGTCCACAGACAAATCGGTTGGGGCTGGTAGTCTGACTCGGCCCAGGCTGGTTGTCTCCCCGCCCCCCACACCCCGGAGGCGGCAGCCCTGGCGCTGACGGCTGGTGCTGACGCAGGCGGCTGCGTGTGGGCGGCTGAGTGTGAGTCTGTGTGTGTGTGGTTGCTGGGGCCTCCCCGGCCTCCTAAATGGGGGTTTCCTTTCCCTGTTGCCAAGGAAACAAACAGAAGCACCACAACTCCAGGACTGTAACTGGAGAAAAGGGTCCCCTTCCCCACACGCCCTGCACACTTCCAGGAACTGAGGCAGAAAAGAATTCCCCTGCCAACCAGGTGTGGACCAAATGTTTGCATGAAACTAGGGTGGCCAGTCGTCCTGGTTTGCTGGGGACTGAGGAGTCTCCTAGGACAGGAACTTTTAGTGCTGAAATCAGGACAGTTGGCCATCCTACCCAAAGCACACACTCTTTTGTGAGGAGGCCCTCTTTAAGAAATGCAAAATTATCTTCTACAAATTGTATGAACATATGGCCATGTGGAAAGCCTGCCAGGCTCTTCAAACTTCACCTTCCTTAGCTTCATGGTAAATCCACCCATCCTCAACCTCTGCAAGCTCCATGCTTCTTGGGGTCCCCTTTGAAGGCTGTCCTCTAGCACTGAGGCCAGGGGGTCCGCTGGAAAAGTGAACTCTGAGCAGGGAGGTGGTGGTTAGTTGGCAGATTTCCTGATGGGTGGGGTGGAGCAAGGGGCACTTTCAGGAGACGTGGAGCGGAAGAGTTGTCAAGTGTGGCACAGGGGTGGCCAGGGTATGTGTCCCCATGGGATGGGGGAGGAACTGCTTCTGGTCAGTGTTTCATCATTCATTATCTAGAATTCAGAGTTGGGAGGAGTCTTAGAGCTGGTGCAGTCCAACCCCCTGTTTCTAGACCCACATTAATCCAACAACTCAGATTTCCTGTCCACCATCCCTATGCCAGCCCACAGGCCCACCCCAGAGGAGCCCACCCCATTTGCCCCCTTTGCCCAGATGCTCAAAATTCACACAGCATCCCAAGACTCCACCTCACTTTGGTCTTGACCCCTGAGGGGCTCTCCATCAGCGACAGGTAATAAGGAAACCACTGAGGAGGAGAGGGGTGGCGAGGGCCTGGCTGGGACAGGATGCAGAGGCTGAGGCTGGCATGCCCTCAGGTCCTGGCCCGCTCAGGCTGTCCAGGGAGGGGCCAAGGGGGCATCTGTTTCCTCTTGGCCACGGTCCTCTCATTCCTACCCCAGAGGAGGTGAAAATGGTGCTGGCTTCCTGACACGGCGCTTCCTGGCCTGGGAATGGGGATGGATCTGGCCAAACATTCCCACATGACTTCTCTCCATGGCTCGGAGGAGCTGAGCTGTGGTTTAGGGGGGGGCATATTTCCTACTGGGGAAAGAGGTCAAGTCCTGGGGCTCAGTGAGCACAAAGGATGATGTACGAGGAACCATGGCCAGGCCGGGCTCCCGGTGGGATGTGGTAGGGGAGAAGCAGAGGACCTGTCTGGCTTCGGGGTGGGGCCTCAATTGGGTCCCTCAGGAGACGGATCAAGGGGTAGAGGAACATGGCCAGGCCGGGCTGAGTGAAGGGTGAGGCAGAAGAAGGAGTCTGGCATGGGGAGGGCCCAATGGGTTGGGAGACGGATCAAGGGTGAAGGGGGAGAGAACCACATACAGAGTCCAGGCCAGGGGGCCCTGGGGTGGGGAGCTGGGCAGAGGTGAGGCCCAGGAATTGAGGAGAGGGGCAACTACCCCGGCAGATGCCAAGGCTCAGCCCCAGATCCTTATGGGGCAAATATTTACCCAACAACAGTTGCTAAGCACGAGGAAGGAGGAAGGCCAGTAGCTGGAGGGCCTTCCAGGCTCCTCCCAACTCTCACAAAAGACAGCCTAGAGAGGCTGAGCCACGTGCTCCCCACCCCACAGGGCCGGCTCAGTTGGACCCCTCCAAGCTCACGACTTGGGATTTACCCCTACCTGCCCCCAAGCCCAAGCTAGCAACAGGCCAAAGGGTTGGCCTAGGGGAATTGAATCCCGGGGCTGTCAGGTCTTCCTCCTACCCTGGGACAGCTCTTGGGACTCTTGGGACTTGAGACCTTGCAAAATGTCTCCTTCCCAATCCACTGTTCAGCGGGCACTGTGAAGCGGGGAGCCAGGGAATCAGGACATGGCGAGGGTGTGCTGAAGATGGAGCCAACATATCCAGGGAACCCAGGCTAGGTGGGAGGAGGGAAAGTAGGGGCTCTGTTAGAGGCATCCAAGGGGCAGGGGAGCCAGAGAAGGGGGTCTTGAGGGGCGCTCATCACTGTGGTCCCTGGGCAGAGGAGGGGGAGGGAAAGGGCAGGGTGTGCTCAAGTGGAGCCAGATGTGGCCCGTGTGATGTGGGCCGTTGCTGGCACGGGCACAGCAGGGGCAGGACGTGCTACTGCTGCTGGAAAGGATTAGTCAGAAACTGGGAGGAGACGGCCCCCAGAGAGGGTAGGGGAGAGAGCCAGCTAGTCCAGGACTCCCCCTGCCCACCGCCCCAGGAAGCAGATGTGGGGAGGGCTGGCGAGGGGTATGGGCTGCCCTCCCCACCTCCTCAAACAGCCCAGCATCTGCCCCCATCCTCAAAGTTCCCACTCATTTCCCTGGCCGAGCCTGTTTCTGTAGGGAAGACCTGACACCCTTTCCCAAGGACCGAGGACACGTGCAGAGGGTCAGCTCTGGGCCCAGCACACAAAGGGACATCCTGCGGGTTCTCTTCCTTGCCCACCTCCTCAGGGCGAGGCCTCTGCTCTGCAGGGCTTCTCTCTGGTGATCTTACCCTCAGCCACAGGGCTTCTGAAAAGGAAGGGCTTGGGCCAAGAGGAGGTTCCTGGAGCCCAGGGCTGCCTGGTGCCCTCGGAGGGTTGGAGGCTTGGCCAGAGTGGCTGCAGGGATAACTCCCCAACTCTGCTGTACCCCATGGCCCACTCTGAGGCAAGCGGGTAGATGAAGGGCTGTCCCTGTGAAATGAAACCATAGAGGAGATAGAAGCTACACCACAGGAGGGACTTCCCAGAGGGTTGGGAGAGGGGATCCCAGGTGATGAAGCAGATGGAACAGGTGGGCTGCGCGAAGCAGTTAAGGTAAGACCTACAGAAACAGACGCTTGGAGAGCCAGGTCTATGCTGGCAACCAAGAGCCTGATGTTTTCCAAACTCCCATCGGAAAGTCTGAAAAAGAACATGGAAACGTGACTCACCGCCCCCTCCCCAGGGCCCCCCTTTCCTGGTTTCTGTGATTTTTCTCCCTAGTTAATTCAAGTCACATTCCCACAGAAACCAGCTTAATGAGGGAGGGCAAAGAGCGGGCTGCAGAGGCCAGAGGCGCTGGGCAGGGTTGAGATGGGGACACGAGCCAGTGGGTAGGGAAGACGGACCAGGCTGCAGGGATTTGCCCACTGTGAACAATCTGCGCAGGGGAGAATTCAACGTCCAGACCCTTAGACACTTGGCTTGGGGTGGAGGGGAAGGAAGCATTCGCACCACCTCCCTCTAAACCAGACCATCCTGCAGGCCCCGTGTCAGGACAAGAAAAAATCCTGGGTGCTCGGTCTCCCACCCCGAGGTGACGGAGCCAGGACTGAAACCTGGGTGCCCTGCCTGGTGTGTCTTGCGTTTCTTCTCAAAGGCCTTGCTTTCTGGCCTGTTTGTTGGAACCCATTCCCAGGGGCCACAGCTGAGGCCAGAGGCCCGGGTTAGGGGAAGTGGGGGGGAGCTCCCCTGCACTCACTCGCTTCTGCTGCCCCCCTCAACCCCATGTAAAATGGAGCCGGTACAAAGGCGTGTCCCTCCCTCTGGCTGGGAGGATTCAGGTAGGACTGTCCTAACGAGGTGTCCCTGGGAGGAACTCCCAGCCGGTCCCAGAGAGGCCAGGAAAAGGGAAGGCCTGGCACAGGGCCAAGTGAGTGACCTCCCACTCTTGAGACATCTTAGAAGATGACCCCAAGTGTTCCCAGGCCACGAGTGATTCCATACTGGCCAGCCCTCCTGGAATGTCCCAGATGGAGTCCCTCCTGTCTCCCAGCCCCAATCTGCTCTCCCTTCTCAGCCTTGCCTCCTTCACCTCCTTGGCCCATGAGCCCCAGGTCCTGTGGTTACTACCTAAAAAATTTCTCTTCATTCTACACGTGCCTCCAACCCCCTGTTCTGATTGCTACCAACCCTTACCCAGGTAACTGCAGGAGCCTCCCAGCTGGTCTCCCTGCCTAAACCCTTGTCTTTGCTCCCATCCATAATCTGCAGTGATCTTTCCAGATGAAACCCTCACTGCATTTCCACAAGACTTCAAGCTAACAGTGGATCCCTGTGTACCTGGGATAAAGTCCAACTTTCTTGACCTGGCTTGTATGACCTCTGTGACCTGGGCTCTGCTAGCGTCTCCAGCCTCGCCTCACTCATCCTCTAAATTCCAGTAATCTCCACCTCTCACGTTTCTGCCCAGCTAACCTTTCCAGACTTGGCATGTGCTTTGCCCTCTGGTCAACTCCTACTCATACTCCAGGCTCAGCTAAAAGTGCCACCAAGTCTGGGTCAGGTGCCCCGACGAAGCCTCCAACATCCTTTGTCACACTGTCTGAGCTGTCATACCATGTATACCCATGTTCCCCCATTAGGGGGACTCCTGGAGGATAGAGGCTGGGTGGCTCTGGCCCTATCCTGTTATCCCAGCACCTGTCACAGCGCCTGGTGCATGGAAGGCCCTGAACACAGTTCTGAGCTGAGCTTCCTCATCATCCACCCCTCACGCCAGCACCCTCAGCGTGCCTACTTCTCCCTCTGCTTTCCACATAGTCCACTCTTCAGCACCCAGCTCTGGGCTCCCCTTCCTCTTGTGAGCCCCACAGTCAGTCACTGCCTCCCATCCTCTGAGCCGCACACCCAGGGCACAGTCACAAGAACAATGGTAACAAGAACTACTGTTGATAGCGCACTATGTGTCAGGACATGTTCTAGGCTCTTTTCGTTCATTGGCAGGAGCTAAAAAAGGGTCAGTCCAAGAACTAACTGGTCTGATGGTTTGGGACAGATTTCTCCAGGAGCTTATTAGCGCCACTGTTACTGGGTGAAGGAGGTGAAGTACATGCTAGGCCCTGAATAAATATTTATCGAGGGAAGGAACAGTGTAATTGCCTACCTTTATAACAGGGCCTATCGCTAGTAAAACATCATCTCCGGGCAGCCTTGGGAGGTGAGCATGGCAAGGTTATTATTCTCATTTGATAGAGGACTCCCTCCTAATGAATAAGAGGGACGTGCTTCTGATCACGCAGGTAGGGGTGAGCTCTCATCCAAACTGCAGTGCCCCTTCCAGGGGTCTGCAGAGAGATTCTGTGTGTGCTACGGGACAGGGAGGTGCTGCGCCAGGCTGGCGGGACTCTGCACAGGCCATCCGTCCAGCCATCTCAGTTCAAGATGGGCATCAATGTTGCTTGAGGGAGGAGGTTTTCAAAACTGCCAGTGCCCAAAGTCTTGGGTATTCTGATTCAATAATTTTTTTTGTTGTTTTTTTTTTGAGTCAGAGTCTCACTCTGTTGCCCAGGCTGGAGGGCAGCGGCCACTCCCAGCCACCGCAGCCTCCACCTGCGGGGCTCCAGTGATCCTTCCACCTCAGCCTTCTAAGTAGCTGGAACTACAGGCATGCATTACCACGCCCGGCTAATTTTTTTGATTTATTGTAGAGATGAGGTCTCACCAAGTTGCCTGGGCGGGTCTTGAACCCGCGGGCTCAGGCAATCCTCTCACCTCGGCCTCCCAAAGTGCTGGGATTACAGGCTGAGCCACCAAGCCCGGCCAATTTTTTTTTTTTTTTTTTTTTGAGTTGGAGTTCCACTGTCGCCCAGCCTGGAGTGCAGTGGCCTCGATCGGCTGGGCTCAGGGGGATCTTTCTGCCTCATGCTTCCAAGTAGCTGGAACTACAGGCGAGTGCCACCATACCCAACGAATTTTTTGATTTATTGTAGAGATGAGGTCTCGCCAAGTTGCCCAGGCTGGTCTTGAATCCGTGGGTTCAGGCAATCTTCTCACCTCAGTCTCCCAAAGTGCTGGGATTATAGGCGTGAGCCACTGTACCCGGCCTAATTTTTTGATTTATTGTAGAGATGAGGTCTCGTCAAGTTACCCAGGCTGGTCTCAAACCCCTGGACTCAGGCAATCCTCTCACCTTGGCCTCTCAAAATGCTGGGATTACAGGCATGAGCCACTGCACCCAGTTTGATTCAATAATTGATCTGGGGTGAGAATCAGGCATTTTTTCAGTAAACAATACTTCAATCTATCACCGTAAGTTAGGGTTAGGGTTAGGGATTAGGGTTAGGGTTAAAGAATTGGAGAGGGAATGATGGTAACAGTTAACAATCTTTGAGTGTCTATAATGCTAGGCTGTTCTAAACAGGGTGTGTCCACCTGATCCTCATCATAACCCTGCATGGCAGATAAGTTATGTTTTTTTGTTTTTGTTTTTCTTTTTTTTTGAGTTGGAGTCTCACTCTGTCACCCAGGCTGGAGTGCAGTGGCATGCTCACAGTCACCCCAGCATCGACTTGCTGGACTCCTGTGATCCTTCCACCTCAGCCTTCCAAGTAGCAGGAACTACAGGCATGTGCTACCATGCCCAGCTAATTTTTGATTTATTGTAGAGACGAGGTCTCACCAAGTTGCCTGAGCTGGTCTCAAACCTGCAGGCTCAGGCAATCCATTTGGCCTGGCCTCCCAAAGTGCTGGGATTACGGGCTGAGCCACTGAGCCTGGCTACTTTTTTTTTTTTGAGTTGGAGTCTCACTCGGTCGCCCAGACTGGAGTGCAGGCGCCGCTCCCAGCCACCGCAGCCTCGCCTACTGGGCCCCGGCGATCCTTCCGCCTCAGCCTTCCGAGTAGCCAGAATTACAGGCATGTGCTACCACGCCCAGCTGATTTATTTTATTTTATTTTATTGTAGAGATGAGGTCTCGCTGCCCAAGTGGGTCTCGAACCCGCGGGCTCAGGCAATCCACTCACCTCAGCCTCCCAAAGGCACGGGATTACAGGCTGAGCCACCAAGCCCGGCTCTTTTTTGTTTTTGAGTTGGAGTTTCACTCCATTGCCCAGGCTGGAGTGCAGTGACATGCTCATGGCCACTCCAGCATTGATCCGCTGGGCTCTGGCGATCCTTCTACCTCAGCCTTCCAGCAGCCAGAATACAGGTGTGTGCTACCACACCCGTCTAGTTTTTTGTGTTTTTTTTTTTTTAATTTATTGTAGAGACAAGGTCTTGCCAAGTTGCCCGGGCTGGTCTTGAACCTGTGGGCTCAGGGAATCCACTCACCTCAGCCTCCCCAAGTGCTGGGAATACAGGCTAAAGCACCGAGCCCAGTCTTTTTAAAAATTTTTTAAATGGGTGAGGTCTCACTATGTTGCCCAGACTGGTCTTAAATTCTTGGACTCAAGTAGTCCTCAGGCCTCAGCCACCCAGAGTGCTGGGATTACAGGTGTGAGCCACAGTGCCCGGCCTTTTTTTTTTTCTTTTTTAAGAGACAAGGTCTCACCCTGTCACCAAGACTGAAGTACAGTGGCATGATCATAGCTTACTACAGCATTGAACTCCTGGGCTTAAGCAATTCTCCCACCTCAATAGCCTCCTAAGTAGCTGGGGTGGGACTATTATTATCAGCTCCATTTTACAGGTGAGAAAATAAAGCCCAAAGGGTCCATTGTTACAACCAATCCATGGTGGAGCTGGGATTCAAACCCCAGAGGCCTGGCTTCACACCCCACAATCTCAACTTTTACCCCATGGCTGTCAATCCCAAAGTTACAAAAGAGCCAGTGGTGGAGCCAGGCCCGGTTCCCAGGTCTCCTCTGGGTAGAACAGTCGGAGAGCCAGTGACACTGGGTACACTGAGGCCAGAGAAGCCACAGTTCAGGAAAAGGACAGAGGCTCGGGGTTCCTTCTCTCAAAGGGGTGGAAGAGAGCCGGGCTCGGTGGCTCAGCCTGTAATCCCACGCCTTTGGGAGGCTGAGGTGAGTGGATTACCTGAGCCCGCGGGTTTGAGACCCGCCTGGGCAACTTGGCGAGACCTCATCTCTACAACAAATAAAAAAAATTAGCCGGGCGTGGTGGCGTGCGCCTGTAGTTCCAGCTACTTGGAAGGCTGAGGCAGAAGGATCGCCAGAGCCCAGCAGGGAGAGGCTGCAGGGGCCGGGAGCGGCCCCTGCACTCAAGTCTGGGCAACAGAGTGAGACTCCAACTCAAAAAAAAAAAAAAAAGGGGGGTTGGAAGAGGCTAGGCAGGGGGCTGCCTCCCCTGGGACCACGCTTTCCTCCCTGCCTCCCTCCCTCCCCTCCAAAGGGAAGCCTTGACCAGCCCCAGCTGGGCTGTCACCTCCTGGTGCTAATTGATGCAGCCTCCTAATTGCCCATCACAAGGAGGCAATTAGGCCCAATTAGAGAGCCAGAGCTAGTTAGTGCACAGCCTCCGGGCACCCCAGGGGTCTACAGGATCCTGCCGCCCACCTCCCCCACCCCCAGGGAGGAGAACGACTGCTGGTTTGGAGAATGTTCAAAGTTCGTCTTCCTTCCATCCTCTCCTAAGGATCAGGGGTTGAGTGCCCCAGCTTATCTCCTGCCTTTGCACTGCAGGAGAGCTCTGACTCCCGGTCCCACAGATGCGACTTGCCTTTCCTGACAACTGACAACATTCATGTCACCCCACGGCTCGCAAGAACGTTTCCACCAACCCATCCATCCTCCCTGCAGGCCTGCATTATGGTAGGGTACCCAGCATTATCACCAGGGCTCTGAGGAGAGTGATTTGTCTGGGATCGCACAGTCCATGTTGACCCTGGATCTTGTACCCTTAACATACATTTGTGTAAGCCCTTCCAAGGATGTCACCTCCGTTATTCCTGCCATGACATGGTAGGTGGGGTGTGAATTATGCTCCTCCTTTCCACTTGCTACTTGATGCTAGCATATCCCATTCATCTGCCTTCTCTCCATCTGTTCATCTACCTCACTCTGCTTCCAAGAACCCAGTGCCAAATTCAAGAAGTCCTTTCTGGGATCACAGAACCTGGAGTCGTAGACAAAGAATCTAGTTCCTTCTTCCATTAACTTGCTCTGTGACCTTGGAAAAACTGCCTCCCTCCACAGGCCTCAGTTTCCACACCTGCAAAACAAGAGGACCAGACTGGAAGATTTCCAAGGTCCTGCCGACCTCCATCCCTTCTGCTGCAGGGGGAGAGATGGTGACAGGCTGGACTTCCCGCTTGCATGCCATCAAGGCCCAGGGGAGGGGTGGGGTTACCCTTTTCATTCTGAAATTGTGGGGGCCCCACTGATGAACAAGAACGAAACTACCCTGACAGGGACTAGGAGAGGATGGGAACTCCCAGGCTCTAGCAGGAGCTGGGGGATGTTGTTGAGGGTGGAGGGTGCAAGCATGATGATCTCTCTCTCTCTCTCTCTCTCTCTAAGGGCAAGGCAGACAGGGAGGCTGGGGAGATGGGGGTTCCACCTCCTCTGGGCTCTTAGCCACATGAATAATTCCCATGACCCTGTTCTTCCTTTTCTGCTCTCTAGGTCTTCCCAAGCACAGCTAAGAGTCACACTCACCTGGGTTCCAATGTTGCTACTCACATCCTACCCGTGTCAGCCTGGGCCAGGGTGACAGTTTCCTTTTTTTTTTGAGTAGGGGGGCTCACTCTGTTGCCCAGGCTGGAGTGCAGTGGCACAATCACAGCTCACTGCAACCTCGACCTCTGAGGCTCTGAGCTTCCACCTCAGCTACCCAAGTAGCTGGGACTACAGGCACATGCCACCACACCTGGCTAATTTTTTAATTTTTCATAGAGACTAGGGTCTCACTATATTGCCCAGGTTGGTCTTGAACTCCTGGGCTCAAATGATCCTCCTGCCTCAGACTCCCAAATTGCTGGGATTATAGGTGTGAGCGACCGCACCTGGCCAGCAGTTTCTTTTTAATAAAATGGGGATAACAGTAACTCCACAGGGCTGTTGTGAACAGTTAAGAGAGATGTGCTTGACGATGTGGAGCAGAGGGGCTGCCCTGGTCAGGGCTCAGTCCCTCCATCCCTCCCTTCCCCTTCCAGAACCTGGCAGAGGCCCCGTGGCCAGGGTTGGGGGAGCACAAGTCGAGCACGGAGAAGGAGCCACAGGGCATCCGGTCCCCAGCACCGGGTCCCTCTGCAGCCTTCCCTTTCCTGTGGTGAATCACTGTTCTCGCGCCCTGGGGACCCAGGAGTCCCCAGCTTGCCACAAACACTACCATTGTCATGGAAACCGGGCCTCCCTTCCTCTTTTGCTGATTGATTTCACCGCATCGTCTCCCACACTGCATCTGGTTCCTAGATCTCAGCTTTTGACTCATTGATTGACTTAACCGCCTCTCACTTCATGTCCCCAGGAGAACATCGGCCTCATCGGATGCCTGAGGTCTGCACCCCAGTCCTTCAGGCCGGCCCCTCTCCGCCCTTCCCTGCCGAGTGAGGCTGGGCACCCCCAGAAAGACACCTTTCCAGGAGGGGTGAGCGAGAGTCAGCTCCTGCCCCAGGGGTGAGCGAGAGTCAACTCCTGCCCCAGTTGAGACCCCCTCAGCGCTGGGACAGATAAGCAAGGCAAGGGAGGTGGCTGTGGGAAGAGACCGATGGGCGCTGGCGCCATCTGCTGGCCCAGGGGGAACCAGCCCCACCTTCTCCCTGTCGGTGAATGTGTCCAAGCTAGTCCCTAGTGGCAGAAGGCCCTGGCTGCCCGTTCCCTCAGAGGAGACGTCATCCACATCATTCGTTCATTCATTCATTCACAAATATTTACTCAGAGCCAGGCTCGGTGGCTCAGCCTGTAATCCCGTGCTTTGGGAGGCCGAGGTGAGTTGATTGCCTGAGCCCGCGGGTTCAAGACCCGCCTGGGCAACTTGGCGAGACCTCATCTCTACAAAAAAATTTTTAAAAAATTAGCCGGGCATGGTAGCGGGCGCCTGTAGTTCCAGCTACCTGGAAGGCTGAGGCGGAAGGTTCGCCGGAGCCCAGCAGGTCGAGGCTGCGGTGGCTGGGAGCATGCCCCTGAACTCCAGTCTGGGCGACAGAGTGAGACTCCAACTCAAAAAAAAAAAACAAACAAACACCAAAAAACAAATATTTACTCAGCACCATCTGTGTGCCAAAACAGGCTCTTGTCATTGTGGAATGAGAGCCTTAGAATCTGAGAGCAGAGGCCTGGCATGGTGGCTCATACCTGTAATCCCAGCACTTTGGGAGGTGGAGGCGAGATGATTACCTGAGCCCAGGGGTTCAAGACCAGCCTGGGCAACTTTGTGAGACCTCGGCTCTACGTTAAATCAAAAAGTTAGCTGGGCGTGGTGGTACATGCCTGTGGTCCCAGGTTGGAAGGCTGACGCGGAAGGATCACCTGAGTCCAGCAGGTCGAGGCTGTGGTGGCCATGATTGTGTCACTGCACTCCAGCCTGGGGGACAGAGCGAGACTCCGACTCAAAAAAAAAAAAAAAAAAAGAATTTGAGAGCAAGCAGCAGGCACTGAACCTGTTCTGCGCGTGCGCAGCAGGCCTGCCGGAGCAGGGAGGAATGAGCCAAGGCTCGCATGAAAATACAGCATTGGCGAAGCAGGTTCTGGGTACTAGACACGATGTCAGTACTTCACATTCCTCTTCCCACTAATTGCACAACAATCCCATGAGGTAATTGCTACTATTATCTTCACTTTGCGGATGGAGAAAACAGGTTGAGAAATGTGAAGCAATTTGCATAGGGCGCACAGGTAGTCAGTCGCACCACCGCCTACAGGCTCCCGCTTCAATAGCCAGGCGGAAAGGAAGAAGAGAGAAACTGCAGGTGTGGAAGCTGGGGGCTGCGTAGACAGGGGAGGTTCAATGGACAAAGGACACCAGAAAGGAGCACCAAGGAGGCAGGAGAAAAGCCAGGGAGGTAATAGAGAATTGTGAGAGGAAGCAAACACCCACAAGGCAGGGGTCAGAAGTCAAGCAAAATAAAACGGAGACTGGAGACCGGGTGTGGTGGCTCACGCCTGTAATCTCAGCATTTTGGGAGGCGGAGGCAGGAGGACTGCTTGAGTCCAGGAGTTTGAGACCAACCTGGGCAACGTAGCAAGACCTTGTCTCTACAAAAAATAAAAATGAGAAATTAGCTGGGTGTTCGAGTCTATCATACTCAGTGATCTATCACAGAAACAAAGAACAGAGTACCACATGTTCTCACTCATAAGTGGACCATGAACATTTACCATAATACTATAAGAAAGGGATTGGGCCGGGCTCGGTGGCTCAACCTGTAATCCTGCGCCTTTGGGAGGCTGAGGTGAGTGGATTGCCTAAGCCCGCGGGTTCGAGACCTGCCTGGGCAACTTGGTGAGACCTCATCTCTACAATTAAAAAAAAAAAAACCAGCCAGGCATGGTAGCGTGCACCTGTAGTTCCAGCTACTCAGAAGGCTGAGGCAGAAGGATCGCTGGAGCCCAGCAGGTCAAGGCTGCGGTGGCCGGGAGTGTCCACTGCACTCCAGTCTGGGCAACAGAGTGAGACTCCAACTCAAAAAAAGAAAGGGATTGGTAGTAGCAGGATACTGCTGGGGTGGGGGTAGGGGGCCACATAACATCAATAAGGGTACCTGACCTCAAACCAGGCAAAGTGGGGACCAAAGGGAGGCCCAAAGTTTACCTGTACAATGACCACTTGTATACCCAATCCTGAATTGTACCGCACGTCTTTAACATAAAAAATAATAATAGAAAAAGAGAAAATACTCAAGCCAGAAAAAAAAATTAGCCGGGTGTGAGCCAGGTGCAGTGGCTCACACCTGTAATCCTAGAACTTTGGGAGGCAGAGAGAGGATTGTCTGAGCCCAGGGGTACAAGACCTGCCTGGGCAACTTGGCAAGACCTTATCCCTACAATAAATCAAAAACATTAGCCGGGTGTGGTGGCGCATGCCTGTGGGTCTAACTACTTGGAAGGCTGAGTCAGAAGGATTGCCTGAGCCCAGCAGGTGGAGGCTGCAGTGGCAGTGAGCATGCCATTGTACTCCAGCCTAGGTGACAGAGTGAGACACCAACTCAAAAAAAAAAAAAATGCTGGGTGTGGTGGTGCATAGCTGTAGTTCCAGCAACTCAGAAGGTAGATGTAAGAGGATCACTTGAGCCCGGGAGTTGGAGACTCCAGTGAGCCGTGATCATGCCATTGTACTCCAGGCTGGGCAACAGAGTGAGACCCTGACTCAAAAATAAACTGAAACTAGACACAGCACCTGCACTTAAGAAGTCCTGGACAAGCCAGGCTCGGTGGCTCAGCCTGTAATCCCATGCCTTTGGGAGGCTGAGGTGAGTGGATTGCCTGAGCCTGAGGGTTTGAGACCCGCCTGGGGAACTTGGCGAGACCTCATCTCTACAATAAATCAAAATGAGCCGGGCGTGGTAGCACGCGCCTGTAGTTCCAGCTACTCAGAAGGCTGAGGCAGAAGGATCGCCGGAGCCCAGCAGGTCAAGGCTGTGGTGGCCAGGAGCAGCCACTGCACTCCAGTCTGGATGACAGAGTAAGACTCCAACTCAAAAAAAAAAAAGTCCTGGACAGTGTGGGACGGTCTGAACGGCTGAATGTCCCCACTGGAGCCAACTGAGGATCCTTGAAGGGTCTGTGAAAGCTGCCTGCAAGAGACATGGACAGGTACCCACCCACCTGGAAGGGTATGGAAGGGCCACTAGGACACGGGCAGTAGGGGACACCAGGCAGCCTGAGGATGATTCCCCAGGCTCTGGGATTGGACACAAGACCTAAGAGGAAGTCTGGGGAGGCAATGAAATCAGGGTGCAGCCTGACCTCTGACTCTCAGACTCTGGGGAAGCTGAGAGAGGGCCTGGTACAAGGATGGCGGAGCTAGAAATGTCTTGCCAATCACCCGGCTCAAGTCACTCCACCTGCAGTGGTGAGCTGGAGGGGGCTGGCACCAGCGCTGAGGGCCCACTGTTCACACTGAAACCAGGCATGGGAGAGAACTCACTCCACAGACATGCAACTGCCACAAACAAGTAACCCTACCCTGGTTATTAAACATTTACCAGCAGCCGGGCGCAGTGGCTCAAGCCTGTAATCCCAGCACTTTGAGAGGCAGAGGTGAGGCCAGGCTTGGGTAACTCAGCCTGTAATCCCGCGCTTTGGGAGGCCGAGGTGAGTGGATTGCCTGAGCCCATGGGTTCGAGACCCGCCTGGGCAACTTGGCGAGACCTCATCTCTACAATAAAAATCAAAAAATTAGCCGGGTATGGTAGCGCGCGCCTGTAGTTCCAGCTACTTGGGAGGTGGAGGCGGAAGGATCACTGGAGCCCAGCATGTCGAGGCTGCAGTGGCCGAAAATGGCCACTGCACTCCAGTCTGGGCGACAGAGTGAGTCTCCAACTCAAAAAAAAAAAAAAAAGAGAGAGGCGGAGGCAAGAGGATTGCCTGAGTCCAGGGGTTCAAGACCAGCCTAGGCAACGTGGCAAGGCCTCATCTCTACAATAAATCAAAAAATTAGCCGGGTGTGGTAGCGCATACCTATAGTTCCAGCTATTTGGGAGGCTGAGGCAGAAGGATTGCCCAAACCCAGGAAGCTGAGGCTGCGGTAGCCATGCTCGTGCCATTGCATTCCAGCCTGGGCGAAAGAGCGAGACTCCCACTCAAAAAAAAAAATTTTTTTTTTTGTCACCCAGACTGGAGTGCAGTGTCACAATCTGGCTCACCACAGCTTTGACCTCCCGGGCTCAAGCAATCCTTCTGCTTCAGCCTCCAGAGTTGCTGGGACTACCAGCCTGTACCACCACACTGGCTGATTTTTTTGTAGAGATGAGGTCTCGCTATGTTGCCCTCCCACCTCGGCCTCCCAAAGTGCTGGGATTACAGGTGTGAGCCACTGCACCTGACCTAAGTCCCTGTTCTCAAAGAGCTTCCAGTGTACCGGGGATACAGAAATGTTAACAGACAGTTACAATATAGTCTGATGAATGATAGGAGACACCCAATAGTGGCCAGGGGAGATTTTCAGGAGAAAATGCCGCGTAAGATTGAGTCCTGAAAGGCGAACAGGTGAAAGGTGAGGAATTAGCAGACGGGATAGCCCAGGCTGGTCCTGAAAAAAGGCTCGTACGGCTGGAGTAAACGGAGGAGGGGCAGGATCAGCTGAACAGGTGAGCAAGGGCTAGGCCATGAAGGACAGTGCAACCACACTAAAGAGTCTGAGTCTAAATACAGAGTTTTAAGCAGATGCATTTCATGATCGTATATATATATTAAATGATCTATCTGGCCACTGTGTGAAGAATGGTTTGAAGGGCACAAGGGAGCCGGGCTCAGTGGCTCAACCTGTAATCTCAGCACTTTGGGAGGCCGAGGCGCATGGATTGCCTGAGCCCGTGGGTTCGAGACCCACCCAGCAACTTGGCAAGACCTCATCTCTGCAATAAATCAAAAATGAGCTGGGCGTGGTAGCGCGCGCCTGTAGTTCCAGCTCCTTGGAAGGCTGAGGTGGAAGGATCGCCAGAGCCCAGCAGGTCAAGGCTGCGGTGGCCAGGAGAGTGCCACTGTACTCCAGTCTGGGCGATGGAGTGAGACTCCGACTCAAAACAAAAAAAGAAGGGCACAGGGGAGGCCAGTACGGAGGCAGGGAGACCAGGAAGAGGCTACGGCAGGCAGGAGGAGATGATGACTTGGAGCAGGATAGTGGCAGAGGTGGGAAGTAGATGGATTTGGGAAAGGTCTTGAGGCGAAGTGGAGAGGACCTGCTGAGGGACTGGGAGGAAGTTAGAAGAAAGGGAGCAGTCACAGATGGCCCCAGATTGCTGGCTTGAGCAACCAGGTGGACGGTGATGTCACTTACCGGAAGCTGGGGAGGAGATTGTTTGGACTGTCATGGGCAGAGCCAGAACTAAAGACTCAAGGCTCCTCATTCCCAAGCTGGCACCGGTTTTCCCTTGGGGGCTTTTGGAAGGCATGGAGAAGTCAGGACAGAGGAAGGGGAGTGTCGGGTAGGAGCAGGGCAGAAGCAAAGGGAACAGAGTAACAGGAGCTCACATGATACCAGGCACTGTGCTATGCACGCTATAATGTCTGTTAAATTCTCCCAACACGCCCACCCTTTTTCAGTCTCCCCAGACCTTTCTTTTTTTTTTTTTTTTTTTTTGAGTTGGAGTCTCACTCTGTCACCCAGACTGGAGTGCAGTGGCCGCTTCCGGCCACCGCAGCCTCGACCTGCTGGGCTCCGGCGATCCTTCCGCCTCAGCCTTCTGAGTAGCTGGAATTACAGGCATGCGCTACCACGCCCGATTTTTTTAATTTATTGTAGAGATGAGGTCTCGCTGCCCAGGCGGGTCTCGAACCCGCGGACTCAGGCAATCCACTCACCTCAGCCTCCCAAGGCGCGGGATTACAGGCTGAGCCACCGAGCCTGGCTCCCCAGACCTTTCTAATACCCTCTCCTGCTTTAGTTTTCGCTGCAGGATGATCACTACCAGCAAGTACATTAACTGCTCGTTTTTTGTCTGCTTCCCCTCCCCCACAGAATACCAGTTCTGTGTGAGAAGGGACCTTGTCTGTCTTGTTCTCTGGGATGTCTCCAGGGCCTAGATCAGTGCCCGACACGGCAGGTTTTAATATATATCTATTGAATGAAAAGTTTTCAACCCTTACGAGGTGGATATTATTGTTGTTCCCCTTCAGACCTGGATCAGTTAGACTCAAATGCCTGTTTCCTCAGCCTGCCCTCCCCCCAGCAGTATCCCCCGGGGACTCAGGAGGGTGCTGGACCAAAGCCAGACTTCAGTGCCTGGAGGGGTCTCCGAATGACCTGGGGAGCTGATCGGACCCATGAGGATTCCCAGGTCTCAGCCTCCTGAGTTTTGTTTTGTTTTTTTGAGTCAGAGTCTCACTCTGTTGCCCAGAGTGGAGTGCAATGGCACACTCATGGCCACTGCGACCTCGACCTGCTGGGCGCAGGTGATCCTTCCACCTCAGCCTTCCAAGTAGCCGGAACTACAGGCAAGTGCCACCATGCCCTGCTTATTTTCTGATTTATTGCAGAGATGAGGTCTTGCCAAGTTGCCTGGCTGGTCTCGAACCTGTAGGCTCAGGCAATCCTCTCACCTTGGCCTTCCAAAATGCCGAGATTATAGGGAGCCGCCGCGCCCAGCCTCAGTCCCTGAGTTTTTGTCCTGGGGTCAGGAATAGACCGGTAGCCCCACTGTCCCCCATGTTTCGGACGCTCCACCAGAAGCCAAGGGCGAGGTGGGAGGTGAGATGCCACCCAAGGAATGCCAAAGCCCTAGCTGAGCAGAGACGCGCCCCGGGCCCTAGAGTCAGAACCCAGACTGGAGCCGCTCCCGGTCATTGGCCTGCAGCGCCACCTGGTGGCCAAAGTTAAAAGACATGTTTCTTTGAGCCTCCCCCACCTCCCCGGCCGCACCCCAAGATCCACCCAAGCGAGCCACTTGCCCAACTAGCAAGCCTCCCTGGACACCTCCAGCACCCACCTCCAGGCGCCTCCTTCAAATGAACCTTATTCATCCTTCACGGACTCCAGATCCAGGAGTCCTCCTCAAAAAGCCCCAGCCTCACCAATCACTGCCTCCACTCCCTCTGTGGCCTCCAAGCACTCACTGTCTACGTCTGAGGTTCCAGGCTCTGGAGACAGACAGCTCTGGTTTTGAATGTGGCAGTCTCCACTTACCAGCTGTGTGATCTGGGCAAGTTACTTAACCTCTCTGGGCCTCAGTCCCCTCATAAGAAGCAGAGACAGCAAACCTAGCTTCATAGAATTGTGAAGACAGTTAAATGATTAAAGTGTGAAAAGGCCAGGAGAGGGCCTGGCATCAAATGGACACTCACAAAATGGCGAGTCCCTTCTTACCCACCTCGCTGACTTCCTCTTCCCATTCCTACCGTTCCTGAAAAATGTACAGAAGGCAGAAGGGAGTCACAGGACCTGGGTTCTTTGGGCCTCAGTTTCCTTCTCTGTCAAATGAATTCATTAGATAATTGATGAACTATTCATTCACTCATTCACTCATTCATTCATTCATTCATTCATTCAACTTCTATTCCAAGCCAGGCTTGGTGGCTCAGCCTGTCATCTCAGGCTTTGGGAGGCTGAGGTGAGTGGATTGCCTGAGCGCACAGGTTTGAGACCCACCTGGGCAACTTGGCGAGACCTCATCTCTACAGTAAATCAAAAAATTAGCCTGGCATGGTAGCGCGTGCCTGTAGTTCTGGCTACTCGGAAGGCTGAGGCGGAAGGATCGCCGGAGCCCAGCAGGTCGAGGCTGCGGTGGCCGGGAGCAGCCACTGCACTCCAGTCGGGGCGACAGAGTGAGACTCCAACTCAAAAACAAAAAACAAAAAAAAAAAGACCCTTCTATTCCAGCTCTGATATTCTGACAATCAGGATGTCTTTTCTCTCTACCCATTCATTTATGCCCAACTGTGTTTTGTGCTTCAGAATTCACTCTTAGTTCTTAGCACAGTGCCTGGCACAGAGAGGACAACAATAAACTCCTCCTCTACAGTCTAGGAAGGGCATGTTTACTGCCCCACCTTCTTCCTGCCCCCAGAGAACATCCAGCCCCAGCTGGCACAGGTGCCCCTCCCCCTCCCTCACCCCAGGCCGAAACCAGAGCTGGCGCCACTGGGCGAGGAATCTGGGGACCAACTGTCACAGCTCCAGTATCACCCGCCTCCTGGACGCCTGGGTCCAGCCCTGAGTCCCAGAGGGGCCCTGTTAGCCAGCTGTCCTAGGGGGCCCAGGCTCGCCTCGGCCCCTCTGAGCTGTTCTCCCTGGGGAAATCAAACTGCAGAGGGACCTGACAGAGAGTGCTGGGGTGGTCCCAGGGGAAACTGAGATGTTTGTCTGTCCAGGTCCAGCCTCAGCTGGGTCTGCCCTTGGAGATCAGATCCACAGCGGGCAGAAGGACCCATGGTGACCTACTCTCTCCTCCAATCTCTGTCGCCCTCCAAGTCCCGAAGACCGTTTTGCCCTTACATTTAATCCTGCTTAGCCAAGTCCTCTGGGTCACGTAGGCGTTTCTGTGTTTTGCTGAAGGCAGGGATCGAGGCTAACACTGCTTTTTGTGTGGCCTACACAATTTCGTCCAACATATTCCCATCAGTCGAAATTAAGTCATGAGTTGAGTGTATTCCAGCAAGAGAGAAAATAACCGGTTGCCACCCCCTCCCCCCAGCAGGAAGGATGGTGGTTAGATAGCAAGGTGGGATTCCCACAAGAAAGGGGTACTAAGAAAAAAAATGCACTTGGGGAGGGCGAGGCAGGAGGATCGCTTGAGGCCAGGAGTTTGAGACCAGCCTAGGCAACACAGTGAGACCCCATCTCTAGAAAAAATAAATCAGCTGGGCGTGGCAGTACAGCTGTAGGCCCAGCTACTCAGGAAGCTGAGGTGGGAGAACTGCTTGAGTCCAGGAGTTTGAGGTCACAGTGCGCTATGATGGCGCTGCACTCCAGCCTGGTGACAGAGCAAGACCCTGGCTCAAAAAAAAGGAAAGCAGAAACCCCTTCAAGTGCAAGGGAGGAGGACCAGCTGGCCAGGGCAGACGGAGAAGGTGTCCTGGAGAGTAGG
The DNA here is from genome assembly GCA_027257055.1 of Cephalopachus bancanus. Classification (NCBI taxonomy): domain Eukaryota; kingdom Metazoa; phylum Chordata; class Mammalia; order Primates; family Tarsiidae; genus Cephalopachus; species Cephalopachus bancanus. Next base: position 1,198,639 of record JAPVLO010000633.1, read on the forward strand.
GAGATAGGAATGGTAACCTCTAGAAGCACCAGCCTGCATGGGAGGGCAGCCTCGGGGCAGCCTCCTGGGTGTCCCTCTCCCTTCGTAGAAGCTTTGAGAATAGGGACAGGGCTGGGAAGGGGCAAGCATCAGGCGCGGCTCCCTCCATCTCTTGGTACTTGGTGCTGGACAATAATAACAGGTGCTCAGAGGGAAGAAGGGACACACTCCAGACACAGATAAGCAACAGTCTGGATCCCCCACCCACTCCTGGCCCCAGGCCTTCAAAGAGCCCTGGATTCTGGACTGGGTCACCTTTCCTGCCCTGCAGCCAGGCCTGTGGGTGTGCACTCACTCCACAACTCAACAGGGTTCTTTGTTCCCCAGGCATGAGGCTAGGAGCCTGGTGTGTGTGTGTGTGTGTGAGAGAGAGAGAGAGAGAGAGAGAGAACAGAGACAGAGACAGAGAGACAGAGTTCACTTGCATTCCAATGCTTAACAAGAATTATTTTTAGAATTATCTGCTGTTTGGAATCTTATTTCAGCAAGTCTAGACATAGAACTTTGAGTGACCCATGATGGGTCAGAATCTCCTCTAGAGCCTGGCACATACTGGGGGCCCAATAGGAAGCGGTTGGTTGAATGGATGAATGGAAATTAATGAACACCACAGCCAGGCTTGGTGGCTGAGCCTGTAATCCCAGCACTTTGAGAGGTCAAGGCGAGTGGGTTGCCTGAGCCCGTGGGTTCGAGACCAATCCAGGCAACTTGGTGAGACCTCGTCCCGACAATAAATTTAAAAAAAAAATTAGCCGGGCGTGGTAGCACTTGCCTGTAGTTCCGGCTACTTGGAAGGCTGAGGCGGAAGGATCGCCAGAGCCCAGCAGGTCGAGGCTGCAGTGGCCGAGAGGCGTGCTACTGCCCTCCAGCCTGGGTGACAGAGTGAGACTCCAACCTAAAAAAACAAAAACAAAAACAAGAAGCCAAAAATGAACACCCCAATGTGGCTAAAGCCACCTGCAAGGGGAGAACAACCAGAGCCAGGAAACTAGCATTGACGGGACACCTAACATGAGCCAGGCCCTATGCTAGGAACTTGGCTTGTAATTTCCATCCTAGAGACAAGGAAACTGAGGCTTGTCTCCAGAGACCCGCTCCTTTCCTTTCCCTGATACCATGAAGCTTTAAACACACAGTTACGCTCACCACACCCTCACCCTTACTGAGCCTCTGCTCTGAGCCCTGGGCAGCTAGGGTAGGGGACAGTGATCAAGACGAAAGACACAGTATTGTCCTCCCAGGTCCCGAAGCGGGAAGGCACGCCACCTATCCCCCTTTCTGGCCATAAGGCTGACATGGGAAGTATTGTCTAAGTTGAGGCCTTGTGCTCTCATGGCTGCAATACTGGGCAGGCAGGGGCAGTGGGAAAGGAGCACCCATGGCAGAAGCCTAGCTGGTCAGTGCGGGGAAGGGGCTGTCAGGGAAAGGACTCGTAAAAACCCAGCTCCTTGGCTGGGCGTGGTGGCTCACGCCTGTAATCCCAGCACTTTGGGAGGTGGAGGCAAGAGGATTGCCTGAGTCCAGGCGTTCGAGACCAGCCCGGGCAGCTTGATGAGACCTCACCTCTGCAATAAATCAAAAAAATTAGCCAGGCATGGTGGCGCGCATCTGTAGTTCCAGCTACTTGGAAGCTTGATGCTGAAGAATCACCTGAGCCCAGCAGTTGGAGGCTGTGGTGGTTGTGAGTGTGCCACTGCACTTCAGCCGGAGCGACAGAGACTCCGACTCAACAAAACAAAACAAAACAAAATCCCAGCTGGGACTCCTCTGCCTGCGGGCACTTCCGTGTGTCTACCATGCCACACACCCAAGTGCACCCACGTACCCCCTACCCTCCAGGGGCATTCACGCCTGCCTCCCAGCTGTGGAGGATGAGTGTCTGGAGTCCCAGCGGGACCCTGAGGGTGGACATCCACTTACCCAGAGAGCTGAGTCATCCTTATTGTGGGATCAGTGATGAGGGTCCGGCAGGGACCCTGCCTGGCAGGGACCCCCCCCATCAGCTGCTGTCCCCCTCCCCACTCATACACAATTGTTTCTGCTATTTGTTTTCCTCCCTGGCCAAATCCCCAAGGCTTCTTTGGTCATTAACCTCCTGCTTTAATTAGCTTAGTGGGGAGGAAAGCAGAGGCAGGGCTGATTCAGGGTGGGAGTCTGGGGGAATCTCATCTCAGCTGGGCCAGGAAGGCTGGAGCCAGCTGCCCCCCACAGACACACAAAAAATGCCTGCCACACAGTAAGTCCCACTCAACTGTTTGGTGTTTCTATTAATGTGGAAAACAATCACCTGGCCCACAAAGTAGGAACTTTCCCCCCACAAGCGCCCCATGGTCCCAGTGCCACTGTGGCTGCAATCCAGCTTCCTGGGGCACACAGAGGGAGAAGAGTCAGAGATAGCCCATCTCCAGGGCTTCTTCCTCTCTTGCCCGAGGAGGGCTGCAGCACCCAGCACCTAGGCCCACAATAAGGTTTATTGTTAATCGGTGCTAAATCCCCAGTCCGGGGGCACCCCCGCCCAGCTCTGGGGGCCTTCCAGGCTCCTCAGTCAGGGCTTTCCTTCTTCCCTGGATCTTCTGCTCAGTCAAGGAGGAGTCCAGCAGCAGGCCAACCCCCACCCCTTCCAGAGATCCTCTGCTCAGTTCCCTGCCTCCCGTGGGTGTGCAAATTCACTCTCTCCAAGAATCAATTTAACACTAGGTCCGTTCCCTGCCTCTCAGCAGGGCTTTACCTCACAAACTAGTTTGGATTTTGGGTTTCCAAAGTACTCTGGAAAAGGACACTGTGGCTCACCTCCCATTCTCATAAAACTCTTTTGGGAGGTTCGTCTTGAAGTCTGACCTCAAGCCCTCAAGCTGCAGTGCCATCCCATCTTCTTGGGAAAAAACTCAGACACAAAAAGGGTTGATAAGAGAAATGCTGAAGATATGGGGTCAGAAGAGAAGACAACATTGCATTACACTCCAACGTCCTGAAACTTCCTCTAAAAGTGCCTAACTGTCCAAGGCTTAAAAACTTATTTTCACTCTCACCAAATTTCCAGAGTCAAAGGGGTTGAATGAATGGGTTTGCGGGATGTGGGGGAGCCAGGGCGTGGGAGAAGGGGCAGGAGGTGGCAGAGTGGACCACGACGGTACTAAAGAACAGATCCTCCCCAAGCTGTAGTCCCAGCCCAGGCCAAGAGGAAGACTGGGATCCCTCCCAGTTCACCCCTACCCCTCCTCCCTCCTGTCACACCCAAAGCTCCAGGCCCTCACCCCACACGGTTAAGTCACACCAGGCCTGAAGACTTTTCCTTGCTTCCCCACTCTCCGGCCCCCACTTCTCTCCCTCCTCTCCCTCAGCATCCTCACCTCCGCACTCTACAGCCCTCCCCACCCCCCTCCGACTGATCAGAAGGATGTGCACTAACTCACCTCCCAGTCGGTGCGTCTGAGATCTCCGAGACCGGGGGGCGGAGGGGGGACGAGGGGAGCTGGCTTGCTGCTTAGGGATGAGGGGACCCCATCCTCTGCCAGGGGGTCCCACCGCCGGACTGGCACCCCTTGCTGGTCCCCACAACGCTCAGAGCCCGATGCTCCCCCCATCGCGGCTGCGGGCTTTGTCTGCTCTGCCGAGAACCTCTCCCCGCGGTCGGGAGCTGGGATCGACTCAGAGAGAGCGGGAGGGGGGAGCGGAGAGGGAGCGCGGCAGGGAGGGGGGAGAGGGGAGAGGGAGCGAGAGAAAGCCGCAGTGACCGAGCTGGGACCGCTCCCCGCCCCCGGCCCCCTTCATTACCATAAGAAAGAGGGCCCCCAGGACCGGTCGGGATGGGGAAGGGGCCGGTCTTGCGAGGGGGACGCGCTGCGTTAGCCTTTTGCAAACCCGCTCCGTTTCTGCACGCCACCCTCCCTCCCCTACCCGCCCCTTAAAACATTAGGGACCTCGGCTCCCATCCCTCCCTCTCGCCTCCGAGCTGCGGGCCGAGACCGAAGGGCACATCCCTATCCTCCTCGGGTCAAGGAATTCGTCCCTGCGCCCCCGAGGGCGGGAAACTACAACTCCCGGCATGCCCCGGGCGCCCCCGGCGCGCCCCCCTCCCGTCAGTTCCATGCTGCTCCATCCAGTTCATTTAAAACAAAAGAGTTTGAGCGCTGGAAGGGGCTGGGCTCTACTGGGGGCCACTGAGCGCCGCTCCAGGACTGGGGCTCGGTGCGGGAGCCTGACGGGGGCGTCTGGACGGCGGGGGCTAGAGACTCCCAGGTCCGAGGCGGGAGGGGTGGGGGCAGAGATCCCGCAGCCCCCCGCCCCCCGTCACCCCCGGGGAAGAGAAGAGATCTGCTTTCTTGGTTTTGCTTCTCTTCCCCCCCACCCCCACCCCGGGGGCTGGGGCGAGGGGAGTCGGGTTACAGGGTGTTTGGGGAGGGGGGCTTAGGGGGAGGGTCTATCTTTCTATCTCGCTTTCTTCCCCCCTCCCCAGTTCTTTGTTCCCCCCTCCCCACACACCCCCCTCCTCTCCTCTCCCCTCCCCTCCTCTCTCCTCTTTTCCCTTCCACCACCTCTCTCTCTCTCTCTCTCCCTCTCTCTCTCCCCCAGCTTTTGTTTCGCCATGCCTAGTCTAGTGGTATCTGGAATAATGGAAAGAAATGGGGGCTTTGGAGAACTAGGATGTTTCGGGGGAAGCGCTAAGGACCGAGGGCTGCTGGAAGACGAGCGCGCCCTTCAGCTGGCTCTCGATCAACTCTGCCTCCTGGGTTTGGGGGAGCCCCCCGCCCCCACGGCGGGCGAGGACGGGGGAGGTGGGGGGGGCGGCGCCCCCGCGCAGCCGGCCGCCCCCCCGCAGCCGGCCCCGCCGCCGCCGCCCGCGGCGCCCCCGGCCGCCCCGACGGCGGCCCCCGCGGCGCAGACGCCCCAGCCCCCCACCGCCCCCAAAGGGGCGAGCGACGCCAAGCTCTGCGCTCTCTACAAAGAGGCCGAGCTGCGCCTGAAGGGCAGCAGCAACACCACGGAGTGTGTCCCCGTGCCCACCTCGGAGCACGTGGCCGAGATCGTGGGCAGGCAAGGTAAGCGGGCGCCGGGACCACTGCGAGGGACTGGAGTGGGGGGCACCCCGTCCCCAGCGCGGAAAGTTCATTGCTCCTCTCCTTGCCCGCCTCCGGTTCTGTCCCTTCCTCACAAAGGGGGACCCGCCCCCTACCCTGATTTCCAAGTGCCACAAAGTTCCCTGCTCCCCCTAGTCGGGACGGTTCTCCAGATCCTTCCTCCCCCAGGCTCAGCCCTTAGACAAAGAAATATCCTCGCACTGGGAGAGGGAAAGGGGAGGGGATCAGGCTCCCAATCCAGGGAGGCTGTCCGGAGGGGGTGTCCACTCCTGGTCAGAAAAACTGACGGAATGTGCAGAGTTCCACAGGAGGCCCTACTCCGGCATCTGGTAGTGAATTGGGGAGGGGGCGCCCCCGGAACCCCCAGCCGACTGGAGTTACAGACTTTGGGGGAGACCTAGCCCGCGAAGCCAGACTGAGTATCTGTCTCTTTGTTGGGCTGAGTGTAGGAATGGAAGGGGGTGTGGCCCAGGGGAGGGTCCCAGCTTGGGGGAGAGATGGTGAGGGGGGCCGCAGGGAGGAGGGGGTCCTGTGGTTACCCACACACCAAAGTTGGGCCATCTGTGGGGTTTTGGAAGGGGTGTCTCCAAGGAAGTGCTGCGTCCTGGCGTGGACCTCTCCTTCTCCCTCTCTGGCTTTTGTTCTGGGCTGGCCACGGCCTGGGGCCCGAGGCCTAGAGAGGGGTCTCTGGTAGCGATGGAGTAGGACAGGGCAGGAGAGGCTTGCTGGGGGGTGAGAAACCTTCACCTGGAAATTTGGCAGAGGGCATGTGTCTGAGTGTATGGGGAGGGGGGTGTAGAATTAATCCAGTGTAGTATGTCTGATACCACACCCTCCTCTGCTCCAGCATCCCTGGGTAGGTGGGAGGGGGTGTTGGTGAGGGTCCAAATTGAGCAGACGGGATCTTGGGGATCCTACCCTCTCCCAGTTCCCCAAAGGGGAGTTTGGGGGGGACGGGATTTGGAAATGGCAGAGGGGCTGGGCTGGGGAGGTGTGGGGTGGGGGAGGAGTGGGGGAGGAGCTGTCCCACCGTGGGGAACAATAGCGGAGCTGCATTCCGGCTGGGAGTGAGGGAGGAGGCCGGCTCCCGGCGGAGGACAAGGAGAGGCGGGCCGGGGGGGGGGGGGGGGGGGTCTGCTTCACATCCCACTTCATCCACCCAGAGTGCTGGTGGCGAGGGATTGCACCGGGAGAGCCAGAATGGAGGAGGGGAAGATGCCACTCCCCTGCACGGCCCTCACCCCTCTGGGGCACTCCATCTCTTGAGGTTTCTGGTTTGGAAAGTTGGATTCCCTCTTCTTGCCAGAAACTGGGGATCCGGAGCCCTGGAATTGGGTGGGGACAGACATTGCTATCTTTTTTTGGGTGTGGGGGTGGTCTTGGGAGGCCCCGGAATTTAATGGAGTCATTCCTTCCTCTTCTGCCTCTGCATCAGATGGCCCTGCCCCTCATAAAAGTAAGGGAATTTCTCCTCTTCAGAGGAGATAATCTTCCTCCTTATTCAAGAACATGGAAGTCCTCCCTCTTGTCTAACCTCTCTCCCCTTGCTGCAGTGTTAGTGCTCCTCTATTTGACCTCTAGGAAGGTGAAGCCCAGTGGGTCTTCCCTTCAAGCTACGCTTCTTCAAGATTGCAGAGCTCAGGAAGGGGCCCACCACCAGTTCTGCACCTCCAGGCTTCTGGCTTTTCTTCTTACTCTTATGCCCCGGCCTGTCATCCTCACCCCAACCGCAACCCCCAAGGATACCTAGCTCTCACTTAAGTTTGTGGACCCAGAACTTGAAGCCAGAACCCAGAGGCCCATCAGATGACCTGTGAGCAGAAGTGACAGGAGAGGGGACTTCACTGTTCCTCAACCTTCCATGCCTCACAAATAGAACAATCATTCACTGATATTGAAGCAGCAAGGATGTGGGCTTGACAACAGGTAGGACTTTTTTTTTTTTTTTTTTTGAGTTGGAGTCTCGCTCTGTTACCCAGGCTGGAGTGCAGTGGCCGCTCCCAGCCACTGCAACCTAGACCTGCTGGGCTCCGGTGATCCTTCCGCCTCAGCCTTCCAAGTAGCTGGAACTACAGGTGCACGCTACCATGCCCGGCTAATTTTTTATTTATTATAGAAGAGATGAGGTCTCGCCAAGTTGCCCAGGTGGGTCTTGAACCCGTGGGCTCAGGCAATCTGCTCACCACGGCCTCCCAAAGCACTGGGATTACAGGCTGAGCCACTGAGCCCGGCCTGGGTAGGACTTCTTAATTGCCAAGAGGTCTGAGGACCTGAGAAGGAGCAAATTACCCTGACTCATGTTCCTCAAAGATGAGGGGAGTGGCCCTGGACACACCCTGTCCACCACACACACACACACACACACACACACACACACACAGTCTGCAGCTAAGGTTGGAGAAAAAGCCATCTGGAGTAGAGGACGGAGGAAAAAAATGAGCTCACCTCAGGCTTGTGGGTGGAGGATTGAGCAGAGGCAGAAAAGCGGGACCCCTTGGTTTTGGATAGGTAGCGTAGTGGTCGAGCGAGAGAGGGAACAGTGAGTTGTGCCTGGAGACAGGTGTGGATGGGGGCAAAAGTTGTGGGTATGTATAGGAATGTGCTGTGTGTGTGTACTGGGGAGGATGTGGATAAAGGTGGGATGAATGGAAGGCTTGGTGTGGACTTGGTGTGTATGTGAAGCGTATACTGGGCCGGCCTCACAAGTGTTGTATAGATAAAGGCATACCGTGCATCATGGCTCTTAGTTACGTGTGTGGAAACTCACACACATGTGGCATGTGTGCTTGTCTAACGGCTCTGAGTTTCTGAGGCTGTGTGTGAAGCTAGGGGCAGGGAGGGGCACGGCAGGAAAGGAGGGCGCTTGTCTTATCAGCCATTGAGGTCTGCAAGTAGCCATCCCAGCCTCCCTTACTTCACTCTCCCCTTCTCCCTCTTTGTCTCTCTTTGTCTGGCCTTTCTTCTTTCTCTTCCTGCCTCTCTTCCCAGCCTCCTAGCTTTAACCCACTGCTAATTCAGAGCAGGAGTATGGGTCCAAAATACCCTCTCCCCCATCCTACTCGGCCCCCATCCCATCTTAGCTCTCCTGTCCCCAGGGGACAAGAGTGACATGGGGCTAGGTACTGCTCCCTCCCATCTCGATTTGGTTTTTCTTCATACTCCTCCTTTCCCCTTGAAATTTGGATTCTCAGGCCCTTTTCAGTCCCCCACACTCCACTAGTTGCTGCAAACTCATTATGAATCTGAGATCCACTGAGAGAGACAGCTGGGTGGGAGGCAATGGGGGGGGGTCATAAGGCAAACGGACGTCAGTTTTATGACTTTTAATGACTGAGGGTCAAATGAGTCGATTGTGAGGTTACTAAGCACATTGGGGCTCTGTGGAAAGATCGGGGTCAGTGACAGATTTGGGGCGGGGACAGTGACGAAGTGACTGGGGAGTTTGTGAGTAGCCAGAAATCAGTAGAGAAACTGAGAGAGCACCAAATGTTGGGCAGGGGGGTTGTGAATGGATTTGAGGTTAGCAGCTTGTATGGGAGGGTCAAAGATTATTTGGGGGTTTCAAGGAGTAGATGAATTTGGAAGGTCCTGAATGGAACTCCAGGGAAAGTTGGTATGTTTTGAAATCTGGGGTTGGTAGAGTAGGGTAGATCTGACACCCGGTGAGTGGATTGTTCAAGTCAGGGTGGACTGTGTGTCTCAGCGGCTGTTTCAAAGGGAAAACCGAAGGGTTCCAGGGAGGCCGGACATCCGGGTGAGGATCTGGAGCTTCTTGATCCCAGCACAAACCTTCGTGCCCTGTGAGTTTCTTTCTCTCTCCCCTTCCCCACCCTGTCTCAGGCTGCAAGATTAAGGCTCTCAGAGCCAAGACTAACACCTACATCAAGACGCCGGTGCGCGGCGAGGAGCCAGTGTTCATGGTGACGGGGCGGCGGGAGGATGTGGCCACAGCCCGGCGGGAAATCATCTCAGCAGCAGAGCACTTCTCCATGATCCGCGCCTCCCGCAACAAGTCAGGAGCTGCCTTTGGTGTGGCCCCTGCTCTGCCCGGCCAGGTGACCATCCGCGTGCGGGTGCCCTACCGCGTGGTGGGGCTGGTGGTGGGCCCCAAGGGGGCAACCATCAAGCGCATCCAGCAGCAAACCAACACGTACATTATCACACCAAGCCGGGACCGGGACCCAGTGTTCGAGATCACCGGGGCCCCGGGCAACGTGGAGCGCGCGCGCGAGGAGATCGAGACGCACATCGCGGTGCGCACGGGCAAGATTCTCGAGTATAACAATGAAAACGACTTCCTGGCGGGGAGCCCCGACGCGGCGCTTGACAGTCGCTACTCTGACGCCTGGAGGGTGCACCCGCCCGGCTGCAAGCCTCTCTCCACCTTCCGGCAGAACAGCTTGGGCTGCATCGGCGAGTGCGGCGTGGACTCGGGATTTGAGGCCCCACGCCTGGGCGAGCAGGGCGGCGACTTCGGCTACGGCGGGTACCTGTTTCCAGGCTATGGCGTGGGCAAACAGGATGTGTACTACGGCGTGGCGGAGACAAGCCCCCCACTGTGGGCGGGCCAGGAGAACGCCACGCCCACCTCGGTGCTCTTCTCCTCGGCCTCCTCCTCCTCCTCCTCTTCCGCCAAGGCCCGTGCTGGGCCTCCTGGCGCGCATCGCTCCCCTGCCGCTTCCGCAGGGCCAGAGCTGGCTGGACTCCCGAGGCGCCCGCCAGGGGAGCCGCTTCAGGGCTTCTCTAAACTGGGCGGGGGCGGCCTGCGGAGCCCCGGCGGCGGGCGGGATTGCATGGTGTGCTTTGAAAGCGAAGTGACGGCCGCCCTCGTGCCCTGTGGACACAACCTGTTCTGCATGGAGTGTGCAGTTCGCATCTGCGAGAGGACGGACCCCGAGTGTCCCGTCTGCCACATCACAGCCACGCAAGCCATCCGAATATTCTCCTAAGCCCCCTGCCCCATGCCTCCTGGGCCCACTCTTCAGGGCCCCGCCCTGGACCTATTTTACACTAGGGCCTTTTGGAAATCAGCTATTTGAGGGGCAAGGTGCTTAGAGATACTCGCTCGCTGGGAAGGGGGGAAGAGAGGCGGGGGTGGCTGGAGGGTGGGCCACTTTCAGAGCCTCTGGTCACCCTGTCCTGGAAAGACTGGGAGGGGGCCAGACTGAAAATTTTACTAGAGTTACAACTCTGATACCTCAACACACCCTTAAATATGGAAGCAGCTAAGAGAAACTTTTGTTTTGCCAGAGGTGGTAGCTAAGACATCCTGACCCCCTCCGCCCACCTTCCCAACGGTGTGTCACTCTCCCCCTTCCTCTGGGGAGGGGGTGGGGAAGAGGGAGAGGGAGAATGACCGCCTGTACCTAGAGGTGCTCTTTCCAATCCCCAAGCCCTCTGATCCTGACCTGCGACCTGCTAACATGACCCTTTGGCACCCCGCCCCCATATCCTGTTTGGGAAACTGTTCCAACAGTCTTAAGGAGTTGGAGCCCTTTCAGAAGTTGGTGGATCTTCTGGGGAGAGGGGCAGAGAAGCATGTCCACCGCTTCAATTGAAAAAGGGCTCAGAAGCCATCTGCCCCTCAAAGCTGGGCTGGAGGAAGCTGGAGGGGGAAGCCTCTGCCCCTCCAATCTTTCCCTTCACTCCTTTGTCCCTTGTTGACACCCCCCCACCCCAGCTCTTTCCTGTCACTCCCAGTCCTGTCTTGCTCCTTCTCTTTGTCTCTTTCCTTCTCTCTCTCCCTCCTGCTCCTTCCAGTCCAGCTTTGGGAACACCATCCCCCTGGGGAGAAGTAGGGGGAAGGATATTTTAGTGGTCTCCCCATTCCTCTCCAGGCATCTGGAGGGCCGCTCCCCCACCCCTCCAAAGAAACATCTTGAATTCTTGATGGAATGTATCCCCATCCTCAATGAAAATTTGAGGAGGGGACTAATACTGGGGTACGTAAAGGGTCACACCTCCACCTTCATCATCTATGGGCATTACATTGTGGGGGCAGTTCTTGGGATGTTCTGGTTATGGAAGGGGGCGGCCAGGGTCATGTGTCTGCTACTTCAAGGAGCAGGAAAGGGCCTGAGGCAGGAGGAGACGGTTGGAGGGACAGGAGGGACAGGACGGCAGCTCCTCCTCCCTGCAGTGCCCCCTCCCTGCACCTCTCTCAACCTGACCCAACCGTCATTGAATCCTTACTAGTGTACAAATCATGAAGTCTCTGTCCCACTCGTTGTGGTTGAGGAGAGGCCAGGTCTACAGAGAGGGATCAGCCCAGAGCAAAGCAGGATTAGGGTGCAGCAGGGCCTGTTCTGAGAATCATGCATGTTACAGGCCTTGCATCCCCTTTGCTGCTTCCCTACTGCTCACTTGTGGCTGCCACCAGCCTCCCACCCTCCGGGTTCCGCTGGCCGGGCCAGGAGAAGATGGGGGATGGCAGTCCCAGGGGGTCCAGGAGATCCTTGTATATAACCAGGTGGGACTGTTCTGAGTAATCTGAGCGCTCAAAGCTCAGGAGTCCCTTTCTTCCTGGATGGAGAAGTGGTGCAGTGATGGAGGTGCAGAGGAGATTTCCTCCTCTCCTTCCTCCTGTGGTTAATTAACTCACCTCTCCTCAGCCTTCCCCTCCAGACCACCAGCCAGGGAGGGGAGAGGAAGGAGGTCACGGCCAAGAACGCTGGCCTGTGACAACTTCCCTCCTTCCCACCAATGTGAGCCATCCTGAGTTGTCTGTACAATAGAAACCAAACCAAATGGGCACCCTCGGTCGCCGGGGGTAGGTGGGGAGGGGGGTGGGAAGAAGGGATGTCTGTCTGTCGATTCCCCTCCCCCTCTCCACTCTTTACCCTCAAAGGCAGAAGACTGTTACACTAGGGGGCTCAGCCAACTCAATCCCACCCTTACCAACTGAGCCAAACCTAGAAACAAACGCAAAACACACATAGCAAGAGACAAAATAGAGGAGAGAAAGCTTGAGAGGGAGTGAGACAGGCGACCAACACAGAGGAGAGAAAACAAAAATAGCAAAAAAAAAAAAAAAGCAGTTCTTTATAATTTAATATTCTATTTTAATAAAGGCGTTTATTACCGTATAAATGTAGCAAAGAACCTGGGCTAATATGAAAAAAAGACTTTTTATTAGGTAATTTATTATATGAAAAGGATATTTTATTTTATGATAAAGTGATCCTTAAAAAAATAAAAAAACTTTAGAAGGTTTAGAATATATGTAGGGAGAGAAGAAGAAAAAAATACATTTGTATTCAGAGTTAAATCTTAAAAAAAAGTGTTTTTAATATATGTTCGGGTTTACGTTGCTTTTTTCCCCCACTTTTTTTTGGGGAGGAATGTCATTTGCTTTTCTTGGGGGAGCATCCTGGGATGGATGGTGCAGAGAGGGGCTGGGGGAACCTGGTCCCTTGTGGGGCCCCGCAAGTAGATTGGATTTCACTTCGTGGGCTCCCCTCCCCTCTCCCCTCCCCCTCTGGGGAGCCGGCAGAGCCAAACAAAGAAAGGGATTAACCAGAAAGGAAGAAGCTGTAGGACTATGGACTGAGGATCCTGGGGTGTCCCTCCCTTTTCCCCGCCCTGTCCCAGGGGCAAGTGGGGAGGGGAAATCTGGAGTTGAGGCCTAGCAGGCCTACAGGAACCCTCAGAGAGGTGTGAGATTTAAGAGAAATAGATTTTTTTTAACCAAAAACGAGAGAGAAAGAAGAAAAAGAAAGAGAAACCGAGGGGTTTAAAAGAAAAGAATACTACAAAATAATAATTATTAATAATAATAATTCAAATTTATTTCATATAATCCTAGAGAAAGAAAGAAAGAATTACTAGTTACTTAGTAGATGATATTCAGATAGCTTAAAGTTTAGTAGCATTGAGGGCCCCTGGGCCCAGTAGAATGTATAAAAGTCGTAACGAAAAGATAGAGGAGGGAAGTGGCCGAGTGCACCCTGAGTCTCCCCATCTCTAGATGTCAGGGTTGGAGCAGTTTGCTAGTTCAGACTGGGAGCTTCCGGTCTGCCGGGGTTGATCCTGAGAATCCTTGGATTTTTAAATTGTAGGACAAACGGATGAGGGACTCGGCTCCCAGGGTCTTTGGAAGGACAGATACTGGTCATCTCAGTCAGATGGGGGTCGCGCTGGGGGCAGCAAAGGAAGCTGAGCACATTCACCTGTAGCACCCCCGGTACCTGGGGCCCGGCCATCCCTCCATCTCTGTCGGGCAGCCCGCCCTGACTCCAAAGTGGTATGTCCTCTCCTAGGGCTCTCAGGGAGAATGGAGACTGCTGGACTCAAACCCTCCCAAGCCAGCTTCTCCCAGGCCTAACTGAGGAAGTTCTTGAAGCGTAACCTCAGTCCACTTCACTATAGATTGAAGAGCCTGGAAAGTCATTCCACAAACAGACCCACATATGCACACTTCTCACCTTCAGAGCTTCAAGAGCCCTGAGGGGATCAGTCCCCCACCCCATTCCCATCCAACACTCCACTTAACTTTGACCTCCATGGCAGCAGTAGCGCTAACAACCACAGAATTTGTTCTTTAAAGCTGTGTGGTGCTTTGCCAGTTTGCAAGGTGCTTAAGTTAGATTCCATGAAGGACTGTAGTCCTCCCCCCAGTCTCCCCTAGTGGGGTGGAGTGGAGACTCTGTCCTTGAAGGCCTGGGAGAACAGGGCCCCCAAGGGAACAGAGGCAAGGGATAGGGACCTTGGGTGACCCCAACCCTAACCCTCTCTGCTCCAACCCCCCTCTATCTGTAAGTGTTCAGGTAGAGGTCATCATCCACTGTGCCCTGCCTGGTAGCACAGTGCCCTCTCCACAGAAAATTGGGGAGCCTGGCTTTTGCATGTGAGAAATCAATGTGTGTTTTTTTTTTAAAAGCACTTGCCTTCTACCAACCCCAGCTTGCAATCAGATTGGGCCTTTCCCTCCTCTCCAAGCGGGTGGGAGGGCCCCTTGGCTCTCCTCTGGACAGAGAGCCTACTCCTTACACCAATTACTCTGCCATGCCCCCTACCCTCTGGCCCTTGACCCCAAACACATCTCCCTCTCCCCAACTTACACTTCTCGCCCCACCTAAAGACATTTCCCCCTGCTCTTTTTGTCCTAAAACCCCCGCTAGTTTGGGATGGTAGTGTCTGGGGTGGGGAGGGCCTCCCCTTCCCCACGGGTGGGGAAGGGGGGGTGGGTGGAGACAGCCCTGGGGCAGGGGGGATGGTCTCTCCACTGTAGAAAGTAGAGTAGGATTGTGGTCAGACTTAATTTGAGGCATCTAGTGAAGACACGTACAAACCACCAAGAAAAAAGATTTCAAAAGCAAAATAAAGGCGGGAAACAAAACGGACCCATGCATAATCAAGTCAAAGTGAAGTTGCACAAAATGCAGAGAAACCAAGAAGGGGGAGGGTTAATGTATTAAATGTGCTATTAAGAACTTAATTTTATTAAAAGTATTATTACTTAAGGCTCTGTCTTCTTGTTCTGCATGTGAGTGACCATCCTGGGCTGAGTGGGAGGATCTGCAAAGGAATGATAGCTTGGGGTCTGCTCCAGTGTAACTGTAGGCTTCCCAACATGCTTTGCAGACAGTGGGTGCTTCCAGAGTTCTTGACCCTCCTCAGCAGTTCACGGCTCCCTCCTTCAGTCTTCGAGCTCTCTCTCCACTCTCCTCTCTTCCTCAGAGGCACAGTCAGGCCTTCCACCCTGCCCTAGAGCACAGGGGAAAGGGAGGGAGGGTGATGAGACCTGGCCTGCACAGCCATTTCCTAGGCTCCCTGGAGATGGGCAGAGAGCGGAGACAGACCTTCCATTTCCCCTCAACTTCACTCCGTCCTTCTCCGGGGTCAAGAAGAAGACTGGAGGGAGGGCTTGAGCCTCCCTCCTCCCAGGCTTTAAATGCCTCCCCAGCACACCCAGGGCCGGCCCTGACTCCCCCTCTCCCTTGCGCCTCCCCTGCCTCCTTCCCTCGCCCCTGGCATTGGAGTGACCTCAGTTGTTGGCACCAGGGCCCTGGGCACCAGATGGTGCCCGCTGATGGTTTCCTTTGTCTTGCCTTCCAGATACCCCCTCCCCTCCACACTGTGCTTCTTCCCACACCTGCCCTGGGGTTGGCAGTGGGAAAAGCGGGCACCTCCCATCCCCTTGGCACTGTCCCCAGACCACAGGACTCCAGAGGCAGCTGGCCCTCAGGGGCAGTGGGTATGGCGGGGAAGACAGAGGCAGAGGGGAGGGGACAGGGACTCGTAGGAGAGGCTGAAGTTGAAGGGAGGAGTTGAAGGGAGGCGGGGACAAGGAATAGAGGGAGGAACAGACAGGAGGCAGCAGGTTGCCCAGGCGTTGATACAAAATACAGCTTTATTTGAGGGCCCCAGTCTGTGAGGGGTGGACAGATAATAGTGATATTGATGCTGGGGCATGAAGACTTTAGGGCTTTGGGGGACTGAGAACAGAACTGGACACTCTGACCTCTGGAACCAATGGGTAGGGAAAAGTCCTGGAGCTAGGGTGGAGTTGAGGGACACCAGAAAGCCAGTGGGGGCAGGTAGGTGCTGGCCAGGGTCACAGGCTGATGCAACAGGCCCTCTTCTCCCCAGGGCCAGGCTCCTGCCCAGGCTGGGCACTGCCCAGAGTGATGGCATTAGGTCGAGTGCTGTTCTGTCTCTGCTTGGACACCTTCGCAAAGATCTCTGAGAGGGGAGAGAGCAGTGGTCAGGCCGGAAGGAGACTTAGAACCGCATTCCTCCCACCGCCCCTGCAGGACTGCATGCCCTTCTAAGCACTGGGGGTGGTGGCACTTGCAGGAGGTTTTGCAGGACAGAAGTAGAGTGTGGGCACCTGGGTCTCTTCCACTTACCTGAGTGGAAAAGGAACCAAGACTCAGCCCCCGGGAGGTGTGGCCTTCCCTAAGCTCCAGGCTGAATGGGAGCACTGGGGAAGGACTGGGAGGGATGGGCAGTGATGCCAGGGGCCCACAGAGGAGGTGAGGAACTGCCTGGGGTGAGAGCTGGGTATCCTATTGCTGTCTGTAGAAGCCACAGGGGTGGAGTGCGGGGGGGGTGCCAGGTGGAGGCAGCCTCTAACCTTTGAGGACAGTTTCAAAGGCTAGCTCAACATTGGTGGAGTCCAGGGCTGAGGTCTCCAGGAAGAGCAGCCCGTTGTTTTCTGCCAGGAAGGGAAATACACCATTAATTACGGAGGTCCAAGGTAATAATACGAATATTTACTTAATGTTTACTATGTACATTTATGTGGTAAACTCTTGGCATATAGCAGCTCATTTAATCCTTAAAACAACTTGTGAAGTAGGTTCAGTTAGGAAGCTGAAATCCAGACACACAAAGAGAATGAATAAGGTACTTGTTCCATGTCTCACATCTAGTATCTGGCCAAGAGGAATTGGGAGGCTGGGCTATGGGACTCCAGAGGCTGCATCCTTTATTACCATATCATGATGCCTTTGAACTCAAAACCTCTTGGGCAAGTGTGACTGCAGATGGTCCAGCCCAGTCTCTACACAGGATCTTTTTTTTTTTTTTTTGAGTTGGAGTCTCACTCTGTCACCCAGACTGGAGTGCAGTAGCATGCTCCTGGCCACCACAGCCTTGACCTGCTGGACTCTGGTGATCCTTCTGCCTCAGCTTTCCAAGTAGCCGGAACTACTGGCGTGCACTACCACGCCCAGCTAATTTTTGATATATTGTAGAGACAAGGTCTCGCCAAGTTGCCCAGGCTGGTCTCGAACCCACGGGCTCAGGCAATTCATTCACATCGGCCTCCCAAAGTGCTGGGATTACAGACTGAGCTACCAAGCCTGGCTCTACAAAGGATCTTTGAACAATTAGGGCAATGCTGTCTGAAAACCAACAAATGGGTCAGGGTCAGTGGTTCAGGCCTATAATCCCAGCACTTTGGGAGGCCAATGCAGGAGGATTGCTTGAGCCCAGGAGTTCAAGACCAGCCCAGGTAACGTAGCAAGACCTCATCTCTACAAAAAATAAAAAAATTAGTGGGCAGGGGAAGAAGGAAGCAGAAAAAGGGGGTTAGAGTTAAGGAATTACCTGTTGAGTACAGTGTTCACTATCTGGGGGATTGGGCCACATGAGACCCAATTGCCACCATTACACAATATGTCCATGTAAGAAACATACACGTGTATCCCATGAATCTAAAATAAAAATGGAAAAAAATATTAGCTGAGCCAGGCTCGGTGGCTCAGCCTGTAATCCCGCAATTTGGGAGGCTGAGGTGAGTGAATTGCCTGAGCCTGTGGGTTCCAAACCCGCCTGGGCAGCTTAGCAAGACCTCATCTCCACAATAAATCAAAAATTAGCCGGGCATGGTAGCGTGCACCTGTAGTTCCAGCTACTTGGAAGGCTGAGGCAGAAGGATCCCTGGAGCCCAGCAGGTCGAGGCTGCCGTGGCCGGGAGTGGCCACTGCACTCTAGTCTGGGTGAGAGTGAGACTCTGACTCAAAAAAAAAAAAAAAAAAAAAATTAGCTGGGCATGGTGGAGTACGCCTGCAGTCCCAGCTACTTGGGAGACTGAGGCGGAAGGATTGCCTGAGTCCAGGAGGTTGAGGCTGTGATGAGCTGTGATTGTGCCACTGCACTCCAGCCTGGGCAACAGAGTGAGACCCCAGCTCAAAAAATAAAGCAGTAAATCAACTATGAATAATTGCCAATGAAGACAATCTCAGGACAAGTGGTGGGACATCACAGGAGACACAGGAAATCCTGAGGAAGAGGGGAAGAAGGTAGAGGACTATATGAAGAAGGCCAGGCTGGGGCTCTGGGAGCAGGAGCAGAGACTGGGGAGATTGGAACTACGGGTTGGGCAGGCTTGGAGGAGTCAGCCAGGGTAGTGATGGGCTCTCACCGGCAAACATGCGGGCCTCTTCAGTGGGCACCTCCCGGGCCTGGCTCAGGTCACTCTTGTTACCCACGAGCATGACGACGATGGTGGCTTCGGCATGGTCGTAGAGCTCCTTCAGCCAGCGCTCCACCACGGCGTAAGTCTGGTGCTTGGTTAGGTCAAACACCAGGAGAGCCCCTACTGCGCCACGGTAATACCTGCGTGGGAGTGGGCAGGATGAACAGAGACAAAATCAGGGGCGTTGAGCCCACATCGGAGCAGAGTCATCAAGCCAAGGAGCCCAATATCAGAGTACCAGAGATCAGGAAATATGGAGACCGGAGTCCAGAGACCCAAAGCCCAACAGGGCAAGCCCAAGGCTCCTGTTCCCTCCAGGGCCACTGGACTGGGAGCCTCTGAAGCATCACCTCCTTGCTTTAAACTCTCCACCGAGCTAGGCGCGGTGGTTCATGCCTCTAATCCCAGCACTTTGGGAGGCTGAGGCAAGAGGATTGCCTGAGTCCAGGGGTTCCAGACTCCAGAGTTGGAGTCTTACTCTGTCACCCAGGCTGGAGTGCAGTGGCACGCTCATAGCCACCACAGCCACGACCTGCTGGGCTCAGGTGATTCTTCTGCCTCAGCCTTCCAAGTAACTGGAACCACAGGCTGGATCATTTTTTTATTTACTGTAGAGACGAGGTCTTGCCATGTTATTCAGGCTGGTCTCAAACCTCTGGACTCAGGCAATTCTCTCGCCTCAGCCTCTCAAAGTGCTGGGATTACGGGCATGAGCCACATGCCCAGCAAATGTCCATCTCTTTTGGCAGTTCCTGGTCTGACCATTCCAAGTATCCCTGCAAACATTCAGCTCCTCCTTGGAGTTGAATGGAACATCTTCAGACTGGTGATATCAATGATTCCCAATGTATTGATGCCTCAACTGAGGCTCATAAGAGGTCGGGTGGGCCGGGTGTGATCCCAGCACTTTGGGAGGCTGAGGTGAGAGGATTGCCTGAGCCTGGGGGTTTGAGACCAGCCTGGGCAACTTGGTGAGTCTTCGTCTCTACCATAAATCACAAAAATCAGCTGGGCATAGTGGCATGCATCTGTAGTTCCAGCTACATGGAAGGCTGAGGAGGAAGGATCTGAGTCCAGCAGATCAAGGCTGTAGTGACCGTGAGCATGCCACTGCACTCCAGCCTGAGCAACAGAGTGAGACTTCAACTCAAAAAAAAAATAAAAAGAAGTCAGGTGATAAGGAATGATGAGTGCGCGTGGACTTGGCAAGTATGTGTGACAGAAGCCCCTGACTCTTGCTTTCTGCCTCCTGGCAGGTGCTATATCCCCCATCCCATACACACACAGACTTGGGCTTCACACTGGTAATCAGATGTGGTATCAGATGCGAGACCCAACCCTTGGCATTTGTGGTTAGCTGAAGGCTGCCGAGTGCAGAGCACTGTATGGACATGAGGGGGCGCTCTCGATCTACACAGCCTGCCCCCTCCACCCTGATTTTGTGGTCCTTTAAGCGTCGCATAGAATGCCACATATAAAGTACCTTGTCCCTTCCTGGGCTCATAGAAAAGGCCTAGCAAGCGGTGGCAATGATTCCTATTTCAGTCCCACTGGTCAGTATGAGTAGATTCTATATTACTAAATCCTGCTGCCTGTCTCTCCTGTGATCCCCCGGGAACACAGTGCCCAGTCCTCTTGCTTCCTCCTCCTCCCCTCCTCCAGAGGTATTCCCTGACTTCCCCAGGATTCCCACCACCCAGCCGCCCCCCAGGCCCGGGCTCACGCCGAGGTGATGGCTCGGTACCGCTCCAGGCCTGCTGTGTCCCAGATCTGAGCCTTGACAGCAGCGGTGCCCAGCATCACAGTGCGGGTGGAGAACTCGACCCCGATGGTGGTGCGGCTGTCGTGGCTGAACTCATTGCGCGTGAATCGGGACAGCAGATTGGTCTTCCCCACTCCTGATTCGCCGATCAGCACCACTGAAGGAGCGGAGAGACAAGGGATGAGCCCCCGAGCAGAGTGACTCTGAGCCCACCTGCACTTGAAGGGTCTGTCATTCAGAAAAGGTGAACTGAGCTCAGAAAACAGGAGGAAGCTGGGTCTTCTGGCAGAGACTGAAGCCTGCAACTCTGCATAATGCATCTGTCCTGGTGGGCAGAAGGACCAAGGGCTTAAAGTAAGCAATGGGGCTTTAAAAGTTATAGCCTGAGCCCGGCTTGGTGGCTCAGCCTGTAATCCCACGCCTTTGGGAGGCTGAGATGAGTGGATTGCCTGAGCCCGCGGGTTCGAGACCCACCTGGGCAACTTGGCGAGACCTCATCTCTACAATAAATCAAAATGAGCCGGTCGTGGTAGCGCGCACCTGTAGTTCCAGCTACTTGGAAGGCAGAGGCGGAAGGATCGCCAGAGCCCAGCAGGTCGAGGCTGCGGTGGCCGGGAGCGGCCACTGCCCTCCAGTCTGGGTGACAGAGTGAAACTCCAACTCAAAAAAAAAAAAAAAAGTTATACCCTGGTTTGTTGAGACTATGTTGCACAGTCAGCCTGCATTTCTGGTGATGGAGCGATGTCTGTGGGCTATTGATGAGTGCCATGTGCAAAGGCTGGTGGTGTGGGTGACTGTGGACAGCAATGACAAGAGTTCTGGGGGGGTGCACATTTCTGGACTAGGGAATATGAGGACATTGTGCTTAGCTCTCACTATATGAACAGGAAGGACATGTGGGAGGCTTGGTATGTGTGTTTGCACAGGGAGCAGAAGTGTGAATAGAAGTGTGGATGAGGAGAAAGTTTGGCAGTTGACACATCCATGGGTAAGAGGAAGGTATGCGTGCTCATGTGTGTGTGTATGAGAAGTTAGGTTCTAGTCGGGATGGTGGCTCCCACCAATAATGTTAGCACTTTAAGAGGTGGAGGTAGGAGGATCTCTTGAGGCCAGGAGTTTGAGATCAGCCTAGGCAACATAGCGAAACCTCGCCTCTACAAAAAATAAAAAAATTAGCCAGGCATGGTGATGGTGGTGGTGCACACCTATAGTCCCAACTGCTCAGGAGGCTGAGGCAAGAGGATCATTTGAGCCCAGGAAATAGAGCTGTGATGGCATCAATGTACTCCAGCCTGAGAGACAGAGTGAGACATTGCCTGAACCTGCGGGTTTGAGACCTACCTGGGCAACTTGGTGAGACCTCATCTCTACAACAAATCAAAAAATTAGCCAGGTGTGGTAGTGCGCGCCTGTAGTTCCAGCTACTTGGAAGGCTGAGGTGGAAGGATCGCCAGAGCCCAGCAGGTCGAGGCTGTGGTGGCTGGGAGCAGCCGCTGCACTCCAGTCTGGGCGACAGAGTGAGACCAAAAAAAACCCAAAAAACAAAGACGGTTTCAGTTGTGTTTAAACAGGGACAGTCCTGCATGGTTAAGAGCATGGGCTTGGTTGGGCGCAGTGGCTCACGCCTATAATCCCAGCACTTTGAGAGGCCAAAGTGAGAGGATTGCCTGAGCCCACAGGTTCAAAACCAGTGTGGGCAACCTGGCGAGACCCTGTCTCTACAATAAATCAAAAAATTAGCCAGGTGTGGTGGTGTGTGCCTGTAGTCCCAGCTACTTAGAAGGCTGAGGCGGAAGGATCGCATGAGCCCAACAAGTCGAGGTTGCAGTGGCTGTGAGTGTGCAACTGCACTCCAGCTTGGGTGACAGAGTGAAACTCCAACTCAAAAAAAAAAAAAAAAAAGAGAGAGCATTGACTGAGGCCGGGCACAGTGGCTCATGCCTGTAATCCCAGCACTTTAGGAGGTGGAGGCGAGAGGATTGCCTGAGTCTGCATGTTCGAGACCAGCCTGGGCAACATGGCAAGACCTTGCCTCTACAATAAATTTTTAAAATTAGCCAGACATGGTGGCACACACCTGTAGTTCTAGTTACTTGGAAGACTGAGGTGGAAGATCACCTGAGCCCAGCGGGTCAAGTCTGTGGTTGCTGTGAGCACGCCATTGCCTGGGCGACAAAGTAAGACTCCGACTCAAAAAAAGAGTATGGACTGGGTGTTGGAGTAGCTCTGTTGTCTTTCAGCAAGTTATTTAATCTCTGTGAACCTTCCTTTTTGTATGAAAAAGGCAAAAACTGCTGGGCATAGTGGCTTATACCTATAATCCCAGCTGTTTCAGAGGCTGAGGTGAGAGGATTGCCTAAGTCCAGGGGTATGAGACCAGCCTGCACAACTTGGCCAGACCTCATCTCTACAATAAATAAAAAAATTAGGTGGGCACAGTGGTGCGTGCCTGTAGTTCCAGCTTGGAACTTGGAAGTTTGGAAGGCTGAGGTGGAAGGATCACCAGAGCCCCGTAGGTCAAGGCTGCAGTGGCCATAAGCGTGCCACTACACTCCAGCCTGGGCGACAGAGTGAGACTCCAATTTACAGAAAAAAGGGGAAACCTTTAGTATCTACTATATGGTTTTTTGTAAGAAGTAAATGAGATATTGACCAGGATATAGTAAGTGTATAAAATTGTAAGTTTGGCCATGGTGCCTCATGCCTGTAATCCCAGAGATTTGGGAGGCTGAGGTGGGAGGAACACTTGAGTTCAAGACTAGCCTGGGGAACATAGCGAGACCTCTTTTTTTTTTTTTTTTTTGAGTTGGAGTCTTACTCTGCAGTAAGGCCACTGCAGCCTCGACCTGCTGGGCTCCGGTGATCCTTCCGCCTCAACCTCCCAAGTAGCTGGAACTACAGGCGCGTGCTACCACACCCGGCTAATTTTTGATTTATTGTAGAGATGAGGTCTCGCCAAGTTGCCCAGGTGGGTCTCAAACCTTCGGGCTCAGGCAATCCACTCACCTCGGCCTCCCAAAGCGCGGGATTACA
The DNA here is from genome assembly GCA_027257055.1 of Cephalopachus bancanus. NCBI lineage: Eukaryota > Metazoa > Chordata > Mammalia > Primates > Tarsiidae > Cephalopachus > Cephalopachus bancanus. The sequence continues at coordinate 1,221,476 of JAPVLO010000633.1, forward strand.
GGCTGAGCCACCAAACCCGGCCAACCTCCATCTCTTAGCCAAAAAAAAAAAGGGGTACAGAATTGTACCTGGTATGATTATTGTTGGCATGTCAGTGCATTTTCCTTTCTTTTCTTTTCTTTTTTTTTTTTTTGAGTCAGAGCCTCTGTTGCCTAGGCTGGAGTGCAGTGGCATGCTCATGGCCACTGCAGCCTTGACCTGCTAGGTTCAGGCAATCCTTCCTCCTCAGCCTTCCAAGTAACTGGAACTACAGGCGCGTGCCACCACACCAGGCTAATTTTTTTTTTTTTTTGAGTTGGAGTCTTACTCTGTTGCTCAGGCTGGAGTGCAGTGGCACACTCACGGCCACCCCAGCTTCCACCTACTGGGCTCTGGCAATCCTTCCACCTCAGCCTTTCAAGTAGCCAGAACTACAGGTGTGTGCTACCACGCCCGGCTAATTTTTTATTTATTGTAGAGATGAGCTCTCAAACCCCTAGGCTCAGGCAATCCTCTGAGTCCCAAAGTGCTGGGATTACAGGCATAAGCCATCGCGCCCGGGAATCACTGCTTTTATCTTTGGATTTTCAGGGACAAGGACCCACCAGAGAGGCCAAGAGGATCCTTTTAGGCTAGTGGACAGTATGCAGGGCCCTGCCTTACCTACTACCTGATGAGCTGGGGGCTGGGTAGAATATGGAGGTTGATATAAATACAACCCACAAATTGTACTGGCACTGAGCTGAGCGCTTATGATCAGAGGAAAACACTCAAGGTGGTTCTGGAAAGGCAGGCTGGTACCAAAGGACTGGGAGTCTCATGCTTTGGGCTCTGGTCCCTGCTCACCCTCTGACAAACTGTGTGAACTTGAACAAGTGGCTCACCTTTTCTGGGTCTCAGTTTCCTTGTTTTTACAATCTACAAAGACCTCCTCCAACTTTAAAAATTCCCTATTTTGTGTAGGGCAGTATGGAAGGGCTGGGAGCAGTGCAGATATGCCTGGGTAAGAGGATGTGTGGGCCTCTCCCCTACTGGATGCGCTCCAGTCTCATCCCTCCTAGTGGGTGGGATCTCAGCCCTATCCTTGGTACCCAAAGGTCCTCAGGGCAAACTCTGGAGTCAGACAAATTTAGGTTTGAATACTACTGACTTTGCGACCCCTCCTCCTTTTTCTTTTTTTTTTTTTAAGAGATGGGGTCTTGATATGTTGCCCAGGTTGCTCTCAAACTCCTGGCCTAAAGCAACCCTCCCCCCTTGGCCTCCCAAAGCACTTACAAGTTCTGGGTTACCTCACCTAGCCTTTGTGACCTTTTATAAGCAACTTACTCTGTCTCTAAGTCTCAGTTTCTTCATCTGTAAAATGGAGATACTAATGGTTAATGTTTACAGTGTATTGAGTGTTTACTATGTGCCAGGCATTATCCTAAAAGCTTTACACATATTAAGTCATGCAATCCTCAGGACAATGCCATGTGGTAAATACCATTCTTGTTATCCCCATTTTTACAGACAAGGCCCTTGAGAGGTCAAATGACTTGCCCAAGATAACAGCTAGTGTGGGAAACACAGACATGCTGGCCCAGATCTGCCTTCAAGGAAGCACTTGCCCCAGCTATAGGGAGGCTGGCAGTAGACCGGCACCAACTACCAGCTCCTTTAGCATCTGCCTCTGGTGCAGGCACCAGTCTCGCTGGAAGTTGTGCCTTTCCTGGGCAGCCCATGCCCAGGGCCCAAGCAAGGTGAGGTTGTCACGTAGCTCCCTGCCCCACCCCAGGCTTCCTGGAGCCTGTGTTGCCATTTGACTTCTCTCTCTGCCCAATCCTGTCTCCTCCCCCTTCTTTTCACAAGTGTGGATCTAAAAGCAACACTGAACACCCCAAACTCCAGTGCCTGCTTCTGGAGACCTCCACCAGCAGTGACTTGTAAGTGGTAGAGCTGTGATCTGAATTCAGTCTGGCTCCTGACCCTCCTGCTACACTGTTCCTCAAAATGAAAGATCATTTTTAGTGGTTATTGTGTGATTCACGAGACAGCGGTTGGTACAGACAGAGAGCTCAGGAATCAGTGGTTACTAGCTTTGCTGTCCCAGACTCTGCTAACCCTCTCCTTCCTGGGAGAGACGCTGGTAGGACAGGTTCCCCAGCTCCAGGGCGGTGCTGGAGTGACAGTCCCAGTGAGGGCAGGGCCAGGCCTGGGAGAGGCAGTGAGGTGGGGCGATGGGGGAGTCCACCCTGCCCTGGAAGGGAGCTGGGGACTAGGGAACAGCAGGGGTGCCAAACACGGGGGCTGAGATTAAAAAAAAAAGCAGGAAAGATACATGCACACTTCCAGGGATGGCCAAGCGGAGTTGGGTGCCTAGTATCCAGGTCCAAGGAGTCTTACAAGGGACAGGCAGACGAGACTATAGCCCCAGGAGTCCTCAGGATTCTATCAGACTCTGCTCCAAATCCCTTACATCTCTCCTCTACCTTCCCCATGAGTTTATTACCCAGCCCTACTATGGGGTAGGACTCTCCTTTCCCTCCTTTCCTGTACACCTGCCCAGAAAGATGACTTTCTTCCTGTTCTGCCTGTTTCCCTTTCTTCCCAGGAGAGAGTCTTTCCTGAAGTCTGACCTCCATCTCTTGGGCTGCAAGACTGTTCCCGGGAATTTGGGCTTCTGTTAGGAATGGGGCCGGGGCGCCTAACTAGGCACTGTTAAGGAGTGACCAACACCATTACTCACAATAGTAGAGCATACTTGGCAGCCTGGACTCCACCCCCGTAACCAGACCCTCCCACTCCCTGAGACTTTCTTTCTCAGCCTACTTAGCAGGAAGGAATGGTGAGCCCTGGGGGGCCCTGGCAGGAGATAAAAAGCACAAGGAGGCCCTCTCTGGCTCTACAGGTCTCTTTCTAGGTCTTTCAGCCTTCCTCTCCCTTTAGGGACCCCGACTCACCCTTGAAGACAAAGTTATAATCTTCCTCTGTTCCATTCCCCATCTTGGCTCTGCATGAAGGATGCAGGTGTCTTTGGGGGCAGAGGTGACAAGTCTGTGCCTTGGCTCAATGCCCTCAACCCTCGGCTCTCAAGAGACCCGGATCTGCTCCTCCTCTCATTGGGGGCAGGAACACGTCTGCAGACAGAGGGACTGAGGGCTGTCTCAAGGCTAGGCAGGGCCTCGGAGGCCCAGCTCTGGCAGGTATGGGTGCAGTAAGGAAGCCGAGAGGACGGAAGCCGGCTGGAGACCTGGGGCCCAAGTGGGTGGAGAGATGATGACGTCAGACAGGTTAGACAGGTTGGGTGTCTGCTCTCAGCCTGGGCTCCCGCAAGGCAAGTCCGAGAACCAGCTCCAGAGGGTGATAGTGGGGGAAGCTAGGACTGGAAAAGGAAATCTGGGAGAGCCTGCTGAGGCTGAGTGCATGGCAGGCCTCCTGGGACCCACGGCAAGGGGTGGCCTCACCACCTGTGAGAAATAGCACCTCAGAAACCCACTTGGCTTCCTCCTTTTCCTTCATAGTCTCTGGTGAGGACTACACTCAGGGTACCAGAGAAGGGGCTGATGGGATGCTGGGCTCCCTGCCACAATGCAGAGATGCAGGGGCAACTTCTGCCCCTCCCTGACAGCCCAGGCCTGGGATGGGCAGTTTCTCATCCTGGGTGGAACTGGGACTCCCAACCTACCCACTTCCCTGAATGGGTTCCTTCCTATGGTGCCGGGCAAAGGGCTGGTAGCTCCCTATACTGGCCTGGTCTAAGGACCCTGGGTAGTGGGAGACCTGGAGCAGACCTGGGTGAGTGGTCTGAGTGTAGGGGCAGGATCTGGAGATGAAGGCCTCAGAGGTCCTCTGGGCTGCTTCTATTTCCTGCAGGACCTGAGGCCTCACAGCAAAAACATCTTGTCAGCCAAGGACTTCAAGATTTAGAGAGGGTCTACATAAGCAGATGAACACTTGAGAAAAGAGGAAAGGGGTGGCCCTCTTCTAGGCAGTTAGGGGGCACCCCCCAACCCTAGTAGAAAAGCCTCCTGCCCCACAAAGCCTGGATGCTGAACTCACAGCACTCTACATTCTTAGTCCAACATGACCCCGCCAGACCACCCTTGCTCCTCTGAGCTCATGCCCAAAGTTTCCCAACCAGGTGGGTAAGATTCTGCTCTGAGTGGCAGGAGCTCACACCAAGGGAGCAGAGGCACCACTGCCAAGAACCATCTGGTCGCGGGAGGCCATGGTGAAGGAGCGGGTAAAGCTTGTCCTCACGGATCACAAGGCACCCTATAAGCGCTGCCTGCTCCTTCCTGTCTGAGTCCTCCCATTCAAGAAAGCAGCCAAGACACAAGACACGAGTTGACATTTATTCTTGGAAAAAACAGTCGAGAAGGTTTTCCCACGGGCCCCTGTCCTGCCGAATGACCTCTCTTTTCTGACCCCAGCTGCCACCAGTGCTCATTACGATGCTGCTACTTGGGTGAGGGGTTCTTCCAGGTACTGCACCAAGGCCTGGGCCTGCAAGATGGGGAACAAAAATCAGTCCATCACGTGGCCCGCCACTAGGGGGATCCCAAGTCCAGGTCTGCTCCCAACACCATACTGAGCAACCAGCCCCCAGTCCCCACCTTGGGAGTGCTCTTGGGATTTAGCTCACACCAGGCATGGACTGAGTGGAGGGGAGGACTCCAGAAAAGCAGTGCTGGTGGGAGTGATGGAGCACGAAGGCTGGGCCCAGGAGGGATAGGCACATACTTACCTTAGCTTTGAGCATTCCGAAGCCCACGGTCTCCTTGGCATACATACACAGCAGAAGGTTGGCCACTCGGGTGATGGCGACACGGCCCTCCTGGTGGGAATGACATGATGGGATGTGATTTCTGCTTGGCACTCATAGCCCCTTACTTACCCAAGGGCTCCTCTGCCCCAGAAAGACTATATTTTCCTTCTGTGCCCTGAGCACAGCAGGAGGTTCAGTGAGAAAGCTTTGGTCACAGCCTTGGACATGGGGTTCTGGGCCCAGGCTCTAGCCTCAGCACAGCCATGTTGTCCTGGGAAACTCGGTCTCCCAGAAACTCAGTTTCTCTTTCTGTAACCCCTTCCTCACCCCCGTAGGTGGGGGTGCTGATTCACATGAAGGAGTTTTGTATCTGCCTAGGGGTACAAGTCGGTGGTGTTATTATTATGGGCTCACCCCAAAGACACTGAGAGGGGGATGGGAGCAGTAACCCAACTGATATTTCTCCTCCTTCCCACAGTAATGCTTTTCAAACTGCAGGTTTGACCTCACAGGAGACAAATTAAGGCTGATCAGCAAAAAGTAAAAGGAGAAGGCCTATAATTCCAGCACTTTGGGAGGCTGAGGCGAGAGAATTGCCTGAATCCAGGGGTTCGAGACCAGCCTGGATAACTTGATGAGACCTCATCTCTACAATAAATCAAAAAGTTAGCCAGGCGTGGTGACATGTACCTGTGGTTCCAGCTATTTGGAAGGCTGAGGTAGAAGGATCACCTGAGCCCAGCTGTGGTGGTCGTGAGCGTGCCACTGCACTCCATCCTGAGTGGGTGACAGTGAGACTTAAAAAAAAAAAAAAAAAAAGGAACAAGGCACAGTGGCTCATGCCTATAATTTTAGCACTTTGGGAGGTTGAGGTGAGACAACTGTCTGAGCCCAGGAGTTCCAGAACAGCCTGGGGAACATGGTGAGACCTTGTCTCTATAAGTCAAGAAATTAGCTGGGCATGGTGGTGCACGCCTGTAGTTCCATCTACTTGTATGGCTGAGGCAGAAGGATCGCCTGAGCCCAGGAGGTCAAGGCTGTGGTGGTCGTGAGCTTGCCACTGCACACCAGCCTGGGTGACAGAGTGAGACTCTGACTCAACGACTAAAAAAAAAAAAAAAAAAAGAAAAAAAGAAGGGGAGCTGGGCACAGCTCATCATACCTGTAACCCCAGCTACTTGGGAGGGAGGCAGGAAGATAGCTTAAGGTCAGGCATTCAAGACCAGCCTGAGCAAACAAAGGGAGGCCCTGTCTAAACAAACAAATTAGCAGGACATAGTGGCTTGTGCCTGGAGTCCCAGCTACTCTGGAGGTGGAAGCATCCCTTGAGCCCGGGAGTTCAATGCTGCAGTGAGCTATGATGGTGCTACAGTACTGCAGCCTGGGTGAGTGAGACCTTGTCTCTGAAAAATAAAAGAGAAGAAATGAAGTACATAGCATGTAGTATCATGAAACTTGTTTTAGATGGTGTATGTGCTGGGTTCCAACTTCAAATGTGTTGGTTTGTTGTTGTTTTGTTTTTGAGTTGGAGTCTCACTCTGTCACCCAGACTGGAGTACAGTGGCCGCTCCCGGACACCACAGCCTCGACCTGCTGGGCTCCCGTGATCCTTCTGCCTCAGCCTTCCAAGTAGCCGGAATTACAGGCATGTGCTACCACGCCCGGCTGATTCTTTGATTTATTGTAGAGATGAGGTCTCACCACCCAGGCGGGTCTCGAACCCACGGGCTCAGGCAATCCACTCACCTCAGCCCCCCAAAGGCGCAGGATTACAGGCTGAGCCACCGAGCCCGGCTTGTTGTTTTTTTTTTTTTTTTGAGTCAGAGTCTTACTCTGTTGTCCAGGTTGGAGTGCAATGACATGCTCACAGTCACCGCGGCCTCTACCTGCTGGGCTCAGGCGACCCTTCCACCTCAGCCTCCCAAGTAGCTAGAACTAGAGGTGCACGCTAGCATGCTTGGCTTCTAACTATTTGCTATTTATTGTAGAGATGAGATCTCATCAAGTTGCCCAGGCTGGTCTCAAACCCCTGAGCTCAGGCAATCCTTTTGCCTTCGCCTCCCAAAGGGCTGGGATTACAGGCTTAGCTACTACGCACCTGGCCATATTTTTTTTTTTTTTGGAGTGAGTCTCACTCTGTCACCCAGGTTGGAGTACAGTGGCATGCTCACAGCTACCGCAGCCTCAACCCGCTGGGCTCAGGCCATTCTTCCGCCTTAGCCTTCCAAGTAACTGGAACTACAGGCATGCCACCATGCCCAGCTAATTTTTTTATTTATAGTAGAGACGAGGTCTTGCCATGTTGCCCAGGCTGGTCTTGAACCCCTGGACTCAGGCAATCTTCTCGTCTCTGCCACCCAAAGTGCTGAGATTACAGGCATGAGCCACCACGCCCGGCTCAAATGTATTTCTTATGACTGTGCTGTGGTAAAAATGTTTCAAAGCTATTGCCCCACACCATCAGCTCTAGGCAAGGTTATCTACAAGGAGTCATCAGTTAAACTGAAACGGCATTGGTTGGGCAGAGAGTGGGGAAGAGCAGCCAGCTGAGTTACAGTGGAGATCCTTCCTGGAGGGGTCACCCTTGGGGCCATTTGATCTGGCTTCACTGGGTCTCCACTGCATGCTGACAACCAACTATTGCACCTCAGCCTCTCCAGCCTCGTCTCTTACTACCCTCCCCCATTCTCAAGAAACTCCAGCCATACCAATCTTGTTGATTTTCTTTCTTTTTTGAGTTGGAGTCTCACTCTGATTTTTTTTTTTTTTTTTGAGTTGGAGTCACTCCATCGCCCAGGATGGAGCGCAGTAACATGTTCACGGCCGTCGCAGTGTCGACCTGCTGTGCTCAGGCAATCCTTCCACCTCAGCCTTCCAAGTAGCCGGAACTACAGGTATGCACTACCACGCCCGGCTAATTTTTTGACTTATTGTAGAGATGAGGTCTCACCAGGTTGCCCAGGCTGTTCTCAAACCCGTGGGCTCAGGCAATCCTCTCACCTCAGTCTCCCAAAGTGCTGGTACTTTAAGAGTTTTTTGGTTGTTGTTGGAATCTCACTCTGGCGCCCAGGCTGGAGTGCAGTGGCATGTTGATGGCCACCGTAGCATCAACCTACTGGGCTCAGGTGATCCTTCCGCCTTAGCCTTCCAAATAGCTGGAACTACAGGCATGCACCACCATGCCCAGTTAATTTTTTTATTTACTGTAGAAATGAGGTCTCACCAAGTTGCCCAAGCTGGTCTCAAACCCATGGCTCAGGCAATCCTCTCACCTCAGCCTACCAAAGTGCTGAGATTATCGGCGGGAGCTACTGCTCCCGGCGGGTATTTTACTTTTTATTTTTTTTATTTTATTATTATTATTTTTTTGAGTTGGAGTCTCACTCTGTCACCCAGACTGGAGTGCAGTGGCTGCTCCTGGCCACCGCAGCCTCGACCTGCTGGGCTCCGGCGATCCTTTCTCCTCAGCCTTCCAAGTAGCTGGAACTACAGGCGCGCGCTTCCACGCCCAGCTAATTTTTGATTTATTGTAGAGACGAGGTCTCGCCAAGTTGCCCAGGCGGGTCTCGAACCTGCAGGCTCAGGCAATCCACTCACCTCAGCCTCCCAAAGGTGCGGGATTACAAGCTGAGCCACCGAGCCCGGTTTATTTTACTTTTTAAAAAAGCATGTAAGACTATAAGCTTCATTACGGCTGGGAGTTTTGTTCACCCTGTTTGCTACTTTTCTCCTCATCCTAAGACTACTGCAGAGACCTAAATACCTATTGACTGAACAGAAGCAAAGGTGAGTGAGACAGCCCCTGTTTCCAGTCTAATCACCACCTCCCCTTTCTGGACTTCTTTTTCTTTCTTTGTGAACAGAAGGGGTTGGTCTAGGGTCTGGTAACTGCCATGGTTCTATGAAGCTGTGAAGCTGGGATGACAACACTTTGTGTTATACATCACTCTACAGTTTATATCCAATCTTTCATTTGATCTTCACAAGAACCTGGGGGCAGGAGGGATTGCTGTTTTTCTCCTTAGATATGAGGTAAGGAAGCTCAGAAAGGTCAAGTGACTTACCCAAGGTTCCACAACTTTTAAGCGGATGGCTGAGACCAGAACCCAAGTCAGACCTCAGGCCCAGGGCTCCTTCCTCACCACCACTTGATGCATGGGGTCCTACCTATTACAATGCTGCTGCAATCTTCTGGAGATCCTGTCTCTGCCCCTCCAACCATCCAGGATGGATTCCCCTGGGGGACAGGGTAAGTCTGGTTCCCCTCTCCATACCATGCAGTCCATGAGGATGAATTTGAGATTGTCTTCATTAAACGCTTGGTTCCCGTTCCGGTCGTAGGCGGCCCAGATGTTACTGGCGATGGCCGCCGTGACCCGGGCGTCCGTGTCCCCATAACCCGAGTAGGCCAGCAGCGATCCCTCGTTATTCAGCAGCCTGGCGAGTTACAGAGAAGGATATGGACATGCTTATGCGGGGAATAAAATGCCTGGGCTCCCATCCCAAGTCCCAACACCGCACTTCCAGGAAGCAAAGGGTCTGGGCTGAATGTGTCCTGGAACGTACCCTGAGCACCCAGTACGCCGGCTTCCCTTTTCGAGAAGGACCCTCCGGCTGGTTCCCCCAGTTGCTGCCCCTCTACCGCCTCCTGCCTTCCTGGAGACCCCTCCCACCCCTCCCTCAGAGCGCCGCGCCCGGCCTCACTGCAGCGCCCGCTGCAAGGGTCCTTGGTCCGCACTCACAGGGTGCTCTGGACGCCTCCAGTGTTGGCCTGGCTTAGCACCTGAGTCAAAGCCTTGGGACGCAGCATGCCTGCGGCTCCTAACCCCGACTTTTGCACCCAGAGCCTACGAGTTGCCTCCTGCCGGCTGCCGCTTCCCGTAGTCCCGCGGCCCCGCTCCGGAGCGCCCTGGGAACTGTAGTTTTCTGGTCCTGCGATTGTGGTCCGGACTCAACCCGGCCCACCGCGGAGAACACTGGGAATTGTAGTTCCCTGTGGCCTCGCGAGGCACCCTGGGAACTGTAGTTCCCCTTCCCAGTGAGACCACGCGGCTATGGGGGAAAAGAGCGGGAGTGAAAGGACAGTGGCGGTGTTGGAAGGACATTTAACCCCGTCGGGGAGGGAAAAGTCAACATGTCCGTTTGGCAGTCCACGAGCCAGTGAGAATAACATATCCTGGCGTTTGTTAGGCACACCGTTGGTTACTTTTCAAAACAATTTCCTGCGTTATGCACGATTGTGAAATGAGCTGAGGAGTACCACCATCTGGAGGAAGCCGAAGCTCCGAGAGGCCACGGGGCAAAACCAGGTCTCTGGAGCCATCCTTAGGAGATCATTCAGGCCACAGCCCTCAGAGGACTAGGGTCAATCCTGGACGTGCGGTGGGAAAATCCAGCCTCCCTGTAGGAGGCCCAGGCCTGGAGGGACTTGGGCCTCCCAAGAAAGACCAAGTTATCACAGGGAACAGAGATAAAGCGGCGACACAGAAAATCCTTTGTCCCGGTTCAGGAGTTGCCCGCGGAGGGGGCGGGGAGGCTTTGGCCGGAGGGGACAGCAGAGCGGCTCGGGAAGGCTGCCGCGGGCCGCGGGCTCCGGCCGGGAGCGCGCCCCCGTCCCCGCAGTGAAGGACACGCCCTTCCCCGCCCAGATCCCCTCAGGGACCACCGCCCGACGAGGCCGGGTTCAGGCTCCCGACCCGGGCTCGGCCCTGGGCGGGCCCGCTGCAGTGGCCCCCCCAGTCCGCCCGGGGCGCTGTGGCTGCGGCTGGTCCGGAGGGGGCGGCGGAGCACTGCGAAGCGAGGGGAGGGGAGGAGAGAGGGGAGTGTTGGAGGCGCCGGGGCCGAGCCGGGCCGGCCGGGCGGGCGGGGAGGAGGAGGAGCCGGGCGGGCTGGCGGGCGGCCGGGTGGCGGCGGCGGCATGGCGGAGCCGAGCGGGGCCGAGACGAGGCCCCCCCTCCGGGTCACCGTCAAGACCCCCAAGGACAAGGAGGAAATTGTGATCTGTGACCGAGCCTCGGTCAAGGAGGTAGTGCGGGGGGCGGGGGGTGCGTGGAGGAGGGTCTGCGAAGAGACTGCGGGAGAGGGGCCCTCAGGGACGGTCCGGCGTCCTCGAGGCCCCGGGAGAGCAGGGCGGGGGCCGGCTGGGGTTCAGAGGAGCCGGAGGAAAGGAGAGGCGGCCAGGGGGCGCCTTGCGGGGTAGATCGGGGGCGCGTGGCGCGTGTTGGGGGGGCGGGTTTTGCCTTTGGCCTGGACTGGGGGCGTGGTGGAGAGTGGAGAGGGGACACTTTGCTCGGGGACTGGGGTAGGACCTTGGGTTTGCCGGAGGGTGCCGGAGTGGGGGCCTGGGCAAGGTGCTGAGCCGGGAGCAGGGGCCGGGGGCAGGCAGAGAGCGCCGGCGCCTACTCTGTGCCTCGGAGAACGCCCAGTGTTCTCCGAACGCTAGGGTGATGGGGGGAGGATTTCCTTCTGCCCACATTCTTCCAACTCTTTCAAATCGAGGTGGTTACGTTTGGCTCTCAGCTCTTCGGAGATGTACACAGTGTGCATGCAGTAGGTGCTCAGTAAAATTTTGTTGAATGAGGGACTATTGCCTGTGTTCTCCACCCCCTGTGGCTGCTCCAGAATTTCAGATAGGCGGGGCTTAAGATAGGCCATTTGGTTGGAAGAGAGGAATCTGGAAGCTGCCTTTGCTTAACTAGTGCTCTGTTTTTACTTCGAGTGTGTGTTTTGTTTTGTTTTGGAAGGGCTGATAGGATTTGGGGAGTCTGATCGGAGGCGGTGGTTTACGCCTGTAATCCCAGCACTTTGGGAGGCCGAGGAAGGACGATAGCTTGAGGCCAGCCTGGGCAACACAGCCAGACCCGGTCTCTGTTAAGAATTTGGGGAGTCCAACTCTTCCCCTGCCAGCCTTTGGTGCCATCTCTGCTCCCTCCTCAATCATATAAAATTATTAAATTTCAGAATTTAAATGCTGTCTTGTTCCTTGCACTCTCATTGAGAGGCAATGTCTCTGGTTAAGAGCCTGGACTTTGGTGTCAGGACCTGAGCTCCAGTCTGCCCAGGACAAGTTACCTAACCTCTCTGATCCTCAGTTTTCTCATCCTTAAAATGGAGATCATAATTAATATATTGAACTGTTAACTTATGGATAGTTAGTGCTCAATGACTGGCATCTGTTTGTTGTAGTTGTGAAGACAACAGTGGAACAGAGAGGGGAGACGCTTGAGTCTGAAAAGAAAAGGCTGATGAAGGGGGACAGAAGCTGGGTTGGGGAGGGCTGCTAGGCCAGTGCCCTCACTGGGAACTAGGTGGAGGGATTGAAGCCAGGGTGTCAGATGGCAGCAAGGGCTTTGTAGGGTGGGACACTGGAATGGAACTGAGAGAAGAACTCCATAGTCCTTTTCCTTGGTTAAGAAAGGAGATAAGGCTGGGTGGGGTGGCTCATGCCTATAATCCCAGCACTTTGGGAGGCCAGGTGAGAGGATTGCCTGAGCCCACGGGTTCAAGACCAGCCTGGGCAACTCGGCAAGACCTCATCTCTCAAAATAAAATTTAAAAAGTAACTGGGCATGGTGGCACATGCCTGTAGTTCCAGCCACTTGGAAGGATGAGGCGGAAGGATCGCCTGAGCCCAGCAGGTCGAGGCTGCAGTGGCCATGAGCAGTGTGCCACTGCACTCCAGCCTGGGCAACAGAGTGAGACTCCTACTCAAAAAAAAAAAAAAAAAAGAAAGAAAGGAGATAGGCATTGCAGCTGGAGGAATGGCATCAAGACTACAGAAAGGATTTCCCACCACTAGAGATGGGAGCAAGGGAATGCTGAGGCTCTTGAAGAAGAGACAGGGCCCCTGGAGGGTGGAGCCCAGGCAGCCTCCACAGTGACCTCTGCCTCTTGATCACAGTTCAAAGAGGAAATCTCCCGGAGGTTTAAGGCTCAGCAGGATCAGCTGGTCCTGATCTTCGCAGGCAAGATCCTCAAGGATGGGGACACGCTGAACCAGCATGGAATCAAAGACGGGCTCACTGTCCATCTGGTCATCAAGACCCCTCAGAAGTAAGTGCAGGAGGGGCGCAGCCCCAGCTTCCCACTGGGCCTCCCCAGCTGATCCTGTGTCACCACTGCTCCACTGTGCCCCTGGGTGGATATGACCTCATCTGAAGGGAAGGGAACCTGCCTTATCACGCCCAGATGCCCTGAAGACAGCACTAGCTCCTTCCTTCCTCTCTTGGTTTGTGTACCGCCCTCCAGCATCACCCACGCTGGCCTCAGGCTTGCTCAGGAGCCGGTGTGAGTTAGGGCAGTAGCTGCTACAACAAACACAGAGATCATGGTGGGGGCTCCCCTGTGCTCACTCCAACTAGAGTTTTCCTTTCTTTGTCCTCAGGGCTCAAGATCCAGCTGCTGCCACGGCTTCTTCCCCCTCTACTCCTGACCCTGCCTCAGCACCCTCCACCACGCCTGCCTCACCCGCCACCCCTGCCCAGCCCTCCACGTCTGGCAGTGCCACGTCGGATGCTGGCAGTGGAAGCCGGAGGAGCAGTGGGGGGGGGCCCTCTCCGGGGGCTGGGGAGGGACCTCCCAATGCTACTGCATCCATACTCTGTAAGCCCAAAGGGAGGAGAGTACAGTCTTGTTTTGGGCCGGAGAGTTGGGGAGAGCCAAGGGGAGGGAGAATTGTGGGCCTTGCTCCAGGTCTGATGGGGATAGGGGACCCCTTGACCTAGGGTTCTAGACATTGTGACTTGAGCCAAGCTGGGGAGGACTTCCCAGAGGGAAGGAGCATGGCTGAATGTTAGGAATGAGGGAAGGGATGGAGCTGGGGGGTGGGGGACACTGGGAAAGCAGACGGGCAGATCCTGTGAGTCTGGGGAAAAGGCGAGTCCAGCAGTAGCCACGTGGGGAGTATTGATATACTCACCCAATGGGCCATCACTGGTTGCCTTCTTGCTGCTCGGTTCTGTGCTTGGCTCAGCCTCTGCCATCAAAGAGGTCTCAGTCTGGTAGGCTTGCATCCGTGCCAGCAGCGGACCAGGGCGGAGCTGTGGGAGGGACTGGAAGAGGAAGACTTGACTGGGGTCCATCCTGGAGACCTGAATTCAGGGTCTCCGACCAGGCGAGGGAAGGGCTCTTGTGGCAGTCTGTGACCCTGCCTCCTCCCCACAGCTGGCTTTGGGGGCATCCTGGGGCTGGGCAGCCTGGGCCTGGGCTCTGCCAACTTCATGGAGCTGCAGCAACAGATGCAGAGGCAGCTGATGTCCAATCCTGAGATGCTGTCACAGATCATGGAGAACCCCCTGGTCCAGGATATGATGTCGAACCCTGACCTGATGCGCCACATGATCATGGCCAACCCCCAGATGCAGCAGCTGATGGAACGGAACCCGGAGATCAGCCATATGCTCAACAACCCTGAGCTCATGAGGCAGGTGAGTACGGGAGAATCCAGAGGGGTGAGGCCCAACCATGCCCAGCCTTTCCTGTTCGTCCTACATCTGTTCATTTAGTCATTCAGCAGCCTTTTTTTTTTTTTTTTTTTGAGTATGAGTCTCACTCTGTCGCACAGGCTAGAGTACAGTGGCATGCTCACAGCCACCACAGCCTCAACCTGCTGGGCTCAAGTGATTCTTCTGCATCAGCCTTCCAAGTAGCTAGAAATACAGGCGTACACCACCATGCCTGGCTAATTTTTTTTCTTTTGATTATAGAGATGAGGTCTCATCAAGTTGCCCAGGCTGGTCTTGAACCCCTGGACTCAGGCAGTTCTCTCATCTCTGCCTCCCAACATGCTGGGATTACAGGCGTGAGCCACCTTGCCTGGCACAGCCATGTTTTGAATACTGGAGGTACAGTGAAAAAAAGACACAGGCCTAGCTTTTCAGGAATTCCTCATCACCAAGGGAAATGGAACAAGGAAACAGGCAGTTGTAATCCAGTGTGGTTAGTGCTAGCATAAGGGTAATCACAGGATCCCCTCACAGCATGGAGCAGGCCTCCTGACTCCTGACCCTACCCTGGGGCTTAGAGAAGGCCTGCTGGAGGATGTGTCACCAAACTGAGACCAAAGGAGGAAGACAAATGAACCAGGAGAAGAAAAAGAGAAGAGCATTCAGGAGGGGGACTGCAAGCACAGAGGCCTGAGAGTGAAAGCTGGGATGTTTGGGGAGCATTGTGCCGAGCAGGGCTCAGGAGAGAAGGGAGACCAAGGGGCAACCATCTTGGTGTTGGTCTCAGAGCTCTATCTCATGGTCTCCTCTACCAGTAACAGAGATAGAGGGTCTTTCCAGAAGAACTGTGGACACCAGAGCAGGACTCACCAGGACACAACTTCTATAAGAGCAAGGATATTTGAGTGTTTTGTTCACTGCCTAGAAGAGGGCCTGGTACATAATAGCCATTCAATAAATATTCCTTGAATGAATGAATTACAAGAGAGATCAGAGTCCTGTGAGGCTTGGTGTATCAGTATGTAGATGTCTTAGCAGAGGCAAGTGTAGAGCAGATCTGGGAAGAAGAAAAGGGAAGGTTTTCCACATTGGATGTGAACAAGAAGTAGATAAACTCCTTTTCTCTCATGAACTCCCCTGGGGTTGACACAAGCCACCCCTTACTGAGTACTGAGAGTAAGTCATTGGCTCCACAGAAGAAAGCCCTCTCCTCGATATTTCTCAAGGTTTGGTCCAGCCAAAGACCTGGGAGTGGGAGTCACAGGGTGTTGGTAGTATTGTTTCAGCTTGAATCCTTTCCCTCCCCCCACCGGGAATCACAGTATGGTTTTGGTCAGAGGGACCAACTTGGCCTTGAAACTTGTCTAACTAACTGTGTCCCCAGGGCAGCAAGTCAGTTGACATCTCTGAGCCTGTTTGCTGATCTGCAAGATAGGGACAGAAATAGCTCCTGGGCTGGTTATTGTGTGGATCACATTTCTTGAATTCTGTAAATTACTTAGCCCTGTGCTCGTGTGTAATTGGTGCTCAGTAGATGTTAATTTTCTCTTCTGCTTCCTTCCCTCTCTCATGTCCCTTTTCACTGGTTCTCTGTGCTCGCTGATACTTCTTTGTATCCTGTGAGCCTGAGAAAGGGAAGCTGCTGTCCTCATGCCACTGAGATCATGGTCTTCCACTAGAAGGAGCCAACTGAAAGACCCACAGGGAGGCAGAGTTGGAGCCAAGATCATAGTATAGGAAGGAAGTCACTCTACTCCCTGCCACAGCTCCTGGGCCCTGATCCTGACATAGACTCTCTCCTCAGGGTCTACCCTTTTCCTAGCTTGGTGCTTCCCTGGTTCCAGGGCCCATCCTGTCTTTCTCCCTTCATCAGACAATGGAGCTTGCTCGGAATCCCGCCATGATGCAAGAGATGATGCGGAACCAGGACCGGGCCCTGAGCAACCTCGAGAGCATCCCTGGAGGGTATAACGCCCTCCGCCGCATGTACACGGACATCCAGGAGCCTATGTTCAGTGCTGCCCGTGAACAGGTGGGGCCCGAGTCTGGGGCAGTGGGGGGGTTATCTGGGCTTAAGATTCCCTACCCTCAGCTCAGGCAGGCCTGGGTCTGCTCCCCTTTCCTTCCCCAGCCCCCTGAGGGGTGGACCTTGGCTTGAAGGCAGTTCTCCACTGTGTATATCCAGGGATGTTCCAGCTTGGCATAGACAAGATAGCAGAGGTTCTGAGGGAGATGGGTGAAGCATAGTATCAAGGGACTGGACATTGTTCTAACAAATTTCTTGCACCAGTGGCTCAAAGGTCATGTTGCAGGCCTGGAGTCAAATACCAACCATAGTACAGCATGTCTCAAGTGTAGTCCATGGATCACCTGCATCAGAATCACCTGGGGAGCTTGTTAAATGCCTGTAATGCTAGTGCTTTGAGAGGCTGCCAGGAGGCTCACTTGAGGCCAAGAGTTCAAGGCCAGCCTGGGCAACATAGCAAGACTTCACCTCTCCAAAAAAAATTATTCAAAACCAGGTGCAGTGACTCACACCTCTAATCCTAGCACTTTGGGAGGCTGAGGCAGGAGAATTGCTTGAGGACAGGAGTTCAAGATCAGCCTGGGTAACATAGTGAGACCTCATCTCTATAAAAAAATTAAAAAATTAGCCAGGCATGGTGGAATACACTTATAGTCCCACCTACTTGGGTATCTGAGGAGGAAGGGTCATTTGAGTCTAGCGAATCAGAACTGCAGTGAGCTGTGATTGTGCTACTGCACTCCAGTCTGGGCAACAGAGTGAGAACCTGACTAGGAAAAAAAAAATTGTTCCAAAAATTTAAGTAAATGAGAATCCTGGTCCTCACCTTTGAGCTACTTATTGACTCAGTCTCTGGGGTCAGACCACCGGATTATGCACTTTTTAAAATGCTTTATGGGCCAGGCTTGGTGGCTCAGCCTGTAATTCCAACACTTTGAGAGGCCAAGATGAGTGAATTACCTGAGCCCACAGGTTTGAGACTAGCCTGGGCAACTTGGCAAGACCTTGTCTCTACAATAAGTAAAAAAAAATTAGCCGAGTATAGTAGCACACACCTGTAGTTCCGGCTACTTGGAAGGCTGATGGCTGTAGCCCAGCAGGTTGACACTGGGGTGGCTGTGAGCGTGCCACTGCACTTCAGCTTGGGCGACAGAGTGAGACTCCAACTCAAAAAAAAAAAATGCTTTATGAATGCTTTTCAAGTATACAGAAAAATAGATTAAAAAATATAGCATTCTCTTGTATCCATGTTGTTATAACATTTTTCCATATATAATTTCTGTGCCTTCTTGATTTTTTCTAAAATTTAATTTTACATTAAACACATTATACATCTATATGTTTTAAATTCTAAAAGTTGCACAAAATAAATAAAACTATTCGAACAGTGTGAAAAAGTATTTAAGCCAGAAGAAGACAAAAGGGATCCCTCTGTTTCTGTCTCCAGGCCCCCTCTTTTCTACCTCAATTGTAACTCATGTATATTTTCTTAGATGCTTTGATTTTTTTTTTTTTTTTTTGAGTTGGAGTCTTACTCTGTCACCCAGACCGGAGTGCAGTGGCCGCTCCCAGCCACCGCAGCCTCGACCTACTGGGCTCCGGCGATCCTTCTGCCTCAGCCTTCCGAGTAGCTGGAACTACAGGCATGCGCCACCATGCCCAGGTAATTTTTTGATTTATTGTAGAGATGAGGTCTCACCAACTTGCCCAGGCGGGTCTCAAACCCGCGGGCTCAGGCAATCCACTCACCTCAGCCTCCCAAGGCGCGGGATTATAGGCTGAGCCACTGAGCCCGGCTGCTTTGATATTTTTAAATTAGACATAGGTAGAGGTGTAGCCTTCACATATCCCTCCCCAATCCCATTCTCCTCTCTCTTTCTCCAGAGGTAGCTACTATACTGAAGCTGATGTTTAGCATTCCGATTCTTTTATTACCTGTTTGTATGTCCATAAACATCTGTAGTATTGTTTTTCTTTCTTTTTTTTTTTTTTTGAGTCAGAATCTCACTCTGTATCCCAGGCTGGAGTGCAGTGGCATGCTCACGGCTACAGCTGTCTTGACTTCTGGGCTCAGGTGGTCCTTCTGCCTCTGTCTTACAAGTAGATGGAAATATAGGCACCTGCCACCATGCCTGGCTAATATTTTTTTTTATTTATAATAAAGACGAGGTCTTGCCATGTTGTCCAGGCTGGTCTTGAACTCCTAGGCTCAAGCAGTCCTCTCACCTCTGCTTGAACCACTGTGCCTGGCTGCCTTTTTTTTTTAATGAGAGACAGGGTCTCACTCTGTCACCTAGGTTAGTGCCAATACGCCTGAATTTTTTTTCTTTTTTTTTTTGAGTTGGAGTCTCACTCTGTCGCCCAGACTGGAGTGCAATGGCCGACCCGGCCACCGCAACCTCAACCTGCCGGGCTCCGGCGATCCTTCCGCCTCAGCCTTCCGAGTAGCCGGAATTACAGGCATGCGTTACCACGCCCGGCTGATTTTTTTATTTATTGTAGAGATGAGGTCTCGCTGCCCAGGCGGGTCTCGAACCCACGGGCTCAGGCAATCCACTCACCTCAGCCTCCCAAAGGCGCGGGATTACAGGCTGCGCCACCGAGCCCAGCTTCTTTTTTTTTTTTTTTTTTGAGTTGGAGTCTCACTCTGTCACCCAGACTGTAGCGCAGAGGAATACTCCCGGTCACTGTAGCCTTGACCTGCTGGGCTCAAGTGATCCTTCCACCTCAGCCTTCCAAGTACTACAGACGCACGCTACCACGCCTGGCTAATTTTTTGATTTATTGTAGAGATGAGGTGTCGCCAAGTTGCCTAGGCAAGTCTTGAACCTGTGGGCTCAGGCAATCCACTCACCTCGGCCTCCCAAAGCGCTGGGATTACAGGCTGAGCCACCGAGCCCAGCCTTTTTTTTTTTTTTTTTTTGAGTTGGAGTTTCACTCTGCCACCCAGACTCGAGTGCAGTGGCCGCTCCCAGCCACCGCAGCTTCGACCTACTGGGCTCCGGCGATCCTTCCGCCTCAGCCTTCCAAGTAGCTGGAACTACAGGCACGTGCTACCACACCCGGCTCGTTTTGATTTATTGTAGAGATGAAGTCTCGCCAAGTTGCCCAGGCGGGTCTCAAACCCTCGGGCTCAGGCAGTTCACTCACCTCAGCCTCCCAAAGTGCTGGGATTACAGGCTGAGCCACCGAGCCCGGCTTTGTTTTCTTTTTTTTTTTTTTGAGTTGGAATCTTTGTCGTCTAGGCTGGAGTGCAGTGGCACACTCATGGGCATCGCAGCCTTGACCTGCTGGGCTTAGGTGATCCTTCTGCCTCAGCCTTCCAAGTAGCTGGAACTACAGGCACGCGCCACCATGCCTGGCTAATTTTTTTATTTATTATAGAGATGAGGTCTTGCTAAGTTGCCCAGGCTGATCTCAAATCCGTAGGCTTACGCAGTCCTCTCACCTCGGCCCCCCAAAGTGCTGGGATTATAGCCATGAGCCACTGCACCCAGCCTACCTGGATCATTTTAACTTGTTTTTGTTTTGTTTTGTTTTTGAGTTGGAGTCTCACTCTGTCACCCAGACTGGAGTACAGTGGCATGCTCCTGGCCACCGCAGCCTCGACTTGCTGGGCTCCGGTGATCCTTTTGCCTCAGCCTTCCGAGTAGCTGGAGCTACAGGCGCATGCTACCACACCTGGCTAATTTTTTTTTTTTTTTTATTGTAGAGATGAGGTGTTGCCAAATTGCCCAGGACGGTCTCGAACCCGAAGGCTCAGGCAATCCACTCACCTCGGCCTCCCAAAGTGCTGGGATTACAGGCTGAGCTACTGAGCCCGGCCTTTTGTTTTGGTTTTTTTAAAAAAAGCAACCTTTCCAGGCTCAGTGGCTCAGCCTGTAATCCCGCGCCTTTGGGAGGCTGAGGTGAGTGGATTACCTGAGCCCGTGGGTTTGAGACCCGCCAGGGCAACTTGGTGAGACCTCATCTCTACAATAAATCAAAAAATTAGCCAGGTGTGGTATCGCGCGCCTGTAGTTCCAGCTACTTGGAAGGCTCGCCGGAGCCCGGCAGGTCGAGGCTGCGGTGGCCGGGAGCAGCCACTGCACTCCAGTCTGGACGACAGAGTGAGACTCCAACTCAAAAAAAAAAAAAATAATTAGCTGGGCATAGTAGCATGCACCTGTAGTCCCAGCTCCTCGGGAGGCTGATGTGGAAGGATCACCTAAGCCTAGATCAAGGCTGGTGAGCCCTGATTGTGCCACTGCAGTCCAGCCTGGGCAACAAGTGAGAAAATTGATCAAATCAAATAAATTTTAAGTATTTAACTGTACAATTTAAAAATCAAAGTACTGCATGTACCTGGTTTTTAAAAAGAATCAGTTGAGAAAGACTTACAAGAAGTACTTCATCTGGCCAGGCGTGGTGGCTCACACCTATAATCCCAGCACTTTGGGACCACAGTGAGAGGGTTGTCTGAGCCCATGGTTTGAGACCAGCCTGGGCCACTTGGTGAGACTTCATTTCTACAGTAAATAAAAAAATTAGGTGTGGTGGCGCATGCCTGTAGTCCCAGCTAGTTGGAAGTCTGAGGTGGAAGGATCACCTGAGTCCAGCAGGTCAAGGCCGCAGTGACTGTGAGCGTTCCACTGCATTCCAACCTGGGTAACAGAGTGAGCCTGGGTCAAAAAAAAAAAAAAAAGAAGTACTTCATCTAATGCTGATGCACACTAAGGTGGGAGAACCACTGGTTTAGCTAAAAGGACGTAGAACTTGGCATCAATAAACCTGGTCTCAGATACCTGTTCCATCTTTTTCTAATAGTGTGAGTTTGAGTGAATTGCGTACCCTCCATAATGTTAGCTTCCTTATTTTCACAATGGAGATCATACATTATAGCAGTGACGCCCAATCGTATTGATCTCAGGACTTCTTTATGCTCTTTTTTTCTGAGATAGGATCTCACTCTGTCCAGTCTGGAGTGCAGTATTGTAATCATAGCTCACTGCAGTCTCAAACTCCTGGACTCAAGGGATCCTCCCACCTCAGCCTCCTGAGTAGTTGGGACTATAGGTGTGTGCCACCATACCCAATTAATTTAAAACTTTTTTTGTTTGTTTTTTTGGGGTTTTTTTTGAGTTGGAGTTTCACTGGAGTGCCGCTCTCAGCCACTGCAGCCTCTACCCACTGGGCTCCGGCGATCCTTCCGCCTCAGCTTTCCAAGTAGCCGGAATTACAGGCGTGCGCTACCACGCCGGCTCATTTTTTATTTATTGTCAAGATGAGGTCTCACCAAGTTGCCCAGGTGGGTCTTGAACCCATGGGCTCAGGCAGTCCACTCACCTCAGCCTCCCAAAGGCGCGGGATTACAGGCTGAGCCACCGAGCCCAGCTAAAACTTTTTTTTTTTTGGCAGAGACAGGGTCTTGCTATGCTGCCCAGATTGGTCTTGAACTCCTGGCCTTAAGTGATCCTCCTGCCTTGTCTTCCCAAAGTGCTAGGATTATACACACAGGCCTGTTCCTGGGCCTCTTTTACACCCTTAAAAGCTATATTCTGCCGGGCTCGGTGGCTCAGCCTGTAATCCCGCGCCTTTGGGAGGCTGAGGTGAGTGGATTGCCTGAACCCACGGGTTTGAGACCCGCCTGGGCAATGAGACCTCATCTCTACAATAAATCAAAAAAATCAGCCGGGCGTGGTAGCGCATGCCTGTAATTCCGGCTACTTGGAAGGCTGAGGCGGAAGGATCGCCAGAGCCCAGCAGGTCTAGGCTGCGGTGGCCAGGAGCAGCCACTGCACTCCAGTCTGGGCGACAGAGTGAGACTCCAACTCAAAAAAAAAAAAAACAAGTTATGAAGCACTCTGGAGAGCTTTGGTTTTATAGGTTACATCTATCGACATTCACTTGCCACAAATAAAAACTGAGACATCTTAAAATATTTAATTCATTTAAAAATAACAACCTACTACAAGTTAATATAAATAACATTCATTTGAAAAATCATTTTCCAAAACAAATGAACCTTTAGAGGAAGCATGGTCTTGTTTTACATTTTTGCAGATCCCTTTGATGTCTGGCTTACTACAAGACAGCTGACTTCTCAGATCTGCATTCAGTTTGTTGCAATGTCACATATCATGTAGCCTTTGGAATACTCCACTGTATCCTCATGAGAGAATAGGAGTAAAATGGGCAAATTAATGTCTTAAAATTATGAAAGCAGTTTTATACCTTGCAGGGATCCTGGGACCACATTTTGAGAACTGGTGTACTAGAGGGATATTATAAGCGTTAGAGTAAATATGTCCAGCACATAGTAGGTGCTCAATAAATGGCAGCTATTATCACTGTGGGTAGTTCAGGAAGAGAAATGTAGTCCTTAGGGTATACCAGGAAACAAAGCAGGGCCCTGAACTAGGTGGGGTGAGGTGCTAGGCAAGTTATCAGAACAGGAAATCTGAAACAGGGACAGAGACTGAAACCCTGGTGTGTGAACCCTGGCCTGTGAGCCCTGTTATCTGAACAAGGATCTGGTAAGGCAAAGGAACCACAGCTCAGGGGAGGAGAGTCCTGGTCAGCCTCAGTCCCGGTGACCCACTTTGAGTAAACCAGAAAAATGGCTGGCTATGAAACCCCCAGTAGGGAGGGGCTGAGGCTGCTCAGATGCCTCCTGCCTAGGTCAGGACCACCTGGGAACTTAGAGGGGGCTGCTGAGCTGCAGAGTTCCGAGGAAGGTTGAGCTAGGATTCCCTTGGTGGGTACACCCCTTGGACAGAGTTCTGTCTTGGGTCCAGAGGGAGGAGGTTCAGGTGTCGCTTTTGGGCAGTCGGTCAGCTGCAGACCCTAGGTGATCCGGGGGAACATAGTGAGGAGCCTGGTGGGGTGGGAGCCTGGAGGAGATGGAGGCCGCTTCATGGAAGCAGTGTGAGGAGGCAGGCCTTGGTGCAGAGGGGACCTAGAGAGGACATCTTCAGCTAGATGTGTACTAGGGGCCACCATTGAGGTGTGCTCGGAGAGTGAGGGAGAAGGTTCTGGGGAGTTAGGATTAGACCAAGGGGGCTGGGAAAATGGGAACTGGAGGCAGATCAGGGCTGAAGTAGCCAAGCTGAGAGCCCACTCCCATCAAGCCAGTTGTTAACTTATTGAGCACCTACTAGTGTCGGGGCTGGGGTGCAAAAGTAAAGCCGACATTGTCTCTGGAGAGCGACAGGAAAACCAACTGCCCTGTACGCAGTGGGGAAAATCTAGGCAAAGTGCTGTGGGCCACTGAGGAGCCACCAGGGGAGATGGGATGTTTCCAATTATCTAAGGGGTTCAGTAATCCAGTCATTAACATCAGCTAGTCCCACCCTGTGGAGCGAGGGTGGAGCTGTTCTCTGTGGGTCAGAGTT
This sequence comes from Cephalopachus bancanus, assembly GCA_027257055.1. Lineage (NCBI taxonomy): Eukaryota > Metazoa > Chordata > Mammalia > Primates > Tarsiidae > Cephalopachus > Cephalopachus bancanus. Next base: position 1,245,044 of record JAPVLO010000633.1, read on the forward strand.
GAACTGAGGCCCTCCATGGTCTTCGATCATGCTCCCTTTTCTGGGGAGTGGGAGGCTATTAGGTGAGAGGAGAGAAAGGGCCTAGCCCTTGCCCCTGGTTTGTTTCCATCCTTAACCCGAAACCTTTCCCTCCTCCCAGTTTGGCAACAATCCCTTCTCTTCCCTGGCCGGGAACTCCGACAGCTCGTCCTCCCAGCCTCTGCGGACTGAGAATCGAGAGCCCCTCCCTAACCCCTGGAGCCCCTCGCCCCCCACCTCCCAGGCCCCCGGGTCCGGTGGGGAGGGCACCGGAGGATCGGGGACCAGCCAGGTGCACCCGACAGTCTCGAACCCCTTTGGGATCAATGCGGCTAGCCTGGGGTCAGGTATGTCCTAGGGTGGAAGGAGCTTAGTGGGGTCACCAGGGCAGCCCCTCTGCCCCAGGCCTGAATGGGGCTCATACTGCTCCAGGATATTGAAGACAGAGGTGAGACTATTAAAGCCCTAGAAGAGGCTCTGCCATTGGGGGTAGTGTCCCCACTTCAGAGGGAGAGGGCTGGTTCTGGCCATGTCCTGATGTCCCCGGAAGTGACCTAAGTAATGGCTCATGAGAAAACCAGGCCCTACCTCCTAAGCTTGATCACCTCTGGTACTAACCAGTGTAAATGGGTCAGACTGCCGGGTGGGGGAGGGGGTTGGAGAGGAATCGGGTCAGATCTGGGATAGGCAGGTATGAGGCTGGGGAAAGGGGTGTGCAGGGCCGCCGTGTAAAGAAATACAGAAATACAAGTTACGCATTGTACAGACCCAGGCAATGCCCCATTTATCTGGACTGTGACTGCACACGTGGCTCTGGGATGTCTTTGGCAGATGCCTAATCTCTCTGCATTCTGGGGGATGTCTTGATTGGGAAAGTCCCTTCCCCTCTGTGTGCTCCAATTTCCTTATTTGTAAAATAACTGGAACTTGATCCATGGTTTTTCAATTGTGCTCCTGGGTCCTGGGTGGTCCTCACCTCCAAGATGAGGGGAAACCAAATGGGAGAGTCTCCTGGCCTCCTGCCCTGGCTCCAGTCAGACCATCAACATACACTTGATCTCTGAGTGAGAGCTGCCTTGAGGAAAGGGTCTCTGCTGCTAAGACAAGCTTGAGAACCATTGATCTAGGTGATACTCATCACTGCTTTCCAAATTGGACATGATCTGAGCTTGTAGCAGGACAGTCCAGAGGGGCAGAAATCAGACCCAGTTTCTAGTTGACTTGTCCTTAGCAAAGTAGATGAGAAAGGGACCAGGCCAAAGCAGGGTGAGATGACCTTGGAGACAGGAGAGGCCTGGACCCATGCCACAGTCCTTAGGTGCCCATTTGCCCATACCTTTTCTGAGTTTTGTAACCACTCAGTGTCTGAAGTGAGGTAGATTGAAATTAGGCATCCAGGTTCCAACTGGACCCCTTCTCTCCTGTCTCGTTTTGTGTTTTCCTTCTTGTCATAGGGATGTTCAACAGCCCAGAAATGCAGGCCCTCCTCCAGCAGATCTCTGAGAACCCCCAGCTGATGCAGAATGTGATCTCCGCCCCCTACATGCGCAGTATGATGCAGACGCTTGCCCAGAACCCTGACTTTGCTGCTCAGGTATCAAGCTGGTACAAGGGGAGTGGTGTTGGGGATGGAGCTCCCCCTGACTGGGGATAGTTTCTTGGGTGGACAAAATGTGCTCTGGAGCCAACCTGCCTGGGTTTGTATTCCAAGCTCTGACACTTCTCAGCTCTGTGAGCTAAGCAAGTGACTTAACCTCCCGGTTTCCTCATCTGCAAAATGGGAATAACTCGTTCCCACCACACAGAATTGTGAGGATGAAAGGAGTTAATACATGTCAAGTGCTTAGAACATGGCATGTCACACAGTAAGCACTATGTATAGTAAGTCCCCTACATACAAACGAGTTCCTATCCAAGAGCATGTTCGTAAGTCCAACTTATTCATATGTCCAACAAAGTTATTCTAGGTACCCAACTAACACAATCAGCTATATAGTACTGTACTGTAATAGGTTTATAATACTTTTTACACAAATAATACATAAAAAACCAACAAGAAAACAAAACAGCCACTTGTAGAGGATGCACACACGTGACAATGTACACCAGACACGTGAATTATCTTATGTGATTGGACATCCAAACTCATGTTAGCATTGTGAAAGTCTGCAACTTGAAGTTTCGTTTGTAGGTTACTGTCCTTGGAACTGTTAGCTCTCATCATTGTCACCATCATCAGACCCAGGGCTGAGCAGCCTTACTCCTGATAACTCCTCATTGCCCAGAGCATGGTTCCATTTCCTCTCACTGTACCAAAGTATCAAAGTATCCTCAGGATACTTTGAGATCCTGGAAATGCTAGTGGTGAGGTGCCCAAGGAGTCTGAGGCTGTGGGGGAATTCTTTTTTTTTTTTTTTGAGTTGGAGTCTCACTCTGTCGCCCAGACTGGAGTACAGTGGCCGCTCCCGGCCACCGCAGCCTCGGCCTGCTGGGCTCCGGCGATCCTTCCGCCTCAGCCTTCCCAGTAGCCGGAATTACAGGCATGCGCCACCACGCCCAGCTGATTTTTTGATTTATTGTAGAGATGAGGTCTCGCTGCCCAGGCAGGTCTCGAACCCGCGGGCTCAGGCAATTCACTCACCTCAGCCTCCCAAAGGCGCGGGACTACAGGCTGAGCCACCGAGCCCGGCGTTGTGGGGGAATTCTTAAGAGTGGAAAGGCCCAGGCCTCCCCTATTCGTTTCCCTTCCAGATGATGGTGAATGTGCCGCTTTTCGCGGGGAACCCGCAGCTGCAGGAGCAGCTCCGCCTGCAGCTTCCAGTCTTCCTGCAGCAGGTGAGTGAGGAGCCTGGAGGTTGGGGAGGGGGGCAAAGGGTGCAAATTAAGGTTGGGGCAGAGTTTGACTCTGGACTGTGGTTGAGGCTGCCTCCTCTTTCCTCCTGCCTGCTGATACATTTCTCTGCTCATTTCCCACCAGATGCAGAACCCGGAGTCGCTCTCCATCCTTACCAATCCCCGCGCTATGCAGGCATTGCTGCAGATCCAGCAGGGACTGCAGACCTTGCAGACTGAGGCGCCTGGACTGGTACCCAGGTGAGGGGGCAGCGAGGTTCCGGCCACCCCTCCCCTCAACTCTTCTCTCTGCCACTCTGAGCAGCCTTGGTGTCTCTGAGGTTCTGTCTTCTTCCTGGAACTCATGTTCCCGTTTCTTTCTCGGATGCCATCTCCCCCCCCTTGATCTCTCCTGCCCACAGCCTTGGCTCCTTTGGGATGTCCCATCCCCCAGCCCCCTCGGCAGGCAGCAATACCGGGTCTGCGCCCGAGGCCCCCACCTCCTCACCAGCCACGCCAGCCTCGTCTTCTCCCACGGGGGCTTCCAGTGCCCAGCAGCAGCTCATGCAGCAGATGATCCAGCTTTTGGCTGGAAGTGGAAATTCACAGGTACATGAGGCAGTGGGGGCTGGGACAACCGCTTCCATCCTGGGAAGTGCTGAGGGTGGCAATAGAGAGGTGGCAGCAGGGCAGGCTTTAAAGCCAGGTCCTGCTCTGCCAGCTCCAAGCCTTGGGCTGGTAACCAATCCTCCCTGAGTTCAGCATCCACAGATGGAAATGGAGAGGAGACTAGGAACAGCACTCATGTGGGCTTGGTACTCCTCAAATGCTTTCTTTTTTTTTTTTTTTTTTTTGAGTTGGAGTCTTACTCTGTTGCCCAGGCTGGAGTACAGCGGCATGCTCACGGCCACTGCAACCTCAATCTGCTGGGCTCCAGCGATCCTTCTGCCTCAGCTTTCCAAGCACCTGGAACTATAGGCACCTGCCATCACGCCCAGCTAAATTTTTTATTTATTGTAGAGATGAGGTCTCACCAACTTACCCAGGCTGGTCTCAAACCTGTGGGGCTCAGGTAATCCTCTCGCCGCCTCCTCCTCAAGTCCTAGGATTATAGGCATGAGCCACCACGCCCAGCCTTCAGATGCTTTCTACATGAGATTTCCTCTGCCTCGTTCCTCAATAGCCATATGAGAAAGTTATTATTATTTCTGTTACAGGTGGGGGAAAATGAGCCCCGGAGAGGTAAAGTGACTTGCTCATTTATATAGCTAGTAGGTAATGGAGCCAAGATTCAAACTGGCATTCTGCCTCCAGAATCTACACTTGAACCACCGTGTTATTCCACTTTTTAGATGACAGGATTATTTTGATGATTAAAGCAGTTTCCGGCCAGGTGCGGTGGCTCAAGCCTATAATCCCAGCACTTTGGGAAGCCTAGGAGAGAGGGTCGCCTAAGCTCAGGGGTTCGAGACCAGCCTGGGCAACTTGGTGAGGCCTCATCTCTATAGTACATCAAAAAATAAGCCAGACATGGTGGCGCATGCCTGTGGTTCCAGTTACTTGGAAGGCTGAGGCGGAAGGAGTGCCTGAGTCCAGCAGGTTGAGGCTGTGGTGGCCATGAGCATGACTCTGCACTCCAGCCTGGGCGACAGAGTGAGTCTCCAACTCGAAAAAAAAAATGCAACTTCCATCTCTAAAACTCTGAAGAGGCAGATTATGGGAGGTTAGGTGACTAGAGCCTTGGACCACAAAGACAAGGCCAGGAGCTTGAGGGAGGAACAGAGACGACCTCAATGAGCCTCCTAATCCTTCTCTGTCTTCTGTGACTCATCCGGAAAAACCATTCAACAAAAATGTGTGTGTACCCAGGTCTGCAGAAGGCACAGAGAGCTGGAGTAGCTTCCAGTCTAGCTTAAATTCTGTGGACTGGGATGAGAAGCAACCTGGATCCCTGGAAAGGGCATTTGTGCTACAAGTCAGAGGACCTTCGTGACTGACTTGTTCTATGACCCTAGCCAAGTCCATCCTTTCTCTAAAGTGAACCCTCCTAGCAACACCAGGCAGACTATGACTCCTGGGCTCCTTCTAGCTCTAAGAGCCTTTGAGTCATGACCTAGACTCGTGCTTCCCAAACATCCCTTGGGCACACATGTACAGGAGATCTGATTTTTTTTATTTTTTTTTATTTTGAGTCAGACTCACACTGTCGCCCAGGCCGGAGTGCTGTGCACTCTCACAGCCACCACAGCCTTGACCTGCTGGGGCTCAGGTGATCCTTCACCTTAGCCTTCCAAGTAGCTGGAACCAGAAACCATAAACATGTACCACCATGCCCAGCTAACTATTTTTTTGAGTTGGAGTCACACTGTCGCCCAGGCTGGAGTGCAGTGGTATGCTCACAGCCACTGCAGACTCAACCTGCTGGGCTCAGGTGATCTTTCTACCTCAGCCTTCCAAGTAGCTGAAACTGCAGGCATGTGCCACCATGCCTGGCTAATTCTTTGATGTATTGTAGAGATGAGGTATCACCAAGTTACCCAGACTGGTCTCAAACTCGTGGGCTTAGGCAATCCTCTCACCTCAGTCTCCCAAAGTGCTATGATTATAAGTGTGAGCCACTGTGCCCGGCCTTACCCTTTTGATTTATTGTAGAAGTGAGATCTCGCCGAGTTGCTCAAACTGGTCTTGAACCCGTAGACTTAGGCACTCCTCTTGCCTCTACCTCCCTATGTGCTGGGATTACAAGTGTGAGCCACCATACCTGGCCTTACAGGAGGTCTTTACTAGAGTGTCCAGAATAAAAAGCCTTCTCTCATAAATAACTGTGTTTGTTGATCAGTTAAACTCAGTTTCTTTCCTGGGACTCCTCTCTGTCCTTTATTACAGCTGCATGAGTGATGGCTGTCAGGAGGGGACTTGGAGGACAAGTTGAACATGCACTTTATGTGACCACAGGGCGTTTTGCTCTTGGATCTCCTGTTCACATCTCCAGAGTGTTTGTGGAAAGCAGTTAGGAATGTAAGCTGATCAAGGCCTGTCCATTACTTTAAAATCTTAAGAAAGCTATCCCGGCCGGGCTCAGTGGCTTAACCTATATTCCCAGCACTTTGGGAGGCCGAAGCAAGTGGATTGCCTGAGCCCGTGGATTTGAGACCAGCCTGGGCAACTGGTGAGGCCTCATCTCTACAATAAATAAAAATTTAAGACAGTCGCGATTGCTCACGCCTATAATCCCAGCACTTTGGGAGGCAGAGGTGAGAGGATTGCCTGAGCCCACAGGTGTGAGACCAGCCTGGGCAACTTGGCCAGATCTCATCTCTACGATTTAAAAAAAAAAAATTAACCAGGCTCAGTGGCTCAGCCTGTAATCCCACGCCTTTGGGAGGCTGAGGTGAGTGGATTGCCTGAGCCCGTGGGTTCAAGACCCGCCTGGGCAGTGAGACCTCACCTCTACAATAAATCAAAAAATCAGCCGGGCGTGGTAGCGCATGCCTGTAATTCCGGCTACTGGGAAGGCTGAGGCGGAAGGATCGCCGGAGCCCAGCAGGTCGAGGCTGCGGTGGCCGGAAGTGGCCACTGCACTCCAGTCTGGGCGACAGAGTGAGACTCCAACTCAAAAAAAAAAAATTAGCCAGGTGTGGTAGCATGCACCTAGCGTGTCCAGAATGAAAAGCCTTCTCTCATAAATAACTGTGTTTGTTGATCAGTTAAACTCAGTTGACTCCAACTCAAAAAAAAAAAAAAAGAAAGAAAGCTATCCTATGCTCGGTTATTTGGTGACTTGAGGCCTGGGCTCCATGTGTAGGCCTACTGATTGACTCTGAGGATGCTGGGGAAAACAGATGGCCCTTGGTGGGTCCTGTGCCCGCTTCACGAGGCCTGTCCCTTACAGGTGCAGACACCAGAAGTGAGGTTTCAGCAGCAGCTGGAGCAGCTCAACTCCATGGGCTTCATCAATCGCGAGGCCAACCTACAGGCTCTGATCGCCACAGGAGGGGACATCAACGCAGCTATCGAGAGACTTCTGGGCTCCCAACTCTCCTAAGTCCACAGCCCACACCTCCTGCCTCTCCCTCCCTCAGTGTCAGCATTTGGTTTCTTTGTCAGCCCTTGCCCTCTGCAGCTTGTCATCCCTTCTGTCTTCTCCCTTGTCCTCTGCAGACAGCAGGATGACTTTTGAGGCTGGGGCCCACCCCTAGCTCTGTCTGAGAACTATGGATTTGCTGCTGCATCTCTAACAGAGTCTTCTCTCCTTGTCCTCCTTGAGCCGGGCTATTTACACAGTTTTCACAGTCTGTTGATTGACCCTACCTCCTTGCCCCATAGCACCATTTGCAATCTTCAGACGACTCAGTGGCAGTGCCGAGTTGAAGGAGGCCCCAACCGCCTGGTTTACTGGAACAGTCTTCCATCTGCACCACTAGGGTTTTCCTTGTCTTATGTTTACTTCTGGTAACTCTCCTTCCTTCGTCTTCTCTCCACCCCCCACCCCCAACCCAACCAATGCTAGAATTTCACACTCGGAAGGAGGGGCAGGTGAAACAGGCTGTGATTTCCCTTCTTAATCTTTATTCTGGTCACTTCATCCAGAACTTTCTCACAGGCTCTGTTGGGATTTCCAGGGCCAGGGGAAGATGCCTGTTCTCCCTGTCTGAAGAGGAAGATAAGATACAGCCCCCTGGACAGGAATTAACAAGCCCTGGACCAGCTGGTGTGAAGGAGGAGGGAATGAGATGTTTTGGAAGAAGGGAATGGGGGAGATAGCCTGAGTGAAAAGCCTGGAAGCTGGAACTGACTGCTGGGGAGTGGAAGCAGAAAGGAGAGTCTAGGCCCAGGCCTGACAGAGGAGGTGCAGATGGAATTTGAATTGAAGGAGTTCGATTAAACTAAGCGCTGTGACCCACAAGGGATCATATTGGCTTCATTTCTGCAAACATACAAGCCTATCCATACACACACACATTTCCCTGATTCCTTCAAAAGATAGGAAGCGGGTTGAGGACTCTCCCAGCAGTGGAGAAGTGTGCCTGTGTGTGTGCACATGGGCATGCACACATGAGTTGGATGGGGAATGGGTTCTGTTAGTTTCTGGTTTGACTTTCTCTCCTACCAGAGACGAGGAAAAAGGGCCAGTCCAGGGCAGGAGTACATATCCAGGACAGCTAAGTTCCTTGGGACTGTGGGTGCTGGGTAACCCAAAGGCGGTGTAGACACCCTGTCTGAAGCTGTGAGGGCAGTGACAAGCACTCCTATCACAACTCACTGTTTTGGGAGGCTGGTAAAGGGCTTTTCAGTTCTTCATGGTTTCCCTCAGGCCAGAAAGTTCTATTTGAGGAAGGAGAGGAGAGGGTGGCAATGATGTCTTTGATCTAGAATTGGACATTGCTCTGTTGGAGCACAGAGAAGGCTCATGTCACCTCTTCCCTCTGCTGCTTGAACCAGCTGCTGGGAGGACCGAAGCCTGAGAATATAGAGGCGAGAGGAACAGGTTTTGTCCAGCCGGGAAAGGGTCCCAAGCAGTCAGAGAGGATATCTTTCCCTCCCTACTTCCCCCAACTCCCACATTGGCCTTTGTAAATAAATGGCGTGGTCTTTGTTGTGAGTGTGTGTTGCTATTTGTTTTCTGAGGAAGGAGAGGCCAACTGAAGACACCCTCTTGGCCTTACAGGGCACAAAGTGAGACCTAGAGGAATTTGAAGTTTGGTTCAGTTATCACAAGTGTTAGGAAACCTTGAAGGTTAAGAGAGAACTGATCGTGGGAGTTTAGGAATGGGGAGGATTGCATTAATTCATTCCCCATCCTTAGACCATAAGATATCTGAGCTTCCCCCCACCCATAGGTCATGTGTAGAAGACGAATATATGAAGTGATGGGAAAATGGTTAGGTTATTAACCTCCATCTTCTGATCTTGAGGCAAGACTGCCCTCTCCTTACCTCAAGTTAAAAAAAATAAAATGGAGCTAGGCTCAGTGGCTCAGCCTGTAATCCCATGCTTTGGGAGGCTGAGGTGAGTGAATTGCCTGAGCCCGTGGGTTTGGGACCCACCTGGGCAACTTGGTGAGACCTCATCTCTACAATAAATCAAAAATTAGCTGGGTGGTAGTGCACGCCTGTAGTTCCAGCTACTTGGAAGGCTGAGGCGGAAGGATCGCTGGAGCCCAGCAGGTTGAGGCTGTGGTGGCCGGGAGCGGCCGCTGCACTCCAGTCTGGGTGACAGAGTGAGACTCCAACTCAAAAAAATAATAATAATAATGGGCTGGGCTCAGTGGCTCGGCCTGTAATCCCAGCACTTTGGGAGGCCGAAGTGAGTGGATTGCCCGAGCCCATGGATTCGAGAACAGCCTGGGCAACTTGGTGAGACCTCGTCTATACAATAAATCAAAAATTAGCTGGTTGTGGTAGCATGCACCTGTAGTTCCAGCTACTTGGAAGGTTGAGGCGGAAAGATCGTTGGAGCCCAGCAGATCGAGGCTGCGGTGGCCAGGAGTATGCCATGCACTCCAGTTTGGGCAACAGTGAGACTCCAACTCAAAAAAAAATAAATTAGCCGGATGTGGTAGCAGGTGCCTGTAGTTCTGGCTACTCGGAAGGCTGAGGCAGAAGGATCACCGGAGTCCAGGTCGAAACTGGGGTGACCATGTTAGTGCCACTGCACTCTAGCCTGGGCAACAGAATGAGACTCCCAACTCAAGAAAAAAAGGAACAAGCTGGGCACAGTGGTTCATGCCTATAATCCCAGCATTGGGGAGGCTTAGGTGAGAGGATTGCCTGTGCCCAGGGGTTTGAGATCAGACTGGGTAGCTTGGTGAGACCTTGTCTCTACAATAAATCAAGAAACTAGCTGGGTGTGGTGGTGCACACCTATAGTTCGGCTACTTGGAGAGCTGAGGTAGAAGGATCGCTGGAGTCCAGCAGGTCGAAGCTGGGGTGGCTATGAGCATGTCACTGCACTCCAGCCTGGGCAACAGAGTGAGACTCTGATCCCCCTCCCCCACCAAAAAAAAGAACTTTGTTAACTTCACATGATTAGTGGTACAGCCAGGTTTAGCCTTAGACCCCAAGATTAATAACTACTGGCTGGGTACAGTGGCTCAGCCTTGTAATCCCAGCACTTTGGGAGGCCAAGGCAAGTGGATTGCCTGAGCCCGCAGATTCAAGACCAGCCCAGGCAACTTGGCGAGACCTGTCTGTACAATAAAAGCAAAACAAAAAATTAGTTGGTCGTGGTAGCGCACACCTGTAGTTCCAACTACTTGGAAGGCTGAGGCGGAAGGATCTCTGGAGCCTTGAAGCTGGGGTGGCTGTGAGTGTGCCACTGCACTCCAACCTGGGCAGCAGAGTGAGACCCCAACTTATAAAAAATAAAGTAAAAGAGAAAGAGAAGATTCACCTCCCCAAGGTAGGGAAGGGGGCCAAAGCCAGGAAGCATAGCGACAGCCATAGCTCAAAGAACACATGGCTACACCAAGAGTCTAGTAAGGCAATGACCTCACTAGAAATTTTAAAGCCTGGCTGAGGTGGGAGGATTGTTTGAGACCAGGAGTTTGAAAATAGCCTGCAAAAGATTCTATCTCTACAAAAAAAATTATTTCAGCCAGGCTCGGTGGCTCAGCCTGTAATCCTGCGCCTTTGGGAGGCTGAGGTGAGTGGATTGCCTGAGCCCGCGGGTTCGAGACCCGCCTGGGCAGCGAGACCTCATCTCTACAATAAATAACAAAATCAGCCGGGCATGGTAGCACATACCTGTAATTCCGGCTACTGGGAAGGCTGAGGCGGAAGGATGGCTGGAGCCCAGCAGGTGAGGCTGCGGTGGCCGGGAGTGGCCACTGCACTCCAGTCTGGGCGACCGAGTGAGACTCCAACTCAAAAAAAAAAAAATTATTTCTAAAAATTAGATGGGTTGGCCAGGCACGGTGGTTCACGCCTGTAATCCCAGTACTTTGGGAGGAGAAGGTGAGAGGATTGCCTGAGCCCACAGGCTCAAGACCAGCCTGGGCAACTTGGTGAGACCCCTGTCTCTACAATAAATCAAAAACTTAGCTGGGCTTGGTGGCATGCACCTGTGGTTCTAGCTATTTGGAAGGCTGAGGCAAAAGGATCACCTGAACCCAGCAAGTCAAGGCTGCGGTGGTCATGAGCGTGCCACTGCACTCCGGCCTGGACAACAGAATGAGACTCTGACTTGAAAAAGTATTTTATTTTATTTTTTTTAGTTGGAGTCTCACTCCGTCACTTAGGCTGGAATGCAATGGCACGCTCACGGCCATTGACCTGCTGAGCTCTGGCAATCCATCCACCTCAGCCTTCCAAGTAGCCAGAACTACAGGCACGCGCTACCACGCTTGGCTTTTTTTTTTTTTTTTAATTTATTGTAGAGATGAAGTCTGGCCAAGCTGTCCGAAGGCTCAGGCAATCCACTCACCTCAGCCTCCTAAAGTGCTGGGATTATAGGCATAAGCCACCCGGCCTGGCAGGGATTCCTATTATTGATAATGTTAATCTTGATAACTTGGTTAAAATGGCGTGTTGTCTGCTGAGTTTCTCCCTGTAAAGTTATTATCTTTACCTGTGTAGTTGATAAATATATTGAGCAGCCAGGCATGGCTGTTCACACCTGAAATTTCAGAACTTTGGGAGGCTGAGGCAGGAGGATTGTTTGAGGTAAAGAGTCAAAAGCAGCCAGGTTCGGTGGCTCAGCCTGTAATCCCGCGCCTTTGGGAGGCTGAGGTGAGTGGATTGCCCAAGCCCGCGGGTTCGAGACCCACCTGGGCAGGCGAGACCTCATCTCTACAATAAATCAAAAAAATTAGCCAGGCGTGGTAGCGCGCGCCTGTAATTCCGGCTACTCAGAAGGCTGAGGCGGAAGGATCGCCAGAGCCCAGTGGGTCAAGGCTGCGGTGGCCGGGAGCGGCCACTGCACTCCAGTCTGGGCAACAGAGTGAGACTCCAACTCAAAAAAAAAAAAAAGAGTCAAAAGCAGCCTGGGCAATATGGTGAGACCCATTTCTACAAAAAACTTATTGTAAATTTGCCAAGTGTGCTGGCATATGCATGTGGTCCTAGCTACTTGGAAGGTTGAGGAGGGAGGGTAGCTTGAGCCCAGGAGTTTGAGATTACAGTGAGCTGCACACCACCGCACTCCAACCTGGGCAACAGAGCAAGATCCTGCCTCTAAAAAATAAATAAATATCTCGAGAAAGGTACTTTGAGACTATGCAAATATCCTGTTTCTCCTCAAATTTTCACCTACTAATATCATACATTGTTGAGTCTTGCAGCAACAATTACGATGGTGTTCTATGCTTATTTTTTTTTAATTTCCCTAATTTCTTGCACATATGTTAGTTTTGGTTCTTCTGTCAGAAAGAAACATTCTTTCTTTCTCATTTGTGTGTTTGTTTATTTTTAAAACGTCTTTATTTATTTTGATACATGCATACACTATGTAACGATCAAATCAGGGTATTTAGGATATTCATCTCCTGAAACATTCATTATTTCTTTGTGTTGGGAACATTTTGAATCTTCTCTTCTAGCTATTGAATATGAAATACCCAATATATGGTTGTTAATTATAGTCACCCTACTGTGCTGTGGGACGCTAAAACTTATTCCTTCTAACTGTATGTTTGTACCCATTTACCAACCTCTCTTCATTCCCCCGCTTTCCAGCCTCAGGAACCACCATTCTATTCTGTCTTCATGAAATCAACGTTGTTAACTCCCACATATGAGTGAGAACATGCAAAATTTGTCTTTCGTGCCTGCTTTCTTGCTTTCTTTCTTTCTTTCCTTTCTTTCCTTCCTTTCTTTCCAGTAGAAGCGAGATTTTAATGGTGGTCTTGCAAGATCAAGTGGACTTATTTCACTTAACATTATGACCTCTGAGCCGGGCTCGGTGGCTCAGCCTGTAATCCCGTGCCTTGGGAGGCTGAGGTGAGAGGATTGCCTGAGCCCCCGGGTTCGAGACCCGCCTGGGCAACTTAGCGAGACCTCTTCTCAAAAAATTAACTGGGTGTGGTAGTGCACACCTGTAGTTCCAGCTACTTGGAAGACTGAGGCGGAAGGATCGCCGGAGCCCAGCAGGTCGAGGCTGCGGTGGCCGGGAGCGGCCGCTGTGGTGGCCGGGAGTGGCTACTGCACTCCAGTCTGGGCAACAGATTGAGATGCCAACTCAAAAAAACCCCAAAAAATATTATGACCTCTGGTCAGGCTGAGGCTGAGGCAGAACAATCACTGGAGCCCAGCAGGTCGAGGCTGCAGGAGCCGGGAGCGTGCCACTACACTCCAGTCTGGCAACAGAGTGAGACGCCAACTCAAAAAAAAAAAAAAAAAACCCAAAAAACTATGATCTCCAATCCCAGTTATGTTGTCACAAATGACAAGATTTCAACTTTTTTGTTTTTTGAGTTGGAGTCTCACTCTGTCGCCCAGACTGGAGTGCAGTGGCCGCTCCCGGCCACCGCAGCCTCGACCTGCTGGGCTCCGAGCGATCCTTCCGCCTCAGCCTTCCAAGTAGCCGGAACTACAGGCACACGCTACCACGCCCGGCTAATTTTTTGATTTATTGTAGAGATGAGGTCTCGCCTGCCCAGGCGGGTCTCGAACCCGCAGACTCAAGCAATCCACTCACCTCAGCCTCCCAAAGCGCGGGGTTACAGGCTGAGCCACCAAGCCCGGCTTTTTTTTTTTTTTTTTTTTTTTCTGTTACCCAGGCTGAGGTACAGTGGCTTGATCACAGCCACCACAGCCTCAACCTGCTGGTCTGAGGTTATACTTCCACCTCAGCCTTCCAAGAAGTTGGAACTACAGGCACATGCCACCACACTCAACTAATTTTATGATTTATTGTAGAGACGAGCTCTTGCCAACTTGCTCAGACTGGTCTTGAACTCTTGGGCTCAGGCAATCCTCTCACCTCCGCCTCACAAAGTGCTGGGATTACAAATGTGAACCACCATGCCCAACAATTTCAATCTTTTTAATGGCTGAATAGTATTCCATGGTGTATACATACCACATTTTTTTTTATCCATTCATTCATAGATGGTCACTTAGCTTGACCATATCTTGGCTATTGTGAATAGTATTGCAATAAACACGGGGATACAGGTATCCCTTTGATATACTGATTTCCTTTCCTTTAGATAAATCCCAGTAGTGGGATTACTGGATCATATGGTATCTCAGGGATGCAAGTATGGTTCAACATGTGCAAATCAATAGATGTGATACATTGGAAGACAAAAACCATATAATCATCTGAATACATGCAGAAAAAGCATTTATAAAATTCAACCTCCCTTCATGATTAAAAAAAAAAAAAAAAGGGTTGAGAACAGTGGCTCAAGCCTATAATCCCAGCACTTTGTGAGGCCGAGGCAAGAGAATCACCTGAGTCCAAGGGTTCAAGACCAGCTTGGGCAACATGGCGAGATTTTGTGTCTGCAATAAATCAAAAAATTATCTGGGCATGTTGGTGCATGCCTGCAATTCCAGCTACTGGGAAGGCTGAGGCGGAAGGATCGCCTGAGCCCAGCAGGTCAAGGCTGCGGTGGCCCGGATCGTGCCACTGCCCTCCAACCTGGGTGACACAGTGAGACTCCAACAACAACAAATAAAGACAAAAAAAAACTGACCAAGGTACAGAGGAAATAAACTCTTTGCACTGTTGGTTGGAATGTAATTAGTACAGCCATCTTTAAAAAAAGTATAAAAGTTTCTCAAAAAACTAAAAAGAAAGTGTATGTGCTGAGCGTGGTGGCTCATACCTGTAATCCCAGCATTTTGGGAGACGGAGGCCAGAGGATTGCCTGTGCCTAGAGGTTCACAACCAGCCTGGGCAATTTGGTGAGACTTTGTCTTTACAATAAATAAAAAAATTAGGCCAGGCACTGTGGTTCAGCCTGTAATCCCAGCACTTTGGGAGGCCAAAGTGAGAGGATTGCCTGAGCCCAGGGGTTCAAGACCAGCCTGGGCAACTTGGTGAGACCTCATCTCTACAGTAAATCACAAAAACTAGCCGGGCGTAGTGGTGTGCATATGTTGTTCCAGCGACTTGGAAGGCTGAGGTAGAAGAATTGCCTACGTCCAGCCGGTCGAGGCTGCAGTGGTCTTGAGCATGCCACTGCACTCCAGTCTGTGCAATAAGAATGAGACTCCAACTCAACAGATAGATAGATAGATAGATAGATAGATAGATAGATAGATAGATAGATAAAAATTAGGCTAGGCGTGGTGACTCATGCCTGTGGCTCCAGCTACTTGGAAGACTGAGGCAGAAGGATCACCTGAGCCCAGCAGGTCAAGGCTGAGGTGGCTGTGAGTGTGCCACTGCACTCTGCCCTGGGCGGCAGAAACTGCAACTAAAAAAAAGAAAGAAAGAAAGAAAAAATTGTATGTTTCTTTTTTTTTCTTTTTTTTTTTTTGAGTTGGAGTCTCACTCTGTCGCCCAGACTGGAGTGCAGTGGCTGCCCCCGGCCACCGCAGCCTCAACCTGCTGGGCTCCGGCGATCCTTCCGCCTCAGCCTTCCGAGTAGCTGGAACTACAGGCATGCGCTACCACGCCCAGTTGATTTTTTTTTTTTTTTTTAATTTTTGATTGTAGAGATGAGGTCTCGCTGCCCAGGCAGGTCATGAATCCGCGAGCTCAGGCAATCCACTCACCTCAGCCTCCCAAAGGCGCGGGATTGCAGGCTGAGCCACCGAGCCCTGCCTAAGATTCCTTCTAAATGATTAGAGTGTATGTGGGTTAGGGAGAGGAGTTGAGGAGACTGTGGAGGGCATTGGTTCTTTTCTCCTTTACTCAGGCTGAAGTCGGAAAGGTCATATAAATTGGGGAGCAGGGCTGCAAATTTGCTACCAGGGCAACAACAATTTTTAAAATGGCTGCTCAGTTCATTCTGGTCAAATCGTTTTTATTCTCTTCTTATTGTTTTCTATAACTAAAGACTCAAAAGCTTTACTTTAGAGCTGAGAGTTGCTCAGAAGAAAGTGAAACAACTCAAGTTGAAAACCTGTAAAATTAGACCTTGAAGTCTCCTCAGTTACCTCAAGACTCTGTATTTTTTTTTCATCTGGAGTCTCACTCCATCACCCAGGCTGGAGTGCAATGCGCACGCTCACGGACACTGCAGCCTTGTCCTACTGGGCTCAGGCGATCCTTCTGCCTCACCCTTCCAAGTAGCTGGAACTACAGGCATGTGCCACTGTGCCTGGCTGATTTTTTTTTTTTTTGTAGAGATGAGATCTCACCAAATTACCCAGGCTGGTCTCTAACCCATGGGCTCAGGGAATCCTCTCACCTCAGCCTCCCAAAGTGCTGGGACTATAGATGTGAGCCACCGCACTTGGCTGAACCTCAAAATTCTTAATCTTCAGGTTGTTTTTTTTTTTTTTTTTTGAGTTGGAGTCTCACTCTGTCGCCCAGACTGAAGTGCAGTGGCCGCTCCCGGCCACCGCAGCCTCGACCTGCTGGGCTCTGGCGATCCTTCCGCCTCAGCCTTCCAAGTAGCTGGAATTACAGGCATGCACTACCACGCCCGTCTGATTTTTTGATTTATTGTAGAGATGAGGTCTCGCTGCCCAGGCGGGTCTCGAACCCGCGGGCTCAGGCAATCCACTCACCTCAGCCTCCCAAAGGCGCGGGATTACAGGCTGAGCCACAGAGCCCGTCTAGGTTGTTTTTTTACTTTACTGGAGTTCCAGTCCTCAAGAGTTCAAAAAGCTTTCTTATACCTCCCAAAGTGTCCCATCCATACACTAGCTCCATGTCTTAGAGATACAAGTACATACAGTAAGAAAGAGGAGATTTTTCAGAGAGAAAAACAGTAGGGGGAGTAAACACATTTAGCAAACAAAAAAAATCAAGATTAAAAACATGGAATTATCAGGCTCATGCATGCCATTCACAAAAATAAAACATGCTTTATTTACAAGCTGAAGGATTATACTCTGTTTCCCTGGCTTCTGCCCAGACCCTTCCTCGGAGCTCCTTGGAGCACTTGACCATTACCCACTAATGGATTCCATCACTATATTGGTCTCGCTCTGGCTTCTGCTTCCTTCTAGCTGAGGTTTTGTTTTCCTCCACTGACATTTGCGTCCTGTGTGGGCTGTCATTTAATCGCTCAGACCCTCTTCTCTACATAAGAATTGACATGGACCAACTCCAGCAGACAACTTGGCCTCTTCGGCGGGTGACCAAGCTACTTTCCAAGATGACCAAGCCCTCATCATGCTTCAGCTACTTCTGTCTTGTCCTGGGTGATTGCAAAGAGAGGGCCTCTCTGCCTCATCCCCCTCATCCTCTTGACCTCCTCATCTTCCTCTTCCTCTTTCACCTTATTTTTCCCCATCTGGAGAATGGAATCTTTGTTCTGCTTCCACCTCTTGGGCCAAACAAGGCTGGGATCTTCTTCCTTGGGGAATCTGACAGCAAGGATTGATGTGTGCTCTCCACCAACCCATCCCATTACATACGAGGCTTTGCATCTGAAGTGAGAAGAGGGGTAGTGAGGCAGAGAAGGACTAAGACCAGAGGGCAAGCCCCAACCAAGCACCCACCACCTGTGCGTGAGAACAGAGCAGGAAGCACAGATAAAAAAAGACTATCTCCTAGCCCGTAAGAGACATTCACTTACACTGACTAAGGAGAAGTTACAAAGCACTCCCTTCTGCAAAGGATACACAGGCATATTCTGAATCCATTAGAAGAAAGCTCATTCTTTGAAAGGATTCTAATGCAAATACTTTGGCTAAATAAGGACTCATTTTGGAAGGCAAATTATCACCCTCTAATTTATCTGTTCTAGAAATCCTGCTTGTTCATATTTGAGGGTGATGGATATGTTTATTAGCTTCATTGTGGTGATGATTCATGAATACATACATATGTCAAAACTTATCACATTGTACACTTTAAATATGTACAGTTTTATTGTGTGTCAATTAGAGCTCAGTAGCAAAATCATAGCTCGCATTAAATCCTCCCTCAAATAGACAAATAAGAAGTTCCTACACCAAGTATGTTTAGCAGCATGTAAATGCCAAAAGAAAATCATGGAGGACTGATAAGAATCAAGTAGCTCACGGGGAGGGAGTTCTGTGTGAGAAATCTTTTTTTTTTCTTTTTGACTGTGTGATTCTTTTATTTTTATTTTATTTTATTTTATTTTGATTTTTTGAGTTGAAGTCTCACTCTGTCACCCAGACTGGAGTGCAGTGGCCGCTCCCGGCCACTGCAGCCTCGACCTGCTGGGCTCCGGTGATCCTTCCACTCAGCCTTCCAAGTAGCTGGAACTACAGACGTGTCCTACCTTGCCCGGCTAATTTTTTTATTTATTGTAGAGATGAGGTCTTGCCAAGTTGCCCAGGCGGGTCTTGAACTCGCAGGCTCAGGCAATCCACTCACCTTGGCCTCCCAAAACGCGGGATTACAAGCTGAGCCACCGAGCCCGGCTTACTGCTCTCTTTTATATTTATTTATTTATTTTGAGTTGAGGGAGTCTCACTCTGTTGCCCAGGCTGGAGTGTGGAGGCACAAGCATGGCTCATCTCAGCCTTGACCTCCTGGGCTCAGGTAACCCTTCTGCCTCAGCCTCCCAAATAGCTTGGACTACAAAACACATGCCACCATGCTCGGCTAATTTTTGTATTTTTTTGTGGAAATGAGGTCTCACTATGCGTCCCAGGCTGGTCCCAAACTCCTGGGTTCAACGAATCATCTTGCCCTGGCCTCCCAGAGTGCAGGGATGACAAGTGTGAGCCACTGTGCCCAGTTCTGTGTGACTCTTGAGTCAGAACAAACTGAACTTGAACTCTGGCATCCCTGCTTCATGTGATCTTGGGAGAGTTCTTTAACGCCTCTGCTTCCGTTTCTTCATCTGAAAAATGGGGATAATAATAGTACCTGCCTTACAGAATTGCTATGAGGTTTAAATAAGATGTGCATTTTAATAAAATAGCATATAGCAAGTACTCAATAAATGTAAGGTGTGATTACTATTATGGTTGGTACTTTTTCCTGAAAAGAGTACATTTGGGCCATGTTTAGTAAAGATACAAATTGCGGACCGGGATCAGTGGCTCAGCCTGTAATCCCACACTTTGAGAGGCCGAGGTGAGTGGATTGCCTGAGCCCGTGGGTTCGAGACCTGCCTGGGCAACTTGGTGAGACCGCATCTCTACAATAAATAAAAAACTAGCCGGGCGTGGTAGCGCGCTCCTGTAGTTCCAGCTACTTGGAAGGCTGAGGCGGAAGGATCAGGAGAGCCCAGCAGGTCGAGGCTGCAGTGGCCGGGAGCGGCCACTTAACTCCAGTCTGGGTGACAAAGTGAGACTCCAACACACACACACAAAAAGATACAAATTGCAAGGATGTAGAGAAGGCACAGAAGGTTGTCACAGTATGTCTTTTTTTTTTTTGAAGTTGGAGTCTCACTCTGTCACCCAGGCTGGAGTGAGCGATCCTTCCTCCTCAGCCTTCCAAGTAGCTGGAACTACAAGCATGCACTACCACACCTGGCTAATTTTTGATTTATTGTAGAGATGAGGTCATGTCAAGTTGCCCAGGCTGGTCTCAAACCTGGGGGCTCAGGCAATCCATTCACTCCAGCCTCCCAAAGTGCTGGGATTATAGGCTGAGCCACCGATCCTAGCCCACAGTATCTCTTAGTGAGTGAAAATATCCAGATGGCGGGAGAGCAAAGTGTAGAAGAACTCAGATGTGGAAGGGACATTCTCCCGAGGAAATCATTTGGTTTAGTCTAAACACAATTAATGGTCAAATGCAATACTGCAATACATGATCCATGACTGAATTCTAGCTTTTTTTTTTTTAAAGTCACAAAGAGTATTTTGGAGAAAACTGAATGTACATCAAAAAATAGAGCCGAGCTCGGTGGCTCAGCCTGTAATCCCGTGCCTTTGGGAGGCTGAGGTGAGTGGATTGCCTGAGCCCGCGGGTTCGAGACCTGCCTGGGGAACTTGGTGAGACCTCATCTCTACAATAAATCAAAAATTAGCCGGGCGTGGTAGCACGCGCCTGTAGTTCCAGCTACTTGGAAGGCTGAGGTGGAAGGATCGCCAGGGCCCTGCAGGTGGAGGCTGCGGTGGCCGGGAGCGACCACTGCACTCCAGTCTGGGCGAGTGAGACTCCAACTCAGAAAAAAAAAAAAAAAAAGGCTGGGAGGAGTGGTTCATGCCTGTAATCCCAGCACTCTGGGAGACTGAGACAGGAGGATTGCTTGAGCCCTGGAGTTCAAGACCAGCCTGGGTAACACAGTGAGACCTCATCTCTACAAAACATAAAAAAATTAGCGCGTGGTGGTGCACACCTGTAGTCTCAGCTACTCAAGAGGCTGAGGCAGAAGGATTGCCTGAGCCCAGGAGGTGAAGGTCGCAGTGAACTGTTATTTTGCCACTGCACTCCAGCCTTGGCAGTGAGATCCTGGCATAAAAATTTTAAAAAAGAGAAAGGAGTGTTATATGAATGTTAAATTTTCTTTCTTTCTTTTTTTTTTTTTTTGAGTTGGAGTCTCACTCTGTCGCCCAGACTGGAGTGCAATGGCAGGCTCCGGCCACCGCAGCCTTGGCCTGCTGGGCTCTGGCGATCCCTCTGCCTCAGCCTTCCAAGTAGCTGGAACTACAGGTGTGTGCTACCACGCCCAGCTAATTTTTTGATTTATTGTAGAGATGACATCTCGCCAAGTTGCCCAGGCGGGTCTCGAACCTGCAAGCTCAGGCAATCCACTCACCTCAATTTCCAAAGGCATGGGATTACAGGCTGAGCCACCAAGCCCAGCAATGTTAAACTTTCTATGTGTGATAACATTATTGTGGTTATGGAGGAAAATGTCCTTGTGCACGAAGAATTTACAATAGTGGAGTGTCACAATGTGCAGCTTACCCTCAAATAGCTCAAAAAAAGAACATATGAATGTATATACAGCCAGCCCTCTGTAGCTGTGGGTTCTGCATCCGTGGATTCAACCAACTGCAGATATACTTTTTTTTTTTTTTTGAGTTGGAGTCTCACTCTGTCTCCCAGACTGGAGTGCAGTGGCCACTCCCGGCCACCGCAGCCTCGACCTGCTGGGCTCGGCGATCCTTCCTCTCAGCCCTTTCCCAAATAGCCGGAATTACAGGCATGCGCTACCACGCCCGGCTGATTTTTTTTATTTATTGTAGAGATGAGGTCTCGCTGTCCAGGCGGGTCTCGAACCCGCGGGGTCAGGCAATCCACTCACCTCAGCCTCCCAAAGGCGCGGGATTATAGGCTGAGCCACCAAGCCCGGCTTGTTGGCTAATTTTTAAAAAATTTTTTGGCTGGTAGCGGTGGCCCAAGTCTGTAATCCCAGCATTTTGAGGCAGAAGCAAGAGGATTACCTGAGCCCAAGGGATTGAGACCAGCCTGGGCAACTTAGCAAGACCTCATCTCTACAATAAATAAAAAAAAAATTAGCCAGGAGTGGTAGTGTGTGCCTGTAGTTCCAGCAACTTGGAAGGCTGAGGTGGAAGAATCGCCGGAGCCCAGCATGTCAAGGCTGCGGTGGCTATGAGCATGCCACTGCACTCCAGCCTGGGCCACAGAGTGAGACTCCAACTCAAAAACAAACAAACAACAAAAAAAAGTTTTTTTGTAGAGATGGGGGTCTCGCCATGTTGCCCAGGCTACTCTTGAACTCCTTGCCTCAAGTGATCCTCCTGCCTTGGCCTCCCAAAGTTCTGAAATTACAAGTGTGAGCCACCATGTCCATCCCTTCAATCTATTTATCAATTACATAGGTAAAGATAATAAATTTACAGGGAGAAACTCAGCAGATGACACACCCTTTTAATCAAATTATCAGCCTGGCTCGGTGGCTCAGCCTGTAATCCCACGCTTTGGGAGGCTGAGGTGAGTGGATTGCCTGAGCCCGCGGGTTCGAGATCTACCTGGGCAACTTGGTGAGACCTCATCTCTACAAAAAATAAAAATAATTAAGCCGGGCTTGATGGCTCAGCCTGTAATCCCACGCCTTTGGGAGGCTGAGTTGAGTGGATTGCCTGAGCCCACGGGTTCGAGACCCGCCTGGGCAGCAAGACCTCATCTCTACAATAAATCAAAAAATCAGCCGGGGATGGTAGTGCAAGCCTGTAATTCCGGTTACTTGGAAGGCTGAGGCGGAAGGATCGCCGGAGCCCAGGGAGTCGAGGGCTGTGGTGGCTGGGAGCGGCCACTGCACTCCAATCTGGGCAACAGAGTGAGACTCCAACTCAAAAAAAAAAAAAAAAATTAGCCGGACATGATAGCGCACCCCTGTAGTTCCAGCTACTTGGAAGGCTGAGGTGGGAAGATCGCCGGAGCCCAGCAGGTCAAGGTTGCGGTGGCCAGGAGCGTGCCACAGCACTCCAGTCTGGGCAACAGAGTGAGACTCCAACTCAAAAAAAAAAAAGACCGGGCTCAGTGGCTCAGTCTGTAATCCCAGCACTTTGGGAGGCTGAGGTGAGTGGATTGCCTGAGCCCGCGGGTTCGAGACCCACCTGGGCAACTTGGTGAGATAATAATAAGAGATACTGACATTGTATCCCCCTGAAATAATGTGCTAAGAAGGCATGTTGATTTCTTGTCCGTCAAGGTATCAAAAATGTGTAATTTAGCCAGGCTCGGTGGCTCAGCTTGTAATCCTGCGTCTTTGGGAGGCTGAGATGAGTGGATTGCCTAAGCTCGTGGGTTCGAGACCCGCCTGGGCAGCGAGACCTCATCTCTACAATAAATCAAAAAATTAGCCGGGCGTGGTGGTTCATGCCTGTAATTCCGGCTACTGGGAAGGCTGAGGCAGAAGGATCGCCAGAGCCCAGCAGGTCGAGGCTGCGGTGGCCGGGAGCGGCCACTGCACTCCAGTCTGGGCGACAGAGTGAGACTCCAACTCAAAAAAAAAATATGTAATTTCCATCTAAACATAAGAAAACAGTCCTGCAAACTGACATGACTGCATATACGTATATTAATTTATATATAGAGAGAAAGACAATAGGCAAAATGAAGGTAGCTGGGAAATCTCGGTGAAAAACATACAGATGTTAATTGAACATTTATTAAGTTTCCAAAGGCTTGACATTTTTCAAAATAAAATAATTGTGTGGGGGGGAGGCATTTATTGAGCACCCACTATGTGTGTCAGGCACTGTCATAGGCTCCAGAATCTGCCCTCCTTTCCCAGCCAAGCCTGACCACTGCATCTCCAGCAGCAGTGCTTTTTTCTCCCACCACGGCTCAAATCTGCTCAATAATTTATTTATTTATTTACTGTTTATTTATTTTTTGAGTTGGAGTCTCACTCTGTCACCCAGGCTGGAGGGCAGTGGCACACCTATGGCCACCGCAGCCTCAACCTGCTGGGCCCAAGCGATCCTTCCACCTCAGTCTTCCAAGTAGCTGGAACTACAGACTCGCACCATCACGCCTGGCTAATTTTTGTGATTCATCGAAGAGATGAGATCTCACCAAGTTGACCAGGCTGATCTCGAACCTGTAGGCTCAGGCAACCCTCTCACCTCTGCCCCCAAAGTGCTGGGATTATAAGCATGAGCCACCAAGCCCGGCCTGAGTTCTGATACTAAAATAGCTCCTCATTGCTAGAGATGAAGGTGGGAAAGAGCAAAAGGATGACCGGGCTCTGGAGGACACAGAAGTCCTTCATACACTACTACTGAGTATGAACCCTAAAAAAGGGAGTTCAGCATCCTTCTCCTTAATGAATTGGGAGACTGTGTGTAGGAGGGAGGGGGGCACCCTGTGTTTTGCACACCCAGAAGCATCTGCCACAAGGAAGGTGTCTTCCCTAGGTTCAGACACTCAGTGGGATCAGTCATGATCTGGTTCCCAGGGACTCACCGGGAGGTGTTCCACATCCTATGCCCCAGACCCTGAGCTGTCCCCAGGATGGGGGAAGCGTTTCAGAAGAAAAGCAGAGAAAAGGTTTTCTGAGTCACAAAATGTTGGGCTTCTGGATTTCAAAAGCGAAGTCCACAGATGTGTCAGAATACACTAGAATTCTGCCCTCCAATACACTGGCCACATGTGGCTATTCAAACTAAAGTTGAAATGGATTAAATGAAATAAAATTAAAATTTAAGTTCCTGACTGGGCCAAGGCAAGAGGATTGCCTGAGCCCAGCGGTTCGAGACCAGCCTGGGCAACTTGATGAGACCCTGTCTCTACAATATATCAAAAAATTAGCCGGGCGTGGTTGTTCCGGCTACTTGGAAGCCTGAATAGGAAGGATTGCCTGAGTCCAGCAGGTCGACACTGGGGTGGCCGTGAGCATGCCACTACATTCAAGCCTGGGTGACAGAGTGAGGCCCTGGTGCATAAAAAAAAATTTAAGTTGCTAGAGAGACTCCGACTCAAAAGGAAAAAATTAAGTTCCAGGCTGAAGGCTGGGTGTGATGGCTCAAGCCTGTAATCCCAGCACTTTGAGAGGCCAAGATGAGAGGATTGCCTGAGTCTAGGGGCTTGATATCAACCTGGGCAACTTGGTGGGACCTTGTCTCTACAATAAATCAAAAAAATAACTGGATGTGGTGGCGCATGCCTGTAGTTACAGCTACTTGGAAGGCTGAGGTGGAAGGATCGCTTGAGTCCAGCAGGTAGAGGCTGCTATGACCGTGAGTGTGCCACTGCACACAACAGAGTGAGACTCCAACTCAAAAAAAAAAAAAAAAGAAAAGAATCTCCTGATCTCCTTGGTTGATATCACCCAAATAAGAAAGCTTCAGCCAGGCTCAGTGGCTCAGCCTGTAATCCCGCGCCTTTGGGAGGCTGAAGTGAGTGGACTACCTGAACCCGCGGGTTCGAGATCTGCCTG